>JAEOAD010000013.1:26877500-28370000 GCA_036365145.1 Orientallactaga sibirica | reverse complement strand
ATTTATTTATTTATTTATTTATTTATTCGAGTTGGAGAGAGGGAGAGCAAGAGAGAAAGAGTGAGAATGGGTGCACCAGGGCCTCTAGCCACTGCAAACGAACTCCAGATGCATGTGCCACCATGTGCATCTGGCTTGCATGGGACCTGGAGAATCAGACCACGGTCCTTAGGCTTCACAGGCATGCATCTTAACCACTAAGCCATTTCTCCAGTCCATTTTTTGCTTTTTTTTAAGTTTTTTTTATTTTTTAATGAGAGAGGGAGAGTGAGTAAGCAAGAGAGAGAGAGAGAGAGAGAGGAGCACTAGGGCCTCCAGCCACTGCAATTGAACTCCAGACGTGTACACCACCTTGTGCACATGTGCAACCTTGCGCCTGCATCACCTTGTGTGTCTGGCTCATGTGGGATCTGGAGAGTCCAACATGGGTCCTTAGGCTTCATAGGCAAGCTCTTAACCTCTAAGCCATCTCTCCAGCCCACTTTTCTTTTGAGACAGAGTCTCTCTCTCTAGCTCAGGCTAACCTAGAATTCACTATGTAGTCGCATGTTGACTTCAAACTCACAACAATTCTCCTACCTTGACCTCCAGAGTGCTGGTAGTAAAGGATTGTGCCACCATTTCTGGCTTGTGGTTGTTTTGATGATTAAGGTTTAATATTTTCATCCAGAGATAATTAGCTCTTATATTTGAAGCTATAGGTCTCCTGAGTTCTATTGCTTCATTCATTTTTTTTTTTCTGAGGTAGGGTCTCACTCTAGCCCAGGCTGACCTGGAATTCACTATGTAGTCTCAGGGTGGCCTTGAACTCATGGTGATCCTCCTACCTCTGCCTCCCAAGTGCTGGAATTAAAGACGTGCACCACCACGCCTGGCTGCTGTTTCATTCTTTCATAACTTTAAATTTGCCATTCTGTGCCATGCTCTGTTTTTTTTTTTTTTTTCCTCTTGAAGTTGATTCTCTAACTTATGATCTGTCCATATTCAATTCTTTGAATGGAGTATCTGTCTTTGCTCAGCCTGGCTAGATCTTATATCTGATTCTTCCTGTGGCCTGTTCCACTTTCTTTCTGACCTTAATTAGCTTCATCATCCCAAGCAAGGTGAGGCAGAGCCATGAGGCTGTGGGGAGACCATAGGCTTTGATCACCTATGTGGTAAAAGACTTCCGCTGTGGGGAGGGGGAGAAGAAATACCAGACTGGCTAACTGACAAGTTTTGGTTAGAGGCATGGTTATAATTGGCAAGTATCAGAACATCTCTTCTTTTTGGGGCTTCCAGAGTATTAAGAAACCTGGCACCCTATAAAATATCTAATTATTCCAAAGGATCCTAATTTGGCCCATCTCCCTAATGTCCTACACACATGCCATGTCTCATTCCTGCCGAATTGCTAGTGACTATTGTGAAATTAAGTACTTTATTAATAGACACACATATTTTTATTTGTGTGTGTGTGGGGGGATTGTGGGTATGTGTGCCAAGGCCTGTGTGAGGACAATGTTGAAATGTCTGTACTCCACCTTTTTTGAGACAGGGTCTCTTGCTATTGCAAACAATGTGTCAGACTGCAAAGAATATCAGATTAGCTGTTATGGGAGCTTCAGTATCTCCCAATGTCACCTCCTATTGTTACTGGGGCTTTGGCCTCATAGATGCATTCATTTGTCTCTTTGCATCTGGCTTTACATGGGTGCTGGGGAATTGAACTCAGGTCAGCAGTCTTTGTGAGCAAGTGCCTTTAACCACAGAGTCATCTCCCCAGCCCACATATATATGTTTTGAAAAAGGGTCTCCCTCTACAGCTCAGGCTATGTAGTCTGGACTGGTCTCAAACTTGTGGCAATCCTCCTGTTTCAGTCTCCTGGGTGCTGGGATTATAGATGTGAACCACTACTCATGGCTAGGAGACATATCTTGGGTTTCTTTTTTTTTTTAATCTTACAAAAGACTTGGTCATTAATAATCTCATCATTTTCTCGTGATCTTGTGTGATGTTAAAAATGTCCACATGCCACCAGGCATGGTGGCATATGCCAGTAGCCCCAACACTCAGGAGGCAGAGGTAGGATGACTGAGTTTGAGGCCAGCCTGGGACTACAGAGTGAGTTCCTGGTCAGACTGGACTAGAGTGAGACCATACCTCAAAAAACTGAAAAAGAAAAAAAAAAACCCTCAAAATGTCCATGTGCAATATGGCTACAATGTTGACTTCAAAAAGGTGCAAAATAAATAATGAATCAATATTAGCAGTGCTATAGGATCATAACTGATGATTTTATTCCTAAATAAAATATCAACTTTCTTACAAAAAAAAAAGTTAGCTTGCAAAAGGAAGTTTATTGAAGCATAGAAACAATTAGAACCCAGTTGTCATTTCTGCTTTTTTCAAGAGCATTTTAAAAAGAAAATATGAGGAGGCAGAAAACTCAGCTGGTCAATGCCTAGACTGAAACTTTTTTTTCCTTTTTCTGGAGGTCTCCAGAAATATGATCCGATTAGTAGGATTTCTTCACCTGTGTTCTGTGTCGTCTCCTTCGAAAGACACCCTCGTTGATCTGGAAATTGCTTAGTTTATTTTCACTTCTGAAATATTGCTGATTTGAGATGATACAACTTTGCCATCCACCACCTCCTCTATGATGGTCTTGGTCACTCTAGTCTTGTTGGGATCTGAAAATCATAAGGCCAGTGTCAGTCTGTAAACTATCAGAGACACAGATCAAGTGGAATTCAATAAAATTCAGTATGTTCTCTCCGGTAAGACTTTTTTTTTCTTTTGCAGGTAGTTGGCTTAACCATTGAACCATCTCTCCAACCCTCTGTAAGATTTTTGCACAATAAGTACAGTACAGTAAGAAAAGCATGCAATTTATTATAAAATGCTATATAATGGTAATATAACCACAGTGTAGTTTTACATTATAAAATGATCATCAAAATTGGGAAAATTTGGGTTGGGGAGATGGCTCAGCTGTTAAAGACGCTTGCTTGCAAAGCTTACTGACCAGGGCTTGATTCCCTAGTACCCATGTAAAGTTAAATGCACGAAATGGCTCATGCATCTGGAGTTTGTTTGCAAAAGGCTCTGGCATGCCCAGTTTCTCTATCTCTCTGCTCTCAAATAAATAAATAAAAATTAAGAAAATGTTACCTCTTCCTTGACCAGAACCGCTTCCGGACCTTGGGTCTTCTGACACCAAATCCCTGGAGTTTCTGTAATCAACAGTACCAGGAGAAAAGAAGAATTTGATTTTCCTCAGTAGTCTGCGGAGGTTAGGAAGACCCCCTCACCCCATCCCAGACATTCTCCAGGGTACAGCTTTGGCTGTCTTTTGGTCGGGTGGTGTCTGTGACACGCCCAACCCCTGATGCTCTCTTTGATTTGCTGAAATGAATCCACCAAGCTATGCATTTCAGCAGCCGCCACGTACCCTCTCTCTCCCTCGAGCAGGCGGCGGTAGGTCTCGATCTCCTTCTCCAGCCGTGTCTTGATGTCCAGCAGGTGCTCGTACTCCGCGTTCTGGCATTGATTCCCGTCCCGGAGCTGGCAGATCTGCTCCTCCAGACAGCTGATCTGCACCTGAATGTCTGACAGCTGAGCCACGTAGCCAGCCTCTGTGTCTGCCAGGGTCCCTTCCAGAGAGCTTTTCTAAGTGAGGCAGGAAATGAAAAATTCATGATGAAGATAAGTCAATGGACGATTTGAGAGAATACAACTTTATTTTTATTTATTTGAAAGAGAGAGAGAGAGAGAGAATGGGCAAGGCAGGGCCTCCAGCCATTGCAAATGAACTCCAGACACATGCACCACCTTGTGCATCTGGCTCACGTGGGTCCTGGGGAATTGGAACATGGGTACTCAGGTTTGGCAGGCAAGCACCTTAACTGCTAAGCCATCTCTCTAGCCCAAGAACCAAACTTTATATGATACCAGAAGTATACTTCAGTGAATAACAATCTACATGATCTCATCTTTAATTTTTATGGGCATTACTTTTTATATCAAACCGTTAATGGAAATAGAGTGCATTATACAGTGTTCTCATGTAACTCAGGCTGGCTTTGAACTCTTCATGTGTGTGTCTGGGGGGTATCTGTGTATCATGTGCATGTGTATGTAGGTGTGTTTGCATGTATTTGGGTATACATATGTACCCATGTGTCTCCATGTGTGTTTGTAGGCCAAAGTTGGAAGGCAAGTATCTTTTTTTTTTTTTTTTAGTTTTTTGAGGTAGGGTTTTACTCTCGTCTAGGCTGAACTGGAATTCACTATGTAGTCTCAGAGTGGCCTCAAACTCACAGCGATCCTCCTACCTCTGCCTCTCAAGAACTGGGATTAAAGGTGTGTGCCACCATGCCTGGCCTACACCATATTTATACATAATTTTTTTTTTTTTTTTTTCTAGGTAGGGCCTCATTCTAGCTCAGGCTAACCTGGAAATCACTATGTAGTCTCAGGGTGGCCTCGAACTCATGGCAATCCTCCTACCTCTGCCTCCCGTGTGCTGAGATTAAAGGCATGCGTCACCACGCCCCGCTTTACACCATATATTTTAAAAAGATTTTGTTTTTTATTTATTTTTAAGATTTTATTTTTATTTATTTATTTATTAGAGACACAGAGAGGGAGCAAGAGTGAGAATGGGTGTGCCAGGGCCTCTAGCCACTGCAAATGAACTCCAGATGCATGTGCCACCATGTGCTTCAGGCTTATGTGGGACCTGGAGAATCAAACTGGGGTCCTTAGGCTTTGCAGGCATGCACCTTAATCGCTAAACCATCTCTCCAGCCCTCCACCATATTTATTTACTTATTCTGATTGACATAAAAGACCATTTCATAGAAAACCAGAGAGATTACAATCGCTGGAAAGAAGTGTTCTCTGAGAACAAATGAAAGGATCCCGAACAAAAAAGTACAAACTAAATAACTATGTGCATATATTTACAAGTCTACTAAAACCGTTTAAATATCCTATGCCTGTAGAAGCTCACTCTAAACCTGGGTTTTCATGAGCATACCAGAAAAAGTAGGCTCGTGTCAGACAGCATCAGACAGGAAATAACCAGGGTGCTGCAAGTTCTGTTTACACAGAGAAACTAATCATGTATCATGCGAGCTCCAGTCGTCATGTTCTCCACTTTATTAATTAAGACAGGTCTCTTACTTGAACCCAGAGCCCACCCAACTTAAGTCATCATGCTCGCTTACCAAGTGCTTTACCGACTGAGCCATCTCCCCAGCCCCTGGCCTTGAACTCTTTATATAGCCAAGGATGACCTTGAACTCCGAATCCTCCTCCACTTCTCAAGGGCAGGAATTACAGGCTTAGACCACTACAACCCAGCAGAAGTCTCCTGAACTCTGCTGTCATTATGTGCCTAGTGAGTGTCTTGGCAAAGGAAGGAAACTGCATTTGCTTAACTCCCTGTTGGAGATTTTTGAAATGCTAATTGCACGTACCATGGCCAGTTGAGACTGAAGCTCAATCTCCAGGGCTTGCAGGGTGCGTCTCAGTTCTGTTACCTCATTCTGGGCGGAACTGGCTGCCCCAGCGTCAGTAGAGATCTGGGCTTTCAGCGACGTGCTCTAAATGGAAATAAAACCAATTGGAACCGCGAAAGCAGCAGAGGCAGCCCAAGTGTGGCTGCGGGGTTAGGCTGCTGGGCGGAAAGTCTCACCTGCTTGTCGAACTGCTCCTCCACCTCCCGCCGGTTCTGCTCAGCCAGCTCCTCATACTGGGCCCTCATGTCATTCAGTACTTTGGTCAGGTCGGTGCCCGGGGCGGCATTCATTTCTACGGTCACATCGCTTCCTGTGGTCCCTCGCATGCCGTTCATTTCCTGGTGTAAAGGAAAAAGGAGCACCAAGCACAGGGATGCAGTTGAAAAGCTGTATCCCCTATAAATGTGTGCAGCTAGGACACCAAGTGAGGGGTGCAAATTAAGCAAAGTGGTAAAATACTGCTCATGATGCTTTTATGGTCATTGGAGGTGGGAGACTCATGTAGTAAAATTGGGTTTATTTTGATAGAACAGATATGTGTGTGTGGGTGTGTGTGTGTGTGTGGGGGTAATATGGATGCTAGAGCTGTTCACCCATGTGGAGTGTGTTCCTACCTCCTCGTGGTTCTTCTTCATGTAGGCCAACTGCTCCGTGAGACTCTCGATCTGCATCTCCAAGTCGGAGCGAGTCACGGTCAGGTCGTCCAGCACTTTCCTCAGGCCGGTGATGTCGGACTCCACGCTCTGCCGGAGGCACAGCTCATTCTCATACCTGGAAGGGGCGGCAGGAAGGCAGGAGGTGAGCTGGCCTGGCGCATTGGTAAAAGCGCCTCCCTTTCTTTGTACCTCTGGGAAAAGTTCTCACCTTGGAGCACAGTCCTTCCCTCCCTCTCGTTCTCCTTCCTTTCCTCCTTCTTTCTCTCTGTCCCTTCTTCCCTTCCTCCTTCTTTCTTTCCCTCCTTCTTTCCTTCTGTCTCCCTTCTTCTTTCCTTCCCGTACATGTTCCTTTCTTCCATCCTTCTCTCCTTCTGGCCTTTCTCTTCTTTTTTCTTTTTTTGGTGCTGGGGATCAAATCTAGGGCCTTGGACTTATAGGCAATTCTTTTAACGCTGCGCTATGTCCCCAGCCCACCTCAGAGCATCTTGATAAATGAAGCCTGGTAACTTTTCTCTGATGATTCTTAGCCCATAAAGAAAAAACAGACTTCAAATCTTAGTTCTTGTCCTGTCTTAATAATATGCTACCATCCTTGATTCCCCTCCCTTTCTCTGTCCCGTTCTTCTTTTCTAAGTTTACTCAGTACATGAGTTGAATTTTTCTTTCCTGTAACACTTTTTTTTTTCTTGTCTTTCATCTTTCTTACTTCAGTCTGAAGTCATCAGCAGCCAGCCTGGCATTGTCAATCTGCAGAATGGTTCCAGCATTTTTGATAGTGTCACTAACGATCTAGAGAAGATGATGAGGGAATCGCAGATGAGTTTTACTTTGTATTTGCACTTCTGTCGCTGAGGGTTGATGTCTCCTGTCTGTCTGTGAGGACAGACATCACCTGTCTTAAGGGTGACTTGATCTGCAAGCCCTCATAGTAATGACACCTGTGTGTTTAGAACTGCTTCTCTTTGCAGAAAGGTAATAGTTGGCATACTTACTGAAATTGACACAGAACATGATTTTACAAAGTACCAGCTGTTTGGAAGATCAATTATTTCATGATACTGAAAAAATGGAATTTCAGTTAAAATACCTTTAAAATGCATGTCTTATGCAACAGTGGCTAAATATTTTCAGTTCCTTTACTTTGTTATAGGAAGTCAAATAGTTGTCAAAGGCTACTTAAGTCCAGAAAGACACCAAAACATGCCCACCTGTCAGAACAAGTCCTGAGATAATTAGATTACACTAATTACTCCTTAGTGTCATCACTTACATATACACACCTGCTGGTTTTCTATGTGGCCTTGAATAATTATGAATTCCTTATGTAGGGACGCTCAAATTGGAGATGCAAACAGAAAAATCAATGTAGTTGTACGTTGTACATGGGATCATCTTAATTATGACACATCAGGACCAATTTTGTATATATAAAACAAGCACTCGCTTTCAAATAATTCCTTCACTTGGAAATTTTGTGACTGCGTCTGGTCTGACTACAAGCGGAAGACACGTCATGGATGCTCAGTCACGAGCGGTAGCCCACCTGGTTCTTGAGGTCTTCGATTATTGTGTAGTATTTGCTGTAGTCTCTTCCAGACCCACCGTCTCTAGAGCCAGGCCCATGCTTGTCATACCAGCCCTTGATTTTACCTTCCAGCTCGGTGTTGGCCTCCTCCAGGCTGCGCACCTTGTCCAGGTAGTTGGCCAAGCGGTCGTTAAGGTTCTGCATGGCTTGCTTTCCACTGCCAGAGAAAAGCCCCCCATCACCGACACCACCACCAAGGCTGCCTCCCGTACCACCCCCATAGCAATGAAAGCCACCACTGGTGCCACTGCCCAATCCAGAGCCTCCACCAAATCCAGAGCCCGAGACTGCTCTTAAACCACCCCCTCCCAAGCAGCTACCGAAGCCCCCTCCAAAGCCTCCTCCAAAGCCACAGTTGGATCCCCCACTCAGGCCCCAGCTGCTGGCTCCTCTTTGGGAGCCCCAGGCAGAGCCACCCCCGACACCACATCTGCTCACACTGCCGAAGCTCCCACCAGTGGACACCCTGGTGCCCCCAGCCCTGGAGGAGACACGAGAGGAGCAAGACATGATGCTCCAGGCAACGCTTCACTTGTCTCAGTGAATGGGAGAGCTGGAGGGAAGGGCCTGTTCCAGGTTGCCTTTTTGGCCCTTATATACACATTTTTAGGGTGTTCCTTTTTCTCCGTCACTTCTTAATCCCTGTTACAGTTCTGCTAATCCGTAATTGGATAATATCTTTTTCACGAACTCACTCTACTGGCTCTCTTTCTGAGGCAGGGTCGGTGGGGGGGGGTGCGGGGGAAGAATAAGGTGGAGCAAAGCATTTAGGATTACAGTTTTAATCATTGAGAAGTTTTAATGACTGGTAATTCTTTTTCTGAAAATAGAATTCTATTAATGTTGCCTCATGATTTCCCAGTTGCAGGGACCATCCCCAGCTGACCAAATGTAATTAAACATCCTTAGCATGATGGGAATGAAAATTTCTCAACATGTAACTTTTTTTTTTGTTTGTTTCTGTTGTTATCAGAGTTGGATGGAACTGGCTTCTGCATCAGCATCAATTTCAGATTTAATTAGGCATCTTTCACTTCGATCATTTTCACTCCGCCTGTTCCTGAGCTTGTAGAACTTGGCGCTGTCAGGGTATGGCTTGCTTTGTGTTTTAAGATCAGTGGGTGTGCTTTTACTGTTAGTAAGAAAACCTTAGAAAGAGACTGGTCTTCCAAGCTAGTGGGGCTCAGGAATGCTCACTCATTCAAGCAGATGATGACCAAGAGAGCATTTTTTTCAGGCAGATGGTTCTAGTAGCAAATCAGAGGCAAGAGCCTCAACCATGCCTCTCTGATTGATCTCTAGTCTTGTAGTGGTTCCAAATTCCTTTTTCAGAATCCTGTGTTGGGGCTGACAGCCCAGGTTCAACTACACAGCCACCTACCTACAGCCAGATGCAGTGCGGTTAAGGCAAAGCCTGAAGACCCATGTTTGACTCTCCAGATCCCACCTCAGCCAGATGCACAAAGGTGAGGCAAGCTCAAGAATGCACATGCCCACTAGGTGGCGCAAGTGTCTGGCGTTTGATTGTAGTGGCTGAGGCCCTGGCACGCTAATTCTCTCTCTCAAATAATAACAACACACACACAAAAAAAAGCCAGATGCAAAAAGTGGTGCATATGTCTAGCATTCACTTGCAGCAGCAAGAGACCCTGGTGTGCCCATACACATGCAAATAAATAAAATTGAAAATTGAAAACTAGAAACCAAAAGGAGGAGATGCTAATTGCTGTTACTTTTGTTTTGTTATAAAAAAATAATTCACAGAGTCATTTCATGCAGGATGAAATCTGGAATGTGCCCCAATCTGTCTAGTCTTTGCTTAGGCTTTTCTGTTTTTTTATTTTTTGGTTTGTTTGTTTTTCAAAGTAGGATCTTGTTGTAGCTCAGGCTGACCTGGAATTCACTATGTAGTCTCAGGGTGTCCTTGAACTCACTCTGATTCCCTACCTTTGCCTCCCGAGTGCTGGGATTAAAGGCATGCACCACCACATCCAGCAGCTTTTCTGTTTTTATATAAAAAAATATATTAGTGCTGGAGAGATGGCTTAGCAGTTAAGGCACTTGCCTGCAAAGCTTAAGGACCCAGGTTCGATTTCCCAGAACCCATGTAGGTAGAGCATGCAGCTGGAGTTCGTTGGCTGGCGGCCCTGGTGCATCCATTCTTCCTATAATAAAATTAATTAAAAAATTTAAAAAAGAACTGGTAAGTACTTCTGATAACTCATGCTGTGATTAGGGTCACTATAGATATCTTGAAATCTGGAATCCTCATGGTTCACTTTCTGCTCTCTTCTATTCTTTTGCTAGTAGTGTCTCTGGTTTAAAAGTGTTCTTTTAAAAGATTGGCATGGGGCTAGAGAGATGGCTTAGCAGTTAAGGCGCATGCCTGCGAAACCTAAGGACCCAGGTTCAATTCTCCAGGTCCCATGTAAGCCAGATGCACATGGTGGTGCATGTGTCTGGAATTCGTTTGCAGTGGCTAGAGGCCCTGGTGTGCCCATTCTCTCTCTCTCTCCTCTGTCTCTAATAAATAAATAAAAATAAAATATTTAAAAAAAGAGGACTGGAGAGATGGCTTAGTGATTAAGGCACATGTCTGTAAGCCTAAGGACCCAGGTTCGATTCTCCAGGTCCCAGTTTGTTTGTCTGGAGTTTGTTTGCAGTGGGTAGGGACCCTAGCACACCCATTCTCTCTCTCTCTCTCTCTTTCTCTAATAAATAAATAAAAATAAAAATCTTAAAAAAAACCCCAGAAAGTAGAAGAATCATGCTTAAAAAAAAAAAAAAAAAAAAAAAGATTGGCATGATATGAATCCACTTGTAAGAAGGCCCTAGTATAGTCAAATCCATAGACATAGGAAGTAGAGCATTGATTGCCAGGGGTAAGGGAAACAAGATAGGGAGTTATTTGATGGGTATAGTGTTTCAGCCTGCAACATGAAAAGTTCTGGAGATAGTTGCACAACAATGTGAGTGTATTTCACACTGCTGAACTGTATGCTTAAAGTGATTATGATGATAAATTTATGTATGTGTATCTTAGCACAATTTTAACAAGTTTTGGGGGCTGAAGAGATTTCTCAGTGGCTAAAGGCATTTGTTTGCTGGCTGGAGGGATGGCTGAGTGGTTAAGGCTCTTTCTTGCAAAGCCAAAGGACCCAGGTTTGATTGCCCAGGACCCACATAAGCCAGATGCACAAGGTGGCACATGCATCTAGAGTTTGTTTCAGTGGCTGGAGGCCCTGGTGCACCCATTCTCTTTCTCTCTCATAAATAAATTAAATAAAAATTTAAAAAAGGCATTTGTTTGTAATGTCTGATGACCCAGGTTTGATTCCCCAGTACCCAAGTAAAGCCAACCACATCCAGCAGCTTTTCTGTTTTTATATAAAAAAATATATTAGTGCTGGAGAGATGGCTTAGCAGTTAAGGCACTTGCCTGCAAAGCTTAAGGACCCAGGTTCGATTTCCCAGAACCCATGTAGGTAGAGCATGCAGCTGGAGTTCGTTTGCAGTGGCTGGTGGCCCTGGTGCATCCATTCTTCCTATAATAAAATTAATTAAAAAATTTAAAAAAGAACTGGTAAGTACTTCTGCTAACTCATGCTATGATTAGGGTCACTATAGATATCTTGAAATCTGGAATCCTCATGGTTCACTTTCTGCTCTCTTCTATCCTTTTGCTAGTAGTGTCTCTGGTTTAAAAGTGTTCTTTTAAAAGATTGGCATGGGGCTAGAGAGATGGCTTAGCAGTTAAGGCGCATGCCTGCAAAACCTAAGGACCCAGGTTTGATTCTCCAGGTCCCATGTAAGCCAGATGAACATGGTGGTACATGTGTCTGGAGTTTGTTTGCAGTGGGTAGGGACCCTAGCACACCCATTCTCTCTCTCTCTTTCTCTAATAAATAAATAAAAATAAAAATCTTTAAAAAAACCCCAGAAAGGAGAAGATGGCTTAAAAAAAAAAAAAAAAAAAAAAGATTGTCTGTAAGAATCCACTTGTAAGAAGGCCCTAGTATAGTCAAATCTCCAGGTCCCATGTAGAGCATTGATTGCACATGGTAAGGGAAACAAGATGTCTTTGATGTTTGTGTTTCAGTGGGTAGAAACCCTGCGATACCCAACAATTCTGTATTTCTCTCTCTCTTTATGCTAGTAAATAAATAAAAATAAAAATCTTAAATCTTAAAAAACCCCAAAAGTAACAAGAATTGGGGGCTGAAAAAAAAAAGTGGCTAAAGGCATTTGTTTGCTATGAATCCATGGCTTGTAAGAAAGGCCCTTTTATAGTCAAATCCATAGGACATAGGTTTGATAGGAGCATTGATTGCACAAGGTGGCACATGAAACAAGATAGGGAGTTATTTGATGGGTATAGTGTTTCAGCCTAAATAAAAAATAAAAATTAAAAAGTTTGTTTGTAATGGAGATAGTTGCACAACAATGCACATGAGTCTGGAGTGTATTTGCACACTGGCTGAACTGTCTGCTTAAATGAAAATGATTATAAATTTTGTGTAAGTATAAATCTTTATACAATTTTAACAAATTTTTGGGGCTTTAAAACTTTCTTCCTTATCTTGTCAAAGGCAAATTATGTTTGCTGGCTGGATCTTGGCTTTATTTATTTATTTTTGTTTTATTCTAGGTTAGCCAAAGGACCCAGGTTTGATTGCCCAGGACCTGTAGTCCCAGGCCAACCTCAAACAAGGTCCTCACATGCCTCCTGAGTTTGTTTAAGTGGCTGGAGGCCAGGGTGCACCATTCTCTCTATTTTCTTTTATTTTTTTAAAATTTTTATTTAATAAAAATTTAAAAAGACAGAGAGAGTTTGTAATGTCTGAGAGAACAGGTTTGATTCCCCTCCAACCACCCAAAACAAACTCCAGGTGCACAAAGTAGCTAGGCTAACCTCAAACTCACAATGATCCTCCTACCTCTGCCTCCCGAGTGCTGAGATTAAAGGTGTGCGCCACCACACAGGGCTGTACTTTTATTTTTATGGCCAATCATTTGGTAGCCAGCATTCTTCCTTCTCTTAATATTTCCTCAAACTGCTTTTATTAGTGTATATCATTAATTAATTTAGGTGAGGTTTATTTATTTATTTATTTATTTTTATTTTGGAGGTAGGGTCTCACTGACCTGGAATTCATTATGTAGTCTCAGGGTGGCCTTGAACTCTTGGTGATCCTCTTGCCTCTGCCTCCTGAGTGCTGGGATTAAAGGCATGTGCCACCATGCCTGGCTGAGTTTTTTTTTTTTTTTTTTTAAATTCTGAAGCTATTTAGGTTATCAGCCTGTATGCTTTACCTGTGATGGTTTTCACAGAGTGTGATGACATTCTACTTCATATTTAGGGTGACAGCACCCCAAAGGGCACAAAGTGTCTTGTCAGCTTTTAAGTCATTAAGCTGGGACCAGTACTCAGAGTACCCTTTGAATAGAGCTAAAATGCCCCAAACATTCCTCGGTCCTTTTGCTTCATCCGTCCCCCAAACCGAGGCCACAAAGTCTAAACACTAATAACTCCATGGTGCAAGCATGTTGGATTCAAGACACACAATGATCAAAGTTTTCTCCCCCTATAAATTACGAAATAGAATCTTTCCATTCTGACAAAGACAGGCTCTGGGCAGGGAGAAGGTTTAAAGAAAGGATCAGTGGGCTGAGTGAAAGAAATCTGATAGAATTTAGACACTTAAGCACCTAGGGGCAAAGAATGAGAAAAGACAGGATTTAAAGGTATCTTTTGCATCTGTATTTTCCCGGAGGGTTGGCGCGTTTTTCTGTAGCTGTCATCGGAGTTGGAGCTTTTCTCACTGTCACCAATTTATTATTTATCTTGTGCTTTGAAATAGCTCAACATTTGAGTCTTAACTGAGGAAGTATAGGATGGCAGAGGTGTTCTATCCTTTTAGCTTAATAGCTATAAATACACATATATGACATTTATTTATTTATAATGCTGGAACCTATCGTTTGGTTGATTGTTTTTTATTTGCAGTGCCGAGGAACAAACTCAGATGCTTGAGCATGTTTGCCAAGAAGTCTATCATGAAGCTACCTACCCAGCCTTTTCTTCTTTGTCTTTTATTTATTTATTAGAGACAGAGAGAATGAGAATAGGTGCACCAGGGTCTCTAGCCACTGCAAACGAACTCCAGATGCATGCGCCACCATGTGCATCTGGTTTATGTGGGACCTGGAGAATTGAACCTGGGTCCTTACGCTTCGCAGGCATGCACCTTCACCGCTAAGCCATCTCTCCAGCCCTCTTCGCATCAAAATCAAGTTCTTAGGACTGGGGAGATGGCTCAGTGGGTAAAGTACGTATGCCACACAAGAATGAGGACCCGAGTTGAAACCCTTAGTATTCAGGGAAAACTGCCTGTAATTCTAGTCCTGGGGAGCCAGAGACAGGGAATGCCTGGGGCAAGCTAGCTAGCCAAGTTGGTGAGCTCTAGGCTCAGTAAGAGACCCTGCTGGGCATGGTGGTGCACACTTTTTTAAATTTTTTGTTTTTTTGAGGTAGGGTCTCAGTCTGGCTCAGGCTGACCTGGAATTCGCTATGGAGTCTCAGGGTGGCCTTGAACTCGCAGCAATCCTCCTACCTCTGCCTCCCGAGTGCTGGGATTAAAGGCGTGCACGCCCGACTCTGGTGCACACTTTTAATGCTAGCACTCACTTGGCAGGCAGAGGTAGGAGGATTGCTGTGATTTTGAGGCCAGCCTGGAACTACAGAGTGAGATCCAGGTCAGCCTGGACTAGAGTGAGACTCTACCTCGGAAAAAACAAGAACAAACAAACAAAGGAGAAAAGGTGCAGAGTGATTAGGAGGACACCTGATGTACATCTCTGGCCTCCATTTGCAAGTGCTCATACATGTGTCCACACATATATGAACATATGTGTCTGTGCACACACACACACACACACACACACACACACACGTACACACAGAGCGTTCTTGGGGTCTAGAGAGATTACCCCGCAGTTAAAGGCACTTGCTTTCAAAGCCTGCTGGTCCTGGTTCAATTCTCCAATCCCTCATATAAAGCCAGATGAAAAACAAATGTCACAAGCATCTGGAATACCTTTTCAGTGTCAAGAGATCCTGGCACACACACGCACCACACACACACACACACACACACATCAAAAAAATTAAGTCTTTTCATAATTGGCCCATGGAAGGGCATTTAATAATTAAAATAGTCATTACTGCCTCCAATTCTTTGCCTAATGATTCAGTGTGGAAATAAATGTCTAGATAAATCTGCAGGATTTCCTTCTTGTTAGCATCTCCTTAAACACATCTTCATACCTTTTCACTTGAGTCCCTGTGGCTTGTCTTTTAAGTGTGGGAGCTAGTAAAGAGGCTCACCTGGATTCTCTGATTTTTCAGAGTCAGGAACCCTGGCATAAGCGTACTAGAGGATTTTAATCATGTAGGTTAACATGGTTCTGTTCTGGCTGGAAGTGTTAGCTTTCTTTACTCAACAAGTTGCTTTCCACGGTCTTGAGACGCCTGAAGTGTAACACTCACTCTATTTGTAACAACAGCTTTTCAAAGATAACAAATTAGCATTTCCTCCACCTGTAACATGGAAGCTTTGAGAATCAGGTGAGTTTTTCAATGGAAAAAGGGTGCCAACTTTGGTGCCTGGCAGCTGGGGGTTGTTTCAAACCCCGAATATGTGGGTTCCTAGTTCAACGCTCTGCCTCAGTTCTATGCTATTTATTTATTTATTTTTGTTTATTAGAGAAAGAGAGAAAGAGAATGGGTGCACCAGGGGCCTCTAGCCATTGCAAATGAACTCCATACTCATGCACATTTGGCTTATGTGGTTCCTGGGGAATCGAACCTGGGTCCTTAGGCTTTGCAGACAAGCACCTTAACATCTCTCCAACCCAGTTGTATGGTATTTTGAATGGATTGTGATTAACAGCTTATTTTGACCCATAAAGAATTGCATAAACTACATTTCTCATAGGACATATATTTGTTTTATTTATGTATTCATTCATTTATTTTGTGTGGTTATGCACATGTGTGTGCAGATGTGCAATGCCCTGTGCACATGCATGTGAAGGACGAGGAGAATGTTGGGTGTCCTCCTCTACTGCTCTGTCACCTAATTTCTTTGAGACAGAGTCTCTAAGTAAATCTGAATCTTACAATGTTTTTCTTTCTTTTCTAAGTGTTTTTTTAAAAGTTTATTTATCTGGGAGGAGAGAGAGAGAGTGGGTGCACCAGGACCACCAGGACCTCTTGCTGCTGCAAATGAACTCCAGATGTATGCACTACTTTGTGCATCTGGCTTTATGTGGATACTAGGAAATCAAACTAGAAAATCAAACGCAGGCTGGGAGGCTTTGCAAGCAAGCGCCTTTAACTGCTGAGCCATCTTCCCAGCCCTTACATCATTTTTCTGTTAGACTGTCTGACCAGGGAACCCCAGTGATTCTTCTGTCCCCACTCCTTTCACGCTGGGGTTACAGGTATGTGTGGCCATGCCTGGATTAAAATTTTTTTATTTAATTAATTAATTAATTTGAGAGAGAGAGAGAGAGAGAGAGAGAGAGAGAGAGAGAATGGGTGCGCCAGGGCCTCCAGCTACTATAAGTGAACTGCAGACGCATGTGCTACCATGTGTGTCTGGCTAACGTGAGTCCTGGGGAATTAAACCTGGGTCCTTTGGCTTTGCAGGCATATGCCTTAACCTCTAAGCCATCCCTCTAGCCCCATGCCTGGATTTTTACCTGAGTGTTAGAGAGCCAAGCTCAGGTCCTTAACCTTGTGCGGCAAACACTCTTAACCACTGAGCTATCTCCTCCAGCCCAGGATACGATCATTGTAATCAGTACAGAATGATCTGCAAATAGTAACCACCACCATTTTTTCCCTTGAAATATAGATGGCTAATATTGTTTTTTGCTTCAGATTCATGCACGTTTTCAGATGAACAAGGCATGGCATATTGCTCGCTTGGGCTGAGTCTTTGCAGACTTGAGAATAGAACACCACGTCTGTCTCCTGCTGATTCCGAGCTTGTTCTACCCTGTGCTTTTCAAACAAGGCAAACGATCAAAGTAGCTCAGGGAAGGAACTGGACGGTTCAGAGTCTGTGTTGAATGTTGCTGGAGCTTTGTGCAGCAAGGAGTACAGAGAAAAGAGAAGGGCAGACGCTGTAAACTCACTGAGGCCCTCTCCTGTAGGAAATCATTGTTAGATTGGGTTGGTGGTTGTGGCCAGACTCAACTGCTTGGAAGTAAAAAATGTTTTCCAACAGTCTGTGTTCTTAGAGGCACCCCAGCGAGTCTAGCAGTGTCAGTTGCTTTCAGTCCAGTGCTATTGCTGGAACCAAAGAAGCTACAAACCACCAACACAAGTAGGGCAGTGATCCCTAAGATATCTGTCTTCCTTCCTTCCTGGATCCCAAGGCTTCGCAGGCCAGTGCCTTAACTGCTAAGCCATCTCTCCAGCCCTCAGAAAGTAATCTTTTAAAAAGTTATTTATTTGCTTATTTTGTGTGTGTGTGTGGTGTATATATTCAGTGGCTCCTATGTTTTCCTGTTTCCCTTTCCTTTCCTTTCCTTTCCTTTCCTTTCCTTTCCTTTCCTTTCCTTTCCTTTCCTTTCCCTTTCTGTTACCTTTCCTTTTCCTTTTTCCCTTTTCCTTTCCTTTCCTTTCCTTTCTTTACCTTTCCTTTCCCTTCCCTTTCCTTTCCATTTCTTTTTTCCCTTTTTCTTCCAGGCAGGGTCTCACTGTAGTCCAGGTTGACCTGGAAATCACTGTGTAGTCCCAGGCTGGCCTCCAACTCCCGCTAAGCCTCCTCCTCAGTCTCCTGAGTGCTGGGATTAAAGGCATGCACCACCATGCTAAGCTTCTTCCACCCACTCATTGGAGCCAGAATCTCATACTGATTCTGGAGTTTACCATTTCCCCCCTCAAGCTCCAGTGATTTTTTTGGTCTCTCTTCCTTACAGGACTGAGGTTATAAAAGTGGACATGCTGCCCACAAACCAGCTGTCTATGTGGGTCCTGGGGACTGAACTTGAGTGGTCCTGAGACCTCCTCAGGCCCTCATGTTTGCACAGGAAATACTCTTAACCACTGAGTTACTTCTTCAGCTCCCCAGAAAGTGGTGGTTTATTTTTAAAAAATTCATTTATTTACTTATTTATTTATTTGTGTGTGAGAGAGATTATAGACATGGCACGGCCTCTTGCCACTGCAAATGAACTCCAGATGCATGTGCCACTTTGTGGGTCTGGCTTTATGTGGGTACTGAGGAACTGAACCTGGGTTGGCAGGCTTTGTAAGCATACACCTTTAACCACCGGGCAATTTTCTTAGCTTGACAGTAATCTTTGATTTATTTATTTGCAAGGAGAAAGAGAGAGAGAGAGAGAGAGAGAGAGAGAGAGAGAGAGAGAGAGAGAGAGAATGGGTACACTGGCTCGGGAGGCAGAGGTAGGAGGATCGCCGTGAGTTCGAGACCACCCTGAGACTACATAGTTAATTCCAGGTCAGCCTGGACCAGAGTGAAACCCTACCTCACAAAACAACAACAACAACAACAACAACAACAACAACAACAAAAAAAAGAATGGGTACACTGGGGCCTCTAGTAGCTGTAAACAAACTCCAGATGCATGATCCACTTTGTACATCTGGCTTTACATGGGTACTAGGGAATTGAACCCAAGTTTTTAGGCTTTGCAGGCAAGTGCCTTAACCTCTGAGCCATCTCTCCAGCCCCTGAAGGTGGTCTTTTTTTTTTTTTTTCTGTTTTTTTTGAGGCAGAGTCTCACTGTATCCCAGGCAGACCTGGAGTTTACTATGTAGTCTCAGGCTGGCCTCGAACTCACAGAGATCCTTTTACCTCTGCCTCCCTAGTGCGGGCTTAAAGGCTGTGTGCCACCACGTCTGGCAAAGTGGTCTTTTAAAGAGACCAATCAGGACTGGAGAGTCTGTTTGCTGTGGCAAGAGGTCCTAGCATGCCCGATCTCTCTGCTTGCAAATAAATAAATATTTTATTTATTTATTTATGAGAGAGAGAAAGGGGGGATGGGCATGCCAGGGCCTGTAGCCATTGAAAACAAACTCCAGATGCATACACTATCTTGTACATTTGGTTTACATGGAAATTGAACCTGGGTCCTTAGGCTTTATAGGCAAGCACCTTAATCAGTAAGCCATCTCTCTAGCCCATAAAATATTCACACACACACACACACACACACACACACACACACACACACACTTTGGCTTTTTGAGGTAGGGTCTCACTCTAGCACACGCTGACCTGGAATTCATTATGTAGTCTCAGGGTAGCCTTGAACTCACAGCAGTCCTCCTACTTCTGCCTCCTGAGTGCTGGGATTAAAGGCGTGCACCACCATGCCCAGCTTTTTTTTTTTTTTTTTTTTTTTTTTTTTTTTTTTTTTTTTTTTTTCGAGGTAGGGTTTCACTCTGGTCCAGGCTGACCTGGAATTAACTATGTAGTCTCAGGGTGGCCTCGAACTCACGGCGATCCTCCTACCTCTGCCTCTCGAGTGCTGGGATTAAAGACGTGCGCCACCACGCCCGGCTCAGCTTTTTTTTTTTAACATCTTTTTTTTCATAAAATATTCTTTTAAAAAGAGACCAATAGAAGACAAATTTCTTCATGTGTCTGATTAGGGAGAAAAGAAGTAAATGCACAAGGTTAAAATGGGAAAAGAGATATAACTGTGGATACAGAAGCATAAAACACTTAGAGAATGCTATGTACGAGCCTTGACATGAAAGGAGTGACTTTGAGGTAAGAGGGGAACGTCCCAGCAAGCAACCCTTTGGTGTCTATCTCCTGAAGGGAGGTGGGAAGGTCAGGTGCCAGGCAAGCCTTGTGTCCGTCCACAGAAGCATCCAAAAGCCTACAACTCCGAGAGTGGACACAAGCATTTCTCCACAGGGCTAATAGATAAGTTATATACTAGACATTCACTGTAGGTGACTGGGCTGTCTACAAAGGTGTTTGATGTGATCAGTCCTGGAGCAAGGGCTAACCCCACACTTTCCTCTGTTCCTTCCATGAATCCAAATTTACCACTTCTCAAGGGCTCTCCCTTTTAGAACACCTGTCTTGTCTCCAGTCTAACCCTTCATTTGCCAGCTGCTTCTTCCTCTCACATACCTTTTTTTTTTTTTTTTTTTTTTAAAAATATTTATTTATTTGGGCTGGGCGTGGTTAATCCCGGTACTTGGGAGGCAGAGGTAGGTGGATCGTCATGAGTTCGAGGCCACCCTACATAGTGAATTCCAGGTCAGCCTGAGCTAGAGTAAAACCCTACCTCAAACAAACGAGCAAGCAGGCAAGCAAGCAAGCAAGCATGCAAGCACCAACCAACAAACAAAAGAAAGAGACCCAGTTTCAAAAAAGGTAGAGCAAGGTGGAGCACAGACAGCTCAGAGGTTGTCCTCTGGCCCCTCATATGCACATGTGCCCATACATGCACATAAATAAATAAACTATTTTTTTATATTCAGTGTTTTATTAGTTTGTAGTTTGGATCTCAGCCACCTGGCTCTAAACAAAAATTTAATTAAAAAAAAAAACACCCTCCAGCCAGGCATGGTGGCTCACGCCTTTAATCCATGCACTCACTTGGGAAGCAGAGGTAGGAGGATCACTGTGAGTTCGAGGCCACCCTGAGCTACATAGTGAATTCCAGGTCAGCCTGGGCTACAGTGAGACCCTAACTTGAAAAAACAAAACAAAACAACAACAAAAAAAGCTCCAGACATTTACAAATGGCTTTTCTTTGAAGAGTTTTATATTTTAACAATACTACATGCTTCCCCCCACCCCCAGGAAATTAGGAAATGCATGTAAGCATGCCATGGAAAATAAAGATTACTCATATTTCTACTGCCCCAGAATAGTCACAGTTAGGCTGTTGATGCATGTTGTTTAGATTGTTTTTCTTTTTAAAATGTGTGAATGTGAGAGACCACCCTTGGGTTGCTGGTCTTCTTCTCCCTTGGTTGAGACGGTGTCGCTCTGGTTGCTGGTCTGTAAGCTTTGGAATTCTCCTGGCTCTGTAGGCACCATTTTTTTTTTTTTTTTTTTTTTTTTTTTTTTGCATTTGGCTTTACATGGATATTGGGAATCCAAATTCTGATCATCAGGTTTGTGGAATAAGAGCCTTTAACCACCGATAACAGTTGTTTTAGACTTTTTTTTATTTATGAGGAGAGAGAGAATGACAGTGGGTGCACCAGGGTCTCTTAGCCACTGCAAATGAACTCCAGATTCATGTACCACTTTGTGCGTTTGGCTTTACATGGGTACTGGAGATCATTTGTGCATTTGGCTTTACGTGGGTAGTGGAGAATCGAACCCAGATTGTTAGGCATTGCAGGCAAACACCTTAACTGCAGAGCTGAATCCCCAGCTCCTGGTTTAGATTTTTATAAGCATGAATGTAACATGTGTGCAGTTGTTTTCTTATAAAACTAAGTCATCTATGGTGTGTATGTCTTGAAACTCTACTTTTCATTTCTCAGTAAATAATTAATATCTTTTCTGATCAATGAACAATCTTGAATCTCCCACGGCCACATGGCAGTCCTTTGATGGGCTTGATGGATGCTCTGGAACCTGGCTCATCCACGTTCTATTGCTGGATATTTTATTATGGCTGAGGAATATCCTATATTAATAATTGATTGTCAGGATAAATTCCTAGAAGTAGAAGTGCACACTCTAAGAAACCTCCTTTCCTTAAAGGCTTTGATATCGGATGCTGTATTGTTCTCTTGGAGATTTTTTTTGCCAATTAACATTTCATCTAGCAAGATATTAATGCCTTTTCCCTAATCTCTTGTTAAATCAGGTACTTATGATCACTAAATAGGACATGTTTTGATGCTGAAATGGTATTTCTTTTTTCAAAAAATTTACAATTTATTTATGTGTGGGCATGTGTGTGGAGGTCAGAGGATAACTTTGAGGTGTCCTATGCTCCATCTTCATTGACATTAGGGCTCTTGTCATTGCAAACAAATTGACAGGCTGAAAATGGGCAGATGCATGTCCCACTTTGCATCTGGCTTTATGTGGGTGCTGGGAAATTGAACTCCAGGCTGTCCAAGCAAGCACTTTAACCACTGAGCCACCTCCTCAGCACAGTCATTTTTTGTTTGTTTTGTTTTTTTTTCTAAGAGAGAGAGAGAGAGAACAAAAGAATTGGCATGGCAGGGCCTCCAGCCATTGCAATTCAACTTCAGATACGTGAGCCATCTTGTGCACATGTGCGAGCTTGTGCATGCTTGTGTCACCTTGTGTGTCTGGCTTATGTGTGGTATCTGGAGAGTAGAACATGGGTCCTTAGGCTTTGCAGGCAAGTGCCTTAACTACTAAGCCATTTCTCCAGCCCCTTATTTATTTATTTATTTATTTATTTATTTATTTATTTATTTATTTATATATTTATTTATTTATTTATTTATTTGCAAGCAGAGAGAGAGATAGAAGAGAGGCAGACAGATGGAGAATGGGTGCACCAGGGCCTCTAGCCACTGCAAACGAACTCCAGATGCGTGTGCCCCTTGTGCATCTGGCTTACGTGGGTCCTGGAGAATTGAACCGGGATCCTTTGGCTTTGCAGGCAAATGCCTTAACCGCTAAGCCATTTCTCCAGCCCTTATTTATTTATTTTGAGGTAGGATCTCAGTCTAGCCTCGGCTGTCCTGGAATTCACTATGTAGTCTTAGACTGGCCTTGAACTTGCAGTGATCCTCCTACCTTGGCCTCCTAAGTGCTAGGATTAAAGGTATGTGCCATTATACCCAGCTCATTTTTTCTGTTTTTAATTTTCTTTATTTTCTTTTTTTATGAGAGAGAGAGAGAGAGAGAGAGAGAGAGAGAGCAAGCAAGCAAGAGCAGAGACAGAGTGAGAATGGCGCAGCAGGACCTCTAGCCACTGCAGTTGAACTCCAGACAAATGCCACCTTGTGTGCGTGTGTCACCTTGTGTGCATGCATCATCTTGTGCATCTGGCTTACGTAGGTTCTGGGAAAGTTACCTGGGTCCTTAGGCTTCACAGACAAGTGCCTTAACCACTAAACCATCTGTCCAGCCCTCATTTTTCTTTTATAAAAAATTATTTTTTAATGATTTATTTGCAAGGAAAGAGGGGGTTGGGCATGCCAGAGCCACTAGCCACTGCAAATGAACTCCAGATACCTGGGCCACTTTGTGCATCTGGCTTGATTACAGGATTACTGGAGAATGAAACCTGGGCTGGCAGGCTTTGCAAGCAAGCTCCTTTAACCACTGAGCCATCTCCCCAGCCCTCAAAATGCATATTTTTTATTTGCTTATTTACTTACATTAAATGCTGCTTTCCCGCTTTCCCTTATATTGCTTTGTAGATTTCGGTGTTGTATCCAAAAAGGAAGTTGGATAAAAATATATCATTAGGGCCAGGAGTGGCATGCCTTTAATCCCAGCACTTGGGAGACAGAGGTATAAGGATCACCATGAATTCCAGGCCACTTGAGACTACATAGTGAATTCCAAGTCAGCCTGGGCTAGATTGAGACCCTACCTCGAAAAACATACATATATACATACATGTATCTACATGCATATATATATCTGAATAAACTGAAATCACGCCTTCCTCTTGCTATTCCCAAATGATTTTTCAAATTAAAGATGGGAAATTTGATAGGTTTGGATAAAGATAAATTTAATGCCTGCTTTCTTTTATTTATTGATTTGAGAGAGAAAGAGAGAGAGAGAGAGGCAGAGAGAAAGAGATAGAATGGACACGCCAGGGTCTTTAGCCTCTGCAAATGAACTCCAGATGCATGTGCCACCTTGTGTATCTGGCTTATGTGGGTCCTGGGGAGTTGAACCTGGGTCCTTTGGCTTTTCAGGCAAGTGCCTTAACCATTAAGCCATCTCTCCAGTCTCTGCAGCCCTATGGCTGCTTTCTTTATTGCCCACGTTATGGATTGCAATGACTTTGGACTTTTGGTTCTGCTGCTGATGGATACGGTAGTTAATAGTTGGTGCCGTGGCTTCATTTACTGCTCACTGATGATCCTGTGCCTTCTGTGCTATTTAACTATCCTCTTTGTTGGTTATTTTACTCATTTAGTCTATTATGTATTTCTATGGATGATCAGTCTTTGCTTTACATGTCTATTTAGTTTATATTTTATATACCTAGTAAATTGACTCATCAATTTCCAAGCAGCATGCAAAAACATTCTGTTACATCTTGGGAATAAAATGTACAAGTCATAATCCTCGCTCTTAAAAAAAAAAACCTTTAACCTATAATTCATGTGTGTGTGTGTATTCACACACTTTTTTTCCCCACAAGAGGGAAAAGTGATTTATAGTCCAAGTGTTGATGCAGATGTGGTCACTGCAGTCACAGGTGGCTTGTTTGTCCCCTTGCTGACAAACAGCTGCCCTAATTAGGGACCCAGCTGCATAGAGCTGGCCCTGGAGGCTCACCTTGCCATTCCACTTCCCACTTCCACACCTTCTGCCTCATACTTTTAACCATATCCTGCTGCCTGGCTCTGCAACCCAGAAGCCCTCTCTCCCATTTTGGCTGCTTTTCTGGTACTAAAAAACAAGATCCCTTTTGTCGTCCGCAGTAAAAGATTTACACCATCCCATGGTGTGTGTGTGTGTGTGTGTGTGTGTGTGTGTGTGTGAGAGAGAGAGAGAGAGAGAGAGAGAGAGATATGCACATGTATGTGCAGATGCATTCACAGGTGTCCGGAGGCCAAAGGAGGATGCTGGGTCTTTTCTGCATATTTTCTTGGGATGGAGTCTCTTTCTGAATGCAGAGCTGCAGTTTTCTCTGAGTCCCCGTGATTCTCTGGTCTCTGCTCCAGTAGGACTGGGGTTACAGACACATGTAGCCACACCCAAGTGTTTACATGTGTTTTGGGGACTTGAACTCGGGCTGCCTTAGACTGCCATACTTGATAGCGACTCCTTTTACCCACGGAGCCATCTCTTCAGCCCTGGACATCAGTTTTGTGGTTTTCAGCCACTCTTGTATTAGCACTGTGAGACGTGGTCAGGGCATTTTTACAAAGGAAACGAACATTCCAAAGTTACATTTTCTTCTGTGTGCTTAAACTTGTTAGTGCAAGATCCAGGATTAGAGCTTGGGTCTTCCTACATCCCAGTGAGCTCCTTATGTTGTGTCCCTGGCCATACATCTTTCTTGAGATCTTGGGGCTTGACAGGTGTCACAACTGAAGAAACACAATTTTCTGGGTAAAGGATGTAGCTCTCCCAAGCTTTAAGATCTCTTATGCATGACATCTGATGTTCCCTCTCTTTAAATTTTATTTCTTTGTAGCACTTTAAAATTTTTCTATCAGATATTTTGCATTTTGTACTATTTTATTTTGGGGAGAAATCATCTTCTGGATAAATTAACCAATGATGGCATGTTCTCTCAGTGCCATGTATAAATAGACCTGTTTCCATAGGCAGCAGGTGCAAAGTCCTAAGAATCAAGACAATGGTGTCCCTCTTCCCTTCTTGGGCATTTTCCAGCTACTTCCTGCCTTCAAGACTGTGCATGTGAACCACCTTCTGCGGGCTCGTCCTGGGGACCTTGGGCGTGGCGTCATATGGGATAAATAGCTAAAGTATCACAACAAAGAGGCTTAGGAGGCCTGGCCTCTGTTTTCTTTGTAGACTTGCCACGTTGGTAGCACATCTGTTGGAAGAGGGCCATTTCCCCCAGAACAGTCTAATTGGCTGAGTCATCCTGTCCCTTGCCCGAGCCTTATGACAGAGCAAGGAGGACTGTCATTCTCTTTCAAGGTTGGTAAGATGCCTTGAATATTATATATTATATATTATTATTACTATTATTATTATTTTTGGTTTTTTGAAGGTAGAGTTTTGCTCTAGCCCAGGCTGACCTGGAATTCTCTAATCAGTCTCAGGCTGTCCTCGAACTCACTGAGATCCTTTCTACCTCTGCCTCCCAAGTGCTGGGATTAACGGCGTGCACCACCATGCCTGGTCAAAGCAGGTATCATTATTATATTATTGTCCCCATTTTACAGGTGGGGAAATCTAAGGGCAGAGCAGTTCGATGGCTTACCCAGGAAAACATGGCTACAAAGGAGGAGAACTTGCTCTCCATCTGGCCATCAGAGCCTGTTCTAAATCGCTCTCTGATGACGCTGTCTATAACAGGTCAGTTGGAGACTTTCTTTAGTTTGATATGTTCCTTTGATTCATAAAGGAGAGGGGTTAGAGGAAAAGGGACAATCCATGGCAGCCCAGCCCCTTCTGAAAGTTTTAAAATCATGTGCAAAAAATAAATATATAGGAAAATGGATCAAATAAAAATATTGCTGGGGGCCAGGTGTGGTAATACACCCCTTTAATCCCATCACTCGGGAGGCAGAGGTAGGAGGATCACTGTGAGTCTGAGGCCATCCTGAAACTACAGAGTGAATTCCAGGTCAGCCTGGGCTAGAGTGAGACCCTACCTTGAACCCCACACAAAACAATATTGCTAGTGTGGCAGCTCCAGCCTCTAATCCCAACACCTGGAAGGCGGAAGTAGGAGAAGCACTGTGAGTTTCAGGCCAGCCTGGGATAGATAGCAAAATTTTGTCTCAAAAACCAAAACAAGGGCTGGAGAGATGGCTTAGCAACTAAGGTGCCTGCCTCCTAAGCCTAAGAACGCTGGTTCCAATCTCCAGAGGTTCCAAACTCCAGGTCCCATGTTTAGCCAGATGCAAAGTGACACAAGGGCACAATGCCACACTTGATCACAAGGGGGTGCATGCATCTAGATTTCGTTCACAGCAGCTGAGAGCCTGCTGGCACACCCATCTCTATCTGTCTTCCTCTCCCTCTCTCTCTCTGTCTCTCTCTCTCTCAAAAAAAAAAAAAAAAAAACCCAAAACAACAACAACAACAAAAAAACAAGGGCCTGGGGAGATAACTTAGTCAGTAAAGTGTCTTGCAAACATGGGGATGTGAGTTTGAGTCTCAGAACCCACATAAGAAACCCAGTTCTGGAGAGGCAGACACAGGTGGATCCCTGGGGCTCACTGTCCACTTAGGTAGCTTACTTGGATAGTTCTATCCAGCGGGATGCCCTGTCTCAAGAAAAGTGTAGGTGGCACCTGAGAAATGATAGTCAAGGTTGTCCTCTGGCCTCTACATGACTGTGTGCATACATGCATATGCCCACACTTACAACTACACACATACCCACCCATGCACAAAATAATAATTAAAAATAAAAATAAAGAAATAAAACAACAAGTGGGTATGGAGAAATGACTCGCTGTTAAAGGCACTTACTTAAAGGCTGATGGCCTGGGTTCAATTCTCCAGTACCCACATAAAGCCAGATGCATGAAGTGGTGCTTGTATCAGGAGTTCATTTGCAGTGGCAAGAGGTCATGGTGTGCCCATTCTCTCTCTCCTCACAAATAAATGAAATAAAAAAATATAAAAAATAAATGATTCCCTAATTCTTAATCCAGTGCCTTAGACCGCTCGGCCACGCTACCTTGGTTGATTCTCTAATTCTTAAATAGTGCTGACTTCAATGGCCATCTCACTTAAGGCCTGAGTTACTCATCTTGTGGTTATTTTAGGGAGGTCCCAAGAATAATGATTTTGGGGAATTAATTGCTACAAACCCTGGCATGCTCTCCAAATTCCTTGAAATTATTCATAGGAACACAAGTATGATATAGTCTATAGATACATTTAAATTGAACAATTGCTGTTATACTATATTAATGTCTTCAATCTGGACATGGTCTCACCCCCAAGAGGAAAAATTATTCCATCTTTAATGTACAACAGTATTCCCTAAATGAGTGCCTCCTTTCCTGTTTATACCATCAGAAACATGGAACAAAATTTAAACCTTGCAGTGAGCATTTCCAGAAAGCAAAATGTTTTAAAAATATTTTTTTATTTATTTATGAGAGAAATAAGAGGTAGAGATGTGAGAGAGAGAGAGAGAGAGAGAGAGAGAGAGAGAGAGAGAGAGAGAGAATGGGCATGCCAGGGTCTCCAGCCACTGCAAAGGAACTCCAGTTGCATGCACCACCTGGCTTATGTGGGTCTTGGGGAATAGAACCTGGATCCTTCGGCTTTACAGGCAAGCACCTTAACCACTAAGCCATTTCTCCAGCCCCCATATATATATATAATTTTTACTTATTTATTTTAAAGAGGGAAAGAGGCAGGGGGAGAGAGAGAGAGAGAGAGAGAGAGAGAATGGGTGCACCAGGGCTTCCAGCCACTGCAAACGAACTCCAGATGTATGTGCCCCTTGTGCATCTGGCTTATGTGGGTCCTGGGGAATTGAACCTGAGTCCTTTGGCTTTGCAGGCAAGCACCTTAACCATTAAGTCATCTCTCCAGCCCCACACAGGTAAGTTTTTTTTTTTTTTTTTTTGGTTTTGAGGTAGGGTTTCACTCTAGTCCAGGCTGACCTGGAATTTACTATGTAGTCTCAGGGTGGCCTCGAACTCTCGGCGATCCTCCTGCCTCTGCCTCCCGAGTGCTGGGATTAAAGGCGTGCGCCACCACGCCCGGCCACATAAGTTTTAAAAAGTGATTTGAGGAACTGTGGGCACAGAGTTATTTAAGGCACAGAGCTGTCAAATGCAGGTCTGATCAGCAGGCCGTTTCCAGTGTCATTTTGCAGTGGGCTGTGTGTCACAGGCAGGAGAAACTGCATTGACCTGGGGCCTGGGAACAGAGCAGAGGTCCTTCACTGGCAAGGCTCAGGATGAGTGATTGGGGTGGCGGCTGGCATGCCATGTGTTGCAGTCAGGTTCGCATTGCTGGCAGAAATCACCCGACTAAGAGCAGCTTGTGGGAAAAAAGAGGTTTATTTTGGCTTACAGGCTCGAGGGGGAAGCTCCATGATGGCAGGAAAAACGATGGCATGAGCAGAGGGTGGACATCACTCTCTGGTCAACATAAGGTGGACAACAGCAACAGGAGAGTGTGCCAAACACTGGCAAGGGGAAGCTGGCTATAATACCCATAAGCCCGCCCCCAACAATACACCACCTCCAGGAGGCTTTAATTTCCAATTGCCATCAGCTGGGGAGACTAGCATTCAGCACACTTAAGTTTATGGGGGACACCTGAATCAAACCACCACATTCCGCCCCTGGCCCCCATAAACTGATAACCATACATGATGTAAAATACAATGCATTCATGCAAATTTAAAAGTCCCCATAGTTTTTATCAATTCCAATGATGTTCATACATCCCCATAATCCAAGGTCTTTTAACTGAGCCATAATACCAAAAATATCCCCCAAAAAAACCCACAATGGCACAGAATAAAGCATTCACACTGCAAAGGATGGCATTGGGCAAAACAAAGAAATACTTAACCAATACAAGATTTTAAACAACCAGGGCAAACGTCAAACTCTGTAATTCCAATCCAACAACTAGTCAGTGACAAATCTCCAAGTCCGATACTTCTGAGCAGCAACAAGTCTCTGGAGTTCCAATTCCGCCCCTCCAGCAAGGCTACTCACAGTCCTGGAAAACTTCATCCAGGGCCGGCAGCTCTCCTTGGCAGCCATCTCATAGTCCCGGCATCTCCACTGGGTCTCCACTGCAACCCACGGTCCATCCTCATGGCCCCATGGGATCTCCATGCAGGCATCCAGCAAACCTGCTTCACACTGCCCACGGCCATTTCCAAAACACAAGACCGTGTTAACTCAATGACCCTCTCTTTCCTGCATTTGTTATACTCCATAATACCAGGTAGGGTGCCAATTTGTTAATCCAGGGGGGAATAAATCAGACTTTGAAGAACAGGACACTCCTTCACATTCAGGCCCCTTCAAAAGAGTCAGCATTCTTCCTGTTGCCCCAGTGCAGGTCAGCTAGCCCAATCTCAAAGGTTGTAATCTCTCAATTGCAGCTGAATGGGCAGAGTTCACCCAAAGATTTCATTTTTTCTGTGCCATATCCCTCTGCTCACACCAGTTCATTTCTACGCAAAGCAACCCTGCACAACTTCTCAGGACACGGGCATAACAGCAAGCGTCTCACACAAACTGCTAGCCCAGTCCAAGTAAAGCTCTTTCTCACCCTCATAAGCCAAACCTCACAGTCCATAGTTCTTACTGCATTCAGGTCTTTCAGCTCTGACCAGAATAGTCCATCAAGCTGTACTTACAGCACTGCAAGGCATCTCTTAGGCCAAGATTTCAAATCCTTCCACATTCCTCTTGAAAATCAGCTTCAAAAGGCCAAAGCCACACAGTCAGGTGTCTAGCAGCAATCCCACTCCTTGGTACCACTTTACTGTTGCAGTCAGGTTCGCATTGCTGGCAGAAATCACCCGACTAAGAGCAGCTTGTGGGAAAAAAGAGGTTTATTTTGGCTTACAGGCTCGAGGGGGAAGCTCCATGATGGCAGGAAAAACGATGGCATGAGCAGAGGGTGGACATCACTCTCTGGTCAACATAAGGTGGACAACAGCAACAGGAGAGTGTGCCAAACACTGGCAAGGGGAAGCTGGCTATAATACCCATAAGCCCGCCCCCAACAATACACCACCTCCAGGAGGCTTTAATTTCCAATTGCCATCAGCTGGGGAGACTAGCATTCAGCACACTTAAGTTTATGGGGGACACCTGAATCAAACCACCACACCATGTCTCAGGCTTGGGCATCCTTTTACAGTCCCAGGTAAGTGCTTATGTCTGGTATAATTGATAAGCTCATGTGTCTGGTGTTTCTGAATTGATGTCACACACTTGCACGCAGGTGTCTTTTATTGGCCTAAATTAAAGAAGCCTTCACTGAGGGAGGAGCACTAATAATAAGGGAGCAGGGAGATGGCTCAGTGAGAGTCCTCACAACCAAGCATGGGGCCTGAGAGGCTTGAGTTAAAACCTCAACACCCACATTTAAAAAATCTGGCTACATGAAATAATTTAAGAGACCATGGGCTCAATAGCCAGCATTAAAAAAATTATAAAATTAGCTGGGCATGGTGGCGCATGCCTTTAATCCCAGCACTCCGGAGGCAGAGGTAGGAGTATCACCGTGAGTTCGAGGGCACCCTGAGAGTATATAGTGGGTTCCAGGTCAGCCTGAGCTGGAGTGAGACCCTACCTCGAAAAAACAAACAAACAAACGAACAAACAAACAAACAAAACAGTTTTAAAAAATTATAATATTAAAATTATAATGGACCATGTATGGTGGTACATGCCCTTAATCCCAGTACTTTAGAGGTTGAGGTAGGAGAATTGCTGTGAATTTGAGGCCAGCCTGAGACTACATAGTGAATTCCAGGTCAGCCTGGGCTAGAGTGAGATCCTGCCTTGAAAAACCAAAGAAAGCCGGGCGTGGTGGCGCACGCCTTTAATCCTAGCACTCGGGAGGCAAAGGTAGGAGGATCGCCGAGAGTTTGAGGTCACCCTGAGACTACATAGTTAATTCTAGGTCAACCTGTACTACAGTGAAACCCTACCTCAAAAAACCAAAAAAAAAAAAAAAAAAAAAAAAAAAAAAGAAAACAAACAAAAAAATGACAAATTATCTCTTGCCTAAGGTTTTTATATCCAGAATACATTTTTAAAAACTCAAGTGACAACCCAAATAAGAAAATGGATAATGGATTTTAATAAACTTTTTTCTAAAGATGATATACAAATAAGCATATAAAAAGATATAAAACCAGCTGGGCATGGTGATGGCATGCCTTTAAGCCCAGTACTCTGGAGGCAGAGGTAGAAGGATTGCTGTGAGTTTGAGTTCAGCTTGAGACTATATAATGAATTCTAGGTCAGCCTGGGCTAGAGCAAGACCCTACCTTGAAAAAACAAACAAAAATTCTGAGTGTGGCCATATAATCTCCAGTTTTGGCGGGGTGGATGGTGATAGGGTGGAGACAGGAGAATCTACCACAAATGGCAGCTCCAGGTTCATTGAGGGAGCGCCTCCAGGAAACAGCACGGAATAGTGATGTAGGAGGACACCTGGTGTCCTCCTCTGGCCTCTGCATGGGTGTGCACAGGGTGCAACATCTGCATATACAAGTGTATATAATAGACACACAGACACCACATCACAATACTACATATACACACATCAAAAAAGAAGTTAACGTGTCCTGAGTACTTACTCCATGACTACACATTGCCATAGTTTGTCTAATCGCTACAATAATAATCTGAAACAAATGCTTTCATTATTCCCAGTTATAGATGATGAATGTGAAATGCATAAATTTATCTACTATGCAAGAAAATAGAGGGGGTGGAGAGATTGCTCAGTGGTTAAGGAGCTTGCCCGCAAAGCCTAATGACCTGGGTTCAGTTCCCCAGTACCCATGTAAAGCTAGATGCACAAAGTGGCACGTGAATCTGGAGTAGCTAAAGGCCCTGGAGTGCCCATTCTCTCTTATTTGCTCTCTTTCTCTCTCTCTCCGTCTCTCTGTTTGTCTCTCTTCTTTCTCTCTGTGCTTTCAGATAAGCAAATAAATAAAAATAAAAACTAAAATAAAGAAAATAGCTTTTCTATGTCAAAGTATGACAGATTAAAGATATAAGGGGAAGTATATTTATTCCTTGTGAATTTGACTGCTTTGAATTATCTGGAAACCCTTGTGAAAATTTAGGGGGAAATCTGATAATTATTCTTTGTAAATATTTATTTGCATGTGTGTGTGTGCGTGTGTGTGTGTGTGTGTGTGTGTGTGTGTGTGTACAGGCATGCCAGAATCTCTTGCCACTGAAAACAAATGTCATATGCAAACACCACTTTTTGTGTCTGGCTTTAGGTGGGTGCTGGAGAATTGAACCCAGGTTGGCAGGCTTTGTAAGCAAGTGCTTTTTAAAAAATTAATTATTTGTTTTGAGAGAGCAAGAGAGAAAGAGGCACAGAGAGAGAGAGAGGGAGAGAGAGAGAGAGAGAGAATGAATGGGTGCACCAGGGCTTCCAGCCACCACAAACTCCAGACACATGTGCCACCTTGTGCCTCTGGCTTACGTGAGTCTTGGGATTTGAATTGAGGTCCCTTGGCTTTGCAGGCAAACGTCTTAACTGCTAAGCCATCTCTCCAGCTCTAAGCCAGTGCTTTTAACCATTGGGCCCAATCATTATTTTTAAAAAATATTTTTATTTTATTTTTATTAATTTGCAAGCAGAGGGAGATAGAAGAGAAACAGAGAGAATGGGCATGCCAGGGCCTCTAGCCACTGCAAATATACTCCAGATGCATGTGCCCCTTGTGCATCTGGCTTACGTGGATCCTGGGGGAATCGAACCTGTGTCCTTTGGCTTTGTAGGCAAACGCCTTGACTGCTAAGCCATCCCTCCAGCCCCCAATCATTTAAGTCTATGCATAAATCAGAAGCTATTAGGTGTTTACATTCTGTACATAGGTAAAAACATTTCAAAGATAAGACAACATCACTGGCGATGGCTTGCTCAAGGAGGAAGATTTATTGAGGACACAGAACTAACAGATTGTTGCAGGGGAATCAAATATGTTGTGACATTTGCATGTGACATCTTTCCACAGGATGCGGGGTTCTCTGCTGATTGCCCAGAAAGAGAAAGGAACAGAAAGACAAGCAGGACAGACGTTTCTCTTAGACTTGCTCATTTTCCCAGATGCATTTGATGCTTTGGCTTATGTTCGTTGTTAATTGCTTTGCGATTTCTCTTCCAGGGAGTGCAGCCTAGTGGTGAGTATTTTGCTGCGTTGGTCTACCTCCTCAAGAACCTTCTTAACCACGATGGCTTTGGCTGGATCTGAAAATTAAAAGTTAAAGGCGATTTTAGCAAGTTCAAAGAACTGAGTAAGAAATTATGTAAATTAAAGGAATAATAGGATTTTATATAGGATGGACTAGGTAGAAAGCTCAAACACTTGACACTTATCTGGTAAATTATGATTACTGAGTAACAACATTGTGATATCTGGCCTTGTTCAGAAGAAGAACATATCACTGGTGTTAGACATCTAGCATATATTGATATCTTCTACTGTAGGTTTTTATTATATTGTCTTTGTTTCAAGGTAGGCTCTCATTCTAGCCCAGGCTGACTTGAACTCATTCTGTAGTCCCAAGCTAGCCTGGAACTCACAGCGATCCTCCTGCCTCTGCCTTCCAAGTGCTGGGATTAAAGGCCTGCACCACCATGCCTGGCTCAAGTCTTACTAAACCACTCTAAGTTATGAACAACTAACTGTGCACTGGAAATGAGACAGGGTAAAATAACAATGGCGTTTCATTTTAATTACCTTTCATTTGAATTCCTACATTTCCAGATCCATAATCTTTAGACTTGTAACCTCCAGACTTACACGCCCTGTGGAAAGCATCACAAAAGAAAAAAGTGACATAGAGGGAACTCTTTTAATTCTAGAGCCATTGTTAGGTATGCCTTGGTGCTTTGATTGAGAACATCTTTGGTGGGTTACACAGCTGAAACTGCCCTGCTTTAAAATTGAGAAATGGTACTTTTAATCTTGTGTATTTTGAATTTTGTCAAATGCTGCTAATTTGTATCTCAACAATACAGTACTAGGTTTAATATTTAGTATTCATGATAATTTTAAATTTTTTTGCATATGCATGTGTGTGGTATACGGGCATGTAGGCATGCATGTTTGTATGTGTGTGGACACATGCGTGGACACATTATGTAAATGCAGCCACATTAGTTCATGTGTACTTTCCAGGGATCTACGTGTTAAGTAAATTTCAGGACAGTCATCAGTATCAGGGGGAATTGGGTCCATGACCTCAGCACATATAAAATCCTCGGATGCTCATCTTTTCTATGAAAATGTCATGGTATTTGCATCTAACCTCCACACATTCTCCCTTATGCCTCGTATCATCTCTAGACGACTTCTAACACCACCGATAGTGCAAATGCTCTGGACATAGTTGCTATGGGAGTAAATAATAATAAAAAGAAGCTGCCCGTGTCCAGCGTAGGCTCAAAGTTTTCTTTCTGAGTATTTTCCTCCTGTGGGTGGTGGAATTCACAGAGATGGAAGCAGTTGGATCTGGAGGTCCGAATGTGAAGGACCATGTAACTCACTTCACCTACCCCTCATCTCCTCCAATGAGAAGGCAGTAGGTCTCAATTTCCTTCTCCAGGTGGGCCTTGACGTTCAGCAGCTGCTCGTACTCCAGCTTCTGGCCCTCGGTCTCCGTCCTGACCTGGTGCAGCTGCTCCTCCAGGGCTCCGATCTGAGCCTGGATCTGAGCCAGCTGCGAGCAGTAGTTGCCCTCCGTCTCTGTCAGGGAGCACTCCAGGGAGTGTTTCTGTCAGGGGACAAAACAAGGGAGTCTGAGAGGGGAATACAGACATGCGGACATTTCTTTGCTAAAGGGTTTCTTCCTCTTGCGAACATCACTTGCAACTGTTTTAGATTTCACATCAAGAGAAGGGAGTCAGGTCCATCAATGGTGTAGTCGCTGGTTACTACCCATTCCACAGTAAATAACCTTCCGCCTACAACTTGCAAGCGATCCGAATTTAATTTAATTCAATGGGTTAAAAAGTTTAGACATAAGGGGCTAGAGATGGCTCAACAGTTAAAGGTGCTGGCTTGCAAAGCCAGACGGCTTCAGGTTCAATTCCCCAATACCCATGTAAAGCCAGACGCACAAAGTGGTGCATGCATCTGGAGTTCATTTGTAGTGGCAGGAGGCCCTGGCACATGCATCACCTCTCTCTCTCTGCCTGTTTCTCTCTGCCAAATACATATTTTTTTGAAGACATGAAAACAAGATGGGATTAACGGGAAGAAGGGTGTTAGTGGGATGGGAAGGGTGAGGAGAATGGGTAATTGGGGTCAATGAGATAAAAATTCTTTATATGTATGAAAATGTTAAAAATGGAAAAAATATTTAAGCATTGGGGCTGGAGAGATAGGTTAGCGGTTAAGACGCTTGCCTGGAAAGCCCAAGGACCAGATTCAATTCCCCAGTACCCACATAAGCCAGATGCACAGGGTGGTGCATGCGTCTGGAGTTCCTTTGCTAGAGGCCCTGGTGCACCCATTCTCTCTCTCCCCCTCTTTCTCTCTCAAATAATTTTTCTAAAAAGCATTATTAATGTAATTCTACAACCTTGCTTGAAAACTGGCCAATCTTTTCTTTTTGGCAGAATAGACCTAGAAACATTCCATTTACTTATGTCTCAAGATAATCATAAAGATGTATGTGGACATCTTTTCCAACACTGCTAGGGGCTTTAGAACCAGCGGGTACATATTTACAAGAGGTGGAAAGAAACTCCTTTTCATACCGTGGCCAAGAGAGACTGAAGTTCAATTTCCAGGGTCTGTAGGGTGCGCTTCATTTCGGTGAGTTCGTTGCGGGCCGAGGTGGTGGCGCCCACGTCCTCGGTGATCTGCTGCTGCAGCGAAGCGCTCTGAAACATGGCGGCGAGGGTGCAAACCTTAGCTCTGTGACCCGCACGGAAACGCCCAGGCATTGTGTCTTGGTGGAAGACTCACCTTTTCTTGGAACCAGGCCTCGGCATCCCTGCGGTTCTGTTCAGCCAGGGCTTCGTACTCGGCTCGCATGTTGTTCAGCAGCACCGTGAGGTCCACCCCGGGGGCCGCGTTCATCTCCACGTTCACGTTGCCTCCGGCCGCGCACTGCAGAACTTGCATTTCCTGGAGGCAGACAAGTGTTGGGCTCAAGCTACGTGGGAATCTCGAGAAGTCTAGAAGCTTAACTTTGGAAAGTTTCCCGTAGGTTGTCTGGTTTCCCCCTCCCAGTAACCCTAACCCTCTCTCCATATGTTACACCGCCTGGCCTCCCAAGGACCAGAAGTCACTACCTCATTCGGAAAGAGTTTATAATGGCTCCCGACGTCTCCTCCTGCTTCTATAAACTCCAAGGCCTCCCGGGGGTTTGAGCCCTGCCACCCAGACTAACCCTTTAATGCCTTTCCAAATGAAAGTCCTGGGATGGCAATGTTGCTCGGTGGTAGAGCCCTAGCCTAGTTTGCCTGAGGCCCTAGGTTCAATCTCTAGTACTAAACAAACAAAAAGTCCTTAAAAGATTGAACAAAAAATGTCTCTGGCTCTTATTCTGTTTCTTTCTTTCTTTTTTTTTTTTTTTTTTTTTTTTGGTTTTTCGAGGTAGGGTCTCACTATGGCCCAGGCTGACCTGGAATTCACTCAGTCATCTCAGGGTGGCCTCGAACTCATGGCGATCCTCCTACCTCTGCCTCCCAAGTGCTGGGATTAAAGGCGTGCGCCACCACGCCCGGCTTTATTCTGTTTCTTTATTGGATAAATATGCACCCCTGTGGATGGTCCTCGATCCAGCAGAGACCTGCTTCGGTGCGCTCTGAACTTGGATACACCCTAAACGCACCTGGAACTCCCAAAAGGCTGTTTGGATAATTCTGAACAGTTGAAATGATGAATGAATGAATGAATGAATGTGTGTGTGTGTGTGTGTGTGTGTGTATGCACCTCAGGGCAGGAAGAATCCCATCTGTTCAGTTTACACAGTGACATTGTCATGTCCTGCTGGACTTGTGAGTTAGACAAATTTTCATATGCATTCCCGTTCTGCCTGGTAGTGGCTGTGTAAATTTGGGAAAGCTGGTTAATTATTTTGTGCCTTAGTTGACTTATCTGCAAATCGAAGCTAATTAAAAACCCCTCTCTGGGCTACTGTAAAATAAATGAGAGAAGTGCTGCTTCTAAGAGATCTTTCTGGGCTTGGGAATGCTCAGCAAATGCTGGCTGTCATGACTCCTGTCATCCCCAAAGCTGGACTCTCCTTTGTGGTCAAAGCTCACACCGGGCTGTGTCCGAGCTGTATGCTGTTGGTGAGTGCGTTCTAAGAGTGCACACAGCAGACCTTGCTGCTAAGTCTGCAAAGTGAAGCGGCACAGATCTACTGTCAGCCACAGAAGCCCCTCTGCTACTCCTGGGATGCCCTGAAGGGGGCGGGGCGCTTTCTTTCCACCCTGCAGCAAAGCACCCAGGTGTGCTCTCCTTCCAGGTGACTCTATCCTGCTCTACCTCCACACGTGGCTTTCAAGTCCAGAGGATTTGGTGAAATGTCAACAGCACAGGCAGGGGGAAAAAAAGAGATTAACTAGGGATTAGGACCACACTTGGGCTTATGTGGCCAATTAAATGTTTTATTCACAAGATAGCCTCACTTCTACCAAGCAACATTCTTACCTTGATCTCCCGCTTGAAACATCGGACTTAATCATGAATATCTTTTAGCTGTTTAAAAATAACCAATTCATTTTCAAAGGATACAAACTTTTTTTTTTTTTAAGAATAGAAAATCATGACTCTGAAAATAATCCCAACGATGAAATGGCCTCATGATCTGATATGGAATTTAGCTTCCAAAAAGACCACTTCAGAAGAATGCCATGTGCTTGGACGTGTAAATGCGAGAGTAATAGTCGCTCCGTACTTTCACGTTTTAGTCATATTTATTAAGAATATGTGTTAATATTATGCCTATATACTTAATGTGTGAAATTAATGGTTTAGTCTTTCAAATGTGCTGCTGTTATATAGCAACTTAGATCCTGTTTTCTTAGCATGTCCTGAAAGTACATTCATTTTATCTAATTATGTGTAATCTCCTAAGTAGACCATTTAACTTAGCTGTAAAAAGACATGCCAAACACTGATGTTATACACTGATTGTTCTGGAAAGCAGTTTTTTTTTTCCCATGGGAAAAATAGATGAGACAACAGGGTGAATTTACACAAGTAATTCAATACTTATAAAGACAAGTTGGCCTTTATGTGGGTCTGACAGTGATCTTAGGACCAAATTATTGCTTATGAGGGGTAAATATGCACACGTTTTTCTGCCGGGCGGACTGTGTGCAGGGGAGCAGAATGTAGCAGGCCAGCTCTTACCTCCTTGTGGTTCTTTTTGAGGTAAGTCAGCTCCTCACTCAGGGTTTCATACTGAATCTCCAGGTCTGTCCGGCACAGGGTTATTTCATCCAGGACTCGTCGCAGCCCATTGACATCGGCTTCCACACTCTGATGGAGAGCCAGCTCGTTTTCATACCTTCAAGAGTGCCAATGAGTTTCCAGTTTGTCAGGTAGTTGGAGATAGTCACTAACCATTGATAAATGACAGAACTATGGAATTTTGCAGTGGTCAATTTGGCCACAAGAGACTTCATCAAAGTTTATTGTACACGTATCATTTTTATAAAAAAATTTACATTTAAAAATATATATATAGGCTATTGGACACTAGTTTTATAGCTGTTCACTAAAATTAGCTAAAATATAGAAAAGTAATACGGTTCCTTTGATTTTAAAGCCAAGGGATTTCAAGTTTTGAGATAAGAGTTGGTAATACTGATTTTAGAAATCTTCTATATTTGTATTTATTTATCTGAGCCAGAGAAAGAAAGAGATAGATAGATAGAGAAAGAAAGTATGTGGGTATGCCAGGGCCTCTTGCTGCTTCCAATGAGCTCCAGACTCATGCTCCACTTTGTGCATCGGGCTTTATGTAGAACCTAGGCTGGCAGGTTTTCCAAGCAAGTGCCTTTAACCACTGAGCCACCACCCCAGCCAAAGAGTTGGCACGATTTAGTAGAGAGAGTAAAAACAAACTTGAGGGAAGTGATTCCATACAGTACAAAAAGCCGAGTGTATTTGCACATGCCTGTAGCTTCAGTTCTGAAGATGGTCTAGGTACGAGAAGTACTGGGGCTCATTAGTCAACTAGTCTATCTGCAAAGATGGCAAGTTTCAAGTTCAGTGTGTTAGAGGAGGCACTAACATTGCACATACACACCTGCACATGCACATACACATCACACACACTCAAAGGAAAAACAAAACCAAACACATTTGCCCAAAAGTCTTTGCACGAATCATCGCGAGTTCTTTGCATGAAAGGAGTCTACTTACTTGAGTCTGAAGTCATCAGCTGTCAGCCTGGCATTGTCAATCTGAAGCACAGCATTAGCATTGCTGGTGGTGGAGGCGATGATCTGGAAATGGGGAGTTTGACTTTTATTTTAGAAAGTAAAATAAAAGGTTATCATAGTGAGTAAAAGACAAATTTTTTAGGCTAGGAGATGGAAAGAATGAAAATTAATATAGTTATCAGTCAACGACATTTTTATCACGAGGTTAACTAACTGAATCTACTCCATGCTTATTTCTAATGTTGAACTGAAATTCCCATAAAAATCACAAATTGGCCTGTAAAGTGACTTTTTTTTTTTTCCAGCCAGAAGAAATCTAGACATTAAAATGTATACGTGTAACTGCAAATTATGTTTCCTTACCTGGTTTTTCAGATCATCGATGATTGGGAAATATCTACTGTAGTCATGATCCAGACCCCTGCAAGAGCCAGGTCCAAATTTCTCATACCAGCCCTTGATCTTCTGCTCCAGGTCGGCGTTGGCCTCCTGCAGAGCTTGCACATTATCCAGGTAGGAGGCCAGGCGGTCGTTGAGGTTCTGCATGGTCACCTTCTCATTGCCGGACAGGAGGCCTCCTTCGTTCACAGTGAAGCCAGCGCAGGAGTTGCCGGCCCCTGCATTTCCTCCCGACGAGGAGCTGCCACCAAAGGCACAGGAGAACCCACTTCCGATGCCCGGTATGCCACACGCATTTCCAGCTCCAAAGCTGGCTCCCCTGAGCGACCCTGTGCTAGGACGGGAATAGGACCTCCTGGATCCACTGGAAAGTCGAAGAGACATGATCTTGGAGAGAGCTCGTCAGACCTGGTTTCCTGAAAGCCAGAATGGAATGCCTTCTCACCCCAAAGGTTTTGTTTGTCTTTTTATAGACAATTCCCCGGGGTGTTCTGTATGAAATTCTGCCTACATAGAGTAAAAGGTGGCTTGCCCGCCTCAGCAAGTTTGCATAATTGGATGAATTTTCCTAATTAGTAACCAACCTTGCTGGGGTCATTTCTGTAGGAGGGCAGTTGCCCTCGGGTTGGTGGTTATCTGAGAAATGGGTCTGGGTGGAACCACGTCAGGGTCATGATTACACTTTAAAATTACTGGTGAGTCATTTCTCACTTCCACTGTAAGAAGATAAAGCTCATGGGTCCACTACAAAGTAGCATGTTGGCATCATGGTTTTGGGCTCTTATGCCAAGGCAAGTTTTAAAGTTTCTGAGACTCATTCTGCTCTTATTTTCACAATTCATTCTACACCCATTGAGACTTGAACTGCAATCATGATTTTCCCACCTGCTCCACTGGTCAGTAGGGATTTGATTTTTTTGGGGGGTTGGGTGGGGGAGAGGTGTTGGGGATTGAACCCTGGGCCTTGTGTATGCTAGGCAAGGCCTTTACGACTGAGCTACATCTCCAGCCTGTTTGTTTGTTTGTTTGTTTTTTTAAAATTCTTGTTGCTACTGTTTCCAATAGAAAATCAGTTTCCATTTTGGCAGACGTGCAGCATAGGTATTTTGTTGACACGAAGGGATGGTCGTCTTCTCCTATCCATTTTGGTAATTAGGAGGAAACACCTAATTGCTGTTATGTTTCATGGGAGCTGGAAGGACGTTAACTTATTTCCTGACTTCACACCATTTGAAGCAAACGTGGAAGGAACTGTTTTATCTGTTTGTATTTCATATGTTTTTTTTTAAATTCAGGTGAAAGTTATAATAAATTAACTATTTGCAAGATATAGATTTACTTATTTGCTCAAAAATGCCAAATATGAAAAAATTACAGTGACAAATTAAAATTATGCACAATCACGGACACATGTAGGACGTCATGTTTTTATACGCATGCATTATGAAATGGCTGAATCAAGCTAATTAACACAGATCCAGGCTCTCACATAGTTTTGTGGTGAGAACATTTAAAGTATACTCAGCAACGCTCAAGCATAAATACATTCTTATTAACTGTAGTCACAAAATTGTCCAATAAGTCTCTTGAACTTATTTTGCCTGTCTATATAGTTATTTGGATTAATCTTTTTTTTTTTTTTTTTGTAGTTTTTCGAGGTAGGGTCTCATTCTAGTCCAGGCTGACCTGGAATGCACTATGTAATCTCAGAGTGTCCTTGAACTCACGGTGATCCTCCTACCTCTGCCTCCCTGAGTGCTGGGATTAAAGGTGTGCACCATCACGCCCGGCTTGGATTAATCTTGATTGTAGTCCTTGGAGTTTTATGAATCTGTATCTGAGATTATAGAAGTTTTCAGACAGTATTTATAAAAATAAGCTTTCCTGGGCTGGAGACATGGCTCAGAGGTTAACAGAACTTCCTGTGCAAGCTTGAGGGCCTGAGGATGCCTGAGAGATCTCTTCTTGAGCTCAGTCTCCAGGAATGGAATAAACAGCTGGGTGTGGCCATGCTTGTGTGTAACCTCAGGTCCTGTAGGGAGCAGAGTGCAGAGAATTGCTGGGGCTCATGAAAAATCAGCAGGTTCTGCGATCAGTAAGACTCCAGCTCAAGTAAGACAGGGTAGAAAAGTGAAGGAGGGGACACCAGATACTCCTCTCTAGCCATTTTAGCATGTGAGCACACCTGGCCACAGGTGAGCAGAATGCATGGGCACATTCATATGCCCACCCCCGCTGATATATACATATATACCATAGCACACAGCACACACATGCAAAAACAAAACAAAAAAACCTTTCTATCTTTTCCTGAAATTCCCATGGTAAGTATATTTGTATGCTCCCAGCATGGCTCAGGGAATTTTGTGGAAGAGGGAGCATTTTAAAGTCTACTTCAGTGATGGGCACTTAGGAGCCTCTGGATCTCTGGTTTGGAAGATGTTGAGTGTCCTCAGTGTCTATCTCCATCACCCTTGTGCTGATATCAGGTTCACCAAGAAAGCAGCACTCTTGCTCATTTCCCCAATTCCTCTGTGGTTTCAGCTGGGGCCAGGGTGGAGTGCACTGGGTCATTTTTCTCCTCAGGTCCAGCTCCCATCTAAAAAATAGAAGCCAACAGAGAATGAAGTCAGCACTAGTTAAGTGGGATAACCATTATTAATTTAGAGAGAATTAAAAGGGTGTAGACCCTCTTATAGTCTAAGGTTAGTGGGAGCTTGACAATGGAAAGCAGAATCATTATCTGGATATAATTATGACTTGTTTGCCAATTCCAGATATGGGTTTCTTTCCACTTGAGCGGATCTGTTAGCCAATCCAAGAGCAGTTGGTTACCCACCATGGCTGTGTGCCACTACTGCACTTGGGTGAGCATCCTGTCAGGTTGTTTGCTTTTGAGTTGCTTAGACTTTGAGTTGCTTGGACAGATGTTGGTCACTCCCCCACTCCCCCCCATTGCTCATGTAGTGCCTTCCAGCACTTGATGGGTTAATGGTCTGGGGACTGGCTCTTCTCTGGATCCCAACCAGGTTTCTCCATGTTCCTGAAATGCCAACAGCGAGTGCCTTTTATGCAGCAGAACAGGGAAGTTTGTTAACAGTTTAGGTATGGTGTTCACAGGAAGGACCCCAAAGCCACAAGATGTTTCACAGGATAAGGATCCTAAAACACAAGATAACAGTAGGGTCAAACCTTAAGAACAGACAACTTATCTGGTCACTACTCAAGATGGTTTTGGTTAAGTGCCCAATGGTTCACACTCAAGTGCTCTGACAGAAGTCTGTCTTGTTTGTTTCAGGAGATCTAGTAGGTCTCTCTGATCAACAGCTCATTGTGGATGAATACCACATCCTGGTACAGAGAATTCCACCTTACTTCACTAAGGTTAGCAAACATTAAAAAATCAAATGAAAACAAATGTTCGGGCCAGGCTGTAGTAAATTCCAGGTCAGCCTGGAAAGAGGAGACACTCAAACCCAAAACCAAAAAAAAAAAAAAAAAAAAAAAAAAAAAAAAAAATTCACTGTTGGTGGGAAAATAGGAACACTCATTCACTGTTGGTGGGAACCACCACTGGAAATCAATATGGAGACTCCTGAAAAGGATAAATATAGAGTTACCAACAGACCCTGTTATCCCCTAACTGGGCATTTACCCTAAAAGCTCCACATCTCAGTTCAGAGATATGTGCTCAACCATGTTTATAGCTGCTCAATTCACAATAGCTAAAAACTGGAATCAACCCAGGTGCCCATCATTGGATGAATGGATAACCAAGATGTGGTACATCTACACAATGGAATTCTACTCAGTAGTAAGAAAAAAATGATACATTGAAATTTGTAGAAAAATGGTTGAACTTGGAACAGATAATTCTAAGTGAACTCACACAATCACAGAAAGACAATGGTCACGTGATCTCACTCATCTGCAGTCCCTAACCTGGATCAGCCCAAGTTGCTGACATAACTGAATAGCATCTTGAGGCTTGGATAATAGGGAGGGTAGGGCTTGGGGGAAGGAAAGGGTGGAGAGGGTCACAAAATTGAACCCAAATTGAACTGGTACCATAGAATTCTATATCCTGGAAGTCAGACTAAAAGGTGGAACCCTCAAGAGGACCTTAGTGGGAACACCTGGATCAAAGGGCCCTGGAGAGGGTGAGATGAAACCTAACCTCACATTTCTCCTGTTTTTCTTTCTTCTCTGTCTTTTTCTGTTTTCTTTGCCCTTGGTGCTGGCCTGTCATTCCCTGAACCTTTACATTTTTTTAAGAAGATTAAACTGGTAAATTCATGAAGGGTATGTTCAAGCACATTTAATAAATATAAGATATTGTCACTGTAGTTGTGCAATCAAAAGCACTTCTAACCTTACTTCATCCAACTCCACACCACTGAAATTATAGCTTTGATTATTCTGGTTGGAGGCATTCTTTACAATAAACCCTATAAAGCTAACTTTCAGCTATATCAACATCTTAAGAAGCTGTTCAGACTGAGGTCAATGGAAATAACAGACAGCAAGACTTGGAGATCCAACTTCAGAGGGCCCAACGCTGAGAAAATGCACTTCAGTGATGGGCCCTTTGTAATTTCATGTTGTCTGTACACAAGGTTTTAAAAAAAATATATTTTATTGTTTATTTATTTATTCATTTATTTATTTGAGAGAGAAAGATACAGAAATAGGCAGGGAGAGAGAGAGAGAGAGAGAGAGAGAGAGAGGGAGAGAGAGAGGGAGAGAATGGGAGCACCAGGGCTTCCAGCCACTGTGAATGAACTCCAGATGCTTATGCCCCCTTGTGCATCTGGCTTATGTGGGTACTGGGGAGTTGAACCTGGGTCGTTTGGCTTTGCAGGCAAGTGTCTTAGCCACTAAGCCATCTCTCCAGCCCCTATACAGAAGGTTTTAAAATTTTTATTTATTTATGAGGGGGGGGAGGGGGGAGGGAGGAAGGGGGAGAGAGAGAGAGAGAGAGATTGGGCATGCCAGGACCTCTTGTCTTTGCAAACAAACTCCAGACACATGTACCACTTTGTGATCTGGCTTTATGTGAGTACTGGTGATACAGGGATTTCGGGTTCCTTGTATGCCAATGCATCAATAATTTGGGGTGATCCCAGATTCAAGAATGAAGTCCATGGGCCAGAGGATACGATTCAGTATGATTTTATTACAGTTTAAAGCTTTAGGAGGCTCAAGAGAAGGGGGCTTAAGCCTAGAACATAAGAGAAGGAAGCAAAGTGGAGCTCCTACCCAGGAAGGCAAGAGGGGGTTTGAGAAGCCCCATGAGGGAAGAGGGCAGAGCTCTTGCCCAGAGAAGCAAGGGGGTGGGGGGTTGAGAAGCTCACCTTTAGACTCAGGTCTGGGGGTTTTTATGGGGAGTGGCTATATGAGAAAGACCAGGCCAGCAGGTTATTATGGACAAAGACCAGATTTTACAGTGTTGCCAGTAACCTTAGTTAAGAATCAGAGTTTCTGTTCTCTAGGAAGGGTGCAAGCTTAATCTAGAGATCTTTCCTGGAGCGTGTAACACCCAGGTTTCTGCAAGCTTAGTGACATTTCCTGCTTCTAGTCAAGAAATAAAACACCATTACTTTTGGGGTTCTGTTACCCTGACTGCCTAGCCAATTTGTCTCCTATCACTGGAGAATCAAACCTGGGCCATCAGGCTTTGCAAACAATTGTTTTTAACTATTGAGATATCTTCCCAGCACCCCACTCCCAGTTTATTTATTTAATTTTAAATATTTTTATTTTTTGCTTATATATTTGAAAATGAGAGAGAGAGAAAGGGGGGAGAGAGAAAATGGGCGCACCAGGACCTCCAGCCACTGCAAACAAACTCCAGATGCATGCGCCACCTTGTGCAACTGGCTTTACATGGGTGTCCTGCAGAATGGAACCTGGGTTCTTTGGCTTTGCTGGCAAGCATCTTAACCACTAAGCCATCTCTCCAGACACCCCCCAACCCCAGCTTTTTTTTTTTTTTAATTTTATTTTTAGAGAGAGAGAGAGAGAGAGACACAGAGAGAGACAGACAGAGAGAGAGGGAGAAGGAGACAGATAGAGAATGGGTGTGCCAGCAGTCTCTCAGCTGCTGTGAATGAAATCCAGATGTGTGCGCCCCCTTGTGGGCAAGTGTGGCATTGCGCCCTTGCATCACTTTGCATCTGGCTAAATGTGGGACTTGGAGATTGGAACCGGGTTCTTAGGCTTAGGAGGCAGGTGCCTTAACCACTAAGCCATCTCTCCAGCTCCCAGCTTGTTTTTTAAAATCAGTCCCTAAACATATTTACTTGCTACTAAAACTTAAAATAACACAAGATATTCTTTTGTTGCAAATTTCTGAAAGCCAGAAAATTGAATTATCTGTCCTAAGTATTGCACTCTCCCCAATCCAACCAGTGTTCACTTTATACCCATTTCAGGTTATTGCATTTCACCTCAGGCTTCACATGGGAAATGGTTGAGACACGCAGGTGCTTCATTGGGTCAGGTCAAAGCACAGAGTACAATGAAGTCCTTCATACACACTCGAACCACATGGAGACTTGGTGACAATGTTGGATGAGATCTCCCCACCAAGAAGAAAGAGGAGAGACAGATCACAGAACTTATGTATTTTCATGCACACAGGTTAATCAAGGTTATTGCAGGACAATCCAGGCTCACAGAATAGCTTCTTCAGGCTGCCTAAGGTCACCAGCAGGAAAGCATGGTGTAAGAATTCAGACTATGTGGGGCGTGGTGGTGCACACCTCTAATCCCAGCACTACATAGTTAATTCCAGTCAGTCTGGGTTAGAGCAAGACCCTAACCCAAAATACCCCCCATGCCCCCCAAAAGAATTCAGCCTAAATCTACTTTATTTATTTATTTATTTATTTATTTATTTATTTATTTGAGTGTGAGAGAGAAGGAAGCAGATAGATAGATAGATAGATAGATAGATAGATAGATAGAGAGAGAGAATGGGCGCACTAGGCCCTCCAACCATTGCAAAGGAACTCCAGATGCATGCGTCACCTTGTACATCTGGCTTATGTGGGTACTAGGGAATCGAACCTGGGTCCTTAGGCTTCACAGGCAAATGCCTTAACTGCTGAGCCATCTTGCCAGCCCCTAAATCCACTTTCATTATAATCATTCCCTACTGTACTGTAGCAATGCTCAGAAGGGTCCCATCCGAAGTTTATGCAGAGACTGCAGGTACATTCAAACGGCACATTTCTTGTCTCCCTCTGATCTTCCTGAAGAAAAATGTCTCTTAGTTCTTTCATTTCAAGCCAGAAATGCCTTCTTTTTCTGAGCTATCTCAATGTCATCTCTCTTCCTCTCTACACAGTTAACACTGTCTGGACCCCTTTCTTCCTAGAGAGAAAGCCAGTTCCAGTCTCCCGTAACATCCTTTTTCTTCTCTTCTGGGCCTGGGGCAGACCTTCTGGTAAGAGGGTACTGGGGTTGAGGGTCAGGTATGAAGGTCCTTTCTTAACATTTCTGGATGTGAGCTGGCTGAATCTTTGGGGAAATTTTCTACATAGGACATTTGCAAAGACTTAGGGGGTCAAAATCAGGATAGGCATTTGTGATGGCTTCATTGGCAATGTGCCAAAGCCTCAAAAACATCAGATCCAAAGTAGTCTGAACAAAATTGCATAGTTCTGAAAGAGACGGAAGCCCTGAACTCCAACAAGTGGCGGTGAAAGAAGCCAGCCCACCAGTCTGTGAAAACCCTTCAGAATTGCCTGCCTTGCACGTCGCACAACTAGATCATTGCAGAGCTGCCTGCCTCCTTCCACTCGCAGCTTTCACTTAAAAACTGCTGCTTTCCAGTCCTGGTCTCACTTCTCAAAATGATTAGGTCAGAATGTCAGGCATAACCCGTGTGCAGGAGGATATTAGCCAGGCTTAGAACCCTGGGTTGGCTTAGCCACCGCCAGGATAGGGGAAGAGTTATGCACACATTGCAAAATGGGTAAAGAGCAGATTCCGGTTTCCATTCAAAGAGCATCTTATTAACATGTCCTCTGTATGGTCATAAGGAGACCAACTGTGGAAATTAAAAGGAAACAGATTTATAAAAAGGATTCGCAATAGAAGAAGAATTCTTAATGAAATGGCTAAAGCCACACCCACCAAATAAAAATGAAAACTAGGGAGACAGCAAGATGTTTCCTTCTTTTGGAAAGGCTTGCCTGCAACGAGCAGGAGAAAAGGAAGAGAAGGCAAGCTGGCGGAAGAGCAGACGGGATTAGTCTGGGGTTGCTTGAGGACGGGACTTTGCATAGGCAGGCTGCTTTGGTTTTTGAACGACCTTCTCCTCACTGCTGCACCTTGGAAGGTATTCGTTGCTCCATTGTAATGTTGCTTATTTTTGAGGATTTTTCTTCAACGGAGTGGACTCTCAGAGAAAGGACACCACCAAGCTGATCGAGTTCTTCAACCATTGTTCTCACGAATGTCTCTTCTGTTGAATCTGCAATGAATGCAATCATTCTTTGTTTGTTTTGCTTTGTTTTTCGAGGTAGGGTTTCACTCTAGCTCAGGCTGACCTGGAATTCACTATATAGTCTCAGGGTGGCCTCGAACTCATTGTAATCATCCTCCCAAATGCTGGGATTAAAGGCGTGTGCCACCATGCCCAGCTGAATGCAATCATTCTTAACAGGGTGGAAGGTATTTAGTAATGACAGGTACATTTAAAAATATTTTTTATTGATAACTTCCATACATAAAAACAATATACCAAGATCATAACCCCTTTCTACCACCCTTCTTTTCTCTCCTCCCCAATCCCCCCTCCAGTGAATCCCTCCTTCTTTCCAAGTAGTCTCTCTTCTATTTTGATGTCATCATTTCAGATACGCTTTTTTAAAACTGGTTTTTGTTAAGTTCACAGACAGGCAAGATATGATACTAGGTCTGAAACCAATGTTTGACAGGACCCGGGAATGTTTTTCTTTCTTTTTCTCCCTCTCTCCCGTCCTCCTCCCTCTCCTCCTCCCTTTCTTCTTCCTTTCCCTTCCTCTCCTTTCCCCCCCTCTCACTTTCATTCTTGAGCAATGGGGGTTTACAAGCATAAATGAAACACGAATCACAAGAATCTAAGTATCAGGTAAAGGTTAGGGTTAGGGCGAGTAATGCTTCTTTTTCTTTTTCTTTCCTTTCAGTCTCTTCTTGTGTGTGTGTGTGTGTGTGTGTGTGTGTGTGTGTGTGTGTGTGAGAGAGAGAGAGAGAGAGAGAGAGAGAGAGAGAGAGAGGTTTACTGCTGAGCTATACCCCCAGACATATTTTTCCCTTTCCTTTTGAGACAGGGTCTCATTAAGTTGTCTGAGCTGGTTTTGAACTTATAGATAGGCTTTGAGTTTACAATCCTCCTGCCACTCTCCCAAGTAGTTGAGATCACAGGTCTACACCACTAGGTCCTGCTACTGCCTTCTTTTATATACCAACTTACCCTATTTTAGTAGTTTAAATAAAGTAATTCTTTTTTTTTTTTTGAGCAGTAAAATGGAAAAATAATCCATCACAGGAAAGAAAGATGATGGAAGATTGATTTTCATGTCAGTCATTTTATAATTTGACCACCCACATTGGTTTTATAAGGGGTTAAAATATAAATATTAAGAATTGCTGGGTGGCTGTGATGGCATATGCCTGTAATCACAGCTCTTGAAAGGCTGAGGCAGTTGTATGAGTTCCAGGACAGCCTGGGAAACACAGCAAAATTCTATCTCAACAAACACCCCTCCCCAAAAGCCAATCAAAAACTAGTCACAATGACTTCTCAATGGTTCATTCACTATATCTAACCCTAGAAACAATTTTACTTCATTTCCAAACAAGTAGCTCATCTAATAAAGTTGAAGGAGTCAGTAAAATCTCAATACCTTTGATTTGATTGGCAGGCTTGCCTTCTTTTGATGGGTGACATGTGGATTCACTTCTGTGAAGACAAGAGTAATTATTGTTTTTATTGTTTTTTTTTTTTAAGAAGCTAAGAAGTAACTGAATTGGAAAAAAAGGTTTTGGAGTTCAGTTTCAATAAGATTTATGTTTTATTTATTTATTTGAGAGAGAGAGAGATGAAGAGGTAGATAGAGACATACAGAGAGAAATGGGCACACCAGGGCTTCTAGTCACTGCAAATGAACTCCAGATGCATGCACCACCTTGTGCATCTGGCTTTATGTGGTTACTGGGGAACTGAACCTGGGTCCTTTGATTTTGCGGGCAAGTACCTTAGCCACTAAGCCATCTCTCTAGCTCTTCAGAAAGATTTAAATCACTCCACATCTAAGGGACATTAGTAAGGTTTTTTGTGACATCAATATAGTGAAAAAAGAGCTTGAATGGATGTTTATGGTCAGACACCATCTCTTTCATCAGCCATGTGGGAGCCCCAAGTTTTTATTCTGGCTTTCCATTCAATAGACCAGGGAACATGTTAGAAGTGCCTACTCTGTAGAAAGAGCTGGAGTTGGGACTGTAGAAAATACAGAGCTAAAGAAACACAAGTAGTTTATACAGTTAGAAATAAAATACATTGATGTATAATGTTACATATAACATCACATAAAGGGTGCTGTAAGATGAGTGAAAATTTTCTGAATACTGTCTCTGAGGAGGGAGAACATCCTGCAGAGGGTTTATCCTGGCCTTGGAGGATGCCACTGATGACAGAATACATTTGTGCGTCCACCTCTGTCAGAGAACCTTTCCTATATATCATGAGGCACCATGGCTGAGATCAGGTGAAAGGATGGTTTTGGTGTTGTCACAACTTTACCAGAAAAGAATCCGTGGTGCAAAGAGGTTAAATAACTTGTTCAAATTCACTCAGTATGTGAGTCATACCCACAATTGCAGTTCAGGGCTTTTGGTTAACAAACTGTGGTTTCTCTCCCACTAAATCTTAATTATCACTGCTGACCTTTGATAGAGAGTGTGTGTGGGGGGGAGTAACTAATGAGGTAATAATGAAATAGGGCAAGTTGCAAGAAATATGTTTCAACATAAACCACAGAAAGCAAATTTTTCCTTAGATCAGAGAACTGGCATGGTTAAGTATTCCATATTTAATTGTTTTTTTTTTGTACTATTATACATTAAATAGTTGACATACTTAGATCTTTGGTTGCTTGGTTGGATGTAGTGGTCCATGCCTGTAAGCACACTACTTAGGAGGCTGAGGCGGGAAGATCATTTATTTAAGGCCTGAACTACACAATGAGATCCTGTCTCAAAAAATTTATTTAAAAACAAATATTTTCCAAATCATGTCTGTTTTTATTTCACTATTTTATTCATTTATTTCACTATTTTATTTCACTATTGCATTACTGAATGCAATAATGTGCAGAATTTAAATATACATAATTATGATATTTAGAAAATTCTAAAAATTCTATATATTACTATATAAACATATATGTATATATACATACTATGTATATTATATATAGTATATAGATAATATATACTATATATGTGAAATATATGTTATGTACATATATGTATAAATAATTTACATACATATTATATATAGTATACATTTCTACTGTCTATGTAAAATATATAGTATATAATAGATAGAGAAATAAGAACATAAAAATAAATACTTATGTAGGGTCTAGCCAGATAGTAAACATATATAAAGACCTAGTTGCTCTGAGGTTGATTTTTCTCACAGGTTCATGTTTACCTCTCTTCTCCATCTAGTAAGTTGCAGTATGTTTCAATCTCCTTTTCCAAGCATGTTTTGATGCCCAGAAGCTGTTCATACTCCAGCTTCTGGCCTTCTGTTTCGGTCCGGATCTGCTGCAGCTGCTCCTCCTTTGCTGTAATCTGATCCTGGATTTGTTGCAGTTGAGCAAAGTAATTTCCTTCAGTTTCAGCCAGCGAGCATTCGGAGGACTGTTTCTGAAAGAAGTATCGAATCAAGCTTGAGTATACAAGAGAGAATGGCATATTCATATTTTAAACATTCACAAGGCAGAAAAAAAATTTTGTTCACGGTCTGAGTGGGGCTGGGGAGATGGCTCAGTGGATAAAGTGCTCGCCTCACAACTCGGAGGAACTGAGTTCACATCCTTAGACTCCATGTAAAATCAGAAAGCTATGGTAGACTTCTGTAATACCAGCACACCTACAATGAGAAGGGAGGCAGAGACAGGAGAATTTTCTGGAAGCTCACACAGGGAGCTGTGGACAACAAGGAAAGACTATGCCTCCATCTCCTGAAAATCAGGTAGAGGGAGAGGACCAACTTGAAAGTTGTCCTCTGACTTCTAATTGTGCTGAGACACACATACACAAATTAATCAATGAATTAATTAAACTGGCAAGAGTTTTTTTTTTTTTTTTTTTTTTTTTTGGTGTGTGTGTGTGTGTTTTTTTTTTCAAGGTAGGGTCTCACTCTAGCCCAGGCTGACCTGGAACTCACTCAGTAGTCCCAGGCTGGCCTCAAACTCACAGCGATCCTCCTACTTCAGCCTCCCAAGTGCTAGGATTAAAGGCATGTGCTACCATGCTGATGTGCATGTATGTGTGTGTGTGTGTGTGTGTATAATATATGTATCTTTAAAATATTTTAATTTATTTGAGAGAGAGAGAGAGAGAGAAAGAAGAAAGAGAATGGGCACGCCAGAACTTCTTACCACTGCACACCAATCCCAGACACATGTGCCACATTATGCATTTGGCTTCATGTGAGGAATCAAACCCAGGCAGACAGGCAGGCAGGCAGGCAGGCAAGTTTCATAAGCAAGAGCCTTTAACAGCAGAGCCATCTCCCTAGCCAAGGTTTTTTTTTTTTTTTTTTTTTTTTTTTTTGGTAGGGTCTCGAAAGTGATCCTACCTCTGTCTCCCAAGTGCTGAGATTAAAGGCATGTGCCACCATGCCCAGCTGAAGTTTTTAAAAATGTCTTTTTCATTAAAAATAATTTTTCATGGTTTGGCATTGGTGGCTCAAAATTAATGTTTTTGAATAGATCTCTTGAATATATATATATATATATATATTGGTTTTTCGAGGTAGGGTCTCACTCTAGCCCAGGCTGACCTGGAATTCACTCTGTAGTCTCAGGGTGGCCTTGAGCTCATGGTGATCCTCCTACCTCTGCCTCCCCAGTGCTGGGATTAAAGGCGTGCACCACCACGCCTGGCTTAATTTATATTTTTAGTCATATAATTATATACACTATATTTAGTATTATAATTATGCATTTAACATGCATATTTACTTACATATGCACAGACATTGTTATGGTTTGGATGTGGTTTGACTATGTCCCCTCCCACCAAGGATTCATGTATGAGGAGCTTGTTCCCAGGGCGGTGATGTGAAGAGGTGCTGGGACCTTTAAAAGGTGGGGCCTTGTGGGAAGTTATTACACCATTGGAGGTGGCATTGCTCATGGAATGAACTGAGACAGTTTCAGGGGACACTAGTTAGTTCTCCTGAGTTGCTTGTTATAAACCAGTGAGCTTGGCCTCTCCCTGGACTCCAGCTTCCTCCTATCTCACCATGTGGTATCTTCCCTTTGCACAACCTTCTGAATGATGGTACCCACCATGATGTGATGTAGCCAGCGAGGGCCTTGCTATTTGAGTTTTCAAAACTGAGCTAAATAAACCACTTTATTTTACCAAAATTCCTAGCTCCTTCCTTCCCTTCCTTTCCCTTCTCCCCTCCCTCCCTTCCTGAGCTAAATAAACCACTTTATTTTACCAAAATTCCTAGCTCCTTCCTTCCCTTCTCCCCTCCTCCTCCCCCCCCTCCCCTCCCCTCCCCCCTTCCTTCCTTCCTTCCCTCCTCCCTCCTCTTTCTTTCCTTTTCTCTCTCTTTCTCCTTCCTTCCTTCCTCCCTCCCTCCCTCCCTCCCTCCCTCCCTCCCTCCTCCTCCTCCTCCTTTTCTTTCTTTCTTTCTTTCTTTCTTTCTTTCTTTCTTTCTTTCTTTCTTTCTTTCTCTCTCTCTCTCTCTCTCTCTCTCTCTTTCTTTCTTTCTTTCTTTCTTTCTTTCTTTCTTTCTTTCTTTCTTTCTTTCAGGTAGGGTCTCGCTCTAGCCCAAGCTGACCTGGAATTCACTATGTCGTCCCAGGCTGGCCTTGAACTCACAGCGATCCTCCTACCTCTGCCTCCGGAATGCTGGGATTAAAGGCCTGCGCCACCATTCCTGGTTTATGTATTTCGTTACAGTAATGGACAACTGACCTCGCGGCACACCTTCCGTTCCATCAATCGCACGCACCTTGGCGGCGAGCGACTGGAGCTCGATCTCCAGGGTCTGCAGACTGCGTTTCAGTTCGGTCAGCTCATTTCTGGCTGCGGTGGCCGCTCCTGCGTCGTCTGAGATCTGCTGTCGCAGTAAGGCACTCTGAAGCAGAATGGTGAAGGCAGGTTAGGGACCCGCTTGCGCGTGTGTTCGCCCACCAGGCCCTCTCCTGCGTGACCTGCCCGGAGACGAACCTTCTCATTGAAGTGGGCCTCGGCATGCCTGCGGTGCTGCTCGGCCAGGTCCTCGTACTCAGCCCTCATGCTGTTCAGCAGAGCAGTGAGCTCCACGCCCGGCGCCGCGTTCATCTCCACGTTCACGTGGCCTCCCGACGCGCTCTGCAGGACTTTCATTTCCTAGCAAAGGAGTTGTTTTTTTAAAAATATATTTTATTTATTTATTTGAGAGAAAGAGAGAGAGAGAGAGAGAGAGAGAGAGAGAGAGAGAGAGAGAGAGAGAGAATGGAGGCTCCAGGGCCTCCAGCCACTGCAGACGATCTCCAGATTCATGCTCCCCTTGTCTAGCAAAGGAGTTTTAAAGTGCTCCAAGGGGGCTGGAGGGATGGCTTAGCCGTTAAGGTGTTTGCCTGTGAAGCCTAAAGACCCCAGTTCGATTCTCCAGGTCCCACGTAAGCCAGATGCACAAGGGGGCACAAGTGTCTGGAGTTCCTTTGTTCCAAGACTAGAGGCCTTGGCGCGCCCATTCTCTCTCTCTCTCTTTCTTTCTCTCTCTCTCTGTCTTCAGAAATAAAAATAAAATCTTAAAAAAAAAAAAAAAAAAAAGCCAGGGCCTGTTGGCGCATGCCTTTAATCCCAGCTCTCGGAAGGCAGAGGTAGGAGGATCGCCGTGAGTTGGAGACCCCCCTGAGACTACATAGTGAGTGAAACCCTACCTCAGGGGGAAAAAATTTAAAAAATAAATAAAGTGCTCCGGAGGAGCAAGAAGCTTGAAGAAGGGAATTCTGTACTGCCCAGAGCCGCCCTGCAGGCTTCCTTACCTCCTCATGGTTTCCTTGGAGGCACGTCAGCTCCTCCCTGAGGGTCTCGTACTGGAGCTCCAAGTCGGTGGTAGAAAGGACCAGCTCGTCCAGTATCCTGCGGAGACTGCTGGTGTCGGCCTCGACGCTCTGGTGCAGAGCCAGCTCATTTTCATACCTACAGGTCATGAGGGCGCTTGAGAATCTGGGATGCTAGGCAGGTGCACGGGGCACCTGGAAAAAGGCACTTTGCTGAAAGATACACATTTCTGAAGCTTAATTTTTTCTGATATTTATTTATTTATTTATTTATTTATTTATTTATTTATTTATTTATTTATTTATTTATGCACCAGAGACTTTAGCCACTGCAAATGACCTCCAGACGCATGCGCCTGGGACCTGGAGAATCGAAGCTGAGTCCTTAGGCTTCTCAGACAAGCACCTTAACCGTAAGCCATCTCTCCAGCTCCATTTCTGAAGCTTTTGCAGTGACAAACGATTAAGATTGTTTGAGATAACCTAATTTATGAGTTTTTTTTTAATTTTTAAATTTTTTTTAGGGTCTCAGTCTAGCCTCAGGCTGGCCCGGTTCTTATTCTGTAGTTCCAGGCTAGGATAAAGGCATGGGCCACCATGCCCAGAATGAATATTATTTTGAAGGCGTTGTTTTAATTTTTTTTACTTTTAAAATATCCTTATTTATTTATTTATTTATTTATTTATATTTTTGCAAGTAGAGGGAGACACACAGAGAATGGGTGTGCCAAGGCCTGCCTCCAGCCACTGCAAACCAACTCCAGATGCATGTACCACATCATGCATCTGGCTTTATGTGGGTACTGAGGATTCAAACCAGGGTCATTAGGCTTTGCAGGCAAGCATCTTAACTGTTAAGCCATCTCTCCAACCCTAAAATATCTTTATTTGTTTGTTTGAGAGAGATAGTGAGTATGAGCAATCCCCCCCAACTCTTATTTCTTTTTTTCTTTTTTGAGGTAGGGTCTCGCTCTAGCCCAGGCTGACCTGGAATTCACTATGTAGTCTCAGTCTAGCCTTGAACTCACAGCGATCCTCCTATCTCTGTCTCCTGAGGGCTGGGATTAAAGGCGTGCGCCACCACACTTGGTCTTCTTTCTTTTCTTCTTTTTCTTTTCTTTTTTTTTTGAGGTAGGGTTTCACTCTAGTCCAGGCTGACCTAGAATTCACTATGCAGTCTCAGGTTGGCCTGGAACTCTTGGTGATCCTCCTAGTTCTGCCTCCCAAGTGCTGGTTTTTATTTCTTTATAGTTGATTTGTGTCATATAATGTGCTTAATGGTTAAATAAAATAATGTTAGATTAAAAAATATGTTAGCTCCTTTTATAAGGGCATATTAATTTCTATTTCTTTATTGATCTGGAATGGCTTTATTAAAATATTTTGGTGTTAAGACCAAAAGATGTGTTCATCCACCCAATTGTAGTATTTTTACCATTATTAATAGAAATGATTATTTCACCTACTTCATCTTGAAGTCATCAGCCGTCAGTCTGGCATTGTCATTCTGCAGAGCAACGCTGGCATTACAGGTGGTCGCAGAAATAATCTAAATAAGATACATTGTGTGAAATGTTAACTAACAAAAGTCAAAGGACCCTCTGGATTTCAATGTGAGTCTATATCCAGTATCTATGTGAGGGTTTTTATTTGGATATTAAAAGACCTTTGCGTCTGGAGATGTAGCTCTGTAGTAGAGTGCTTGCTCAGCACTTGGGTTTAGAGGCACTGGGCTTTGATCCCTAACACTGCAAACACACAACAATCAAGAAACCTATTTTTTTTTTCAGATCACTAATATCCAGAGTTTAAGAGCTACATGGATACTTTCATTAGTCCTGATCGAAAAGTATGGGTTAAATATCAAAACAACAAAACGATTACTTTTTTTTTTTTTTGGAAGTACTGAGGATTGAACCTCTGGCTTTGCACATGGTAGGCAAGCTCTCTACCACTGGCTACATAAATCCCCAACCCTCATTCTGGTTTTCTTTCTGAGACAGGGTCTCACTACATTGGCCAGGTTGGCCTTGATCTTGTGATCCCTCTGCTTCAGCCTTCTAAGTCACTGACATTGCAGGCCAGTGCCACTAGCCTCAGCTTGATCACATCAATTCTCCTTCATTATTGAGCCCACAAATTTGTATTGACAGTCACCACACTTAATGATGGGAATACAAAGTGAATAAATTCTGCATCCCATAAATTTGTTATATACCTTTGATAGTTATTTAATCTATTTATTTTATACTGGGGGGTGAACCCAGATCCTCAAGCTACTGGGCAAATACTTCACACTGAACTTCATTCGCCTCCTCTCTACTTTTTGTTGAGGTAGGGTTTCACTCTAGTTCAGGCTGATCTCAAACTCACTCTATAATCTAATTAAAGTTGTGAACCTAGCCTAGCCTTTTCTTCTTCTTATTTATTTATTTTGAAGCGAGGTCTTTAGGTTGCCCAGGCTGGCTTCAATCTTGTTATCCTCCTGCCTCAGCCTCTAGAGTAGCTGGAAATGCAGCTACTACACCCCACTGCTAAATACATTAAACAGTTTTTTTCTCTTTTAGTTATGTCCACCAAAACTGTGACACAAAAGCATACAAGTCTGCCAGGCGTGGTGGTGCATGCCTTTAATCCCAACCCTTGGGAGGCCTAGGTAGGAGTATTGCTGTGAGTTCGAGGTCACCCTGAGACTACATAGTGAATTCCAGGTCAGCATGGGCTGGAGACTCTCCCATGAAAAACAAATAAACAAAAAAGTTTGCAAGTCTTCCTTTCCTTCCTTTCTTTTCTTTCTTTCTTTCTTTCTTTCTTTCTTTCTTTCTTTTTTTTTTTTTTTTCTTTTTTTTTTTTTTTTTTTTTGCTTTTTTGAGGTAGGGTCTTATTCTAGCTCAGGCTGACCTGGAATTCACTCTGTAGTCTCAGGGTGGCCTTGAACTCACAGCCATCTTCCTACATCTGCCTCCAGAGTGCTGGGATTAAAGACATGTGCCACCACGCCGAGCCTGCAAGTCTCTGTTTCTTACCTGTCTTTTCAGGTCTTCAATGGCGGAGAAATACTTGCTGTGGTCATGATCAAGTCCTCGTCCACAGCCAGGCCCATATTTCTCATACCAGCCCTCAATCTTCTGCTCTAGCTTGGCGTTGGCCTCCTCCAGAGCACGGACGTGGTGCAGGTAGGAGGCCAGACGGTCATTGAGGTTCTGCATAGTCACCTTCTCATTCCCAGAGAGGAGGAGGCCGGCCTCATTTCCCAGAAAACCCATGCCATTGCCACTTCCCCGCCCTTCCCCGCCATTGCCAAAGCTTCCCCTTGAAGAAATGCCCCCAGGAGCGCGGGAAAAGCTGCTCTCTGCTTCTGGCCCAACACACACACTCCCAGCCACAAAGCCGGTCCTTCCCCTAGACAGCCTGAGGGACCCAGCTCGTGAGCAGATCCTGGAGCCCCCAGAAAGTCGAAAAGCCATGACGAGAGTGCCACTCACTGGCCCTTTCCCAGGGAGGAGTGAGTAAAGCAAATGTCCTCCTTCCACGGAGGGCAACTCCACACCGGCTTTTATAGGACTCGGCAGTCTTTTCAATCTCACCTGTGCCCATCTCTGATAAAACATTGCTCTCATCCTAATTGATGTTTTTCCATAACTGAGAGCTTTTTAATAGTGTCCAGTAGGTGACAAGGTGCCCCAAGCATATATTTTATATATATATAAAAAGGTTCCAAGCAGAGTAATACTCAATCGTAGCCTGGGAGACTAAATCATAGCCCATAGGTCATGGAAATCATCGTTTGCTTTGTGAGAAGATCTTTTGACTTCTGGAACAGAGTGGATTCCCCACTCCCATATAACAAAGAATAACTCAAATGAGAAATGCTTACTATTCTTATCCTAAAAACGCACATAGATTATTTCCATTATCTCTATGTGTGTGTTTTCTTATTAAAATCCAAGTCTTTCAATATCTAGTAGTCTTTTGGTAGTAGTTTTTGAATTGTCTTATTTATTTTTTATTTTTATTTATTTATTTGAGAGAGAGAGAGAGAGAGAGAGAGAGAGAGAGAGAGAATGGGCGCACCAGGCCTCCAGCCACTGCAAACGAACTCCAGATGTGCATGCATCACCTTTTGCATCTGGCTTACGTGGGTAATGGGGAATTGAGCCTTGAACCAGGGTCCTTAGCTTCACAGGCAAGTGCTTAACTGCTAAGCCATCTCTCCAGCCCTGAATTGTTTTATTTTAAATTATTTTTGTTTATGCATTTACTTAAAAACGTTTTATTTATGTATTTGCAAGCAGAGAAAGATGAGAGAGAGAGAGAGAGGGAGAGAGATAAAGAATGAATGGGTATGTCAGGGCTTCCAGCTGCTGCAAACACACTCCAGATGCATGCACCACTGTGCATCTGGCTTTACATGGGTACTGGGGAATCAAATTCAGTTTGTTAGGCTTTGCAGGCAAGTGCCTTAACCACTGAGAAATCTCTCCAGCTATTATTTATTTATTTGAGAGAGAGAGGGGGGCGGGGGGGGGAGAGTATGGGCACACCAGGACCTCTTGCCACTGTAAACAAACTCCAAATGCATGTGCCACTAGGTGCATCTGGCTTTACGTAGGTAACTTGAGAATTAAACTTTGGCCTTCAGACTTTGCAAGCCTTTAACAGCTGAACCATCTCTCCAGCCCTTGATTTGGTTGTTTGTTTATTTATTTATTTTGGTTTTTTGAGGTAGGGTCTCACTCTGGTCCAGGATGACCTGGAATTAACTATGTAGTCTCAGGGTGGCCTTGAACTCATGGCAATCCTCCTACCTCTGCCTCCCAAGTGCTGGGATTGCCACCACACCTGGCTTGAATTGGTTTTTAATAAATTGGAAAATAAAAGTCCTTTCATATCTTATCAGTCTCACTAAAATTCATGAATGTATAGTGTTGATGGGGAATTTTCATTGAGATCTTTGTGTTTTCTTCCCTTATTTTTTCTCCTTCCTTCCTGTCTTCCTTTCTTCTTTTTTCTTGCTTCCTTCCTCTCTCCTTCCTTCCTTCCCTCCCTCCCTCTCTCCTTTCATTTTCTTTCCTTTCTTTTTCTTTTGACAAAGGGTTTCCTACAGCCAAGACTGGCCTTGAAATCCAGATTCTACTGTCTCGATTCCTAAGTTCTGGGATCACAGGTGTGCACTGCCACCTCTGGCCATTGTTCCGTAGTCTACATCTATGCACGTGAAGCATTACACATTATTCCGAGACAACAACTTCATATTTACCAGTGGGGAGTGAAGATGAAGGAGAAGGATATTTCCATGGACACCTAGAAAGTCCACACTTTTGGTACCTAGGAGATTAGTTGTCATGGGGAATCAGAGGCTTTCTTTTATTGCCATGATGCCCTTGGGGAATTACCCAGTCTCCCTGTGCTCCGTGTCCCTATGAAACAACTGGACACAATCACGTTCAACTGTGTCAACTGAAGACTTCCGTAATGAGTAGCTCCAACAACGAATGGTTATGTGGCAGTCTGAAGGGTTCAGACATTTTGTATATGTTAGCTATATTATTACAGTAAAGTGGACATGTCAGACAGGGTCAGCTTGCTATCAATTCTAATGGGTACAAATTGATTGGCTAACTGATTACAGGTCAGTTTGGAAATAGTAATTCTTCCCTTAATGAGATTTTTTTCCAATGGACAGTGTCGATATTGAACACATTGAAAATTATCCAATGTTAGTCACAAAAAGAGATGGACTGTTTGCAAACTAAAGCATAGATTTTTTAAAAATCACAAATGTTTAAAAATCATTAATGCAAGACCAATTCAGACCAGTGGCTCATGTTTAGAACATTGCATGGCAAGAGATACGAGTTATATTCCGAGACTTTATAGTGATTTTGTTATGATCTCATCACATTGTTAATCTTTTGTCAATGTTCCCATGGATAAAACAAGAAAAACATAGTGTGTTGTCAGTGTGATTGTTTGTAAGACTTGAATTTCTCAGATAGATATCATGAGACTGCAAAATATCATTAATGTTATCTATCTTCAGATAGTTGATAAATACTAATTAACTTATGTGAAATAAGGTAAGCACATATTATTAGAGTCATTTTGGAGATGAGTTGGCTCTGAAAATAACACAGAAAAATAGATCACAGACCACTTATCCATCAAAGCAGGAGTGGGTGATGCTTAACTCCTTCTTGAAATGTTGTTCTCATTAACTCATAGGGCAAGCGTCTTGAATTCTCGTGATCAGACTTCCTCTAAACTAATGCTTTTTCTCTTCTCTTCTCTTCTCTTCTCTTCTCTTCTCTTCTCTTCTCTTCTCTTCTCTTCTCTCTCCTTCTTCTCCTCCTTCTTCTTCTTCCCCTCCCTCCTCCTCCTCCTTCTTCTTCTTCTTCTTTTTTTTCCCTGAGATAAGGTCTCACTCTAGCGCAAGCTGACCTGGAACTCACTCTGTAGTCCCAGGGTGACCTAGAATTTACAATGATCTTCCTACCTCTGCTTCCTGAGTGCTGGGATTAAAGGTCACACTACCATACCAGGCCTAAACTAATACTTTTAAAATTTAAGTACATTTCAGCACTTCCCAGCAGTGGACAATAACTAACAAATTCCCTGGGCCATTTCTATCTATATATTTGTTGCTTCAGAATGGTTATTTTATTCATGGTAAGAGAGCAATATCCAGCGGTATATCATTTATAATTTTTTGACAATCTACAAAATATTCAAACATCACATAATAGGCATATTGCAGGTATTCCAGGTAACTGAACTTTATTTCAAAATTTATTTATTTGTGTGTCTATGGGTGTGCCAGGGTATGCATGCACCACTTTTTACATTGAGCTTTATGTGGGTGCTGGAGAATTGGCCCTGGGCCAGAAAGCTTCTTTAACCAGTAAACGATCTTTCAGTCCCTCGTAATTGAACTTTAAGTTATGCTGTTTCACTGTCTGTTTTCAGGGGCTGAAGAGATGGCTCAGTGGTTAAGGCACTTGCCTCCAAAGCCTAATGAGTTGGGTTCAATTCCTCGGTACCCAGGTAAAGCCAAATGCACAAAGTGGCACATGCATCTGGAGTTTGTTTGCAGTGTTAGAGGCCCTGGTGTGCCCATTTTCTCTGTGTGTCTGTCTCTGTGCATATAAATAAATAAATAGATAGATAATAAATAAATATCACGTCTCTTTTTCAGGATAAAGTTTTTATTTATTTATATTTATTTTTTTGGTTTTTCTAGGTAGGGTCTCACTCTAGCCTAGGCTGACCTGGAATTTACTATGTAGTCTCAGGGTGGCCTTGAACTCTTTGTGATCCTCCTACCTCTGCCTCCCGAGTGCTGGGATTAAAGGCATGTGCCACCGCCCCCGACAGGATAAAGTTTTTATCATGTTATTCTAATGCTCAGATGCTAATTTCTCCCATAACTCACTATTTAATTTCAATTATGCCATTGTTTAAAAAGTATACATTCTTTACTCTTGTTATTTTAGAAAAGCATTTTTCTGGGGTCTGGGGAGATGGCTTAGTGGTTAAGGCATTTACCTGCAAAACCACAGGACCCAGGTTCAATTCCCCAGGACTCACATAAGCTAGAAGCACAAGGTGGCACATGCATCTGGAGTTTGTTTGCATTGGCTGGAGGCCCTGGTGTGCCCATTATTTCTATCTGCCTCTTCCCCCCTCTCTCTCTCTCGTCAAATAAATAAATAGTAAAAACACACACACACACACAAATATTTTTTCTTGAACATGAATGAGAGTTTTGTCACTGGATTTCTAGTGCTTCTTCTGAGAATCCGATTCTGGTGTGTGAATTCTTCCTACCATATGGCTGCCCCCGTTTGGGAAGAAGGAGATTGTTAGCTCTGCTAACTTCAAAGTGATTGGGATTAGCACTCCTTTCTCTTTCTGTAGGAAGGTGGAGTCATGCAGTTCTCACCAGAATGCTATTATGCTGTGGCTAAATCCAGACTTTGAGTCAGACTGCTTGGATTCCAGCACCTCCAGTTATTAATTTTGTGACCCTTGGCAAATTACTCAATTACTCTCTGACTCAGTTTCATTACCTGTAAATTGAAGATGACCACAGTATCTACCTCATAGGGTTGTTGTAAGAATTAAATGAATTATTTTTAAGAATAGTTACCCTAGCACATAGTTAGGTACCTTTTTTTGTTTTGTTTTGTTTTGTTTTTTGAGGTAGGGTTTCCCTATAAGCCAGGCTGATGTGGAATTCACTCTGTAGTCTCAGGCTGGTCTTGAATTCACAGGGATCTCCCTACCTTGCCTCCTGAGTGCTGGCCAAGTACTGGGTTTTTAAATTATTATTCATTCTTTCCTGGAAATTTTCTTTTAAAAGGCCTGAATATGCGAACTTGTTCTTTCAACTTGGTTCCAGTAGAAAAGAGTTTATCCCTTTGAGTTATAATGAGTTGGTGGTCAGACATTTCAAGTATCAGAGTTAAATACTTAAACATTAAAAAAAAAATTGTGGTGTTGAGGTGATAGCTCAGTCCATAAAGTGCTTGTTTTGTAAGTATGAGGACCTGAGTTCAAAGCCCAGCATCTACGTAAAGAAGCCAGCCTGGTGGCGTGGTGTAATTTGTAATCCCAGCACTGGGGAGGCAAAGACAAGCAGAGCCCTGAGCTTTGTTGGCCAGCCAGTGTAGTCTAATTGTTAAATTCCAGGTCTCAAAAAGGTGGGCAGCACTTGAGGGGCAGCACCTGAGGTTTTCCTCCGGGCTCCACACTTACATGAACATACAGTGCCCTCATCCTCCACATATGTCACACACACACACACACACACACACACACACACACACACACAGAGTAAAAGAAAAAGACAAAGGAAGAAAAGGCTTCTTAGCAATTCTTAAAAAATTGTGAAGACTCTCTCAGAGCCCTTTTGCACTATTGGCAAAACTGAGAGGAAGGCAAAAGATTTCCCATTACTCCCTTTCCTCACACATGCATAGTCTCTCTGTGTATTAGCATGCTTCACTAGGGTGGTACATTTGTTCCAGTGATGAGTCTGCACTGACAATTCACAATCACCTGAGGTGCATAGTTTACATTAAAGCTTACTTTTGGTTAACTTTATGGATTTTGTGGCTTTGGACAACTGGTCAACCCTACAGATTATCTGGGTTTGGGCAACTGTATAATGTAAAATGTGAAATGACATCTGCCTACCTTCTCCGTGCCTTGTAGACTATTTTCAATGCCGTAAAGATCCTCTTGCTCCACTTGTTTATCTTCTCCTCCCCACCCTTGATGACCCCTGATCTTTTTACATCCTCCATGGTTTTGTCCTTTCCCAGAATGCTATATGGTTGGCATCATACAGTACATAACCTTTTCAGATTGGCTTCTTTCACTAAAATATATTTAAGTTTCCTCTGTGTCTTCATAGCTTGATAGCTCATTAAAAATATATTTATTTATTTAAAAGAGAGAGAGAGAGAGAGAGAGAGAAAGAGAGAGAGAGAGAGAGAGAGAGAGAGAGAGAGAGAGAGAGAAATGTACACCCCAGGGCCTCTTACTGCTGTAAACAAACTGCAGACATGTGCCACTTTGTCCATCTGGCTTTACATGGGTACTAGGGAATTGAACCCAGGCTAGCAGGCTTTGCAAGCAAGTGCCTTTGACTATTGAACCATCTCCCCAGTCTGATAGCTCATTTCTATTTTTTTTTGAGGTAGGGTCTCACTCTGGCCCAGGCTGACCTGGAATTAACTATGCAGTCTCAGGATGGCCTTGAACTCACCTCCTGCCCCTGCCTCCCAAGTGCTGGGATTAAAGGCGTGTGCCACCACGCCCGGCTGATAGGTCATTTCTAAAAAGATAATATCCCATTGTTTGAATTTGCCACCATTTATTTAGCCATTAAACCACTGAAGGATATTTTATTTGCTTTCAAGTTTTGGCAATTAATGAATAAAGCTGCTATAAACATTCATTATAGCAGGGCGTGCTGGTGCATTTCTTTAATCTCAGCACTTGGGAAGCATAGGTAGGAGGATTGCCTTGAGTTCAAGGCCACCCTAAGACTACATAGTGAATTCCAGGTCAGCCTGGGCTAGAGTGAAATCCTACCTTGAAAAAAAATAATAAAGAATCACCGAGTAAGTTTTTGCATGGATCCAACTCCTTTGGATAAAGGAGTAAGGATCCAGTGGTTGTTGGATCATGTGATCAGAGTGTTTAGTTTTGTCAAGGACCCATTAAACTGTCCTCCAAAGTGACTAAGTAGTTTTGACTATGGACTATATAGCCAGAATTTTTTTTTCTCTGATTTTGACATAAAGGTACGGGAGGTGAGGACACGTTAAGCAGAAGTTACGTGAGAAATGTGTTTGTTTTAGGTTCAGTGTATATTTGTCAATACTTGTGGGAAAGAATGAAGAGAGCTTGAAAACATCTGTTCTTCAGAGTTTGGTCACAGTTATTGGTTCCCCAGAAAAAGCAGGTCGTTTCTGGTGTGGGTTCCTGTGAGGGAGCCAAATTCTCTCACTCTCAAATGAGCCTTTGGAGGGTTTTCTGCCCTGTTTATACCCTCTCCTGCCTCCATGAAACCTTAAACCACAGGTTAGGGAAATAGATACATTGCTGATGAACACTAAGTATTATTTCACCTAAAATTATGTTCAACTTGAGAAGCATATTGCTCTGCAGTCTTGGATAGCAAAAGCTGGACAAAGTACTTGTGAACCCCCACACCTCATGGCAGAGTGACGAAGACTGAGACACCCACTGGAATTCTTCACCCTCACCCAATCCTCACATCCCTCTCTTTCCCATTTGACTTTAAAAATCACCATATATAATCTTTCCTTTATGTTTGGGATGTTTCTGACACTTAAAACAATTTTAGTTTTTTTTTTTTTAATCTTTGTGTGTGGGGGTGTGTTTATCCATGCATGCACTTGCCACAAGATGCATGTGGAGGTCAGAGAACAACTTGGGTGTCAATCCGTGCCTTCTTCCTTGTTTGAGGCATGGCCTGTTATTTACCACTATGTATGCCAGGCTAGCTGGCTTGTGAGCTTCCAGGGATTCTCCTGTGTCCTCCTCCCACCTTTCTGTGGGAGTGCTGGGATTACAGATGCATGCACTACTTACTGATTCTGGTTCCATGTGCATTCTGGGAAGCCAAACTTAGGTCTTTACACTTGTACTTTGCAAGTGCTTTTACTCACTGATCCATCTCCCCAGCCCTGCTTCTACTTTTTTGAGACAGAGAGTCATGTAGCCAAGGCTGACCTCAAACTTGCTGTATAGCTGAGGATGACCTTGAACATCTGATCCTCCTTCTTTTTTAAAATATATTTTATTTATTTATTTATTTATTTATTTATTTATTTATTTATTTAAGAGAAAGATGTAAAAATAGATATATATATATATAGAGAGAGAACGGGCACGCCAGGGCCTCCCAGCCACTGCAAACGAACTCCAGATGCACTTCCTTGTGCATCTGGCTTATGTGGGTCCTGGGGAATCAAACCAAGGTCCTTTGGCTTTGCACACAAGTGCCTTAACCGTTACGTCATCTTCTCCAGCCCTGATCTTCCTTCTTCTACCTTCTGAATTTGGGGGATTATATTTGTGTACCACCATGCCCAGTTTTAAGTGGTGTTGGAGGGATTGAACTAGGACTGCGTATATCAGGAAAGTGCTCTACCTATTGAACTATATCCCCAACCTGTTTCTGACTTTTAAATTCCTTATTTTTACTTCCCTGGGCAGGCTGAACTATTTTCTTTTTCTTACCTGGCATTCAGCACATGTGTGCTCACTAAGTATAGTAGGAATAAAGACAAAATTTTACAGAAATATGAAAAAGATTACAACTAGTTATGTGTTGAGGCTATTCCTAACTTGTGAAGAAGAGCGCTAAATTCCACAGAAGAAATTAAAGTCAAAACGTAACTCCCATTGGAGGCTCTATTTAAAAGGCAGTGATGGACCAGGACCAAGGAAAGTGTCTTGCAACAGGAAGGAATTTTATTGAAGCATCACCAGAGAGAAAGCCCAAGAAATGTTCCTAGTCTAAAAAGAGCTTGTCTTCATCTTTGAAAGTCAAGCAAAAAAAATGAGAGGGCCTCTATTTAGAAAAAAAATCATTTTGATTTCATATTCTGACTTAGGGGCCTTCTTTTAGGAGAATGGGGTTCAGGAGGGCACCCTCTGTTCACTCTTGTTGTTGACTTTGGTGGATTTCTCTTCCGTGGTGTGAACTCTGGAGGACAGCACTTTGCCACGAGGATCTATTTCCTCAACCACAGTTTTAACGATGGCAGTTTTTGGTGACTCTATAATGACAAATGTGAACGGTTAACACGTTATTAAAGTCACGAATAAAAGATAACTCATCATTTTAAACATGTGCATACAGAAGGAAAAGAAACAAACCACACTGGATGCTTTATACAGCTTTTATTTACCTTTTATTTGACTTCCTGGTCCTCCCTGGCCTTTTGACTTAACACAGGAACTGTAAACATAGATTTTGCATTAATTATATTAGTGTGTTTTGCCCAGGAGACTGAAAAACATTGAGTTAAAGTAGGAGTCCACTGAATGTTGAAATCGTATTAGAAGGGATTTTATCCACACATGATTTAGACCATAGATATAGGTGCTATCCTCCTTTTTGACAAAAGGATACTCATTAGCCTGGAACTTGCCAATTAGACTAGACTGGCTTCCAAGCAATACTAAGGGACCGCCCCCCCCACCCCATATCCACTTTCTCAGTGCTGGGATTTCAGTCTTTATTCACCACAACTGGAACTTTTGACGCAGTGCTTGGGATTGAACTCAGGTCCTCACACTTGCAAGGAAAGACCTTTCCTTACTAAACTATTTTCCTAGCTCTCAAATGATTTTTAAAAATCGTTGATATTCTCAGAGGAGAGAGCACCTACCCGTCATCTCCTCCAATGAGAAGGCAGTAGGTCTCAATTTCCTTCTCCAGGTGGACCTTGATGTCCAGCAGCTGCTCATGCTCCAGCTTCTGGCCCTCGGTCTCCGTCCTGACCTGGTGCAGCTGCTCCTCCAGGGCTCCGATCTGAGCCTGGATCTGAGCCAGCTGCGAGCAGTAGTTGCCCTCCGTCTCTGTCAGGGAGCACTCCAGGGAGTGTTTCTGTGGGTTGGAAAGACAGTTTTGTTGAAAACCTCACAGTATTGTTCCAGAATAAGCCACATTGCCGAAGTGATAATAAGTGAGCCATCCTTACACAATGCCAATAATCACACCCATAGCAAGGATTCCATTTGTTCAGTTTTCATTGCAGACACCATAGTATCCTTATATTCTAGTATCCTTATATTCGGCGAATGGTCCTCATAAGGCCAGGAATGTCGAAAAAGGTTAAACTGTTTCTCTCTAGGACATAGTCTAAAGATCCCTACCTCACACACCAAGATATACTGTACTTGTGGGGGTCTGGCTCAATTTGTAGTTTTCCCAAATAATAAAAGTCCCCCTACACTTTACTGCCTCATTTTGAATCATTTTCAGGCTGTGTCTCACGCAGATTGTAGCTCTTCTGTGAATCTGTTGCACAAAGGTTATAAAATATAATAGTAGGGTGAACGGCAGGAAAGCATTACATTCTCTCTCTCTCTCTCTGTATCTCGCTCTCTCTGTGTGTAGTATGTGTGGTGGTGCCTGTGTGTGTGTGCACAGATGCACACACCATGTGGAGGACAGAGAAGAACATCCGGGGTCTTCCTGTGTCACTCATCCGCATGCTTCCTTGAGCAGACTTCCCACTGAGCCCACAGCTGCTGGTCTCTGATCCCCAGTGACTGAGGTCACAGATGCGTGTGGGCATGCCCAGCTTTTTATGTGGGTGCTGGGGAATTGAACTAGGGGCAGCCCAGGCCCTCATGATAAGCACTCTTGCCCACTGAGCCATCTGCCTTTGGTTCCTTGGTGGTGGAGCCAAATGAGTTCATACAGAACACACAGGGAGCGCCTGCTGTCACCTCACATGGAGGAAAATGGGCATTCCTTTCTATCTGCCAAGTATTGCCATCGATACATTCGTAGACAACATCCATTCTCTTGTGGGTGAGGCCTGGAGGCTTCCGAGCCACCTTGGCAAAAGCACAGACTCGGGGACTGGAAAATTTAGAGAGAAATTCTGGTCCCACTGTGTCCAACTGCGTGACTCTGGGAACCACGCATTTCAGATTCTGCTTTTGGAGATAATGATGTGATTTTAAAGTCTGCCTGCCTGAACCTCGGGGTGATTGTGGACTAGCATGTGGGTGAGACCACGGGGCAAACCCTTAATGGAAGAGGTTATTATTATCATTAGACACGATCCACTTTACAGTCAACCCTCCTGCCTGTAGTTTGTGTCATGTTTACGCCACTTAAAAGGAACTTAAGTGTTCTTAATTAACTGACCCAAAGGAAGGCTAGGTGAGGAACTTAGGCAAGGTGACAAACAATTTTGCTCTCCATAGATGGTAGTTTTTTGATCTTTTGTCTTGGGCAGAAGATCCAAGGTAAAAATTATTTTCCTTTTAGAGTGTTTCAAAATAATTTCTTGTTTTCATGACTTCATTATTGTTACCACCTAGGCATTTTCAAACAAAGAGAAGTCTATGCAAATGTGACTCCTGCCAAGATAGTAAAATTCTATTTTTTCTCACTTCCCAAAGCTGGTCGTTTTTTCTTTTGTACTTACCATCGCTAAGAGGGACTGAAGTTCAATCTCCAGGGTTTGCAGAGTGCGCTTCATCTCAGTGAGTTCGTTCTTGGCTGACGTGATGGCTCCAGCATCGTCGGAAATCTGCTGCTGTAGAGAAGCGCTCTGCAGAGGCAAAGTCGGGGCTGGAGTCAGGGGCGGGGCCAGCAGCACCCACACCCAGAGCCAGGTCAGGGCTCCCGAGCCTGGGGTACCTTTTCTTGGAACCAGGCCTCGGCATCCCTGCGGTTCTGCTCAGCCAGGGCTTCGTACTCGGCTCGCATGTTGTTCAGCAGCACCGTGAGGTCCACCCCGGGGGCCGCGTTCATCTCCACGTTCACGTTGCCTCCGGCCGCGCACTGCAGAGCCTTCATTTCCTGAAAGAGGAACGTGCTTTAACCAGGTTAGGGGCTGACTATGTTGTTTTGAGACAGTTTCATTCTATAGCCCAAGTTGTCCTCCTGAACTCACTTATGTAGACCAGTCTTGCCTTAAACTTACAAACTTACAGTGATCTGCCTAGCTCAGCCTCCTGAGTACTCTGACTGTGAGCTACCATATCTGGATTTTTCTTTTTTTTTTTTTTTTTTGGGGTAGGGTCTCACTCTAGCCCAGGCTGACCTGGAATTCACTATGTAGTCTCAGGTTGGTCTTGAACTCAAGGTGATCCTCCTATCTCTGCCTCCCAAGTGCTGGGATTAAAGACATGCACCACCATGCCCGGCTGGATCTGACTATTTTTAAAGGGAATCAGAGGGATATATAGCTAGAAGCCTTTAGAGGAGTTTTTTTTCTTTTTCTTTTCTTTTCTTTTCTTTTCTTTTCTTTTTTCTTTTCTCTTTTCTTTTCTTTTCTTTTCTTTTCTCTTCTCTTCTCTTCTCTTCTCTTCTCTTCTCTTTTCCTTTTCCCTTCCCTTCCCTTCTCCCCTCTCCTCTCCTCTCCTCCCCTCCCCTCCTCTCTTCCCTTCCCTTCTCTTTTCTCTCCCTCCCTCCCTGCCTCTCTCCCTTTCTTTCTTCTTTCTTTTTTTTTGTATTCTGTTTTGAAACAGGGTCTTGGTCTACAGCCCAGGTGACCCTGGAACTTACAATTTGTCCTAGGTTGGCCTTGTCCTCTCAGCATTTCTCTCATCTCCACCCCCCCTACCAAGTGCTGGGCTTACGCTACAAGACACCATGCTGGGCTGGTGGTTTCTTTTAAGAAGGAGTGATGGCTTAGTGGTTAAGGCCTTTGCCTGCAAAGCCAAAGGATCCTGGTTCAATTCCCCAGGACCCATGTAAGTCAGATGCACAAGGGGGCACACGCATCTGGAGTTCGTTTGCAGTGGCCGGAGGCCCTGGTGTGTCTATTCTCTCTCTCTCTCTTAAATAAATAAGTAAATAAATGAATAAATAAATTTTAAAAAAGGAGTGACAGAAACATTTAAAAGAGATCAGTAACCTTCCTCTTGATATTAATTGAAGGTATGGTGTTTGTCATCTAAAATTAATTTTTAGCTTTGGGAGGGAGATGGATTTTGAAAGCCTGAGAAGTGGAATGCTCACCTCCTCATGATTCTTCTTGAGATATGCCAGCTCCTCTGTGAGCGTTTCCAGCTGGACCTCGAGGTCTGTTCTGCACAAGGTCAGCTCGTCCAGGACTCTTCGCAAGCCATTGATGTCAGCCTCAACGCTCTGGTGAAGTGCCAGTTCATTTTCAAACCTTAGAAATGTGTTTGAAAGACCCATGTTTAGTCATCAGACATTTGTCACACTGCCTTCTCTAGCCTCATAGAACTCGGGCGAAGCTTTGAGGTAAAAATGTTAAAATAACACACCAACCTTTAGTTACATTGCCCATAGTGCAGTAGAGACACATCTATGGAGCAAGATAATAGGCATATTCAAAATTCTCTTCCCTCTGACCTTGACACTCATTTATGTTAACTCCACATTTTACAAGTAAAATAACTTATTCTGTTAGTCATCTTTTTTGGGGGGCAGAAATTTATTTTTTTATGTGTACGCATGCATGCTAGGGTCTCTTGCCAGTGCCTATGCATGTATCACATTGTGTTCAGCTTTACTTGGAAGAATTGAACCCAGGTTGGCAGAATTTGCAGAAAAGGGCCATTAACCACTGAGCCCTCTTTCCAGCCTGGTGTTAGTCATCTTGATATGCCTTTAATTTAAAAATGAATAAATAAATGAATAAAAATAAAGAATCGAGCAGCCCCAGTCTAAGTAAAAGAGGGAGATGCTTAGATAATGATCTTTCCAGTCAGCTGTACTTACTTCATTCTGAAGTCATCAGCTGTTAGTCTCGCGTTGTCATTTTGCAGGACAATGTTGGCGTTACTTGCAGTTGCAGAAATTATCTGATAAATGGAGAGGTAGATAAGAGTGAGGAAATCGTTAAAAATTCAAATCCTTTGAAATGAAGTTACCTGTGAAATCACACTAATGCTTCTAGCACCTGTAGCTATTGAGGATCGCTTTGAAATGGGAAATGGAGTTAGAACCTCTTTGAGTGCTGATTCCACCCACTCACAAGCTCTTCTTTTAAGTTGGAGACACTGGGTAAGTTTTGATACTTTAGTAATATTAAAATCTTAGACACATTCCTCATAGCATGGACCATGATTAAAGATTAGAATTTTTATTTTTACTTGAGAGAGAGAGAGAAAGCAGATATAGAGAGAATGGGTGCGTCAGGGCCTCTAGCCATTGCAAACAAACTCTGGACACATGCGCCACCTCGTGCATCTGGCTTTACATGGGTCCTGGGGAATCGAATGTGGATCCTTTGACTTTGCAGGCAAGCACCTTAACTGCTAAGCCATCTCTCCAGCCCAAATAATTAGAATTTTAATAGAAACTGCTTTGAATATTAAACATGAACTGCTAAAATTTAGAAGCTGAGCTCAAAGCTCTGGTATGGCAGCTGACACCTCTGTATGTCTATATGCCCCGTGACATTCCGTGTCTCACCTGGTTCCTAAGGTCATCAATGATGGGGAAATATCTGCTGTAATCGTGATCCAGGCCACGGCAGGAACCAGGTCCAAACTTTTCATACCAGCCCTTGATCTTCTGCTCCAGGTCGGCATTGGCCTCTTCTAGAGCTTGTACATTCTCCAGGTAGGAGGCCAGGCGGTCATTGAGGTTCTGCATGGTCACCTTCTCATTGCCGGACAGGAGGCCATTCTCATTGCCAGTGAAGGTGACGCAGGAAGCACTCCCTCCACCATAGCCCCCTGCTGATGCGCTTCCCCCAAAGGCACATGAGAAACCACTTCCAATGCCTGGCACACCGCATGAACTTCCAACCCCGAAGCCTGCTCCTCCGCTGGGAAGCCTCACGGAGCCCAGCCTCCTGGATGCTGAGGAAAAGCGAACAGACATGACGCTCAGATTGCAGTGATGCTCCGATGGCGAATGTCCTATCCTCCGGTGGACTTTGCTTTATATACACATTATTAGGGTGTTTCTTGGTGAACTTTGCTTCTCATAGCAAAATGGTGCATGCCAGCTCATTGTGAATTATCCGTAAGTGGATGATTTTTTCCCCCCTAATGAATGTCTTCACCCTGCTGTGTCCATCCCTGCGGGTGGATAGTCACCTTGGGATTATTTGTTATCTCTCGAATGGAGCAGGGTGGAGTATTATCAAGCTTATTATAGGGATGCCTTTCAATTTAGTGTGAGTAACCCTTCCCGTCTGCCAGACTTTAGGAGTATAACATTTCTATAAAGAATAAAATGTGGGGTAGATAAATTTCTCTTTCCCATGCCCAACAACACTGCATTTCTCCATCAAGTCAAACATCTTCCTCACTGTTCTCTGTTATATGTGCTGAAAATAATTTCAAGACTGTGGGCCCTGAATACTGGAGGAAGAGGGCCAGGTGTTAAACGAAGACGGAGGACATCAGTGGGATCGTCTCTGGAAACAGAAAGTCTGCCCCTCATCTTTATCCTTCTTGAATCACCAGGTAATGTGTGGTGATTTTTGTCTTGAGAGTTTCTGTTAAACAGGTTGTGTAAGGGAACGGGTTAACCTCTCTGGTCCTGAGTTTCTTCAGCTGCACATGAAGGACCTGATTGATGGCTTCTCTGTTCCCCTTCTATCTCTGGATTTGTCCTATGTCTAGATACCTTTCTTTTATTAGAATGTGTTTCTGCACTTACTTCCTCTGCTTTTTACCTCCCACTCCTTTGTGGGTTTGGTGGACTTTAGAGGTAAGTGTAAATAAAGGGTTTGAGGTAACTAATCTAGACATCTCTTACCCAACCTCTTTGCCTCCCCTCCCCTTCCCTTCCCTTCCCTTCCCTTCCCTTCCCTTCCCTTCCCTTCCCTTCCCTTCCCTTCCCTTCCCTTCCCTTCCCTTCCCTTCCTTCCCTCCCCTCCCCTCCCCTCCCCTCCCCTCCCCTCCCCTCCCTTCCCTTCCCTTCTCCTCTCCCCTTTCCTTCCCCTTTCCTCCTGTTCTCCCTTTCCCTCCTCTCCCTTTCCTTCCCTTCTTTCTTTTGACAGGGTCTTGCCAATGTAGCCCAGTCTGACCTTGAACTTGGGATCTTCCTGTCTCAGCCTTTGGAGTGCTTGGATTCTAGGTATGGGCCACCAGCCTGCTCAGTAGTCACTTCCTTATATTTATTCTCCTCCATATACCCTCTTGGTTACACTAGGGACTGATCATCTCAGTCAGATTGAGTTTCAGTTGCTCTCTGGAAATATTTCTGTGTCTCTGGTTGTGCCCCCTTTCTATTCACAGTTTCTGCATTCTGTAGCTTTTTAGAATACATATACATACATACATATATATATTGTTTATTTTTATTTATTCAAGAACAACAGACAGAGAGAGAAGGAGGCAGAGAGAGAGGGGGAGAGAGAGAGAAAAGAGAGAAAAAGAGAATGGGCATGCCAGGGCCTCCAGGCACTGCAAACAAACTCCAGATGCATGCACCACCTTGTGCATCTGGCTTACGTGGGTACTGGGGAAGTGAGCCTTCACTGAGCCTTGAACCCGGGTCCTTAGGCTTCATAGGCAAGTGCTTAGCCACTAAGCCATCTCTCCAGCCCCTATATGTATATTTTTTTGAGGTAGGTTCTTACTCAGATCCAGGCTGACCTGGAATTTACTCTGTAGTCTCAGGATGGCCTTAAACTCCTGGTGATCTTCCTACCTCTGCCTTCCAAGTGCTGGGATTAAAGGTGTGCATCACCACGCCTGGCTAAAATATTTTTATTTACTAATGGGAGAGAGAGCAGACATAGGCATGCCAGAGTCTGTTTCTGCATCTGGCTTTATGTGGGTACTGGGGGAACCTGTTGTGGCAAGCTTTGTAAGCACCTTTAAACTGCTGATCCATCTCCCCAGCCCAACACTTGTTCTTTAAATTAAAAACTTTATAAAAATCATTTCAGGTCATATATATATTCTTAGCTTCTCAAAGAAATAAAGAATATACATTTTTTTTTTGAAGAGAGACACAGAGAGAGACAGAGAGAGAGGGAGAGGAAGACATAGAGATGGGCGTGCCAGCAGCCTCTCAGCTGCTGCAAAAGAAATCCAGATGAGTGCGCCCCCTTGTGGTCAAGTGCGGCATTGCGCCCTTGCGTCACTTTGCATTTGGCTAAATGTGGGACCTGGAGATTGGAACTGCTGGAGATTGGAACCAGCATTTTTAGGCTTAGGAGGCAGGCGCCTTAACTGCTAAGCCATCTCTCCAGCCCCAAGAATATACATTTTTATAACATAATAGATGATTTTGCAGAAAAGAAAGTAAAAAACAAAACCTAAAAAATTAGAAAAGTTGGGCTGGAGAGATGACTCAGCAGTTAAAGGTGCTTATTTACAAGACCTGATAGCTTGAGTTTGATTCCCCAGAACCCCTACATAAAGCCAGATACACAAAGTGTCACATATGTCTGGACTTTGTTTGCAATAACACTAGGCACTGGAATACTCATTCTTTCTCTCTGCTTGCAGATAAATAAATAAAATTATTTTTTGAAAACTTATTCAAGGGTTTAGTGGATAGGGTGCTCACTGATCAAGCTGGAGTACCTGAGTTTGGTCCCCAAGCCCCTTGTAAAAAGCCAGAAGCCTTGGCTGGTGTCTTTAACTCCATTATGCTGACATGGAGAAGGAGATGAGAGGCAAAGACAGGAGAGTTTCCTGGAAGCTCAAGACAAGCCCAGCAAAGAGCAGCAGATCAAGAACCCACAGAGGTGGAGAGGCGAGAGCTGACATTGTCCTCTGACCTCCACACACACACCATGACATGTGTGCCCACTCTCATACACACTAACACACACATACATGAACACACTAATAAATAATAAAATAAATTAAAAAGAAATGCTAGGGCTGGAGAAATGGCTCAGCAGTTAAGGCGCTTGCCTATAAAACCTGGGTTCGATTCCCCAGTACCCACATAAAGCTAGATGCACAAGGCACAACATATATCTGGAGTCCATTTGCAGTGGCTGGAGGCCCTGAAGTGTGCCTGTCCTCTCTACTTACCTCTTCCTCTTTCTATCTCTTAAGTAAATAAATAAATAAATATTTTTTAAAAGAAATGTTATTAAAGTATTACAATTTATTGTAGTATATAAATTTATGACAAAAATATTATTTTGCACAGTTTGTTTCTGTTGCTGTATGTGTATCCATATCCCCCCTATTATATGTTGTAAGTAACAGATGTTTTCAAAAGAAAAAGATTTATGTTTTAGTATTTATGGCTGAATTTTTTCCCCTGATTTCGACAGGGGATCATATGTTTAATTTTGCACTGAGTCATGGAAATTACATAGCCAACTGGGATTGCTGGATCCTTTTCTGGGAAAGCTGCAGGATCTTAGAAAAAAGTTCTCCAGATAAATATATTTGAACATTCCTCACGTAAGGGACTTACCATACAAGTGCCTTGGAATTAATTACATGCACACATATAGAATTTTCAAAAATTTGTGGCCTCAGTCTTGAAAATGAGCAGAATTTCAAAGGTTGCCATAGGCTAAAAATAATCCAACATAACAGACAGGTCCAAAGAAACAAACAACAAAATACAAACACTGGGACTGAGATAGAGAAAGTTTAAGAAGAAAAGACTTGCTTGTCTGTTCAAATTCATTTGACCATTTATTGGTTGGATGATTTGATTTTTGGTATTTTTGACTTCTTTTTTTAAAATTTATTTTTGTTTATTTTTATTTATTTATTTCAGAGTGACAACAAAGGGGTAGAGAGAAAGAGAGAGAGAAAATGGGCATACTAGGGCCTCCAGCCACTGTAAACGAACTCCAGATGCATGTGTCCCCTTGTACATCTGGCTTACGTGGGTACTGGGGAATCAAACCTTGAACCAGGGTCCTTAGGCTTCACAAGCAAGTGCTTAACCACTAAGCCATCTCTCCAGCCCCTATTTTTGACTTCTTAATAGATTCTATATATTCATCTCCCATCAGATGTATAACTGGTAGGGTTTTTCTTCAATTCTGTAGGGTGTCTCTTCGCTCTTATGATTGCTTCCATAATGCAAAACCTTTTTAATTTTGTGTAATTCCATTGGTCAGATCTTGCAATAATTTCCTAAACTACGGGAGCCTTTTCAGAAAGTTCTTGCCTATGCCCATCTTACTGTGTTTTCCCCATTTTCTTCCACCAGTTTCAAAGTTTCAGGTCTTATGTCAAGGTCTTTGCCTCATTTTAAATCAATTCTTTCATGGATGGAAGATGGGATCTAGTTTCATTCTTCTTTTTTATTTTTTATTTTTAAAAATATTTTATTTTTATTTTTTACTTATTTATTTATTGGAGACAGAGAGAGGGAGAGAGAGTGAGAATGGGCACGCCAGGGCCTCTTGCCACTGCAAACAAACTCCAGATGCATGTGTCACCATGTGTACTTGGCTTACGTGGGACCTAGAGAATTGAACCTGGGTCCTCAGGCTTCACAGGCAAGTGCCTTAACCTCTAAGCCATCTCTCCAGCCCTAGTTTCATTCTTCTATTTGTGGGTATCTCGTTTTCCTAGCACCATGTATGTCATTGGCATCTTTGTTGAACATCAAGACACTGGAGGTGTGTGGGTTTATTTCTGAGTCCTCTATTCTATTCCACTGGTTTGTGTTTCTGTTTTGTAACAGTAAAGTTAACATAGTTTTGAATCTCATGTTTAAGTAAGAGAGTACTCTGAGAAGTCAGAGAGCCATACAAACAGTGTCTTTCTGCATAACTACTTGTGTGTGCCTTTCTTCAATTCTTTGATTAAGATGCCAAGAATCTGGAAATACCCAGAGACCACCTGTAACAAAAGCATGCAAGAAAAACATGCCTATAGTGGCTGGGGAGAAGGCTCAGCCAGTAAGAGCATTTGTTGTGCAAGCATGTGGGCCTGAGAGGGTCTGAGTTCAGTTCTAACACCCATGTAAAAATCTGGGCATGGCCGTGCATTCTGTAACCTCAGGGATGGGGAGCAGAGGCAGGAAGAGCCCACACTTGGTTTAATGTTGCCAAATTGAAATTCTTAGTAATCATATCTTTTTTACTTATTTATTATTTATTTGAGAGAAAGAGAGAGAGAGAGAAGAGAGAAGTAGATAGAGAGAAAGGGCACACTAGGGCCTCCAGCCACTGCAAACAAACTCCAGACTCATGTACCATTTTGTACATCTGGGTACTGGGGAATTGAACCTGTGCCCTTAGACTTTGTAGGCAGATGCCTTAACCACTGAGCCATCTCTCCAGCCCAGTAATTGTATCTCTGAACTTTGTGTCTTGTATAGTGAATTTTAGGAGCACAAGACAAGTGAGCAGAGGAGTATGTGAGGTGTTAGTCCATATCTGGTCTATACGGCTTCAGTGGCACGTGGCATATGAAATGCCCACATGTGTTGTATTCTGGGTGGATCCACAATGCACAGGAGTCTAACAATATTCAAAGTGAGTGCTTATTCAGTATTTTATGTCTCTGATGGAGCAATCTCAAGAAGCCAAGGTTTCCATGCAAACCAGAACCTGCTTCAGATGCAGAAGAAAGTCACTGATATCCCAAGAAACACGAATGACCAAGGAATCCTGTCATAGATGTATTTGTCCTCATTTCTTGATTGGCCACGCACTTATGCTGAAAATGGTAATCTCGGCAGGACCACACTGGGCTGCTTTTCTTTTCACTCTTTTCTTACTCTTCCATGATGCTCACTGGTACAATAGTGGCATGGGAGTTAGGGGAGTAACCAACTGTTCTCCACGCGACTTTGAGGCCTGCTCCACAGGAGGGAAATCATGTCTGGTAAGACAAAAATCTGTGGCTAGGGTTTAGGTGCTAGGGAGCAACTCATTGCTATGGCTATGCTAATCATGCATGTCAAACTGACCCCTAAATATCTATGTTTGTTCCCTTAAATTGCTACTGTTCAGAGCCTCAAACATGGAAGGTGCTTTATGCAAAGGATGGAGGTGAAGACAGAGGCACATACATGGCAAAGATACCAAGAACAAGTGACTAATTTTGTGCTCAGCCTTAAACACTTACCACACCCTGCAAGGCTCAGGGAACCTCATGAAAGACGGGGTGGAAAGAATGTAAGAACTGGAGAAGGAAAAGTGAGCCTGTGGAATGCTATCTTCTGGGTACATCAAGTCTGCTACACTTAGAAACTCACAGAAGATCTGGTTTCCTGCACATGATTGACCTGTTAGTGTTTCACAACAGATGAGGAAGGGGCCCGGGACCACTCCCCATCTCCCAGAGTGGAGTGGAAACTGATGATTGCTGGGAAAGGAGGAGTCATGTCCCGGAGTGGTGTAACCACTGCTAAGGTGCCCGTTCCTCAGAAAACAACACCCCACCCATGATTATGCAGGTAATTTAACTCAGCAGGTCAAAATAACAAACTAAAAAAAAATAAATAATAAAGTCTGAAAACAGACAAGGGATCCAAGGGGGGGAAAAGTTTTTGGTGGGAGGAGTGCATACAAAAGGCATTGTGTACATAAATAAGAAAAAAAATTCTGAAAACAAAGACAAAAACACCTCCTTTGTGTTTGCCTTCCAGGCCCAAAACTACAAAAAAATCCAGAATGAGTTGAGCATACACCTGAAGAAGAAAGGCAAAAGCATCATCATTTAATAACTTTAATGATGTAGTCTCTCCAAGTTTTGATCAAGGGACCCCGCCTTTTTCTTTCCCTTTCTTTCTCTCTCTCTCTCTCTCTCTCTCTCTCTCTCTCTCTCCCTTCCTTCCTTCCTTCCTTCCTTCCTTCCTTCCTTCCTTCCTTCCTTCCTTTCTTTCTTTCTTTCTTTCTCTTTCTTTTTCCTCCTCCTCTTCTTCTTTTTTTTGGTTTTTCGAGGTAGGGTTGCACTCTGGCTCAGGCTGACCTGGAACCCATTATGTAGTCTCAGGGTGGCCTTGAACTCACAGCGATCCTCCTACCTCTGCCTCCTGAGTGCTGGGATTAAAGGTGTGCGCCACTACGTCCGGCTCCCTTTTCATTTTTGTTTTGCCATGAGTCTTGCAGATTATGTAACTTGTCTTGGGTGTTTGAGAAATTATTTCCTTATGGATTTCTAGCATTTGCTTCATTTGATGAATTTTGGCTGAAATTTTGTAAATATCTTCTTCTTTTCACCACTTATTTGTACTCCTATGTGAGTGGTGGTTTGTTGGGTGGAATTCCTGCCCTCACTGGACCTTTTCAATGGAATCAGGAAAGCACTGGCAAAACAAAGAGATGATTTCCTAAGGTAGAAAAATACAATAAGTGGGGTTGGGGAGATGGATCAGCAGTTAAAGGAACTTATTTGCAAAGCCTGACAGTCTGGGTTTAATTCCACATTACCTATGTAAAGCCACATGCGCAAACTGGCACATGTGCCTGTAGTTCATTTGCAGTGGTTTGACCATACTTATTCTCTCTCTAATAAAGAAATATAATAATTAAAAAATACTATAACCACAGTGATCATAAACCTTATAGGATTAAATCTGGCCTACCATATGTATTTGAATAGCTCTGAATTAAGCATTGTTTTACCATTTTAAATAGTTGAAAAATATTAAAAGAGGACTGGAGAGATGGCTCAGCAGTTAAGGTGCTTGCCTGCAAAGCCTAAGGACCTAAGTTTGATTCCCCAATACCCACATAAAGCCAGATGCCCAAGGTGGCCCATGTGTCTGGAATGTCTTTGCAGTGGCTAGAGACCCTGGTGTGTCCATTTTCTCTCTATCTGTCCCTCCCTGTCTCAAATAAATAGAAAGATATTAAAAATATTTTTAAATACTAAAAGAATATAAAATTTCACAACACATAATTTTTTTTTGCAATTCAAATTTCATGGTCCCTAAATAAAGTTTTATTGGTATCCTGTTGTGCCCATTCACTGATTTTCTATGGCTCTTTCTGTTACAGTGACTAAACTGAGTAGTTGAAATATACCTATGGTCTGTAATTCCTAAAATATCTGGGCCATCATAGTAAAATCTTCCAAATTCCTCTAGACAAAATAAATTAACACAAGGCTCATAGCTACAGATGTTTCCAGAGACTTTACTGGTTCAATTGGTATTCTAGGAAGCAGATAGAGATACACAGCAATTTTGAAATAGGCTTGTGGTAAATAAGATACCAGGCACGTGGCATCTAATGGTAAAACATTTCAGCCACAGGGGCATTTCTGAGCTTTCCCAGATTATTTGTATGTGTATACATGGTGGGATTTAAAGATGATGCTTAGTGAAGATTTAATATTTGCCATGTGATGGTATTGACTGCAATTTAAAACCAGAGTGAGCCGGGCATGGTGGTGCACGCCTTTAATCCCAGCACTTTTGAGGCAGAGGTAGGAGGATCCCTGTGAGTTCAAAGCCAGCTTGAGACCACATAGTGAATTCCAGGTCAACCTGGGCTACAGCGAAGCCCTACCTTGATTAACAAAACAATAACAACAACAGTGAACTTCAATTCAAATATGTTCCATAAGTGTCCCCCTAAGAAAAAGAATAAGCTACAGCTCATTATTATGATTATTTATTTATTAGTGAGCAGAAATGCCAGTACATCAACCTTTTATATTGATTTGAAAACCAACACCCAACATCCTGTAAAATGTACTAATGAACCAGGTATTTTGGTTCAATCACTTATCTTCAATAGTAGACAGTGTTTTCATTCTCGCTGAGATTTAGAAGATTGCAGTTGTACTAGATCACTTGCCGAACTATTCTCCCCTGCCCCCCGAAACGATGGTTAAAAGGGACCCCTTTGTTCAGCCTTGCTGTTCGCCACTTTGGATGTCTTTTCCTCAATAGAATGAATCCTCGATGAAAGAACTTTACCACGCTGATCTATCTCTTCCACCACCGTCTTCACCAGGGTGGTTTTGGATAAATCTAGAGATAAAATATATGTGAGCATGGACGTTCAGCCTAAAAGATCATGTGACAAAAAATTCCATCACTGGTTGTGACATAGGAATGCACACCACTGGTCAAGAAGTGAGTACAGTAGGTTTACAGTAGTAGTTTGAGATAGCTGGAGAATACTCAGTACGGTCAGCTCAGAGCACTTAAATGACTTAACTATAGACGGTAGCCTAGTGTATAACTGCCATTAATGTAAAAGTATCTGCTGTAGTAGAAATGCAGCCAGAGGGCTGGAGAGATGGCTTAGCGGTTAAGGCGCCTGCCTGCTAAGCCTAAGAACACCGGTTCCAATCCCCAGGTTCCACATTTAGCCAGATGCAAAGTGATGCAAGGGTGCAATGCCGCACTTGACCACAAGGGGGCGCACACATCTGGAGTTCGTTCACAGCAGTTGAGAGGCTGCTGGCGCACCCATTCTTCTCTCTGTCTTCCTTTCCTTCTCTCTTTGTCTCTCTCCAATAAATAAATAAATAAATAAATAAATAATAAAAATAAAATAAATAAAAAAGAAATGCAGTCAGATTTTCATTACCTTTAGATGAATTCCCTGAGCTTCCAGATCCAAAGCCCTTTGACTTGGAGCATGAACTGTAAGGAAGAAAAGTTCATAATGTATGTGTTTCTTATCACTGAAGAGGTACTCATTGAAGTGACAAGCTTGAGAGAACCATAAACAGACCTCAGTTTACTGTGGTGGAGAATATTAAGATCTTTGTGTGCAGGAGCTGAAAGTAATTACATGTTATCTCAAGAGATGATAGAATAAGTTGGGGCTGCAGATGTAGTTGTAGTAGCTGTAGTTACATGAAACCCTGGGTTCAATTCTTAGCACCAAAATCAGTTTTAAAAGGGGGCTGGGGAAATGGCTCCAAAATGAAGGTATTTGCTTGCAAGCCTGCTGACCGGAGTTTGATTCATCCAGCACCGTTGCAAAATGGTGCACGCTTTTATAACCCCAGCACACCGATGACAACGGGAGGCAGATCCTCCGAATCTGGAAACTCACTCACTTCACAGACCGGACAGGCACAGTGACAAAGACAATTAAGGGAGATCTTGTCTCAAAAGGGAAGGTGGAAGGAGAGGACACACACATCGAGATTGCACTCAGATCTCCACACATGTGCCATGGAACATGTATGCACGCCCATGCCTACACACACACACACACACACACACACACACACACACACACACTGAAAAAGACAAAGAAGATAGGGCTGCGAAGATGGCTCAGTCAGTAAAGTGCTTGCCATGTAAGCATGAAGACCAGAGTTCAGATCCCCAGCACATCACACGAAATCTGGGCATGTGCCTTGAATCCCAGTGCTGGGGAGGCAGAGACAGGAGGACCAGGGGCTTATTGGTAAGCCAGTCTAACTGAAAGACAGCATGGGCACCAGGTTCAATGAGAAGATGCGATAGACAGGGACACCCAACATCCTTCTCTGGCTTCCATCCACACACGTGCATATAACACATGCACACACATACGCCACCACATACTGCACACACATACCCAGACAATTTACCAAAAATGGATTTTAAAAAAATTCCCTTGTTTCCATTTTTAAGCCCAGGACTTTAAAACTTAAGAAGTATGTATTCACACCCTCCAAAGCTCAGGGATCATTGTGGAAGAGGTGTTGGAAAGAACGTGAGAACCAAAGGAAGGGGAGGAGTGCTTTGCAATACTGTTTTCCAGACACAAAGTGGCCACGGTATTCATGACCTCACAGTGGCTGCTGCTACCTGCCCAAGACCTGCATAACAGGAGGGGAACAAAACGATGGCATCCGAATAGAAGAGAGATTAGTTAGAAAGAAGAAAGGATTGTGTGGTGGATCGATTCAGGAAGGGGAAAAGGGAGGATCATGGGAGGGGATTATGATCTTGATATATTGTCTATATGTGCAGAGGCTGTCAATAAATGTGAAAAAGAGAATTATGTGTTAGCTTGTTATACACAGGCACATATGTAATCCCCTAGGACACACACACACACACACATCCTGGGGCACATTTATTTCAGGGCAGCAGTGATATTAGGACTAGACTGAGGGGTAAAGCCTGTGGCTGGTGGGTCAGGAGACTCTTGAAATCACAGTGACTAACATGGACAATAATCAGGAACTTGTACAGGGAAGACTGAAGTCATCCCAGGCAGACAGGGAGGGATCTGTGATGTACACAATGTGGCAGAGATGACTCCCGAAGCACGAGGTGGACATGCCTTTGTGCGCTGGGAAGGAGCTGCGTGGAAGTGCGGAAGGCTAAGGAGCAGGGCGTGATTGTAGGCACTTCCCAGTGGTCTTACAGGTCTGACTTACTCTCCATCTCCGTCGATGAGGCGGCAGTAGGTCTCAATTTCCTTCTCCAGGTGGGCCTTGATGTCCAGCAGCTGCTCATGCTCCAGCTTCTGGCCCTCGGTCTCCGTCCTGACCTGGTGCAGCTGCTCCTCCAGGGCTCCGATCTGAGCCTGGATCTGTGCCAGCTGCGAGCAGTAGTTGCCCTCCGTCTCCGTCAGGGAGCACTCCAGGGAGTGTTTCTGAGGGGGTCAAAGGTCCACGGGAATGGATGAAATCACCTCGCCAACATCTAACACCATCTCTCTCAGCAACCTATCGAACCACCCCCCAGGCAAATGCTAGAAATGTGTGGACTTGGTCACTATAAAACAGGAGGTGGAGGCTGGCATTAGCTGAGTGGTGAACTGGTATGCTGGGTGACCCGATGTGTGACTAAGTGACCTTGTGTGAAACAAGACTTTGGACTGTTCCACTAGAAAGATTGTGGTAATTTTTTTTTTTTTTTTTTGTTTTCCGAGGTAGGGTCTCACTCTGGTTCAGGCTGACCTGGAATTAACTATGTAGTCTCAGGGTGGCCTCGAACTCTCAGCGATCCTCCTACCTCTGCCTCCTGAGTGCTGGGATTAAAGGCGTACGCCACCACACCCGGCTTTGTGGTAATTTTTTGTTATATAGACCAACCTATATTTGAAAGCACTCTTTTGGGAGTAACACAGTAAGAAATCAATATGGGAAAATTTACATTTCGAAAATGTGGTTTTTTTTTTTTTTTTTTTTTTGGTATAAGTAAAGGGAGGTTTCTTGCTATATTTCAGTTTTACTTTGGTACTTTTCGCCCCCTATTCCAAGGCCTATGTGAGGGTATTTCTTTTTTTTTCCTAATTCATCTTTGATTTTCTGTCATCCATCAAAGTCCTCTTGTTAAAGCAACTGAGATTAGATGGATAACTTTAACAGGGTGTGTTTTCAAGACAAGAACCCTATCTCATAACATAGTGCAGGGTATTATTTATACAGCACTCTGATAAATATTGTACTTCCTCTCTTCCACTTCCATAGGCTATAATTTGTCTTGTCATGGGAGCCCTCCATCTGTTAAGGTAATTTCCCTCTTTTCATTATCATCTATCAATATTCCTGGGCAGTAATTACTTCTCTGATGTTAGTTATTATCAGAATGTCCACTCCCTCTTCCACTCCTTCATTTTCCTTTTCCCCTTGTGTGGAGCAACTCCTGCTATTACATCACACAAAAGGAAGCATTTATTAAAAGATGCAAAGCTCTGTCTGGCATTTCCTGGGATAATTATAATCAATATATTTTATTAATATACTTATTTAAAGATTTAATTTTATTTATTTATTACAGACAGAGAGAGGGAGGGAGAGAGAAAGAGGGAGAGTGAGAATGGATGTGCCAGGGCCTGCAGCCGCTGCAAATGAACTCCAGATGCATGCGCCACCATGTGCATCTGGCTTGTGTGGGACCTGGGGAATCGCACCTGGGTCCTTAGGCTTTGCAGGCAAGTGCCTTAACTGCTAAGCCATCTCTCCAGTCCAATACATTTTATTTTTAAAGAACTTTCCTTTTATTATCTCCTTTGATTATAGTTATCGCTTTACATATTTTTTATTATTACTTTTGAACTTTTGGTGTGTGTGTGGTTTGCATGGATGTGCAGACACATCACTTCCTGCACACATGCGCAGAGGCCAGAGGGAGATGTTGGGTGTCCTCCTCTATCACTCTTCTACCTGGTTTCCCTGAGCATCTCCCCCCTGACCTGGAGCTCTCTGTTTTTCAGTTACACTGGCTGACAGCCAGCCATGGTGATACTGTTGTCCTCGCTCCCTCAGTGCTGAGGTTACAGGCATGTGTGGCCATGCCTAGCTTTTTTTTAAAAAAAACTTTTTATTGAGCTGGGCGTGGTGGTGCATGCCTTTAATCCCAGCACTCAGGAGGCAGAGGTAGGAGGATCGCTGCGAGTTCAAGGCCAACCTGAGACTACATAGTGAATTCCAGGTCAGCCTGGGCTAGAGTGCAGAAGGAGAGCTGCACCTGTGTTTTTAGGATGGCTCAAGCTAAAGATCTTCCTGTTCTTGTGAGCCATCTTTTCCTCTGTGGCTCACTGTTCTCATTTGTTTATGTCGTCAGGGAGCACAACATGTCCTGTGAAAACAGGCAATCCTTATGCCATGTGCCACAATTCTCAAAATCAAGCTTTTTGGATGTTGACAAAGGTTGTTTCCGTGGCAACTTTTGAAGTCATCTAGGTGGCCTGTAGACACCCAAAGTGCCCAAATGTCCAGAATGAGAGCTGTGTACTGGATGCTGTGGGGATGAGGGGTCTGACAGTGCCAGGTGGGATTGGTGTGTACTCTTTATTTGGGGTGTGTGTGGTGTGTGCATGTGGGTATGCATGTTTGTGTATGTGTGGATGTACGTGTGAGTGTGCGCAGGTGGAGGGGTAGAGGAATAACCTCGGTGTTGTTCCTCTGGTATGCCATCCACCTCTTTTATTTGTTTGTTTTTCAAGGTAGGGTCTCACTCTAGCCCAGGCTGGCCTGGAACTCACAGCGATCCTTCTATCTCTGCCTCCCAAGTGCTAGGATGAAAGGCATGTGCCTCCATACCCAGCTCATCCACCTCTTTTTGACACAAGGTCTCTCATTGGAGCAGTGTGCATAGGCACTGGGATTGAACAGATACCCCCACCACCATCTCCCCGGCTCAAGCTTGACAAAGCCAGCACTTTACCTGGTACTGGGATTGAGCCATCTCCCATGCCTCTCTCTCTCTCTCTCTCTCTCTCTCTTTTTTGGTTTTTCGAGGTAGGGTCTCACTCTAGCTCAGACTGACCTGGAATTTGCTATGTAGTCTCAGGGTAGCCTGAACTCCCACACCCGGCTTTGTGGTAATTTTTTGTTATATAGACCAACCTATATTTGAAAGCACTCTTTTGGGAGTAACACAGTAAGAAATCAATATGGGAAAATTTACATTTCGAAAATGTGGTTTTTTTTTTGTTTTTTTTTTTTTTTGGTATAAGTAAAGGGAGGTTTCTTGCTATATTTCAGTTTTACTTTGGTACTTTTCGCCCCCTATTCCAAGGCCTATGTGAGGGTATTTCTTTTTTTTTCCTAATTCATCTTTGATTTTCTGTCATCCATCAAAGTCCTCTTGTTAAAGCAACTGAGATTAGATGGATAACTTTAACAGGGTGTGTTTTCAAGACAAGAACCCTATCTCATAACATAGTACAGGGTATTATTTATACAGCACTCTGATAAATATTGTACTTCCTCTCTTCCACTTCCATAGGCTATAATTTGTCTTGTCATGGAGCCCTCCATCTGTTAAGGTAATTTCCTTTTTCATTATCATCTATCAATATTCCTGGGCAGTAATTACTTCTCTGATGTTAGTTATTATCAGAATGTCCACTCCCTCTTCCACTCCTTCATTTTCCTTTTCCCCTTGTGTGGAGCAACTCCTGCTATTACATCACACAAAAGGAAGCATTTATTAAAAGATGCAAAGCTCTGTCTGGCATTTCCTGGGATAATTATAATCAATATATTTTATTAATATACTTATTTAAAGATTTAATTTTATTTATTTATTACAGACAGAGAGAGGGAGGGAGAGAGAAAGAGGGAGAGTGAGAATGGATGTGCCAGGGCCTGCAGCCGCTGCAAATGAACTCCAGATGCATGCGCCACCATGTGCATCTGGCTTGTGTGGGACCTGGGGAATCGCACCTGGGTCCTTAGGCTTTGCAGGCAAGTGCCTTAACTGCTAAGCCATCTCTCCAGTCCAATACATTTTATTTTTAAAGAACTTTCCTTTTATTATCTCCTTTGATTATAGTTATCGCTTTACATATTTTTTATTATTACTTTTGAACTTTTGGTGTGTGTGTGGTTTGCATGGATGTGCAGACACATCACTTCCTGCACACATGCGCAGAGGCCAGAGGGAGATGTTGGGTGTCCTCTATCACTCTTCTACCTGGTTTCCCTGAGCATCTCCCCCCTGACCTGGAGCTCTCTGTTTTTCAGTTACACTGGCTGACAGCCAGCCATGGTGATACTGTTGTCCTCGCTCCCTCAGTGCTGAGGTTACAGGCATGTGTGGCCATGCCTAGCTTTTTTTTAAAAAAAAACTTTTTATTGAGCTGGGCGTGGTGGTGCATGCCTTTAATCCCAGCACTCAGGAGGCAGAGGTAGGAGGATCGCTGCGAGTTCAAGGCCAACCTGAGACTACATAGTGAATTCCAGGTCAGCCTGGGCTAGAGTGCAGAAGGAGAGCTGCACCTGTGTTTTTAGGATGGCTCAAGCTAAAGATCTTCCTGTTCTTGTGAGCCATCTTTTCCTCTGTGGCTCACTGTTCTCATTTGTTTATGTCGTCAGGGAGCACAACACGTCCTGTGAAAACAGGCAATCCTTATGCCATGTGCCACAATTCTCAAAATCAAGCTTTTTGGATGTTGACAAAGGTTGTTTCCGTGGCAACTTTTGAAGTCATCTAGGTGGCCTGTAGACACCCAAAGTGCCCAAATGTCCAGAATGAGAGCTGTGTACTGGATGCTGTGGGGATGAGGGGTCTGACAGTGCCAGGTGGGATTGGTGTGTACTCTTTATTTGGGGTGTGTGTGGTGTGTGCATGTGGGTATGCATGTTTGTGTATGTGTGGATGTACGTGTGAGTGTGCACAGGTGGAGGGGTAGAGGAATAACCTCGGTGTTGTTCCTCTGGTATGCCATCCACCTCTTTTATTTGTTTGTTTTTCAAGGTAGGGTCTCACTCTAGCCCAGGCTGGCCTGGAACTCACAGCGATCCTTCTACCTCTGCCTCCCAAGTGCTAGGATGAAAGGCATGTGCCTCCATACCCAGCTCATCCACCTCTTTTTGACACAAGGTCTCTCATTGGAGCAGTGTGCATAGGCACTGGGATTGAACAGATACCCCTAAGCTTGTGAAGCCAGCACTTTACCTGCTGAGCCATCTCCCATGCCTCTCTCTCTCTCTCTCTCTCTCTCTCTTTTTTGGTTTTTCGAGGTAGGGTCTCACTCTAGCTCAGACTGACCTGGAATTTGCTATGTAGTCTCAGGGTAGCCTGAACTCATGGCAATCCTCCTACCTCTGCCTCCCGAGTGCTGGGATTAAAGGCATGCGTCACCACGCTCAGCTTCACTGTACTCTTTAATTTTATTTATTTATTTTTTATTTGAGAGAGTGACAGAAGCAGATAGAGAGAATGGGTGCACCAGGGCCTTCAGCCGCTGCAAACAAACTCCAGGTAGATCTGCATCTGGCTTACATGGGTCCTGGAGAATCGAAACTAGCTCCTTTGGCTTTGCAGGCAAGTGCCTTAACCACTAAGCCATCTCTCCAGCCCTCCCATGCCTTTCTTTGTCTCAGCCTGGGAAAAGCACACTTGGCTTTTAATTTTTTCCCCTCAATATCAGGAGGCGCTGATGTGACCCAGCCTTGCCCTGTGAAGCCAAATGACCCTAGTCCTGTCACTTAATTTTCAAGTGTAGCAGCAACACTGCATGGGCTTTCTCTGTGGGCTGAGATGAGCTATGCAAGGGTGCAACTGGGTACCATATTGGTTATTTTCATGAAATGAACTCTGAGCATCAGTAGGGCAGAAAGTCCACTGATGCCAAGGAGTTTGGAAGGAACACAGTCCGCCTTTGTTTCTGCGTGTCTCTGCTAAGTCCTGCTCTTTCCCACTCTGTTAAGCATGTGTAGGGGAAGACATTACAGGGAGCGAGTTTCTTTTTACGATCACCAAACACACGCTGGCCAGTGCCGCCACCTACCGTTGCCAGGAGGGACTGCAGCTCAATCTCCAGCGTCTGCAGGGTGCGCTTCATCTCGGTCAGCTCGGTCCTGGCGGAGGTGACAGCGCCCGCATCGTCGGAGATCTGCTGCTGCAGCGTGGCGCTCTGGAAGGCAGGAAGCAGAGGGTCACCAGGGAGGGAGGGAGCCTGACTTTCCAGAGTGGTATGGACAGGGCTGGGTCGGCCGACCTCACCTTTTCTTGGAACCAGGCCTCGGCATCCCTGCGGTTCTGCTCAGCCAGGGCTTCGTACTCGGCTCGCATGTTGTTCAGCAGCACCGTGAGGTCCACCCCGGGGGCTGCGTTCATCTCCACGTTCACGTTGCCTCCGGCCGCGCACTGCAGAGCCTTCATTTCCTGGAGCGAAACACAAGTGTGACTTTAGGGCAACTTTGTCCACAGCCCGAGAAATTTCCAAAGGCCTCAAAGTTTGCAGACCAGTGTGTAATTTATGGCCTCAAATATTTTAGTTGACTTATTTGGTTTATATTCATGCCATCCGTCCATCCATTGGTTTGTTCATTAAAAAAAAAAAATTATCTAGCCGGGCGTGGTGGCGCACACCTTTAATCCCAGCACTCGGGAGGCAGAGGTAGGAGGATCGCTGAGAGTTCGAGGCCACCCTGAGACTACATAGTTAATTCCAGGTCAGCCTGGACCAGAGTGAAACCCTACCTCCTCGGGGAAAAAAATATATATATATTTGCTCTATCTCTCTCTCTCTCTCTCTCTCTCTCTCTCTCTCTCTCCCTCCCTCCCTCCATGTCAGGGTCTTTTGTCACTGCAAACGAATGCAAGATGTTTGTGCCACTGTTCCGGCTTCACATAGTTGTTAGGGAACAGAACCTTGGGACAGCAGGCTTTGCTGCCCGGAGCCATCTCTCCAGCTTTCTAATAATGATAATAATAATAATTTTTTTTTTTCAGTTCTGAGGCTAGAACTCAGGGCTTTGCACATAAATGCTAGGTAAGTGCTCTACTGAGACTACTGACACTCCAGGGCCTCCTGTCACTGCAAATGATGCATGCACCACTTTGTGCGTCTGGCTTTAGATGGGTACTGAGAATTGAACCTGGACCATCAGGCTTTGCAAAGAAGCACCTTTAACCACCAGGCATCTCCCCAGCCCACTTTTTTTTTTTTTTTTTGAGTCAGGGTCTCTGTAGCTCATATTGCCCTAGAACTCTCTTTGTAGCCTAGTAGCCTAGCCTGGCCTTAAACTTGTGGCAATCCTCCTGTCTCAGCCTCCCAAGCACTGGGATTACATGCATGTACTACCATACGTGGTATATGTTTTCTTATAGCATATTTTTATGACTCTAGATCTATGGCTTAGGTTAAATGTACATAAAGACATGCATTGCCCATGGAAACCATATCCATTTGTTTCTGTATTTTGAGGTTTTTGTAAGATTCCATGTGAGAGAAAAATTCTTGTTACTTTTTAAGAGTTTGAAAATCAAATTAGTTGATGTTATTCTAGGGCCATAGGTCACTGGGTGTGTGGCAGTATGATATCTGAGGGTCTCCAAATGTGAGTGCTTTTGGCTCAACCTCAAATCCCAGGCTTTCAAAACTACCCTCTTTCAGTTTGTGGGTCTTTAAGGGGACGGTTAATCCTGCTGTGCTGTCTGCCCTTCCTTGAAAGACCCCACTGACTGGACAGCTGCAGCTGACATGTCCTCCCTTCCCTCCTAGGGATTTTCTGTTGTGTATGTCTATGGGGGAGTGGTGGAGGGCTGTCACTCTCTACTCTGCATGGTCTGGTTTCTTCCTGTGGCCAACAGGATAGACTCTTCTGAATTGGGGTCCATCCTCCTTCCTTCCTTTTTTTTTTTTTTTTTTTTTAATATTTTCTGATGTTTCCTTCTTTTTCCCTTCCCTAATGTTCTTTTTTTATGGACCATAAAAAAGATATGTTCCATTTTATGGAACTGGAAGAAAGTAGATTTGCTGTTTCAGTCATTTTAACCCAGTAACAGAGAACTTCCTGTCACAGAGCATTTTCTAAAAAAAAACCTCACCTGTCGGTTTGGAGATTTTTGCAATCACTTTGAGAATAAGTAATATATATATTTTCTAATTTGAGGAGATTGAAGCTGCTTGATTTGTGTCAAACAGTGGGTTTATTATCGTGCAGTGTTCAACATTAAAGTAAAGTAAGCTTGCCATAAAGTAGAGGAAAACATTGACCTCTTTTCCTAGTCACGGTGATCTTTTGAAGAGGTGGACTTCAAGATAGGTTGATGTGATGAACTAAGTAATCTCATACAAGAAAGATGGTTGTCTTAACACAAAAGTGATGCATTGTTTTCAAACAGACAGAACTGTACTAGTCTATAGAATAGGAGGATACAGGGCAGACTTTCAGTTTATTACCTTGTAGGATGGGATTAGATGGGCAGAAGAGGAGAAAAGAAATTCTTTCTTTTTATCTTTACATAAGCACGAATGATTACTATGAACACGAGTGACTATTATAATTTTAAGCCCCTCCCTCCCAAGGAGTTTTAATGAGCAGAGTTGGGATGTGACTAGAAGCAACGCGTCTTTTCCTACCTCTTCGTGGTTCTTCTTGAGATAGGTCATTTCCTCACTCAGGGATTCGAACTGCAGCTCCTGGTCCGTCCTGCAGAGGGTCAGCTCATCCAGCACGCGCCGCAATCCGTTGATGTCCGCCTCTACGTTTTGATGAAGGGTGAGCTCATTTTCATACCTTGGGAGGAGTTTCAGTGAATTTCAGGGCAAGTTAAATGCCTTCACAAACCAGAAAAAGAACACCTCTACCGATTTAAACTGAAAATCAAAAGATGAATTAGGATTCTAAATATTATAAAGGTATACAGGTACAGCTGTCACCCAAGGACTCAGAAGGCTGAAGCAGGAGGATTGTGAATTCCAGGCCAGCCTGGGCTACCTGGTGAGATCCTGTCACAAAACAAAACAAAACAAAACAAAACAAAACAAAAAAGAAAGAAAGAAAGAAAAGAAAAGAACTCCCCTTGCCCACTTGGTACAGGATAATTGGAAGTTATTTAATGATACAAATTTCAATAGCAACTGAATAAAAACATACCACTTTGTAATCTTATTTTGGTTAACACTATTATTTAGTAGACCAATAGTGATTGAGTATTTGCTTTGCACTTGACATTGTTCCAGACAGACATAGAAATACACTGAAATTTTGTCTGTGAATGTAACGAATATGCATGCGTTTTGATATCCATTAGCAATGGTAATCATCACTTCAATCCTTTGATTCCTTTAATCTTTTAGGCCTTTATTTTACTTGAGATGAAATAAAAATTTTACTTAACAAGTTAACTAGATGGGAACCTTTTGTAGAGCATGGTGAGTTTCTGTCACTTACTTTAGCCGGAAGTCATCAGCAGCCAGCCTGGCATTGTCAATTTGCAGAATCACATTAGCATTGGCAGCCGTGGAGGAGATAATCTAGAAGAAACCAAAAGGGAGAGGGTGAGAGTAAGTTTGCTTTTTAGTATTTGTTATTTCAGCAATAAAAAAGTTTCATAACTTAATCTTTTGTATTAAAAATTTTAATTCCTTGTAAAATGATGAAAATGTTTAAAATTTAATTTTTAAAATTCAGAGATATATATTTAAATCTTAATCTCAAATAGTGTATTATTTTTAGAATATAATACTTCATAATCTGTGGCTATATTTCAAAATAAATAATGGGACTTACAACACTTTAGCTGCACTGAAATTCCTGAATCATGGGAAGAATTAGTTAGTAAACTGAAAAATACTGGGCGGAAAAAAAAATACTGGGTGGGAAAGATGGCCCAGTGGTTAAGGGGCTTGCCAGCAGAGCCCAATGGCCCAGGTTTGTATCCCCAGTTCCCATGTAAAGCCTGATGCACAAGGTGGCACATGAATCTGGAGTTCGTTTGCATTGACTAGAGATCCTGGTGTGCCCATTCACTCTCTCTCTCTCTCTCTGCTTGCAAATAAATAAATAATATTTTTAAAAAAAAATACTATCTAAGGGGGCAACAGAGTTGAGTTCCAGGTTAGCCTGGGCTAGAGTAAAACCTTGTCTCAGAACACACACACACACACACACACACACACACACTGTCCATACTATCCTAAACATCTGATCTTCATAAAAAATAAAATAGTACAGATCACAGTCATGAAGCATTTCTTATAGATCTATACTTTCTGCTAGCTATTTCTTTTACATACTTTGAGTGGTTCCAAATTTGTGATTTCTCACCTTGCTTTTAAGATCTTCAATTGTGAGATGGTATCTGCTGTAGTCATGATCGAGTCCACGGCAAGATCCGGGTCCATATTTTTCATACCAACTCTTGATTTTTTTCTCTAGCTCCGCATTGGCCTCCTCCAGAGCCTTTACATTCTCCAGGTACGATGCTAAGCGGTTGTTCAGATTTTGCATGGTAACCTTCTCATTCCCAGAGAGGAGGCCCCCTTCACTGCCAGCAAAGCCACCACAAGCAGCATTCCCAAGGGCACCACCAGCGGGGCTCCCACCAGGAACACCACCCAGTGCCCAGGAAAGTCCACTTCCAGGAACAGGACCACCACAGGTGCTGCCCCCGAAGCCTGAGCCTCCGCTGGGTGGTCTAACAGGTCCGGTTCCAGACTGTAAGCAGATATGCCTGGATCCACCAGAGAATCGGAGAGACATGACGCTACGAGAAACGCTTCACCCTGCCTGCAGTTTCAAAGGACAACAGAGTATCCCACACGGATGGCTCCTCTGAGCTTTTATACACAATTATTGGATGTGTTTCTAGTTGAGTGATGTGGGCCAGAAGGAAAATGGCATCATTTAGATTAGCATGAAATTAGGTATAATTGGATGATTTAAAAAAATAATTAATGCCTAACCTCTCTGGCTGTTGCTTCAGGATATTTGTTATCTTACATAAAATAGGGTTTGTTCCATGTTAAGTTCATTATTTTAACTTTTAATTTTGAGTGAGTAATTCTTCACTTTCTTTCATCTAGACCCCGGGAATATCCCATCATCATTTAATGCAGGGTGTCGTCAACTGTTAAAAGCTCAGTCAGACTGAGATAGGGCACCGTCTGGCTCCATCACCCCTGAGTGCATACAGGGCTACTAACGATGGAAACAGATATTTTATCCTATGAGAGCCAAACATATGTTATTTAACATTGTATTTCCGGTAATTTCCCCTTCTTACCATGAGTGCAACATCTAGTTATTGCCTTGGACAATGACACAAGTTTGACTTACTCCTTTAATTAAAATGTGTGGCTACCGTGCCTGGTACTCTGTGTTAAACACAAAAACGAAGACCTGGCGCTAAACAAATGTAGGAGTTTTAAAGAAATTGTCAAGTCCAGACAGAAGCTGAATCATGCTTCATCTTCTGTGCTAGATTAAGGGATAGTGAATCTTAAGTAAAAAGCAGAGGGTGGAGCTGGGGAGCTGGCCCATGGATAAAGTGCTTGCCTTGTCAGAGAACCTGAGGTCCACCCCAGTATCCACGTAGAGATGCTTGGTATGCTGGCATAACCTTGTAATCCTAGTGCTGGGGAGGAAGAGACAGGGGAAGTTTGGGGTTAGCTGGCCAGCCAGTCTGGTCTAATTGGTGGGGTCCAGGCCAATAGGAGACTCTGTCAAGAAATAACAAAGGTGGACAGTGTTCCTGAGACTGCCACCTGAGGTTGTCACAACTCTGGCTTCCACATGAATGTGCACATGCACTATTCTGTGTACCCACATGAGCGTGTACACCCCCACACACACACATACAGGAAAATAGCAGAAGACAACATGATCAGAGTGAAATGAATTGAGAAGGGCAATTGCAAGGTGAGAACAATGGTTCAATGGGAAAGATGAAGACAGTGATGGTTGGAAGATGGACTTGAGAACATACGGTAACTGATTATGATAGAGAAGAAGGAAGAATTTGAGATGCTTTTTTTTTTTTTTTTTTTTTTTTGGACAAGGTTTTACTATGGACCAGGCCCAGGCTGGCCTTTAATGTGTGATTCTCTGATCTTTGCCTCCCAAATGCCGGCATTACAGGCATGTAACACTATGCATGGCTGGGGATGACTTTTTTTTGTGTGGCAAGCTCAACAGACTGGCCTTTTTCTTTTTTATGTGAGAGAGTGAGAGTGGGAGTAAGTGAGAGAAAGAGAGAGAGAGAGAATTGGCGTGCCGGGGCCTTCATCCACTGTAATTGAACTCCAGACACGTGCGCCACCTAGTGCTCATGTGCGACCTTGTGCACTTGTGTCTGTTTTGTTTTACATGGGTCCTTAGGCTTTGCAGGCAAGCACTTTATCTGCTAAGCCATCTGTCCAGGCCTGGGGATGACTCTTTAGTAATCGCTTTCAGATGCTAGGGATTTATAACGTTGACTGGAATCAGGATTATGCAGGGGAGGTTGAGTTAAGTATTGGACCACCTGAACTTGAGGGTTTGCTAGGATGTCCCAGAGGAAGATGGCTGAAGGGGAGAGTCAGTGTTTAGAATAAGTAGGCTGCAATGGGAAAATACCTGAATAAGGGGACGTGTAAGGGGATTGTCAGGCAGACCTGAAGGCCCAGTTCTCAGTGTTGAGGTCTGGAAGTCGTCGAGTGCACATCTAGAAGTGATCCTGTCTAGCAATCCCAGACAGCATAATGATTAGAATGATGTGGGGTTAGGGATTTGAAGATAGGCGCACATGGAAAATTTCTGGTGCTTTGGAGAAAATGACTGGGTTGACTGACTTTATGATCATATGGAAAGAAGTAATATCAGAGGGACAGACAGGCAGAGGAAAAAGACACATTGAGTCACTAGATATCTTTACATCATAGAGCAGGCAAGAGTATGAGTAGGAGAAGGATAAAGGTGAGGGAAGGTGGGTTAAAGTTAGTCTCTTTTCTGCTGCTTTAACAAGATCCCTGAAGCTGGATAGCTTATCAAGGAAAGAGGTCCATTGAGCCAACAATCCAAGATCACTCTGGATGATCAGAGGTGATGACCAGAGGGTGATGGTCCCCTCGGTCACATCACAGCATGGCAGTGAAATGGGAAGGGAAACAACTATGTGAAGAAGGAACAAGTGCTTGGGGGTGGTCTTGCTTTACAACAACCTACTGTCGGGGCTGGGGAGACAGCTTGCCATGCAAGCATGCGGACCAGAGTGCAAATTACTGGCTCCCACATAAACGATAAGCCTGGGTGCATGGCAGGCCATCTGTAATCCCCACCCTTGGGAGGTGGAAAGAGGGGATCCCCACGGCGAGCTGGTTAGCTAGACTATTCGAATCTGTGAGCTCTGGATTCAAGTGACAGATCCTGCCTCAGAAGTAAACTGGAGAGCTATAGAGAAATATATCCAGCAGTGTCAACCTCCAGTTTACACACACACACACACACACACACACACACACACACACACACACACTCATGCCACAGACACATACATACAAAAAAATCAGAACAAGATAAAAAAACCTCAACAAACAAAACAACCCTCTCTTGAGAACTAACTGGGGTCTCACAAGCGAAAAACCAGGCTCATCCTGTTTTGAAGGTAGAGCCCCGAATAAACTAATCATTTTCCATTACATCCACACCTTGAAAGTTCCACCACCAGGCTGGGGAACAAACTTCCAATGCAGAAGCCTTAGGGAAAAAGGTATAAACCATATTCAAACTCTACTGGAGACCAAGGCTTAGAATTTTAATTAATTAATTAATTAATCGAGAGAGAGAGAGAGAGAGAGAGAGAGAGAGAGAGAATGGTCACTCCAGGGCCTCCTGCTTTTATAAACAGATTCCAGACACATGTGCTACTTTGTGTGCCTGGTCTTATATGGGTACTGGGGAATTGAACCCAGGCCATCAGGCTTTGCAAGCAAGCACCTTTGAGCCACTTCCCTAGCCCTAGAGTTTTATTTATTTATCTATTTATTTGAGAGAGAGAAAGAGGCAGAAAGAGAGAGAGAGACAGAGAGACAAAGAGAGAGAGAGAGAATGGGTATGCCAGGGTCTCCTGCCACTGCAAATGAAATCTAGATGCATGTTCCCCCTTGTGCATCTGGCTTACCTGGGTCCTGGAGAATTGAACCGGGATCCTTTGGCTTTGCAGGCAAATGCCTTAACTGCTAAGCCATCTCTCCAGCACCCCCTGCCCCTAGAATTTTAAAATAGGCAGAATCCTAGATGTTGCCAAAGACCTCAGAATAGTCATGGGGCCTGAACCCAGGTCACTGGAATAAGAAGTCAGAGGGGAACTAGGCCCAAAGTCACTGGAGTAAGAGAGCAGAAACTATTGAGACTGTGATGGTAAACAGATGTCTCTTGTGATAGCAGGATAAATGGCAAGGGGTACTTGGATGGCATTTTTCCTCAAAGGAGGAGTTTTAGCATAAAAATTATGTGACACAAAGTTGGATGTGGCTTGTGGGTGCAGATGGGGGTGTGTGGAAGTGGGAGTGGAGGAGAGATGCAGGGTGGAGCTAGTGGAGGCAAAGGAAGTGGCAGTGGAGAAGAGTTTGGGAAGGATGTAGGGGAGAGAGAGCAGAATGGGGTTGGGGATGAATGATAAGCTTCTGACAGACAGCATTCCTTGGACATTTCTGAGGTACGGTACAACAGTGGTTCATGCTATAAGATATGTCTTCTCAATTGAATCTTTTTGCAGAGTGGCCTGAAGAAAAGGTTCAATTCGCTGTCAAAATGTGGTTTAAAAAAATTCAACACATTAGTTTGTTGAGAAATTGAGACTGTGCTTAGCATAGTGTCTGACAAGTGGAACGCTTAAACAAATGGCAGCTGTTATTATTATTAATGTTGTGATTTTCTTTTTGCATACGAGAGAGGAGTTATTGTTGTATGTGTGTAAGAGAGAGAAAGAGGGAGAGAGAGGGAGTGCTGAGGAGATAAAACTGAAAGTGGAGAGGTGAGCGGGGGAAGCGATCCGTGGAGGCTCCCCTGAAGCCATGTCTTGGGAGGGTGGGGAGAAGAGGGTGGGAAAGACAGAGGAAGGAGGAACAGAAAAGGCTTATTTGGGTTGACTGTTGTGTGACTTTTAGGGTGTCACCAGGACCTGAGTTGACCAAAGTCCTAGCACCTGACACTATAGTGAGTATTGGCATTTAAAAGCATGTTTTGAGCAAAGTTGTGGGATATATATTTTTTGAGGCAGGGTCTCACTGTAGCCCAGGCTGACCTGGGACTCACTCTGTAGTCCAGGCTGCCTTTGAACTCATGGTGATCTTCCTACTTCAGCCTCCTGAATGCGGGAACTAAAGGCATGCACCACCATGCCCAGCTGCAGCATGTTTTAAAAATTATGAAGAGCCTTGGAAATCATTTAATTCAGTTCAGTATTTTGGTAGGAGAGGCAAATGAGAGGTGGAAGTGCTAAGCATTTAACTTAGGACCTCAAGACACATTCCAGGTGATAATTTGGCATGTGGTCAAGGTCACTTGAGATTTTTGTCCCTCCCCTGCCTTTAACTTTCATTTCTTCTTCCACCTCCACTTCCACACACCCTATGCTTTAGATTTTTTTCTGAGTTTCTTGATTTTTCGAGGTAGGGTTTCACTCTAGCCCAGGCTGACATGGAATTCACTATGTAGTCTCAGGGTAGCCTTGAACTCACAGTGATCCTCCTACCTCTGCCTCCCAAATGCTAGGATTAAAGATGTGTGCCACCATACCCGGCCCCATGCTTTAGATATTAGTAATTTCTCTATAATGCATATTGATTTGAAACTTACTTTCTATATTGCCCTTCATCATCTTAACATATTTAGACATTATAAATCATTCTTTTTAAAAAAATATTTTTACTTATTTGCAAGCAGAGAGAGAGAGAGAGAGAGAGAGAGAGAGAGAGAGAGAGAAGAAGACAGAGAGAATGGGTGTGCCAAGGCCTCCAGCCACTGCAAATGAACTCCAGGTGCATGCACCACTTTGTGCATCTGGCTTTACATGGGTACTTGGGAATTTAATCTGGGTTGGTAGGCTTTGCAGGCAAGCACCATAACTGCTGAGCCATCTCTCCAGCTCAAATTATTCTTTTTTTTTTTTTTTTTTTTTTTGGGTTTTTCGAGGTAGGGTCTCACTTTGGCCCAGGCTGACCTGGAATTAACTATGTAGTCTCAGGGTAGCCTTGAACTCATGGCGATCCAGAACCTGAAATGAAAGGGACAAGAGACACAAGGAACCGACAGCAAGACAAAGATCTGATCAAGCTGTGAATTTTATTACTCTTAGAGTGCCTTTTATGCAGCAGAACAGGGAAGTTTGTCAACAGTTTAGGTATTGCTACAATTCCAAATACCACAGGTCAAGGACCCCAAAGCCACAAGATGTTTCACAGGATAAGGATCCGGCCCTAAAACCACAAGATAACGACTTCTTCAATCTCTGTGGGTCATTGTTCTTTCTCTGTGCATGGGTTAATAGATAACTGCAAACCTTGCGACTTCCCAGAACAGACAACTTATCACAAGATGGAGTCACTATTCAAGATGTAGGCACTTTTGGTTACCTAGTGCCCAATGGTTGCCTACATCTCCTCCCTTTCTATTAGTTTTAGAAGGTGTTTTTGTGGCGGCCAATTTTTGTAAACTTTATTAGGACTCCCAGGGTTCTGTGATGTCACGGTGGGCCTGTAACCAACTGGGGGAGCATTGACCTGACTCCTCCCGTGGGATTCTTATCCCACCTCTTTTGGCTCTTGGTACCTTTTGGGGAGGGGAGGCAGAGCCAACACAGAAAGTACGGTACCAACCTCCATGCAAGTCAGGTTTGACTCTCAGGGAATTCAGAAGCGGTCAAAAAAGGGGGGGACCTTTCCTTGGAATATTTTCTACACCCATGTTGGTGCCCATATTGTACTCACACATTTATGAGTCAATATGCATAGGTCTGACTCCTATGCGGTTCCTGTCGGAGGGGAGTCGCTCAGATTATTTTAAGTTTAGACAAGTGCCAATAAGGGAGGAGATATGGGATACACCTTGCAAACTAGGGCAAAGGTTCGGCACCTAGGCCAGGGGGCGGTCGCAGTGGGTGGTCATAAGGCAGGTCAGGCTGGAGGCAGGTCCTCAGTCGCGATTCCTCAGCTTGTCAGCTCCAGTCTGTGATCAGCAATCTAGCTGCTGAAACACTTGAGCTCTGGAAGCCGCTACATTTAGCCTCTGTAACATTGTTTGCTCGCCTGACTCAGGCATAGCCATTCCTGCATGTTGAAACTGTTGTAAACCAAGTTAAAGTTTTTTCTTTTTTACTTAGAAGACATCATTTAATAGCCAGACGACAGTACTGTCATTATAGAACAGACAGTCATTAAGCCCAGGCCTGACTCAGATAAGGAACTAGCTGAGGAATGTGTTAACCTCCAACTCTGTAATCTATGTTTGTTCGTTTGTCTAGCAATAAATTCCCCCCTGCTTAAGCCAGATGAGAATCTGAGAAAGAAACTGCTTGGGAGATACTTAAGGCAACAAAAAAAAAAAAACCTTTTGCAGCCTTAGCAGGACCACCAAAAGACAAATGACTATATGAAATAACAGATATTTTCTTTTGTAAACCTTGTAAATCTATGTTAAGATTATTATGATTTTAAATACCCCAACTATGATTTTTAACCTTTTACCATACAGTAGCAGTCCCATTGTAGGATAAAGGAGTAATACTTATAAATTGATAATTTACATGACAGAACAATTGCTTTTGAACCACCAGATTGACAACCTGTCTTTTTAAAATACATAACAGCATTTTTTAGAGCATCTAACCTGACTGACAGCTTTTTATCAATATCTATCTGTGATGAAAAAGTTTGAGAAAAATTTTAATCAGTCCAATAACATAGCTTTTGGGGAGTTTTCACACCTGTAGGACCTTCTAGAGATACTCAGCCATGGGAGCCTCTGGTCCTTGTAACAGACAAATTTTGTAAACCATTTATTGACCTGAGATGTAATTCCCAGTCCCCACTCCCTCCCCCACACAAGAATTGGGACCGAAGCTTCAGCGGTGGGCTTGATGTCTCTTTTGGCTGTGGCCGCCAGCACCTGTGAAAAAGGGAGTGAAAGAGGGGGAGGGAACTGTCCCATGTTATTAAGTCAAGGGAGAAGCGTCCGTCCATAGGGAAACAATTAACATATAGACACACAAATATGACAGAAACACATAGGGCCCAATAACACAGACACATGAATATGACAGAAACAGAGGGCCCAAGAAAAGCTATGCGCACTTCAGAACCAAATTTAAAAAGGAGAAAGAGAGAGAGAGAGCGCTCAGAAACTCACCAGACTGGTCTGAGAAGAATTTTTCGAGTCTCGAGTCTTGGGTTTGCTTGGGTTTCTCAGGGAATCAAAGGAAGTGTCAAGTCCCCCACACGAGTGTTTGGGGACCCCCAGGGTTGTGTGACATTTGTTATCAGGAGCACATAGTTGGATAGGAAACAATTATCACAGGCAATGGAGGGAGATGTTAGGCATTTTTTGTATATTAGTTATATTAACCATGTGAGAGAATTAAATATTAATGAACTGATTTTAACTTTAAGATATAGTTAAAATGTTGACAAATAGGAACTTAATTAACTTTATTGGGTACTCTAAATTTAGTCTTTTTAAACCATCATCATGACCAGATTAATATCAACAAGTTAAAGTTGTAAATTTACAAACTGAATACCATAGTAACCTTCTATCAGCTAGAGCCATGCTTTTATTAGTTTGATGTAAGCCCTAGGTTGATAATCACTTTATTGTATCTTAAAAGATCTGCAATCTGGTTAAGTGTTTTGTCTTTAACCTTGTTCAAGTTTACTTAATATCTACAGTTACATATTTTTATCTTACAAACTATGTAACCACTCTGTAATAATCTTTTCATTAAATAGTTACCAACATTTAAAGTTTTTTCTCCAGTTTAACTTTTTTAGTTAGTTTATCTTATTATTACCAGCGAAAACTTTTATTGTTGTTACCATGAGGCTTTTTAAAAAAAAAGGCCTTATGAAATATCTTTAAAGAGTAGATCAGACTTGACTTCTGACATACATTTAAATTATGAAAGTAGATTTGAACATTATTAAAAAAATTTTTAAATAAATTTAGTATTAAGCACATATTCAAATTTAAATATAATTCTTGAGACTGTTTTTTTTTTTTTTTTTTTTTGTTTTTGGTTAGTAGTCCCAGAAAAGCATAGAGAGACAAAGTAAGCTTAAAACAGTTGTAAATACTTATAAGAAATCCACATCTACTTATAGTAATTTGGCATTTACCCATATTTTGAGATTTTTGTTAGTAGTCCCCAAACTCTGCAAGCCAGGGAAGCTAAGAGCCTCTTTCTCTCTCTCTCTCTCTCTCTCTCTCTCTCTCACTAATCAGGTTTCAATAGGAGAAGGTGATAAAAATTTTTTAATCTATTATCTCCTTGTTTACCCTGTTGGGTGGTGGGCGGGTGTGGCTGGAGGCCACCTGAGCCCACGTTTGTTTAACGGCTGAAAAGACGCCCCTGGAGCCTGGGCTTTGCCCCCAGCTATGAGCTTTTGTCTTTGTTGCTGCCTGTGGTTTTTGAGCAGTTTTTCCTGTCACAGTTTTTTGGTGAAAGCTAGTGTTTTTCACGATAGAGAAAGTTTAGAAATGCCAATACTAGAGGGCAACGTTCCTGGGCTATAAATAGCTCAGGGGAATTCCCCAATGGATCTTAAACATAAGCCTGACCGCAAGTTTAAAAGTCTGGCTGCCGCCCTAAAGGTTATTGGAGAGAGGACTAGATAGGAGGTTGCTGCCAACACCCGGTCGGGCTGTCGGGACTTGAACAATGAGCTCGGGGCCTTCAGTCAATGCTGGAGAGTAGCCCCAGCCAAGAGACTTCAGTTGCCCTGTCGCCTTGATTCAAGTCCACGCGATGGCTCAAACCGAAAATAAAGAATGAAAGAAGAAGACAGTGTCTGAGAGAGAGAGATTTGTCTTTTTCTTTGAGAAGGAAAAAGTCTGTTTTTCTTTACATTACACCTCGCCTAATTCCTCAGTGGAGAAGCAGCCACTGGACCTGTAGTTTTGCCTTTCTCTGATGGAGAAAGGGAAACTTTGTTTTCTCTTTACATTATATCTTGCCTAGTCCGTCAGTGGGGAGACTAGTTCCCCACTGGGGATTCGGCCACTGCGGGGCCTGTTCATTTGCCTTTCTCTTAACCCTAGTTCCTCGTACCTTGAGAGCTTGTTTTAGCCCAGTCACAAAAGAGTCTTCTTTTGTAAATGCTTGTCCCATGGTAAAAAAATCTTACCTCACCGTCTGAGTGTTCACGCGGATCTGTCTCACGGGCGGGCAACTCCGTGGCGATCACCAGCGGGCCAGTGTCTAACCCCCTCTTCGGGTCGCGGCGGCCTCGGTGCGGGATCCCCAATGGGTAGGTGGCAGATGGTGTTTCAGGTGATCCTGGGTTCGAGCTCTCATGTTGGGCGCCATTTGCCCCGGCCAGCGGGGCTTCAACGGGAGCAAGGACCCTAGAGAACCTGAAATGAAAGGGACAAGAGACACAAGGAACCGACAGCAAGACAAAGATCTGATCAAGCTGTGAATTTTATTACTCTTAGAGTGCCTTTTATGCAGCAGAACAGGGAAGTTTGTCAACAGTTTAGGTATTGCTACAATTCCAAATACCACAGGTCAAGGACCCCAAAGCCAGAAGATGTTTCACAGGATAAGGATCCGGCCCTAAAACCACAAGATAACGACTTCTTCAATCTCTGTGGGTCATTGTTCTTTCTCTGTGCATGGGTTAATAGATAACTGCAAACCTTGTGACTTCCCAGAACAGACAACTTATCACAAGATGGAGTCACTACTCAAGATGTAGGCACTTTTGGTTGCCTTCTTCTATGTTGACGGGCCCAATATATAAAATCTTTTAAAAAATTTAAATAGTTTATTTATTTGAGAGAGAGAGAGAGAGAGAGGAAGAGGCAGAGATAAAGAGAGAATGGGCACTCCAGGGTCTCCAGCCACTGCAAACGAACTCCAGATGCATGAGCCCCCTTGTGCACCTGGCTTATGTAGGTCCTGGGGAATCAGACCGGGGTTCTTAGGCTTCGCAGGCAAATGCCTTAACTGCTAAGCCATTTCCCCAGCCTATAAAATCATTTTTAATTGAAATATTGAAATAAAAATTTTAAAGAATTAGGGTCTGGGGAGATGGTGGTTAAAGGCACTTGCTTGCAAAGCCTGCCAGTCCAGGTTTGATTTCTCAGTAACCACATAAAGTCAGATGAACAAATGGCACATGCATATGGAGTTTGTTTGTACTGGCAAGAGACCCTGGCATGCCTATACATTCTCTCTCTCTCTCAAATAAATAAATACAAATTTAAAAAATTAAAATTAAGATATAGTATATTAGAGCTGGGCGTGGTGGTGCATGCCTTTAATCCCAGCACTTGGGAGGCAGAGGTAGGAGGATCGCCGAGAGTTCGAGGCCACCCTGAGACTACATAGTGAATTCCAGGTCAGCCTGGACCAGAGTGAAACCCTACCTCGAAAAACCGAAAAACCAAAAAAAAAAAAAAAAAAAAAAAAAAAAGAAATAAGAAATAGTATATTAGTATATAATAAGAACTATCCAATGCTTGATTATTACTTAACTGGCATACTCATTATTGTTACTATTGTTTATTGCTAATTATTTATGATAATAATTATAATTAAATAATCAGACAACTAATTGATATAATATGCCTACATTCTAATATGTAAGTAAAATACTTCCGAAAGAACATTTTACTTCAAAAAGATAACAACTATGTACTTTATACTTGAAAGTTGCTAAGAAAATAGATTTTAAGTGTCATCACAAAACAGTATTGGATATGTTAATTAGTTGATTTAGCCATTTCAATGTATATACTGCAAAAACACTGTTATATAGCATAAATACATCTAATTATAAATAAAATATAAAAATGCGCAAAAATGGAACAAAATCTGTTTCTTTAAGAAGCATATATTGGGCCTGGGGTGGTTGTGTGTGCCTTTAATCCCAGAGGTGGGAGGATCACTGTGAGTTCAAGGCCACCCCGAGACTACATAGTGAATTCCAGGTCAGCCTGGACTAGAGTGAGCCACTACCTCGAACAAACACAAAACAAACAAAAAAGGAAATATATTTTTTGGGGTTGGAGAGGTGGCTCATAGGTTAAAGGCACTTGCTTGCACAACCTGACTGCCTGGGTTCAGTTCCCCAGTACCCATGTAAAGCCTGATGCAGAAAGCGGTGCCTGCATCTTGGACTTGTTTGCAATGCTAGAGGCCCTGGCATACCTCTTCTCATTCTCTCTTTCTGTGAGCTTTCAAATAAATAAAAATATTTCTTTTTTAAAAAGTGTATGTTGAAATAAATCCATTCTCTGGTCACCCTGTGCTACCGACTACACTTGTCCCTCCTCTCTATTTCCACGAGGGGGCGATGCTTGTCTTCAAATAGATATTGCTACTCAGGGGTTTGGGACAGAAGGGTCCAACTTGCAATCAGCTACTTTTTTTTTTGAGCTTGTTCTTTCTTTCTTTCTTTCTTTCTTTCTTTCTTTCTTTCTTTCTTTCTTTCTTTCTTTCTTTCTTTCTTTCTTCCTCTCTTTCTTCCTTCCTTCCTTCCTTCCTTCCTTCCTTCCTTCCTTCCTTCCTTCCTTTCTTTCTTTCTTTCTTTCTTTCTTTCTTTCTCTTTCTTTCTCTTTCTTTCTTTCTTTCTTTCTCTCTTTCTTTTTTCCTTCCTTCTTTCCTTCCTTCCTTCCTTCCTTCCTTCCTTCCTTCCTTCCTTCCTTCCTTCCTTCCTTCCTTCCTTCCTTCCTTCCTTCCTTCTCTCTTTCTTTCTCTTTCTTCCTGTCTTCATTCTTTCTTTTTTAAATTTATATTTATTTGCGACAGAGAGAGGGAGAGAGAGAGAAAGAATGGGCACGCCAGAGTCTAGCCGCCGCAAACGAACTCCAGATGTATGTGCCACCTTGTGCAAGCGCCTTAACCACTAAGCAATCTCTCCAGACCCTTTTTTGAGGTTTCAGGATATAAGATCGCTGTATATCGATAGTATGCTTTGCAGTTTCAGGTGGGGTTTCTTGTGAATGTTGAATCTCAATAAAGAAGCTGGAAATTTGGAGGGAGATTTTTTCCCCCTCTTTTCAAAGATGAAGAAACTGAGCAAAAGAACTTTTCAAGGAAACACAGCATAAAATGTCCCTAAATAGGTCTTGCCATTCAATGTGGTTTCTTTTCAATATATATGATTATCCTAGAATAAAGTAGAAAAGTAAAACTCAGATAATGAAAAATTCCTCTTTAATGAAAAACATCATCATATTCCTTCCTTTTTATCCCAGAATTTCAAGTTAATGTGAAAATAAAACTTTTGGCTACATTTATCCTGTCTCTTATGCATTATTCATTTTTATTCAATAAATAATGAATGCCTCCTAGGTGTCAGGCACTCTATTGGCAGCAGGTGATACAGAAGGCAAGAAAATGGGTGCTGGGCATGAGGGTGCACACCTTTAATCCCAGAACTCAGGAGACTGAGGTAGGAGGACCCCTGTGAGTTCAAGGCCAACCTGGGCTAGAGAGTAAGTCCCAGGTCATCCTGGGATAGAGTGAGACATTGCCTCACCTCCCACCCCAACAGATGTCTTCTCAGCTCTTAGAGGAATTTAATTTTTAGTAGGTACATGGTCCTAAATAAATAACCATAGAATAGAAATTGTGTTAAAATTAGGGAAAACAACACAAGGAAGTTATTAAGGATAAGACTTCACTTAGTTTGTGGCAATCTTTCTAAAGAATGACATACAGGCTGGAGAGATAGCTTAGTGGTTAAAGGCATTTGCTTGCAAAGACTGATGGCCTGGGCTCAATTCTATAGTACCCACATAATGTCAGATGCACAAAGTGGCACATGCATCTGGAGTTAGTTTGCATCGTCAGGAGACCCTGGTATATTCATACTCCTTCTTTAAAAAATAATCTATTAATTAACAGAGAGAGAGAGAGAGAGAGAGAGAGAGAGAGAGAGAGAGAGAGAGGAAGTGAATGGGCATGCCATGGCCTCCAGCCACTGCAAATGAACTCCAGATGCATACACCACCTTGTGCATCTGGCTTATGTGGGTACTGGGAAAAATCAAACCTGGGTCCTTAGGCTTTGCAGGCAAGTACCTTAATCATGGAAATAAACTCTCCAGCTCTCTATGTCTGCCTCTCTGCCTCTCTTTCTCAAATAAATAAAATATTTTTTAAATGACATAAAGAAAATACAAGAAAGATGAGAAAGTATTTTCCAGGCAGGGATATGGAAGGACTTTTTTTTTTTTTGAGAAGAAGAAAGTATTTTTAAAGTTTACATTTAGCTCTAGGAGGTGTTGGTTTATATTTTATTACTATAACCTGAGGCTGAATACTTCATAATGAAATGATTCTTATTAAGCTAACAGCTCTGTAGGTCCACGGCATGGCATTGTCCTCTCTGCTTGTCCGTGGTGAGAACCTCGTGGTGATGAAACTGTGGAGGGAGAATGTGAAGGAGGAAGAGATCACATGGTAAGGTAGGAAAGTCAGGGCACAAAGAGGTGCCAGCATCACTATTTTATAACATCCCTTTCAGAGAACTAACCCAGAGCTCAGGAGAGTGACCATTCCTTCCAAGGACAGTGCCCACCATGGCATGACCAACTATGACCAGGCCCTACTGCTTAAAGATCTCAACACTACCACTCTAGGGACTAAACTTCCAGTATGTGAAACTTTGGAGAACACACGCAAATCATATTCAATTCATAGCAGAAGAGTGTCGTGCTTTCAGGGAATTGAAGTGTTGATGGTTATGTAGGGACAGAGTACTGCGGGGGCGGGGTGCTGGGGAGATGGCTTAGCAGTTAAGGTGCTTGCCTACAAAGCCAAAAGACCCTGGTTCTATTCCCCAGGCCCCACGTAAGCTGTATGCACAAGGTGGCTCACACATCTGGAGTTCGTTTACAGCAGCTGGAGGCTCTGGTGCACCCATTCTTTCTCTCTCTCTCTCTGCCTCTTTCTGTCTGTTGCTAATAAATAAATAAAAATAAACAAAAAATTTTAAAAAAGATTGATGGGGGGGGCCTAGGGAGATGGCTTAGTGGTTAAGGCCCTTGCCTACAAAGCCAAAAGACCCAGGTTTGATTCTCCAGGACCCATGTAAACCAGATGCACAAGGTGGCACATGCATCTGGAGTTCGTTTACAGCAGCTGGAGGCCCTGGCGCGCTGATTCTGTCTCTCTGTCTCTCTCTCTGCTTCTCTCTCTCATATAAATAAATAAAAATATTTTTAAAAAGATTGATTGGGGCTGGAGAAATTGCTTAGCGGTTAAGGCGCTTGTTTACAAAGCCAAAGGACCCAGGTTCGATTCCCCAGGACCCACATAAGCCAGATGCACAAGGGGGCGCACACATCTAGAGTTCATTTGCAGCAGCTGGAGACCCTGGTGTGCCCATTATCTCTCTCTCTCCCCCTGCCTATTTCTCTCAAATAAATAAAAATAAAAATTAAAAAAAGATTGATTGAAGTAGGTGAGATATAAAAGGAGGCCATTGATTAATTTGAGCAGGGGAAGTTTTTTGTTTTGGTTTTTTGGAAAAAAATTAATTCTGGCTGCTGTGTGGAGAAAGGGATGGGAGAGGAGTGAGAGTAGGTATAAGAAATCACTAGAAAGCCAGTTGCAATATTTTAGGGACGTTATGAAGGTGGATTGAATCAGGAAAGAATGGTATGGAATTGGGATAATTTTGTAGACAGTCTCAATAGTCCCTGGCAATGACTAGCTGAGGTAAGAATGAAGGGGAAAGGAAGAGAGAAGAATCAAGGATGATTCTTGTGGTCAGGAAAATACTAGTCCTCCAATGAAGTCCACACTTTACTCGAGAGAAAATGAATATCATCTTACACAGCAAAAGTGACTTTACAGATAGGATCAACTTAAGTATAAGAAACAATGATGCTGAAGGGATGTGCTTATATGTATAACATGGTGCAGTATGGAGTTGTTTAGAATTTACTTTTCACCTTTTAAGTTATTCAGATTCTGTAATTCTCCAGGGATCAGTGCAAGAGCCACATCTAGCAAACCCTCCCTGACATGCCCTTTTGATTTGAATGCCATAGTGCCTTATCCATGATCAGTGGCTCAGGGTGTGTACATCTTCTAGAGCATAGGTGGCAGGGAATGACTATATTATTCAACTATCTATTTTCAAGGTCTAGCATTTTGTGTGCCATACTGTGCTCACTTGTGTTTGTCAAATGAGTGAATTAATTTGATCCACTGAATTAAGATTCTCAGGAACTCTAAACCCTTCCTTTCTCCAGGTAGGGTCCTGGGATTGACTGGCAGTTGTTAAGGTTTTACTGCTGGAATTCAACTGTGTGCCAATCCCCTGACATGGTCTATCAGCTTTGTCCTTTGTGTGACAGTTGTTTTTCTCTGCTCTATTCAAAATGGGTAGGGCCCTCCTGGCACCAATGCTTAGTTGTTGTTTTTCTTTTTTAAATCCTTCAAGAAGCTGTTCCCTTCAGTCCTTACCTTCTCTCTTCGTCTCAGAGAAACAAGGAAACAAAAAGCTCCGGTGACTTAATTGGATGGCATGAGTGACTCTGCCAATTCACGTTGGAAGTATCCTCACTGCTTACAATCCAGTGTCTCAGGCTTCGACAGTAATTTGCTGGGAGAAGCTGTTACTGGAGACATCCTTTAGTAGAGCTCGAATATTTTCCATGAATTTACTGAAGATGGAGAGCTAACAAAGTTTATAGCACACAGGAGACCCTGGATGTCCAGAACACTCTTTTCCTTTTTAGCCTAATTGCATTTTCATTTTCCTTTTATTTTATAAGGTGTTTCTTTAAAAATTATCATATTATCAATTGTATAATAGGCTTCATCATATATTCATATATGAACATAATGGATTTTGATGATAATGAATACTGTTTTTCTTTTTGATTTTTAAACCCCAGCATTTTTGGATTCACCTTGAGGGGCATTGCAAGCATTATTTTATTCAGATGTGACTCATTACTTTTCTTGCCCAACCAGTATTTATGAGCCTTAATGATTTGTGTTGAGAACTGTGTTATGTTTGGGTTTCTAGTGTTGGGTAAGGCAGTCCTAGTTCTGTTCTTGCTGGTATTACAATCTAGTTTAGGTTTGAACTAGGGTATAATTTAGTACTCCAAAGGGTTCTTCAAGTATATATGCTAATAAAATTTTTCCTACAAGATTTTTTTTTCTTTTTCTTTTTTTCTTCCTATAAGGACTTTTGATGTAAAAGGGGTAATATCAAGGACTAATATATGGAGGGGAACTGTCCCCTACGGACAGTGTGTATATTGTATAATAGAGCAGTACACACCTAGTAGAGGAGTTCCAAATGATAGCTTGGGACCAGAGGCCAGATCCTGAGAAACACTGGAGTCCAAATGAAGAAGGAAGTTGAAGAAGATTGCTACTTAGTGGCCATAGGCAACCCAAGAGCCACCAGAGAACACAAGGTAGTTTTAAGGGCACATATTAAATCCAGCTCTACACTCTTCCTCCCCACAGTATTTCCAAGTAAAGTACTAAGTAATGTCATCTAGGTTCTTATTGATTGAGATAGAATGGAATTTACATTGAAAGTACCAGGTCTTTAGTACTGATCACTGAGCAGGAGACCTACAGTTGTCTCTTTAGGCCTCAGCTGACAGACACCAGATAGCTTTGTTGGATGGGATATAATTTTGATACGATGTCTATTGGGCTGGAAGGTATACAAAGATGTCTTTTAAGTAGCATATAACGGTTGAGAAGTAATATATTTGGAGCACAATAAGAACTGGTAGAGGTGAGAAGTAATTAAACATGTAAAATTTCCTTTTTATTTTGGGACCTTAGGAGATGATTTCAAAATTTTCATGACCCAAATCACTTAAAACCAGAGAACTTGGAAATTTCGCACATATTGATCAAGAAAGTAAGATTGGGGATTCGTGGATTTTTTGTTTTACTCAGAAATTACTCATACTGGTCTGAACATAACCACATGATTAAATAATAATTCTGACAAATTTATATAGTTTGCATCAGTAAGAAAGTTTATTGAAATTCATTAGTCAACAGGAACAGAAAGTTTTCTTTTTCTTTTTTCTCTATGAAAGAACACTTTCTGGTTAAGTGAAGAGAAGAAATACAGAAACCACAAAACACCTTTTTAGACACCTTATTTTCAAGGAGTGAACCTATGTCCGCAGACCATCAAGACAGAAGCGCTTGCTTTCCCCGCATCTGGTAAAATGGCCTGTGTGAAGAGACACTTCTCCATTCAGCTTAGTAGTAGTGTTTCTTGGTTTCTGACTCAACCATGGATGAAAGGACTCTACCATCGGGTGTCAGCTCCTCGACAATCGTCTTGATCACTCTGACCTTGTTAGTATCTGTGTGAATAATGGGAAAACAGAGATTTAGATGCCGATGCTATTTTTGGAGCGAAGAGTAAGATTTGTTTAAACATTCAAATGAAAACCCATCGCTAAGATTTTCATTTTTAAAAAAAGAGCTCTAGAGTTTAAAGAGCTAAAAAAAAAATTCACTGCAGAAAGTTAAAACTGATTCTGATTACCCCAGCTAGTTTCTGCTGACCTTGGTCCCTTAGACGATTGTTCTCCAGCTGACCCGGAAGAGGAAGACTTGAAGCCTCCACTTCCGCTCTGGCCGCCGCTGGAGCTTCCGCCGCCGTAGCCGCCACCGGAACTGCCGCCGTGGCCGCCGCCGCCGCTGGAACTTCCGCCGCCGTAGCCGCCGCCGCCGCTGGAACTTCCGCCGCCGTAGCCGCCGCCGCCGCTGGAACTTCCGCCGCCGTAGCTGCCGCCGTGGCCGCCGCCGCTGGAACTTCCGCCGCCGTAGCTGCCGCCGTGGCCGCCGCCGCCGGAACTTCCGCCGCCGTAGCTGCCGCCGTGGCCGCCGCCGCCGCGCCCGCCGGAACTAAAAACGGGGTTGTTGAGGGTCATTTTTGGTTAGTTTCCAGCGTTGCAAAACGGCGACCTGCCGTTCAGATTATTATTTTTAAAGAAGGCTTGCAGGGGCTGGAGAGATGGCTTAGCGGTTAAGGCGTTTGCCCGCAAAGCTAAAGAACCCAGGTTCAATTCCCCAGGACCCACATTAGCCAGCTGCACAAGGGGGCACATGCATCTGGAGTTCGTTTGCAGTGGCTGGAGGACCTGGTGTGCCCATTCTCTCTCTCTCCCTCTCTCTCTCAAATAAGTAAATAAAATATATTCAAAAGGCTTGCAGTTTAAGGTTATGTTTTTAAAAAGTTCTTTTGACAGCACTAACTCAGAAAAGCAGGTGTATTCAAACTCACCCTTTAAAAATCGAATGTTTATACACACACCCTGCGACTCATTCTTGGGCCTCATTCTCGAGGAAGCAAAAACTGCTTTCCCTCCCCTGCATTCCTCCCATTCGCTGGCACTTCCGTGGGTTTTGGGTCCGCATTGTGAATAGGGGCTTACTGAGTCCAAGCGGTGGAGAGAACTGTTCAGTTTTCCAAGTTACCTTCCCTCTCCTTCCAGCAGGCTGCGGTAGGTTTGAATTTCGTTCTCCAGCCGGATCTTGATGTCTAGGAGCATCTGGTATTCAGCATTCTGACACTCGGTCTCAGCTCGGATCTGCTGCAGCTGCTCTTCCAGGGCAGAGATTTGGGCCTGGATCTGTGCGAGCTGCATGCAGTAGCGACCTTCTGTTTCTGCCAACGAGGTTTCCAGGGATTGTTTCTGAAAAGATGATTTTTATTGTTGCTTAGTGGCCTTGTTCAATTAAGTGTTAGTGAAACTGAGTTAAGCATTCGTGCAGAAGAAATAGAATGAATAGAACTTTTACACCATGCCCAACTTGGTTTGAGCACGAGACATTGTAGAATAAAGTGGAAATAATGGCACAAGATTTAACATACCAGGGCCAGTTGGGACTGTAGTTCGATCTCCAGACCCTGAACAGTGCGTCTCAATTCAGTGATTTCACTTTTCTGGCTGGACATTTGTTCGATGTTGCTGTCGATTTCTGTAGTCAGTTCCTTGCTCTAGAGTATTAAAAATGGGAAATGTTGAGGAAACGTGGACACAATGACAAAATGACCATGGGCTCCACTAAAATAGGGAAATGATCTTACCTTTTCATTGAACCAGGCTTCTACGTCCTTGCGGTTTTGTTCGGCAAGCTGTTCGTATTGGCTTCTCATGTTATTCAGCAGTTGAGTCAGGTCAACACCTGGAGCAGCGTTCATTTCTACATTCACGTCACCAGTGGACACATTTTGAAGGTCTCTCATTTCCTATTGAAGGAAATAGAGTTAATGGCTGCAACATGACCAACATGAACCTTTTTTTTTTTTTTTTTTTTTTTTTTGCAAGGAGGCAGGGGTGTAATTCTGTATCACCTCTTCGTGGTTCTTCTTCATGTAGGCCAGCTCTTCTTTCAGGGATTCAATCTGCATCTCTAGGTCAGTCTTGGTGAGGGTCAGGTCGTCCAGCACCCTGCGCAGACCATTGATGTCTGCGTCCACACTCTGGCGCAGAGCAACCTCATTCTCGTACCTGAAACAAGAATGATACGAATAGTGAATATAACTCTTAGAAGGAAGACAACCTGGGCCAGAAATTGCTCCAAGTATGGACACACATGTGATTTCATATCATGGCGACATTTGTAATACACTAATGCACATGAGACTATTAGTGCTTTAGTGCCAAGAAAGCTGTTCTTTTAAGACATAGTTTCTTCCCAAAGATTGTCCAGAACATAGACTTAAAAAATGTCTTAGACAATTCAATATTGTTCCACTTGGTTTTGAGTTGAGGAAAGTGTAAATGTGTTTGTGGGCACCCAAAGCCATGATTCAGACACCTGCTGGATGTGTTATGATGATAGTAATATACCACAGTCACTTAGCTTACTTCAGCCTGAAGTCATCAGCTGCCAGCCTGGCATTGTCAATCTGAAGCAGGATATTGGCATTGTCAGTTGTCAGGCTGAGAATCTAGAGGGAAAGGCACAAGTAACTAAAAAGGTCACATCTATATATGGCTTTTATAGTAGCATAGATATACTGTATTTTTATATTGCTCTCTTTCAAACTGTTTATATTTAGTATTTTAAGCAAAATATTATATGCTTACCTGCATACTTAAATTTGATCCATTTTCTATTTGAAGTTTCTATACTTTATTTTTTTATTTCTATGTCATCCCTTTCTGAAAACTGATAGAATTGTGTAGGTATATTCCTGAAAATGTGTACCCCTCATTTACATTTTGTAATTTTCACGTATAACTTCTGAGTGACTCACACCTGTATTTGTTTAGTTTGTTAAAAATACCTCTAAGTAAGTATTATCTGAATCTGTAGATACAATTAACATTTTCCTTGGAAGCAAAGCAATAGCTTATTTTCATGTTGGAGAATTGATGTTTCCTGCTATATTGGTGCTGGATATGACTTCACTTGTTACACAACACCCTCAATTTTGTTCCTATTCATTTAAAACTCCTTTAGTTCTTACACTTGCCTGTGATCCTTGTGTATGTTAACTATGTAGTCATTCTATGCTTGTTAAAACCTGAAAACTTTTCTGTAGTCTGCCATCCTATAAGACAGACAGCACACATGCTGGACGAAGACTGACATGACAATCTGGCATCTTCACAAGTCTTTATTTCTGATGAGATGAGGTTATATTAAGAAGCAGGAAAGAACAACAGTTGTAAACACAGTGATCAGCTACATGATGCCCAAGTGAGACACATCTGTCCACATTACATGAATGTAGAATTAGGCTGGAATTTAACATACCCCCTTACCTGGTTTTTAAGATCTTCGATGGTTTGGTAGTATTTGCTGTAGTCACGGGGCTCTCGCTGGCTCGAGTTGCCATGCTTTTCATACCATTCCTTGATTTTACTTTCCAGCTCATAGTTTGATTCTTCCAGATCCCTGACTTTGTCCATGTAGGAAGCCAGGCGGTCATTCAGATTCTGCATGGTTACTTTTTCATTTCCGGAGAGCAGGCCACCTTCTCCTCCTCCATATCCGCCACCAAAGCCTCCTCCAAAGCCACCACCGCCATAGCCACCTCCACCGAAGCTGCCTCCACCAAAGCTGCCTCCACCGAAGCTGCCTCCACCGAAGCTGCCCCCACCGCAGCTGCCACCTCCTAAGCCCCCTCCAAAGCTGCTGCTTCCGCCGAAACCTCCACCGAAGCCTCCTCCGCCAAAACCTCCATAGTTACCACCGGATGAGCCACCAAAGCAGCCTCCACCAGAGCTCCCACGGCTAAAAGAGCCACCGCTGAAGCCCCCTGAGCTATATCCTCCACCATGGGAGCTTCTGCAGCTCGCAATTCTGAGGGATGACCCTCCTCCCCCTCCACCTCCACTGCGGGAGGATGTGTAATTGGTAGAGGCATATCGAACAGACATGGTGATGGTGTGCAGCTCAGGGAGTGCCTGCTTGCCACCAAGGACAGGAATGAGCCTTTATATACTGAGAGGGTGTGTCACACCTCCATAGGGTTTGCTTACTTGCACGGTTTTCTTTTTGCCAGCTTAGCATCTTTGGCTTGAGATTGCATAAATTTATCTTCAGTAATAACCAATACCAATATGTATGTAGGCTTCTGAATTTGCCCTGAGACAAATGAGATTTGCTATGTTGAAACTGAAAAATGGGTGGAGTTGAGAAGGAGATGTGTTGCATTATGTTTTCCATCTTTTGAAGAACATTGAGCAACTATTACAATCTTTTTCTTTCTCCTCGGCACTAAGTTAGAGTTGTGCTAAATGTGTGCAAAGTTTGAAAACTAAAAGAACAGTGGCCACAAAATTATGGTTGAAACAAGATTTTTCAAATTCATGTTTTTTTAAAAAATATTTTTAAATTTACATTATTATATTTTTATTTCTTCAACCTGTAGTCACTGAAATGTGTGTTGACTGAATGTTTACATCATTTGCATGTTTGCTTTTATTATTATTATTATTTTTATTGACAATTTCTATACTTACATACTAAAATGCATGGTATTTCCCTCCCCTGCCCCATACCCCTTTATAACTCCAATCTCCATCATATCCCTTCCCTCTCTCCATTAGTCTCTCTTTTAATTTGATGTCATCATCTTTTTCTTCTATTATGAGGGTCTTGCGAAGGTATTGCTAGGCACTGAAAGGTCATGGATATCAAGGCCAATTTCATGTTTGTTTTTAAAGTCCATATCTACAAGGCCACATGTTTATGATTTTTAACATATTTTTAATTTTCTTTTATTTATTTGGGAGAAAGCAGCTGGGTGGGTGGGGGGAGGCAATGGGTGCACCAGGGCCTCCTGCTGCTACAAATGAATTCCAGACTCCTGCACCACCTAGTGCATCTGGCTTATGTGGGTCCTGGGGGATTGAACCTGGGTCCTTTGGCTTTGCAGGTAAGTGCCTTAACCGTAAGTCCTCTCCACAGTCCCAAATTTATGTTTTAAACAGCTGAATTGAAACAATAAGCAAAGTGTACCAGAATCATGCTCTAATAAGAATCTTATAAAAAACTATAAGTGATCAAAAAGGAAATAAAAATATGTTTAAAAAATTTATTAGTGTGGAAAAGTTGCCACATTTAAGAAGTGAAAGCTGGGGGCTGGAGAGATGGTTTAGCAGTTAAGGCGTTTGCCTGCAAGGCCAAAGGACCCTGGTTTGATTCTCCAGGACCCTTGTAAGCCAGATGCATGAGGTGGCACATGCACCTGGAGTATGTTTGTAGTGGCTGGACGCCACAACACTACACTCTCTCTCCCTCCCTCCCTCCCTTCCTCCCTCCCTCCCTCTCTCTGTCTCAAATAAATAAATAAATATATTTCAAAAGAAGTGAAAGCCAAGTACAGCTTAGGAAATTATATACATTTGTGTTTGCAGGGATTCTTATTCAGGAAATCTTTTGTGTAGAGACTGAGAGTATATGCATACTTTGCCTATGAAGAGGACATGACTAATAACTGAACAATTTTCAGATTTAGTGATACACACACATTTATAATATGTACACATATATAGAATACTTATTTATTTGAGAGAGGGAGGGAGGGAGAGAGAGAGAGAGGGAGAGAGAGAGAGAGAGAGAATGGGCATGCCAGGGCCTCTAGCCACTGCAAACGAACTCCAGATATATGGACCACATTGTGCATCTGGCTTTACATGGATACCGGGGAATTGAACCTGGGTCCTTTGGCTTTGCCAGCAAGTGTCTTGATTACTAAGCCATCTCTCCAGCTCCCTACTGATGATATTTTTAATTTCATGAAATCATAAAGTTATTCTGGGTTATTTTGTACCTTTAAACACATCACAGTTAAGGTTTATGTGAAGATCATGAAGCAGAAATCCTTAGCACAAAAAACTAAAATCCAGTAAATTACATTAAGTTATGATTGACTAAAAAAAAAAAGAGAATCTAGATGTATTGGACTGAAAGTAATTTTTTTTTATAAATCTAGATTACAGAATGATACTTGCTTCAAAGATTATGAACCAGACTTGCACATGTCATCTTCCCTAGCTAGATTCTGTTTCTTATAAAACTTAAAACATGTTTCCTTGGATATACTGTGCATAGAATTCAGCATTTTATCTAGTGAAGTATGTAATTAGGACATTAATATATGATATAAATTATTTTATATCCATGGGCTATGACATTTCTCTTGTTAAAAGTGTTTTACAAGGGCTGGAGAGATGGCTTAGCAGTTAAGGCACATGCCTGTGAAGCCTAAGGACTCAGGTTCGATTCTCCAGGTCCCACATAAGCCAGATGTACATGGTGGCACTGTATCTGGAGTTTGTTTGCAGTGGCTAGAGGCCCTGGCGTGCCCATTCTCTCTCTCTAAAATCTTTTAAAAAGTATTTTACACACACACACCCATACACACACTTGTGATACTGTGGTTTTAAAATCTCTGGAATGAACTGGTGAGATAGGGCTAGCAGTTATCTCAAATTTATATTTCTATAAGTGGAAACTGAGAAAAATAATTTTTTCTGGAAGATATACATTATAGTGGGTTGGACTATAGATAAAAGCTTGGTTGTTTGACTCCTGAATTTTGTTTTTCTCCTACTATGACAGTTTACATATCTATTTTCTGTAGTGCTGGATTTAATTTATAGATCTGAATGACTCTTAATTCTTACCTCGTATTTCTCCCCATGGGAACAACAAAACAAAGTAAAAAGAATGTGGTCGCATGAACATATTGAAAGGCAGGGGTTTGGCACACACTCTTCCATCAGTAATTGCCTTTTCAAGTTAAATTTATAGCTGCCCATTCCAGTTTATGAAAGCTAGAGAGATTGTTTGTGCAGGGAAAGGGAATGTGGTTGGGAGTAGGAGCGAAGAGCTCTTGTCAGATGGCGGGTTACTACCCAGTAAATTGCAGCTCCTTCAACTTGTTAGCACATGCAAGTGGGGCAGTCGTTGAAAGTAAAAAAGAAACCTAACCGTGGGAACTGATTCTTGTGAAGATATTGTAGAGTAAGTGCAGGCTATCATAAGTCAGGAGGAAAATGAAAGGTTCTACTAGGTTCAGAGAGGTGGTTGGAGCTTTGATAATAACAAAAACCGGAAAGGAAAAAAATATTGAAGAAATTTTGATTGGCTTTACTGATAACCACTACAAATTTTGGACCTTGATCTTATTAGTTAGTTTTGCTCTCGTATTAGCCTTTAATATATCCCCCCCAGTGAAAGATTCAAAATCTAGTTCAAGATTATTCAAAAGTAGTATGAAGGATAACTGATACAATCCCATATATATATATATATACACACACACACACACACACACACACACGCACACACACACACACACACATATATGCACCAACCTTGCCTTTATCTGCACTGTTACCTGTTGCATTCTGTTTTTGGCATGAATGAACTCACAGAGGTGTCATGTAATTAACTCTACAGAAAATTTGGATGAAATTTTATGATTTAGTCAGAGCATCATTTACACTTGATTGCCATAATCTATTGTTATTTTTAGTGTGTTGCTATATGTGCTATATATATAAGCACATGGTAGAAAGAAAAGAGAGAAAGATGAACGAGGTTCAGCTCCTGTCCAAGGATCTTGCCAGTCATACCATGTAACTGAAGAGAAATGATCCATACTTTCATATTAAGTGCTGTGTAAATGGCAAATGGCTCTGGGATTTGGGTTGTGGGAAAAGGAGTATACATTCCCTGAGTATCTGCCTGGTTCAGATGGTTTGCTTTCAATCCTCCCCAAGTTCTCTAAGATAGCTATTATTAACCTCATTTGAGAGCTGGAAAACACTAAGCCTTAGAAAATGTTGGGAATTCGCTTGAGTACCACAGCTAGCCAGGCTGGAGCCTGGTTTTGAATTGGTATATAACTACAAAGACAGTTTTCATCACAATGAACTGATACCATAAGGGTCATGTTGAGAATGGGGCCACTTGACAAAATTTCACAGTACAGGTGGAATTTAAGCTGAGTCTTGTGAAGGATGGGCAGGAGTTTTCAGTGTGTGCAACAGTAGAGAGAGAACTGGGAAATTGCCAAGAATGGGTAGACTTCAAGTGGACCAGTTTGGCTGGCACATGTTGACCATATCTGTTTATTCATTGGACAGGCTTAATTGAGCACCTGCAATGTGACCTGGGCTTACATAGGTGACTAAGATACAGTTCCTGCTTCTCAAGGAGTTCAGAGTGGACTGAGGCAAACATACCCACGAATCCAGGATAGTAATGCAGAGTCATCTAGCCTACATTTGAGACATGGACGGTGAAGGATGGGCTTCCAACAGTGAGAGCATTGTATATTCAATAGACTTGGTACGCTCCTCCCAGACAGCCGAGCAATTATGACAAGGTTACTGATAAGGTCCATCCATGTCTTTTCATTGGCAAACATAGAAAATTCAAGGATCTTAAATCTTGGGCACTCTGACAGCACATAGTTTTTTTTTTTTTTTGAGAGAGACATAGAGAGAGAGGGAGAGGAAGAGAGATAGAGATAGGTGTGCTAGCAGCCTCTCAGCTGCTGCAAACGAAATCCAGATGCATGGGCCCCCTTGTGGTCAAGTCCGACACTGCGCCCTTGTGTCACTTTGCATCTGACTAAACGTGGGACCTGGAGGTTGGAACCGCTGGAGATTGGAACCAGCGTTCTTGGGCTTAGGAGGCAGGCGCCTTAACCGCTAAGCCATCTCTCCAGCCCAACATGTAGTTTTAATGAAATATCTTGGGCTGTCCTGTGATGGAAGTCTAAACACGTAAACTACCTGGAGGCTTTGGAGAACAGGGATCAAGTGGGTGAGCTCTGGAGTCAGACTGCTAGGATTACAGTCCAGGCTCTACTGCTTACTAACTTACTAACTGCTTGGTACCAGTTTCCTGCCCTCTAAAGTAAGGATAACCCTAAAGTTATCCTCCAGAGTTGAATGAGTCAGTAAACATGAAGGATTAGGACAATGGATGGTATGCTGAGATTAAGTGCCTGTGAATATTTTGTTATTACTGTGATAGTGATCTCTGTTCGTTAGAGCCTAACACACCGTGTATCCCACGATTGACCTGCAAGATATTGAAAGAATGAAGGGGCAGGGTTAGAAGTTACAAAATGACCAGTGACGAGGGGAAAATGACTGTGGAGGAGAGCAGGGAGGGAGGCAGGTCTTGAGTCTGATAACTTTGTGATGACCCTACCCTCTGTTTTTCTCTGAGCGATCCTTCCATGCTTCCCTACATCTACCAAGTCATCAGTTTTGACACCGTTTTCATATCTGTTGTGCTTGTTCCAAATGCCTTAATCTTGGCATTCAAATGCTTTTCCCAGGATTACTTCACCAGCTTCTGATTTTTTTTTTTTTTTTGGCTCATTACTTTGTCAATTAAGATCTACTCTGCTCACGGTGGCATGATTAATGCTCTGGAAATCATATTGTCATCACTTCATCAACATGCCCAAGCTTTTGAAGATGGATGAAGTCTGTTCCATAACCTTGCTGTCCCCTGGCTGTCTAATCCCATGCCCCCTATGGGGAGGGTGGAGTGGAAGAAGAACTATAGTATCCTTATAAAGTCATTACATGGCCTAGGGCAAGACACTTAGCCTTTCTATGGCTCAGGTTACTATCCTATAAAATATGGAGAATAATAACATGCAATACTAGAATAAGATTCAACAATAATAATCTATGGGCCAATGAAAAAGTGTTAGCAGTTCCTTAAAAATATTTAATTACAAGTAGATTTTTCTTTGTACTCCTGGCCAAGACACTATGGTTCATTCCATTTTAAGGCTCTTGTTAGTTTTTTGCTCTTGGCTTGGAATGACTGTCTTTTCTGTTGATGGCTTATTTAAATCATTCTATCTCAACTCCAGACTCTAGTGAACATGCTACCTCCCGCAAGGGTCTTCCCACCGTCAGTCTAGTTTATGACTGCCTCTTTCTCCTCAGTTCCTATGTTATGCAGCATAGAATTTCACAATATCTGGGCCTTATTGTTTCCATGGAGATTGGAATTTAACTTTCTTTGTAGAAGGGAGGATGTCTTGGTTTTTATTCTTGCCACACCTAGAAGAAACTTACTGTTCTTTGAGTATTTTCACACAACCTCAGTGCCTTCCCCACTTTCTTTCCTTTGCTTTTGTTTTCTCTGAACTATTGTCTTGTACATTTTGGCAATCTTGCTAGTTAATTTAAAGGTTAGAAATGAATTTGATTTTGTTTGAAAAGAAATTGTGATACTTTTAGATGTGAAAATATTTTATAAGAATGTTAAGAAATCCAAGATTCTATATAAGAATTTTAAGATACTTTAAAGTATATAAAGACATATACCTGATCAAAATGCATTATATTTATGTATGAAAACCTGAGAATATATAAATATATACATCAGGTATGCTTTTTTCCCCCTATTCATTAAAGGTTACTTCTTTGGTCTTGGATTTGTTGAGATGATCTTGATATTAGTGAACCACTAACTGAGTTATAGTCTAAAATTTGATTTGTTAGGTGAATTAACAATTATAGTTGGTTTTCTTCTTAGCAATCCTGTGAGTATGGTATAATTGCAGGATAAAAGATGACATGACTTAGCCTTTAAGTTTCATTTGGTGTACCATAAGTATCTTCTTTGCATCAAGTTAATATCATTCTGTGAAAGACATGTGCTTACTATGAATAAGATACATTTAGAGGAGAAATTATTGACACAGAACAGAAAGCAGAATGTATATTACTTTTGATTTTCATTTAAAAAATAGCAAAGATAGAAGCATCGAATCAACCAGTCTCTACAGACTACACTCTCAAAATAATGCAGCTGAACATTGTTAAAAATTTAGTGGCTATTTTTTTTTCCCCTCATGCATTCAGAAAGTTCCTTTCGGAGTATTTGTTGTTCTTCTGTATTGGTAAGTTCAAGAATGGCTGGAGGTGAGCTAACTGCATTATGGAGTGTAATTTATTTCTTTAAAAAATTCTTTCCTTCCTCCTTCCTTCTTTGTTTTGTTGTTGTTGTGTGTATATATGTGTGTCTCGCATGCATGATGCACATGTGCGCCATAATGTATGGGTGGAGGTCAGAGGAGTTGTCTGTGCTCCACCTTCTTTGAGACTAGGTCTCTTGCTGCTGCAAACAGGTGAGTCTGACCTGGAAGTGGTTTTATGTGAGTGCTGGGGAATTGAGCCCTGGAAAATCCCTTTAAGCACCTCCCCAGTCCCAGGTGTAATTTCTTACTAATTTCTTTTTTTTTTTTTGTTTTTTGTTTTTTGGTTTTTCGAGGTAGGGTCTCACTCTGGCCCAGGCTGACCTGGAATTAACTATGTAGTCTCAGGGTGGCCTTGAACTCACGGCGATCCTCCTACCTCTGCCTCCCAAGTGCTGGGATTAAAGGCATGCGCCACCATGCCCGGCTTTCTTACTAATTTATATTGGCAGAGTTTGTGCAAATCTAAATAGAATAGAGAAACATTTGGATTAGAAATGGTACACAGAGGTTAAAGTGCACAGTGAATGCCATAAACCTGTAGTGGCTTTAGTTGAATAGATATAATATGTTTTTTTAAAATTAATTAATTTATTTATTTGAGAGAGAGAAAGGGGAGAGAGAGACAGAGACAGAGACAGAGAGAGAGACAGGGAGAGAGAGAGACAGAGAGAAAGAATGGGCATGCCAGGGCCTCCAGCCACTGCAAATGAACTCCTGATGCATGTGCCCCTTGTGCATCTGGCTTACATGGGTCCTGGAGAGTTGAACCAGGATCCTTTGGCTTTGCAGGCAAATGCCTTAACTGCTAATCCATCTCTCCAGACCAGATATAATATGTTTAAACTTAAGGGAAAATCATATGAAGTTAAAATCTTAATTTTCTTGTTTAGCATTTGCAAATGTTTGACTTTAAAAAAGCAAACAGCTACTTAATCTCATAACAAATGGAGTTCTTTTCTGAATCACTTCTGCAGAATGTGAAGGAATGGTAGAGCGATAGATTTTAAAAATAATTATTTAAATGTATCCTAGTGTATCAACAGGGACATTTACCACAGTCATTCTGGCCCAATGGGGTTGAAGGTTGGATGCATCCAAACACTATTTAATTTCTAGGGCTAAACTATTAAACAGATGTGAGACATGTTTGCAAAGTCGGTCCTAAGATAAAGTTTATAGAGCTTGACACTTTTCTAAGTTCTAGGTCCCATGCTAAGTGTGTCACCCACATTTGTCTCATCACACCCTAAAGCAGCTTTCTGAAGTTTGCCCCAAACTATGCCATGAAGAGGCGTTGCTGGAATTTGAACACATTTATTTATTTATTTATTTATTTATTTATTTATTTATTTTTCAAGGTTTTGCTTTAACACAATTAACAACTTAAAATTCTTTTGACCTAAAATGGAATTTCCAGAGTTGTGACTTAGAAAATTAACAGGCACATAGGGATTTTATTTTCTTTCTCAAATGGGACAAGGCTTCCTTGTCATTACAGAAAAAAAAAAAAACACAATGAGATGAACAAGTAGACAACTTTGAGAAGAAGAATGATCAAGTGAGAGTTCCTGTCCCTTAGGAGGTCAGACTTGTAGGTTTTGTCTGGATGCCTCCCGACTGCCCTGACCTCCTGTGGCCCCTCTTGTCTGCATTTCTGGAGGTTCCTCACACTGTCAGGATTGCACTCAGCCCCAGAACAGTCATTAATCACTGCAATTAGCCACTGCGTACAATTGTAGTGTTAATCCTTTTATAGTACTGGCTTTTCCAGAAGCTTCTGATACATTATGGAGGCTAATCCCTTTTCTTCAGGCTTTAAGTTTTGGGGAATGCCATGGGGAACACATGGTTTAAATCTGAACTAATGTGAGAGTAGCCTAAAAATGGAGGAGGCTCTGTATTTTTGGAATGTTTCAACTTGTATAAATACAAGAGTATCACATTTTTGGTATCCTTCCCAAGTATTTCTCATATTGGTGATTTTGGTTAAACAAGTGGCTAAGTAGAAGTTTCTAGCTTTAAAGCTTAGGGGCTGGGGAGATGACTCAGCAGTTAAAGGCTCTTGCTTGTAAAGCCCGCTGGCCCAAGGTTCAATTCCCCAGGACCTACATGAAAGCCAAATGCAAAAGTGGCAGTGTCTGGTGGTCATTTGCAGCAGCAGGGGGCTCTGGCATGCCCTCTCCATGCCCTCTCCACCCCCAATCCCAGCACACAAAAATTTTTAAACCCTGAGACTACATAGATAATTCCAGGTCAGCCTGACATTTGACCCTACCTCGCTACAAAAGAAAAAAAAAAAAAAAAAAATGTAAAAGCTGGATTTTGTTTGCAGAGCTACATAAGATGTTGGATTTTGTTTCTTACATTTTTTTTTTTAAGGATGAAGATCCCCTCACAGACTATAGCATTAACAATGTTGCAATAGCCTGTCACATTGATGCCATTAAGCATAAGAACAACACCTCTTTTGACGGTAGCCAATCTGACAGGAGTGAGATGGAATCTCAGAGTAGCTTTATTCTGCATTTCCCTGATGGCTAGGGATGGAGAACACTTTGTTTTAGATATTTATATACCATCTGTATTTCTTCTTCTGAGAACTCTCTATTTAATTCCATAGCCCATTTTTTATTTCTTATTATTTAATTTTTTGAGTTCTTTGTATATCCTAGATATTAATCAGAACAACATCTCTCTTAATTCTCCAGCACTAGTGTGGGCAGGGTGGGGATAGCATGATCAACACCTTTCTGTGCTAGACACTGTGTTAAGTTATTTTTTAAAAAATATTTTATTTATTTATTTATTTGAGAGAGAGAGTGAGAAAGAGGCAGATAGAGAGAAAGAGAATGGGCGTGCCAGGGCCTCAAGCCACTGCAAACGAACTCCAGACCCATGCGTCCCCTTGTGCATCTGGCTTACGTGGGTCTTGGGAAATCAAACCTGGGTCCTTAGGCTTTGCAGGCAAATGCCTTAACCATTAAGCCATTTTCTCAGCCCTGTGTTAAGTTCTTATGTGCATTTTTCTCATACAACCACTTGACCACTCTGTAAGTGAGAAATTATTATTGGTCTCTGAATACAGAGGAAGAGGCTGAATCTTAGAGGGGCAATATATGCACACAGGATAATACAGGTACTTAGTGGTCAAACCTGAATTGACACCAGGTTTCCCCGTCACTCAATCATATGCGTGTGTGTGTGTGTGTGTGTGTGTGTGTGTGTGTGTGTGTGTGCATGTGTATTATTTGTGTGTTGTGTCCGCAGATGTACGTGCCAGAGGAATATGTCACGTGTCTTCCTCTTTTGCCGGTCCACTTGTTTCCTTGAGGTGTAGTCTATCTCTTAGAACTGCCGTTTTCAGTCAGATTGGCTAATCTCTGCTCCCCATGTGACTGGGGTTACAGATGTGCATACCCAGCTGTTTGTTTGGGTGCTGGCAATCGAATTCTGGGCAAATCAGGCTCTCTGGCCCTCATGCTTGTGTGGCAAGCTCTCTTACCTGCTGAACCATCTCTGCAGCCTTAGATCATTTTTTTTTAAAAATATTTTTTGGAATAACTTCATTGACTTTTAATTTTATTTATTTATGAGAGAGAGAGAGAGAGAGAGGGAGGGAGAGAATGGGTGTGCCAGAACTTCTAGCCACTGCAAATGAACTCCAGATCCGTGTGCCACCATGTGCATGTGGCTTATGTGGGACCTAGAGAATTGAACTGGGGTCCTTAGGCTTTGCAGGCATGTGCTTTAACTGCTAAGCCATTTCTCCAGCCCAGAACATACACTCTTAAGCATGACCTCTCTTTGCCAGACATTTAATTAAGTTATGCTTTGTGGCTTCACGACAGTGATGAAGATAGAACCTTTTAATTACAGTAGGCCTGTTTTAGGATAGGCTGACAGTTCCTACATATCAATGAGCTAAGTGAAAATTTTAAGGGAAGCAGGTCTGGAAAATGTTCCTCTTCATTTAGCTGCTTTTTAAATGTGCAGTCTTATGAGACTTATGTGATGGGCCCATAACCATGCAAATGTCATGCATGTTCCTCCTGAGCCCAGCACACATGGTTTTTAGATATCCAGGCATGCTCAAACCTGGACCAAGTCACCTGTAGAGTAATGACGATGTTCTAAGGTTTTCCACTGGCATCTTCATCCCCTTTCTTCCTTCCTTTTTTCTTCTTTAGGTTGGAATCTCTGTGCTCTTTACCTGGAGCCATAGACATGTTTGTGCTTTATGTTATCTGTCTACAGAGATGTGGTAGTGTTCACTTAGATGCATAGAAGTATAGCCTTATTCCCTGTATGCTGTTCCAGGAACTTTAACATCTGCATTCCAAGCTTCCCCTATAATTGTGAAGTGACAGATAACAATGTGATGGAAATTTCAGTTCTTTTAAAAAAATATTTCTTATTCATTCGTGAAGAGGAAGGGATATATATATATGATATATATATGGAGTGTGTGTGTGTGTGAGAGAGAGAGAGAGAGAGAGACAGACAGACAGACAGACACATTCACCACATTGTGCATTCAACTTTATGTGGGTAATAGACCTGGATGGACAGTCGTTGTAAGCAAGCATCTTGAACTGCTGAGCCATCTCCCCGGCCCCAGAATTTCAGTTCTTGGTGAGAAGGAGGAAAGAAAGCATGGGTACAGGTCTGTTAACTTCTCACTTTGCCCACTTCCAAGGCCAGCCTTAAACACAAATGTGACTTAGTTCTGAAGACTGCGATGGCGGAGTGGCCTGAGGAAGAGGTGTGTGTCTCACACACTTGCCCCGTCTTCATTCCATACGCAGGTATCTTCTGGCTCCACTGACCTCTTCTCAGAGTTACTTCCCAGGCCTCTTCCTGAGGAGGAGGAGGAAGCTGCCTCCTCTTCAGACTTCTCTGTCCCTTTCCTTTCTCCCAAAAGCCTACTCACAGAAGCTCTGTGCCACCCACTGTGCTTTGCTGAGCTCCCCACTTCAGTCTGCTGCACCCCATTCCTGCAGCATGAAATGACTCTGTCTTTTCTGTGTCAGTCTGCTAATGGGCTAAGAGCTCATGACTTTGCCACACTTGGGTGTATAGGATGTATAGTTGCATATGCTTTAATAAACAATCCCTCAGACGATGAGGGGCAGACATGTGGCAAGATAATGAAGTCTCAGCTTCCACCAGGGCCTTAAGGCACTGCTTATTCGAAGGGAGACTCTCAGGACAGGACAATTGTCTTTTTTTTTTTTTTTTTTTTTTTTTTTGAGAGAGAGCAAGCGAGACAGAGAGAGAGAGAGAGAGAGAGAGAGAGAGAGACAGAGAGAGAGAATTGGTGTGCAAGGGCCTTGACCCACTGTAATCGAACTCCAGACGTAAGTGCCACCTTGTGCACATGTGTGACCTTGCACATGTGTCACCTTGTGTGTCTGGCTTACTTATGTTGGATTTGGGGAGTCAAACATGGATCCTTAGGCTTCACAGGCAAGTGCCTTAACCACTAAACCATTTCTCCAGCCCAGGACAATCATCTTTTTAGTGTCAGTGTGTACATTTCTGTAGCAGAGCAGAGAAGAGTAGAGATAAAATTGCATGTATTAGGAAAACCATTCAACTTAAGCAGTAATTGTGCTACAAGGAAACTAATAAAGTGAGAGAGAAACTAGAAATATTATAAGCAGATAAGTAGTTGTAATAACACAATGGAACAAATGTGAATTGAAGCTGACTCCTCAAAGCTGTTTATGTCTGGGGAAATTCTCTTTCCACCTTTCTCCATCCCACTCTGCCTCAGGAAGACAATCTTACCCTCTTGCTTTCATTATGTTTGCTCACAGGGGACTGCACTGGGAAATTGGAAGTAGAAATATTTGAGGGATTTAATACCCTGTGGCTTGGTTATACTTCTGTCATTATGAGCCACAGTTCCATTCAAGACGCTTTTTGTGTGTGTTTCCCTTTCAAAGTTCCCTTCCCTCATCCTTTTGGGCATGAGGGTGATAATAGCTACCCATGGTGGTTTTCCTAGACCATAGTCACACTTGTATAGATGGGATTTTTGTTAAATCCTTCTGGACTTAACTTCATTTCAGCATGTCAATCATTTTAATCTTGGTCCTTATAGGCAGTCTTCCTATCATGGATTTCTTCTCCAAAATCACAAAAATGGACATGATTGTCCGGGGCCACATCATATTCAGGTGTTGGTGTTATTTCTGCCTGAAACAGTCTTTATGGTTGGGTTGACGTTTGAGGCTATGCCAGAGGTTGGGTGGGGCCAACAAAATATTAGGATCCTCAAGTCTGTCTGACAGTTGTCTTTGGGTCTAATTGAGGGCAGAAACATACCTGTATTGTTACCAGAAACTGATCCCTACTAGAAGAGGATGAAGAGATTTCCCTCCCTCCCTCCCTCCCTCCCTCCCTCCCTCTCTCCCTCCCTCCCTCCCCTCTCTCCCTCCATCCCGAGAAGAGAGAATGTGTTTGGGAAAGGATTCTTTACCCATAATATTCTGTGACCCTCTCTTATTCTGCTGGTCCACTTTTTTCTACCATGTTTTTTTTTTTTTGTGTGTGTGTATGTGTGTTGTGTGCACACTTGTGCATATGCACATTCAGGTTCATGTGTGTGCAAGTGTGAGTGAGTGTACACATGTGTGCATGTGTGTGGAGGTCAGAGGCTGACATTGGGTGTCTTCCTCAATCACTCTCCACTTTAATTCTTTAAAAACAGTTTTATTTATTTGAGAGAGTGAAACAAAGAGAAAGAGGCAGATGGAAAGAGATGGGTGCACCAGGGCCTCCTTCCACTGCCAATGAACCCCAGACACATATACTATTGTGTACATCTGGCCTTCCATGGATACTGGGGAATTGAACCCCAGGCCATCAGGCTTTGTAAGCAAATGCCTTTAACTGCTGAGCCATGTCTCCAGCCCCACTTTAATTTTTGAGAAAGGGTCTTTCAGGGAACCTGGAATTCACCCATTTGAATAGACTAACTAGTCGGTTAGTCCCAGGGATCTGTTTCCAGCTCCCCAAGGCTGGAATAATTGGCTTTTATGTGGGTGCTGGGAATCTAACTCAGGTCTTTGTGCATCTGTACTCAACAACTACCCACCGAGCCATCTCCTCAGCCACACTTTGTTTCTTTACCAGCAGAAGTTTCTTTTGTTTTGGTTCTTTTCTGAGCTAGGGTCTTACTCTAAAGAGCCCAGGCTGGCCTTGAACTCACAGCAATCCAACTACCTCTGCCTCCCAGGTGCTGGGATTAAAGGCATGTGCTACCACACCTGACCCAGCAGAAAAAATTTTCAAATTTCACACCATATCAGCTTTCCACCTTGAAATTCAGAATCTATCCTTTTCCCCCTTAACAGACACCACTGCAAGTGAATTGTTTTTCCCAGGGTTAACCCATGTCCTTGGGCTGCTTTTGGATGAATAAATGTACTCGAGAGCCATTGGTAGGTCATGTGGTGCCTCTGGCTGTTTTCGAGCAGGGCTGTGATTCAGGAAAAGCATTGCTGGGCTAGAGAAATGGCTTAGTGGTTAAGGCATTTGCCAAAGGACCCAGGTTCGATTCCCCAGGACCCACATAAGTCAGATGTACAAGGGGCACATGCATCTGGAGTTCATTTGCAGTGGCTGGAGGCCCTGGTGTGCCTGTTCTCTCTCTCTGCCTGGCTCTCTTATCTCTCTCTCTCCTTGCAAATAAATTTAAAAAAAGAAAAGCATTGCTATAGGAAAGTTAACCTATACTCTTTTTTAAATTTATTTTTTCTTTTGAGCCTAACTCAAAGGAAATTCTCTTACCTCAGCCTCGAGTGCTGGGATTAAAGGTGTGAGCCACCATGCCTGGCTTGACCTGTGTTCTGAAGTTGCACTCCCAAAGGCATAGCCTAGTTTATTTTGTCCTCCCTAGATAGCCTCCATTTCCCATTTGGTTGGAAAAGCACTGGAGCAAGGGAGCCATTTGGGAGAATGTTGTAGTTTAGGAATGCCATTATGACTATGGAAAAAGAAAACCAACTAACAATAGGAGTAGTAATAACAATACTGATAAAAATATTTTATTTTATTAGAGAGAGTGGGCATGCCAGGACCTCCAGCCACTGCAAATGAAGCAACAATAACAACAACAATAATAGTTATATTATTATCATGGTTAGAGTTTGCTAGGACACTAGAGTGGTCAAGACCAAGAGAGTCATCTACTTGTTGAACAGGAATGTCTTGAGAAAGAGTGAGTTGGAGAACAGATGCTGAAGTACGTTCTTGGAGAGGAGAAGGCAGTGGCTCCGTCTCCCCACAGACAGCTCTTTGCTTCAGTATCCTTAAGGTGCACCAGCACAGGTTTCACAGGCAGAAACACTCCTGGCATGTGTTGCGTCTGTTGCTTGGAAATCTTCCGGTCTTGTTTCTCTTTCAGAAAGCTGGCTCACTGCTGCAGGGAAGGGAAGACAGAGAATGTTTCAGGTGGGATCAGCTGCTCGAATCAGCTGAGATCTTCTTCTCTGTAGTGGCCCGATGTCCTGGACTACAAAAACCAGCTCACCTTCTTTTCCTCGCCTCCTGGGCAGATGAAAGGCAAGATAATGGGGGCAGAGGGTGGAAACAATTGTGGGGTTACTCCATTTACCAGTTGTTAAGTAACAATGGAGGATGGGTTCTTTCCCTTGCCAGCCAAGCCCGGGGGAACAGAGGTGGGGCTGCTCCTGCTGAGTGTGAGAGAGGAGGGGAGTCAGACCTTGCCCAAACTACCCTCATTGGTGTTAGATGTTTGCTTTGCCAACTTGTTCTTTCTGCAGCACACCCTCCTCCTCTTCCATCAGTTCAGTGTTCTGAAGCTGGTCCCTCAAAGCCACATTCCTGTGTAGTTGGTTCTCCCCGGATGGCTTCTTTTCCTTATATTCCTTCCGTGAGAATAGGTGTTAAATGGATTACCATCTGGCTAGTCTCATACAACCTAATGGGTAGGAATGTAGACGTCATCACATTAAATATGTAAGTTATTTAGATTACAATGCATCTTTGATCTAAGTGGAATTTGGGACACCATGGGGGGGTAAAAACTGGAGAAATATTTTTCTGTATTATTTCAACTAAAACAACTTGACTATTAGATTGGCTATAATAAGAAAGAGGTAAAAACACCTTGTTGTCTCCAGGTCTTTTTCTTTTCTTTTCTTTTTAAAAAAATTTATTTATTTATTTGCAAGCTGAGAGAGATCTAGAGAAGAGAGACAATGGATGCACCAGGGCCTCCAGCCACTGCAAATGAACTCCAGATGTATGTGCCACTGTGCATCTGGCTTTATGTGGGTGCTGGGGAATTGAACTCTGGTCGTTAGGCTTTGCAGGCAAATACCTTAGCCACTGAGCCATCTCTCCAGCCCATCCAGGTATTTTTCTATTACTCCCCGAAGGCCATGGGTCCTGACTTCCCTGTTTTTGTAAAGTAGAAAATTACCAAACACATATTATATTCCAGGAACTTGACTTGGATCCTGCAGAGGCAAAGATGAGAAAGATGTGGTCCTGACCCTTAAGCCACATCTTCTAGGATGGAGTGCAGGGACAAGAGAAAAATGATTAAAAGATGGGTGAGAGCTTGGAAATATAGATTTACAGAGACCATATGAAGTATCAGAAACAAACTGATTTCTGGAGGCCTTAATGAGAAGCCCTTTGCATTGTGTCTTAAATAATGAATTGATTAGCATAAACAATATTCTAGACAAAGGGACCTGCATGTATAAAGGCAATGTAAACACACATGACATATTTGAAGAACTGGGAAAAGTTTTATTTGGCATAAAGTTTATGACTGAATGCCAAGAGATAAGGCTGGAAAATAGCTTGGGACCACACAGGGAAGGGCCTTTAATGCCATCCTAAGGAAGTTGGACTTGATCCCATATTTGCAGCGTGGGCCACTGAAATAGAAGATGAACACAATCTTAACTTTTAGGAAGTTAACTTTGTACTAGGTGGCTTTTAGAGAACCTGAGGGAAGGGGAGGTGAGGTAGGAATTTTGAGTCTGGAATGGGAAAAAACAGTGAGAACATCAAGAAGGTCACAGCGGTGTGATAAGGAAGGGAAGTTAGGAGATGGAAATGCTGGCATTTGACTGTTGGCAGGCTGATGGTGGGGAAGTCTAAGATGATAAGGTCTGTAGTTTTGGACGTTGAGGAATGCCATTAACTAATGTGAAAACAAGGTTGGAACAGGTTCTGTAGGCAAGATAATGGATTCACAATAGGGAAGACTGGGGATGAGGCACCTGACATTCATGCGTGGACATCCTGCTACAATGTGGCTCTGGGGTTCAGCAAGAACCCTGCGGCTGGGTCTAGAAGTTACTGGCAAAGAGAAAGCATGGATTTCACAAGATTTCCCAGGGAGAATGAGAATGGCGAGGAAGGACCCAGATTAAAATCTTTGAGGGATTTAGTGAGAAGCAGACGAGTTTGAGAGGTAACATTCAAAGATAAAACTATGATAAAGGGAGTTTGAAGACAATCACTGAAAAAAAAGAGGGTTTTCACAAGATGGATGGTCAACTCTATCAAAGATTCAGACTTGCTTTTCAGTTCAATCTGTTCTGAAATGACCCTGTAAGCTACAGTTTTCTTTTGCAAGGTTCCATACTCAGTCTTGTCTTAAATACCCAGTTTCCCTCTCTCTTCACCATTCTTTTGTCTTGTACATTCTCTTGGTATTAGCTAAACTTACATACATATCCCCAGTCTTTATAATGTACGGATCTGACCACTTAGGAAAATTAAAAGAAACATTGAGATTGGTGTAAGAATGTAGGAGGCAGCTTAAGGCCAGGAATGACCCAGAGGGAGATGGTGATTGAAATCTTCAGAACAGCTGACTTCTAGAAAGGAGAGAAAACAGAAGGAAGGTTAAGATTGCATGGAGAGGAAGCCTTCAAAGTTAGGTTTGGCACAGGACCCAGTGACTAAAACAAATAAGGAGTGGTCTAGAAGCCTGGGAAAACCCCCCAAGAAATCAGTATGGATTGAAGCATGGGTGATTCACCTGGCAGAGTTTCCACAGGAGGTTCTTCCAGGTCTTGAGTTTCAAATTCTGCAGAGAGACTATGGAGAATGATGGCTAGGAAAAAAAAATCCATGTTATTGCCACAAGATCCATGGAGATCTGGGAGCAGTAATTTTCTAGACAATTAAGGGCACAGAATCCAGATCATTTGTCATCAAGGAAGGAAAAGGGTGGAGAGAGAATGAAGTCACCTATGTCTTGTGTTGCTGTGACATTCCAAGAGGGTGGACAAGACAAAAGAAAGGTGAAGAGGGAAGCAGGCCAGCACGAGGACGAGACTGTTGGGTGTGGAACACACTGGAAAACAGAAGCAAGTTCAGTTCTGGAGCTCTGTAGAGATGTTTTAGAAGTGTTTCCTTCTGAGAAGCAAACAAAGGAACATTCAGGAGCCTAGAAATGAAGCAGGTATCTGCAAGGAGAGATAAAATAAGAAGTGATAGTGACTCAAAACATAATGAACCCTCCTCAGTCAGCAAGGGTTGGGCAATATAAGTCTGGATATTATCCGTCCTGTCTAATAATTACTTGAGTCTCCTCCTAGGCCCCTATAAGATGTGGCCTCCTTAAGGGTTAAAGATATTTTAAGTCTCTTTGTATCCAAAGGACCCCAGTAAAACGACCTTTTGGATGAATAATTTAAGATTTACCAGGCTGGAGAGATGGCTTAGTGGTTAAGGTGCCTGCCGTGAAGCCTAGGAATGCCTGTTCGATTCTCCAGTTTCCACGTTTAGCCAGATGCAAAAGTGCACACGTGCACAAGGGGGCACACACATCTGGAGTTCATTCACAGCAGCTGAGAGGCCCTGGCATGCCCATTCTCTATCTGTCTCTCTCTGTCTCTCTTTGTCTCTCTCAAATAAAAAAAAAGATTTACCATAAGGAATTTATAAAGAATGGACATGTCGCTTTGGACAACTGGAAAAATATATCCATCATTGTTAAGCTGGCATTCTAAGCTATCTATCAGCTTTGTTTGGATGTAGTCATTGTGTCTGGCATCAAGTGTCAGGTTACCTCTGGGCATAGCAATATTCAGTTTCTGGACCTGAAAAACTGACATGAACAGATTTTTAAACCATGACAAATTTTCCAAAGTCATTCTAACATAGCTTTAAAATTCTAATTGATATCCTAAAAACTGTCTTGATCACCAACCTAGCTTGTCCATATTCAAAAACTGCAGATAAATCGGGTGTGGTGGCACATGCCTTTAATCCCAGCACTGGGAAGGCAGAGGTAGGAGGATCACAGTGAGTTCGAGGCCACCCTGAGGCTACAGAATGAATTCCAGGTCAGCCTGAGCTAGAGTGAGACCCTGCCTCGAAAAACCAAAAAAAAAAAAAAAAAAAAAATCCAAACAAAACAGAAGATGAGTTGGGCATGGTGGCATATGCCTATAATCCCAGCACCTAGAAGGCTGAAGTAGGAACATCACCTTGAGTTTGAGGCCAGCCTGGGGTACAGAGCGAGTCCTAGATCAGCCTGAGTAGAACAAGACCCTGCCTCAAAACTACAACAAACAAAACACAAGGATGGATAAAAGAAAAAATTGTTTTAGGGAATGTATAGTTTGGAGAAAACAAACTCAAAACTCTCAAAAACCTCACTTCGTTTTTCCCTCCTTCCCTCTCTCCTTTCCCTCCCTGCTTTAATTTTTTATATTTATTTATTTCAAGGAGAGAGAGAGAGAGAGAGAGAGAGAGAGAGAGAGAGAATGAATGGGTACATTAGAGTCTCTAGCCACTCCAAAGGAACTCCAGATATATGCACCACTTTGGGCATCTGGCTTTTCGTGAGTACTGGGGAATTGAACCCAAGTTTTTAGGCTTTGCAGGCAAGCATCTTAACTGCTGAGCCAACTGTCCAGCCCCTCCCTACTTTCTGACAAGTTCTCACTATATAGTCCAGAATGGCCTCAAATCACTATCCTTCTTTACTCTCCTAAGTGCTGGGATTGTAGGCATGTGCCACCATACCCACACAAAGCCTTCTTGCTTCTTTCTATCCTAGACTCATAGCAGATATCACTAATTGATAATGACACTGTTTCCTGTTCAAGCTAGGCCTGCTACAGAATTACTCTTTTTAAAAAATTATTTTTATTTATTTATTTATTTATGATAGAAAGAGAGAGGGAGAGAGAAGGAGAGGGAGAAGGAGAGAGAGAGAGAGAAAGAGAGAGAGAGAGAAAGAGAGAGAGAGAGAAGGAGAGAGAGAGAGAATGAGCATGCCAGGGCCTCTAGCCATTGCAAACGAACTCCAGACACATTTGCCACTATGTACATCTGGTTTGTGTGGGTCCTGGGGAATTGAACCTGGGTCCTTAGGCTTCGCAGGCAAGTGCCTTAACCTCTAAGCCATCTCTCCAGCACTCCAGAATTATTCCTAATAACCAGGAAACCACTACCAGTTCACACAGTTTGATCTGTAAGATCTAAAACTGTCTGCTCTGCTTGCATAGTTTGTTAGGGATCATCTGGTCATCAAAAATACAGAATCCAGGGCTGGAGAAATGGCTTAGCGGTTAAGGTGTTTGACTGCCAAGCTACAGGATCCCGGTTCGATTCTCCAGGATCCACGTAAGCCAGATGCACCAGGGGCACATGCATCTGGAGTTCATTTGCAATGGCTAGAGGCCCTGGTGTGCCCATTCTCTCTGTGTATACCTCTCTTCTCGCTCTCTCTGCTTGCAAATAAATAAAAAATATTAAAAAAATACAGAATCCAGCTGGGAAAGACCTAAGGGATGGTTTATCTCTTTTTTTTTGGGGGGGGGAGGGTTATCTTTTGAGTTTAATGTCACAGAGAAAGCCAATGTCCCATCTTAACCAGTATGTCTGACAAATAATACCAGACTGGACAAACAGAAATGATCAGAATGGAAGTCACTAGACCACTAACACATTCACTGTCATGGCTTCAACCAGTTTGCAAGGAACCTCAGAGGTTCTGACCTTGTTTCAAATTCCAGCTGTGTCTCTTTACTGGGTGTACCATAATTATGTCACCTCTCTTAATCCTTATAAAGGAAATCGTAAATTTGAGATCAACACTGCAGATAACACAAACTATCTTATATATGGCCGGAGTTCACAAATATAGTACTCTCTTCTTCCTGAGCTTGTTGAGTATCCAAACGGAAGCAGACACGCCTCTCACATACCTCTATTCTTTTTTTTTTTGGAGAGAGAGAGAGAGAGAGAGAGAGAGAGAGAGAGAGAGAGACAGAGATGAGTGTGCCAGCAGTCTCTCAGCTGCTGGGAACGAAATCCAGATGTCTGCGCCCCCTTGTGGTCAAGTGTGGCATTGCGCCCTTGCGTCACTTTGCATCTGGCTAACGTGGGACCTGAAGATTGGAACTGGCATTCTTAGGCTTAGGAGGCAGGCGCCTTAACCGCTAAGCCAGCTCTGCAGCCCAAATACCTCTATTCTTAACTTGAGTATTAGAAGTCCAATGCACTGTCTATGGAGCCACACAACCACCTTCAACTTGAGTGTTTCTGATGATGGGATACTCATTGTCTCTCAAGGACTTTTGTTTTTGAGATGTTGTAGTAATGAAAGGGGGAGTCTTTTGTTCTCAATCTTTTCCAAGTGAGAGGGAGTCCCTAGCCCACTTGTCACTACATTATCATGTAAGTTACTGCTACTTGGATCGCTTTTAAATCGGTAGTATTCATCTGATCTTTTCACTTTCTGTTTGTAGAAGATTGTTTTTGGAAATGTATGCCCTCTCTGTTTCATTCCATTCGTCCCTTTCTGGGGTAACACTGCATCCAGAAATATGACACAATGCTTTGTTTCTCCTCTTCTTATCTAAGCTTATAGAAAATATTTGAATGTGATAATCATTAGGAGCATAACTGTCCCCCCACCCTTGGTTTCCAGGTGTGGTCTCAGGGTGGCTCACGTGTCCTGAACACATTTGTAATGGAAACTTGCTTTACTCACTTTCTGGGTTCACCCTTTTTGCTTGGGTGTGGGACCAAGCCTTGTCACTTAGACTTTTCTGATTGTCGTGTTGATTAAGCAGTTGGCTCTTAAGCTGTAATTATCTTTCTCTTCAATTAAAATCATATTTTTTTATTGCAACACACACTCATTGCAAAATCTTATAATAGGTATTGGGTTTTTGTTTCTCTCTAAACAAACTTTCCCTGACTTCATATTTTTTTTTGCCTGAGTTTTTCAACTATTAGATGCTGCTGCCCTGAGCTGACCAGGAGGTTCTTCCCAATGATGATGGATATTGAGAATATGATTTAATCAATGAGCCTTAAGCATTTTCTGAAAATATTCATTGAATTCAATGATCATCTCAGTAAAACACATACACACAGTATATATATATATATATATATATATATATATATATATATATATATGTTAGTCTGTGATAGCCAGTCTAATTCTTTTATTAAGATTTATGGAGAAGAAAGTAAAGGGAATTAATTTCCATATGACTCAGGCATATTTTGAATAGAAGTAATCAAAACAAATAGGAACTGGTTAAGTATATTAAGGGTATTTTTTTAGTGCCTCGTGTTAATGGACATGGATTAGCTCTTACGCCATGGTAAGTGTGGGTTTGTTCATTCCACCTTACCAAAATGAGTGGTGGAGAATTTAGAGTGGATAAATAAACACATAAAATCTGATAGATATTTCAAGAAATCAGCAGTCAATGTTCATGCAACAATGTTACTGATTGCTTTAAAAGTAGTAGCCATATGTTGAGTACTGGAGCTATCCAGAGAGCAATCCAGGTATCAGTCCAGCTTTTACTGAGTGCTCTAACATTTGTACACAGTGCTGTGCACCTACTACATTCAACAAGTACCAATTAGCTCTGATGCAGTGCACTGCAAGAACTGTCTTATGGCATTGTTCTTGGTGCCAGGTTACAGCAGAAGTCAAGACAGTCATGGACCTTAGCATTAAGAGAATTTACATACATCACTTCAACAGACATACAAATAAATACAAAACTACAAATTGTGCTAGGAGATAGAAAGGGAAACCACAGAATAATAGGAGAACTTGGTTTGGCTGATGGTGGTGGTGGGGAAGAGAGGAAAGTAGCTAGTCGAGGAGGAGACATTTGAGTTAAGACCGACTAGTGAGTAGAAGTCTTAGCTCAGTCACACTGCTCTAGGCAGAGGGGAAAAAATCTATAAAGGAGCTGGAGTGGGAAGGAGAAGAGGGTTACAATTTAATTGACCAGCCGGGCGTGGTGGCACACCTTTAATCCCAGCATTTGGGAGGCACAGGTAGGAGGATCACCGTGAGTTTGAGGCCACCCCGAGACTACATAATGAATTACAGGTCAGCCTGGGCTAGAGTAAGCCCTAACTCAAAAAACCAAAAAATTAAAAAAAAAAAGAATTTAATTGACCATAGTAATTAGTATATATGCATATCAATTCATATATCTTAAATACATATATATTTAAATATTTTATATTTATTTATTTATTTGACAGAGAAAGGGGGAGTGTGAGAGAGATAGAGAGAGAGAGAGAGGGAGAGAGAGAAAGAGAGAATGGGTGTGATAGGCCTTCCAGCCACTGCAAACAAACTCCAGATGCATGCACCACCTTGTGCGTCTGGCTGACATGGGTCCTGGGGAATCGAACCTGGGTCCTTTGGCTTTGCTAGCAAATGCCTTAACTGCTAAGCCATTTCTCCAGCCCTAAATGTATATATTTTTAAATATTTATTTTTATTTATTAATTTATCAGAAAGAGAGAGAGAGAGAGAGAGAGAGAGAGAGAGAGAGAATGGGTTTGCCAGGGCCTTTGGCCATTGCAAACTAACTCAAGATGCATGTGTCATCTTATGCATCTGGCTTATGTGGGACCTGGAGAATTGAACCTGGATTCTTAGGCTTCACAGGCACACACCTTAACCTCTAAACCATCTCTCCAGCCCTAAATACATATATTTTTAAAAACTATCAAATAAGACCAGTAGGGTTGGTGAAGAAACAGAAAAGAGACACAATTTGAGAAAGGCCAGACATTGCTGCATTTTGGACAAGTAGAAGCCTTTGAAGGGTTTTAGGCAATTGCAGGAACAGGATCAGCTTAGTATGGGGAGAATATATTGGAAGAAAGTGCAAGTGTGGGGTCATCCAGGCTGGACAAGGGGGATGGTGGTGATGGTAGATGAGAAAAGTAATTGTGTCATGGATATGGCCATGATGAGCTCAGTATGTTTATGAATACATATATTTATAGTTATGAATGCATATATTTATATTCAAAAATACATAAATTTATAAATACATAAATCTATAGTTTTAGGAGATATAGCGTTTGACCTAGGTGAAAGCTACAACTGAAGGATTCTGAGACCAACATTAGTTTTCTAGATTGCTTGGCTCAAGTTGAATTCCAGGAAAATGTAAGAATTCATTAACATAATGTCTTCTCCTTTAGTGCTTTGAACAAATCAAACATGTTGGATGACCTTTAAAGATCATGGATAGGATGGCAACTCAGAGATAAATCATGCTATCCTAAGAGGCTTGGACATATGTGTGTACTACAACACGCACAAATATAATACACCATGAATTTTATGATTACATATCATACATTTAATATGTTTAAGTTTTCAGGGTACCAATACTTTGGGAGAAAAAAAACAGCTTCAAAAGCTTTTGCATAAATTGGCAAACGATTTATCCTATCATTTTAGCTTTGGATCTTGGGAAATAGTCTTACACAGATTGTCCTTTCACTCCTCAGAAGCTTCACGCAGCTGTTTCCCTGCACACCCTGGAGGGCGACAGGTAGTCATGATAAAGATGACTCAAGCCCTTATGGCTTCTCCTCCCTGCTGAGCCTGGCCTTCCCCCTGAGCAATTCTCATCTTCCCACTGGCCAACATTCAGTTCTCCAGCTCCCTCCACTGTGCAAACTCTGCGAGCACCTTCTAGAGTCGCTGATGGGGAGCTGTCAGATTCTTCCCACGTCACCCTGGAGGTATCCACCATGAGGCTGATGGCTTCTCACCAGCAGAAATCTAGTTCTACAGTTGTTGTTCCCGGGTTATCTCTTGATTGTCTATGCTGCTTTCTTTTGAAAACAATGATGAAAATAAAAACCATGATAAAATATTTATCTGATTATATGTCAGCCTACTCGGCTGCTAGTAGATAAGATAGGGAGATTGTAGCACTAAAATGACTGCCTACCAGAATCAGCACATACGGCGGTTTAGGGGAGATGTCCTCTGAGCCTTCAAGTATCCTGGAGGCCTTACATTTAATGTAAAATGCAATAAAATATTTAAGAGTGTTACCCTTTAAAAAATGTGCCCTGAAAATACTTATCTAGTAGTATGAGTAGCTTCTTTTTAAGACCAATAAAAAAGAAGCAAGGAAGTCTCATATTTTCCAAAAGAAGTTGCCTACTCCTCCTCACACCTTTGTCAAACATTTGGCATATATTATGTGTGGAACAATGACACTTACTAATTAAAAATGATGGTGACTTAATTTACCCCATTTGTAACAATGCAATAAAAAGTGTATGGAAATTCTCATGTGTTTGCATTTAGTTAATAAATATTGAGTTTATTTTAATAGGCTATGTGTCAACTTGCATGGCTGATGCTAAATAAATTTGTTGACTCAATATGCAAATAAGTGGATATAAGATACAATATATAAAATGATACCAACTGGATGTTGTTAAAAACAAAAACATTGCACTTCATTTGGTTAACAAAGTTGTATTTGTAGTTCTGTTCATTTGAAATGTGAAATTGTACTCAAGTATTTTTTTTCAAATCTCAGCATTTTCAAATAAATGACATATTTTAAAATGGACACACTTTTCTCAGAAGATGCTTCATGTATATATTCTCTTAGAAAGTGGATTTCAACTCAATAATTAAAATGAACATATTCTGACCAACCAAGGTCATAGTGTCTGTCCTGTGTTGATGGTGTTTTGCGTTATTCCAAAATGCTGAACTAATGTGATTATGCAGTGTATTAGTTTGTAAGAGAAGTTGAGTAACTTGTTCTGAGTAAAGTAATGACTCACCGAGAAGAACCTTGAGTTTCATGTATTTTCCGTGTATTGGACCCTCTGATCTTCATGACTTGATTCATTTAAATGAGGTCTGCTTCAAAGTCAGGTACTTTGTTTCTGCAATTTTGAAGAAAAATTGCATCTCCTTAAGAATATACAGTTAACTGTATATAATTATATATCACATTAACAGTGATATCTTTTGGCAACTAAAATTCATCATCAATTACATTTTAAGGAAGATCAGAGTGCAGAAATTGTTTCTGAAATGCTTGATACCAGTTTTTGCCTGATATACAGTATAAATGCCTACTCTGAATTTTGTAAACACATCATGGCATGTGTGTAAAACAGTGAATTTGCTCATGATTTTGTTATGCTATACTATGCTAGCTTAAGAAAAATGCCTGGGTCTGAAAAGATGGCTCAGTGATTAAGAGCACTTCCTGTGTAAGCATGAGGGTCAGAGGAAGCCCGAGTTGACTCTTTTTTTTTTGTTTATTTATTTATTTGAAAGACACATACAGAGAAAGAGGCAGAGAGAATGAGGCAGATAGATAGAGGCAGAATGGGCGCTGCAAATGGATTCCAGATGCATGCACCACTTTGTGCATCTGCTTATGTGGATCCTGGGGAACTGAGCCTCCAACGGGGGTCCTTCAGGCTTAACAGGAAAGAGCTTAACAGCCAAGCCATCTCTCCAGCCCCTTTTTAGTTTTTTGTTTATTTATTTATTTGAGAGCGACAGACAGAGAAAAAGGCAGATTGATAGACAAAGAATGGTTGAGTTGACTCTTGAGTTTGACCCTTAGGTCCCACATAGGCAGCTGGGTGTGGCTATGCACATCTGCAATCCCAGTCCCACAGGAAAGCAGAGACCAGGGATCACCCTGAGCTCATAGAAAACATGGCAGGCTCCTGGATCAGCAAGAGCCTCTGACTTTCATAACAACCGGCCGAAGGGTGATGCAGCTGGACAGCTGGTGTTCAGTTCTGGCCAGCACAGGCTAGTGTCCCCTGCCACAAGTGAGAACATGGAGCGTTGCATGAACACATACATGTGCATAACATAATACACACACACACACACACACACACACACACACACACAAAAGGAAAAGAAAAACGAAAAACCCCAAAGGAATCCCAAAATGTGTTTTACTCCACCTGTTTATATGTCACATGGGATTTGTGTGTGGAGTCTTCGCTTCAGTCTGGGCAGCTGTATTAGAGTCAGCATCTTATGGTTTGAAGTGCTTTAGACTTAGAAAGCGCTTGGCTTCTCTGGTGCTTACCACACCCTGTGATATAGGAAGACTAAATCTGACCGCCTGCCCCCATGGCAGGTGAGGAAATGAAGCCAAAGCATTTCCGGATGAGTAAGAGAATTGTACATTTCTTTTGCAACATTGGAATTGTTTAGGAGTGTGTATGAAGGAAAAGAAAACAATCAATTTATACAGGGAAGTGTACAAATTAGTTAATTTTTAAAAATTATTAAGAACATATTTTGGGGCTGGAGAGATGGCTTAGTGGTTAAGCGCTTGCCTGTGAAGCCTAAGGACCCTGGTTGGAGGCTCAATTCCCCAGGACCCACGTAAGCCAGATGCACAAGATAGCATATGGATATGGAGTTTGTTTGCAGTGGCTGGAGGCCCTGGTGTGCCCATTCTCTCTTTCACTCTGCCCCTTTTTCTCTCTGTCTGTTGCTCTCAAATAAAAACAAATAAATAAAAGAAAGAAATCCAAGCATCCTTAAAAAAAAAAAGAACATATTTTGTATGGATACATCATGTGTTTTCTTTTCTCTCCTCCCTGCCCCCATTCCGCAGGGGCCCCTCCTCAGTGAGGTTGCTGGTATTCCCTATGGGGTTGTGGGTTATGCGTTGTGGGGGTGGGAGCGGCAGTTAGTTACTGGGGGTGGGGAAGGCAGTGCCTCTGGGCAGTGTCTCAACCTACTGCTGTTAGAGTCTTTCCATCCCCCTTCTGCAAAAGTACCTGTGCCTGGTGGGTGTGTTTTAAGTCTACTTCAGTGATGAGCTCTCAGAAGCCTCTAGATCTCTGCTTTGGTAGGTGTTGAGTATCCTCAGCGTCTGTCTCCTTCACCCTGGAGCTGATTGTCAGGGGCACCATGGAGGCAGCACTCTTGCTCATCTCCCCACTTCCTCTGTGGTTTCACTGGGGTCTTGACTGAGATGTAAGGGGTGGTTTATCTCCTTGGGTCTCGCTACTTTTCTGCGTGTGCACCCTCCGGTGCAAGGGGCTGGTTAATTTTTTTTTTTTTTTTTTGCCGTTCAAATAATATCTTTATTCTGACAAAAGTTGTGGATTAATTATTAGAAATTGCTTTTCTTGGACTGGGAATGTAGCTCTGTGAAGATCACAGCTCTAGCGTGCACGAGGTCCTGGGTTCCATCTGCAGCACCCCTCCCCCATACACATATAGAAATAAGTTACTTTTCTTAAAGGAAAGAGTTTTTTCTTTCTATAAATATTCAACATCTTCTATATATGAGGTAGACTCTCCTCCTCCTTCTTCTTCTTCATTTTTTTTTTTTTTTTTGAGGCAAGATCTTGCTGTAGCCCAGGCTGACCTAGAACTCACTATGGAGTCTCAGGCTGGCCTCAAACTCTCAGCAATCCTCCTATCTTGGCTTCTGGAGTACTGGGCTTAAAGGTATGCACCACCATGCTTGGCCAGACTCTTTATTAATGTAGTTTATTTTTTAGTTAGCATACAAAGTTGTAGACACCGTCATGGTGTTTTATGATACAATTTGTTTTAGTTGGTTTTCCTTCCTTCCTCATCCTCCTGATCCATCTTTCCCCTCTTGTAGCCTCTTTCCTTCCCTTTACATGTCACATGGGTCTTTTTGCCCCCCCCACCCCTTCCTTGTTATTTTTTTGTTTTGTTTTGTTTGAGGTAGGGTCTCCCTGTAGCTCAGGCTGACCTGGAGTTCATTATGTAGTCTCAGGGTGGCCTTGAACTCTCTGCAATCATCCTACCTCTGCCTCCCAAGTGCTGGGACTAAAGGAGTGCATCACCACGCCCAACACCTTTGTTATCTTTTTTTTTTTTAAGAAAGACAGAGACAGAGAGAGAGAGAGAGAGAGAGAGAGAGAGAGACAGAGAGACAGAGAGAGAATGGGCATGCCAGCTGTGAACAAACTCCAGGCACATGCACACCCCTGTGGGAAAGTGCAGCATTTTGCCTTTGTGTCATTTTTTGCATCTGGCTAAACGTGGGATCTGGAGAATTGAAAGGGCATTCTTAGGCTTGGCAGGCAGGCACCTTAACCGCTAAGCCATCTCTCCAGCCCCCTTGTTATCTTTTATTACCTTCTCTTGGTCACCATTCTAGCTTTTTCTGTTTTACCCATGTTTAAGCCTTCTATGTGCATACATATGGATATTACAGACGCGAGGACGGGCAAACCAGCTCTCTGGGGACATTCTGAAAGAAGCCCATGTTCCACCGCACGAATATTCCTATCATGGGTGGTTTCAAGCTATCAGTGGTTTCATAACCAGCTGGGAAAAATCCCTGAATATCCATCAGTCAGTGTTTGGAGCAGAAGCCAGCTCACATAGGCCTGCCCCTGCTGATCCCACATCAGACCAATCATCTATTATTATTTTAAAATTGACTTTGTCGAAATTTACATACAATGCAATGTACTCATTTTAAGTGTTAAGAGTCATGACAAATAGATACACCCATGTCACTATTGCCATAACCAACACTTGCTTCAGGAGTTCTCTGGGGCCGCTCCCCAGTGAACCAGTGCCTTCCAGCTTCTCCACCCCTCTCACCCTCGTTGGCTGTTGATCTTCCTTCAGTGTTGATGAGATCTGCTTTTCTCAGAAATTCACAAGATATAATCATATAGACACAGCCTTTTGCGTTTGGCTTCTTTAGCTTAATATGTATGCATATATTTAAGATATGGGATCTGACTCTGTTGCCCAGGCTGGCCTCAGACTCTGGGCCTGAAATGTTCCTCCTGCCTTCTGAGAAGCTGGGATCACAAGTGCATGCCACCATGCCTGGATTCCCACATTCTCATATATCATTACTGATTCTTTTAAAAAAAACGAGAGAGAGAGAGAGAGAGAGAGAGAGAGAGAGAGAGAGAGAGAGGAGAGAGAGAGAGAGAGAGGAGAGAGAGAGAGAGAGAAAGAGAGAGAGGAAGAGGGAGAGGGAGAGGGAGAGGAGGATATAAGAATTGGGCACACCAGGGCCTCTTGCCACTGTAAATGAACTCCAGATGCATGTAGTACCACTTTGTGCATCTGGCTTTATGTGGGTCCTGGGGACTTGACCCCAGGCTGGTAGGGTTTGACAGCAAGTGCTTTTGATGGTTGATCCATCTCTCCAGCCCACTTCTACTTTTTTCAATTGGTGGATTGTGTTCTGCAGTGTAGATGTGCCTCAGCTTATCTATTCATCAGAGTTTCAATCACAAATTCTGGTCTTACTAAATTCTTTGTAATGCTAGATGTTGCAGCCATAGCTTTTGAAGCCAGCTAGAGGTGATGATGCATTCAACCAGTACCTTTTCAGTTTGATTTTGAGTTTATGAGACTAATCTTATGCAATGGAGTTTAATCTTAGCCTCAGTCCCAACACTTAAGAAATAGTTACTCTAAAAATCTACTCACTCAGTTACCTGAATACATTTTTCATTTTTGATATTTGAATATATATATAATTTGTTTTGTTTTGTTTTTGAGGTAGGGTCTCACTCTAGCCCAGGCTGACCTGGAATTCACTATGTAGTCTCAGGGTGGCCTTGAACTCTCAGCAATCCTCCTACCTCTGCCTCCCGAGTGCTGTGATTAAAGGCGTGTGCCACTGCGCCCAACGATATTTGATTATAATTTTAAGAGCTGAGTAGATCAGATTGCGTGTCTGGTGCGCTAAACTAAATAATTGCTCTTTTACAACTTACAGAACCAACAACTCAGTGGACCTTCTGGGGAATAATTGCTAGTTAAATAAGACAGTTTTAACTTATTAACTTGATGGTTCTTTAAAACAACTCCTTCTCTTCCACCTCTTTCTCCCCCTCTTCCCTTCCCCATTTCTCGCAAATAAAGAAACTTTCTAGAATAGAATACATCGTAAGTGACTTGAACAAGTAGTGTAGTTTTAAGTCTCTTTCCTGAGGTTACAGCAGGTGGCGCTCTTAGCTTGAGGAAGCCTGCTTTGGCACCCTAAGGTTCTTTTTCTAGGTGGCTCCCTTCCTACCTTAACCTATTTGCCAGTCCATTTGTTTTGCATAACTAGAATTCATAATTTAATTTATTTATTTGAGAGAGAAAGAGAATGGGCAAGCTAGGGCCTCTAGCCACTGAAAACGAACTCCAGATACATGTGCCACCTTGTGCATCTGGCTTATGAGGGTACTGGGGAATCAAACATGGGTCCTTAGGCTTTGTAGGCAAGCGTCTTAACTGCTAAGCCATCTCTCCAGCCCTAAAATTCATCTTTTTTTTTTTTAAATTTGAGAGAGTCAGAGAAAGAGAGAGAGAGAGAGACAGATAGAGAATGGGCTTGCCAGTGGCCTTTCAGCTGCTGTGAACAGACTCCAGATGTGTGCACCCCCTTGTGGGCAAGTGTGGCATTGCACCTGTGCATAACTTTGCATCTGGCTAAACGTGGGGCCTGGAGATTTGAACAGGTGTTCTTAGGCTTGGCAGGCTAAGCCATCTCTCCAGCCCTAAAATTCATATCTTTTGATCATCAAGTAAAACATGCTGTTTGTTCAACATTTAAAAATGTGCATTCTTTGTTGCTAAAACATATGTATGTTTAAAAGATAAAGAGTTTGGGCAGAAATACCCTGTGGAAGTGGATGGTGTGGTGCCAAAAGCCATCGATTATCACAGAAAAATTTTCAATGTCAGGGGCAGGATACCTTCCAGTGAGTTGTTGGTAAGGGAGGCCCCTGATTACCCCAAAGCAATGCAGCCCATTGCCAAGAGTCTTGGCTGTCCACTAGAATTATTTGTTAAAACCTTGTTGCTGAGGCTGAGCTGGCAGTCTTTTCCCTGTTGATGAGGTGTTACAGTGCTGGAATATGCTATGCAGCCTGCTTGGGGAGAAAAGTCATTGGCAGCCTTAATCAGCAAGCCAAGCAAAATGTGTCAATTTGTGCAATGGTGGCATGTCTGTCATGGGGGAAACTAACTGCTCTTGACTGGAGGGAATTCATGCCAGGTACTGAAAACCTAGTCAAAGCATACGGCGGGGAAGTGCACATGACCTAGAGGGGAAGCTACCACTGTTGTCTGGCTAAATAGGTATATTATGCTCATCAAATTGCTCTCTAAATATTTGTTTATGCTCATATATTAATGTGACTCTCACTTTTCATTAGAGAAGCTTCTCTTTTCAGATGGCAGTGACCACTGGGGAGACTCAAAGCTCATGAAAGTGCTGTGACAATGAAGTATTCAGCATTAAGTGAGTCATCTTTTTTGATAGCCTGCAAGGCTCAGGGACCATCATGGAAGAGCTGGCAGAAAGAATGTAACAGTCAAAAGGGCAAAAGATGGGGAGGAGTCTTTTGGAATACCATCTTCCAGACAAAAAGTGGTCATTGCATTCATGACCTCATGCTAGCGGTTGCAACCTAAACAAGACACTCATAATATAAGGACCAAAATAAATAAATAAATAAATAAATAAATAAATAAATAAATAAATAAATAAATAAAAATGATGACATCAAAATAGAGGAACTACTTAGGAAGAAGAAAGGGTTCAATGGAGTGGGGAAGGAGAGCACAAACAAAGGAGGGGTGGGACTATGATCAGGGCACAGTGTATAAAAAGTTAAAAAGATCGGGCTGGAGAGATGGCTTAGCGGTTAAGGTGCCTGCCTCCTAAGCCTAAGAATGCTGGTTCCAATCTCCAGCAGTTCTAATCTCCAGGTCCCACGTTTAGCCAGATGCAAAGTGACGCAAGGGATCAATGCCATACTTGCCCACAAGGGGTGCACACATCTGGATTTCGTTCATAGCAGCTGAGAGGCTGCTGGCATGCCTATCTCTATCTGTCTTCCTCTCCCTCTTTCTCTGTCTCTTTCCAAAAACAACAACAAAAAAAAGTTAAAAAGATATACAAAAGGCAGCCAGGTGTGGTGGTGCACGCCTTTAATCGCAGTACTCAGGAGGTAGAGGTAGGAGGATCGCCATGAGTTCAAAGCCACCCTGAGACTACATAGTTAATTCCAGGTCAGCCTGCACCAGAGTGAGACCCTACCTCCAAAAAAAAAAAAAAAAAAAAAATTGGGCATTCTCTCTAAACCCATTGCTAGTCCCTGAGAAATGGCCATAACAGTTCAGCATACATTGTACTTTCAGATCCTTCTGTCGTTAATGTGTACAAGTGACATAAAGGTAACATTGTAAGTTGGTAAAATTTTAAACTTAAAAAATTGTAAACAGCCGGGCATGGTGGTGCACACCTTTAATCCCAGCACTCGGGAGGCAGAGGTAGGAGGATCGCTGAGAGTTCGAGGCCACCCTGAGACTACATAGTTAATTCCAGGTCAGCCTGGACCAGAGTGAGACCCTACCTCAAAAAAACCAAAAAAAAAAAAAAAAAAATTGTAAACAGTGTGCTCATGTTTTGCTGCCTGATACCTTACATAGGTCTTTCCTTGAGTGACTTAAAGGCATTTCTGCAATTCACTACTTGAACCCAGAGAGCCCTTTCATGCCTGTGCATGGACTGTGGTCTGGTGATCAAAGCTGAAGTCTCATAAGGTCTGAATGTTCCAGCTGCCCCATGTTAACACATGTTAAAAACCTAACCACCAGTGTGATGGCACGAAGGGGTGAGGCCTTTGGCAGGAAAGAGCCCTGGTGAATGGGATTAGCAGCCTTATAAATGACAGAGACCCCAGAGCATTGCCTTACTCCTTCTGCCATGCAGAGATGTTGCAGGAAGTCACTGTTTATGAACTCAGAAGTGGGCGCTCACCAGGTACCGAATCTGCCTGCAGAACTCTGAGGGAGAAATTTCCATCATTTCCAGCTGGTGGCCCGTGGTGTTTGTGACAGCAGTGCAGACAGAATAGAGCAGACTCTGTACTGAGGGTGCTTCTTAGGGGGTGGGGGGAGAATAGATAGGGCCATGTGAATTTCAATGAAAATCTAAGGCTTCCTTTGCCAATCAAAGACTGCAGACTATTCTGGTAAAGAGAGTATTAGGAAAGCATATTATTATTTGGGACTTGGTACTATTTCATGAAATCCTAGCCATTGGAACATCAGTGGGAAAAATTTGTGAAAATATTCATTTGTTTTGACAGCTTCTCAGAAATGCAATAGTGTATCTTGTAGGTAGCTTACTCCACTCTGAGATAAAAACATAGACCACATTTTTCTCATTTTAAGGATATTTTATTTACTTACTTGCAAGCAGAGAGAGACAGACAGAGAGAGAGTGGGAGAGAGAGAGAGAGAGAGAGAGAGAGAGAGAGAGAGAATGAGGGAGAGAGAGAGGGAGAGAGAGAGAGAATGGGTGTGCTAGGGTGAACTTGGGTCGTTAGGTTTTGCAGGCCAGTGCCTTAACCACTGAGCAATGTCTCCAGTCTCTTTTTCTTGTTTTGATTGATAGATAGTCACTGTACAAAGTGATGATTAAAAGCTTAATTTTCTATTTTTGACATTTTTATACATGTATATAATGGATTTTGATTTTGATCTTATCCTTCTCAATTACCCTCTCTTATACCCTCCTCCTCCCAATAGCACTCTTGCTATTCCCCATTAATCCCAAAAGTGAATTAAAAAATTTTATTGACAACTTCCATAAATATAAACAACATACCATGATCGGTATCCTCTCACAAAACCCTCACTTTTCCCTTCTCAAATGCCCCTCCACTGAATCCTTTCTTCTTTCCAGTTAGTCTCTCTTCTATTTTGATGTTATTTTTTCCTGCTGGTCTTGTGTAGGTAGTGTCAGCCATTGTGAGGTCATGAATATCTAAGCCACTTTGTTTCTTTTTTTAAAAAAGCCTATTTAGGGCTGGAGAGATGGCTTAGTGGTTAAGGCGCCTGCCTCGTAAGCCTAAGAACGCTGGTTCCAAACTCCAGCGGTTCCAATCTCCAGGTCCCACGTTTAGCCAAATGCAAAGTGATGCAAGGGTGCAATGCCGCACTTGACCATAAGGAGGAGCATGCATCTGGATTTCGTTCGCAGCGGCTGAGCAGTTGCTGGCGTGCCCATGTCTATCTGTCTTCCTCTCCCTCTCTCTCTGTCTCTCTCTGTGTCTCTCTCTCAAAAAAAAAAGCCTATTTATTTGTGTGTGTGTGTGAGAGAGAGAGAGAGAGAGAAAGAAAGAGAGAGAGAGGGACTGGGTATGCCAAGGCCTCTTGCTACTGCAAATGAGCTCCAGACGCATGTGCCACTTTGTGCATCTGGCTTTATGTAGGTAACTGGGGAATCAAACCTGAGCTGCTGGGCTTTGCAAGCAAGTACCTTTAACTATGGAACCATTTCCCCAGCCTGAAAAGTGATGTTTTCTTAACAGTATCTTTAGTCAAGTATATTATGTTTTTTTTTTTTTTTTTTTTGAGGTAGGGACTCAATCTAGCCCAGGCTGACCTGGAATTCATTATGTATTCTCAGGGTGGCCTCGAACTCACAGTGATCCTCCTACCTCTGCCTCCCGAGTGCTGGGATTAAAGGCGTGCGCCACCACGCCCGGCTCTTTGTTTTTTGACTATATTCACTCCCCACTGCCCTCTCCTGTCCCTCTCACTAAGGTGGTTTTTGTACTTTCCTTGGAGGTCCTGCTCTCTTGCCTCCACATGATTGTCAGTAGGGGAGGATCTCTGAGGCCACTCCAAGAAAGAATCAATGTACGGATGGCATTTGAAGCCATGGGATTGGAGAAAATGACCGGGGATGGCGTCAAATCCAGAGGTCATGGAGTAAAGTCCGAGGAAAGGCTTCCAGTGGAAGTGGGGTCTCAGAGAGCCACATAAAGGGACAACATTTCCAAAAGAAGGAAATGCTGACAACCCAAGGTACCTTAGAAATGCCTGCTGGCCTTACACTTGTGCACACCTTGGTTGAAATCGTTTGAGTCTTGCACCATTTAAATGTAACCGCAAGGAAGGTAGATGTCATTTAAAGCTGTGACTATTTGTTGGCATTTTTGAGTACCATTGGGTGGTGACATTATGTATTACTGGGGGCTAGGGACCTTGTTCAGAAACAGTCCTTGCCAATTTCTTTGAGTCTGAAAGGTTTCCTACTGCCTGTGCTGGGAGGGGACATAGAGAGAGCTGCATGCGTAATGGAGTGAGATGAACAGAGAACTTAAAGCCACTGAAAACTATTAAAATGAGGGTGATTTCGGAGTGCTGCATGCTGAAGCCAGTTCTGTTAGAAGTGGGTTTATAAGGGCTGTGGAGATGGCTTCACGGTTAAGGTGCTTGTCTGCCACTAAGAACGCCTGTTCGAGTCTCCAGGTCCCACGTTTAGCCAGATGCAAAGTGAAGCAAGGGTGCAATGCTGCACTTGCCCACAAGGGGGCACATGTGTCTGGAGTTTGTTCACAGCAGCTGAGAGGTGGCTGGTGTGCTCATTCTCTCTCTCTCTCTAGCTCTTTCTCAAAAATAAGAAAAGAAAAAAGAAGTGGGATAATAACCCTCAATGGTACTTGGCTGTGGAATCCCTCGGCCTCAACTTCTCTTTCCTCTGCTCACTTTTTTCATCTCCCTCCTTGGTTTCTCTGTCCCATTTTAATTCCAGTGAGTCATAACGGGACACAAACACTGAGTGCATCCCGGCTGGGAGCATAGCTCAATGTAGGACACTGGCCTAGCACCCTGAGGCCTTGGGCCTGGTCCCCAGCACCACCAAACAAACCAAAAGAGAAGACACACTTTTGCCATCCTAAATGAGTACTTTCTCAGTGCCAGCCCTTTCTTCTTTGCTGGTGTTTTGTTATGTGCTGCCTCAGTTAATCTTCGTCGTGGTTACCCTGAGAAGCCAGTACCATCACTACTACCACGCCCACCCCAAAGAGCAGGACGTGGAGGCACTCAGCAGAAGTTACTGACTAATAACTAGCAGAGCCAGGGTGGGATTCCAGCCTGGCTGAGGAACCCGGGCTCTTCATCATGAAATTCTGCCCTTGTTTCCTTTCTAGGGTTATGAATGTGGCAGACTAGATCAAGGCATTGTGGCGGTTAGACTTTGGCTGTCATCTGCCCCAGCCCAGCACTTGACTTCCGTCACTGGCGTGGAGGTCTGACTCACTCTAATAGAAACCCCACCCTGGGTCCCCTGGCTGCCAGATAGGAGAAAGGAGAGCAAAGCATGGGTGGTTCACACCCTTGCGTCTGTTACATGTGTGTGCTCCAGTTCATTTCTCTCTCCTCTGCCTGGTTGATTTCTGAATGAATCATTTAACTTGCCTCTCAACAAGTCAACCACTTCTTCCACGTGTCCTTGGAACTTCTATGAAACCTCTCTAACAGTCTGTCCACCTCTGTCTTTAACTGTGAAGCTCTTATCATGTCTTATCACTGAGTCTCCAATCTGGCATGCTGTAGGGGTACATTAAGTTCCATCATGGCATGCAAGAACGTGTTAGGGGGCTGGAGAGATGGCTTAGTGATTACAGTGCTTGTCTGCCAAGCCTAAGGACACAGGCTTGATTCCCCAGGACCCATGTAAACCGGATACACAGGGCACATGTGCCTGGAGTTCGTTTGCAGTGACTAGAGGCCCTGGCACACCCATTCTCTCTATCTGCCTCATTCTCTCTCACAAACAAATAGATGTATAAAATATTTTTAAAAAGAAGGTACTAAGAAATGAGCAGGGCAACTGTAGAAAATATAATTTTTTCAGCAACCTTGACAGGCTAATCCACCAGAAAGCAACTTTTTTTTTTTTTTTTTTTTTAGGTAGGGTGTCACTCTAGCCCAGGCTAACCTGGAATTCACTTTTTAAAAAAATATTTTTATTTTTATTTACTTATGGAATTCACTTTGTATTCTCAGGGTGGTCTCGAACTCATGGTGATCCTCCTACCTCTGCCTCCCGAGTGCTGGGATTAAAGGCGTGCACCACCACGCCCGGCTTGTTTTTGTTTTTTGAGGTAGGGTTTCACTCCAGCCCAAGCTGACCTGGAATTCACTATGTAGTTTCAGGGTGGCCTCGAACTCACAGCGATCCTCCTCCCTCTACCTCCTGAGTGCTGAGATTAAAGGCATGCACCACCACACCTGGCTGAAAGCAATTTTTAAAGTAATCTTAATCTCCAACCCCAACGTCTTTGAGTGTTTATGTACTTTATTATCCATATTCCAACAACTTTTGTCTATGCCCTTGACATTACTGTTGAAATCAAGGAGACACACTTCATATTATTGCCAGTAGTCTTTAATGGAAGTTAGCGCTAGTAAAACAATACTACTTCATCAAAAGTCTGTGATAAAAACAAGGGCCCAGGTCACCCGATGAAAGCCCATTAAAAGACAACTCCAGATCCAGAAAAATGTAAATTTAACTTGCTATAAAGATCAACATGGCGGCAGGAACTTGTGATTGAATGTTGTGTTAGAAGGGCATAAAGGACTCAATGCGAATAGTGAGCCCAAACAGAGGAGACAGAGTAAAACACAGAGAGAATTCATGCAGCATCTCTCTGGGAAAGCAGTTAGCAATCTAGTTGTTAATTTCTCATCCCCAAGGAAGCAACCATGAGGCAGAATCTGTGAAGTTTTACATTAATTCTTCAACTTCCTGAACTTTGGATGAGACCACCTCACCATTCACTACCTCCTGCACGATCGTCTTGATTTTTCGGGTTTTACTTGGGTCTAAAAACAAAAAACAAACAAGCAAAAAAAAAAAAAAAAATGGAAAAAGAGGGCAAAGGTTAGTGTCTCAACTATTAGTCCAAAGTTTATTGTCGTTCAACTTAAGCTTTTGAGGTAGGTATTGATATGATTCATCAAATTTAATCCTTCAGAAATGACCTTTATATTTTAAACAAAATGTCCTTTATCAAGGAAAATGAAATGTGCACAAATGAAGTATTTTCCCTCCTCCTACCTTTCTTCCTCCCTCCCTTCCTCCCTGTTATATTTAGAAGCCCAGGTTGGCCTGGACCTCATTATCTTCCTGCTTCAGCTTTCCAAGGGCTTGAAGGACAGGCATGCACCACCACCATGCCCAGTGTATTTGTAGGTATTTAAAGAAGTGACTGTGGTGCTTTTAATACCTCTGTGTAGAAAAAGCTTTCTTCTCATCCTTGACAAAGTTTGAGTATATTATCCACTACTCATTTTGCGTCAAGAATATATAAAATAAATGCTTTCCTCCTCTCAAAATACAAGTGTACTTTAGTCATCAATACTCAGTGATCGGTGAACGTTGATCACTGATGAATGTGATTCTGACTTATGTCCAGTGATTCTCATCAACGTACCTGTAGAAGAATCAACTGATGGTGTTTCGGATTTGGAGGCTGTCACCAACAAACTGCCATCGAAACCATCTCTGTGAAGTAAACAAGAGACCACGTCATGGGATGCTTGCCGGAATGAGAACAAAATAAGGAGATTAAAAAAAAAATTTGAACCAAAATTACAAAAAGCAACAAAATCTTGATGCATGTGACACTTTGTGCATCTGGTTTGATGTGGGTACTGAGGAATTGAATGGGGGCCATGAGGCTTTGCAAGCTAGCCACTTTAACTGCTGAGTCATCTCTCCAGCTCTCCAAACTTCTTGATTGAATGATGTACCTTGAGAGTAATCAACTGGGTCTGAACACTTTTTTTTTTTTTTTCCCAAATCCTATCTGAAATGGGTTCTGAACGTGAAGCACTCTGGAAATTATTATTATTATTTTTTGAGGTAAAGTCTTGCTCTAGCCCAGGCTGACCTGGAATTCACTCTGTAGTCTCCGGGTGGCTTCAAACTCACAGTGATCTTCCTGCCTCTGCCCACCCCAGTCCTGGGATTAAAGGCGTGCATCACCAAGCCCAGCTCATTTTAAAATGTTTATTTATTTGCAGAGACAGAGGGAGAGAGGAAGAAAGAGAGAATACAAGGGCTACCTGCCACTGCAAACAAATTTCAGATGCAAATGCCATTCTGTGCATTAGGTTTTATGTGGGTACTGGGTAACTGAACCCAGCCCTTTAGGCTTTGCAAGCAAGTGCCCAAACTGCTGAGCCAGCTCTTCAGCTGCCAATCTATAAATTAAATGGGAATTAGATTTCCCAGCTTTTACAGCCCCAAGTTCTCCTCCAGTCCAGACGGCTATGACTTTTGGACGGCTTGCTACCATAGGTCTCAGGTGGCTCAGATGGTTACAAACTGATGTGTCATCCTTTGCCTTCCGTCACTGGGCAATTGTTCTAGAACACGCATAAACATACTTGTTTATGATACGCTTCCATCTGTGCATCCTTTGTTCATTGCAACATTTTATTAATTGTTATCAAGTATGATAATGGCCGAACACATTTTGTATAGTACTTAATAAAATCCAAGTTCCTTTTCCTGTTTCCCTTCCTCCTTTTCCCTGAGACATGGTCTTACTGTGGAATCTCAGCTTCCAGAAAAATGGGACTACAGTCCTGTGCCTGTCAAGATTTGTAATTTTCAGGGCTGGAGAGATTGCTCAGTGGTTAGTCACTTGTAGCAAAGCCTGATGGCCTAGGTTCAATTTCCCCAGTTCCCATGTAGAGCCATCTGCACAAAGTGGTACACGTGTCTGGGATTCATTTGCAGCGGCAGGAGGTCCTGGAGCTCCTATTCTCTCTCTCTTTCTCTAATAAATAAATGAAAATATTTTTTAAAAAGGTTTGCGATTTTTCTATCAGCGAAAGACCCATTTTTTTCTCTTTCTCCTGTTGCAGGAAAATAACATCCTAGACCACACTGACTTGGTTTTTCAGCCCTGGGGTGGGGTGGGGGGGGGGGCTGGTATTTGCAACCTTATTGCTTGCTCACCCTTGCATTTCCCCGTCCAGCAGGCGGCGGTAGGTGTCGATCTCCAGCTCCAGGCGGGCCTTGGCGTCCAGCAGCCGCTGGTGGTCGGCGTTCTGGCGCTCAGCGTCCGCGCGCACCTGCTGCAGCTGCTCCTCCACGTTGCCGATGAGCTGCTGGACTTGGGACAGCTGGCAGCAGTAACCGCCCTCGGTTTCCGCCAACGTGTCCTCCAGGGACTTTTTCTGCACGCGGGAAGGGACAATGCATGATACCATGGAGGGGTCTGAAAACAGGGAGGGCAGCCCCAAGGCCTGACATCCTGGTAGATGGATGCCCACATTTTCTTTGTCGGTAGCCTACCATGGCGAGCTGGGCCTGGAGCTCGATGTCCAGGTTCTGCAGGGTGCGCCTCAGATCCGTGATCTCGCTCTTGCTGGACTGCAGCTGCTCCGCGTTGCTGCTGATCTCTTTCCTGAGCTCCCCGCTCTGCACAAGCCAAAGCCGGGAAGGTGAGGGGAGCTGGCGGCGGGGCGGGGGGCACTTGGGAGGCCCACAGAGCTTTCCATAAATGTGCGGAAGTGTCCTCTGTTTTTTTTTTTTTTTTTTTGTGTGTGTGTGTGTGTGTGTGTGTGTGTGTGTTACCTTTTCCAGGAACCAGGCTTCTGCGTCCTTCCGATTCTGCTCAGCCATGGCTTCATACTGAGACCTCATGTCGTTGAGGAGCCTGGTGAGGTCCACTCCGGGCGCAGCATCCATTTCTACGTTGATATCGCCTGGTCCACCTGCCTGGAAGCTTTGGAGCTCCTAAGTCAGCAAATGAGGGAGAAGAAGGCAGGGGTTCACTGTGACTTTAGTGCAGCCCAGATACAGTTGACTGCCCTACCACTGAGATATACCCCCAAATATTTCGTTTATTTGAGAGAGAAAGAGAAAGCATGGGCATTCTGGGACCTCTGGCCACTGCAAATGAACTCCAGATGGAAGTCCCATTTTGTGCATCTGGCTTTGGCAACAAGTGCCTTTAACCTCTGAGCCATCTCCCAAGCCCCCATCCCACTTCTGTAAGTCTTAGTCTCTTCCTCCACAAAAGTATTACAAATTATATTTTTGACTGGCTTGGTTTAAAAACAAAATACTAATACAATATAGTAACACATTTCTTAGCTCAAAATGTCCTTTTTTTAATTTCAAGAGAACTGAAGATATTTTCACATATCCCCTAAGCTACCATTGGCTGTATGTTCTGTGTCTATGGTAGTTGACCCTTCTTCTAGAACATTCCCTGCCTTTTACAGAAAGCAAAGACCTGGTGTACAGGTTACCAGAGAGTTTCAGCTACTGCTGAACAAATCCAGGGCTGCAAACAGTGTGGAAATTCCCATACTGTTTTGCACCATAGTCATTGAAAATCCAGTAGAAATGTCTTTAGAGTCAGAGTTCATGTGTGGATCTTATACCGGTTAAAGCATTTCTCAAACATATATAGCATTATATATTTTCTGTAGATTTTGATTTTTAACTTTTGAAAACCTCCATATTTGTTTTTAAAAGTCATTGAATCTAGATAACTAAAATTCTTGTCATTACCTAATAATGTCAATAATAAAATCAGAAAGTGCACCAAATTCATTAAACCTTCCCAAGATCCACCATCACCACCACCAGCAGCAGCCACACACAAGAAAGCAATACCCCCACCCACACGCACATAAAAAGATCCAGAACGAATGGTCATTTTTGAGGCAGGTTTTGTAGCCCAGCTAGCCTCAAACTCACAGAGATCCTCCTAAATGAAGGGAGTTAAAGATGTGAGTCACCACTCCCAGCTTACAAATGTTCATTTTTAACAGAGATGAGGTATTCTCCACATTTGAACTGCAGATTTGCAACTTGAAATGATGATTTTTGGGATCTGGGAGGACAAAAAAAAAAAAAAATCTACTGACCTCCTCATGGTTCTTCTTCATGTAGGCCAGGTCCTCCTTCAGTCCTTCAATCTGCATCTCCAGGTCAGCTCTGGACAGGGTCAGGTCGTCCAGCACCCTGCGCAGGCCGTTGATGTCGGCGTCCACCGTCTGGCGCAGAGCCAGCTCGTTCTCATACCTAAAAATGGAGTGCAAAACAGTTTATGGAATCAACACAACCATTTGGATGAGTCCCCTGCCATCTTCTGGACTATGTGATGCATGAATCTGTGCAAATGTTCAAAAAACAGAGCCAGGTATGGTGATGCACACCTGTAATCCCAGCACTTGGGAGGTACAGGCAGGAGGACCATGAGTTCAAGGTCATCCTCAGTTACACCGTGAGTTCCAGACTAGCCTGGGATACATGAAACTCTGTCTCATAAAATCAAAGGAGGAAAAGGAGATGTTGTAGTGTATGCTGAGGTTTAACTTTTGTGACTTTTTTCTTTTTAGCATCATGGTTTATTGCTCAAATGGAAAGAAACATAATGATGTAAAAATGATGAAGTGATACTTAAAAAAATTTTTTTGAGACAAGCCCAACAGATTTCCTTTTTTAATCAGCATGAGATAGAGAGAGAGACAGAGAGAGAGAGAGACAGAGAGAGAGAGAGAGGGAGAATTGGCATGCTGGGGCCTCAGCCACTGCAATCAAACTCCAGCCACATGCGCCCCCTTGTGCACATGTGCGACCTTGTGTGCTTGCATCACTGTGCATCTGGCTTACATGGGACCTGGAGAGTCAAACATGAGTTGTTAGGCTTCGCAGGCAGGTGCCTTAACCACTAAGCCACCTCTCCAGCCCAAGTGTTACTTTTCTACCGCCAATGACCCCAACAGCACTACATCTTAGAGAGGAGACTCCCTTCCAGCTCCTGCTCTGTCTGTGAAGAGCATCAGCCCTTTCCACAGGTAGAGGTGCTCACAGCACCCTAAAAGCACCTGCAAATAAAATCATAGTTACTCTTTTTGGCTACTTTTATAGCTTTTTACCAAAAATGTCACAGTTTCAGGACCATCGCTGCTGCAACTTCCTGTGTGGAAAACATGTACTATGAAACACAAGTTAGTTTTTAAAATCCCTTATGTCTGGGAGGGTGGGGTATGGGAAAGGACATACGCTATCAAAGCAAGTGCATGGCTCAGCGTTCACTCAAATGTGTCATCACGAAAACAATGGTTGCAGTTAACCCCTTGGCAAAAAAAAAAAAAAAAAAAAACATTGCTAATTCATTTTGATACATTGAACATTCAGGTTTACATTATTGGTACAATGATCATGTGGAATCATGAGTCATTACAAAATAAGGTGATCCATAGCCCCAGGTGGAAGCAACTTGTAATTTCAGGATGTGTCATGCGAATCTGTGCTTGACATGGAAATCACATTTTTCGCATGCCCCGGGTGAATGTACTAAAGCGCTGATGCATGTGACCTTCAGCAGGTCTGTATTGCTCACTGTCCGCAGAGGCAGGACCCAGGGAATAAGAAAACATGGCAAGGGCAGGTCAGTTATCCTCCGAGTATTTGACTCACTTCATCCTGAAGTCGTCAGCAGCCAGTCTTGCATTGTCGATCTGCAGGATGAGCTGGGCATTTCCAATGTTGGCAGAAATGATCTGGAAAAAAATAAGAGGGGCCACCCATGAAAATGGAGCCCTCAAGTACCAGTCTGTAGCTTTTAAGTCTTGTTTTTGACATGAAGAGCAAGTGGTGCCATTCAGTGCTATATTATTAAAGGTTTTATTCAAGGTTTGTGGCTGTAGCTCAATGGCAGAGTATTTGCTCTAATATGCCCAAAGCCTTGTGTTTGGTCCTCAGCACAAGAAAACAAAACCCACAATCGAACAAAAACCTTCAAGAGTTTAAGGCAGCTTCGTTCCAAAGCAGATATATTTATAAAATAATGTCAAAATACTAAGAAACATACATTTCTTTCAGGAAGACGGTAGAAATCCTTTATGCAACATTCCTTAAGTACAGTCTGATTGAAAAAAAACCCTATGTTCTAGGCAATTAGGACTATAAAATGTGAAAAAGAAAACTGATTTCCAAAGCTCCTCCAGAAATCACGTTCTTACCTTATTCCTGAGCTCTTCAATCACTGGGTAGTATTTACTGTAATCACTCTGTGAGCCCGAGTCTACAGCCCCAGTTCTTCGTGCTTCATAAAAGTCGCGGATTTTGTTTTCGAGCTCCGCATTGGCCTCTTCCAGAGCTCGAACCTTATCAAGGTAGGAAGCTAGTCTGTCATTCAGATTCTTCATGGCTGCTTTTTCTGATCCCGACACAAGGCCTCCATCATTGCCAGAGAAGACACTCAGAGAGCCACCTCCTGAGCCCCCTCCCAAACCCATTCCCAGCCCCCAAAGCCACCTCCTAGAGGTCCTCCATAACCACTGCCCAGTCCTGCCAAGGAAGTTCCAGAGCCTCCACCAAACAAGGAAGCGCTAGAAAAGCCGCCCCCACAGCCAGCTCTGAAGCCCAAAGCGCTTCCCCATAGCCACTTCCAATGCTCGAAGCAGAGAAGCCCCGAGGCCCTCCTGCCGCCCCGTTCTGCGAGGACAGCCGCCGACACATCCCAGAAGTGTGCACTGATAGAGACATGGTGTTGCTAGAGAGAGAGACACAGAGAGAGAGAGAGAGAGAGCAAGAGCGAGCCACAGCCTGGAGGAGGTGGTGACAGTACCCGTACTCCAGAAAGGTCACCCTTTTATAGACCACGAGGTGGGTGTTGCAGTTGAAAAGTTCATTCTCTTCATTACAAATAGGATGTCCACCCCTAACCCCATTTGGCCAGCTCAGCAGGTCCGTGATTTATGTGTAATGAAAATTCATTGATATAGAAATAATCGAATGATCATTTCCGCTAGATAGCTGTCATTAAAAAAAAAAAGAGAGAGAGAGAAAAGAAAAAGAAAAAAAAAAAGCTGGGTGGAGCAGTTAGGTTGTCATAAGGAATTTTTCTTTTCCAAATTGTTTCCTGGCCCATGTACTCAGCCCTGCCCAGTGTCTTCTATACAGTAGGAGAGCAATTCATGGGTGTTGGGTGGGTGAGTTAATGAGCCCTTCCTCAACTTTAAGCTTAAAGTTAGTCACTCATCTGTCTTACTTCCTGAGGGAACCCCACGTGAACTGTCCAATCACAATTTTGTGTAGCATTCATGGAGGCAGCAGGGCAATGCACTGGTGGAATGTGGGGAGTAAGGCTACCTGCAGGTTAGTATTAGGCCTTGATCTCAAGGAGTTAAAACACTTGCCATCAGGATGTTGCACGGTTCTGACAGAAAAGCAAATTTATTAAGTATTGAAAAAGTGCTGTTTTGGGTAAAAGATTTTCATTGTTTCCTGGCTTGTGCTTCACATAGTAGTGGGCTTTCTTGGGCTGGGGAGATAGTTCAGTGGTTAAAAGTGCTTGCCTGCAAAGCCTGATGGCCTGGGTTTTATTCTCCGGTACCCACATAAAGCCAGATGCACAAAGTGACACATGTGTCTGGAGTTCATTTGTAGCGGCAAGAGGCCTGATGTGTCCATTCTCTCTTTCTCTCAAATAAATAATTTATTTTTTAAAAGAATGGGGGCTGGAGAGATGGCTTAGCAGTTAAGGCACTTGCCTGTGAAGCCAAAGGACACATATTCGGTGATGCATGTGCACAAAGTGATACATGAACCTGGAGTTTGATGACAGTGGCTGGAGTCCCTGGCATGCCAATTTTCTCTCTCTTTCTGTCTTTCATAAAAAATAATTTAAAAAGAGAATGGAGCTTCTTGGCAAACTATGAAGCCGGGTTCTTGGCTCGCTGCTTGCTGCTTTGTGTATTCTCTTTTCCTCATGATGGCTCCCCAATAAATGTGTTGACTTGATGGGTGGGTTGTATATCACCTATATTTTATTGCCATTATTAATAAGGAGAAAGGAGGAAAACACTGTGCAAATGACTAAAAAAATCTAACTTTTTTTTTTTTTTTCCAGGTAGGGTTTCACTCTAGTCCAGGCTGACCTGGAATTCACTATATAGTCACAGGGTGGCCTCAAACTCATGGTGATCCTCCTACCTCTGCCTCCTGAGTGCTGGGATTAAAGGGGGTGCGCCACCATGCTCAGCTTAAAAATCTAACTTTTAAGAAGCCAGTGAACCATTTCAGTTTTGACTGCTATGAGGGAAAGGGCATTCATTTGGCAATGCAGAATGTAGTTTCTATTTTTTTTCAAGGTGTATAGGGTCTCACTCAAGCCCAGGCTGACCTGAAATTCACTCTGTAGTCTCAGGGTGGCCTTGAACTCAGGGTGACCCTCCTACTTCTGCCTCCTGAGTGCTGAGATTAAAGATGTGTGTCATCAGGCCTGGCCAATGTGTGTGTGTGTGTGTGTGTGTGTGTGTGTGTGTGTGTGTATGAAAACTTTATGAGGCATGTTCTAAAGAATTGCATCTAGTGTTATCTTTTTAAAAAATATTTTATTTTTATTTATTTATTTATGAGAGAGAGGGGGTAGAGGAGTAGAGAGAACGAGAGACAGACAGAGTCAGAGAGAGAGAGAATAGATGCTCAGGGCTTCCAGCCACTGCAAACAAACTCTAGATGCATGCACCTCCTTGTGCATCTGGCTTATGTGGGTCCTGGGGAATCTAACTGAGGTCCTTTGGCTTTGCAGGCAAACACCTTAACCACTGAGCAATCACTCCAGCCCAAGTCTTATCTTTTGAATATTTATTTATTTGATAGAGATACAGAAGTAGGCAGGTAGGGAGAGAGAGAGAGTGAGGTAATGGGCATGCCAGGGTCTCCAGCCACTGCAAACTAACTCCAGATGCATGTGCCCCCTTGTGCATTTGGCTTATGTGGGTCCTGTGAGTTGAACTTGGGTCCTTTGGCTTTGCAGGCAAGCGCCTTAACTGCTAAGCCATCTGTCCAGCCCCTAGTCTCATCTTTTTAAAATTAAATTTCTTATTATACTTTCTTTTCTGATAATATTTGCTGTTGAAATTGTTAATTATTTATGTATGTGGCATGGAGATAAGAATGTTCTGATGGGAAGCACATGAACTTGACAAAGGCCTGCTTTGGAATTTTTTTAGGAATTTAAATTATGAGAATTTTACTTGGATACGAAAGAGGAAGGGTTTCTCATTTTATATCTTTTCCAAGACATGATATCCAAGTCTGTAATGTTCTTCTTTGTAAAAATAAATAATACTATTACTGGGCTTAATAATATAGCATTCTCAGGGGCTGGAGAGATGGTTTAGTAGTTAAGGCTCTTGCCTGTGCAGCCTAAGAAACCAGCTTTGATTCCCTAGTACCCACTTAAACCAGATGTACAAGGTGGCACAGGCATCTGGAGTTTGTTTGCAGTGGCTAGAGGCCCTCGGTAAGCCCATTCTCACTCTCTCCCTCCCTCTCTCTCAAATAAATAATATATATTTTAAAAATATATGGCATTTTCTCTCTCTCTTTTTCTGTCATGTCAATAAAGTATCAGGGTGCAGGTGTCCCATGCCCAGGTTCTGCAGCCCCAGCAGATCTGCCTTCTTCCTGGGACTCTTGCCTCCAGAGAATATTTCTTCTGGCCTCAGTGGTCAGCACTCACTTTCCCATGGCAAAGTGCAGACGTGTGGCTTGAGTCCTCCTTCTTCATCACCTCCCCATCCACATCTTCAGATATTCCAGCCTCTCTGATGGTGAGATCTTCAATCAAACATATTACTCAGCCATAGTTGACACGGCCTCCTGGAGACTTGGGGACGGATGCAGAGGGGTCACACTTGAAGTCTACGTCAAACTTCTATAAGGAATACCCAGGATCAATTCTGGCAAGTGAAGAGAATGTTTTGACTCCCCTCTCCCCCCATTTTTAAAAAAAAATTATTTTTATTTATTAGAGACAGGGAGAGTGAGGGAGAGAGAGAGAGAGAGAATGTGCATGCCAGGGCCTCTAGCCACTGCAAAGAACTCCAGATGCAAGCTTCACCTCATGCGTCTGGCTTACGTGGGACCTGGAGAATCGAACCTAGATCCTTAGGCTGCATAGGCAAGTGCCTTAACTACTGAGCAATCTCTCCAGCCCTCCCCTCTCCCCTTTTACAATCACTTTTCCAAATGCAGAAAAGCTGAACCCATGATGAAATCCAACTACAATTTCCTTTCGCCTTATTACATCAGGAACATACACAAGGATCACGTTTTCCTTTCAACCTATTCACACCACAAAGGAGTAGCAATTAGAATTTCTATTCATTAAGAGGCTTTAGGCAGGAGAGCTGCAGAAATGATACATTCACTCTGAACGTATGGGGATCCAGCAATCATAGGCAGACTCAACTTGGGGAGGGTCCGCAATCTGTTTGCTTCATTCCTTGAGAGAATGGAGCCTTGTTACGTGGGAAAGTCGGGGACCACAGCCTCACATAGAAGCTCTTACCAAGGCTTCCTCAAATCTACATCGTCATCCTCATTTGAGCTGTCACCATTTATGATACACCTGCTATTTCCCACACTGGACCAAATGGGCCATATGTTGTAGACATTTTTATTCTTTTATAGTTTTCATTACCAATTTCCCTACATGTACATAATGCATTTTGCTTGTAATTCTCTCCCATCACCCTCTTTTGTTTCAGCTCCCCTGTCTCCCGCCACTGAGCCCTTCCTTACCCAACTTATTCGCCTTCTAGTTTGATGTCTTTTTTTTTTTTTTTGTGCTCCTCCATTATCTGTAGTGGAATGTTGACAGACTCCATATTGTGCGGGTAGCCACGGCTGCGAGTTCATGAATGCAACGGCCACTTTGTGTCCGGGAGACAGCTTTCCCATGCACTCCTTTCCTCACCTGGCTTTTACATTCTTTCTACCCTCTCTTCTGCCATGTCTCCTAAACCTTGGATAAGGATGTCTCATTTAGAGCTGCATCTGTCACTTATTCTCAGCCTTTTTATGACTTTTGAGTCCTCTCAATACTTACCACCATCTGCAAAATGAAGTTTTTCTGACCAAAGCTAAGAGCAGCACTAATCTCTGGGCATAAACATCAAGATTTAGAGGACAGTCTGATGGGCATGACATATCCATTCAGTCAAATAACTGTAGTAGCTTCCTCACCTAGGGCCCATGACCTCTCCAGGCATAGGCTTTTGACTAGGGGCCTCAAATGCAACCAGATCGCAGTGGGTTACCCCCATAACAGTCATGCCACTGTTGCACCAGTGGGAACATTGTGCCTGTATGGCCAGTTGTGTAGCTCTTAAGGTCCACTGTCAATTAAGACTGTTGATGACTTTTCTCCCCCTCCCCACAGTCTGGGTAGCACTTTCCAGAACTATGTATAAACATTTCTTAGCTTTTGTGATTGGCTCTTTTCTATCCCACTTTACCACTGAGCCACCAGAGGGTCAGGAAATTAGGTGACTTATTTAAGGCAGGGATAGAATTTGGGTCTGAGAATGCAACCCTGCACCTGACAATGAAAACAGAAGGGGCACAAGGTGCCTCTGGCCTCCCTGTTGTGAGATGGGATTTCTGCCCTGCACACATCAATCAGGAATTTTGGCTCTTTCCTTTGGGAAAAAAAAAAAAAAAAAAGTTCACCCTGAACTTCCAGGGCATAGCCTGAGACCACCTTTCATGGTTTATAAGGAATAACACCACACGTGAAACTCTGCAAACACATATCAAATGTATCTTTACTTAATCTCCAAAGATCTTATAAAACTACAAGTGAATTTGACATTGAGGTTGTTAACTGTTACAAGCAGCCTTCCCCCAAGACAGAGTGATGCTGTGTAACCATTATGGAAATAAAAACAGAGAACATCATTTGCTTACAAAAAATATATAACTTAACAATCCCAATCAAATAATAGTGGCATGACTGACATTTAGGAGCAATTCTGTGCTAAAATATATACTCTCCAACTCCAGTGCTTCTATGTGAGTTTGAAATTATTTGACATGATGGTCATTCATCAGGTTTACTTCACTCTAGTCTGCAGGCTTCATAGGTAGGGGCTGTGTCTAATTTATTTTATTTTTATCATGAGTTGTAGCCTAGTGTTTGGGTAAACGTCTTCATTACACCTACAGCGTTGTTTTACTTGAAAGAACTTAATTCTTAATGCATTTAAATGTGACTTTGAAAATGCATCTCATGTAAAAATAATTATACCCTAATTTACTGGTATGCTTTGACTAAGATATATTCTGAATTCACGTATGAGTGGGGAGTGACTTTGGAAGTTGGAAGGAGGTATTTCTTCTTCAGCCTTTCTTCAGGGGAGAGGCGGGGGAGGGTGGATCCGTTAACCCTGTTGGCTGCAAATTGCTGCTGATCATCCAGTCTCTGTTTTAAAGGTCTTAGAAGTGAACATGAAGTGAACATATTTTTCCTGACAGTCATACAAATGGATAATCAGATGATAAAGGCTATAAAATAAAAATAAAAAATAAATAAAACGACCTGGGTGTGTTGACAAAGTGATTGCATAAGTGAGACACAGAAGAAAAGGAGCAGGGCCAGGGTGAGCTATTATCAGGAATATGACTTTGTCAGTGTGGTGGCCTAGGCCTGTAGTCCTAGCACTCAGGAGTCAGAGGAAGGGCATCTTGAGTTGGAGATCAGCTTGGGCTATATAGTGAGACCCTGTCTCAGAAAGAGAAACAGAGACTTGTGTCTTCTTGGACTGGTGTAGAGAGCTTGCCTAGTATGGGCGTGACTCTCAGCACCACATATCGGCTATGTAAGTATGTACTTATATAGTAAAATATATATCTTCCATTTTTGGAGTTTAGGGAATAGTAAACAGGGAGAGAATTATTTATGTGTTATTCATGCATCTTTGGCTTTTCATTAAGCATACATCTTCATGTTAGTGTGGTTGTTCCTTGATCTTATTTTCCTTTTTTTTAAGAGAGAGAGCAAGAGCACAAATGAGAGAGACAGAGACACACACACACACACACACACACACACACACACACACAGAGAGAGAGAGAGAGAGAGAGAGAAGAATTGGCACACCAGGGCCTCAGACACTGCAATTGAACTCCAGACGCTTGTGCCACCTAGTGGGCATATGTGACCTTGCACTTGCATCACCTTTGCTCATCTGGCTTATGTAGGATCTGGAGAATCAAACCTGGGTCCATAGACTTCATAGGCAAGCACCTTAACCATTAAGCCATCTCTCCAGCTCCCCCTGATCTTTTTTAAAAAAACTTTTATTAATTTGCAAGGAAAGAGAGGAGAGAGAAAGAGGAGAGAGAGGGAAAAAGAGAGAGAGCTAGATAGAGAGAATGGGCACACCAGGGCCTTTAGCTATTACAAATGAATTCCAGATGCATGTACCACTTTGTGCATCTGGCTTTATGTGGGTCCTGGGGAATCAAACCAGGGTCATTAGGCATTGCAGGCAATGGCCTTAACCACTTAGCCCTCTCTCCAGCCCAGTTTCCTGATCTTTGACTATGGGATTTTTACATTTGAGATTTGTTTTCTGGAAACTAGACCTGACACTTCTGTAATTCATGGATCACCTTTTGTTTTGGAGAACATTTTAGAATCCCATGGATGGAGAATTTTGGTGTGCTTGCGTTTTATATAGTGCTTTTGAGCTAAGGGATGAACAGGGAGTGTGAGTAAGGCTGACGTTTATGCAAGCAGTCAATGGTTCTGGAAAGAATGAGATAAAATGTGGTGGGGAAAGGGACATGATAAACTAATTACCTAGCAAGGAGAATTTTTGAAGTGAGTGCAGGAGAGAGAAAAATAAAAGCTTGAAGAGGAATTAAACCATGGAAATCACTAGTCAATTATTTATTTATTTATTTATTATTTATTTATTTATTTATTCATTTATTTATTATTTATTTATTTGAGAGAGACAGAGAGAGAGAGAAAGAAAGAGAGAGAGAGAATGGGCACGCCAGGGCCTCCAGCCACTGCAAACGAACTCCAGACACATGAGCCACCTGGCTTACTTGGTTACTGGAGAATCGAATCGAGGTCCTGTGGCTTTGCAGGCAAATGCCTTAACCACTAAGCCATCTCTCCATCCCAGTAGTTAATTTTTTAAAAACTGTTTTTATCTATTTATTTGCAAGCAGCAAGATACACACACACAGAGCGAAAGAGAGCATGAGTGTGCCAGAGGGAAAGAGAGAGAGACAGAGATAGTATGAGCATGCCTCTTGGTGCTGAAAATGAACTTCAGATTCATGCATCACTTTGCACCTCTGGCTTTATGTGGGCCCTGGGGACTTAAACCCGGATCATTAGGCTTTGCAGGCAACCACCTCAACCACTGAGGCACCTCTCCAGCCTCACTAGTGAATTCTTTAGGCTGCAATTGTTATTTGGGGGTGAGGTCGGGTATCTGGAACTGACCCCTGAAGGAGTAATGGTGAGAATAGAAGCTCATACTGATGGGAATGTGTTATCCTGTATCCAAGGACAGTGTATGCTTGTGTGACCACGCTGTTCTGGTTCTAACCCTGTAAAAGAAGTACAATTGGACACAGAGGTGAATGCTTCTCTTTCACACAGAAATTACTGGAAGAACCAGAAGCTGGAACTCACCATCTGGTTCTACTTGTAAGAATGGTTCCACTTAACTGGCTTTGAAAAATTACTTGGAAAAAAACCCTAAAGATAGATTAAAAAAGCACGAGAAAAATATTTTCATTTTTGGATAGGAAACCTAGTTAAGAATCATAGTCTTGGGCTGGAGAGATGGCTTAGCAGTTAAGGCGCCGGCCTCCTAAGCCTAAGAATGCTGGTTCCAATCTCCAGGTCCCACATTTAGCTAGATTCAAAGTGACGCAAGGGCGCAATGCAGCACTTGACCACAAGGGGGAGCACACATCTGGATTTTGTTCACAACAGCTGAGAGACTGCTGGTGCGCCCATCTCTATCTGTCTTCCTCTCCCTCTCTCTCTGACTCTCTCTCTCAAAAGAAAAAAAGGAGAATTATAGTCCTACCTTTTCTAATATATGAGACAAGGGTCATACCCAATCAAGTTCAAAGCCATTTGCTTAGTTGTTGTGTGTGTTTGTACGTGTGTTTGTACGTGTGTGTGTGTGTGTGTGTGTGTGTGTGTGTGTGTGTGTGTGTGTGTGTGTGTGTGTGTTTTGTACATGTGTGTGAGGCTGGAGGTCAATATCAGGTGTCTTCTTCAGTCACTCTACCCCTTATTCTTTGAGACAGGATCTCTTGCTGAACATAGAGCTTGCTGATTTGGCTAGACTAGCCAGCTAGTGAGCACCAGGCATACCCCATCTGCCTCCCCATTACTGGAAATACAGGCATGCGCCACACCACACCCAGCATTTTACACGGGGTACTGGGGATCTGAAATCAGGTCCTCATGTTTGTGCAGCAGAGCCTTATCTACTGAGCCATCTGCCTAAGCCCATGCTTTTACAAATTAATCAGATTCACAGTCTGTGGCATTTGCCTGTCAAAGTTTCTGGCCATTCTGGAAACGTCTTGGCAGATGAAAAGTAACTCACTTCTAATAGTTACTACTATCTTTAAAAATAATTTACTGGCTGTCATGACTTGGAAGATATGTAAGGAGAAAATAAGAGGGAATCTCCCTTTTTTATTTTAAAAATTATTTTATTTATTTTTGGAGAGAGACACAGAGAGAGAGAGAGGAGAGACAGACAGAGAGGGAGAAGGAGACAGAGAATGGGCACACCAGCAGTCTCAGCTGCTGCGAACAAAATCCAGATGTGTGCACCCCCTTGTGGGCAAGTGCGGCATTGCGCCCTTGCGCCACTTTGCATCTGGCTAAACGTGGGACCTGGAGATTGGAACCGGGTTCTTCGGCTTAGCAGTTTGGCGCCTTAACCGCTAAGCCATCTCTCCCGCCCGATATCTCCCTTTTCATATTTATTATTTATTTGAGTGAGAGAGAGAAAAAGGGAGAGAGAAAGAAGCAGATAGAGAAAGAATGGGCATGCCAGAGCATCCTGCCACTGCAAATGAACTCCAGATGCATGTGCCATCTTGTGCATTTGGCTTTACCTGGGTTCTGGGGAATCCAACCTGGGTCCTTTGGCTTTACTGGCAAGCACCTTAACTTCTAAGCCATCTTTCTAGTCCTAGTGAATCTTATTTACCACTTTGAAAAAGAAGGAGAATGACTAGGAGTGAAGGTAATTTTTTTCCCCTGACAAGTCTTGCTGTACTTAGGCTTGTATGAGATGCTTGTTGCCAGGCCGGCCACTGGCTGTCATGCTTGTCTGGCGGAAATGGCAGTTAGGAAACAACAGACACCAAGGACAAACACCTCATTCAAGATCGAGTCACAGATCACTTGCCTCGTAAGTAGTTGCTTGAGACAGTATCTTGGAGTTAGACAAACAGCCCTGGGTGTCAGTCTTTCTCCATAACTTGCTACCTGGGACTTTGGAAAAGTAGTTACTTCATATCTTCACTTATAATGCTCCTGGAAAATGGAAGTGTATCAGGGATTTTTCTTGTTGCTGCGATCCAACTCTTGACAAGAAACAACTGGAGGGAAGACGGGATTATTTTGGCTTATGATTCAAGGGCATATGGTCCACCGTGGAGGGGTGAAGTCACAGTTGCAGGAGAGATGAAGTGGAGGGTCACATTGCATCTTTAGTCAGGAAGCCCAGTACGAGGAAGGCTGGTATTCATCTCGTTTTCTCCTTTTTATTTTAATTAATTAATTTTTTTTTTTTTTTTTTGAGGTAAGGTCTCGCTCTAGCCTAAGCTGACCTGGAATTCACTGTGTAGCCTCAGGCTGCCTCGAATTCACAGTGATCCTCCAACCTTGGTAACCTGAGTGCTGGGATTAAAAGCGAGAGCCACCATGCCTGGCAACTTTCTCCTTTTAAAAAATTTTATTTTTATTTATTAGAGACAGAGAGAGGGAGAGAGAGTGAGAATGGGCATGTCAGGGCCTCTAGCCACTGCAAACGAACTCCAGACACACGCACCACTGTTGCATCCAGCTTACATGGGTGCTGGGGAATTGAACCTGGTCCTCAGGCTGTGCAGGCAAACACCTTAACTGCTAAGCCATCTCTCCAGCTTCAGCACTTCCTTTTTATTAGTGAATACTATTGTCAAATAGATGTGCCACATTTTGCCCATCTCCTCATCAGTTGGTGGACCTTTAGGTTGTTCTCACTTTGGGATACTATGTATAATGATGCTGTGATCATTTGGTGAAGAATTCTACATAGTATGATCCCACTTATATGACATATTTGTGCTAAGCAAATCCATAGAAAGAGGAAATAGGACTGTGATTGCCAGGGGCTGAAGGAAGAAGAAATGAGAATGACTGCTCATGGGCATAGGGTTTATTTTTGGGGGAGGGGCGGGGTGACGGAAATGTTTGAAGATAGCAGGGATGGTTATACAATCCATGAGTATACTGGAGACCAGTTAATTGTACATATTATAAAAGTGGGTTTCTTGGCATATTAATTTTATCTCAATAAAGCTTGTATTAAGCTGGGTGCGGTGGCACACACCTTCATCCCAGCACTTCAGGAGGGAGACGTAAGAGGATCACTGTGAATCTGAGGCCAGCCTGGGACTACAGAGAGAGTTCCAGGTAGGCCTGGGCTACAGTAATACCCTACCTTGAAACCCCCCCCCTCAAAAAAAAAGAGCTGGTATTAAACATTGAGAGATTCAATGAGACACTCCATCTTGGGGAGTGGAAGGGTGATGGAAGAGGGTACTTGACGTCTTCCTTTGTATGCATGTGTACAGGGCCCACGGATCTTCACAGAAATGTGCACACACACATCACATACAGTACACACACACAGAGAGCAAACGAAATTGTGAGAAACACATTTCATAACGCATTTCACCAAGTAAAGAAAGAGAACATTCAGTGATTTAAAAGCTGTTTATTTCCAAAAGGAGACATAGACTACCTTCAGAAAGAGCTAATGGATTTTGCTTGTAATCTCATCTGATTTCAAATATAAGTGTACTTATTCTTCTCCTGCCCAGCATTTGTGACCACAGTTTGACTCAAATTATTCAGAGAGTAGTAGGCAAAACAAATATCAGCTTAAAGGTAACGGAATGGCATCAGCCCTAAAATTCCAATGAGATCAACTAGGAAATTGGCTCCTTTGAGAATCCTGGGGCTTCCCAAAGGAGATTTGGCAATCCAAACAGGGAAAAAAGAAACCCCAGAGAGATTTATTTGTAAATCGCATGAGCTCCTTTACTCCTGATGTTTAGTAGTACCGAAATGGTTTCTAGTTTGCAGCGTTTGTTACTTCCTGATACAGATGGCCGAAATGCTGTTTTAAATTTCCCAGTGCTCGCTGGATTGCAGTTTTGTAGCTCCTCTGAGTAAAAAATGCTTTATTATTATTAAAAAAAATTTTTTTCAAGGTAGGGTTTCACTCTAATTCAGGCTGACCTGGAATAATTCACTATGTCGTTTCAGGGTGGCCTCGAACTCTTTGGCGATCCTCCTACCTCTGCCTCCCGAGTGCTGGGATGAAAGGCGTGCACCGCCATGCCCGGCTCTGAGTAAAACATTTATTTTTAATTATAAAGACTGATAACCAGGCTCTCCCCTAATCTTGTAATCACTGTCAAATATTAATGGTGTTTTCTGATGGCCACTTTCTGGTAGGGAGCAAAACACAAAAGCCACTTTCTCTCAGAAGCCCAGCAGTGGGTCCTCCCGGCATTTGCTTATATACTCTCCTCCACCTCTTTGACTTCCGATGACACGACCTTGCCGTCCACCACTTCTTGCACCACTGTCTTAATCTTCCTGGTTTTCTTTATATCTGTGTGTGTGTTGAACATTGCAGGTTAATGCAGGCACATGACTGTTGATAAATAACATTCGACTTTTAGCTATTCATACTTTATTTTATTTTATTTATCTGGTTTTTCCAGGTAGGGTCTCACTCTAGCCTATGCTGACCTGGAATTCACTATGTAGTCTCAGGGTGACCTTGAACTCACGGCAATCCTCCTACCTCTGCCTCCCGAGTGCTGGGATTAAAGGCATGCGCCACCATGCCTGGCACTATTCATATTAAAAAAAAATTTTTTTAAAATTTATTTGTGAGAGGGGAGAGAGAAATAAAGAGAAAAAGAGGGAGGGAGGGAGAGAGAGAATGAATATGAACAAGAATGGGCATGGCATTTCATTTGCAAATGAACTCCAGATGCATGCACCATTTTGTGCATCTGGCTTTATGTGGGTACTGGAGAAATGGACCTGGGATGGTAGGCTTTGCAAGCAAGCACCTTTAACCTCTGAAGTATTCCCCAGCCCAGCTAATCTTATTTTCATTTATTTATTTTTTCTAGAAAAAAATAACTTGAATCCATTCTTTGTCTTGTTTCATCTTAAATTCATTTCATAAATAAGTGCAGAAAATGTGTTGCTTCCTCCAAATTTAGAAATTTCTTATTTTTTTCCACTTCAAAGCACAGTCACATTTTAGTTTTATTTTCCCTTTCAGGATCTGAGGATGTCTTAGGAGAGCAATGACACAGTCGGGGAAAATCGCTCTGTCATAAGGAATGTGCCAAAATTTTCATGCGGATGGTCTCTTTACCCTGTGTACAAGATTTTTAGAATGCCTATGGCTTAGTTGCTCACTTGAGAACCCTTCACCTGTTCCTTTCCTCCAGTAACAGATAGTTATCAGGAAATTGCTGAGATTTCAGCACTTGAGAAAATATGCAAAAGTTTACAATACTTACCCCTCTCTTCCAAAGTGCTTAGCGGATATTGTGTAGATCTGTGTTTAAGAAAAGAAAAATAAACAAAAACGCATTATCTTCATTTAATAATGGAGTGGTTCCTTCCCCACTTTTTGTATTTTAAACAAAGTCCAAGTAATGTGTGTTTAAATGTTAGCTTCCTGTTTCTTTCCTTCTGACAATGCTTATTTCAAACATGAGTGCCCTACTGTTTTTCTATTTTTTAAAGACTTTCAATATTTTATTTTTTTATTCTATTTGCAAGCAGAGAGAGACAGAGAGGAGAGAGAGAGAGAGATTGAGAGACAGAGAGAGAATGCATGCCAGGGCCTCTAGTCATTGCAAATGAACTCCAGATGCATGAGCCACTTTGTGCATCTGGCTTTATGTGGGTACCGGGGAATCAAACCCCAGTTATTTGGCTTTGCTGGCAAGTGCCTTAACCACTAAGTCATTTCTACAGATCCAGTCCTACTTTTTTCTTTTCTTTTCTTTTCTTTTCTTTTCTTTTCTTTTCTTTTCTTTTCTTTTCTTTTTTTTTTTCAAGGCAGGGTCTCACTCTAACCCAGGCTAACCTGGAATTTACCCTGTAGTCTCAGACTGGCCTCAAACTCAAGGTGATCCTCCTACCTCTGCCTCCTGAGTACTGGGATTAAAAGCATGTACTCTCATACCTGGCTCCTAGTCTTACTTTTTTATTTTTAAATTTTATTTATTTATTTGCAAGCAGACACACACACACACACGCACACAGAGAGAGAGGGAGAAAGAGAGAGATAGGAGACAGAGAAATAATAGGCATGCCAGGGCCTCTGCCATTGCAAATGAACTCCAGATGCATGTGTTCCTTGTGCATCTGGCTTACGTGGGTCCTGGGGAATCAAACCTGGGTCCTTTGGCTTCATAGGCAAATGCCTTAACCACTAAGCAATTTCTCCAGCCCCAGTCCTACTTTTTGATTTGGAAATATGTAGCTTCAAAATGGACCCATTTATCATATAATACACATTTCTATAATTAAGAAGAAAATCAAAATGGACATTTAAATCTTGTATTCTCCTATGGGTGTTCTTGGACACAGCGTTTGAAGACCATTGTTGTTCTAACTACTAATTCACAAACGACTCTCATGGGCCTCTACATCTCATTGTTTAATTCCTGAGCACTCAATGAGAATTTAAAACAGGCTGTACTTCTAATCACACATTGAGCACAAGAATTAACACAAACATGATCTGCATCATTTTGATAACCGTATTCTCACTCAGTCCTACTACAGGACCTCAACTTCAAAGGCTCTTCTCGATATTTTGGGGGTGTGGATATTTTTGCTTGTTGTTGTTGTTGTTGTGTGTACAGAGTTGCAATGGTGCTGGGTAATGAGTGACAAATATGGTCAAGTAGAGCTGCGTGCTGACGTGGACACACACGCCCTGATGCTAAGAGCCTTACTTCACGTCTTCTCCTTCCAGAAGACGGCGGTAAGTGGCGATCTCCTGCTCAAGCCGGGTCTTTATGTCAAGGAGAACGTTGTATTCATTGTTCTGGCATTCCATTTCACTGCGGACCTGCATCAGCTGGGCCTCCAGAGAGCTCAGCACTCCCTGGATGGTGGCCAACTGGTTGGCATAGCGGGCCTTGGTGTCCTCTAGGGTGTTCTCCAGAGATTCTTTCTATGAGCGCAAGATCAAGAAGGCATTTCTTATTTTGATGTAAGGGGATCAACTGTAATATTTTATTGTAATGGACATAAACATTAATTTAAATATTTTATTTATTTATTTGAGAGAGAAAGAGAGAGAGAGAGCATGGGCACACCAGGGCCTCCAGCCACCACAGATGAACTCCAGATGCAGGAGCCACCTTGTGCATCTGGCTTACGTGGGTACTGGGGAATTGAACCTGGGTCCTTAGGCTTTGCAATAAGCACCTTAACCCACTAAGCCATCTTTTGAGCCCAGCATATTTATCTAAAGGGCAATTTTTTTTTTTAACAGAAGCTATTAGAGACAGAGAAAGGGGTGGGAGAGCAAGTGAGTGTGTGTGTGTGTGTGAGAGAGAGAGAGAGAGAGAGAGAGAGAGAGAGAGAGAGAGAGAGAGAATGGGTGCATCAGGGCCTCTAGCCACTGCAAATGAACTCCAGATGCATGTGCTTATGTGGGACCTGGAGAATCAAACCTGCATCCTTAGGCTTTGCAGGCATGCGCCTTAACCACTAAGCCATCCCTCCAGCCCCTAAAGGGCAATTTTGTGGGCATAATATTTCCATGGAGCCAAACCACAATAGAAGCTTTCCTCCCTGGGGCTTATGACCTACAGGCTTTTGACTAGGTTTTGACCCAGCAAGAATTCTTTCCTGTGGAACAGGCCTTAATCTAATCAGAGAGCTGTTGGCTATCCCCATAAGAGAAAGGTCACCACTGCACTAGTGGGCACACAGTTGACTATTGATGCCTTTTCTCTCCCAGCAGGCTGCATAGCGCTTTCCAGCATCATGACAACTAGCAGCAGAGAGGAGGCTGCCAGCTCCATTCTAGCTTGTTTTCTCAGTGTTCAGCTGTCATGTCTTTGGGAAAGGTATGACGGCAGCTTTTAAGCACCCTGTGCTTTTCTAATGCTTTCTCTCTTTCGTCCCACCTAAGCACCCTCAACCAGGCAGCAAGGAGCTCGAGCTGACACATCTTTCCCTCTGTTGCTTTTAGTTCTGTACCTGCTGCGCCCCTCAGCGTGGTTACTTTCTCAATATTTGCTCGCCCACCCTGTGAGGAGGTCACACCTCCCATCCCCTTGGCAAGCTTGGCCGCATGATGCGTGGTCAGCGGACAGTTAGATTTCCTGTACTCATGGAAACCAGGTCTGGTCACGTGACTCTCTGACAGCTGAAATGCAGGCAAAACTGGTGTCTTTTCTCAGAAGCAGCTCTAAGAGCTGTCCCACAGCTCAGCCACTGTTCTTTCCTTTCTGTCACAACACTGGTACAGCCCCAGGTTGGTTGGTTTGCCCTTTCGTCTGACTCCTGGGGTGGAATGTCATGGAGCCACCTTGGGGTGTGTTGCTACAAGTTACCACAGCGACACTTGCCACGTGGGCTGATGGGTTTGCCAGCCTGCAGTGTCTCAACTCCTCCTTTCCCCCAGCTTGCAAGCTCCTCTCAGTTCTAAGACCTAGCTGACCTCCCACCTTCCCCATGAAATCTTCCAGACACACTCTCTCCTCTGCGTGTGGACAGTGCATTGCCCTTTCCTCCATCTGTTTTTTTCCCTTGTCTTACGATTATTATTAGTCATTTGACCTGTTTCCTTGTCTTCTGTGAGAGGGAAGAGGTTATTGCTTACAGCTGTCTGCATTTCCAGAGTCCCTAACACAGTTCTCAGTAAACACGGGCTAGGTGGAGCAAAGTCAGACGAGCGTTACCATGCTGAGGTGGGACTGCAGCTCGATCTCTAGACTCTGGTAGGTGCGTCTCAGCTCCGTGACTTGGGCCTCTGTTCCTTTCAGCTCTTCAGTGTTCACCATGACTTGCTGCTGAAGAGCTTCGCTCTACAAATCCAAGAGTGAGAAAAATGAGCAAGGAAAGAAAAGAAGAGGAAGGAAGAGCGAGAAAGAAAGGAGAAGGCAAAGCTCATGTCTTTAATCCTAGCATTGGGGAGGTTGAGGTAGGAGGACCACTGTGAGTCGGAGGCCAGTCTGGGCTAGATAGTGAGTGCTGGGTCAACCCGGGCTATAGTAAGATCCTGCCTCAAAAAAGGGAGAAAGAAGGAAGAAACAACAGCAACAACAAAAGGACAGGAGGAGAAAAAGGAGGAGGAGAAAAAGGAGGAGGAAGAGGAGGAGGAGGAGTTGTTTATTCTGGGAAGACAGTTTCTACACATTCGCACACATGATAGAATTACACCTTCACCTGTCTCTCAAACTGTTCTTTGGCCTCTTGAAGATTCTTCTGGGCCAAGACTTCGTATTTCTGCCTCATCTCATTCATGATGTCTCCGAGGTTCAGAGCTGGGGCGGCGTCCACCTCCACATTGACAGTGTTGCCCAACTGGCGGCGGAGGACGTCAACTTCCTACAAGAGTGGAAAATCCCAGCATGTTCGTCTGAAAAACATCCTCAGACAAGGCAGGATAGACCAAGACGCCCATAGGAAGTCTTCTGGCTTGTTTCATTGAGGGTGAGTAAAAGTGAATGAACACAATGATTTATGTGGGGCTTTAAGTCATTCAGCCTGGAACAACTTCATGAAAGACATTAGGGCTACTATCATTATTGAGGTCATCCTTATCCCCGTCACCACCACCATCACCACCAACAACTTCTTCCTCCTGTTTATCTTCCTTATTATATGATTGGAGCCATTTCAACATTAATTACCTAGACCGTCCTGGAATGTTTTCTCACCTCCTGATGTTCCTTTTTGAGGAGAGCCAGGTCTTTATTCAGTTCTTCGATCTGAATCTCCAAGTCTGTCTTGCGCAGGGTCAGATCATCAAAGACCTTGGTCAGGCCTTGGAGGTCAGCCTCCACCGTGAGGCGTATCCCCCTCTCGGTCTCAAACCTGTGAACGAGTTAGTGCGCAGAGAGAGCTGAGTCCTGAAGCCACCATAGGAGAGATGATTTAATAGAATGAGGGAGGTTTTTACATGTGATACACCAGGAAATCAATGTCAATGCTTTCTGATGTCTCCCTTGCAACATGCATATATATATATGTATATATATATAAATTTTTTTTTTGTTTTGAGATAGGGTCTTGCTCTAGCCCAGGCTGACCTGGAATTCACTATGTAGTCTCAGGGTGGCCTTGAACTCATGGCGATCCTCCTACCTCTGTTCCCTAGTGCTGGGATTAAAGGCGTGTGCCACCACGCCTCACTTAAAAGAAATTATTTTTAGTAACCCGAGCTAACCAGCCTGGATAGTAGCAGTTTCTGGATTATATCACATGGTGAATGAATGAATCTTAGGGTTGTGGGAGACAATGTCCATTCCCCAGTGCTGGGCTGGATCACATAGTTTCTAACATCGCTTAAGCGTCAAGATTCTGAAATGACTTAATAGCCATTCCATAACCCATAATAGTGTATGTGTAAGGGTGGTGTGAGGAACTACTGAAATAAATTCTTTTTCAGAAAATTTTACCATGGTGCTGGGGGTGGTGACATATGTCTGTCTGTAATCCCAGGTCTTTGGAGGCCGAGTCAGGAGGATGGTAAATTTGGGGCCATTATGGGCCTTATAACAAGAGTCTGATCAAAAAACAAAACAGGGCTGGGGAGATGGCTCAGTGCCTAAAGGTGCTTGCTTGAAAATCCTGATGATCCAGGTTCAATTCCCCAGTACCATGTAAAGCCAGATACACAAAAGGACACAAGCATCTGGAGCTTGTTTGTAGCAGTAAGATATCCTGGCATAATCATTCTCTCTCACACAAGTAAATTAATAAATAAATAAATACATTTTAAAAATATTTTTTGCCAGGCATGCTGGTACATGTCTTTAATTCTAGCACTTGGGAAGCTGAGTTAGGAGGATCGCCATGAGTTTGAGTCCACCCTTAGACTACAGAGTGAATTCCACGTCAGCCTAAGCTAGAGTGTGAATCTACATTGAAAAACCAAAACTTCAAAAAAATTTATTTGAGAGAGAAAGAGGGAGAGATTGTGAGCACACCAGGGCCTCTTGCTGCTGCAAATGAACTCCAGATGCAGGCACTATTTTGTATATCTAGCCTTATGTGGTACTGGGGAATTGAATTTGGACCACTACACTGTGCAAACAAGCACCTTTCACAAGTGAGCCATCTCTCCAGCCACAATAAAATATTTTTTTTCAAAACACAAAGCAAAACAACTCTGTGGTAGTTTGAATGTGATATATTCCCCGGAGCCTCATGTGTTTGATTAAGCCTTGTACTCAGTCCCCAGCTGGTGGCAATTTGAGAAGTGGAGCCTTATTGGGGAAGTATTTTGCTTCAGGGAGATCTTGGGGTGTTATATCCCAGCTCTCTCCCTTGCCGGAGCTAGCTCACTCATTCTGCTACTTCCCAAGTGCTGTGGTAAGACGTGATGCCCAGCCTCTGCTCTGCCATGCTTTCTCTACTATGAGTTAACTTCCACTCGAGACAGTAAGCCGAAATAAACCCTTTCCTCCCATCAGCTGCTTCTGGTTAGGTTGTTCTGTCCCAGTAATGAGAAGGTAACTACGACAACCCTCCCTCCCAAAATAAAACCCAATATTTATTTTTAAGAATGGTTTTAGAGAACCTACTTCAGTCTGAAGTCCTCAGCAGCCAGTTTGGCATTGTCAATTTGCAGGACACACCGAGCATTTTGGATCTGAGCATCCTTAATCTGGGAAACACGAGAGAAAGAGAGAGACTTTTTTTTTTTTTTCAACTGGGTAGGAGGAATTTAAAGCAATTTCATTTATCCTCAGATATAACCATCACTACACCAAAGGTGAGGTTTCATTTCAAGGATTTCCACAGGAGAATGCATAAGAAGAATAATGAAGCAGGTATCAACATACTAGAGACATAAATCAGAACACTAATGTGACCCGCTTTCTTATGATTTTGCAAAATGAGAGTTGAACTCAACCCACATCATCAGACTTTACAGAGTGCCTTGCCTGGAACATTCCTGTTAGCCCTTCTCCCCTGGTCAGCTCCCGCCTTAGATGACATGGCCTCAAGGGGCCTTCAGTGACTTCCTCTGATCAGATCTGGAGGACATACCTGTGCTCTTATTGCCCTGCACAACCTTCCTGCATTTACCTGTTTGTGAGACAGCTGCTTTTGTTCCATCTTATATCACTTTGTTCACCATCATAGTCCCTGTGCATGGTGCTCAGTGCCTCACCGGTGTCTGCTAAGTATTGGCTGAATGAGAACTTGCTATATGATGGGAGTTGTTAGCCACTAGGGAGAGCAGGATGAATAAGCCCTGGATCTTTTTTTTTTTTTTTTAAACTTTTTAAAATTTTATCTTATTTTTTTGGAGAGAGACACAGAGAGAGAGAGAGAGCGAGAGGTTGGGAGGAAGACAGAGATGGGCGCGCGAGCAGTGCCTCAGCTGCTGCGAACGAAATCCAGATGTGCGCGCCCCCTTGTGGCCGAGTGCGGCATTGCGCCCTTGCGTCACTTTGCATCTGGCTAAACGTGGGACCTGGAGATTGGAACCGCTGGAGATTGGAACCAGTGTTCGTAGGGTTAGGAGGCAGGCGCCTTAACCCCTAAGCCATCTCTCCAGCCCTGGATCTTTTATTTATTTATTTATTTATTTATTTATTTATTTATTTATTTATTTCTGAGGCAAGCTCAACAGACCAGCCTTTTTTTTTTTTTTTAATGTGAGACAATGAGAGAATTGATGTGCCAGGGCCTCCAGCCATGCTAATCAAACTCCAGATGCATGTGCCACCTCGTGTGTGTACATGACCTTGTGCACTTGCATCATCTTGTGTGTCTGGCTTATGTAGGATCTGAAGAGTTGAACAAGGGTCCTTAGGCTTTGCAGGCAAGTGCCTTAACAGCCCAAGCCCTGGATCTTAATAAGTGTTTAATAAGTTAACTTATCTACTAGTTGTGGGTGAGTTGTCTAAGATGCAGATAATCAAACATCAAGATGGCTCAACGGTTAAGACACTTGCCTGCAAAGCTTAAGGACCCAAATTCACTTCCCCAGTACCCACGTAGAGTCAGATTCACAAGGTGACACATGCATCTGGAGTTAATTTGCAGCAGCCGGAGGCCCTGGTGTGCCCATTCTGCCTCTCTGTCTCTGCTGGGCATGGTGGTGCACATTTTTAATCCCAGTGCTCGGGCGCTCAGGAGACAGAGGTAGAAGGCTTGCCGTGAGTTTGAGACTGAGACTATATAGTGAATTCTGGGCTAGGGCAAGCCCCTACCTCAAAAAAAAAAAAAAAAAGTCTGCTTCTAGAAAAAGTTCAGTGTCATGTTTCTTTCTTTCAGTGAGTAGAGTCCTGGGGAAGGAGCTCCTTCCTTTGACTCCTAGGACTAATGCGTTGGGTATGATCTCAAGTAGATTCAGAAATAGGAACCCTGAGGCAAGCATGAGAGAACGATTGGCTTATTATGAATGAGTCTGAGTGAGGGCCTGAGAAACATGTCTTGCTGACTGGAAGGCTATTTACACACCATTGCTTCATAAGCGTATGACTCCTGGAGAGTCTGTAACACAGCTGAGGCCTGCTGGTTAAATAAGTGGCCTTTGCCCTAAATAAATACACATCTTAAAATAACAGCGAGAATGAAAGGGACACTTTTCTTGATTCGATAAGAACAGGAAAGCAAAATGAAAGCCCTGGGTCATGTCTGGCATCTCCAGGGAGGAGCAAAGTCTCTGGCCCTTATTTCTATGAGGCTGATAAAATTGGGAGCCCCACCTGCCTGGGATGACATGGGAGCAGATGGTGATGACTGCAATAAATGTGGATTGGGGGCCATAGATCATTTTATTATCGTCGAAGTGGTTTATAAACTGCCTGGTGATGATGGACAGATTATTAAACAGGGCATTAAAAAATCCAGGCATCAGAACTGGGTGTGATGGCACATACCTGTAATCCTAGAACAGGAGAGGTGAAGCAGAAGGATGGTGAGTTTGAAACCAGTCTGGGTTACAAAGTGACACCCTGTTTGTCAAACCTAATGTCTAAAATCAATCAATCAATCAATCAATCAATCAATTAGCCAATCACTCTAGATGTCATTAAGTTTCATATCATTTCCTCCCTGTTTTTCAACCAGAATCCCCTTATTATTTAAATGTATAGGTGCTGATACCTGTATTATAATTTACATAGATGAAAGGAGGAAAAAACCTCTGAATTGACTGGAGTTTGAAAAATTTATGCTGGGAGGGGGTCATTTATGTTAAGTGAAGTAATCCAAGCCCAGAGAGACCAAACCCACATGTTCTCTCTGATTTGCAGATCCCAGTTTGTAAGCGTGCATTTGTGAGAGGGCAATGGAGGGTAAAACCTACAAAGATAGAATGGTGACCAAGAGTGAGCATAGAGAGATGAGCAGGAAGAGGGATGAGGGAAGGATCAAAGGACACATGTGACATGCCAACAGAAGGATTAAGGATATGGTGTGTGTGTGTGTGTGTGTGTGTGTGTGTGTGTGTGCACGTGTGTGCAGGGCGGGGGAGTGACTGGGAAAGAGGGAGATTTCAGAGAGGAGTAGGATAAGAATCAACAAAAACTAATGGTATTTGAAAAATGCCAGAATGGATGATACCAAAGCCTCTGTATGCCAACTAATGAAATAAAAAGAATTAAAAAAAAAAAAAAAAAAAAAAAGCTAGCCAGGCATGGTGGCGCATGTCTTTAATCCCAGCACTCGGGAGACAGAGGTAGGAGGATTGCCATGAGTTCGAGGCCACCCTGAGACTACATAGTGAATTCCAGATCAACCTGGCCTAAAAGAGACCTACCTCCCCCCAAAAAAAAGTGGCAAACTCAGAAAGATTTTTTTAGTTCTTTCCCCAAAATAGCTTATTATCCATAGTAATATCTACCCATTGATATAGTAACCCAGACTATAAAGTTGGATGATAAAATTATCATATTTTGTGTGCAATTCAGACTCTTTCGAAAGTGTGAAGTCATCCTGTTACATAAGAACGCATGTCACAAGTTTGTAAGTGGGGGCTGGAGAGATGGCTTAGTGGTTAAGGCACTTGCCTGCAAAGCCTAGCGACCCTGGGTTCAATTGCCCAGTTTAGGGTCTCAGGGACTCAGCACTTACCAGTGTTTTTCTCAGAAATTTCAACCTGATTTGCTTTGTGATTGTTTGGACCCACAGGAACTATATACCCCCTTGACCTAGCAGGCCTTCAAGAGTCAGCTATTAGACAGGCTTGCGTGCCTCACCTGATCCTGCAGCTCTTTGATCTGCGCGTAATACCGGCTGTAGTCCCGGATGGTGGTGGGCGCATTGGTTTCATACCACTGCTTGATCTGGGCTTCCAGCTTGAGGTTGGACTGCTCCAAGGACCGCACTTTTTCTAGGTAACTTGCTAGCCGGTCATTGAGATTCTGCATGGCCCTTTTCTCATCGCCAGCAAACAGATCCCCTGCACCGGAGAGATCGCTCCCATAGCTCACTGTGGATCTGGAGGTGGAGATGCGGGTGCCCCGGCCTCCAGCCCCTCCATAGACGCTGGGTGCACCCCCTAGGCGCTGCACGGTGCCCTTCCTGTACAGGGAGCCACTCATGCTGAGCGCTGGGCCCTGTGAGGATGAGCTCTGGCTTCGGTGGAAGCTTCTGCGGCTGAAGTCCATCGGGGATGCTGGGAGGCAGCTTCAGGTGGTTGGAGCCCAGGCTGTCTGTCTGTCTGTCTGAAAGTGCTGTGGAACTGACCTTTTATGGAGTTCACAGAACAGAAACTCCTCCTCTGCTGCCTTGTCACCTTAGGAATGACACAGTCCACCTTTCTACCTTACCTTACTTGGCTGTTTTATTTTCTCTTTCCCTTTTGTGCAGCAATATGTTCACTTCCTTTCCAGAAATCTCCCTTGAGGCTTTTCTCGAAGGCTTTTTGGCAGAGGTCGTTTCTTTTTTACACATGGAACAAAGGAAATGAGGAAGGGGTATGCTTTTAGGCCTTGCACCTGCCTTGCCAGATCTTTCTTTTTTTAATTCTGAGAGAAATAATCTTCACAATGCTAATGAATAATTCAGGGATCTCAAAAGCCAGATGTGGGAACATGTCAGTCACATTGATGACAAAGGACAATGGCTGATCAATTGCTTCCACAACCTCTGTTTTATGCTTGGTTTTTTTCTTTTTTCTTTTTGGCTTTTAAGTTTATCCCTGTTTAGAAGTTATATTTTAGGACTGTTCATATATTTTGGGGCTGGGAGATGGCTCAGTGTATTAAGTACTTGCCACTCAAGCATGAGGACCAGAGTTTGGATCCTTAGCACGCACTTAAATGCTGGGAGGTGAGGGCATCAACCTGTAATTGCAGTGCTAGGGAAGCAGCGGCCGGGGATTCCCTGCGGGCAAGCTGCCTAGCTAGAATCTCTGAATCTGTGAGCCCTGGGTTCAAGTGAGAGGCACTGGCTGGTCAATAAAGTGGAATGTGATCAAGGGAAACAGCTGGTGTCAGCCTCACACACACATGCACCCATGTGTCTCCACATACACATGAATATGCTTAAATGCACACAGCCACACACACACACACACACACACACACACACACACACACAACACACACACACACAAAGATATTTTGCACAGAGTTGAGCTTGGTGGCCCATGCCTGTGATTTCAGCCTTTGGGGAACAGAGGAAGGACGGTTGCCACAAGTTTGAGGCCAGCCTGGTCTGTATAGTGAGGTCCAGGCCAGTTAGGAATACATAGTGTGAGCTTGTCTCAAAACACCAAGAAAACAATTTGGCAAGTGAATATATAAATGAATAGAGGTGGAATTTATTTTTTAAAAATTAATTATTTATATTCAGAAGGAGAGGGAGAGGGGGAGAGAGAGAGCAAGAGAGAGGGAGAGTGGGCATGCCAGGGCCTCCTGCCATTGCAAATGAACTCTAGGCACATGCACCATTTTGTGTATCTGGCTTTACATGGGCACTGGGGAACTGAACCCATGCCGTAAGGTTTTGCAAGCAAGTGCCTTTAGCCACTGAGCCATCTCTCCAGCCCCTAAAATTTATTTTTTAATCCTAGTGCTCTTTGAGTGGAAAATGCTTTCTAAAATTTCAGTACCATAACTGAGAAACTTAGGGCTGTGTACCCGGCATAGGGCATGGAAGGGTCCGACCCCTCCTATGAGGTCAGCCCATCCCACCATGACATGTTCTACTTCAACCATCCTGAAGCTGCGGGTTTGTTTTGCCAGGACCCTGGATGGATTCCCGTTGCAGAAGCCTCCAGATCCCTCCGCTCAGAGCAAAGTGGGTCCATGAGAAAGAAAGTCATGAGCTGTGCTGGGTGCTGCAGCCACCTTCCCAGTGGCCACTGGATCCATGTCCAGCTGCTTACACACGGGCACCATCCTACCAGAGAGGATCTGGTACGGGCACTCACTAAATGTTCATAGATCCTCATTTATTCCCTTCATTCAAACTCCCTGGCTGGAAATCAACGCCTCCCTTGAAGCATTTCCATCACTGCCTTCAACCAAATTAATTAGGAGGGGTTAGAAAAGTCGTAAAATCATGGAACCCGTTTTCATCTTGATACTTATTTGATTTGAGATTTGATTATGATGAAAGCAAGCAAGCACATGCAAACAAAACAGGGAAACACAGGCTGGGGAGATGGCTTGGGGTAAAGCACTTGCCTTACAAACATGGGGACATGAGTTCTGATCCCCAGAACCCATGTAGAGCCAGATGAAATTGTGTGCATCTCCTATAGTGAAACGGGAGGTGGAGACAGGAGAAGCTCTGGAAGCTGTCATATGCAGAGCGAAGCAACAAGAAACCCTGCCTCAAAGTCGAAGGTGAGGACTGATACCCGAAAATGTCCTCTGACCTCCCCATGTGTGCTGTGGCATGCACCTGCCCCCCCACACACGGTGAGTTTTAAAACAAATTTGGAATTTACCTGTGTCTCTTTTACAAATGTTTTTCTTTTGAAATAAGGGAAGTTCATACAATTTCTGTCTTGTAAATGACATGCTTTTTTTTGTTGTTGTTTATTTGAGGTAGGGTCTCATTCTAGCCCAGGCTGACCTAGAATTCACTCTATAGCTCCAAGGCTTGCCTCAAACTCACAGTAATCCTCCTACCTCTACCTTCCAAATGCTGGGATTAAAGGCACACACTACCACACCTGGCAGAGAAAGAGAGAGTGAGTGCACCAGGGCCTCTAGCCGCTGCAAATAAACTCTAAATGCATGCACCCCTTTGTGCATCTGGCTTTACATGGGTACTGGGAAATGAACTCGGTTTGTTAAGCTTTATGGGCAAGTACCTTAACTGCTGAGCCATCTACTAGCTCAACATACCTTTAAATATGTATATTAGATTTTACAAAAAATTGTTTATTTATTTGTGTGTGTGTGTGTGTGTGTGTGCATGAGAGAGAGAGAGAGAAAGAGAGAGAGAGAGAGACAGAGAGAGAGAGAGAGACCGGGGACTTTTGTCACTGCAATGAAAACCAGACATTTGCACCACTTTTGTGTCTACCTTATATGGGTGGCTTAGGAATTGACCTTGGGACAGCAGGCTTTGCAAACAAGTGCTTTTAATCACTGAGACATCTTCCCAGCCCTTATATTAAATTTTATCTCAGTTTTAAGTTTTAGAATAGCAACAACTCTAGAAAAGTAAAAAGTGATAAAGTTAAGCCTGATTTGTGCATTTTAAGGTCTATAGAGCCAGCTCTTATATTTATATCCATTCATACATCCATTAGCTAGTCCTCAGCAAGTGCTCTCTACCAACAACTGAACGTGCAGCGAGACGCTTTTCCCAGTTGTGAGTCATGAATTACTTTGTTAATAGGGGATACCAGCTAAAATTTGCATTAAGGAGCTTTTAAGACACACAAGAACCATATTCATCACATGTATGCATGTCTATGTATAAAATGAATGTGGTTTTTTTTGTATGTGTGTATATGTGTTAAGTGTGGTGTGAACACCCAGTGTGCACACCTGTAGAGGCCAGGAAGATGCTGGGTATCCTCTTCTATTGCGCCTCTGCCTTATTTCATAGGACAGAGTCTCTCACTGCACCCAGAGCTCCCCATTTGACTGACCAGGGAGCCCTCCGGTCTCTGCCCCTCTCAGTATTTGAGTTTTCAGGCATGCATGGCCATGCTGAACTTATTATGCAGAGGCTGGGCTTTGAACTCAGGTCCTCACACTAGCACAGTGAGATCTTTTATCTACTGAGACATCTCCCCAGATGGCACTTGGTTCTTTGCTTGTGCTTCCTTTCATTTTCAGTGTAGGAGGAGGAAGGTGTTTGATTAATCATTGGAAAATTATACTATATGAATTTCACAAGTTTTTGAATTTTTATTTATTTGAGTGTGTGTGTGTGTGTGTGTGTGTAAAGGGTGGGGGATGTATGGGCATGCCCAGGCCTCTTGCCACTGTAAATGAACTCCAGATGCATGGCTTTATGTGGGTACTGGGGATCGAACCTAGGCTGTTAGGCTTTCCAACAGGCACTTTAAAAATTGTTTTATTGGGGCTGGGGAAATGGCTTAGTAGATAATGCATTTGTCTGCAAAGCCTAAGGAACCTGGTTCAATTCCTGAGGACCCATGTAAGCCAGATGCACAAGGGGCTGCATGCGTCTCACTCTAATTTTTTTTTTTTTTTTGAGGAAATAACTTCAGGTGTTGTGTCACTAATATTTGGGTCACACTTATAAGCTTTTTGAAGTTTTAAATTTGCACTAAAATCTCATAGAAGCGAGCAAATATTATGAGGAACAATCATCTAATCCACTAATTCATCTCAGTAGAAACATTCCTAACGGGAAGCCTTATATCTGGTTATGTCAGAGCAGGAGAGATTGCTGGTTCCTGGCTAAGTCACTGAGTTTTCCACTTTGGTAGATTATTCTAGTTTATAAAATGACTACAGGAAATGAAGCTAACACTTCATGGTTACTCATCTTTAGAATTCGATCTGAGGACTGACTAACGATCCCATTGACCCTTATTCATACACAAAGTCATGAATTAAGATCCTTTGATATTCGAGACTCTCAGATGACTGCATCTATAAATACATATTTAATGGAGCCCGACTTCCATGTAAGTAACAGGAGGTGTATTTTGACCTCTGTGACAACTTGACTAAGCGTGTTAATGATCAACATTAAGTCTGGAGCTACCATAAGCACTGTTGCTTTCAGAGGACATTCTGCTTTCTTTGCTTCCCTCGTGGATATGGTATTGCAGCTTGGATACGGTAGACACAGAGTATGCAGGCCGCAAACAGGTTGTCTTCCCAGGGTGGGGAGATGGAGTATGGTGTCAGAGATGGAGGAAGCCTGGCCATAAATTCATTGTTTAAACTGGGAGATAATATCAGGGGTTTGAGGTAGTAAACTTAAATTTATATTGTTGTCTTTTCCCCCCAGTTAACCTGTCATATCCAGGTTTTGATTGATATTTATCTGGTAATTCTGTCCTGAAATGACTTGGTGAGTTGGTGGATTTGTTATCTTAGTGGTCATGGAATTACCAGGGTGCAGATGTAAGTCTGCAGTCATGAGTCACTTAATGACAAAGATAGGTTATGAGATACATGTTGCTAGGAGAGTTCCTTGTTGTTCATACAAACCTGGATGTTAGTATACACTACACAGTATACACAGAATAAATAGTACACACACACACACACATACACACACACATACACCATAAAATGTACATATATTACAAAGGAGCTATATATATAAATTTTATGGTATACATACAGACATAGTGCCTATTGCTCCCAGAGCAATGATGAGCAATCTAAGATTAAAGTAAGTGCAAGAGCAGATGCAATCAAGAGATGAAAACAGGAAATATATGAGGTTCCTGTTTCATCGTATTGTCGTCTGTGAGTTTTCTTTTTTTAAATTTATTTATTTATTTATTTATTTATTTATTTATTTATTTGAGAGAGATTAAGAGGCAGCGAGGGAGAGAAAGAAAGAATGAGAGAGAGAGAGAGAGAGAGAATGGGCCCACCAGGGCTTCCAGCCACTGCAAACGAACTCCAGATTCATGCGCCCTTTGTGCATCTGGCTTATGTGGGTCCTGGAGAATCGAACCAGGATCCTTTGCTTTGCAGGCAAACACCTTCGCTGCTAAGCCATCTCTCTAGGCCTCTGTGAATTTTCTTAATAAGTAGAAGGAGTATACTCAAATATTTATGAAAAGTATAGCAGGGTAAATGCATGAACCAACAACCCAATCACTTATTATCATTATGGAATATTATGTACTAAACATAATTGTATCTAATACATTTTTATAGTTGGCAGTGCTGTATACTTATTGACACGCCAACATCACCACAAACACATAAAATGCACTTTACTATGAAAGTATGACAGTTTCAATGGCTATGATGTCACCAGGCAATAGGAATGCTTTAGTTCCATTATAATCTTATGGGGCTACCATCATAGTGTTCCTTTGTTGATGGAATGATGTTATGTGGGATATAACTATACTATTATTATTATTATTATTATTATAGTATTTTGATTTTCAAGGTGGAGTTTCACTATGCAGCACTGACTGTTCTGGATCTCACTATGCAGACTAGGCTGGCTTTGAACTTTCAGTGATCCTCCTGCCTCAGCCTTCTAAGTGCTGTTTTTATTGGCACGAGCCACCATGCCTGGCTGAGTGCTGTAAAAAATAAAAGATAAACTTCAAAGTTGGACTAACTGCCAAGAGATTTTAAGATTTTCCACACATATTTGAAAGATAAAACAAAAAATGAATAATACAATTGTAATTTAAAATTCAGTGATGGGTCCAACAACATATTGAACAAGGCTGAATAGAGAATTAAAAAAAATATTTTACTGGGGCTGGAGAAATGGCTTAGCGGTTAAGGTGTTTACCTGCAAAGCCAAAGGATCCCGGTTCGACTCTCCAGGCCCCATTTAAGCCAGATGCACAAGGGGGCGCATGCATCTGGAGTTCGTTTGCAGTGGCTGGAGGCCCTGGTGTGTCCATTCCCTCCCCCTCACTTTTTCTCTCTGCCTCTTTCTCTCTCTCTCAAATAAATAAATTAATTAAAAAATTATTTATTTATTTTTGTAAGCAGAGAGAGACAGACCCTCCCCACCCCCACACCCAGAGAACGGGGGCACCAGGGCCTCTAGCCTCTGCAAACAAACTCCAGATGCATGCACCACTTTGTGCATCTGACTTTATGCAGGTACTGGGGAATTGAACCTGAATCATTAGGCTTTTCAGGCAAATGTCTTAACTGCTAAGCCATCTCTCCAGTCCATGAACAGAAAATTATGGAACTCGATAGCTTTGAGAAAATATGTGGGGTGAAGCTAAGTGACAAAGGGGAGTCATGAGGCTGAAGGATAGAGAGAGAAAGTCTAAATGTGTCAGGTAAGAGCTCCAGAAGGCAAGAGATCACAGGAAAAGAAAAGATTTGACAAGTGAAAAACGAGAAGCTTCCAGAATTGTTTAAAGCAACAATTGCTCAGTTTAAGGAGACCAAGTGAGCTTCAAGCAAAACAAATACAAATAAAGCACAATGATACCATCAAATCACAAACAGGTAAAGAGCAAAGAAATCGACACAGGTACCATGGTTGGATTGACAGCTGACTTCTCAAGGGGAACTTGGACACTGGAAAGGAATAATATATTCATTAAGCTAGGGGAAAAAGACTGTCATTCTGGAATTTTCCTATTTAGTGGAATTAATATGGAAGAAGGATCACATGAGGACAATTCCGGTATAAAAATTGAATTTGTTGGGCTGGAGAGATGGCTCAGCAGTTAAGGTGCTTGCCTGTAAAGTCTAATGACCCAAGATGATCATTCAGTCTCCATGTAAAGCCAGAGGCACAAAGTGGCACATGCTTCTGGAGTTCATTTGCAGCAGCTAGCGGCCCCGGCCTGCATATTCTCCCTTTCTCTGCTGGGTGAGGTGGTTCATGCCTTTAATCCAAGCACATTGGGAGGCCAAGGTAGGAGGATCACAGTGAGTTTGAGGCTAGCCTAAAACTACAAGAGTGAATTTCAGGTCAGCATGGGCTAGAGTGAGACCCTGCCTTGAAAAACCAACCCCCCCATTGACTTTGTCACCAGTACCTATATTTTCATTAAGAATATATTTTAAACAGAAGGAAGATGATTCTAGATGAAAAAGAAGGAAGATGAACAATAGAGTGTTAAGTGTGTGACCAAGTCTGAATGGCCATTGTCTATGAAGTCATGTCAAATAGTTCCACTTCCATAGATTCAATTACCACAGGACGAAAATATTAAATTGTCAAGAAAGAAGCAATTCAGAAGTTTTAAAATGTGTGCCATCTGAGTAGCATAACGAAATCCCCTGCTGTCCCTTCTCCTGCTCAGAATGCGAACCTTCCCTTTGTCCAGAGCCTCTGTGCCGTGCATGCCACTTCCCCTTGCATTAATTAGTAACCTTAATTGTCTTGGTTATCTGGTCAACTATTCTATCACAGTATCTGTGCTCAAGCAGTCCTTATGTTACTTAATCACGATGCCATTAATGATCAAACATGGAAGGACGATGAACTCTGGTACTGAATGGCTTTACTGTGATACATATAGGAAAAAGTGTAGTTTATATAGTATAGGGTTCCACACTATCTGTGTTTTTTTTTTTTTTTTTCAAGGTAGGGTCTCATTCTGGTCCAGGCTGACCTGGAATTAGCTATTTAGTCTCAGGGTGGCCTCGAACTCATGGCAATCCTCCTACCTCTGCCTCCTGAGTCCTGGGATTAAAGGCATGCACCACCACGCCCGGCTTTATCTGTGTTTTTTTAAAAAAATATTTTGGTTTGCTTATTTACAAGTAGTGAGAGATAGAAAGAAGAGAGACAGAGAGAATGGGCATATCAGGACCTCCAGTTGCTGCCAACAAACTCCAGACACATGCACCCATTTGTGCATCTGGCTTTACATGGGCTCTGGGAATTGAACCCAGGTTCTTAGACTTTTTAGGAAAGCGCTTTAACTGCTGAGCCATCTCTCCAGTGCTGTGGTTTTGAGGTATCCACAGTGTGTCTTGAAACATATCCTCTACGGATAAGGGGGGATGACTGTATTTATTGTGAAGAAACCAAGACAGAATTGAAGTAGATGAGAGCTAGAAGGAGTTGAATGGAGTTAAATTGCCCCAATGTCCTTGAATGTTCAGGAAGAGGGTAAAATAAACAGATTAGCTTTAGACATTGACAAATTAAGACAAATGCATAATTAAATTGACTAATGTTATATTTGTGTCTTTTCACATGGTGAGTAAGGTCTCCTCCATCAATCTGTAAATAAACTGGTGAGTTAGCACAAAGAGCTTTGAAACTACTGACTTCTGAATGGACTGGTTATACATCAGTTAGCAAATCAATGAAGCAGTCCCATAGTTAAAAAATGGAAATTCTGGGCCTGGAGAGATGGCTTAGCCGTTAAACACTTGCCTGTGAAGCCTAAGGACCCTGGTTCAAGGCTCGATTCTGCAGGACCCATGTAAGCCAGATGCACAAGGTGGCGCATCTGGAGTTCGTTTGCAGTGGCTGGAGGCCCTGGTGCACCCATTCTTTCTTTCTTTCTCTGTCTGCCTGTCACTTTCAAATAAAATAAATAAAAATAAACAAAAAAATAAAAAATGGAAATTCTGGGCTGGGGAAATGGCTTAGTGGTTAAGGCATTTGCCTGTGGAGCCTAAGGGCCCCAGTTCGGTTCCCCAGGACCCATGTAAACCAGATGCACAAGGGGGCACATGCATCTGGAGTTCATTTGCAGAGGCTAGAGGACCTGATGCACTCATTCTCTCTATCTCTCTCTCAAATAAATTAAATATTTTAAAAAATGGAAATTCCATTTCTGTCTTAGACAAAGCACACATATAATAAACAAAATGAACTTAAGCCATAGCATCACATTCCTGGCTGCCAAAGGCTATAGCCATCTCATAATGTGAACTATATCTTGTCTAATCTCAACAATCCCTACAATCTTAACAGCTTCAACATTGTTCAGAACTCTAAGTCTGAAGTTTCCACTGAGGTTCAAGGCAATTTCATAAAAAAGCCCCTGTACCATAGGAAAGAAAGTTTCATATTTCCAATGTGCAATGGCTGAGAGCAAATATTTCCATTCCAAAAGACAGGCATGGAGATGTAGAAAGGAAGGATGGGACCAAAAGAACCCAGCTGGGCAAACATTTAACTCCATAGTTCCATGACCAGCATTTGGTTCAAATGGTGCCATGATGTGAGCTCCAATAGGCTTGTGCAGCCATGCCTCTATAGCATTCATGTCTGCAGTCTGCCCGGCCTCTTTGATCTGGCTTCACTCAGTGCCTACATCTTTCCTGCACAGACGTTTCCTTTAACTTGGCATATCTAATATCTTGGACTGTCCGTTACAATGCAGGTTTCACATGCAGGGAGACTGACCCTGCTACACATTGCCTGGCCTAAAGGCTTTCCTCAAAAATCTTGGTGGAAGCCTCCATGATCCTGTAAGGGCATCACTAGGGTAGGACTGGGAGAGGGCTTGGGGAGGGACTGTGGCAAAGAGGGGCACAATATCTTCCATTTCCGGACTTAGACAGTGGCAGAGCCTGCATCAGATCTACAAGGACAAGGCCTGTTTGAAGAAGACTGCTGAATGTTCCTTTGGAAGAACAAGGCTGGTGGTGCATAAGGAGGAGAGTAGGAAAGTTTCCCCCAATTCCATTGAGTGTCATGTTTTTCCTTCATGAATTACATGAATCACCACGACTCCATCTTCTCAGACTCCAGTAAAATCTCTGCACAGAGAGAAAATAAAGTTACTGGGAGAAGAGGCCACCTGGCACAGACCTCACCACTGCTCCCAGGTTTCTGTGCACCGTCGCATAGTTAAGCATTTTGCTCATGGTGATAACCTGAAAGAACAATATCTATGGTACTTGAGCGTAATTTATGAAGGATCTGGAAAATAATGCCTAGCTATAGGCCATAATACCATTAGATAAATATTACCCTAAACAGTAAATTAATTCACATCAAACCTTCCTGGATGATATTTGGAGAGAAGAAATCACTGGTAATTTAGTTTTGTGATGTAGTTTTTTTTTTTTTGAGCAACATGTACTCATTTTTTTTTTTTTTTGAGAGACAGAGAATTGGGCACGTTAGCAGGCTCTCAGCTGCTGTGAACAAACTCCAGATGCATGCGCCCCGTGTGGGCAAGTGCAGCATTGCACCCTCACATCACTTTTTGCGTCTGGTTAAACGTGGAACCTGGAGAATCGAATGGGCATTCCTAGGCTTCTCAGGCAGGTTCCTTAACTGCTAAGCCATCTCTCCAGCCCCTCATTATTCTTTTGAAACAAGTAAGCAAGTAGAAACTACTCATTGTGGATCTTTTTTGCATGCATATATGTGTTGGGTATGTATGTATGTGTATGTGTGTGTTCATGTGTGTAGGTACATTTGTATATGGAAGCCAGAGGTTGACATTGAGTTGTCTACCTCAATTACTCTCCAGTTTGTTTGTTTATTTATTTATTTAGTTGTTTATGAGAGAGAGAGAATTGGCAAGCCAGGGCCTCAGCCACTGCAATTGAAATCCAGACGCTTGCATCACCTAGTGGGCATGTTCAGCCTTGCCTCACCTTTGTGTCACCTTTGTGGGTCTGGCTTACTGAGATCTGGAGAAAGATCTAACCTGGGGCCTTAAGCTTTGCAGGCAAGTGCCTTAACTGCTAAGACATCTCTCCAGCCCTTCCAGCTTATTTTTTGAGATGCGCTCTCTCATTGAACTTAAGGCTTTGGCTAGTTTAGCTAGTCAGCAAGTCCCGGAGCTCCTGTCTCTGCCTTGCCAGTGCTGGGACTACAGATACGTGTCTCCATGCCTGGTATTTATGTAAGTGCTGGGGATCCAAACTTAGGTCTGTGTGCTTATTGGGCAAGCAATTTACCCACTGAACCATCTCCTCAGCACTGTTGTTTTTTTATTTCATCATTTCATGATAGTCATTCTTAAGTGCAATCGACTGAATCGGATCTTGTTATCTGGAGGAGATTTTGAAAGTCTCATGGACTGTCCTCCTTATTTGACAAATGAGATGGCAGAGGCACACCTGGGTTAATGACTTCCCTGTAGCAGCAATACAAACAGAAAGTTGAGATTAAGTAACATAATATTTGCTCTCCAAATTGATTTTCATTCTTTACACAACTCAGAAAAACCATCTTGCAAACACCACCCTGATGCAGAAACAACATTCGCCTTAAAGTCCTGCTAAATAGGCCAATCTAAACCCAGTCTAAACCTTTCTATCCCTCATCCTAATGCTAGACAGCCCGTTAATGTGTTTTCTTCTTTTGCTCCTAATGGCACAAAGTTGGAATGGATGCTCTCAAATGTAGTAGTGATCGCTGGTCCCAGATGAGTCCTATGGTAAGGCACAATGGATGTGAATGGATACATCAGATGAGATGAAGAAATGTATTATTAATTAGCTATTCAGAACTCAATAGCAGATGTGTCCACATTTCATTGTGAGCAAGTGTTTTGTCATTACTTTTTGACATGCACACATTGAGGTAAAAAAGACTACAAATATATTGATTTGAAAAAGCTCCATGCTGACAGTTGACTGAAGGGAGAGAAAGAAAGGGCACGGGAGGAGAGGAGAACATGAGAATGAGAACAAAAGCTAAGCTTTTCCTAAGAGTTATTAGCAGGCTTTATGAAAACTGCCTAGAAAGATCAGTTCTGGCTGGGGGGTAGTCCCAGGGGCAGAACGTTTGACTATTATGTCCATAGCCCTAGATCCAATCCTCAGTATGGCAATACAAGACGTTTCCAGTTTAGGCTGATGTGATCACATACACCTCTAATCCTAGCATTCCAGAGGCTAAGGCAGGAGGATCATAAATTCAAGGCTAGCCTGAGCTATATAGTTTCAGGCTACCAGCCTGGGCTACATACTGAAACCATCTCCAAAAACAGACAGACAAACAAAATCAATGCTATGGTTTGAATATGGCTTGTTCCTTCTTGAAACTCATCTTATTTAATCCCTATTATGAGATATTAAGAGCTGGGACCAGACGGCACTATTAGAGGGTGTTAGAGCTCTGTCCTTATGAATATATGAATCCATTCATCCAATGATCAGGTTACTAGGCTAATGGGGATTCTGTCTTAAAAGCTACTTCAGTTAACTTCCTCACATACTCCCAGTCGTTTGCTGTATGATAGTGTCTGCCATTTTGGGACTTTGCCTGCCACGTGGTTGTCATCACATGTAGTCCCTCAACCTCAGATCTGAGCTGTGAGATGACACAAACCTTTGTTTTCCTTTCCCTTTTCTCCTTCCCTTTTCTTTCTTCCCTTCCCTTCCTTCCCTTCCCTTCCCTGTCCTTCCCTTCTCTCCCCTCCCCTCCTTTCCCCTCCCCTCCCTCCCTCCCTCCTTTCCCCTCCCCTCCCTCCCTCCCTCCTTCTCTCCTTCCTTCCTTCCTTCCTTCCTTCCTTCCTTCCTTCCTTCCTTCCCTCCCTCCTTCCTTCCCTCCTTCCCTCCTCTCTTTCCTTCCTCCCTTCCTTCCTTCCTTCCTTCCTTCCTTCCTTCCTTCCTTCCCTCCCTCCTTCCCTCCTTCCTTCCCTCTTTCCCTCCTCTTTTTCTTTCTTTCTTCCTTCCTTCCTTCCTTCCTTCCTTCCTCCCTCCTTCCTTCCTTTCCTTCCTTCCTTCCTTCCTTCCTTCCTCCCTCCTTCCCCCCCTTCCTTCCTCCCTCCTCCTTCCTTCCCTTTCCCCCTCCTCCTTCCTTCCTTCCTTCCTTCCTTCCTTCCTTCCTTCCTTCCTTCCTTCCTTCCCCCTTCCCCCCTTCCGCTTTCCCTTACGGTGCTGGGAGATCACACCAGGGTATTCTGCATGCTGAACTTCTTTATAGCTTACCCAGTCCATGGAATTTTATTACTAGCAATAGAGACACACTACAACAATACACATCTTTTGAACCAGGTGGTCCAGAAGATGCAGTTCATTTCATGCAAAATATGAAATGAAGGCTTTAAAAAAAGTTTTTAAAAGACACATTTATTTATTTGACAGAGAGAAAGAAGGAGAGAGAGAGAGAGAGAGAGAGAGAGAGAGAGAGGGGTGTGCCAGGGCCTCCAGCCACTGCAAATGAACTCAGACACATGCACCATCTTGTGCATCTGACTAACATGGGTCCTGGGGAATCAAACCTGGGTCCTTTGGCTTTGCAGGCAAATGCCTTAACTGCTAAGCCATCCCTTCAGCTCTAAAGTTTTTATTTCTATCTTTATTATGTTTTTTCCCTGTGGTGGGAATGGAATCCAGGGTCTGCTAGGCAAGTGCTCTACTTTAAAAATTTTTTTAAAGAATATATTTATTTATTTAAGAGAGGAGAGAGAAGAGAGAGAGAAGAGAGAGAGAGAGAGAGGGGGAGAAAGAATGGGTCCAGTAGGGTTTCTAGCCACTGCAAATGAACTCCAGACACATTCACTACCTTGTGCATCTGGTTTACATGGGTACTGGGGAATCAAACCTGGGTTTTTAGGCTTTGTAGGAAAGTGCCTTAACCGCTCAGCCATCTCTGCAGCCCCAAGTGCTCAGTCTCTTGAAAAGAAGTTTTGACAATTGTTTTTTTTTTCTTTAACATATTTGTATTTGCATGCAGAGAGAGAGAGAGGAGAGAGCGAGCGAACACAAGAGAGTGAGCATGGGCATACCAGGTCCTCTTGCCACTGCAAATAAACTCCAGATGCATATACCACTTTGTGCATCTGACTATCTGACTTTACATGGGTACTGGGGAAATGAGCCCAGGTTGTTAGGCTTTTTAGGCAAGCACCTTAATCAATGAGCCATTTCTCCAGCTTCATAATTGATTTTTAAAACAGGAAACTAGCCAAAAGTAAAGAAATAATTTATTCTTCAATAGGTATTTATTGAGTGCCTTTTGAGTGGTCCAACTTTGCAGGAGGCTGTGCTCCAGCAGGAGAGATGCTGCATGGCACATGCCAAGGAGTGAAGACAAGAGTGTGGGCACTCACAGGAAGTGAGCTGGGCTTTGCAGCTGGAGAAACCAGGGAAGGCTCAAAGGAGCATAGCATTTGGAGCAAGGTATGGAATATGAACAGGATTTGGAATCCCGGAGAGGAAGAAAGGAGGGTGGGGATAGGACAACATCCATCCCAGATCTTCACTGACGTGTGTGCTCTGGCCTGGAAGGGAGGGCCAGCATGATGAGCTCAATGGCCCTGGGGAAGGAACATGAGCTGTGGTGGGGTGGAAAGGAAATTGCGACGAGGGAAAGGTGAAATGAGGCTAGAAAGTCTCCTTACAACACCAACAGCATAGCGAGGCAAGCACGTGATCGTGTTTTTTTTTTTTTTTTGAGAGAGAGAGACACACAGAGAGACAGAGAGAATGAGAGGGAGAGGAATACAGAGAATGGGCTTGCCAGCAGCCTCTCAGGCACTGTGAACAAACTCCAGATGCATGCACTCCCTTGCGGGAAAGTGTGGCATTGTGCCCTTGCGTCACTTTGCACCTGGCTAAACGTGGGACCTGGAGATCAGAACCGGCGTTCTTAGGCTTAGCAGGCAGGTGCCTTAACCACTAAGTCATCTCTCCAGCCCGATCGTTTTTAATGTGAACGGATAAGAAAGATGAGGAAGTAAGAACAGAACGCCACCCTGCAAGTAAAGTGCTGCAGGAGACAGGTGGGTGCAGGCTCAGGGTGGTGGGAAGGGATGTCCAGGTTTTATGCTAACTGTAATACAGTGAGCCTTCCTTAGGGGATCCAGCCCGAGGATCAGAGGGTTGAAAGGAAGAACTGTCTGATTTAGAATGGGGAGGGCCTAAGAGGGAAGCTACAACTGTTGTTTGGCTAAATGGATATGTAGTGCCCAATAAATTGCCCTCTGAATGTTCATGTTTATGTCCATAGATTAGAGCTACTCTCACCTTTGGTCAGAGAAGCTTCGTTTGCACTTGGTAGTGACCACTGGGGAGACTCAAAGCTCTTCAGAAGTTGAGGGCTCAGTGCTAAATGCGACATGTATGTCATCCCATCCAGGGCTCGGGGAATATTGAGTAAGAAGCGATGGAACAAGCGTACGAACCAGAGCATGGGAAGGAAGGGATGTTTCAGGACATGAAGTGGCTATTGCGTTCGTGATCTCAAAGGAACTGTTGTCGTTCCTTGTACAAGACCTGCACAATATTAGGCCCATTGATATTCCAGCATGGACGGTGAAGGAAGAAAAAGAAAAGAAAAGAAAAGAAAAGAAAAGAAAAGAAAGAAAGCCATCAAAGTAGAAGAAGGACTATTTGGAAAGAAGAAGGGTTCAGTGGAAGACAGATGGGGGCAAGAGAATGTAATAGGAAGGATTAATGATCAAAATATATTACATACACGTATGAAAAAAAAAAAGAAAAGAAAAGCAATGGCCATCGGGCCGGGCGTGGTGGCGCACGCCTTTAATCCCAGCACTCGGGAGGCAGAGGTAGGAGGATCGCCAAGAGTTCGAGGCCACCCTGAGACTACATAGTTAATTCCAGGTCAGCCTGGACCAGAGTGAGACCCTACCTTGCAAAACCAAAAAAAAAAGAAAAGCAATGGCCAAGAACTTAGCATCAAAGCAGTATTCACTGGCTACAGTGGCCCTTTCCAATAGAGAAACCTTTTTGTGGTTTATGATCTTATTTCTGTGACATGCTGCCCAACCTCATAAACCAGGGGCTTTACAGCTTTCTGAGGACTTGCTAGCTCATCAATGGCAACTACGTTACTAATATTGTTTTCAACAATGCTTTGCTTCTATTTGAGTCTCACAGTGTAACTAATATTTTGATGCCTCAGATTCCGTGAAGGCCTTATGGTTTGGTGTTTACTATTTTAAGCAATGAAAAGATAGGAAAACCTGGAGCAATTTCTTATGTGTTTGACACAAATGTTGAGGGATATTAAATAATTGTTGCCCAGGGTAAAATATAACAGGATTTTATGGCCAAGTCTTAGGTATACTTTTTCAAAATAAATGCATCTCTGTGAAATGAACTGTCAGGAGAACCTGAGGCTATAGAAGTCGGGAGTAATTAAGGAGCAATATATGGGTTGTGAGGTGCTGATGTTAATGTTGACACACAATGTTTCTGGGCAATTTGATCAAAACCAATAACTTCTTTTGTTTCCTGCTGCAGGGTTTATTTTGTCCCTGTCATCTGAGGCTTTATTAAAGATTTACCAGTGGCCTTTTCAAAGCACAGCATTTACTCCCTGTGTTCATTTATGTTTATTGAGTTTAGTCAATATGACTTTTAGAATTCAGGTTTTTAATCCCTAATTCCAATCCTTTTTTCTCCCTTACTGACATTGATGTAGTGTTTTGGCAATGTCACGACTGAAAGCTATATGACATGTTTGACCTGACATGCAGTGATCAAAAAGCAGAAATGGAAACCAGTTGTCCTGACCTGTCAATCATGTTAAAATGAAGGTCCTTCATCTATTTTTCTGTAATGATTAAGCTTATTTTGTCTCTGCCATGTTGCATCTTCATATTACAGAGATTTTATCCTATATTTTAAATGCAGAACATTGACTGAAATTTTTTTTGGCAGAAGTCTAAGAAATATTTCCAAGATTATATATTTTTAAAAAAATGTGCATTATATGTGAGTCAGTGTGTGTGCATGTGTGTGCAGGTGGGTGTGTACCTGCCATGGCATGTGTGTGGCAGTCAGAAGACAGCCTCGACATTGATCCTCATCTTCTATCATGTTTTGATGGCAAGGTCTCTCTTGTTCACAGCTGTGTTTGCCAGAGTAGACGGCCTGTGAACTTCAGGGTTCTCCCATCTCCACCTCCTTCTTTCTGTATTCCCGTTGGGGTGATAGGCACCTGTGTTACATGTGTGGGTTTATCCGGGCTCTGGGGATCCAAACTTAGGTTATCAGGCTTGTGTTGCAAGTGTTTTAGCAATGGAGCCATCTCCTCATCCCTAAAGATGATACCTTTAATGCTTCTAACCAAATGGGCTTAGCAAGTAGTACATACATTATTTCAAAGCTCTGTGTTTTAAAATTACACTTCAGTATTTATAAGCAGAAGTGATTACCCTCCCCCCAACACACACACAAAATCTTCCTTTTGGGATGAACCAGTTCCTTTGATGGAGAAAGAACAAAGTCAGTTAGAAAGAAAATGCCTCAAGGTGCTCAACCATGCATGCCCTGGATAGGATAGGGAGACTAAATAAATGAAGAGACAATAGGGAAGATGTTTCATCTCTCTGAGTTTTGGGAAGGGTGGAACAAGCACTGGTGCCTGAAGCTTTGATTGCTTGCTGTTGGATAAACATAGGCCTTTCTGTCAGCCCTCCAGGACCTGAAGGAATTCTCACCATTTCAGTTCCTTTTTGTCCACATATAGAAAATAAATCCCAGAATCAAGTTGTTCTTAAAAAGATTTCATAGTCCCTGTATTAGTCACCTTTATGTTGGTGGGACAAAACATCTGGCTCCAAGCAGCTGTCTGGGAGAAGAAGGTTTATTTCAGCGTGTGATCTCGAGGGGATGCTTCGTCACGGCGAGGGGTGGGGGGCAGGAGGAAGCATGACAGAGCAAGGCTGGCAATCACATATTGCCCCAGCAGCTGGCAGAAAGCAGCAAGAGAGTGAGCTGGGCTACCACCAGGAACTCATCAACCTCAAGGTCTGCCCCCAGGGACACAATTCTTCAGCAAGACTCCACGTCCCAAGTATCCAAAGCATGTGAGGCTATGGGGGACATCACATTCAAACAACCAAGAATGCAAAAAAAAAAAAAAAAAAAGAATTCCACTTATTCAATTTAATCCTTTTCTCTTCCCTCCCACCTTTTCCCCTTTCTATTCTCTTTTCTAAGCTGTTTTGCTTTGCAATATGTAACTGGAAATGGGTTGTTGGGTTGTAGGAGAATGCAATCTTTTCTTTTTTTTCTAAGTATTTGTGTTCAAAACTCCTGTATCTAAAGAAATACAGTTAGGGTCATTAATTTTTTTTTAAAGTCATTTTTTTTTCTTTTTGAGGTAAGGTCTTGCTCTAGCCCAGGTTGGAATTCACTATGTAGTCTCAGGCTAGCCTTGAGCTCACAATAATCCTCCTATTTTAGCCTCCTGAGTGCTGGGATTAAAGGTGTGTATCACCATGCCTGGCAATCATTTTGTCTTTTTAAAAAAATACCTCAAACATGAGCCCATTTAAAAAAAATGTAAATAAGGGGCTGGGGAGATGGCTAAGTGGTTAAAGGGCCTTGCTTGCAAAGTCTGCCATCCTAGGTTTGATTTCTCAGCACCTGCATAAAGCCAGATGCATAGTATTTCAATCATCTGTGGTTCATTTGCTATGGCACAAGGCCCTGACATGAGCAGTATCCCTCTCTGCTCTCAAATAAATAAATAAATGAAAATATTTAGAAAAATGTAAGTCTTTCAAAGTTTGTTTCAAAACATATGCCTTCATCATAAAATAATTCACAGTTCAATTCAAATTGTTCTTTCATTTTTTCCTTGTAAATGTATTTGCCAGTGTGCTGCCACACTCCCCACTGATTCTGAAATGTCTTCCGTGTGAGCATGCCTCTCTGTGGATATGTGTATCCACACATTCTAGCTAAAAGGATGTGTCTAAGTTACCTTTTCCTTCTCTCAGAAGAAAAATAGGTTGATGGCTCATTTTTTTTCTATTTTCTAACTTATTGAGGAAATATATATATATGTTTAAAAAATGGACAAAAGAGGGAAGTGGGCTCACTGGGGGCAGATGACAGAGAAAACAGAGAAGAACCAAGATCCACTGATGAGACAAGAAGATAGCTGACTGCCCAGCATGCCATATGCCACCTCTACCACATCTGCCCAGGAGAAATGGCAGAGGAAGCAGCAACAGGAACACTGCTCTCACTGCTAGCCTGACAACTAGCTCCAGGGTGATGTCAGACATGGTGATCAATCAAAACCTAACAAAGCAGGCATCCAGAGGCTACAGAGAACTCAACACTAAGCCAGACTGCCAACAGGCCTGCCGTGGCTCAGTGAGCATTGTGGAAGAGAGGACGGGAAGATTTTAAGAGCCACAGAGTGGGCAGGAATACCCTAAGACATGGTGCCCCAATATCCCACAGGGACTGACTGAGGCCTTCATACTCCACAATGAATACCATGATACCACAGGGGAAGGCCCCAGGGTGGTGGGGGCTCAGGCAAGGGGATGGAAGAGTATTACCTGTTATATTATGTATAAAACAAAATTTAAAAAATAGAAAATAATGGACAGAAGAATAGCTCTATCTTGGTGTGGACATTGAAAACCATTCCACATCTCTTTTGTCTTTGCTGAACTGATAATTCTGAAAATTCTTTTTTCTTTCTTTCTTTCTTTCTTTCTTTCTTTCTTTCTTTCTTTCTTTCTCTCTCTCTTTCTTTCTCTCTCTCTCCCTTTCTTTGTTTCTTTCTTTCTTTCCCTCTCTTTCTTTTTTTCTTTCTTTCTTCTTTCTTTCTTTCTTTCTTTCTTTCTTTCTTTCTTTCTTTCTTTCTTTCTTTCTTTCTTTCTTTCTTTCTTTCTAGAGAATGGGCATACTAGGACCTCTAGCCAATGCAAACAAACTACAGATCATGTGCCACTTTGTGCATCTGCTTATGTGGGTCCTGGGAAGTCAAACCTGGGTCCTTAGGCTTTGTAGTTAAGCACTTTAACTGCTAAGCCATCTTTTAGCCCCGTTTCTGAGAATTCTGTTAGTAAAACAGACTGAACACAGACTTGGAGATCTGATCTGAATCTACCACTGCCACTTGCTTGCCATGTGAACGTGGGCAAGGTTCTTTCCTCATGTGTAAAGTGGAGGATGGGTGATAACACCCAACACAGTACTGTTGTGTGAATTAAATGAAACTCCATCTTTGAAGGGCATAGTGTGACTGATACCTGATACCAGGAAGCACCCAGTGAGTTGTAGCTATTCATGACCTATGATAGCAGAAGAGGGACAGTAACCATAAATGTGGTGATGACAGTAGGAAAAGGACCACTAGTATTCACAAGACAGCATGCATTGGGCTAGTCAATAGATAAATGGACAAAAATACGTGGTGCGTATACACAACAGAATGTTATGCAGATATAAAGAAAAATGAAATCATGATATTTGCAGGAAAAAATGCATGGAACTGGAAATCATTATGCAGTAACAAAATGAGCCAGGCACAGAAAAGAAAATACCACATTTTCTCTCATATGTGGAGTTTAGATTTAAAATTATATATATATATATATGTATATATATATGTATGTATATATATATATGCATATATAAATGTATGCCTTTATATGTGTAGAGGTCATGAAACTAGAAAGGGGGAAATGAGAGGGGTGGGAGAGAAATTAAAGTGAAAGGAATGGGAGAAAAGAGAGGGACATAGGAGCAGAAGAGGGAGTAGAAGGGAGGACTGACTGGGGGAAGGAAGGGAGACAGCCAGAGGGGCTGGGGGGGAGGGGGAAGTACAGGACAGGAAAGTGTGCGAGGGAAGTCATTGAGAACAAAATGAGAAAATGTCATAATGAACTCATTACTTTTGTAATTAACCTAAAATGAATAGAAAAGGTATTAATGGGCTGGAGAGATGGCTTAGCGGTTAAGACGTTTACCTGTAAAGCCAAAGGACCTTGGTTCGATTCCTTAGAACCCACCTAAGCCAGATGCACAAGGGGGCACAATGTGCCTGGAGTTTGTTTGCAGTGGCTGGAGGCCCTGGCACGCCCATTCTCTCTGTCTCTCTCTGCTTGCAAATAAATAAAGAAATAATATTTTAAAAAAGAAAAGGTATTAATATATGGAGACATACACTGGGTCAGTATCATTATGTCACTGATGTTGACTGAGACAATCTTTTGGAGGAGGATGCAGTTGAGACCCCTGTGATTACTTTGCAATACGTACGCAGAGTGAATCAGAAGTACTGTGAGTGGGAGGGGCTATGAATGATTGACGCAGAACAGCAACGTATCAGATATTCATGGATTACTAGATGATGCACTCTCACTATGCATTAGGAACAGAGATGCACAAGACAAGGATCTTCCCTAAAGTCTACTCCACTTCTGTGTATGTATGAGTGTGTGTGTGTGTGAACAGAGACAGAGAAGGAAACCTTGAGAGAGCAATTCCATTGTCCTGGTGTCTCTTCCTGGGCTGATATTATTCTCCTGACCCAAGGAGTGTATAATCCAATGGAGAGGGTGATTATCTGAAGCTCAGCTGACCTCCCCGGACAGTGAACTTCATAGCGTCAACAGTGAACCTCACATGGACTTGTGAATCTCCTAACCGATACTTTACAAAGGTAAGAAGAGGGCTGGAGAGATGGCTTAGCAGTTAAGGTGCCTGCCTGCTAAGCCTAAGAACCGGGTTCCAATCTAGCCAGATGCAAAGTGACGCAAGGGCGCAATGCCGCACTTGACCACAAGTGGGCGCGCACATCTGGATTTCGTTCACAGCAGCTGAGAGACTGCTGGCACGCCCATCTCTGTCTCCCTCTCCCTCTCTCTGTCTGTCTCTCTCTGTGTATCTCTCCAAAAATAAATAAATAAATAAATAAATAAATAAATAAATAAATAAATAAATAAGGTAAGAAGAAAGAGGTGGAATCAATTGTAGAGGTTTTTGCATGTGTGTGGTATGCGTGCATGTATGTGTGCGTGGCTGCATATGCAGTGATGTGCACATCTTGTGAAGGCTAGAGGTCAATGTTGAGTGTCTTCCTCGATTGCTTTCCATCTTAGTTCTGGGGACAGGGCTTCTTACTGCCCCAGGGATTCTCCTACCTCTGCCTTCAGAGTGCTGGGATTACAGGCTAACACCACTATGCCTGGCATTTACATGGGTGCTGGCAAGCTGAACTCAGCTCCTCATTCTTTTTTTTTTTTTCCCCAGGTAGGGTTTCACTCTAGACTGGGCTGACCTGGAATTCACTATGTAATCTCAGGGTGGCCTCGAACTCACAGCGATCCTCCTACCTCTGCCTCCCGAGTGCTGGAATTAAAGGTGTGCGCCTCATTCTGTGTGGCAAGCACTTTGCTCACTGGGCTATCTCCCAGCTCCAGTTTTAGTAACATATTTTGTCTAATCCAATATATGCATGACATATAATGGATATAATATTTCCTAGTGCAATATTTTATTTTACTTTGAACCAGCTCTTTAAAAATGGGCATGTAGTTTACCCTCATAGCTCATCTCAACTTGGACCAACCACATTTCAGGTGCTCCAGAGGCCCATGTCAGTGGGGTACCCCTCAGAGGACAGGGCAGGTCCTGAGCCTTGTTACTCCAAGTGTGGACCCCAATTTCCTGCCTCGCAGTGGGGATATATACTGGGTCCCACCTGTGCCTCCTCAATCAGGAGGATTTAGTAGTATTCATGGTGAGTTACCCATGATGATTTGAAAAGCTTATCATTTGAGGAGATCACACACCCTCCCTCCCCTCTATTCATATTTGTGCAGCATATTTCCTTATCATAGATTAGGTACACCATCTTATCACAGTCAGACCAAAGGTAGACTCCGGTTCTACCCTTCTTGGAATCAATGGCATCTGGGGAGATTTTTTTCTTGATCAGAAAGTTGAGCCTTTTAGCAAAAAAAAAAAAAAAAAAAAAAAGAAGGAGAAGAAAGGCAGGGCATAAATGAGATAAGAATAAAGTTTTCATCAACCATGTAATGAATGACACATGCATTCTCGTCATAGTAATGAATGACACATGCATTCTCGTCATAGTTCTTTTCTCTTGACCTAAAAGCTAAAAAGGAAGGGAGGAAATGAAGGGAAGCGAATGGGGTGTTTCTAAGTTCATTGTGTGAGTTACTCCCCTGGAGGTGGCTTTGTGGGCTATGACCTTAGAAAGGCCAGGCTCTGCTGTCACGTTGCTGAAATCTCCATGTTTTTGGACCAAGGTTTTACATTTCCCTTTTGGATCCTGCAAATTATGTCGGTGGCCCACCTGCCCACAACCCATTACCTGCAGGTATAAGAGGGTAAGTGAATTAGGTAGGTGTTTGGAGGAGCTTATGTTCTTTCCAAGTCCGCATAATGGGCCTGTGGGAGAATTAGACTCAACACTTGTATGAGAAGCAAGCACGGTAACTATGGAACAAAACACCATTCATCCCAGGACAGAAAGTTCCTCAATCAACACGTAGAAACAACCAGCCCCACCCTTCCAATCATCCCTCCAGGCTCACCTTTCTCTGTGTTTGAATAGAGCTTGGGTACTTCTGGGCAGTGCCAATGAGTCAGCTGGCCCATTCACAGTGGAGTTTTAGGTGGGTGAAAGTGAACATGTTGCTGCTTTCTCTTTTGTTGTGAGATGTTTCAACCACCAGTCAAAAAGTATACAAGCTTTACTGCTCAGGTTCAAAATAAAACACTTGGAACCTACTCCAAGTTTTGCATCCCAAGAAGTCATTTCACTTGAATGGTAAAACTTGGAATGCCTTCAACTCAGAGTCTGGTCTGTGGACCAGTGACCTTGGGCTTATCAGGAAACTAGTGAGCAATTCAGATCTTGGGCTCTTCCCACCCTGCTTGCGGAACCAGCCATCAGCCTTTTAACAAGATCCCTGGGTGATTTGTGTATGTGTGTGTGAAGTTGAGAAGGGCTATAATCCTGTTCTCAACAGCTGGTTACCTTGGTAGAAGATGGGGAATCTAACAGGTTTACAGGTGTATCAGCTTAGCGCCCTGGGAGAGTTAGGGAGCAAAGAACTGCAGAGTGGGGTACCCACATTGGTAGCACCAGGGTCACATTGCCATACAGATGCATGATTTATTTCAACCATACCCACCTCCTTCTATGTCATATATATATGTAAATATATATGTAATATTTTTATTTATTTATTTGCAAGCAGAGAGAGATAGAGAGAAGAGAGACAGACAGGGAGATTGGGCACACAAGGGCCTCCAGCTACTGAAAAGGAACTCCAGATGCATGTACCACTTTGTGCATTTAGCTTTATGTGGGTATTGGGGAATTGAACCCGGGCCATCAGGCCTTGAAAACAAGCACCTTAATCACTAAGGGAAGTTTGGACATGGGATGGGATAACAAGAAAGTCAGTGGTTGCAAAAAAAAAAAAAAATGTTTTTTTTTGTATGAGATGACCTGGGCTTAACAAAGCTGGGAAAGGGTGGCGGGAACGGCCACAGAGCCATGCTTTGTACATGTGGCTCACCCATGGCAGGGAGACCCTTTCATCTTGCTTCACAGTGGCAGGCTGGGCCTCACGTTTTTCATCCCAAGAGTCCGTTGTGGATGCCAAGCTGTCTTACGTTGACAATTGAAGAAATGGCAGTGCAAATATATTCTTTAGAAAGATGCAGGTTAGTGCCCAAACAGTTAAAAGTCTTTGAGAAGGAATATTCGAGAGTAAGACATAAGGACAGTTATTTATTTATTTATTTTTAGGACCAGCCTTATGGAATATTTGATGTTCCATTTATTTCTTCATTCAAAAAAGTGGTGGTGGTGTGTGTGTGCGGCGGGGCAAATAGGCATGTTCCAGGCTCAGTTGTAGACGCTGAGGATTCAGTAGTGGGAAAAAACAATCACAGGTTTGTCTTGGTGGAACTTAGTTCAGGGAGGGGGTGGAGGGGAAGACAGTTTGAGGAGACACTGTGAGGGTTGGGAAGGGCACACTTGTATGAGTAACGAAGCTTGACCTCCCTGTGTGAGGGCATGGTTACTGAACGAAAACTGAGGAGGAAGAGCAGAGAGAAGCTTGGGGTCAGGGACCTTCCTGGTGCAAAGTCTGGGCTTGTGGGAGTGGGTGGAGCAGCCTGGGTGGTGTTAGCGGGAATGGGTGGGGAATGAGAGAGAGGTGGGCTGAAAGGAGGGCAGAGGAAAAGGAATGGTCATGGGCTCCAGACATCCGGCCAGGATTCTGTCTTGTACTCTGCGTGCCATTGAACCTTGTCTATGGAGAATTCATTAGGTCCTTAAAGAGCCATAGAGATCATCCATGACACAGACTGAGTTTAAATTTATGGACCAGGGGGCTGGAGAGATGGCTCAGTGGTCAAAGGCGCTGGCTTGCGAAAGCTGATGGCCAGGGTCTGATTCTCCCGCACCTATGTAAAGCCAGATATGCAAAGTGGTGCATGCAACTTGGTGTTCATTTACAGTGGCAGGAGGCCCTGGCGCACCCATACTCACTCTCTCTGCACCCCATTCTTTCTCTCTCTCAAATAAATAAATAAAAAAAATTTTAAAAATTCAAAAAAAGTTAAGGATTAGGTAATGCATTTTTTTTTCCTCAAATGACAAAGGAGATTTCAGATTGAGAAGGGGAAGAAGCGTCAGTGGCAGAATACACACGGATTGAATGCAAAACAGTTAAAACAAATGCTACAGGGCACAGTGATAGTGACTGGGGATGTGGGCCCTGACACCTTCCCAGGGTGAAGGAGCAGAGGGCACTGGTAATGCAGGGGAGTCTGCGCTCCTAGTTGTCTTCCCTTCATGCACCTGCCCTGCCAGCTCTCCTAACATCAGCCCTCCATCTTTAGAATCAGCAGCATCAGTAGTGTCTCATCATGGCACTGCCAGGCACGAAAGCTCCAGCCTGTCATCCTTTCACAGGGATCCTGAAAGCAGGAGGGTTGGGTTTGAACTATTTATTTTATTTTATTTTTATTTTAGAGAGAGAGAGAAAGAACGAATTGGCCCACCAGGGCCTCAGCCACTGAAATCGAACTGCAGACACTTGCACCACCTGGTGGGCATGTACAACCTTGCGTTTGCCTCACTTTTGTGTGTCTGGCTAATGTGGGATCTGGAGAGTTGAATATGGGTCCTTAGGCTCTGTAGGCAAGCACCTTAACTGCTAAGCCATCTCTCCAGCCCTGGGTTTGAACTCTATGAGACTCTATTTTTAAAACATTCTTGGTACCTCAAAAAAATGCACACAATAACACGATTATTACATGTTCATCCAAAAATTTAAAAAAACTTTAAAGAGCTGGAAAGGTTAAACTGCTTTAATTTAAACACTGTACATTATATATATATATATATATATATATATACATACATACATTCTATACTCAAGAAACATGTACCATTAAAATAATAATAAAAAGAGGCTTAAAAAATAATAATATAATATAATAAATATAATAATAATATAATAATAAAAAGGGCTTGCGAGATGGCTCAGTTGGTCAAGACCTGACTGCACAAACAGGAAGACATGAATTTGGCTCCTCAGTACCCACATAGATGCTGGGTGGGTATGACAGTCCACACACCATCCCACTGCTTTGGCGAGGAGGATAGGTGAACGCCTGGGGCAAGCTGGCTAGCCAGACTAGCTGAATTGGAGAGCTCTGGGTTTAATCGAGAGACCTTGTTCAATAAATGATGTGGAGAGCAACTGAAGAGGACATCTGACTTCAACCTCTGGCCTCTACACACATGTCCACCTACACACATGCCCACTACATGCTTGTGCAAACAAGGAGAGATTAGCATATGTGTGTGTGAATTTTATTTCCATGAAAAAAAAAATCAGTCTAGGGCTGAAGAGACGGCTTAGCTATTAAGGGCGCTTGCTTGAAAGCCTGAGCGCCTGGGTTCAATTTCTTAGTACCTACATAAAGTCAGGTGCACAGAGTGGTGCATGCATCTGGAGTTCGTTTGCAGGGTAAAGGACCCTGGCATACCCATTCTCTTTCTCTTCCTGTAAATTAATGAATAAAATATTTTATAGGGGCTAGAGAGATGGCTTAGAGGTTAAGGTGCTTGCTTACGAAGCCTATGGACCCAGGTTTGATTCCCCAGGACCCACATAAGCCAGATGTACACGGTGGCGCATGCATTTGGAGTTTGTTTGCATGGCTGGAGACCATTCTCTCTCTCTCTGCCTTTATCTGCCTCTCTCTCTTTCATATAGATAAATAAATAAAATATTAAAAATTTAAAACGTCAGTCTAAAAATCAGTCTGGGCAGGTATGCTGTACGTGCCCATGATCCCAGGACTCAGGAGGTGGAGGTAGGAGGATTGCAAGTTCAAGGCCAGCCTGGGCTATGTAGCGAGACCTTGTCTTAACAATCCCTACCCACAAATCATCCTTCCCCTCTCAAAAAATAATCACAAGGGAAAATTTGAGAGCCCTGTGTTGTCTAGGTACAAAATTAAGGAGGTCTTTTCTCTCCTTGGTGATTCATAGCTGGACAGAGAGGCCAGTTCCACTTAGTTAGATGGATGCAAATGGAGTTCTGAGTGAAGGGCGGGTGCTCTGAGACAGGAAGAGGTATCTGAGGATAGTGTCACAAGCTCCATCTGGCAGAGGTGACCTTCTTGCCATAAGAGATTGCTATCTATTTTTTTTTCCTTATTGAATGACCAATTTTGTGACCTCTAGTTCTGTCTGTGGGCACACTGGCCTTGAAATGAGATGTGTTGGATACTGGTAACAATAGTATCACTTCCACTGAATAAATTAGAGTCTCTTTCGAGCTAGATTTCCATGACTCCTTCTGTCAGCTCCTGACCCTGGAAGTTTGAGGACAGACCTTTGCTAACACATGCGTGCGGAGTGAGTCATCTCATAAAGTGCAGTAGCCGGAGAAAGCGCACTGAGGAGATTCTGTCCAGCTCAGCTAGCCTACAAATGTCCACGCAGCAACACAAAGAACACAGAACAGTGCTATTCCAAGAGTGCGTCCTCACAAACACAGGCTTTCTGAGGAATGGATTCAAACACCCAGAACTTCAATAAAGGGCTGCAAAGTCTTAGATAGGGGCTGGAGGGATTGCTTAGTGGTTAAGGCCCTTGCCTAGAAAGCCAAAGGACCCAGGTTCAATTCCCTAGGATCCACGTAAGCCAGATGCACAAGGTGGTGCATGTGTCTGGAGTTCTTTTGCAGTGGTTGGAGGCCCTGGTACACCCATTCATTCTCTCAATTTGTCTCTCTCTCTCTGCCTTTCTCTCAAATAAATACATAAATAAAAATAAATTATTTAAAAAGTCATTTTCTGTTTCTATTGTGAGTACTACCAATTCAAATGTGTCTTGCAGGGCTGGCGAGATGGCTCGGTGGTTAAGGAGCTTGCCTGGGTTCTGTTCCCACAGTAGCCACATAAAGCCAGCTGCACAGAGTGGCACACGCATCTGGAGTTCATTGACAGTGGCTAGAGGCCAGGGCGCACCCATTCTTTCTTCTCTCTCTTTCCTCTCTCTCTGCTTGCAAGTAAATAAATAAATTAATTTTAAAAATGTATCTTGCCACATTCCTTAATTTAAATAAGACATTGGATTTGAATGTTTCTGTAGGCACAAAAGGATCATCATATCAGCTTTATCACTGAGGAAAACAGGGTCGGGGGTCAAGAGATGCAGCATTTTTTGTTATTGTGACATTTCAGGAAACAATATCCTTGTGATGCAATGAATTATTCAGGCTCTTAGTCCCCAAATGGCATGGCTTTGGAAAGGCTGTATTCTGGCGCCCTCTGCTGGATCATTGTCTTTCCTCCTTCTTCTGGTGATGGGGATATTGTAGTTCTGTGTGGAAGGCTGGTGGAGGTGTGTGTGCTGGGTCCCCTCTCCCTTTCCATCTCCAACCTTCTACTACATTATCCTTAGATGCAAGAGAAACCTATGGCGAGGCCTCTAGGTCTTCTTGGATCCAGAGTAGGCTGCAGTATTAACAGTTGTGTCCTGGTTCTCAGCCTTCAATCACCATGGATTCTCCTGGGGTGTGAGATATGCTGTCAGAACTGTGTGCAGCATTTCTCTTCTGGAGGATGTATCTGGTCAGAGTGTTTTCAGATCTGAGAGGTGAGAAATCATGATTCTTTGGGTTCTTAGCCAAGGGACCATTGTCTGAAGTCACTATGGATATTTAAATGAACTTATCAAAGTACCGAGTTAGCTCAGACTGTGGCCCCCGTTCTACCTCCCCACACGACTCTTCAAATAAATCTACTAAATTTGCCTCCAAATTCCTGCTAAGTTTATTAAGAGTGTTGTGGGACTGGGCTCTGTCCTACCCTTTCTTTTTCATTGTTATTTTTCTTGAAACTTTTCTTGGGATTTTTCCAGTGTTTGTGACTCTTGTAGTTGAGGCTCCTCTTAAGATGGGCGGGTGGGAATGCTTGCCGCTTATGCCACCAACCATGATCATGAAATGCAGGTTCACATGGACTTGCTACAAAATGCGGATGCATGACCAAGTCCATGTGTTGATTTGTATTCCCAGTTTTGAAAAATGTTTATTTGCGAGCTGAGAGAGAGACAGAGAAGAGAGACAGCGAGAGAGAGAATGGGGACATCAGGGCGTCTAGGCACTGCAAACAAACTCCAGATGCATGTGCCAGTTTGTACATCTGGCTTTATATGGGCACTGGGAAATTGAACTTGGGTGCTTAGGCCTTGCTGGTAAGAACCTTAACCACTGAACCATCTCTCCAGCCCTGTATTCCTAGTTTTTAAGTGATGTTGCTTTTTTTTTTTTTAAAAAAAAGATTTTATTTTATTTTTATTTATTTATTTATTTATGAGAGACAGAGAGAGGGAAAGAGAGAGAGGGAGAGTAAAAATGAGGGCGCCAGGGTCTCTAGCCACTGCAAACGAACCCCAAATGCATGCGCCCCCTTGTGCATCTGGCTTACATGGGACCTAGAGAATCAAACCGGGGTCCTTAGGCTTCGCAGGCAAAAGCCTTAACCGCTAAGATATTTCTCCAGCCCTGATGTTGCTTTTTGATGCTCCCACTTTCAAATCAGAAAGTCCTCTTAACATTGGCCTTTGATGGTGCTTGTTCCTAGCCTGGCCCCAGTGCACAGCTGGCCCCAACTTCTGTGACACCATGAATCCCCCGTGGTTCCTGTCACTGGGCGTTTGACTGTATCTGGTAGCAAACTGCTGAATCTGAGCGGGACAATTGTTTCAGAATGGCATGACGTGTGAATGTTGGCTATTCCTGTATGAATGGGGTGGGTACTGAGGGACCTTCCTCCCACCGGAGCCGATGACGACAGAGGATATGGAGTTCAGGCCTGTGCCGCCTGTGTGGCCAGGAGGGGGCGCGCGCGCTCTTCCGATCTAACAGACGTCTGGGGAAAGCCAAGGAATGCAAGCACTTCTTAACTCCCTTCTTGCGTTTTGCAAGGAACATTCTACCAGGCATCTCGAAATGCCCGGGAAAACTACATAGTTTCAAAAGCAAAACACCCTGGGCGTGGTGGCGCATGCCTTTCATCCCAGAACTCCAGAGGCAGAGGTGGGAGGATCTTGTGTTGTTCAAGGCCAGCCTGAGACTGTGTATAGTGAATTCCAGGTCAGCCTGGGCAGGAGTGAGACCCCCACCTCGAAAAACCAAAACAAACAAACAAACAAACCCCAAAACAAACAAAAAACAAAAAAACCCTATTTATCTTTTTCCATAAGCATGAGTTATTTTGGATGTGTACTACTAATATTTTATTGTAATCATTTATTATTATTTTTTTGTGTTTGCTTATGCGTGTGTGGTGTCTGTGGAGGTGAGGACAATCTTGAGTGGCTTCCCTCAGGCTCTGTGGACTTTCTTCTCTTTTCTTTCTTTCTTTCTTTCTTTCTTTCTTTCTTTCTTTCTTTCTTTCTTCCCTCCCTCCTTCCCTCCTTCCCTCCCTCCCCTCCTCCTTTTCTTTCTTTCTCTCTCTCTCTCTCTCTCTTCTTTCTTTTCTTTCTTTCTTTCTTTCTTTCTTTCTTTCTTTCTTTCTTTCTTTCTTTCTTTCCCTCCCCTCCCTCCCTCCCTCTTTCCTTCCTTCCTTCCTTCCTTCCTTCCTTCCTTCCTTCCTTCCTTCCTTTCCTCCCTCCCTCCCTCTCTCTCTTTCTTTCTTTCTTTCTTTCTTTCTTTCTTTCTTTCTTTCTTTCTTTCTTTCTCTCTCTCTCCTCCTCCTCCCCCCCCCCCCCCCCCCCCCCCCCCCCCCCTCCCTTCCCCCCTCCTTTTCTTTCTTTCTTTCTCCTCTCCTCTCCCTCTTTCCTCCCTCCCTCCCTCCCCCCCCTCCCTCCCTCCCTCCCTCCTTCTTTCTTTCTTTCTTTCTTTCTTTCTTTCTTTCTTTCTTTCTTTCTTTCGAGATAATGTCTCTCACTGGCGGGGAACTCACACTGGATGGGCCAGCAAGCCTCAGAGATGTGTCCATCCCTGCCTCCCCAGTGCTGGGATTACAAATGTGTGCCACCAGGCCTGCCTTTTAAACTTGGGTTCTGGAAGACGGACTACATGTCTTGTCTGTAAGGTAAGCACTTTGCCACTGAGCTACCTCTCCAGACCGTCTCAATCTCCTAAACGATTGCACCAGCTCCAAATGCTCCAGGTGGTTTACAAATTGTCCATCCTTAAGACTGCTGAGGAGCCAAGTGTGAATGGGCCAAGGCCCTCTTTACCCTGGTAACGACTTAAGGGGTGTGTGTGTGTGGGGGGGCGCTGTTCCCTTTCCTCAAGGAAGCGATATTGATAGACTGGGATAATTCTGCTATCACTCCATTTTGTCTTGCGCTGTCATCTATAGCAGAAGATGGACTTTTTTTTTTTTTTTTTCTGCAAAAGCTGTGTGTTTTATGCTGTAACCCAGGCTGGCCTTAAACTTACAGTGATCCACCAATGTCAGTGTCCTGTCGGCTGGGCTGGGATTACAGGCATGAGTCACCATGCCCAGCTCCAGGTGGTAAATATTCTTGCAGGTGCTGTCATAGACAGATGGGTGTCGCTGTGTCCTAACAAACCTTTTCCCAAACTTGGGCTACTTCCTGACCTACAGATATACGTGTGTTCAAAAGCAGTTGACATCTTCCATCCTTCTATCACTTTATGTTCTTTGTAAACTCAAGTCCTTTTCTAGTTACAAAGAAATTAATCAGATCTCTCTAGTTCAACCCCTTTCCTGGTGCCTGATTCCCTTTACAACATCCTTGACAAGGTGTCATTCTTTTTACTCTGCCTTCTCTGACATGATTGCAGGAAGGATAAGAAAAGTCCACAAAAGCCGTCTGGAGAAATGACTCAGTGGTTAAGGCACTTGCCTGCAAAGTCTAACCACCAAGGTTTGATTCACCAGTGCCCATGTACAGCCAGGTGCACAAAGTAGCTCATGCATCTGGAGTCTGTTTACAGCAACTCGAGGCTCTGGTGTACCCATACTCTCTCTCTCTCTGCTTGCAAATAAATAAACTACCTTTTTTAAAAGGCCACAAAAGGTTTTAAATGGGCAACACAGTCATTTAGAAACCAGTGCTGCTGGAATTGTGAATATTAATTTTTTCAGCCATCCCCTTATCTAATCCATGTTTGAAAAGAATGATGCTACAGTAAGAAAATAGCAGGCACTGACAGGCCTGAAATATCCCAGGAAAATCTGGTCTAAGATTTTCTAGGAGTTGATCCAAGAACATTTTTTTTTTGTTCTGCCTTTTGGTCTGATGAAAGATACACAAGATGCCTCAAAGACACGAATGCCAAAAGAAAATAAAATAAGCTCTGACAAGTTGCCTCTCAAAGGAGCCAGAACCCAGAGAAGAGGTCATTGTTCGGGAAGGAATGGGAGCCTTTCTGTCTTTTGAGGGAATTTTTCAAACACACATTCCTCTCTTTTTCTTTTTTAATATCTATTTATTTGAGAGAGAGAGAGAGACAGAGAGAGAGAGAGAAAGAGAGAGAGAGGCAGATAGAGAGGCAGATAGAGAGAATGAGCATGCTAGGGCCTCTGGCAATGAACTTCAATACACATGCATCACCTTGTGCATCTGGCCTATGTGGGTACTGGGGAACTGAACTTGGGTTCCTAGGCTTCTCAGGCAAGCATCTTAACCACTAAGCCATCTCTCCAGACCTCTCTCTTTTTCTCCTTCCTTCCTTCCTCCCTCCCTTCCTTCCTTCCTTCCTTCCTTCCTTCCTTCCTTCCTTCCTTTCCTCCTCCTCCTCCTCCTCCTCCTCCTCCTCCTCCTCCTCCTCCTCCTCCTCCTTCTTCTTCTTCTTCTTTTTTTTTAGGTTTTTCAAGGTAAGGTCTTACTCTAGCCCAGGCTGACCTGGAATTCACTATGTAGTCTCAGGATGGCCTCTGAACTCACAGCGATCCTCCTACCTCTGCCTCCTGAGTGCTGGGATTAAAGTCATGTGCCACCACACCTGGCCTTTTTTTTTCCCACCCTCCCTCCCTCCTTCCCTTCTTTCCTTTCCTTTCCTTTCCTTTCCTTTCCTTTCCTTTCCTTTCCTTTCCTTTCCTTTCCTTTCCCTTTCCCTTCCTTCCCTCTTTCTTTCTTTCTTTCTTTCTTTCTTTCTTTCTTTCTTTCTTTCTTTCTTTCTTTCTTTCTGTAATAAGTGATAGAGGAGGATACTTGAAGTGGGATGCACACACATACACATGCACACTCCACACACTGCACAGACAATAAGCCATTATAATTCCCTCCCCTACCCCACTTTCCCCTTCACAAATATACACTCCATCGTATCCCCTCCCTCTCTCCATTAGTCTTTTTAAAATTTTGATGTCATTATTTTTTCCTCCTATTATGAGGGTCTTGTGAAGATAGTGCTAGGCACTGCAAAGTCATGGATATCAAGGCCAATTTCGATCTGGTCGACTGCATTGTACACAGTTCTACTCTTCCTTTGGCTCTTACATTCCTTCTGACACCTCTTCCACAGTGGACCCTGAGCCTTGGAAGGTGTGATAGAGTTGTTTCCATGCTGAACATTCTTTTATCATGTCTTCTCAGCACTATGGTGCCTTTTGGGTCACTGCCATCTGAAAATAGAAGCTTTTCTTTTGGGATGTTTTTTGATTTTTTTTTTTTTTGAGGTAGGGTCTCACTATAACCCAGGATGACCCGGAACTCACTCTGTAGTCTCAGGCTGACCTCAAACTCACAGCAGTCCTCCTACCTCTGCATTTTGAGTGCTGAGACTAAAGGCGTGCGCCACCGTACCCAACCATGCCTGACCTTTTATGTAGTGCTGGGATGAAACTCAGGTCCTCGTGCTTGTGTAGCAAGTGCTTTGACCCAGGGAGCCATCTCCATAGCTCCACAACCCCACCTTCCTTTTATTCTTTTTCTATGAATAGATTCTGTCTCTTTCAAGTTTAAGCAATAGACAGAGATACATCCATTTCTGTAGTCCCCCTTGTCTCCTTCTCAAGCTTCTCCTCTGCAGCAAAGAACCCTGTTCTGGGGCTAGGGGGATGGCTTAGTGGATAAAAGCCCTTGTTGTGCAAGTGGATGGCCTGAGTTTGGGTCCCCCAGATCCATAGGAACTGGATATAGCAGCATGTGTAATTCTAATGTCCTATGGCGAGATGGCGGTGGAGACAGGAGAATCTTTGGGAGCTCACCGGCTAGCTAGCCAGGCACATAGAGCAGTGACAACAAGAGACCTTGCCTCAAACAAGGCAGAAGACAAGTGCTCACACTTAGGTTTGTTCTCTGACTTCTACACACACACCATGGCACGCACACACACATGCGCGCACGCAAGCACACATGCAGAGAGATTAAAAAAATGCTGATCTGGGGCTGACTATAGAGGAAAGGAAAAATCCTGGAGGTAAAAGCTAAGAACTTTGTCCCCTTTATAGTGAGGTGATTAAAAAAAAATTTAATATTTATTTTTATTTTGGAGAAAGACACAGAGAGACACAGAGAGATAGGGAGAGGAAGACAGAGATGGGTGCGCCAGCAGCCTCTCAGCCGCTGTGAACGAAATCCAGAGGGGTGCACCCCCTTGTGGGCAAGTGCAGCATTGTGCCCTTGTGTCACTTTGCATCTGGCTAAATGTGGGATCTGGAGATTGGAATTGATGTTCTTAGGCTTAGCTGGCAGGCGTCTTAACCGCTAAGCCATCTCTCCAGCCCAGTGAGGTGATTTCTAGGCCCCTGGGAATCTTATTGCTATGGGACCCTGTGGTGGTTTGATTGAGATGTCCCCCATAAACTTAGGTGCTTGCAGCTGATAGAGATTTCGCCTTCTGAAGGCAGTGTATTGTTGGGGGCGGGCTTATGGGCATTATAGCCAGTTTCCCCATGCCAGTGTTTGGCATACTCTCCTGTGGCTGTTGTCCACCTGATGTTGGCCAGCAGGTAATGTCCACCTTCTGCTCATGCCATCGTTTTCCCTGCCATCATGGATCTTCCTCTTGAGTTTATAAGCCAAAATAAATGCCTTTTTTTCCCCACAAGCTGCTCTTGGGTGGATAATTTCTGCCAGCAATGCGAACTTGACTGCAACAGACCCCAATGAGTACAAGAAGCCCTTCTAGATACCACTAGATCCTTCAAGAACAGCAGAGACTGCTTGAGCAGGTTATATCTAAAGGATCATTGGGGTCACGCCTGAGTTCTGTCTCATATGCATCCAGTGGGCCAAAGTGGGGAGGATCAGACTCCTATTAAAAGTAGACCAGAACCTTGGGCTCCAGCCACAGACTTCACTGCTGTTAGCTGCTCCACTTTAGGTGTCTGCTGGCCCCTCTTAGCCAGCCTGTCTAGGCTCTGGACCCTGGAATGGAATAGACTCACTCTGAGGTGCAGGCTCTCAGCTCCCCCTGGCCACATGGCTGAAGAGTAAGCCAGGTCTCTCTCAAGGCTGCAATCCTTCTATGTCTTTGCTGTTGCGAAAACATTTAGAAGGGTGAAGCTTGTCCAAAGGGTTTTACATCCTCTTTCTGCTCCATGTGTCAGAAGCGGGGACTGACTCCAGATACCTGCTGTTCTCAGGCAGCCTCTGTGGACTTGGGTCATGCTGGCCTTTCCGGTTGTCTAAGATCATGTGGGTGGGATGGAAGAGAGACTCGGAATGCTGTCATCTCTCTTGGGCTATATTGATCTTTGATGCACTCACACTTGATGTGGGGATAGAAGAGGACAGAAGGACAGGTCATGCTTACTTCCATGAGGCCTCATGTATACCAGGTAAATGTTCTACCACTCAACTATAGCCCTGACCTGTTCCAGAACCTTCTCGCCATATAATATCATAGAAAGGAAAAACAGGAGACAGAATGTAGTAAGCCACCTGTCTGCGCAAAAGCCTCTGTGGTTGGTTCAACCTCCTGAACAAGCAGGAGTGACTACACTGTCACCTGTCACACAGCTGCCAGCCCTTAAGTGTCCTCCCTCCCCCAACATTTAGCCCTGTGGCCAAGTGTGTTTATCCACTTGTGGGTGACTCCCATCCTCATGTGTTGTACATGAGTTAACCCTTTGATTAACTGGAAAGTAAGTAAATCAGATTTTCCATGACTTCTCCAAACATTTTGTAATAATGTTTTCTTGGAATGCTCTTCTTTGGTGTGACAGCTGATTATTATTTTCCGAGGACACTAATGACAAGTCAGAAGGAATGTCTACATAGCCCCACATCAAGGCAGCTTGCATGGCAAACCTGCCATTCGGGTAATGACCCCCTGCCCTCTGGGAAAACAAGCCAAGTCTTGCTCTAGCCCAGTGGTGACGCTTAGGTGCTTGAGAAGGGGGTGAGGCCGGTCACAGCAGCTGGCATGGTGGGGCTGGGCATAGGGTCCCAGATGGCCATATGCACTTTCTGTTGAATGTGGGAGAGAAGTGGCAGAGCTTTATTGAACAGACACGCTTTCTGTGTTTCCTCCCAGCTCAAATCAATCTCCTTATCATAATGACAAGTGAAGGTAGTAATTATCAGGATTATGCACCGTGATGATGGGTGACCGGGATTGGCAAGGGACTGCTTTGTATATTTTAATTTCCTTCTCTGAACTTTCAGAACTTCCTTCTTGTGTCTTCTTAATAATGGCTGACTCCACAGTAGGCCCAAGGTGGGTGTTTAATAATGACTTCCCGCCTCTGCTGCTTCAATATGAACTTGCAAACAAAGTGACACCAGTGACAACCATGAATGCAAGCAGCCCAAGCTGACTTAGGTTAATGTGGACTAGTTACAGTTTTATTTTATTTTTTAAATTTTATTTATTTATTTATTTGCAAGGATAGAGAGAAAAAGTGAGGGAGAGAGAGAGAGGAGGAGAGAGAATATATGAATGAGAGAGAGGAAGTCCTCATGCCAGGGCCTCCTGCCATTGAAAATAAACTGATGCTTGTACCACTTCGTGCATCTGGCTTTACATGGGCATTGGGGAATTGAAACCGGGTCATCAGGCTTTGCTAGCAAGTGCCTTTATCCACTGAGCCATCTCTCCAGCCAAGCTTTATTTAAAAAAATATTTTATTTATTTATTTGCAAGGGGGGGGTTGCGTCACAGTTTCTAGCTGCTGCAAATGAACTCTAGATGCCTGCACCACTTTGTGCATCTGGCTTTATGTGAGTACTAGGGAATCAAACTTGAGTTATCAGGCCTTGCAAGCAAGCAACTTAACCACCGAGCCATCTCTCCAGCCCTTTTTTTTTTTTTCCCTTTTTGTGTGTGTACATATAGTGCATGCATGGGGAGGCCAGAATAAAGTGTCCTTCATCACTCTTCTGTCTAATTTCCTTGAGTCTCTAAGTAAACCTGGAGTTTGGCATTTTTCAGTCAGACTGGCTAACTAGCGGGCCCTAGCAATCCTCTTGTCTCTTCCCACCTCAGGACTGGGGTTATCGGCATGCATGATCAAACCCAGCTTTTTTTTTTTTTTTTCAAGGGAGGATCTAGCCTCGAATTCACAGTGCTCCTCCTACCTCTGCCTCCTGAGTACTGGGATTAAAGGTGTGCGCTACCGTGTCCGGCCAAACCCAGCTTTTTTTTGCGGGGTTGGGGATCTAATTCAGGTCCTCAGGCTTATGTAGTAAGCGCCCTTACCTTCTGAACCATCTCCCGAGCCCCCATGCTCAGCATTTTCACATGGGACTCGAACTTGGGTCCTCATGCTTGTAAGGCAAGCACTTAATTGAGCTATCCTCTCAGCCTAATTTTACAGTTAAAAAAAAAAAGAGTTCCCTTAAAAAAAAACTTCAGCTATTATTTGGCTCTGTGGATAAAGAAAGGTTTCTTAAAGAGAATGTGGGATTATTTTTTGTGAGTGAACACTCCCCCGGATGCACACAGAGGCATACTATTTCGTACTGTATGTACTGGCTAATGCAGTAGACAACCACTGACACTAGATCTAAGTGTGGCTTGTGCTATGCACCGAGTCCAGGAGGAAATGGAGCAAGCTGATTGATCTCCTTACGTTCCAGACGCCATTCTGCCTTCTACTCTTGGTTTGGATCTAAGACACCACGTCCTTTGAGGTCTCCCTGAACCAGAGCATGTGCAGGTCTAGCCAGCCTTGAGCAAGACGGTGTTAATGGAATTCTAATGATGCCACCTTTCCTGCTGTGCTGTGGGCCCAGCCCAATCTAGACTGGCTCGTAGATATGTGGAGGGGACCTGGCCAATGGCTGATGGATCCAAATCATCAATAACCATCACTTTGCTTCTCCAAGTGTGGCCCATGGTCAGCAACATCAGCCTCTCCTGGGAATTTGTTAGAAATGCAGACTCTCAGGCCCCAAGCCAGAGCTAGTAGGTCCTAATTTATATTTGAACAAGTTCTCCAGGATGTAGGAATGTACCTGAGGCTTTGAGACACACTGGTTTACAAGACTTGTGACTGGGTGGTGACTCGAAACTACCACTTCCTAAGGTGTTAAGATGATGGATGGAGAGTTTTGAAATAAGGTTTTGTGATGATAAGACTAAGAGCTAGTGAAAAATATTTGGCACAACAGAACTGTGTGTATTATTACTTCCTTTTTTTGGTCCTCCTTGTCCCTTCATGTTCTTTTAAAAAATATTTTTATTTATTTATGAGGGAGAGAGGGGAGAGAGAGAGAGAGAGAGAGAGAGAGAGAGAATGGGCAGGGCACTGACACTGTAACACTGTAAACAAACTCCAGAAGCATGCACCACTTTGTGCATCTGGCTTTGCATGGGTTCTGGAGAAACAAACCTGGACCAGCAGGCTTTGCAAACAAGCTCCTTTAGCCTGTGGGCTATCTCTTCAGCCCTTAAAATATTTTTATTTATTTGTGATGAGAAAGAGAGAGAGAGAGGAGAGAATGGGAATATCAGGGCCTCCTGTATTTTCAAACAAACTCTAGATGTATGTGCCACTTTGTGCATCTGACTTTATGTGGGTACTGGGGAATTGAACCCTGAGCTGGCAGGCTTTTCAAGCAAGCATCTCTAACCCTTGAGCAATCTTCCCAGCCCGCTTCATGTTCTTTTGAGTGTGTGGGAGAAACTAGGAGTAAGTGTATGATCCCATTGGGCAGGCATCCAAGGTGTGACATCGTCTGTATTTGAAACATGCCAAGCTCTCATGAAAGAACTCAGTTTGCTTTGTCCAAATTAGAACAGTTTTAGAGCAATGGCCAGGTAAGAGAATATGTTTGTTTACAGAGCACTGAGTGTCTATTTCGAGTTTTGTGTGACGAGGTCATAAGATCCTGTTCCTCTCTGTTCCTGAGTGTCTATTTCTGACTCATATGTATCATTCTGATACCATATAAATTAAGTCAAATCTACTTGCCTTACTATCTCTGAAAAATACAAGTTCTGCTTTCAAAATGGAAGACTCAGATTTCTCATCCTTGGATTTATGCCTTAGATTAAAAAAAAATTCAGTAAGTGTTCGTGAAAATATAATGTTCATGTTTCGATTTTCCATAAGTCTTTGGCAACTTTTTTTTCTAGTTTTTTTGAGGTGGGGTCTCACTCTAGCCAGAATTACCTGGAATTGACTATGTTGTCTCAGGTGGCTTTGAACTCACCATAATCCTCCTACCTCTGCCTCCCAAGTGCTGGGATTAAAGGCGTGTGCCACCACACCCGGCTTTTTGGCAACCATTTTTGACTCATGTGACATTATGCACAAATATATTGGGTACAAGTTCTGGTCCCATCATTTATAGCTCTATGATCACAGGCAAGTGGATGCATTCCGTTTATGTCTCAGTTTTCCTCAATCGTAAAATGAAGATAATAATGTCTTGCAGGGTGATGACAAACGCTAAATGAGATCATGAATATAAAGCTCAGACAAAAGTACTTATTATAAAATTTTCTCCTAGCACACGTGTGTATGTATGCCACATGCATGAGTGTTGTGTACATGGACCATGAAGTTAGCATATACTTGTAGTTCTTACAGATGGCTCTTACTTCTGTTAGGTAGTTTAAATTTAAATTTCAAAGAGAAATTTTGGTGAGTGGTCCCTGTACTAAGGTGATCAAACACATACACACACACCACACGCACAGAGTTTTTTTTTTTTTTTTTTTTTTTTAATTTGGGGAGAGAGAGGAGAGAGAGAGAGAGAGAGAGAGAGAGAGAGAGAGAGAATGGACACATCAGGGCCTTCAGCCACTGTGAATGAACTCCAGATGCGTGCATCTACTTGTGTGCATGTGTGACATTGTGCTCTTGTGTCACTGTGCTTACGTGGGACCTGGAGATTCGAATTTGAGTTCTTAGGCTTTGCAGGCAAGGGCCTTAACTGCTAAGCCATCTCTCCAGACCCACACACAGAGTTTTTAAGTAAAACTCCTAAGCATTAGGTCATCAGAGCATTACATTTTGTCAGAGGCATTGTCTCTATTTGCATGACCTCACTGAAAGTTCTACAAACATCCTATCCTCTTCAGAAAGACGGTGACATGTGGATGTTGTGACAGAACAAACAAGATGGGGATGAGTCACACTCGGGGAAGTACTCAGGCATGTAGTTGAGTCAGAAAGTCAACATGGTTGGAATATACAAAAGCTTCAGGGGATATGCTAACACCAAAAATCTTAAAAGCATATATTGATTAAAGACCAAGTAAGAATAATATAATATGTGAAGTATAAAATTGTATCGAATCATGCCTGAATGAATGGCTTTTTTTTTTTTTTTCCCAAGGTGTTAACTTAGAAAGCATTGTAACTGGGAACTCTTGATGATCATGATTATCTTAACCTCCAAAGGTCTTATTGTCTTGGTGAAAGAGGACCTGTGCTGAAACCAGATTGCGTCTCTGTGAAACTCAATCTCTGCTATATTGTAAGCATAAATATTTATAAGGGAAATTGTTAATGTCTCCGGAATGAGGAAGATAAAGACAGTCAACAAGAATTGAAACTCATAGATAAGAATTTACTTTGTCATTCCAGCATGATCCGGAGAGGAGCAGGGTGAGGGGGGGACATGGGGGACAGTGTCCTGCCTGTTTTGGATGGAGCTTACATTGCTTAATCCCCTCTTGTGGTCAGGCAGAAAGGAGCTCTGAGCATACATAGACAATGGCTTTATTCTGCAGTCTTTGAAGAGGGCAGAGTAGTTTTCTCTTGGAAGCTGTGATGTTTCATTTGTTATTTCTGAATCAGGACTTTCTGGCAAATTCTATTTGAGTGTTAAAATGACTAAAATTCCTGGTTGGTCTGATGGAGATGCAAATGAACCTTTTAGTTTTTAAATCAGCCATTGGCAATGGGCAAATCATACTCTAGTATTTAAAATACTCTCTCTCACCAATTTCTACCTACAGAATGACCTTTAAGCTTACTAGTTAAAACAACCACCATTTTATTTGTGCACATTTACATTTCAGACTCAGAATTGTACGGATGGCTTGTCTCTGCTTTATGATGACTGGGGACCCAGCTGGTTGGCTTGGATGGTGGAGAGCTAGCTGGAAAGTGCAAGGGGTGGGGGTGGGGAAACTCTCAGGTGCAGTGTCCCAGGCTCCCAGGCTTCCCTGTGGCTGTCGGCTGGCTTTTCCAGCATCCTCTGTGCCATCTCTCTATGAGGTCAGCTTAGCTCTCCTCACGGTCTGGTCATCGCAGGGCCGTTGGACTTTGCCATTGCGCGGTTGTTAGCTGGCTTTGAACGGGGAGCTTTCCACGAGGAGAAACTCCGGTGCCTAGTTTACTTGACCTCTGCCCAGGTTCTGCTTGTTGATGTTTCATTGCCCAAGTGCAGAGGGGCTATGCAGAGGCATGAGAACGGGCGGAAAAAGCTCGTCGCAGTACTAATCTTTACAATCACATTCTGAAAAGTAATTACTGAGTGTCCCTTTGCCCATGTGAAAGACTAGGTATATTGTAATTATGGTACAACATTGGTCCATGACACAATGGGTATTGTTGAAATTGTGCTATTTTTGTCCCAGAGAAATTAGGTATGCTGTATTATTTAACACGAAATAGGTCTTTAAAATGTTTATGCGAAACATAATATGTATCAAATAATTTGTTCATCTGTAAAGAAAATAAAAACTTCAATTTTTAGTATACACCCCAGGCTTATTATTACAACTATTGTTGCTTTTACATACTGGTTTCAGATTAAAAGTACATACCTTATTTTGACTTTTCAATAGTTCATACATTTAGAGTGTTTAATTTGCTAAGAATTTTAAAAAATATAGGCTGTCTTTAATTTCTTTCAGTTGCCATGAGTTGGAGATGCTGGATGGAGGAGGACTTAGAATTTAGTTTCCTAATCTCTTAAACAGATAAGTTCAATCTGTTGATTTCCATATTTTTTCCTAATGCTATTTTTAAAATTTGAATTTAATATGCAATGTCTTAACTATTAAAGAAATATAAGATTTGCATTAGGAAAATAAATACTAAAAAAATTATGTTTCTTTAAAGAAAAAAATGCTTATATGTTCCCTGAATTAAATTGTTTACTTACTTGGCCTAAAGCTATTTTCTCTTGAGTCTTTTATCTGCATCTGTTATAGTTCACTTTACTATGAAAAAAAATTTAAGATGTATTGGAATGAGAAGCTAAAATAACAGCAAATTTTAATCATAGAGACTTAAAGCCTAAGGCCTTAGCAACATATTTGATAATGCACCTAGAAGCATTTTTACTAGAAGCAGGTGGAAGTGTGTTTGCAGACTTTTGTGAACTACTTTTTGAAATAAAGTATCTGCCCCATTTATAAGTTTTTATTTAGTTATATTTCCTGGAAGCACTTCTCTAGAATTCTGAAACTCTAATCACAATCTTTTCTTTAAAAAAAATTATTTATTTTTAAGCAGAGAGAGAGAGAAAGAGAGAGAAAAGAGACAGATGGAATGGGGGCACCAGAGCTGTGAAGGAACTCCAGATGCATGCACCACCTTAATCACAAGCTTTTGAAAGTGACACGAAGGAAGGTTTTTATTTATTTATTCTTTAATTTTTCTGTTAGTTGCTATTAAGTCCTATAGGAAGTATTAAAAGTTCATTCTATGGGAAACATATAAATACATAAAAAAAGCACTTACCTGAAGTTACTAAGGCAGCAGGTTCTAAGACTGGCTGTACATTATAATTACTTGGGAATTTTAACAATATATTAACACCTGGTCCCAACCATCAATAATCTTGGGTTTGTTGGGATAGACTGCTCTCTTAGCATCAGAATTTTCAAATTTTCTCAGGTGATCCTTGCTTGAGAACCCCTGAGCTAAAGAAATCTCCCTGGACTTGGCTCTTATCTACTTTTTGTGACCATAACTTGGTTTCTTGCTTCCCTCTTGACTTTATGACTTCTTTCTGGAAAATATAACCATGATATCTCTTCATAATGAATTTGTATGAAGTTTTTTAAAAAAGATTTTATTTTATTTATTTATTTGTTAGATACCGAGAGGGGGGAGAGAGTGAGAGTGGGCACACCAGGGCCTCTAGCCACTGCAAACGAACTCCAGATGCATGCGACACCATGTGCATCTGGCTTACGTGGGATCTGGAGAATCGAACCAGGGTCCTTAGGCTTCACAGGCAAGCATCTTAACTGCTAAGCCATCTCTCCAGCCCCGGAGTTTTTTTTTTAAGATATGTATCACTATGTAGCCCAGGCTGGCCTTGAACTTATAGTCCTCCTGCGTCAGCCCTCTGAGTGCTACCACACCCTACTGAAGTTTTATGAGATTAATTTCCAGTTTCACACATCATCAACAGGGTATAAATAACAGTGGAAAATGAACCCACAAAAGCATGCATTTCATTGGCTTGAACAATATCAGATGCATCTATGCCCTCAATCACTTTATGATACTGTAGGCAAATGTGTTGACATCCATCTTAAATTCCAAAATAATATTGCATACTTCTCTGGATTAGCCAGCTCTCTGTTTAGTGGGGTTTGGGGCTCTAGCATTGTAAGAGCTGTTTGTTCAAAGTGTTTCTGGAATGAAACCAGGAGAATTTATTGCCTCCTCCTTTATGTGGGTTGGGTGTATGTTTGTCAAAACCAAATGTAAACAGAGACACCTTTAGTTGGTAACTCTCCTGAATACACAAGTATTAATTGATTTGTAATGGGTATTTTGAAAGACTTTGGGGACTGATTTAAGTGCAGGAAGAAGAAGATTTTTCTATTGGCTTAGAGTCAAAACTCACACAGTTGTCTATTTATTCAAATAATTTAACTTCTCCTTATTTGCCTCGCCTTGAAAGAGAAGCAATTCTTTATGATACAGTGACCATCACTTCTGTTTGCTTGGGCCCAATGAGTTTTGTGGGAAAATTGTGATGCATTGGTCACCTTAATTGATACAGTGAAAATTAGTAAGTCTTTAAGGGTAGTTTAGATTATTATATGAAAATTTTTTACAATGACCAAGTCATATAAAAGGTATGATTGTAAGGTTAGAACTTGTCTTTTGTGTGGTTACTTTTTAAATTTTATTTATGTGAGAGGCAGAGAGAAAGAGAGAGAGAGAGGGAGAGAGAGAGAGAGAGTATAAAAGGTATGATTGTAAGGGTAGAACTTGTCTTTTGTTTGGTTACTTTTTAAATTTTATTTATTTGAGAGGGAGAGAGAGAGAGAGAGAAAGCCAGAGAGAAGGACAGAGAGAGAGATTGAGTATGGGCATGCCAGGGCCTCCTTCCACTGCAAATGAACTCCAGATGAATTGAACTTGGACTACCAGGCTTTGCAAACAAACACCTTTAACTGTTGAGCCATCTCTACAGACCTTGTTTTATTTTTTAAAACTTTTCCTTTAGCTTGATGTATTCTTACTTGCTGATTTATTTATTTGCAGCAGAGGGCAATAGAAAGAAGATAGATAGACAGAGAGAATGGATGTGCCAAGGCCTCCAGCCACTGCAAATGAACTCCAGATGCATGTGCCACTTTGAGCAATTGGCTTTATGTAGTTGCTGGGAAATTGAACCTGGGTTGTTAGGCTTTGAAGGTAAGAGCTTAACTTCTGAGTCATCTCGAGCCCAATGTAGTCTTTTTAGAATAATTTTCCAGGGATTTTTTTTCCCCCTTTGGTGAAGTGAGGGCCTTATAAGGGAAGCATTCTACCACTTAGCTAAATCTCTAATCCCTTCCAGGAATTTTTCTAGCAATGCTCAGACTTCCTCTTGGGAAAGATGTACATAGTTGGGCATTGGTGTTTGAAGGGGTTAGTTCCAGGAAAAAAATAAAAATCTGTGGCTGCTCAGGTCCCATATATAAAATGTCATAGTATTTGCATATAACCAATACACTTTAAATTATCATATTATGTAACTTGTTGTTATGGCATATTATTCAAGGAATCATGACAAAAAATTAAAAGTCTATACATGTTCAGTATAGATCCAATTTCTTTTTCAATAGTTTTGATATGTGGTTGGTTGAATTTGTGGATGCAGATCCCAATGGAATAAGGAGGGGTGACTATATATTTTATAAACAATATACAAAGTAACAGAATGGGTGGATGCTCAAATAGACAAAAAAATATTCTTAAATCTCCTAGGAGATCTGTATCCTATTAGCATAAAGTGATTCTCTTAGCAAAATGAAATAGAAAAAGAGAAGCAATGCACTCAAATTTAGATTCATTCTTACCCCAAATAATGTCAAAAGTCCCCACAGATTAAACACAGTACGAAGTCACGGAAGACGTTTGTGTATTTGCTATCTTGAACCTCTTTGAAAATAGTCACACACTATAGAAAAACTCATGTTATGAAATTTAAATCAATAAAGCAGTTTTGCAATGATGTAGCTCCCTGTTTTTTTTTTTTTTTTTGTCTAGAGTATTAAGGGTTTTATTATTTTTTATTTTTATTATTTAGTGGTATTATTTGGGCATTAAGGTTCAGAAACAACACTTACTTCAGGGAGATGAAGTCAGGTTTACTAGGTGCTCATTTCAGAAAATATCTAAAGTAATTCTTGGGCTGGAGAGATGGCTTGGTGGGTAAGGTGCTTGCCTGTGAAGCCTAAGGACCCATGTTCAACTCTCCAGGTCCCACGTAAGCCAGCTGCACAAGGTGACACAAACGTGCAAGGACGCACATGCGCATAAGGTGGAGCATGTGTCTGGAGTTCAACTGCAGTGGCTGGGGCACCAATTCTCTCACCCTCTCTTTCCTTCATAAAAAAATTACAAAAATGTAATTCTTTCTAAAAGGCAATGATAAAAAAAATATGGGGCATTGTATATGGTAGACGATCAACTCCATTTTATTCACATTTAGTTTTGTTTTTATTAGAGGAACCATGAGATCCGGATCTGTATGTAACCTGGGCCATGGATTCAGTGAGTATTTGGGCAAACGTCTCCACTGTTCTAGCCCAAGTTTATCTATTTGTAACATGGACATTTGTAAAATGCCTGTTTTACTATCCCATATTTGTGGTCTGTTAAATTGTTAATATCCTATAATTCCATGTACCCATAGTCTGATGCTGTCTTAGTGGAGTTCTACCTCCTCCTAGCAGTGGCACTCTGAACCTGCCCCAGAATGACGGCATTGTTTCAGAGATCAAAGGTCACTGTCCCCATGCTTTAGCCTGACCACAGCTCAGTATAATTCTCTAGCTCCTAATATCTGCAATTTGGGTCTTGGATGAGTCACTTTTCCTGTAGAGTCCTTGTATTTTTGTGTAATGAAGTCCCCACTCCACCCAATTTCCACTCCAAGCTTTAACTTTCATTTAGGTCCACCAGTGATCCTTCCTTCCTTACTTCCCTCCCTCCCTCCCTCCTTCCTTCCTTCCTCTGTCCCTCCCTCCCTCCGTTCCTCCCTCCCTCCCCTCCCTCCCTTCCTTCCTTCCTTCCTTCCTTCCTTCCTTCCTTCCTTCCTTCCTTCCTTCCTTCCTTCCTTCTTTCCTTCCTTCTATGTTAGCCTTGAACTCCGTATGTATCTGAAGATGACTTTGAACTTCTGATTCTCCTGCCTCTATCTCCTTCCCCAGTGAAGTGCTGTGATTACAGGTGCATACCACCACACCACCACACCTAGCAGGGCTGGGGTCAGAGCCCAGGGCTTCCTTACATCCTGGGTAATCACTCTGCCAACCGCGTTCCATCCACAGTCCTCAGTTACTTTTCTTTTTAAGAGAGTGAGCTAGGGTAATGTCTGGTCTCAAATTCTCAGTGAAGCTTTCAGAGGTTCCACTTTCTATTTCACCCACAGTCCTTTCTGCTGACAGACAGGGCATGGAGAGTCCCATGAACCACACTTCATCCATGGACTGCCTAGCTTCTGGAAGAAGATCCCTCTGGATCTTTCCTGGAAATACTGTCATTTCCTTCCATTAGAGAGACCCGAGGAACCTTGTGACAGAAGAAAAAAACGTGATGCAGAATGTGTGAGATTTATTGGCTACAAACCAGATGTGCATCGATGGGAAGATGGGAAGATTGATTGAAGGAAAGGAGAGGTTCAAGTTCAAACCCTTCTACTTTGAAAAAAAAAAAAAAAAAAAAAAAGCCCAGCAGTATATTAACAGCATTATGAGAGGTCTGGTGACATCATTACACTGGGGGAAAAAAAGTTTTAGAACTTGTTAATTCCAAGGCACCTGTAGGACTCACCCATTAGTGTCTAGGCAAGAGCTTTCCACTGGGGGAAATAGTTTTTACAGCAGATGGAGACTTTTATTGGCTTTCTGCATGCTTTTGAATCTCATTCACTTGAGACAGAACTATTCTTCCATTGACGCTCTCCTGAGTGATGGTCTTGATCTTGGTAGCTTCAGACGCTGAAGGAAAGAGGATGCAAGAGGTCACTACCAGGCCCCCCGCCCTACAGGTTCTCTGTACCTTCCAGAATGCTCACTAAGCAATAGCTGGCTCTGTGGCAGAGTGCTTGGATCTCACCATGGAGGAGAGCCCCTTCCTCCCAGAAAACTACGGTCTTGGAACAGTGCCACCTTCTGGAGATCTGACTCTCATCTTTTTGTTTGTTTGTTTGTTTTTTGTTTTTGTTTTTTTTCCAGGTAGGGTCTTGTTCTAGCCCAGGCTGACTTAGAATTCACTATGTAGTCTCAGGGTGGCCTTGAACTTATAGCGATCCTCCTACCTCTGCCTCCCAAATGCTGGGATTAAAGGCGTGTGCCACCATGCCCAGCTCGACTCTCATCTTATTAGTACAAAGCTGATCTTTGACCACCAGTCCTTGAAGAATGAATTCTCTCTGCTCATGAAGACTCTGTGGCTCTTCCATCACAGGTTCTGTGAGTTTGCAGAACACTTGATGCCATTTGGGAATCTCCTTTTTTTTTTTTTTTTTTTTCGAGGTAGGATCTTTCTTTAGTCCAGGCTGATCTGGAATTCCCTCTGTATTCTCAGGGTGGCCTCGAACTCTCAGCCATCCTCCTACCTCTGCCTCCCGAGTGCTGGGTTAAAGGCATGTGGCACCACGCCCAGCCAGGGACATCTCTTTTTAAGGTCCAGAAAGAATGCCATGTGATGGATGGCAAGGAAGCCAGGGGTGTTTATTATGGTCACTGTTTTCCCCGGTATCCCTTGTTTGAGCAAGTGCCTTTCACGTATCAGTAAACTGGTTCTAGACCACAGGGAAGAGTTGAAACTTTTAGTAAAGATGCAAGGGAGACTGTACAAACCAAGCGCACAGGAGAGCTATCTCTGTAAGTACTGGGTTTACATCCCCAGACACGCCCAAGGAGAGGCTTGAAGGGCCATCTGACCAATCCTGCAGAAAGGTGGCCGTTACTCCAGCGATTCTGGAATGGCTTGCCCCACTCAGAGTCTCAGAGTCTCTAGTGCCTCAGAAGAGTTTTATCAGAAAACTAACCAGAAATTGAGGTTTGATCCACACTTGACTGCCCTAGAATTTTTCTGTGAGATATCAAGGGTATCTATGGAAATATGGTTCTCAGGACAAAGGTGTTTGGGAATGAAGGGTTAAACAAAGTATGGCTGTTGTTTCTTTCTCTTTCTTCTCTCTTTCCTTCCACACAGCAGTACTTGTTCCATTTTTAGCCTGGGACCTGATTGCTCAAGAGAAGGATAAGTGTGTATAACATCCCTAACCTTATCTGGTTGAGGAACACATCTTCCATAATTCCCTCATCAAATCTCAGGGAACCCTCGTATTCTTCAGAATGAGGTTTGGGAAATGATGTGATTTAATTTCCTAAAAGTTTAATTAACAGACTCTATTATTTGTTTACTTTTGAGGCAAGCCCAACAGACTGACCTTTTTTATGAGAGAGAGAGAGAGAGAGAGAGAGAGAGAGAGAGAGAGAGAATTGGCACACCAGGGCCTCCAGCCACTGCAATTTAATTCCAGACACATGCGCCCCCTTGTGCACATGTGCAGCCTTGTGTGCTTATGTCACTTTGTACATCTGGCTTGCATGGGACTTGGAGAGTTGAACACGAGTTCTTAGGCTTCGCAGGCAAGTGCATTAACTGCTAAGCCATCTCTCCAGCCCCAGACTCCATTATTTTAAAGAGACACAAGTCTATCCACTACCACTTTAATCTACTTTACTGCTTGCAAACAGTTTTCATGTACAGGTTGAGTATTCCTTATCCAAAATGCCAAAATCAAAAATGCTCCAGAATCTGAAACTTTTGAACATTGACATGATGCTCTAAGTGGAATATTCCGTACTTTAAAACTTTATTTCATGCAAGAAATTATTTAAAAATTATCTTCAGGCCACATGTAATAAGGTATATATGAAACCTAACTGAATTTTATGTTTAGTCTTTTTGAGTTTTTATTTATTTGACACACACACACACACACACACACAGGGAGAGAGAATTGGTGCTTCAGGGCTTCTAGCCACTGCAAAGGAACTCCAGATGCATGCACTGCTTTGTGCATCTGGCTTTACATGGGTCTTGGGGAGTTGAACCTGGGCCAGAAGGCTTTGCAAGCAAGCACCTTTAACTGCTGAGCCATCTCCCCAGTTCCCTTGCATTTAGTCTTGAGTCCCATCATCAAGATATACTTCATGACATGCATGCAAATACTTTAAATTAACAAATCCCTGAAACTCAAAGCTCATCGGGTCCCAAGCATTTTGAATAAGGGATATTCAACCAGTATACTGTAGAAAGCAAGAGTGAGAGCTCATGTGGTCCTGTCATACCTAATTTGTTTACTTAATTCAAAATTCCTGGCCACCTTGGAGCAAAATAAAAATTGAATACAGGGCATTTGAGAACACAGTAGGGATTATGACAAATACAGAATAGAGAAACATGCGGATTCATTAAAAATAGATTCAAGCAATGAAAGAGAGTCTTTCTTTACCTTTTGTACTCGACTTAGATTCTTCCCCGGGCCTATAAAAATAAGAAAGGTCAAAGCTTGCTTTAGTGATCACTGTGACTTCCTGGGATGAATCATCTTCGTTTGTCTGCCTGCACATTTGCAGCTCTTTAATGAAGATAATTGTCTGAGCTCAGCAGAGTCAAGATCAGGCGCTCACAGGGAACCTTCTGGATCCTGAGGCAATAAGCACTGTCTCTCAGAAGTATCCCTAGGGATAGGAGAAACCTCCCAAACCATCTGTCCTTCCTTGCGGCTGGATGAAGGCCTGGCCTCCATGACCATCTCTTCCAGGGTCAGGCTTCCAGCATAGAGCCTTTGAGTTTCTCATATCGACTCTTGTTTGGTTCAATGAGAATGTATTTATGTCTTTTTTAATAAATGCTCTAGGGCTGCAGAGATGGCTCAGTGGTTAAGGCACTTGTTTGCAAAGCCTAATGACCTGGGTTTGATTCCCCAGTACCCATGTAAAGCCACATGCAGATGCTAGAGTCCCTGGCACACCCATTCTCTTCCTCCCCCTCTCTCTCCACCTCTCTCTGCTTGCAAATAAAATAAAATAAAATAAAATAAAATAAAATAAAATAAAATAAAATATTCTAACTATCTCTCTTGGATCATAGAATGTATGGCTACCCCTTATTTCCCTAGATGGTTAGATAAACTTGATGGAAAATTGAGACAACTCTCTCTAGGAATTTTTTTCTGCTGTTGGACTAAAACACTTCCTTTGCCTTATTTTTATTTATTTATTTGAGAGTGACAGAGAAAAAGAGGCATATAAATAGAGAATGGGCACGCCAGGGCCTCCAGCCACTGCAAACAAACTCCACCTCTTGCATCTGGCTTACATAGGTTCTAGGGAATTGAGCCTTGAACTAGGGTCCTTAGACTTCACAGGCAAGCACTTAACCACTAAGCCATCTCTCCAGCCCTGCCTTTTATTTTTTTAAACTCAAATAGAAGGCACTCCCACTGGGAAACACTCATTAGTACCCACCTCTACTCCCTCCCAGCCCATTAATATATCCATTTTAACTGTTTTGAATGCAAACTTTAGCACCCAGGGAGTATTAGCTGATTAGCTCACACTTACAGCTTCATGAAATAGACCTCATATAAGAATCTTCTAGGGCTGGAGAGATGGCTTCGTGGTTAAGGCACATATCTGCGAAGCCTAAGGACCCAGGTTCAATTCTCCAGGTCCCATGTAAGCCAGATGCACTTGGTGGCACATGCATCTGGAGTTCATTTACAGGGGTTAGAAGCCCTGGCATGCCCATTCTCACTCTCTCTCCCTCTCTCTGTCTCTAATAAATAAATAAAAATAAAATCTTAAAAATATATATATAAAAAAAGAATCTTCCAGAGCAAACCAACATTAGCCTTTTCCTTCTCTAGAGCAAGTGTTGCTCGAGACCCTCGAGGGCACACACACACCTGTCCCAGCAGGGACTGAACACCTTGCATGTTCCCAGCACCATTGCCTCACCCTTCGCTGTCTCCCTCCAGGAGCTGGCGGTAGGTAGCGATTTCCTTCTCCAGGTGGGTTTTGAGACCCAGGAGCACCTTGTATTCGTTGTTCTGCCGCTCCAGGTCGTGCCGCAGCTGCACGAGCTCTTCCTCGTAGTGGCCGATGACCTGCTGCATGTCCCTGAGCTGGCCCGAGCACCTGGACTTGGTCTCCGACAACATGTTTTCCAACACGGATTTCTGAAAGCGGAACCAGTCGCTCTTTCACAGACTCTCCTAAGGCTTGACTGCTTGGCAGTATGTGCTCGTTCAGTATTTAGCTTCATACCAACCGTTGTGCTACGTGTCTTGGTAGCTACTGGGGACGTGGCTGTAGGCTGACTTAAAGGCTCGAGGTAAGGGTTGGTCTCCTGTTGCCATGTTCTAGGCATAAGGCCATTGTATCAGGGAACTCTTGGGAAAGCTGCTGGACGCTCTTAGTGTTGCTGGTCTGTGCTATACGTTGGGAACTGGCCACACACTGTTGCTCTGAACTAGACTGTTACGTTCCTAATTTATCTCTGTCCAGATGGACAACTCCTGGAGGGAGACAGCAATGAGGACTGCCATCCCTGTGACGTCACAGAGGGCCTGATGTAGGGATGCCCCCCTGCCGTAGAGGACGCATAGTTAAACTTGATTTTCAGATGAACAACAAATAGTTTTTTTAGGACAATAAGGCTCCAAATATTATCTGCCTATTGCACTGGACATGCTCATACTTAAAAGAAACTTAGACGTTTATTTCAAGTTCAGACTAAGCAGATTGTCCTATCATATTAGTAAACCCTAGTCGTCTTGGATTCAAGTGATGCCTGTTTATGACAATGTAACTGATGGTCATTTTGAGGGGAAATTCTGAAATTTCTCAGCGAGGACTGACTTCATGTGCTTGCTCTGTTTGGATTTAATATGTGCATTTCTGTACCATAGGACTTTAATCTTAAAGAGATTATTTATAATTGCATTGACTATTCACACTTTAATGGCTAATAATTTTTAGGGACTTTCAAATCTGCCTGGTCATTAAACTACATTTGCGTGGTGTAATCACCCTCTTCGTCTCCCAGGGGCTGTTTCATTCCTTTTTTTTTTTTTTTTTTTTTTTTGTCTTCAGACTTCATCCTCCACATCCTTCCTTTCAGCCCTTTGTCTTACTTACCTTTCAAGGTTCTTAAGGAACTCACAGCAGTCAGGAGAGAACGGTCACAAGCTCCTGCGTTTTCTTCCACCCACGAACCTGAATGTGTCTACGTTCTCATGGCCTCCTGTTACACTTCATGAACTGTCTGCTCCTGCCACCTCAGCTAGTGCCTGCCTTATTCTGCATTGCTATCCTCTTCTATACTGGGCCCTTCCTCCCTCCCTCTCTCCCTCCCTCCCTCCCTTCCTTCCTTCTCTCCTTCCCTCCTTCCCTCCCTCCCTCCCTCCTTCTTCCCTCCCTCCCTCCCTCCTTCTTCCCTCCTCCCTCCCTCCCTCCCTCCCTCCCTCCTCCCTCCTCCCCTCCCTCCCTCCCTCCTTCCTTCCTTCCTTCCTTCCTTCCTTCCTTCCTTCCTTCCTTCCTTCCTTCCTTCCATGAAAAGCAACCATCTATTATAACCAATACAAGCATACAAAAAGAGGGAAAAGACGAGTATAGAAGTGGGGAGAGAATAAAGTCTGAATTGGATGTCAGTTGTGGAAACATACACTTACTTTTAAAATACATTTATACTTAAAAGACCATTTATCCTTTAAAGAAATGGTAAATATGTGAATATATTCAGCAGACTTTTTTCCCCACATAATTTTTTTTTTTTGAAGCAGGTTCTCACTCTAGTCCAGGCTGACCTGGAACTTTGTAGCCCAGGCTAGCTTTGAACTAGTGATCCTCCTGCCTCCGCCTCCTAAGTTCTAGAATTAAAGATGCCTCCATGCTCCATTGACAGTGAACATTTTAACATCTGTGAGTGATTACTAACTCATCAGACACACCATCATTTACCATGTGTATTTGCAACACAAACAAACTAAATATGCCCTCTCAAGCTCTCAAGACTGGTGTTTGTGCTAATGAGGCACCTAGTTTGTTTTTTTTTTTCAAGGTAGGGTCTCACTATAGCTCAGGCTGACCTGGAATGCACTCTGTAGTCTCAGAGTGGCCTTGAACTCAGGCTGATCTTCCTACCTCTGCCTCCCAATTGCTGGGATTAAAACTGTGCACCACCTCGTCCGGCTCTAGCTTTGTTTTTTTTTTTTTTAAATATTGCTAAGTAACTAGAAAATTTAACAGGCTATGAAAGGATGCAAATAATAGATTATATATAGTGACTTTCAAAAGCATATGTCACTCCTATAAAGCATTTTACCAAATCATGATGATGATAGAAATGACTTAGGCCTAAGAACACCCGGCCCCCCTGAGTGACAAAACACATACATACCTATAAATGGAGCGGGACTCGGAGTCAACCTAGACTTGCCACCTACCCATATTGCACCAGAATTTCTCTATTGGTGTCTGGGGAACAGCCTGCTTCTAAGTGGAATGAGCACTGGTAGGGTTTTGGGTGTCTAGAATCCTCCTCAGTATCACATGATCTAGTCTCTGATGATGTACTAGCTGTGTTGCCCTTTGCTAGCTTACTTAACCTCCCGGAGATTCAGTTTCCTCATTTCTAAAGTGGGGAGATTAAGACCTACCCTGAAGTTCCTGTGAAGTGTACCAGCATTGACTCCAAGGAGCCGCCCGGCCAATGTCGGCCTGCCAATCACACTGTGGGAGAATTTCTTCCCGTTCTCATCATGAGCAATAAGGATGGAAAGCAGAGAGTAAGAGGCATCCCAAGGGAACTGGAGAGTTGGAGCCCGGGAGTGAGGTTAAGAAAAGCTTTGCGGAGGAGACGACACACAATGTCCAGTATTTCCCTAGTTCCAACTCACCCTGTTGTGCTGCGCCTGCAGGTCAATCTCTAGGGCCTGGAACGTGCGCTTCAGCTCGTGGAGGTCATTTTGGCTGCCCTGCACGGCTGCTGGGCTGGCTGCCGCCTGGGACACGGCTGCTGACTGTGAACCAAGCACAGGCAGACACATAAGCGTTGGGACCGGATGTCAAAAGACCTCGAGAGGTCTGGTCACCTTCCTCTTACCTGCTCTTTAAACCAAGTGTCCAGGTCTTGATGTTTCCTCTTGATTATGGACTCGTATTCCTTCCTCATATCCTCCAAGACCTTGATCAGATCTTCCCCTGGCGTTGTGTCCACCTTCACGTTGACCTTGAAGTCACTGGGCACACGAAGCTCCCTCATGTCCTGTAAGAAATTGAATGGGTTGCGACTGTTGTGTGGGCTGGCACAGGTAACTGGGTCTAAAAACTTTCAGCTTCTGTGGTTGCTACACTTTCACTGGCGTGGTGGTTTCCTAGTTATTACTTATTGACCAAACAGCATATACATTTTTCTCTTAAAAACATTTATAAAATAAAGAACAACACAAGATATGTATTGTGTGTTATGGTTTGGATATAAAGTGTCATCTCAAAAAGCTCGTGTGAAGCCGGGTGCGGTGGCGCACGCCTTTAATCACAGCACTTGGGAGGGAAGCAGAAGTAGGAGGATCGCCCTGAGTTTGAGGCCACCCTGACACTACAGAGTGAATTCCAGGTCAGCCTGGGCTAGACTGAGACCCTACCTCAAAAAGCCAAAAAAAAAAAAAAAAAAAAAAAAAAAAAAAAAAGTTCATGTGTTGGGGGCTAGATTCCCAGCATTCTTTTGGGTGTCTCTGGAAACGCCAGGAATTGGGACTGAGTTGGAGGAAGTGGGTCATCGTGGGCAGGTCCTTAGTGGCATCTTGTCCTTGGCCCCTTCCTGTCTGTCTCTCTGTTTCCTGTGTACTATGATGTGAAGAAGCTCTTCTGTTACACATGATGTACTGCCCAAAGTACTTGGGGCAAGGTAACCATGGATGTGACCCCCTAAAACTATAAGCTACCAGGGTTTGAAATATCTCCAAGGACCCACACCTAGTGTCCCACGTTTCCCAGGCAAGTCCCACCTCCCAAAGTCTTCAGAACCTCTTTAAACAGTACTACCCATGGGGAGCAATCATTCCAAACATGAACCCGTGGGGGACCACGACAGCGAGTAATCACATGGCTTCTATGCATTCTGACCTACTCCCTAGTTGAGAATATTTCAGAAACAAGGCTGCTTCTAGACAGAATAGATTCCTCTCCAGCACGGGCTCACTGGTAAATGGCCATACAATTAAGCAGTTGAACGGTTCCAGTTTTATGCCAAGGGTTTCGGGAAAGCAGTTCCATGGCCCAAAACCAAACATTGTACAGGCTTTTTATAATCTCCTGCTTTATGCCTCTGTAGGAAGCCAAGTGGCTACAGGGAAAGTTTAATCAGCCACTATTGTCTAACCAGCTAGTCAGAAACTGGGCGCTTTGATGTTCAGAAGCAATTGTGTCTGCCTAAAAAATCTTTCTATCATTTTATCAGTCTCCAGGACTTAAGATGAATGGTAATGCTTTCCAAGTTAGTTAAATGCTTCTGTAAATTAGGATTTCTTAATTTTTGCCACTGGTGATATTTACCGTGATCTATACCACATTATCTTTATTCTTTTCTCCTCAGTTTCCTGCATTGGACCCGTGATGGAAGTCTGGTCCCATGCATTTTTTCTTTGTAGTATAATATTAACAAACCAAGCAAGTAAACAGCATGTTTTTTTTTTTTTTTTTTTTGCCAATTCATTGCTAATTAATGACTACATTTTAGTGATCTGAGTAGATTATCTTAAACCTGAAAAATTAATTATTTCTATGATTCTTTTTTTGTATTTTTTTTATGAAAGAGAGGAAGAGAGAGAGAGAGAATTGGTGTGCCAGGGCCTCCAGCCACTGCAATCGAACTCCAGACACATGTGCCATCTTGTATGCATGTGTAACCTCACGTGCTCACATCACCTTGTGCATCTGGCTTACGTGGGATATAGAGAGCAGCATATGGGTCCTTAGGCTTTGCAGACAAATGCCTTAGCTGCTAAGCCGTCTCTCCAGCCCTATTTCTCTGACTCTTTTGGGAGGACAGCGGGTCTGGTTTTGAGGTGGTGGTTCTCTCTGTAGCTGTTGGATCACTATGGACTGAGCTAGTCCCTGGGGGTCTCTGGGATGGCCCCACCTGCTCATGGTGCTTCCTCATGAGTATGAGCTCTTTCCGCATTCCCTCCACCTCTTGCTCCAGGTCCGTTGTGACGATGGTCAGATCATCCAAGGTCTTCCGGAGGCTCTCAACTTCAATTTCCAAGTCTTTCTTAAAGGAATGTTCATTTTCATACCTTTGGTTAGAAGGGAGGGAAGAGCAGGCCTGCTGTTGGAAGGTCATAGGTTTTGTTTATAAGGGTTCACCTTACTTTACTCGATAGGATTTAATTGGATCCAATGATACATACAGGACCTCCTTTGCATATCTGTTCCATGCTACATATTTCTATGGTAGTGACTCAATGTGGATTTAACTGAGTTGAGAATCGAAGAATAGACAGCTATATACTAGTGTTAGCACTTGTGGGCATCTTTTATATTTGCAGCAGATTCTTAAAATTTATTTTTTATTATATAAGGTCTCCTTATGTATCCCAGGCTGTCTTCAAAATCATGTCTTTCCTACCTCTTCCTTCCAATAGATGAGATTACATGCATGCAACAACACATACGACTGATGGCTGTCATTTTTCAAAGCAAATTATAGACACTATGGAATTTGAACCCTAAACATTGTAAGGTGCAAATTTTAAGAAAGAAGATTTTTTTTGTGTGTCAGTCAGCCTAATAAAACCACCACACTGCAGTGGAAAATTCCTTCATGTCATCTCATTCTTAACTCATATTCAAATGCCCCCATGCTATCACACGTGTTTCATATCTGGTTTGTTTAAACTAGGGTCTGTTCGAGTACTGCACGTGGCATTGGGTTGTGCCCTTTAATTATAATTAAGATGTTAGGTCTTGGTAATGACCAGGTGAGCTTGCCCTTTGTGAAGCTTTTCTTTGGCACTGCACTCTGAAAAAGGGACTTACTTGAGGTTGAAGTCGTCCACTGCCATCCTGGCATTGTCGATAAGAACCACGATCCGAGCATTGGTCATCTTGCCGTCCACTATCTGGAGAAGATGTTCCAGGAGTTATTTCAGTTGGACAGACCCACACATGACAGTTACAGTTCTACCTTACAGTCTCTTGGGCAGAGGCCCTTCAGCAGGGACATTTTCTGCAGTAGAGCAGTGAGCATCAAATCATTACATGTTTAGTGACATGCTATGCAAAAAGCAGTAGTCAGGATATGATTTATAGTCATTTTCACTGCCTTTTATTTTTGCTTGGGTAGTGTGGGGTCTGTGTGTGTGTGTGTGTGTGCGTGCATGCGTGCGTGCGTGTGTGCGTGCCCAGATGCTTTTGTAGGTGTGTGGAGGTCAGAGAACGTTGACTGTCCATTCTCATTGCCATGTTTCTTTGAGATGTGTCCTCTCTCTGAATGTGGACCTGTTATTATTATTATTATTAACAACATGTTTCGCATGGACACATCATGTGTTGGTACCCTCTTTTCCCTCGTCCCTGCCCCCATTCCGTTGGGAGCTGCTGTTTTCATGAGCTCCAGTGATTCGCCGATCTCTTTTCCCCAAAGGACTGTGGGTACAGCCATTCGTGGCCATGCTCAGCTGATTACATGGGCCCAGAGGAATTAGAACTCAAGGGTTGTCAGGCCCTTCTAAGTCCTCGTGTTTGTGGTAGGCACCCTTACCCATGGAGCCAGCTCCCAAGCCCCTCACTATCTTTTCTTTTCTCTTTTCTTTTCTTTTCTTTTCTTTTTTGAGGTAGGGTCTCACTCTGGCCCAGACTAACCTGGAATTAACTATGTAGTCTCAGGGTGGCCTTGAACTCATGGCGATCCTCCTACCTCTGCCTCCTGAGTGCTGGGATTAAAGGCGTGCACCACCATGCCTGGCTTCTCACTCTCTTTTCTTGTGTTGTGTTTTGGCAGGCTAGGGTTGCTGCAACTGTTTATGGGAATGACACAGGGAAAGGGAAGACAGTGCTTGCTGGAGATGCTTTCTAACATTCTAGTGTTGTGCACACGTCTTAGTATTTTGCTTAAGCTCCCACTCTGACAGTGTTAAAAGAAGCTTGGGTTGTGAGCATTTTTATTATTATTCAGTTAGCTTTCCTAAAGTACAGTTATTATTTTAAATTATCATAATTCTTGCTGTGATACATCCATATTTCCAGTGTTATTGAGCAAAACTGACATCTCATTTGAAGCCTGTAATGATAGTCATCACACAATTCAATTGTGATTGTATTATTATTATTATTATTGCCCAAAGTAACTAGAGCCACATCCATAACCTGTAGGTATATGCATGTCTTTGTAATGTACTCAGGTATTCTATGATGAGAATGCCCTGATTGTTGCCATTAGAACATGAACCGAGTGAATTCTTTACCATCTAATGAAGCTGCTTAATAAGCCTCAACTGTGTTAATGTCATTCAGAGGATATTTATGAGATTTTGTTTACTTTAAAATGAAAAGTGTTGTTGGAGATGTTTGCTTGAGCGATTGTGTAAATTGTATGTAATCAGAGAAATAGTGCACATTTGATGTATGTTACTGTCCTGGTGGGGATAAGCTAGATTTCTCCTTGTTTAATGTGTAACACTTGGGGCTGGAGACATGGCTTAGCAGTTAAGGTGCTTGTCTGTGAAGCCTAAGGATCCAAGTTTGATTCCCCCATACCTACTTAAGCCAGATGTACAAGGTGGCACATGTGTCTAGAATTTCTTTGTGGTGGCTAGAGGCCCTGGCGTGCCCATTCTCTCTCTCAAATAAGTAAATAAATAAATAAATAATTTTTAAAAAAATGTGTAATACTTTTGTACTAATAATTGTGCCAAAGTAGATTGTAGAGGGCTTCTTTGGTCTGGCTTCTCTTTCTGTCCCATCCTCATGATCTGGGGGCCAGTCACTCCATCCTGAGCTCCAAGCCCATCATTTGTTAAATAGGACTAGAAACAGGTGACCTTAGAGATCCTCACTGGAAGCTTCTATAATTTAGTTGGAACCAGAGAATCCTATGGCATTCCCATTGGGTTGCTACAGCTTTTATTTAGAATTTATTTTAGATTTATCCAGAAAGGATTTTCTTAGGACAAAGCTACTCCCTAATACAAAGGTGCCTTTTAATAATCTGCTCTTTTTTAAAGCTTCACTGATTTCTTGGAATTTGGCCCCATGAATGCACAATAGGCTTCAGAAGTGGCAGGAACACCAGGCCTGGAGCTCAAAACACTGGGTTGGGGTCCTGCTCCAGCATTCACTAGCCGTGTGTGCTCAGCTACAGCTTGTTTTTTTTTTTTTTCTTTCCCATAAAATATCAATAATAATAGTACTAGCAATAGTAAGTGATAACCGTCTCACCAATGAGTTATGAGAATTAGAAGACATTCAACTAAGTAATGCTGCCAATGGTATGCACCTGACATGCTAGAGACACTCCGACAACTTACTTGAAATAGAATGAGTTCAGGAGAATGACATCTGTGTAGTTACTTTTGTAATGAGAGCCAATTCCTGCATTAGATAAAGACCCGGGTCTTACAGGTTAAGCTGCCTCTTCTAACTCTGTTTGCGGTGGGAGATGGCCACCAGCTCCCCCTTCCAATGGCTTTTTTCTTTTTGTGGGATTCCAAATGGTCCTAAGACTTCTGCTTTTGCCCCAGAGGGGAAACTATAGGTATTTCCTTGCCTCTTGTCTCCAGTGCTGCTTCATGACATTCTTACCAGTGCTTTTCCTTCCAGGCACCTTATTCTTTATATTATTTGCTCAAGGAAAACAACAAGTAACTCCATTCCTAAAGCTCGGGATGTGGAGGAAAGTCTTACTTCTTTGTGCATTGAGTTACCGTATTTCCTATGTACCATGCGGCTGATTGATATCCACCACCCCTTAGCAGCCTTACACTATGCGCACCCAAGTCAGCAAAGCAGAAATACTATCAATAGCTTACTTAGCTTTTCCAAGTTAAACCGATCATTTATCCATTGTAATGCCACATCCAGCATCTCATTCCTTCAGTAATAGTCCTGTGGTTCCCAAGTGTGAGGCCTGGCATGTACTTGACATAAAGCACATTGAGAGCTTGGGACGTAGCTCTTTTGGTAGAACATTTATCTAATATGTACCAGGCCCTGGGTTTGATTCCCCAACACCACATAAACTAGGTATGGTGGCACATGCCTACAATCTCAGCACCTCACAGGTGGAGGCAGGAGGATCAGGAGGTCATCCTTGGCTATATCGTGAGTTCAAAGCCTGCCTGGGATACACAAGGTTTATGCTTTCTCTCTCTCCTCTTTCTCATTCTCTTAAAACTTTCCCCCACTATTTGTGTTTACTCTCTATGCTGTTATGATGCAGCCACAATTTCTGAGACATCCTTCATGGTTCTAAATGGATGGAGGTGGATTGAGAAATACATGAGGAAGAGGTTTTTACAGTATATGTTGTAATAATCGTCCAGGTTTTCCCCAAGGCCCTGGGTTAATTTTGAACATTTAGTTGGTGTGTCAACACAGCATTGTTGCTCCAGGGCATGTGATCTCCTACTACCGAGAGGAAAATGGTTTCTTTTACCACAATCCAGAATGACACATAGAATATTATTGAGAACCGTTCAAGAAGCTTGATGTATGATATTCCTATTATTATGTCTAATTCTAGGTTTCAAAGGAATTAGATTCATTTTTAAATTCAATTTTATGGAGCATTTGAGTAACATTTAATATTCCTAAAGTGAGGGTGAAATGTTTGGTCTACTCAGGCTGCATCATCAAGATCCAGCAAAAGGCCAGGTGCAGGTAATGTCCACAAATGGATGAGGTAAGGAAAGACAGACTTTCTTTCTTCCAAGCCATAGAAAATGCACTATCTGCAGTAAAAGTCTGGAAAAAGAGTGGGCCTCGTAGATGAAGAAGCTTCCCATCTCAGAGTGCAGAGCCCTGGCCATCTACACGGTGAGCTAGTTGCCCCTCCTCAGAAATATGCTCACTCAATTTTTTTTTCCATTCTGCTCTAAAGAATTTAGACAATTCTTCTGTCTCAATCTCCTCACCTGCAAGCTAGGAATCGAAATCCTTGCTTCACAGAGCTGCGAGAGTCAAATGATATGCGCATGGAATATGTGTTTTGTAAATAGCACTGCCAACCTGATGCATATGTGTTATCGTTATGAATAATTACGAGTATCACATGCCTGGCTGAAGTAGAAATCAGGAGGCCAGTGGAAGCAGACCTGAGTGGGAATCTTACCTTTGGCTGGTGACTTTGGTTTTTATTTTGCTCTTTCAGAGTTGTTTCAACAGAGTTGAGAATTAAATCAGGTGATACAGAACATTTCATCACTGGCACAGAACCCTTAGCACTGACATGGATGTTAAGGAAGTGCTCAGTGACTGTTTCTGCCCCTTTTCTCCCTCTCCCCTTTCCTCTTCTGATAGTGACTACAAGCAGCACCCTCACACTTCTCCTGGGAAGCCGTGCTCTCTGCCCTCCATCTGTAGCGTCTTTTTTTCCCTCCATTTTCAAACCAAAGCAACTTTGTAAAGTGAAAAACATGGTGAGGGTGTTGAGTCACCTTGTTGTTTTCACAAAGACGAGCGTGCACTGTATAGTTAAGGCAATTACACACTGCTATTAGGCTGATTATTCAATAATTAGGGTTCATTATAAGGACAGATTTATACTATCTTGATTGGTTCTTCCTACACTCAAGCAAGGATGACTGAGTGTTGTGAAAGAATCCGGTCAAAATATTGGAAGCCTATGATGGTCTTTCTAGGGTAAGTTAAGCCATGTCCTTAGAAGGATTTCTTTTTTCTTTTCTTTCTTTCTTCCTTCCTTCCTTTCTTTCTTTCTTTCTTTCTTCTTTTTTTTTGGTACTGCTGTATGTAACAGGGAAGTTATGTAGCTTTTTTTTTTTTAATTTTTTTTTAAATAACTGTGAGATGGATGGGATCTCTCTATTTGTAGTCAAGTATCCTACAAGGTTTGAATTTAGGTTTTTAGATGCTTGGTTGCCAAATAACTTATTTATTTATTTTTAAAAGCACATCTTCATAACCCATCCCAACTCTCAGATTTTTAAGCCTATGTTCATTTTACTATTTCTCAAGCAATATGCCAGACCCAGAACTGTGAGCAACTTTCTCTTTTAGCAGCGCCCCCCCCCCAGACCTGAAAAATATCCGTAGATGTCACAATGACATATTTGCTAGTGGAGTGACAGCTTTGAGGTGTGATCTCCACAATAGTGTAACTCGGCCTTTTGTTACTGGAGAGCCACCCTGTCGCCAGGACCTTGAGGTGGAGCAGAACTGATGTAATGAGAAAGTAAACACTATGAAGTGTGCAACCTGCATACCAGCCCTTATCATTTCAGCAACACTGTTGGATCATAAGTGATATTGCACAGTGACTGCTGCCATATGCATATATATATATATATATATATATATATATATATATATATATGTATTATATGTTATTATTTTGAGACAGAAACACAGAGAGAGAGAGGAAGAGGCAGAGAGAGAATGGGCATGACAGGGCCATTTCAGCCACTGAGAACGAACTCCAGACGCATGCGCCCCCTTGTGGGCAAGCACTGCATTGTGCGCTTGCCTCACCTTTGCATCTGGCTAAACATGGGACCTGGAGAATTGAATGGGCACTCTTAGGCTCCGCAGACAGCCTCCTTAACCTCTAAGCCATCTCTCCAGCCCTGCCATATATTTTTACATGCATTCATTCAGCTTGTGGAAAATCAGAGTTTCACTTTAAAAAAACATAGCCTATGATGCTTCTGAAATGTTTGCTTCCTTCATTTTCTGCATCAATTTATGCATAGCAGATGAATTAGCCCGAACACAGGCACATCTAAGTCCATATTTAAGGTGTAATAATAATATATCCTGAAATGTCTCCGTGAGCAATACTGTGAGTTCTTTGATTGTTTTCTTGGAAATTGTCCTTACTGTTTTTCCTCCCCAGAGTCCCTGGCAAGGCCGAACCATCCCTGCCATCTCCAGCTGAGTTGCAGGGTCACGGGGTCACGCAGCTATCTTACCTGCTCTTGCAGGTGGCTGATGCTCTCCTCATACTGAGAATAATCTTTCTTGCTGCTGGGATTTCTCTCCTGATGCCACTGCAGGATGCGGCTTTCCAGCTTCTCGTTGGCCTCCTCCAGGGCGCGCACCTTGTCCAGGTAGGAGGCCAGTCGGTCGTTGAGGTTCTGCATGGTGGCCTTTCCATTTCCGCCTAGAAAGGGACCGCCTCTGTCAGACCCCCAACACCCTCCGGGGGGCGGGCAGCTTGGCCTGGTGAAGGACAGAGAGATGTGGACGCCCCCTGCGCCTCCATGGACGCTGGGGGTCCTAGGGGGCCTGGGGCAGCTCCCGCGTTGACCCCGGCTGCCGCTGCCATGGTGGGAAGTGGAGTGGGTCTGGCTAAAGCTGTGGCTGGAGTTCATGGTCCCATCTGTGTTTGGAGCAGGGCTGTGCCAAGCTCTGCTCTGCTCCGTGGCACCACAGCACTGACCCGCCCCAGACTGCCCTGGATGGTTTTATGCCCTTTGCTGTGGGAGTTCCCTTCTCTGACAACTGTACCGACAAGATTCTATCATTGAGCAACGTGTGTTTCCTCTTGGTCAATCCTGAAGTGCCCCTGGGCCAACAAGCACTGTTGTTGTTTAGAACCACAGCAATATGCCAGTTTGCTTCCTCCCTTCCAGGTAACCCGGAGGAGGTGGAACCTCACGATGTCAGGTGGGTAGCAGTCTCAGGTGTCTGTTTAATCTTTCTGTGGAATTTTTCCATTGCCCATTTATGTGAAGAAAGGTCAGATGAAAGCCTCACACTAAAGGCTCTTTGGTATAACACAGGGTTTGTTTTTTTAAAACAGACATCACACACACACACACACACACACACACACACACACACACACAAATCCATTCTAGGGCAAGGGTGGGAGAAACATACAAGGGTAGAGCTAGATCCAAACAGAACCTCAGGTCCTGGAAGAAAAGTGCTGCAGAAGGGAATAGAGAGGGACCTGAAGGTCTGTTGCCTCTGTAGCAGTCCCTGTTTAGTGGAAAGTAATTTCAAAGGAATCGCTCTTCAGAACAAACCCTCAATTACAGCTGTAATTAATTAATGAATGACAGGCCTTCCGTTTCCAGGGTGCCTTTCATCCCAGCACAACACCTCCAAACCAAACAACCCAGCCTGAGCTCAGGACTTCCCTCTGCCCCCGGGGAGGAATGCAGCTTTGTTAACCACCCAGCAGTTCTGACCCTGGCTGAGCCCTGGACCGCTGGCTTCTGTGTGTACTATGAGACCTGTAGCAGGGACAGCGGAAGGCAGGAAGCGTGTCACCCGGGTGGTTTAACATGCTTGATGAATCTTATAGTCCGCCTGCCAAGGTAAGGTTAAGGAATAAATACAGATGCAGTGTGGGGCAGGGGGCACGTGCTGGGTACTGATGACTTGATTTAAAGGGAACATAGAATTCAAACTATGAGAAGAGACTTTGGGGTTAGTAGCTCAACTCATTTTACAGATTAAGAGAAACAGAAGCCTGAGCATGGGTGGGGTGGGGAGAAGGGGAGGTTGAACTGTGAGTTAGGGAAGCCATAGAAGGATTCTCTCTGCCATGTTGCAGTTAGTAGTGAGCTGGGTCATGGGCGTGTGTGCGCGTGCGTGCGTGCGTGCGTGCGTGCGTGTGTGTGTGTGTGTGTGGAGTGGTCCTGTATATTACTTCTCTCCTAATGGCAATGGGACTTCCCAGTTTATTTGTCTTTAATACAACTTTTGGTTGTTGCCAGGCAAAGGTTATTGTCTGTCCTCTCCCTTTTGGTATGTGTGTGGTACTGGGGAGGGAACCTGGGGCCTCGTGCATGGTAGGTATGTGCTTTATCGCTGATCTACAGCCACAGCCTGGTGCTCTACTGTACTTACTTTGCAGATAGAGGAGTAGGGGGTTCATTGAGTTGGAAGACCCACAGCTGATTTGCATGTATGGTATAATTGAGTGCAGGGACTTAGAGGTGTGACTGTCTTGGTCGGGGTTGTACCCCCAGCCTGGAAAATCACCCATCCCTTCTTTCCCTTGTAGTTCAAGGGTTACCTTTAAATTTTTTTTTTTTTAATTGACAACCTCCATGCATACAGTGCATTCTGGTTGTAATTCTCTCCCACCATCTTCCTTCCCCCTTTCCCTATTCACCATCTACTGAACCTCTTCTTTCCAAATAGTCCCTCTTCTATTTTGATGTCATCATTTTTTTGCCTTAATATTAAGCATGTCTTGTGTAGGTGTGTGTCTGGAAGACAGCATTCCAAAGCATTTCTCCCCATCTCTGGCTCCAACATTCTTCCCACAGCCTCTTCTGTAATGGTTCCCGATCTTTGGAAAGTTTGATAAAGATGGTCTCGCAATGCTGAACATTCCACTGTCCCTTCTTTTCAGCCTATTTGATGAGTTTATATCTCCCCAGAGAAGCTTCTCTAACCAAAAGCAAGAGTAGCATTAACCATATGGGCATAAACATAAATATTTAGAGTGGGCATAATAAATCCATTTAGTTCAACTCCTAGGGTAGCCTTCTTCCACAATCATTTTTCTGAATTCTTATTCATGAATTGGGCACTGTTACTGAGAAGACATAGCTTGCATCTGGATCTCAGATCCTCCAGAGGAGCAAACCACTTGGCGTCCCTACCTGCCCGTGGGAGCTGGGAGCTCTCACTAGGCCCTGCTGCCTCCTATGATGATGAAACCTGTCCCTAGTCTTATTTAACTATACTGCCCACCACATTTGTCTACTTCCACCCTCCATACCACTCTGAGACAACAGTCTTCTTTCAACAGTTTATTCAGGAAAAGCACAAAAGCCTTTGAACAGCCAACCCTGGTAAGCCACGTTGAATGCAGATCTTCAAGCACCACGGCCCAAAAATAAGTATCCAGGAGAGCAGCCTGGCTTCCTTTAAGTAGTTCCCCCTTTTTGTTTAAAACACACAAAGTAGATGTCTGACTCCAGTAACTCTTAAAATAGGCGTAATCTCCTGGAGGTGGGACCATGGATGCCAACCCACATGCAATCAGACTTGCCCTTCAGAGAGTTTTTGCAGTGCTTTGCCTCAACATTTTTATGGTGGCTAACCATGCCTGGGGAGATTGACCTGCCTCAATAGCCGAGAAGGCCTGGGCGATCATGACTGCATTCCGTTTTTGTGTTACTCTAATCTTACATAGACACCACAAGCAAAACCAAGGAGACCAGTAACAGAAGGCCTGCTAAAGCCCCCAGAGCCCAGATTCATAGCGGATGAGATCAGCCAAGATGACAATCAGAAGATGACAATCAGGATGCAGAGGTCCATGCGGGTAGAATTCACATTAACTACAGCCAGCCTCAAGAATTCTTTTAAGGTATCTTCAAATTCAAGCGACCAATTCTGTAATAGAAAACTAGACAAAGATCTGGATAAATTTGCAGAAGAGCATGTCCCTGATTAGCGGCAGCCTCTTCATTAGCGTACTCAATTAAGAACGCTTTCCAGTCTAAATATTGGCCTGGACTCAGGCAGAGCTAACCCTGACCAAGTCACTAGGTGTCATGCAGTGTCTTTGCAATGCTTCCACTTTGAGCCACGGTAAAGGAGGCTGTAATCCCATAAGTTCTCACGGATTCAGCTAAAGACTTAACTACTTTAAAGTCTAGTGGCTCCTCATATCTATTCCCTTGTTGATCCTGAGGGTAGGCTAACTGTAACTCCGTCCTCACCGCTTTCCAGACTTCCGACAAAAAGAACGCCCCGAGTCCCTCTGGAGAGAGAGGCATAACTTTGCATTGAGACGTTCCGAGCAGTCTCCGCTTCCGGGATCCCCTCTCTCTTTTTCTCCCTTTTCCTTAATTTTGATCTTTCCATTTGTTCTAGAGAGCCTGCAGCTCCTCTTCAGAATCCGTAGACTCTGAATCTTCTAGCTCAAGTGTTGGGTATAAGTTGTTCTTTGTTTTAGCCCCTTTTCACTATTTGCCCGTTCCGACCTTTCTTCCTGGCATCTCTAAGATTTTCCACTGCCTCACTGCATTGTTGGTCCTCGAGGCAGTTCCTCACTAACCTCCAGATCGGTCTTACCCCCGCCCTTAAGCGTGCCTTGGTCTGCGGCAAAATCAAGATCTTCGCCAATTTTTCCCATGAAGGGATTGTAAGACTTCCAGAGCATGAAACCAAGAGGCATCACATTCCTCCAGAACCTCTCCAGACTCCCTTTATCTTTAAGTTTTTTGAACGAGAGCTCATTCAGAGCCAAAAAATTGGGAGTGAGAAGCGCCCATGGCTAAACTTGCAAAAGATTCTTTTAAAACTTTTACTTTCGGTTCGATTCCCACCTTACCTGGGAACTCACCAGTGCACTGCCCTGACTGCAGAGAGTTCTGAGTCCCTCTCGAGTGAGTTCCCGTGACGCCACCACTTGTCGCGAGAGCAAGGAAGATGCAGACAACAGTTTATTCAGAACCTTGAACAATCTTCTGACCCGGGAAAAGCCCGCCCGAAACTTAAGAAGCCTTTGAACAGCCAACCCTGGTAAGAGTAGATAGGTCCACATATGAGATCACGAAGCCAAATAAGGACTTAATTATCCAGGAGACCACTCGCCATCGGGAAGAGAGAGAGCGCCATCTTTAAAAGGCGCGGCACCTGATTCTGGAATTCAGATTTTTAAAAAGTTATTATTGAGAGAGACAGAGAGAGAGAGAGAGAGAGAGAGAGAGAGAGGAAGAGGCAGAGAGAGAGAGAGAGAGAGAAGAGAGAGAGAGAGAGAGAGAGAGAGAGAGAGAGGGAGAGAATGGGTACACCAGTGGCCTCTCATCCACTGTGAATGAATTCAAAATGCATGCGCCCCCTTGTGGGCAAGCGCCACGCAGCATTGTGCACTTGTGTCACTTTATGTCTGGCTAACCATGGGACCTGGAGATCAAATGGGCCTTCTTAGGCTTGGCAGGCAGGTGCCTTAACCACTAAGCCACCTCTCCAGCCCTGGAATTCAGATTTTAACTCAGGCCCTCTAATGCCATCACGTCCCAGTCCCGTGAGGGGAACCAAAGAACAGGGCCAAAGGTCTTACTGAAAGTGGACTGGTCATTAGCAGAGGCTAATGCATTTCCAATTACAAATACAACCATCAAAGCACACCAGCTGTGCTCCTCCTGCCCCTTCAACAAAACCTGAGCAAGGGAAGAACCTGGGTTTTCCTCCGTTCACTCTACACATGATGGAAAAATTTAGCTGTGAGTAAAGGAGGTTTGGCAGTGTTTAGAAGGAGTGTCTGTGGTCACTTACGTCTGTAATATGAACACAAGAGCAAAGGGAGGCTTCGGTTTGAATGTCTCTTCCAAAACTCATGCTGAAATTTAATCCCCATTGTGAACTATGGAGAGGTGGGACTAGGTGGGAGCTTTGAGAGATGATTAAGTAATAAGGGCTCTACATGAATGAATTGGATTGGTTGATTGGCAGGTTGTCCAGTCTAACTCTGTCTCTATAACAGAAAAAGGACTAAGAGAAGGAGATGTGTTAAAAGTAGACTGTTATGGATTGAACCTGAAACAAAACCTCGTAGGCTCATATTTTGAATGTTTCCCAACAGGAAGCACTAGTTTGGGAGGTTGGGGAATGTTTAAGTGTCAGGAGGCAGATGATGGAAGTAGGACATGCGGGGAGGCTTTTGGAGGCTTTTATACTCAGTCCCTGATTCTGGTGCTACTTCCTGTTTGCTGGTCCACAGTGACGTGAGGAGTCTGTGATGAGTTCCTGCCACAGTGAACTCCGCCATACTCTTCCCACCATGATAGCCTGAGATTCTCTGAAACCATGAAACAAACTTTCCTTCCAAGAGTTGTTTCTGTCAGGCTTTTTTTTTTTTTTTTTTCAAGGTAGGGTCTTGCTGTAGCCCAGGCTATTCTGGAATTCACTATTTAGTCCCAGGGTGGCCTCGAACTCATGGCAATCCTCCTACCTCTGCCTCCTAAATACTGGGATTAAAGGCGTGTGCCACCACACCCAGCTCTGTCAGGTATTTTCTATGAGCCCCTCCCCCACTCATCATGACATACTCCATGCCCATTCATTTCACAGGGTAGCAGAGGTAACGTGATAAAGGAGGGAAATCAAAAGATTGCAGTAAGACACATTCTGATCAACATAGAAGTTCTTGGGCACTGGTTTTTTAAAATAAATAATTTTCTTTCTTTCTTTTTTTTCTTTCTTTCTTTCTTTCTTTCTTTCTTTCTCTTTCTTTCTTTCTTTCTTTCTTTCTTTCTTTCTTTTTTGGTTTTGCAAGGTAGGGTCTCACTCTGATCCAGGCTGACCTGGAATCAACTATGTAGTCTCAGGGTGGCCTCGAACTCTTGGCGATCCTCCTACCTCTGCCTCCCAAATGCTGGGATTAAAGGCGTGCACCACCATGCCCGGCTTCTTTCTTTTTTTATTTTATTTATTTGAGAGAGAGAAAGAAGCAGAGAGAGAGAGAGAGAGAGAGAGAGAGAGAGAGAGGGGTGTGCCAGAGACCCTAGACCTGCAAACAAACTCCAGACACATGTGCACCTTGTGCATCTGATTTACATGGGTCCTGGGGAATCAAATCTGGGTCCTTTGACTTTAGAGTCAAGCACCTTAACCATTAAGCCATCTCTCCAGCCTTTGGTCACTGGTTTTGACTCAAGTTTGTTGTTAGCTGTGGTTCCTGTTGACAAGGACCCAGCATTAGGAAGGAGGAAGACATTTCCCTTTCTCAGTGGGTGTGAGGGTCAGGCTGTGAGCCTAAACTTTCCCCCAGAATCCACAGTAGAATCCATCACCTCCCTATGCACTTCCAGAGTGTCTGAGAACCAGTGACTTATTAGCCCATAAATTTGGCTCATGTCTCATTTAATATCAGTGTGTGGGAGTTTTGATTTATGAGTTAATCTTGAGTAAAATGGTTCTTGTGGTGGTGGTGGTAGAAAATGATAGTGCAATTTGAGCTGTCTGGGGAGAATCCATCGCTTCTACTACTATCATACAATGAATATCTGGATTTTAAACTTTAAAAAAGTATTTTTATTTATTTTCAAAGATAGAGACAGACAGGCAGGGAGAAAGAGAGAGAGAGAGGGAGAATATGGGTGCATCAGGGTCTCTAGGTGCTTCAAATGAACTCCAGATGCATGCACCAATCTGTGCAATCTGGCTTTACATGGGTACTGGGGAATTGAACCTGGGTCCTTAGGCTTTGTAGGTAAGCACCTTAATCACTGAGCCATCTCTCAAGCCCAATACCTGGATTTTAAAAGAAATATTTCATTTTTGGTAAAAATTATACATTATGTTACAAAAGTTTTGTTAGTAGGCTGGTGAGATGGCTTAGTGAGTCAAACCCTTGCTATACAAGCACGAGGACCTGAATTTGGATCCCCAGAGCCCTGCGGTAGGCGTCTGTTATCTTAGTGTGCGTATGGTGAGAAGAAAGGCAGAGACAGAAGAATGTCCATGAAGCTTGTGGGTCAGCTAGCAACAATGAGAGACCTGCCTCAAATAAAGGTGGAAGGCGAGGACTGACACCTGAAGTTAACCTCTGACCTCCACACATGCTCTGTGCTGTGCATGTGCCTGCACTCACACACATGAACTTGAACACACACACACACACACACGCAGTGTAGGATATGAAAATGCAACAAAAAAAGGTTGAAAAGAAACACCCCTCAGACATAACCATTGGAGAAACATCCTTTCGGATACTCTCTAGTTGTAGAAACAGGAAGACATGGATGCCCTAGAATAGTTGTGGTAAAATGAGCTCTTAGGATTTTAAAACTATTTTTCAAAGAACTCAGGGATAAATTTTCTCCACAGCTTTCCCAATAGATGTCCAATATTTAATTAAGTCCCTTTTTTAAAGCAATTATTTCACCTGAAATATAGTTTTGAGATTTTTATATTTATGTGCAGTTAAAAATTGTTCAGAATGAAAAATCATCTTTCTCAGCTGACTTTCTAGCTAAAATTACTTGTAATTTTCATATTTGCTTCACCGAGATACTGTTAAGAAAAGGAACTGGGTATTTCTGTAGGAGAGGCTCGCTGGTGAGGGAATGAATGGGGTGTGTGTTAGTCTGAATGTGGAATGTTCCGGGGGTGGTCTGAATCAGTTGTCCCCCATATTCATGCATTTTAAAGGCTTGGTCCCCAGCTGGTGGCGCCTTGCTGGAGGTGTGTGGTTGGGCAGAGGGCTTAGGAGTGAGACAGCACTTGCCAGAGCTCAGCTCACTCTCTTCCTGCCAGCTGCTGGGACAAGATAGATGTGACGCCCAGCTTCTGCTCTACCATACCTTTCCTGCCATGCTGACATTGCCTCTTGAGACTGTATGATGAAATAAACCTGTTCCTCTCATCAGCTGCTTTCAGCTGGGTGTTTTTTTTTTTTAACTTTTTATTTATTTATTTATTTGCAAGCAGAGAGAGAGAGAGAGAGAGAAGAGAGGCAGACAGAGAAAGAATGGGCATGCCAGGGCCTCTAGCCACTGCAAACGAACTCCAGATGCATGTGCCCCTCAGGCATCTGGCTTACGTGGGTCCTAGAGAATTGAACCTGGATCCTTTGGCTTTGCAGGCAAACGCCTTAACTGCTAAGCCATTTCTCCAGCCCCTCAGCTGGGTGTTTTGTCTCGGCAGTGAGAAGCTAACGACAGAGTGTCTCCGGTATCTCCGGAGTCAGAGAAGAGTCCTGGGGACAGTTAGCTGTCATTATCTGGAGGACAGCTTGTTTGTGCCTTTAAAGACAACCATTCCATCACTGAAGTATTGTATGGGCACTCTCCTCTTCATAGTGACAAGAATGTCCACAGTGCCCCCCCCCCGCAAATGTATTTTTTACTATGCATAACATTTTCGAGATGAGTAGTAGAACTCCAGGCAAGACTGCTCTGTCACTGTCCTATGATTGGAAGGTTATAAAAAAGATAAAATATTTATAGAAACAAAACACAATTTCTACAGCGATTGTGTTTATTGAACTATGACCAGCTGTAAAGGAAACAACCCATTTCCTTTTATGTCTGTCTACATAAAAGGGAACAACAGGTAGAAGATTTCAATATTCAATATAAGATTTTGGACCAGGAGGAAAATGAAAGTTAATTTTTTTAAGGAAAGTTCTGTCCTCATCTTTTTTTAATTAATTAATTAATTAATTTATTTATTTATTTATGGTTTTCTGGGGTAGGGCCTCACTCTAGCTCAGGCTGACCTGGAATTCACTATGTAGTCTCAGGGTGGCCTCGAACTCTCAGCAATCCTCCCTCTGCCTCCCAAGTGCTGGGATTAAAGGCGTGCACCACCATGCCCAGCGAAAGTTAATTTAAAGTTACTTTTGGGCAGCATTGTTATAGAGCGATGAATATATGAGGGGAAAAAAAAATCATCAGAAAAGACCTCATGCATCAGCAAACACTTTTTTAAGGATCACAAAAATAACTTTTCTTAAATGTGAAAGTAATGTGACAACCATAGTCGAGCTTTTCTTTAATTTGTTTTTTTTTTCTTGCATGTGGCCATGTGTGAGTAGTATGCGAGGTCTGGTGTGCATGTGCAGTGTGGGCAGGTGTGTGTGTGCAAGTGCATGAGTCCTGTGTGCAAACACGTGGAGGTCAGCAGAGAATATCTTCCTCATCTATGACTCTCCCAGGTTGTTTCCTTGAGGCAGACTCTCTCACTCCACCTGGAGCTGTCACTTTTTCAGTCAGAATGGCTGATCAGTGGAGTCCCAGCCCCCCACAGGACTGGGGTCATTGGCATGTGTGTGGGCATGCCCACCTTTAAAAACATGTGAGAGCTGGGGGTTGGGCTTAGGTCCTTTGGGATGCCCTCATGCTTATGTGCTGCTCTCATCTGCTGAGCCATCTCCCCAAGCCCTCTTAATTTGAATTTTTAAAGAGAGAAACAGGGCTGGAGACATGGCTTAGTAGTTAAAGGTGCTTATTGCAAAGCCTGCTGACCTCAGTCTGATTCCCCAGTACCCATATAAAGCCAGATCAAAGTGGCTTTTATATGTGGAGTTCGTTTGCAGCGTCAAGAGGCCCTGGCATGCCCACACTCCCTTTCTCTGATTGTAAACAAACAAAAAATAAATAAATAAAGGTGAGAAATGATTTTTAAAAAGATGCAGAGGTGGTCATGGTCTGACAAGTGACCCCTAACAAAGAGCATCTGGGGTCTGAAGAGAAGAGTTAGGAAATTGGAAGAGGCAAAGATATTGGAATGAAGATTGGGTCGAAGTCAGAAAACATAGATCTCAATCTGACGGCGTCTGTGTACAGAATCCAGGTTAATAAGTATTAAGGCTCAAATCTGTGTTAGTAGAGTTCTAGGTGATTTGTACATGTGACCATATCACACGGCAAAACCTCTGCCTAGTGAGCCCAGCACTGAGTTGTCAGATGCATAAGAGCAAAGGTGCTGCCTGGCTTATCTTTTCATTCTTCGGTATTTCCAGCTTGCGGCGGGAGCGTCTGTTGAGGCTGGTCTTGGGAGGAGCGTAAATCAATGGTGGAATGCGTGGAGCAGTCTTCATGAGATGCCATGAGCAGAGAGGGAAGCTTATTTGTGGGCAGGTGTGTGAGAGAGATGAGCTCTGCAATGGCGCGGAAGGCCCATGACTGGGATGTAGCTGTGGAGGAGCAACAGTGCCCGGAGAGTAGCGGGAAAGGAAAGACAAATTCTGGAGAGTCACCCAGACTCTGGAATTTGCAAATTATATCCCCATGTTGTTGTCAGAAGTATGTTTCCCTAACCCCCATTTTTTCTTGCTTCCTCTCTCCCTTTCCTTCCTTCTTTCTTTCTTTCTTTCTTTCTTTCTTTCTTTCTTTCTTTCTTTCTTTCTTTCTTTCTCTATTAGTTTCTCCCTTCCCTTCCCTTCTTTTCCCTTTTTTATTCCTTCCTTCCTTCCTTCCCCTCCCTCCCTTCCTTCCTCCCCCTCCTTCCCTTCTTTCCTTCCTCCCTCCCTCCCTCCCTTCCTCCCTCCCTTCATCCTTTGTTGAAGCAAGGTCTCACTCTAGCCAAGGCTTGCCTTGAGCTCATGGTGATCCTCTTGCCTTAGCCTTCTGCGTTCTGGGATTCTAGGTGTGCGCCACCATGCCTGGCTTGACGTTTCCTGTAAGCTAGTAAGCAGATCTCAAGGCTGTATGAGATCTGTATGAGGTTTGACTTTTTTAGCAAGAAAGCCTCGTAGACAGTATTGCATCTTTCCTGTTGTGCATGCTGGGACAAAATGCCTTATATCACTTCTATGTGATCATTGATCCTTTGGCTCTTGTAGCATCCTGTCTTCTGGGGCAAAAACTTCCCAACTGCAAAATACAGTCTGTTCACTTTAGCTGAGGTTTTTTTTAAAAAATATTTTATTATTTACTTATTTATTTGAGAGAGAAAAAGAGAGAGAGAGAGAGAGAAAGAGAGATACAGAAATAGGCAGGTAGAGAGAGAGAATGGGCACGCCAGGGCCTCCAGCCACTGCAAATGTACTCCAGGTGGGTGTGCCCCCTTGTGCATCTGGCTTATGTGGGTCTTGGAGAATCGAGCCTTGGACCAGGGTCCTTAGGCTTCACAGGCAAGTGTTTAACTGCTAAGCTACCTCTCCAGCCCTTAGCTGAGGTTTTCCTTGGAATTCAGTAAATAGACTATGAGATAGGCTATAAGATCTCTAAAATTATGTAGTTTTTTTCTTCCTATGCTTAAGCAATTTTCTCCTAAGGAAGAATGTTCTTTGGCTTGTATTTATTTTTTGAGACAGAGTCTCACTATGTAGCCAAGGATGTCCTTGAAATCATATCCTTCCTGCCTCAACCATGTAAAGCTTTAAAGCTGCCTTCCCTTTGTAGACCTTTGGTTAACAGTTAAGCATTTAGAGTCTTAGGATTTTCATGTTTATATAAACATAATATTGGACTTTGAAATAAATTACACTTATCATCTATTAGTGATAAACAGCATGGCTGGGACACTTGCCATTAAGTTGCTGTTGAACTCCTAATTCCCTATGCCTTTGTGTGTGTGTGTGTGTGTGTGTGTGTGTGTGTGTGTGTGTGTGTGTATGTATGTGTGTACCCCATGTGTATGCCAGAGGAAGACATCAGTGTCCTCCTTTATTGTTCTTCAGAGTCTCTAATTGAACTTGGAGTTCCCTGTTTTTTTTTTTTTAATTTATTTTATTAGACTTGCTGACCAGGGAGCCCCCACAATGTCTCTGTCCTCTACTCCCCTCAGTGCTGGAGTTACAGGCATATGCAGCTATACCTGGCTTTGATGTGGCTGCTAAATATTAAACTCAGGTTCTCATGCTTGTGCAATAAGTGCTCTTTTTTTTTTTTTTTTTTTTTTTTTTTGGTTTTGCAAGGTAAGGTCTCACTCTGGTCCAGGCTGACCTGGAATTAACTATGTAGTCTCAGGGTGGCCTTGAACTCTCAGCGATCCTCCTACCTCTGCCTCCCGAGTGCTGGGATTAAAGGCGTGCGCCACCACGCCCGGCTGCAATAAGTGTTCTTACCCTCTAAGTCATTGCCCCCACCCTTCTACCTATCTTTTTTTTTTTTTTTTTTTTTTTTTTGAGGTAGGGTCTTACACTAGCTCAGGCTGACCTGGAACTCACTATGTATTCTCAGGGTGACCTCGAACTCATGGTGATCCTCCTACTCTGCCTCCTGAGTGCTGGGATTAAAGGCATGTGCTACCATGCCTGGCCTATCATTTCTTTTAAATTTCTTTATTTTATTTCATTATTTATTTGACACAGATAGAAAGAGGCAGATAGAGAAAGAGAGAATGGGCACGCCAGGGCCTCTAGCCACTGCAAAGAACTCCAGATGTTTGTGCCACCTTGTGAATCTGGCTTATGTGGGTACTGGGGAATCGAACCTGGGTCCTTAGGCTTCGCAGGCAAGTTCCTTAACCACTAAGCCATCTCTCCAACCCCTATCATTTCTTTTTTAAATAGCCCAGTATTCTAGTAAATGATCTGGGATGTGAGGGTCAGGTCTGGAGTGCTTAGCAGGAGTCCACAGATCTTTATTAGTTTACATACCTCCCTCTCAGAACTGTCAGCTCGCAGTGACACACATTCATGTAATATCACCACCCACAGAAAAAGCTTCCTTTTCCTGGTTGTCAAGGTCTTTTCAGCTGATGGGGATGAAGTCACCATCATCATAGTGACTTAGCTGCCTATCCCACGATACTGGGAGCTGTGTACCTCATTCATCATTACCGTCACTGTAGGAGAACAGTCTCTTTCCTTCTCTGGCTTTCTTCCCATCTAACAACCTTTCTGAGAAGGCAGGAGAGGTTGTGGCTTATGTAACTTCTTTGAAAGGAGTGCCAAGGCACTCAGCCTTAAGCCTGGCTTTAGAAAGACCCTTTGGGTCCTTGGACGCTACTTTGGCCCACTGGGATGATTGTGTTCATTTGAGGCCACAGGGAAAACAAACAAAAGCCAGATCCCTGCTCGTGAGTGTGGAATGCTATTGCAAGAGTGAAGGGATTTCGGTCGTCTCTTTTCTCCTTCTTACCATCCTAATCCAATGAACATGATCGGTGATCAAACAAATCCCTTCTACAAACACTGTTGTCATTAATAATCCTTCAATTAACCCGTATGTGAACTTTTCACTAGTCATTCCTTTCTTTTCCTATTGCCAACTCAGGAGATGTTCTGAGCAACGGTGATGGTGTTGGCTGGCTGAAGAATCATCCCATACAATTTGCTGAAAATCTTGTTCTACCTTTAGCCTAGTGGCTCATATTGTAGCAGGGTCAGTGTGAGCTGGGGAGAGCCCTTGCCATTCTCCCTATACCAGAATTCTCTCCCAGCTGAGAGTTGTTTTTGCCTGAAATGCAACCATTCAATTGTTTGGCTGACCAGGATATAAGCCTTAATACATCATTTTGTCATTCTTCATTTATTCATTCATCCATCCATCCTACAAATACTCATTGAATATGCCATTCTGAGTTACTGGAGTAGAACAAGGAAGAAAAACAGATGAAACTAGTGGTGCATATCGAGGCTGGGTGGTTCCAGGCTATCTCAACTGATTATCAGTGTAAGAGTCATGGAAAATCACAGAAAGCTTTCAGGAAGGAGTGGTCACATTGATAAACATGCTGCATTGTGGAAACGGAATGAAAGTGGGAGTAATAGCAGTAATCATGTGGGGCCAGGAAGGAGGGTAGTTGGTGGTTTGCTTATGGTCTTTGGTAGAGGAATGATTTAGGGAAATCTGCAGAGCAGTTAGGGATAGTAGCAAAGCATTAACTACTTTCCTACTGTGACATTGAAAACATTATAATAATATAACATAATTCAACTTATTACTTGTTTTCAGGGCAGCCATAAACTGTGCATGATGAATTTTCTAATTCAGCAGTGTCATATAATATACACCTGTTTACTGTGCTGTCTTAAATTGTACAGTTGGATATATATCCAAGTCAGTATGGTTTTTGATGGCAAATAACCATGTATTTAGTTAAAGTGTTCTTTTGTTCAAGGTTCTAAACCTATTTTATAGATGAGTCACTACTAACATGGATTTTTTTTTTTTTTTTTTTTTTAGTAGATGAAAGAATTAAAACAGTGAAAGGAGGAAGACTTGCCCTGGATTGCCCCTTGAGTCAGTGGTAGAGGACTTACGAGACCACAGGCTTTGTACTCCACCCGTGTATCTGCTGAGACCTCAAGTGTGTTTACAGTGTCTTTACACACTTGTGTCTAAGCGTCTCCCCTTCTCCATCTGAGGTGATGTTCTCACTGAATACAGCTTATAAATTGTTAACTACAATGCGACTTTTAGGTTTATTCTTCCCTTTTGGTTAATCTTTTTTTAAAAAAGATTACCTTTATGACAACCTTTCCTACGTCTTTGTTGCCATAGAGACTAGAGGGAAAGTTTCTGCTCTCCTGTTAGTCCACCTGGTTACCATGACCTCTCTGCTCTTAATTTTCTTTCATGAAAATAGGACTGTTAGTAATATCCACTGTAAGTTATGGGATTGTTGCAGGGTTTGGGTGAATTATTGTCTGTACAGGAGCTTTGCCATCCACATGTAAGAGACATGCAGGAACTATGTAATAGGCATGGAATGTACATGCATGAGCTTTGTAGACTGCTGTGTACAGATTCAGGCAGAGGATGGTGGTAGCGATGGTGACGTGAAGGTGATGGTTGTTAACACCTCTGCTCTACCCTGCAGTCACGATTCTACAGATCTCAGCAGAAAGGAGAAAAATGACTGCGGTGGTTTGATTCAGGTGTCCCCCATAAACTGAATGCTAGGTTCCCAGCTGATGGAGATTTGAGGATTAACACCTCTTAGAGGCAGTGTATTGTTGGGGCATGCTTATGGGGATTATAGCCAATGTCCCCTTGCCAGTGTTTGGCACACTCTCCTGTTGCTATTGTCCACCTGATGTTGGCCAGGGGGTGATGTCCAACCTCTGCTCATGCCATCGTTTGCTCCTGCCATTGTGGAGCTTCCCCTCAAGTCTGTGAGCCAAAATAAACCTTTCTTCCCACAAGCTGCTCTTGGTCGGGTATTTTCTGGCAGCAGTGTGAAGCTGATAGCAACAGTAATGTTGGTTCTGAGGAGTGGCGTCATTTGTGGCTAGGCACCTGACTATGTGGCTTTGCCTTTTGGAGCTCATTTTTCATGTGGATTTTTTTTCAGGAATGTGGATGAATTTGAAACCTTGGCCTAAGAGACACCTTGAAGTGCTATAAGGACAGCTTGGTGTATTATTCTGGTCAGAGATGAAAGACCTGAATACAGTAAAACTATGGACCATGAGGCTTGGTTTATGAGGGTGAGAAAGAGCTTTGTCTGGACTGGGCTTGAAGCAGTTTGCGTGAGAGTCTTGCTGTTATGCCCATGTCCTGAGAACTTGTGCAGGGTTGCTTTGCATAGAAATAGACTGGAGTGAGCAGAGGGATATGGCACAGAAGTGAAATCTTTTGGCTGAAACTTCTGCCATTCAGCTGCAATTATATGAGAAATTACAACCTTTGAGATTGGGCCAGTCAACCTGCACTGGGGCAACAGGAAGAATGTAGACTCTTTTTTGAAAGGGCCTGCACGCTCGAGGAGTGTCCTTTTCTTCAAAGTCTGCTTTATTCCCCCCTGGATTAACAAATTGACACACTATCTGATATTGTGGAGTATAAGAAATACAGGAAAGAGAGGGTCATTGAATTTTCAACACAGTCTTGTGTTTTGGAAATGGCCATGAGCAGTGTGAAGCAGGTTTTCTGGATGCCTGCATGGAGACCTGATGGAGTCATTAGGATGAATCGTGGATTGCAGTGGAGACCCAGTGGAGATGCCAGGACCACGAGGTGGCTGCTAAGGAAAGCTGCTGGCCCCAGATGAAGTTTTCCAGACTGTGAGTAGCCTAGCTGGAGGGGCGGAATTGGAACTCCAGAGACTTGTTGCTGGTTAGAATTATCAGACTTGGGGATTTGTCACTGACTAGAGTTGTTGGACTTGAAGCTACAGAGTTTGATGTTTGCCCTGTTTAAATCTTGTGTTGGTTGAATATTTCTTTGCTATGCCCAATGCCATCGTTTGCAGTGTGAGTGTTTATTCTATGTCATTATGGGTTTTTCTGGGGGATATTTTTGGTATTAGGGTACAGTTAAAAGATCTTGGACTATGGGAATGTTTTTGAACATCATTAGGATTGATAAAAACTATGGGGATTTTTAAAGTTGGATAAATGCATTGCATTTTACATCATGGATGGTTATCAGTTTATGGGGGCCAGGGGCAGAATGTGGTAGTTTGATTCAGGTGCCCCCATAAATTTAGGTGTTCTGAATGCTAGGTTTCCAGGTGATGGAGATTTGGGAATTAATGCCTCCTGAAGGCAGAGTATTGTTGGGGGTTTTATAGCCAGTGTCCCCTTGCCAGTGTTGGGCACACTCTCCTGTTCCTATTGTTGGCCAGGAAGTGATGTCCACCCTCTGCTCATGCTATCATTTCCCCCTGCCATCATGGAGCTTCCCCTCGACTCTGTAAGCCAAAATAAGCCTTTTCCCCCCACAAGCTGCTCTTGGTCAGGTGATTTCTGCCAGCAATGTGAACCTGACTACAACAATGGCATTACCAGAAAGTCACTGGAGCTAAGTTATAAATCCTAGCCAAAAAGAATCATTCTATCTGCAAATGAATTCAAAGACAAACATTAGTTTCAGGAGTTTACATTTTATAAATACGGTCATATAAAGGCCTGCCTACATCTATACAGGTGAATTTTCTGGCTACCAGCATTAAGATCAAATATTAACTCTGCCACTTATATTTTAACCCCTAGTGACCAATTTTTACATTTGTGAACTGAACTGAAATCATACCTCTTATGTGGGAGTGAAAGCAAATGACCTTTGCATTCTCTATAACAGTATACATGGTAGTATCAAAAAAACATGTGTGTGTTTTAGAGCACTGTGTTTTGGTCAGGTAAAATGGTATATGTCTGGGAAAAACTAAAAGACAAGAGCTGTAAGTTTCTAGACATAAAGAAATGATAGGGAGATGAATATGTTAATTACTATTTTGATCATTACTTATTATATACATATATTGAAATATTATATTGTACCTCATAACTATGCATAATTATTATGTGTTGACTAAGAGTCAACAGCCTACATCACTGTTCTATGTTGAATATGATTTGATGGAAAATTGTATATTTTTCATAGACTGCTTTAAACATACAGAATTTATTTTAGTAATGCTGGTATTCATTTTTTAATGCACATAGCCTAATTATAGTAAAATTTCTTTATTTTGGTATATTTTATTCTTGCTCTTATTGTGGTGTCTGTTCAAAGTTATTCATGTTTTGCTATGGCCACTATTTCCCTAGGAAGGCATGGATTTCTCTTAGGTCTTCTGAGCATGTAACAGCCATTCCCACACTCTCTTTATTAGAACCCACTTCATTCTTCCTCTCTCTCACCCCTCTGTCTTCCTCATTCCTCCATGGACATGACCTTCCCTTTTTCTCCCTCCATGTAGTTTCCTTTCTCTCCCAGGATCAGAGTGATCCAAGGAGAGCAGCTAGAATTGACCACAGGGACAGAATTGGATCAGCTGCTGTCCTTTTCCTTTGGCTCAGATTATAAGCAGTCCATTAGGGAATAACTTCTTGCAAAATGTATGTATTGGGGAAAAATAGAATGGGTTAGTGCACCATGCTTAAAGTGGGCAGCAATGAACGCTAGTACCTCCCGTCCCTTGTCTGACAAATGGTATAAAAACATGTAACCTTTTGGCATATTGTTAAGTACTCAATAAATGTTAATTGTTGTTATTGTTGCTAAGAAAAGATGTCCCCCTGCAGGTTCTGGAGTGTGTGTACACCTTCAAACTATGAAGATGCATAGCATTACACACATCAGCTCTGTTCCCTGAGGCTTGAAGTGTAAGTAGAAGCTTGATTGCTTGGTGCATTTCAACATGCATGACTTCGTCACTGTACCCATCAGTCTCCCCGTGTTGGATTTGGTGTTTTAGAGATGACGTGTGGGAATAAATGTCATCGTGAATGTTGACAAGAGGAGTGGAAGAGTCAGCACTGGAGAAGGAGATGCAGTGAAGGCCGTATGCCGAGGAACTTCTTCCTGTGAGGGTGGGAGGACGGCCTAAGCGGAGGCATATAGCACAGCTGCAGAAGGCAAGGAGTCAGGTTCTCCCTTGGGACCTCCAGGAGGGAGCATGGCTTGGTTCACACCTTGATTTTAGCCCCGTGGGACCCACGTTAAACCTTTGAAATGGGGAACTGTAAGGTAACCAGTTGTTTTGAATCACTAAGTTCATGTTAACTTCTTATAATAGCAGTAGTGAAATTTATGACAAGTATGTATACGCATGTACATCAGAGCAATTCCAGTGATTTGTTTTCACTGGATTAAATTAAAATAATTAGAAAAATTTCCAGTCATTTATAAAACACTTTAGTACATATATTTCATCTGAATTTCTATTAGCATAACATCCCAGGTGGGTATAGGAGCTATAATTTTGGTAAAATTATAGGCAGCTTTTAAATTTGAAAATAATTTATATAAGACTTTGCAAAATTGTGGAATTTTAAATTACATTTAATCTTTTATAGAATTTGGCTATTCTTGACCATCTAAGACACCTGGGAGCCATAATTAGGGCTTACTTGAGTGTCTTTTTGTTATGACCCACACCTGTCACCCCCTAACCCATTCTTTGTCCACAGGTCTTGAATCCTTCCATGGCCCTTCCTCTCAGACAGAGCCACCAGAGCCCCGAGTGTCTTCATCGCTAATTGCTGTTTACTACTTGGGCTTCGCGTCGATGGCACTGTAATTGGGGCACTGGACCTGATCTCTCTGCCCTACCGCCGCTGGACATTCTGATCCATTTGGGTGAGCTGCCAAGTGGCTTCCTGGCTCTCCTCATGCTGTGACCACAAGACCACATGGATTTTGCTGTTTCCTCTTCATTCATCTGCCTGTTCCTCTGAGTCCTCACTTGAATCCATACACCACATCTTCTACGGTCTAAACTGAATACACTGGACTTCATTTTGGATAATTGCAGCCCTCCTCTGCCCACAATGTGTACCTTTATAAAAGGGATCCTAAGTGTGGACTTTGGATATCCTATTCTATCATCTGTGGCCTGTGAATTGCAAAACGGATTAGAACCAGAATAAACCTCCTGTGAACGTGGCCACCTGGCTGCTTCATTTAGACGGAGGCGAGATGAACGCTGTCTAGCGAGGTCTGCTGCTCTCCAGGACCCAGTTTCATACGTGACATCTCTCTGTTCTCAGAGAGTTCAGAGGAATCTTTTTATTAATGCCCCAGAACTGAAGGGGTTCTCACATGCTGGTTCACTGTAACCTACTTTTTAAGTGCCAGTGACTGAGCTAGCACCAAACTTTACTAGTACGGAGAGGCGAGCAGTGCTGCAACTGCTGACTTCTAGTACACAACTCAGAGCTTCTTCATTATGTCTCGGAACTTGAGAAATTGATTCCTTAGCCAAAATGGAGTGCAAAGAAATGTGGAATATTAAGGGAGGGAGGAGGCCTGAAGCACTGCCCTGACTCTACATGTATTTATTTCTGTTAAAAAGACCAACTCTTTATTTGTGAGGAGAGAGTATATATGTATGCCAGAACCTCTTGCTGCTGCAAACGAACTCCAGATGCATGTGCCACTGTGCATCTGGATTTATGTGGGTGCTAGGGAATTGAACTCCAGGTAGGCAAGTTTTGCAAGCAGGCACCTTTAACCACTGTGCCACATCCTCAGACACTTCCATGTATTTCTATGATCAGCACTGCTGAGTTGGGTGCTTTAGGGCTCAGTTTTTTCAGAACTCCATGGCAAACTAATGTTTCAGAACACTGCGGGAAATAGGAGAGTCAGACCTGCATTCTGTTTTTATTTGGAACCATTCCATGATCCTATTTATTTTTAAAAATTTTTATTATTTTTATGTTTATTTATTTATCACAGAGAGAGAGAGAGAGAGAGAAAGAGAAAGCATGAGAGTGGGCGTGCCAGGGCTTCTAGTCACTGCAAACCAACTCCAGACACATGCACCACCTTGTGCATCTGGCTTATGTGGGATCTGGAGAATTGAACCTGGGTCCTTAGGCTTCACAGGCACGTGCCTTAACTGCTAAGCCATCTCTCCAGCCCCTATTTACTTTTTTAAAAATTATTTATTTTGACAATTTCATACGTGTAAATACTGACTACTGATCATATTCACCTCCCATTATCCTCTCTTAGTCACCTCCCATTCCCACCAAATCACCTTCTTCCAGTTAGTCCCCTCCTACACTTTGTCCTTTTTTTTTTAACCCTATGATTCCACTTTGTATTAAAAAGAAGGGTCCCAAGCCAGGCGTGGTGGCTCATGCCTTTAATCCCAGCACTCGGGAGGCAGAGGTAGGAGGATCTCCATGAGTTCAAGGCCACCCTGAGACTACATAGTTAATTCCAGGTCAGCCTGGACCAGAGTGAGACCCTACCTCAAAACCAAAAAAAAAAAAAAAAAAAAAAAAAAAAAAAAAAAAAAAAAAAAAAGGTCCACCCCAATCCAGTAATTTTATTAGTTATTAAGATGGCTTTGCAGACTGATATTGTCCATGGGCTCACGTGAAAGAATTCATTAGCTCTAGTGTCATTGTTTTGCCAATGGAATGCCAGCTTCTCAAAGCAGCATTATGACATCTTATGAGCAATGTTACAGGGTGCCAGGCATGCTCTAAGGGCTTGGCATGTATTAATTAATGCCATTATTTCCATGCTATGAAGTAGAGGCTATTAATAACGACATTTTACAGATGAGGAAGTGGAGCTAGAGAGGTGAAGTAACTTGTCCATGATCCCAAAGAAGGATCTAGGTTCCAGCACTTGTTATTTGTTACTATTTATGTGTGTGTATGTAGGTGTGGATAAGTATGAGGTGTGTGCATGCGTGCATGTGTGTGTGTATGGATACACCACACTGCATAGGTGGAGGGCAGAGGACAACACGGGGTGTTCGTTCGCTTCCTTCCACCTTCTTTTTTGAGACAGTGTTTCCCTGTTCTTTTTTTTTTTTTTTTTTTTTTTTGCTGCTATGTACGTGCACCAGTCTAGCTGGTCTGTGGGTCTACAGACTCTCCTGGCTCCACCTTCCATTGGCGTAGGCTCATTGGGATCACACATGCATGCTGTGCTTTGTGTCCAGCTTTAATGGGTGCTGGAGAGCTGAACTTGAGCTGGCAGGCTTGCAAGCAAGTCCTTCTTAATGAGTTTGAGCTTGTTTCTTGGCCAGAGATGACTAAAGTGCTTTCCTTGATTTTTCTCCTTATTCCCTCCCTTCCTCCTTTCTTCTCTTCCTCCCTCCTTCCCTCTCTTCTCTCTTCCTTCTTTTCTTTTGTGTGTGCATGCGTATTTGCACGTGTGTGGATACACATGTGTGTATGTAAATGCAGAAATCCAAAGACAACCCCAGTCGTTATCCTTAGGAATGTATCCACCCCTTTTTGAGACAGCTCTCTTATTGGTTTGCAGCTCACCAATTGGACCAGACTAACTAGCCTGGGAGCCCTAAGGATTGTCTCCACCTCCCCAGTGGTGGGATTTCAAGCGCTCACTACAATGCTAGACATTTATGTGAACCTTGAGGGATCAGAGTCATGTTCTCATGCTTACAAAACAAAAACTTTACCCACTGAGTCATCTCCCTTGCCCCCTCCCCACTTCTAGGATTTTCTAATGTCTTAGTTCTGGATTTTTCTGGATCTCTACCCCAGACTCCTTTTTCCACACAGGTCTCAGATGTATAGTCCCTAGTTTTATTTGCCTTCCACTCTGAGACTTCTCACGGCAACCAGAGACTATGGCCGTGGGTGCAGGAGGTGGTTCTTTTACAGTGATAGTGAATGAAGAGGGTGTAGTCATTATTTTTTTCAGATGGGTCAGAGACACACAAATCCCCACTGATGTGCAGAGAGGATCTTTGTATTCATACGGATTGTTGTAGATCGAAAGTTCTCTACAGCCAACCACACAGATTCAGAGAAATGCAGTCTCTTCTCAGATCTTCAGGACCAGTAGATTAAGTGGTTTCTCCAAGAGTCACAGATACCAAATGGTTAGTACTGTCTTCTCTGGGCTTGCTCCCAAGCACCTGCTCGTCCCAGTCCCACTGGGCCACCAAAAGGAACTGTGGTGTGAGAGATTTTTGCTTCTAGTTTAGAAGGAAGACCTTTTTGATTATTTTGTCCTTTTGAGTAGGGCACAGAGAAGAGAGCCTGAAGTTTACTTTCTCCCTAGGAACTCTTCCTTCCTTCCTTCTTTCCTTCCCTCCCATCTTTTCTTTCCTTCCTTCCTTCCTTCCTTCCTTCCTTCCTTCCTTCCTTCCTTCCTTCCTCCCTCCCTCCCTCCCTCCCTCCCTCCCTCTTTCTTTCTTTCTTTCTTTCTTTCTTTCTTTCTTTCTTTCTTTCTTTCTTTCTTTCTTTCTTTCTTTCTTTGTGGTAGGGTCTCATCATAGCCTCACCTGGAATTTACTCTATAGTCTCAGGTTGGCTTTGAATTCACAGCAATCCTCCTCCTACCTCTGCCTCCTGAGTGCTGGGATTAAATGTGTATGCCAGCATGCCTAGCTACCCTACAAACCATGAAGAGAGCCAATAGCCTTCTATATTTTCTTCATGTAACACCAGTCTGTGCATCTGATTGTTAGGTCAGACAAAGAAGGAGGAGAGGGAGAGCAAGAAGTAAAGATAGAGGGAAAGGAAAAGGGGAGGTGAGAGAGAATGAGAAGGGAACATAAAGCATGTCCAGGGCTAGAAAGATGGCTTAGTGGTTAAGGCACTTGCTTGCAAAGCCTAAGGACCCAAGTTTGATTCCCCAGTACCTACAAAGTGGTTCATGCGTTTGGAGTTCATTTGCAGTTGCTAGAGACCCTGATGCCCCATTCTCTCTCTCTCTTTTTATATTTTATTTATCTTAGAGAATGCAAGAGAGACAGAGAAAGAGGAGAGATAGAGAATTGGCACACCAGGACCTCAGCCATTGAAATCCCACTCCAGACACTTGTGCCACCTAGTGGGCATGTGTGACCTTGTGCTTGCCTCACTTTTGGGTGTCTGGCTTATGTGGGATCTGTAGAGTCAAACATGGGTCCTTAGGCTTCGCAAGCAAGCACCTTAACTGCTCCATCTCTCCAGCCCCCATTCTCTCTCTTTTTATCTGCCTCTTTCTCTCTTAAATAAATAAATAAACAAATAATTTTTAAAAAGAAAGAAAACGTATTCAGATCTGGGGAGATAGCTCAGTGGCTTAAATGCTTGCTGAATAAGTATGAGGACCTGAATTAAGATTCCCAGAAGTCATGTAAAGCCAGACATAATAGTGTGCATCAGTAATCCCAGAGTACCAGCAGTGAGACAGGAAGAGGAAATAGAATTCCTGGAAGCTCATAGGCTAGCTAGCCTAGTGTCACAGCAGTGAACAACCAAGGGACTTTGCCTCAAACAAGATGGAAGGTGAGGACTGACACTGGAGGTTGTCCTCTGACCTCCACACATACTCCATGACACGTGTGTGTCACATCATTGAGATGTTTAGAAACACTGGCTTTTACATGTTGTTCTTATGTGAATTCAAAGTGGTGACATATGTCTTTAAAGCATTGCCTAAGAAAACCCTCCAAACATGATGCCCAGCCTGAAAGGATCATTCCAATTAAAATAAACCTCTCTGATGTTGCTCAACAGGGCTGATCCCATTTGAACAGGGTGCGTGGGTTGTTTCCATGAAGCTTGTGAATCATGTGTGAACACACTGACAAGATATTTCCAGCCAGCCAAATAGCAAAAGGATTCGTTTCCTATAAAAGACATTTGATTACAGTGTTGAGACAACGAATGCATTCCAGGCTTGCTTCTGCTCATTGGATGCCAGTGGCCTCAGCCTGTGAATTCTTCCTAATGTGGATGGTACTAGTCCCTTCTCTCGGGCAAACTTTCCTTTCCTCCTGAATTTTAATTTCTTTCTCCTTCCCTTTCATTTAGAGAAAACATTCGCCTTTAAGATATTTTTATCATGAATACTTTCATACGTCAAGATGGGCAGAATTAGGATAAACTTACTTGAGAAATAGGCTCATTTCTGCCTGGAGTAAGATATATTTCTCCATTGTTTGACAGATCAGAATTATGAGAGTTAGTGATACAGTAGTTACCTCTAAAAATCATAAAGATCTCAGTGACGCCATTTATTGCCTTTAAAAGGCACTTTGGGGAGGAGCTGGGGGATGTTATTTCAGGCATCATTTCCTATTTACAGATGTAGAAGGCTAGACACAGTGAGTCATACAGCATCAGTGCTTGTAAGAGAAACTGAAGATGCTACATGGAAAGAGGTTGGGATGCGCACCCAAGGCCACAGCACAGAGAAACCAAATGATCTTCCCAGAGCCAGAGCTCAAGGTCACTTAATGCTAGCCATGGTGTTAAGGAGACTCAGCATGAGGAAAGACAAGATCTAGGGAAATACTTCTAAAACATCTTCCGAGTGATTATGAGCGCCCCCCCCACCACCGGTGAAGCAGAGAGACTGCTGTTTCATGATTAATGGTTGGATTTTAAGCTGCATGAAAGTGATAGCTGTATGTAATTCTCTTTTTCTCTTCCATGAGCCCCCTTTCATTTTTGTTTGCCTGCATGTCTATATATGTATGGGTGCATGTTTGTGTGTGTGTGTGTGTGTGTGTGTGTGTGTAGCCAGAGGTTGGGTGTCTTCCTTAATTTCTCTCCACCTTATTTATTTATTTATTTTTTTTTAATTCGAGTGAGATAGAGAGAACATACTCCAGATGTGTGCGCCCCTTGTGGGAAAGTGCGGCATTGCACCCTTGTGTCACTTTGCATCTGGCTAAACGTGGGACCTGGAGAATTGAACAGGCGTTCTTAGGCGTAGCAGGCAGGTGCCTTAACCGGTAAGCCATCTCTCCAGCCCTATTTATTTATTTTTGAGACACGGTGAACCTGGGACTCAGTGATTTTGCTAGACTAGCTTAGTGGGTAAGTCCTGGGGATGTCTTTACTCTGTCTCCTCAGGACTAGGGTTACTGGGAATGCCACCATGCCTGGCTTTTGTGTGGGTACTGGGAATCCAGGTTCCAGGGACTCATGTTTACATGGCAAGCACTTTACCTACTGAACCATCTCCCCAGTCCCATAATCCCCTTTTCTATTCAAGGTGCTGACCTATGCTGAACTGAGAAAAAACAAAACAAATGAACAAAACCCTTTACCTCCCTGCTGTGGCTGTATGGGATACTTGTTTAGCATCCTCGGAAAAGCCAGACTTCTTTTTGCCTTTGTAAAGTTTGACCACGTGTACACAAAATCTCACAATGATTTTGCATCCTTTGATACAAAAAAAGACAATTATAAAAAAATACCTACAGTGCTTTGAGGTACCCAATTCCCTCTTTATGGTGCAGTTTAGCATGGAAGGTGTAAGGTCAAGATGGGCTCCCAAGATGGAGTTACCAGAGACATAAGGAAGTGGCTTATCCACATTCCTCAAGAAACCAACCAGCTGTTATCCCCTCCTTGCCTGCAATGCCCCCAGGTCATGGTTTCCTGCCCCCTTATTTTGTAATTCACCTGGTCACTGTTCTGATGTCACACCCTGGCTATCCTAGATCTCCCCTAAAGGAACCTTAAGCCTTTTCCCTTCTTCACCTTCCCCCAACTGAAAGCCCAATCAATCCCTCTATCTGAGGAACTCACGTGGGCTGTGCTCCTATCTTGTGAGCCAGTCCTGGCAGCTCATGCTTTTCCTAGCTAAAAGCTTTCATCTTTGCCTCAGAGTGGTCTGCATGGTCGTGGTCACCCCTGAACCTTACAGAAGGTACTATGCTCTGAGTGGAAGGAAGAAGTCTTTCTGGGATACATTAAGAATGTCATTACGGCACTGGCCCAAGGTTCCTCTGAGTCTACTGAAGTTCTTAAATCCTGAATCTGTTCATAATCAGAGGCCCAAAGCAGGGTGAGTAGTTCTGAACTCTTGCCAAATGGTTTTTCCAGTTAGTGTGGATGAAAAGAACCAGGCAGGAGCCACCTGACCCAGTGCTGAATCAGACAGCAAGGAGAAAGGTATGGGTGGAAACGACACATGTCTGACTTTTTAATTTAGGGACTCGGTATTCCTATCTACCTAGCACCTTACACTATTTACAAAACCTTGTTACCATCGTCATCCCATTGACTCCTCCCAAGCGTGTGTTAGTCAGGACCAATGTTGTTAAATCACTTATACTCAAAGTCACATAGAGACTGGGTCGAGACTGTCCCAAGGTTTCTGAGCCTGCATTCTTTGCTCCTTTTCTATTTCCATCTGGCAGGCTGAGATAGTATGTGGTGAAGTGCTGACAGGAGGTACTCTGCCAGTTCAGATGGGAGAAGTATCAATAGAAAGACATCATTCTGGGAGTTCTGCATTCCGCTTGCTTTGTGTAAGTCACTGCTTGTCTAGAGGAAGTACATGGCTAAGTTGGGAGTTAAATTGACGCAAGTGTCTTTGATGTGGGTATCAGGCATCAACTGATACCTGATGCACACTCTAAGAATTCAAAATATTTTATTGAGTAGAATTGTGGGTGCAATCACAGGAGTCTTGTTTTTTTTCCCTCTATTTCCTCAAAGCTAAAACTATTACAATTCCCATGTCATGACTGGATAGCTAAATTCACGGAGAAAGAATTTTAAAATGAAATATGAATTAACAAAATTAGGTCTATATTTAGCTAAAAGCACAATTTTACAGCAATGTTTATGTAGTGTTTTCCATTGTTCACAGCAGGATGATACAAACAGTTTCATTGGATCTTCACAACAGCCCTGTGAAGAAGGTGTAATCCTCGTTTAACAAATAAGGCAGTGAGTGTGAAGGCTGAGTGTTTTGGGGAGAGTCAGGAATGGGAAGTGGCAAGTTTAAGAGTTCAGGCCTTTGGGTTCTACGTTCTGTATTTAATATAGATTTTTTTTTACTAGAAAGTTCTCTCTCTCTCTCTCTTCTTTCTTTCTTTTTTGAGGTAGACTCTTATTTTAGCTCAGGCTGACCTGGAGTTCACTCTGTAATCCCAGGCTGTCCTCAAATTCATAGTGATCCTCTTACGTTTGCCTTCTGAGTGCTGAGATTAAATATGTGCCCTGCCACACGTGGCTAAGTCCAATAATTTTTGTAGCAAGTATCTTCCCTCCTCTGTGGCTACTGCTAACTACTGGCTGGTATATAAGTGATGCCCTCTTACACTGAGATGGTCTCCTGCTTGCCAGCATCATTTACTCACTACTGCTGTTTTTCTTCCTCCTTTTTATTTTCAGAGTTTATGGTATTAAATCCATCTGTGTTAGATGTCCCTTGTCAAACAAGCAGATCAAACTCCTATACCCTAAGAAACAGAAAGACAAGCAGTAAACATTTTATCAAAGGACCCAGGCTATTGCTTCAAAACGACTTTGACGTGAAAGCTCTATCCTTGGTGGTCGGAGGAAATATGTGACGGTTCCTAAAGTTTTAGAGAATGTGGTGTGGCCGCCACACAGGACTGTGATCCCAGTGTTATGGAGGCTTAGGTAGAAGGATCACAAGGTCAAACCAGCCTCAGATACAGAGGTCAAGAACAGCCTGGGCAAGTTAGTGAGATTCTACTTCAAAAAGAAAAGAAAGGTGAAGGATACAGCTCAGTGGTAGGGGCTTCCCTAGCATGTGTGAAGCCCTAGGCTCCATCATCAGCACCCCACCCAAGAAAATGTCTTGGAGAAGGTCAGATAAGTCAGTATGGATGAACCATAACTGAGAAAGCGGGGGTCAGTAGGATCCAGACATGCGGTTGTCTCATTCCAGGAAACTAAACTTCAGAGATCTGCCTTCCCTTCTGCTCCTGGCTTGGCTCCACTGCATGTTTCAAGAAGGACTTTAGAAGAGCAGAGCAGGCTGTGGCTTTTCACCTTCATGAGCTGGTGGCCAAAACCCATCTCAGAACTTGTCTGACTGGCTGGGAGGAGGCCCATAGGTAAACAAAGCCTGAGTAAACAAAAGAAAATCCTGTCTGCCTATCACATGGGGAGTCAAGCAATATAGGCCATTTTCCTGGGCACTAACTAACCAGGCCCTATCCCTTGAACCCATGAAAAATGTCATTCCAGGGAAATGTCATTTAATTTCATTGATAGCAGTACTTTGGGGAAGAAGGACAATAAAATAGACTTTATCTAGCTGCAGTTGTAAGAAGCTAAGTACCTTAAGGGACTGGGAGGTGCTTTGACCTTTCTGGCAGGAGCCTGTGCTGTTCTGTCTTTCGTGAATGTGGGTCATTCTCACCACTTTGGGATGCTGTTAGACTTTAGCAGATCTGGGGATGTAGCAAGGCTGCACGTGCTCATAAGAAGAAATGACCTTCCCGTCCTTGATCTCCTTGGTGATGGTGTGTATTTTAACCAGTATCTGGGATGGGAGTACTGCAGCACTGCAGGGCTTGCGAATCCCAGGGGGCACGGAGGATGAGTGTACTGGGACCGCGCATTCCGTGGCTCGGGCCTTACAGGATGTGCCTGCAGGCAGCCCGCATTTGCTGGCACATGGATTACACGGAAGCCTGAAGAGAACAGAGGAAAACAACAAGAATTTTACCTGTGATGGAAGGAGAGCTTTGATGGTTATAGAGAAAACAGAAGTGGCTGATTTCAACACTCATCATTCACTTAAGTACTGCCAACTGCTTGTTCATTCATTAGTCAGAACAAGTCCATTGACAAACAGCCTTGTAGGTGGACACGTATGAAATAGTGTATGCTTCCCCCAGCAGTAAAAGACAGGGGCAGAGCCCAGCCAGTGACCTCAGGTGAGTGAGTTAGCCGCCCCTGAGCTTTAGCTTCAAATTTACACCCAGGGCCGTAAGGGGAACTAAGCTCATAGAACAACAAGGATATGGTGCAGGTTGAGGGGCTTACTATCTGAGGATATGAGGGATATGGAGATGAGTCAGATATTCTAATATGCCAGGGGAGGTCTGACCCCACATATAGAAGAGTCTGCAACCAAGTGCCTTTTGGGTATCTATAAATGGATGCTTTTTAGAGAACTGGAGTAGTCAGCAGTTAACAGTAAATACTCATTTTGTAATACACGACTGTCCCTTGATGTCTGGAAGTCCTCTGGTATACTGCCCTCCTTTTAAAGCTCCAGTTAGCATGGTGCTGGTACAGTGTGCATACCACAGGGTCGAGAATGCTCTGAGCAGAGATCACTCCTGACCTTGGAGTGGCTGATTTCTCTTGCAATTGGTAACTAAGTCTACATTTGTGGGGCTAGTTTGGTGTGAGTTACTTTAAAGAGCTCAAACTCTAGGTGAGTTCATTTTTATTTTTAATTATTTGTTTATATTTATTATGTGTGGGGGGCGGGGGGGAGGGCCCTTTGCCACTGCAAACAATTGCCTGTCTGGCTTTATATAGATGGCTGGGGACTTGAACCCAGGCTGGCAGTGTGCCTTTACCCAGTAAGCCATCTCCCCAGACTACCAGGCGAGTTCTATATGAGTTGGTTAGCTTATTATCATTAAAATACACCTGTTTGTTTTTGAAAAAGGATGCTGAAACACACATGTGACCATGCTGCTGTTGACATGGAGGACTGACTGTGGTTGGACAGGGCTGGGGGTTTTAAGCCTCAGCACAATGCTTCCCCAAAGGGCTGAGGGTTCCTTTTCTCTTGGAAAAGTCATTGAGGAAAAATCAGCAACCGTGGTTGGTTAAGTCTATCTTTGGGGAAAAAAAAAAAATCTGTTTTTTTTTTTTCCCCTTGCAGTAATTTTTGAAACTCTAAGATACTAAGCAACATGGAGGGAATTAATTGGGCACACTGTTTTTCAATACAAGTCAGCTTTGTTTGCACCTCAAGTCTGGCCTAGGCTATAGTTGTAGGTCTCCCAGGAGAAGCTAGAGACAACATGTAGTCACCTGCATCCAGAGTGCTCCATCACTGGCAAGATCAAAACTGTCCCCCCCCGCCCCCCATCCCCGATGCCAGAGCCAGCACACACGTATGCGTTTCAGGATTCTCCAAGCTGGTTTGAGCTTACATACTTGTCATCTGAGCTCTCCAGGAGGCTTCGGTATGTGGCAATCTCACACTCCAGCCTGGACTTGACATCCAGAAGGATCTCGTGTTCCTGGTTCTGCCTTTGCAGGGCACTGCAGATGTCTGTCAGCTGAGCTTCCAGGTTGTGGATCAGGCTCTGGGTCTGGGCCAGCAGGGTGGTGTAGCGGACCTCCGTCTCTGTCAGGATGCTTTCCTGGGAATCTCTCTACAGAGGAGATATAAAATAAATTTATAAAGATGACTCTTTCAAGCCCAGGTCATTGTTTAAGTCATTTAAAACAATAGTTTCTTTGTGTCAGTATGAGGGGCTCTCTAAGCCCTTTTATTATTTCTTGACTAAATAAAATCCAAACATAGCATAATTATGCTTTCCTTTATCCCCTCTGTTGTTATTATTATTGCTTGTGTGTGTGTGTGTGTGTGTGTGTGTGTGTGTGTGTGTGATGTGATGTATGCACAGGTATATACCCTTGTGGTACCCATGCACTTGCCTGTGATGTGTGTGGGGTGCTGGACTTCAGTGTTCAGAGCAGAATGTCGGGTGTCCTCTCCTTCACTTTTTAGGCCTTTCTTATTTTAAGATGGAGTTTTTTTTTTTTTTTTTTTTTCTGATACCAGAACTTGCCGTTCACCCCCTCCACCACCAGCCCAAGTGATTCCCTGGTCTCTGCTCACCCTTGCCCCGCTATTTACAGAGGATCTGGAGATTCAAACTTGGACAGTGTCAGGCTCTCCTCAGGTCCTCGTGCTTATGTGCACGAGGCCATCTTTCTAATAATACCCAACCCCCCCCCCTTTTTTTTTAACCTGTTTTGATTTCTCTTTGTCTTTTTTGACCACTTGTTAAGCTCCCAACCATACTCTCCAGCTTATGGGGTGGGGGGACTCAACTCATTGCATGCCCAGGCGTTAAAATCACATCACCAAGATACCTCATTCAATGAGTGTTTAAACCTTGAAAAGGAAGTGAGTCATGTTTAACCATAAACATTTCCCTCTCCGGATCAATACCTTTGTATATAAAATACTTTGATGTGATCTGTAACAACTTTGATGAGTCAAGTTCTTTCTTGTTCCATCAGTTTTGTAAGTGTACAGGTAATGGTGGGATTTTTAGGTGTTAGCAGCCTAGCATTTACATGATTATCCCAATTTTTATAGATGAGAAAACTGAGGTTCAATGAATTATCCAAGGTCACATGACTGACAAGAACAAACCAGTTCAGGGCAAGGTTTTCCTTCTTTCTTTCTTTCTTTCTTTCTTTCTTTTTTTTTTTTGGCTTTTTGAGGTAAGGTCTCACCACTCTGGCCCAGGCTGACCTGGAATTAACTTTGTAGTCTCAGGGTGGCCTCGAACTCACTCACAGCGATCCTCCTACCTCTGCCTCCCGAGTGCTGGGATTAAAGGCGTGCGCCACCACACCCGGTGGGGCAAGGTTTTCTTAACCTCCTTCATAGCAGGGCATTTGAGTAACTTGCTGTCTCAGAAAGGCAGAAGTGGTGGTAGCCATAGGATCTGAATTCTGACTCAGACTCATTTCTTCTGTGACTTTGGGCAGGTTACTTTCTGCCTTTGGGACTTAGCACCTCCATCTGTAAAGTAGGTGAGGTGATCCTTTGGATTTTTCTTGGGAAAACGATTTGATCTCTTGAATCTTATCAGTAAAATTGATTAATGATGAGCTCACCTCCCTCAGAAGTTCAAAATTCGAATATGATAGCTTATGAAACATCTTGCCTATAATTAAATGTTCTCCTAGTGTTTCCCAAAGTGTACTCCATTTATCAGGATGACCATGAAATGCTCTAAAATATTAGGGTCCAGGGGGCTGGAGAGATGGCTTAGCGGTTAAGGTGCTTGCCTGCAAAGCCTAAGGACCCAGGTTCAATTCCCCAGCACCCATGTAAGCCAGATGCAAATATGGGACATGCATTTGGAGTTCATTTGAAGTAGTTAGAGGTCTTGGCGTGCCCATTCTTTCTCTTTCTCTCTCTCTCTAATACATAAATAAATAAAATATAAAATATTTAAAATATTAGGATCCATAGCCAAATAAGTCTTGGAATGCTGAAAACCATAATCTCCTTCTTGGTGACTCATGGTATACATCATCTTGCTAAAGGCTTACAGGAAGGCATCCTGTTTAACCTTTGTTTAATGCAACATTTCTCAGACTTATTTGACCATGAAGTCCTTTTCAAGCCATAGACCCTTTCACAAACAGAAGCACCACACAGTTCAGGAAACACTTGTGACACACAGGTGTCAGGGGCTGATGCCATTAGTGCTGTGCTAGATTTGCTCAGCCTGCTGGGTACCATTCGATGCTGGGCCTGCAGTTCAACCTCCAGAGCACTCATGGTGCGTCTCAGTTCTATGACTTCCTTCTGGCAGCACTGCTGCTGTTGAGAGCTGGTCACCAATTGCTCATTCAGCTCCTCCATCTGAAACACAAAGATCCCAAGTATTTTGCAAGGCAAACAGGACTTATTGGAGGACCTCTAGAAATCCATCGATGTATTGTTTTTAACTGTTCTGCTCTCCCTACCTGTGTGTTGAACCATTGTTCCACATCTTTACGATTTGTCTCCATGATGGACTCATATTGACATCTCATTTTTTGTAGAATCTGATTTAGGTCAACAGAAGGGGCAGCAGTTACTTCAATGTTGATTCTGTCTCCTAGCTGGCACTGTAAGGAGTTGATTTCCTGTGGGAAGAAAAAGAATGCAGAGTTACTTGGTAAACAGATGACTCCCATCCCCTGTGCTCTTGTTTTGTTCTAGTTGCAATCGTTTAGCATAATTGGGTCTGAATTACAGCCCACAACAAAGGGATGCATGATTTACGGGTGCTATCGAGACATTGTAAAATGATTTAAGGTTATTTCAGGTATGACTCTGCGTTCAAATATGTGCACAAATCAGTAAAATTGATTGAGTAGGTCGCTTCCCTCAGAAGAGTGGTTCAAAATTCTAATATGATAGCTTATAAAATATCTTTCATAAAATTAAATGCTCTCCTAGTGTTTTCCAAAGCCAGAATCCCAGAAATTTGATAGTGTCTAGGGATGAATGCTAGAGGGAGGAAGAACTGGTAATGAGACACAACAGTTTCTGTGATGTCAATTTTGTGGATTTGCACCAGAATTGATTTGTACCAGCAGGAGGAATGTCTATGAAGATAGTGAAGACAAGAAAATATGGACAATGAAATATGAGTGCTGCTTTCATGGCTAGCCAGAGAACCTCCTCCAAGGGGGATGGTGGTAGACACTGAGGAGACTCAAAAGTCATCAAAGCTGAAAATCAGAGGATGCAGAGAACTCAACACCCAAGCAGATTTCTGACATACCCTTTAGGCTCAGGGAACATTGCAGAAGAGGGGCAGAAAAACATGAAAGTGCCACAGGATAGGAAGGAGTACTGTGAGGCATTGTCCTCCCCACATGGACTGACTGGTGCCCTTCATGACCCCCAAGTGATACAAGGGCCCTCAGTGGAATGGGGACAGGGCAGAGGGACATAAGAGTATAACCTGATGGGAATATAACCAATTTGTAATATGTTCATATATTAAGGTTACCAATCAAAATTGAAAAGAAAGTTATTTCAAAATGCAATAAAAGTACTATGAAATAAAAAATGGAAAAGAAAATTCAGACAATGGAAGATTTTTCTATCCATGTGGCTTCGAAAACTGTGTAATAGCCAACAGTAACAGCATTATCAGGGTTAAAAACAGGAGTCATGTCCAGTGGAGTCATGCCTGGTTAAGTCAAAGGAACCAATGCTAGTTTCAGAGGCTTAGTTCGTGTCGTTTCTCTGTGTCTTTCTCTAACCTGTTCATGGTTGGTTTTGAGGCAGAGGAGCTCCTCCTTCAGAGACTGGACTCGCGCCTCCAGGTCAGCCTTGCTCAGGGTCAGTACATCCAGGATCTGCTGCAGGCCGTTGACATCGGCCTCTACCAGCTGGCGCAGGGACACCTCAGCTTCATAACTTTAATATCCAGACATGAAAAGAAAGGCCTTAAAAAGTAGATGGTGCACTTCAAGCCAAGCAGAACTTCCTTCTACATGTTTTCTTTGGGCCTCTCCTTTTGTCTATTTTTATGGAAGGTGTAAGTAGTGAAACCATTTGATCCATGTCATGACTTAGTTATATGTTTAAATCAATCTGCCAGAGTGATTCCACATTGCTGTCCTTTGAAATGAGGGAATATATCTTCCATCCTCTGTCCCTAAAGGCAATATGCTAAGGAAGCTTGGGTCTACATTTTGGCTCTGTCTTGCATAAGTTATGTCCTCATTAAATCACAGGTATCTTGCCTTAAGTGGAGTAACAAGATAGATATCAGCCCTACTTAGGTCACAACCCTGTCCGTCCATATATGCCAGCAACTTCAGATGCTATATACATATATATGGGGGTTATTAATGTTAATCAGTTATTGAGTCTGAAGATCTTTTCTGGTTTAGTGTCAACACACTATGTAGCAGGAAGCTTAGCACATGTGGGGATCATCTCAATGGGAATGTTAATGTCAGACTGGGGGTAAATTCTGTCACCAGTGACAAATACTGGGTGGGCTTACTTGGCTCTCAAGTCATCTGCAGCCAGTTTGGTGTTGTCAATTTGTGAGACCAGTCTGGAATTCTCAGCCTTGGTACACAAGATCTAGAATTAAGAGATTGTACACATAGATGAGATGAACACTGGGATCTCCATTTTTAAGAACCAAGTGGCTGGTGTGGGTTTTGGGTAACAGGGGAACGTTAGTTAAGATTTTACTGAATCTTCAGAGCTGTGTTCCAGAAGTGTGGGAAACTTTGGGAAATCAGAGTTATTGTTATTTCCCTAAGAGATTGGAAAAACATTATGAAAATAAATAATTCATACATGCTTTTCTGTTAAGACATCAGATTGTTCCTAAATTTGCCTGATCTCTCATGACCTACTAGAATGTAAACCTTGAGGGAAGGAATAGTTTTAGTCCTCCAGTATTTTTCTGGAGCCTAGAACCATGACTGGACTTTCTTGTTGGTGCTCAGTAAATATTTGTCAAACCAAACTGAATAAATCCAGGTGTGTATTAGCATATCACTCTGAGTAACAAACTATTTAATATTGTGAAGACGATCAAATGAGCATAGAAGGAGAAAAGGGTAGTGGTAGCTGTAACATGTATTAAAACTAAACTATTTAGAGACTTATTGAAGCAAAACTTATTTTCTCAGAGCCCTGCATTCTTATTTTTATCAAAGACATGGTAACAACTTGTTATGCTTCAATGCTAAGTTATCTGGTTATTACAGTAGATCATATCTCTGGGGAAATACAGAAAATGATCAAGTTTTGCATGTTATCTCAAGATGACAATTTCACTTGATTGTTTTAATTCTTCTAATTTTTTTCAGCATCAAAGATATCAGAAATGGTAAAGTTTAGCAAAGAATCACTGATTCACAACTTGATTCAACAGTTTGCTGAGAATCTTACCTTCTGCTGTAGTTGTTCGAGGGCGGCATAGTAAGACTGGTAGTCAGGACACAGGACAGGAAGCTCCTTGTTACACTCCTCCTGGATTCTCCTTTCCAGCTCGGCATTCTCTCGTTCCAGCATTCGTACCTTTTCCAAGTAGCTGGCCAGGCGGTCGTTCAAGATCTTCATGGTCTCTTTCTCATTGCTGTTGATGCTGTAGTCATCCAGCGAAGGGCAGCCATTGAAGTTCCTTATCAGGTACACAGGAACGTGACCAAGGCAAGGAGTAGGTTGACAGCCCTGGCCAAGGGGAGTTCTCACAATACCACTGGGTGTTTGGCGATGGTTGGCTTCAGGACCACTATGATGACAGCTGTTCTTCAAAGAGATAATCTTAAAATTAGTATTTCCAGAGCAGTTTGGGGGTGAAGATGAAGAAGAAACAGTTGCTGTGCATCCCTTAGTATCCATCGTGTGTGTCCAGCTTCGGTGTGCTTCAGTCTGTGGTCACCCGCACAAGTACCCTCCGCTGAGTCCAAATTCCAAGCCTATTGCTTTTTCCTCTTTGAAGTGCTTATATAGCCTTCCCTCTAACGTGGTGTCACAAGAGGTGGGATGTTTTCCTTGCTAGTGTTTATATCAAATCCTGTAGGAACATCTCATTAGTTTGCTTTTTACTTGCCTGAGAAGAGTTACTTGTCTCATAAAAATGTGCATTTAGGCGGTTACTAAGTTATTACCCGTCGCAACTACTACTTGTCATTGGGCTGAGCTTCACATTATGTCTTCAAAAGGAACTTTCGTCACTGGGCTAACAGCATCCGTGATTAAGCAGGTGTTGAGTGTGTTACGTCCATTAAATTCTCATTGACCTCTCCACCTGACTGTCAACTTGACCAGGAAGTTAGTTGGCCACCCTTCTTTTCCTTTCTTCTCTAGAAAAGGGAAACTGGTCATATCTGATAATTATTGGAGAACTAGAAATCAGGATTGTATTTTGCTCTGCCAAACTCTTCCTAGTTTTAAATATGGATTAAAATGTTAGTCTTTAATAAGGCTGGATTCTCATTTAAATGATAACAAGATATTTCCTATAATAGAAGTTGGTTATTCTTTTAGTTGTTCAAAGCCCATGTTATATAGTATTTTTAGTGCTTAGTGTTTGCTTGTGATATTAAATGAACCTATAATTTATCACGATAGTAGCTTCTTTTCATTGTGTAAATTTGATGCACTGAAATATATGCATTTTTCTTTTTCTTTACATTCTTTTCTCTTTCATCAGCCTCCCTCCCTCCCTCTTTCTTTTCTTCCCTCTCTCCCTCCTCTCCATTCTCTTCCTTCCTTCCTTCCTTCCTTCCTTCCTTCCTTCCTCCTTCCTTCCTTCCTTCCTTCCTTCCTTCCTTCCTTCCTTCTTTCTTTCTTCTTTTCTTTCTTTCATTTGTTCATTCTTTCTTTCCTTTGTTCCTTCTTTTTTTTCATAACAGAGTCTCATGTATGCCAGACTGGACACAAATTAACTGTGTAGCTGAGGATGACTTTGAACTCCCAAATTTCCTGCCTCTCCCTCCTAAGTGCTGGGATTAGAAGTGCGTGTCACCACACTTAGTCTTCATGTCTGTGCAGTAGACACTTCTACGCACTGAGCTATCTCTCCAGCCCCTAAAACAGATTTTAAAACACCTATAGATAAAATACCATGTTACGTATGTACAACTAGTGAGGTGGACTACAATAGACTGAGGAGCCTATAAAAGGATTCTCAACCTGATTTGGATTTAGTATATGATATGCTTAAGACCAATGGGGAAAGTGTAGGGCAGCAGATAGACTCTGGGGGCAATTCTGCCTCCCTGTGAAGAGATGTGTGAGTCCCAGAATCTCTCCTAGAGAACCTTGAAGCAGACGCATGAGGAAAGATGGAAGGAAGCCCTAGTGATAAAAGGGCAGTGGGGAGGCAAGGCAGGTTGAGTTGGGGAATGGCAAAGCATACATTTTGGCTACGATGTTCACAGCAGGTTTGGGAGCCACAGGATACTCGGTGGGGAGGTTGTCTAAATCAAGGCTTTATGTAGGCAACCCTTTCCAGGCGCATAAGAATTAGAACTTGCTCCATAGAAACTGCTGAGCAATTCGCATTAAAATTGGGCTATGTTTCTGTAGATGAAGAAACTCATAAAGATAGACTGTGGAGAATAATTGCAGGGTCATCAGATAGTTGAAAGTAAACAATTGAGCTGGTGGAAAAGCGAAGGTGGCAAGTACCCACTGGTCTATCAAAAAGTGATGTAGTGGGCTGGAGAAATGGCTTAGTGGTTAAGGCGTTTGCCTGCAAAGCCAAAGGATCCTGGTTCAATTCTCCAGGACCCACATAAGCCAGATGCATGAGGGGCACATGCATCTGGAGTTCATTTGCAATGGCTAGAGGCCCTGGCATGCCCATTCTCTCTCTCTGCTTGCAAATAAATGAATAAATAAATAAATAAATAAAAAGTTAAAAATATTTAAAAAAAAGTGATGTAAAAAGAAGGCCAAAGCTGCTTCATGGAAGGAGGGCATCAAGTTTAGAGGAAAGGTGTGAGGAAGGGTCAAGAAACAAATGTGTACAGGGAAAGGAAAGTTGATCAATCAGTCAAGAAGGTTTGGAAGAGATAAGAAAGAGAATGTAACTGATAAGTCATGCCCTAGAGGAGCCAAAGGGGAGTGGGGTTCACAGTTCAAATACGGAAGTGAATCGAGAGGAACCACTCTACCTGAGATGAGCAAGGAGGGCAGAAGGAAAGTCAGATGAAGAGAAAATTCAATCTTCAGGTTATTTTTTCCTGACTCTAAAGGCAATTCAATCAATTTGTGGAATTCATATGAAAACATAGAGGAAAAAATACCCATAATTAAAGACCAAAAAATATAAAGCAATTCTACTGTGAATATTGTTAGGTATTTCATTCCCTAAAATATTCCTTTTAAAAATTTATTTATTTATTTGCAAGGGGAGAGAGAGAGAGAGAGAGAGAGAGAGAGAGAGAGAGGAGAGTCACACAAGAGAGAATAGGTGCATCAGGATCTCCAGCCACTGCAAATGAACTCCAGAGGCATGTACCACTTTGTGCATCTGGATTTACATGGTTACTGGGGAATCAAACCCAGGTCATTAGGCTTTGCAGGCAATCGCCTTAACCACTGAGCCATCTCTCCAGCCCCTACAGTATTCTTTATATACTGCAAGATTAGGAACTATTTTAAATGCCAGCAACCCTGAAGCTTTCCTTATGTTCTTTCCAGACAACTTAGCTCCTTCATTGCGGGTACCACTCTTGTGACATTCAACACTGTAGATGAATTTTGCCTGCTCTTGAATTTCATGTATATGTAGTCATAATGCTGTCCTTCCGTGCCTGACTTTTCTAGCTCAGTAAGCTCGAGATCCTTCAATGCTGTGATTATCAGTAATTTCTTCTTCCTCTTCCTTCTTTTCTCCTTTTTAGTACCAGTAGGCATAACTTGTCTCACTGGTCAGTTGGATAGCTTGCAAGGTCCACTGAGGGTTAGCACTGTTGATTAGTTTTCTTCCCTAGCACCCTGTATAATACTTTCCAGCACCATGACACATAGTGGCTTGTTTATTGTTGTGGAGTATTACCCCATTGCATAAGTATGCCACAGCTTGTTGATACATTGTCCTGTTTAAGTGTAATTGGATTATTTTCATTTTTGGTGCTGTTAAGAATATAGCCATGGGGAGCATTCTTGCACAAGTCCTTTAAAAAGAATCTCCATTTCTGTACACATCTTTTGGACTATGTGTATGGTCGTTTATTTTGAGAACATAACAGTGTAAACTGTTGGGTCCTAGTAGAGATCCTTTCCTAGATATATAAATACTTATGCTCACATATATACAAATATGTGTGTATTTATACACTATTGTTTATACATTAAGCCCTTGGCTTCATTTCTAAAGAGAATAAAAATCTCAGTAGAAATATACCAAATGTCAGCTCATTTTATACATATTACATTTGCTTATATATTACATGTTTTAAGTGTAATTCATTATACTTTACATTAATAATACATGTACATAGAGAAAATATGTTCACCCAGTCTGTGACTTGCCTTTTTGCTTTTTTAACTATTTATTTTCGTCCACAAAATGTTTTAATTTTCATGAAGTCTAAATCCATTGTAAACAGTGTCCTCAGTGTGCTAAGTGGTTTTTGCTTCACATGAGGTTATAAATAGTCTTTTCTATATTTTAAAAATATTTTTAATTATTTATAAGCAGAGAGATATAGAGAGGAGAGGAAAGGAGAGAGAGAGAGAAAGAGAGAATGAGAATGGGCACACCAGGGCTTCCAGCCACTGCAAACAAACTTCAAATGCATGTGCCACTATGCATCTGGCTCTGCATGGGTACTAGGGAATCAAACTTGGCATCCTTAGGCTTTGCTGGCAAGTGCCTTAACTGCTGAGCCACTTCTCCAGCCTGTCTTATATTTTTTATTAAAGCTGTAGACTTTAACTTTCACATTTAAATGTTTGATATATCTTGAGTTAACATCTATGCTTCTCCTCTCCCATGGTGCACGTGAATGCTCTGGTTCCATTGCAAGCAGGTAGGGTGTCACCAAGCCTGTACTTTCTGGCTGGAGATGCTGGGTAAGGGAAAGTGTCTGAAGTATTGGGGAAGCAAGCATACTGCTGTTCTGTGTGCTTTTTTGTTTTTCAATTTTTGTTGTCATTTTGAGGTTTGTGTTGTTAAGACTTAAGTTCATACTCTCACCTGAAAGAGCAAATGTGGCAGAAATAACAGGTATTCTCTTTAAAGCTTTGTCCTGGACAGAACCTCCTGGGAAATGGAGCTGTGCAGGATAGATGAAGGTGGCTTTGGGATCAGACTGTGATGAGCAGCTGAGGGACAGGAGAGAAGCTGTACAATTAGCAAGGATTTCATGAATTGCAAATATAGTCTGGTATTGTATAAAGACATTTTAGCCAATAGTGGATTGCACTTACCAGGGCCGTACCATACTATATTGAGGCTGAAAAATTTCTATCAGCTAGTGACACTGCAGACACTGTAATGGCGCATTGCAGTGTTTGTGGTGATGCTGGCACACACAAACCTACAGTGATGCCAGTTGCATAAATTATAGTGAATTTAATTAGGCATAGTCACTGGCTTAGGTATTTACTACACTATATATTTTGTCATCATTTTGGAGTCTATTCCTTCTACTTACAAAGAAAGAAAAAACTTTAGTATACAACAGGATGCTAGCCAGCAATGATAATGCTTACCTATAAGCCCAGGACTTGAGTAGCTGAGGCAAGAGGATCATAAATTTGTTCATCCTGGATTATATAGCAAGATTCTGTCTCAAAAATGTTACAAGCAGAAAGACCCAATAAAGCAGTATTCTGTGTGACAACAGCAGTAGCCTCATATATATTGTGGTTACTGCATCTTTTGATTGCATCAAGAGGCCATTTTAAATGACTGAGCACTATCACCCAAGTTTGAGTACACTGTGATGTTCACATAGTGAGGAAATCACCTAGCAACCCATCACTCAGAACACATTCCTGCTGTTAAGTAACACATGACTGTCCTAAATACACTCTATGAAGAGCAGGAGTCCCATGAGTCATGAGTGCTTCTTGCAGGTGAGACATAAAATTTTAGGCCTAAAGCTTGACTTTGCTTTAAACCTTAAATCTTAACTCTTATTATTATGTACTTTATTGGGGGCTCATAGACAGAGATAGAGGATGGGAAGGTGGAAGCAAGTCAGAGTGCTTGCCACGAGCATGAGGGCCTATGAGAGCCTGAGACCACTTGTATTGGACCATGCACATTTGTAACCTCAGTCCTGTGGGGGAACTGAGACCAGAGAATTACTGGGGCTCATGAAAACTGCAACTGCAAGTTCAGAGGGAGAGTCAATCTCAAGGAAATATGTGGGTGGGTAATAGAGAAAAGACACTGAACCTCTGGCCTTTGTGCAACTGCAAGTACATCTGCACGCATGTGTCCATACACCACACATGTACACATATCGCCACCACCACCATCACACATACTATACATGCAAAAAAATAGAGATAGAAGAAACAGGAAGCTGTCCTCTAGCTTCCTATGAGATTTCCGATTTTAAAATAACTGCAGATCCACAGGAAGTTTCAAGGAAGGCACAGCAGAATCTGAAGTACCCTAGTGTACCCCAATTGTTGTATCCTACTCATCTATAGTACAAATGCAAACTTGGAAAGTTGATATTTATAAAAACATTGTATGGCTTAGCAGTTAAGGTGCCTGCCTGCCAAGCCTAAGAATGCCGGTTCAATTCTCCAAGTTCCGTGTTTAGCCAGACATAAAGTGATACAAGGGAGTGATGCCGCACTTGCCCACAAGGGGGCACACATCTAGAATTTGTTCATAGCAGCTGAGAGGCTGTTGGCACGCCCATTCTCTGCCTTTCTCTCTCTGTCTCTCTCACAAAAAATAAAAATAAAAACAAACCATTGTATGGTTTTAGTTCTCTCTATATATATTTTAATCCTAAAATTTAAAGGAAAATGGATGGAACTGAAGATCATCATGTTAAAAAAAATGAGCCAGTCTTAGATTCTCTTATATGTATCTGGAATCTAGTAATAAAAAGACATGGAAGTAAAATGAAGACTATTAGGGAAGAGGAAAGGGATGGTGGGGGAGGTGGGACAAGGGTGAGTAGGAGTGTTAAATGTGATCAAATCACATTATATGCATATGGACAAATGTTACAATGAAAGCCACTAGTTTGTATAATTAATATATATTAGGGCTGGGGAAATGGCTTAGTGGTTAGAGTGCTTGCCTGCAAAGTCAAAGGACCCAGATTTGATTCCCCAGGACTCATGTAAGACAGGTGCACAAGGTGGCCCACACATCCACATCTGGAGTTCATTTGCAGTGGCTGAAGGCCTTGGCATACCCATTCTCTCTTTCTCTCCCTACCTGTCTCTTTCTCTCCCTTTCAGATAAAAAAGTACATGAAAATCATCTTTTGAATAAATAAATAAATATATTATAATATAAATTATGTTAGTAAATTGTCATGAGTTGTTTAAGATCACTGAAAGCTGATTCTGAAGATGGGGTAAATTCTCTGCTTGTCTCAGGTCCAAAAAATTTATCTCAAAGTATCCTCTGAGACTCCTTGTCCTGGGAAAGACTTGCTCCCTGGTCTTGTGACAAGGAGAAAAGAGAACAATATACATAGCCTGAAGGTTAAAAACACTGTGCCCTTGAGAATAGCTGGTGAAAATATTTCCCAGACTTTGTGCTCTTTGCTCCCAAATCTTAAGACTTGAGCATTTATCCCATGGTTTAAAACACCTATGGGGGCTGGGGAGATGGCTTAGTGGTTAAGGCGCCTGCTTATGAAGCCTAAGAGTGCTTGTTCAAATCTCCAGGTCCCTTATTTAGCCAGACACAAGTGACGCAAGTGCACAATGCTGTGCTTGCCCACAAGGGGGCGCACATGTCTGGAGTTCGTTCACAGTGCCTGAAAAGGCCCTGGAGTCCCCCTTCTCTCTGCCTCTTCTTCTCTCTCTCTCTCTCTCTCAAATAAAATAAAATAAAAAGCACCTATGGTGAGAACTGCTAATTGGAATCCTCACCTGACAGACGACGTTCTGCTGAGGACTTGAGCAGAAACTTCAGCTGACTATTTCAGCTGGGCTTCTCCAGTCATTTCTGTTAATGTTGAAAGCCTCCATTGAGGTTCTGCTGACTATCTGCTGCTTTCCATTTGTTTTCTATCACCTTTGGTTTTCTCCAGTCATTTTTACTGGAGGTTGTTCAGTGTCTGATGTTTTATTCCTTATCTGCTACTTTCCATTTCCTCTTTTGCTTGCTGTAACCCTGATAAATTCATTCCTTTGAAACTAAAATATGGTTTTCATAAATTATTTTTGAATTAAACACACCTAAGCGCAAGGTAAGAATTATGTAGTGATGTTATTTTTATTTCAGCACTTGAAAAATGTTGTACCACATCTTACTGGTCTCCGTGGTTGTAATGGCTTAGGTATGAGGTCACCCCCCAGATGCTCAGGTGCTAAATAAAGGCTTGGTCCTTAAGTGGTGGCACTATTTTGGGAAATGGTAGAGTTTTTCTGTGGTACAATCTTGTTGGAGAAGGTCATTGGAACAGGTATGCCTTTGAAGGGGACCCTGTTTCTGGTCCCTTCCTGTCTGTCTGTCTGTCTGTCCTTGCTGACTCCAATGAGGTAAGCATCCCTTCTATACATTTCACTTTGATCTCTTGCTTGACAGACCTAAAGCAATGGCTCCAGCCTGCCATAAACTGAAAACTTCTGGAACCATGAGCAGAAATAGACATTTCTTACATTGAATAGTTGTTCTTGGGTATTTGTCCCCAAGATAAAAACTAACACAATGGCTTTTAGAGTGACAAATTTGCCATCATTTAAATAGTTTTCCTCCTGTTGGTAAGATTTTATTTATCTTTTACTCCTCTCATTATCTTTCTTTTTTTCTTTCTTTCATTCTTTCATTCTTTCTTTCTTTCTTTCTTTCTTTCTTTCTTTCTTTCTTTCTATCATCTATCTATCTATCTATCTATCTATCTATCTATCATCATCATCAATCTATCATCTATCTATCTATCTATCTATCAATCTATCATCTATCTATCTATCTATCATCTATCTATCTATCATCTATCAATCTATCATCTATTTTCTATCTATCTATCTATCTATCTATCTATCTATCTATCTATCTATCTATCTATCTATCTATCATCTATCTATCTATCTATCTATCTATGATCTATCTATGATCTATCTATGATCTATCTATCTTTCTATCTATCTATCTATCTATCTATCTATCTATCATCTATCTATCTATCTATTATCTATCATCTATCATCTATCATATATTATCTATTCATCCATCACATATTTATCTACTATTTCTCTGTGTGTGTGTGTGTGTATATTGTGATATTGTGTGTGTATGTGGAGGCCAGAGGTTGATGTTGAGTATCTTCCTCTATCACTCTCCACCTTATTTTCTTGACACAGGGTCTCTCGCTGAACCCAGAGCTCACTGATTTGACTAGACAAGCCATACAGAAAGTTCTGGAGAGTCTCTGCCTCCTCAGCCCTTGCATTGCATATGGGCAGCACCATACCAACTTTTATGTGGGTGCCAGGGGTCTGAACTAAAGTTCTCATGCTTGTGTGTCAGGACTTTACCCACTGAGTCATCTCCTCAGCCTCTGGTTTATCTTATTGACTCTAAGTTTTATCGTCTGCCAAATTTGGAAAAATTTCCAGCCTTTATATCTGCTAACTCTGTTAACTTGAGTCTTAGCTCTTTTTTTTTTTTTAAGAGACTGCTAGAGAGGGGGAGAGAGAGAAGGAGATAGAGAGAGAGGGACAGAGAGGGAGGGAGAGAGAGAGAGAATTGGTACACTGGGGCCTCAGTCATTGCAATGGAACTTCAGACATTTGCACCACCCAGTGGGCATGTGTGACCTTGTGCTTGCTTCCCCTTTGTGCATCTGGCTAATGTGGGATCTGGAGAGTCAAACAAGGTCCTTAGGTTTCACAGGCAAGCACCTTAACTGCTGAGCCATCTCTCTAGCCCTTAGCTCTTTTTATAATAGTCCCAAAGTTCCCAAGACTTTTCTAGATTTTTCCAGACTATTTTCCATGTTTTTCAGGCTGGATGCTATTTTCATCACTGGTGTTTTCCCCACTGTCATGCCTGTCCATTCTGCTGTTGAGCCCATCTATTGAGTTTTCACAGGTTAATTTTGTAATGTTTTTCAATTTTGAAATTTCTGTTTAGCTCTTGACTTTTGATGCTTTGCTGAGACTTTTCTACTTATTTCATGTTATGAGAACTCATTGAAGCATTTTTAGGATGGTGGTTTCAAAATTCTTGCCAGATAATTGTAATATCATTGTTGTGCTGACTTTGGAATGTGTTGTTAGAGCTTTCTCATTTAATTTTTGACAGTTGCCTGCTTCCTGATGTGAAGAGTGAGTTTTGACAGAAACCTGAACATTGGGGTATTATGTTCTGAGACTATGGAGTATTATTTCCATCTTGTTTTAGCAGGTTTCCCTGACACTGTTTTGGCAGGGGAGGACAGATGCTGCCAGGTGGGAGCCCCAAGTTCTCCATTTCACTTCCTTTGACACCCAAGGGGAGTGCTCCTCAAGATGGCAGGGGTGGGTGGGGATTCATAGTCCTTGCTTAATCCCCTTGGGTGTTGGCTGGGTGAGACCAAGTGTCTGATTCTTATTGTTTCTTATGCTGCCTTGTTCCTGCTGAGTCTCCAGTGTCTTTTGACAACACCCTCAAAGGATGTTTTCCCACAGCTGCCTGGAAGCGTTCAGTCCCAGCTTCCCAGGCAGCCTTCACTGTGGTGATAGTGGGGAGGCAGGGGCTCGGTATCACCCAGTGTGAAGGAAGGTCCTGGATCTTTTATCATTTTTGACTCAACCCCAATAAGGGAATTTAGGGGCCTGTTATAGCCGGATAGAGATGGAAGTCTAGACTTCCCACGGGGTCTTTCCTGGTAGGGATGGTGAGGGGGTAAAACATTTTTTTTTTCTGTGACATTTGGCTGGGCTGAGTAGCTAGAATTGAAAGTTCTTCTGTCTTTCTAGGTGGCATTTCTTCAGCTCTAATGACCAAGTTTTCCTTGGGATTAAAAAAAAATGTTTGTTGTTTGATCTGCATGTGTTGCTGGTTCTGGACCATCGGTTTCTCTCACTCCCACTTTAGGATTAAATAGGCAAAAACAAAATACAGGGGTCCCACCACAGTGCTCTTCCTTGGGCCTTGAGATCTTCAGGTGAGCTGGCTTCTTTTTCAGATATTTAGTCTTCTGATATTTGTTTTATATGTAATTCTAGGGTTTCTAGTTAGAATGGGAATAAAACATTGCATATAACTTAGTCTTTCTGGAAGTAGAAGTTCTCTGCTTTTTTTTTTCTCCCCTATCTCTCTTTCTTTCCTTTCTTTCTTTCTTTCTTTCTTTCTTTCTTTCTTTCTTTCTTTCTTTTTTTTTCTTTTTTTTTGAGACAAGGAATTACTTTATAGCCTGGCTTGGGACTTGCTATGTGGACCAGGCTGACCTTGAGCCTTGGGCAATCCTCCTGCCTCCCATGTGCTGGGATTACAAGTGTGCACCAACAAATCTGGCTCTGCTTTGCTTCATAAATATCTGAGAATAATTATTTTTATAAACTAAATATACCTTATGATATATTAAGCAGCCATGAAACTGATGGACACAAGAAAATTTTTTTTGTTGTTGTTTTTTGTTTTGTTTTTTCAAGGTAGGGTCTCACTCTGGCCCAGGCTGACCTGGGAATTAACTATGTAGTCTCAGGGTGGCCTCGAACTCATGGCAATCCTCCTACCTCTACCTCCCAAGTGCTGGGATTAAAGGTGTGCACCACCATGCCCAGTGAAAATCTGTTTTTTTTTTAAATTTATTGACAAATTCTATACTTACAGACAATAAACCATGATATTTCCCTCCCCTCCCCCATTCCCCTTCAAAACTCCATTCTTGGGCTGGAGAGATAGCTTAGCAGTTAAGGCGCCTGCCTCCTAAGCCTAAGAATGCTGGTTCCAATCTCCAGCGGTTCCAATCTCCAGGTCCCACATTTAGCCAGATGCAAAGTGACGCAAGGGCGCAATGCCACACTTGACCACAAGGGGGTGAACGCATCTGGATTTCATTTGCAGCAACTGAGAGGCTGCTGGTGTGCCCATCTCTATCTGTCTTCCTCTCCTTCTCTCTGTCTCTCTCTCTCTCTCAAAAAAAAAAAAAAAAAAACTCCATTCTCTGTCATATCCCCTCCCTTGCTCCATTAGTCTCTCTTTTAATTCAATGTCATCATCTTTTTCTCCTATTATTAGGGTCTTGTGAAGGTATTGCTAGGCACTGTAAGGTCATGGATATCCAGGCCAATTTCTGTCTGGACAGTTGCATTGTAAGGAGTTGTACCCTTCCCTTGGCTCTCACATTCTTTCCGCCCCCTCTTCCGCAATGGACCCTGAGCCTTGGAGGGTGTGACAGAGATGTTTCAGTGCTGGACACTCCTCCATCCCTTCTTCTCAGCATTATGTTGCCTTTTGGGTCATCCCAGTGGTCATCGCCATCTGAAAAGAGAAGCTTCTCTAACCAGAAGTGAGAGTAGCGTTAATATGTGAACATGAACATTAAGTGTAGTGCTTTCAGGACAGTTTGGTGGGAATAATATATACATTTAGCCAGACAAGAGCAGGCTTTATACCCCTAAGGCTCATGACCTCCCCTGCTATAGACTTTTGCTTGGGTTTTTCAGTACCAGGCATGTATTCCCTCCCATAGAGAGGGCCTTCAGTCCAATTATGGAGCAGTTGGTTTCCCCAAGAGCAGATATGCCACTGTTGCATCCATTCGGTCATTGGGCCTGTCTGGCCAAACTTGAGGTTTCCAGTGTCCACTGTTTTCACCACTGATTACTTCTGTCTCCCATATGGCTGCATACAGTGCAGATTTTTCCAGCTTTCAGTTGGCTGGTCTACAGGGAGAAGGTTTTCTGCTCAGCACCAGTTTGCTTTCTCAGTTACCTTGCCTCTCAGGCAAGAGATGTCTTCAGGAATAGGGTCTTACTATCTGTTTCTCAAGGGAAACCAAGGGCCTTGGCAATAGCCTTTGTTTTGGAGGCTACAGGGACCTCCTTGGCTAACAACTCACTGGAAAGAATTGCATCCCAGGCACTGAAAATTTTCTAGTAACAATTTATAGCTTCTGGATGTGCCACTTAAGTCCTTCCGTCTCCACCCTCCCTTATAGCCTTTTATCAGCTTACTGACTTCTGCTACTGATTTTTGGTTCCAGCTCACACACAAGTCTATACATTTGTAGCTAGGATCCACATATGAGAGAGAACATGTGATCTTTTTTTTTTAAATTAGGATTAAAAATGCCTAGACAACATTAGTGAAAACATTATATAGCCATATGCATATAAAGCACAATCACAACTATATGGCTAAACCAATTATAAGCATGAAAACTGGGGGCTGGAGAGATGGCTTAGCGGTTAAAGCGTTTGCCTGTGAAGCCAAAGGATCCTGGTTTGACTCTCCAGGACCCACATAAGCCAGATGCGTAAGGGGCTGCGTGCGTCTGGAGTTCATTTGCAGTGGCTGGAGGATCTGGTGTGCCCATTCTCTCTCTGACTGCCTCTCTTCTGTCTCTCTCTGTCTCTGTGCTTGCAAATAAATAAATGAAACTTATAAGAAAAAAGAGAATGAAAACTGGAAGTTCTCCTAAATATTGACAATTCATGTTTAGGGGATTAGATTTTGAATAATTTTCTCCCCTTAATATTACAGATTTTAAAAAGTGAACATAGTACAACTAAAAGTAAAACAAATAAAGCTTAAGAGCTTTTATTCCTAGGATTCCTCTGAATCTTTTTTTTTTGTTTGTTTATTTTTATTTATTTATTTGAGAGTGACAGACAGAGAAAGGGGCAGAGAGAGAGAGAATGGGTTCACCAGGGCCTCCAGCCACTGCAAACAAACTCCAGATGCATGCGTCCCCTTGTGCATCTGGCTTACGTGGGTCCTGGGGAATCGAGGCTCGAATCAGGGTCCTTAGGCTTCACAAGCAAGCGCTTAACTGCTAAGCCATCTCTCCAGCCCCACGCCACCATCTTTTATGATACACGACATTTTGCATGGGTTACTTAGTCTATTTGTATTTGATGAGTCAAAAATATTTCCAGTCTGGATTTATGCAACTTCAAACTATAGTCATTTTCCTTCCATTACTATGGCTATTATTTCAACGGAAATAAGCCACAAAACTCTCTACTTACCGTGCTACAGGAATGAAAGACATTTTATTTGGACATTAGTAAGAAAGCTTTATGGGCTCCCAGAGGACCACAAACGAGCTTCTAAGGAGAGGAAATGATCAGCAGAGGGAAGGTGTTTTATGGGGGACCTTGGAGTCTGAAAGCCTTCTGGATTTGTGGTTCTGGATTGGATGTCCCCGGTCGGCACACTGTCCCCTTTCTAGAACACTGCTGGCTTCCATTCTCATCCACCATGCTGGAGTCCTTTAACATTCAGGCACAGTAGTTTCCAACTGTGCAAATGACATAGGCTGAGCATGGCTGGTAGGTGCTGCTTGACGTGGATGGGGGCGAGCATGGGTTACAGGCAAGCCTGGAGAAAATCAGTTGAAACTAAGCTTAGCAAGGGAGCTCTGGGGCAATGTCACGTCACGGATGTTTGATTTTACCAAATTATGTTTTGTAGAAAACTTTGTAGAATAGCATTTTACTTTAATGTGCTTCATTTTTGGATATAGAATGGCTGTAACTTCCACCTCCTGCCACTCTGTTTCACTGCTGATAATATGATATATATTTTCTTTGTTTTGTCATATGTCATATTATCCATGCTTCTGATTTAAACATGATATATATATATATTTATATATATAATATTTTATATTTTATATATATAATTATATATATAATTACTTCAGCATGTGTGGTTATGCAGGAAAAATATCCTACTTCTGAACTTCAGAATATTTTAGAACCTTTCCACTTAGCTTCAGCCATTTTCTCTCACTCTTTTAGAAAGTCCAAGTGCTTAGCTCTAGACAAGTCACACCCACCGGGGCTCAGAGCACATTGCAGAGGAAGTGGCGGAAAAAATATGAGTGCTGTTCTCACCGCCAGCCACAGACAACTTCTCTATAGGAGATGGTGGTAAACATTGAGGAGACTCAAAACTCATCAAAGCTGAAAATAGAGGCTGCTGAGAACCCATCACTAAAGGAGACATATCTATGAGGCTCAGGGAACATTGTGGAAGAGGAAGCAGAAAGAATGTAAGAGCCACAGGGTGGGGAAGGAGTACTTTGGGGCACTGTCCTCCAGACATGAACCTCACAGCAGTTGTTGTTACCCCACAAAAACTGCAGGGTTGGAGCCTATCAACATTTTGACATGGAGAAAAGAGGAGGACGAAAGGAATGAGACATCAAAACAGAGGAAGGATTACTGGGAAAGAGGAGGGTGCTCAGTGGAATGGAGGTGGAGGAGGGGAACCAAAGAGGGTGATGGGATAGCATGCAAACAAATTACAGTGGGTTCTTGCATTAAATTTCTCAATAAAAAAATGTTTAGAAAAAGAATGTCCTTTGACACACTAGGGAGGTTTGACCCTGCTCACACCTTGAGGTCGTAGGATTCTCAAGGTTTTGTCTTGGGGATCTGGGGGATTTCACGAGTGACCATGGGACTTACCTGCTGTCCTCGCTCTCCAGCAGGCCCCGATATGTGTCGATCTCTGACTCCAGCCTGGTCTTTGTGTCCAGCAGCACCTCGTACTCCTGGTTCTGCCGCTCCAGGTCACAGCGGATCTCCGCCAGTTGGTTCTCCACACCATCGATCAGGCACTGCATCTGGGCCAGCTGTGTGCTGTACTGGGCCTCGGTCTCTGCCACGGTGCATTCCAGAGATTCTGTCTGCAGAGAGAAGATCTTGTCACCAGGACCCTGTAGCCCAGTTCCCGGGACTAGGTTGCCTAATTTCAGACCCTTGTGGTACTCTTTTCAAGTTCCGGGACCTGAGGAAAATTAGATAGCTTCTTTGAGTTTTAATTTTATTATGTAGATCTTGGAGAATGCACAGCTCCTATGTCACAGGAGGGCTGTTGAAGACTATAGGAAGTAGCACATAGGGGACATTGAAACAGTGTTAGAAATGTTAAGGGCTGTAGATTTGTCATTTATTACCTCCACCACCAGCACCGCAGCCACCTACATCTTATTAAGGAGGATTGGTTGCATTTGGGAGGAAATTTTGAGTTTGGGCCCCTGGCAGGGAGAAGCTGTACAATGTTGTAATAAGAGAACAGGACCTCTGGGGTCAAACCACTAGGATTCGGCTTTCACTTATCATTGCAGCACCTTGTACATTATAACCTGGAGTTTCCTCATCTGTAAAAGGGGTTTAGTAAAGGTTTCTACTGCATAAGGTTATTGTGAGGCTTCGATTGTACTGTGTCTGTCCTAAGGGGAGTGTTCAGTTGCTATTTCCTAGATGTCTTCCTTGGACCAAGCAAAGTACACGTTATAGTGTCTGATGGGACCTGGTGCATGTGACCTTGACTGCATGATATATTTATTTATTTATTGGGGAGAGAGAAAGAGGGTGAGAGGGTAAGAGGAGAGACAGAGAAAGAGAGAGAGAGAGAGAATATGAATGGGTGTGCCAGGGCCTCCAGCCACTGCAAACAAACTCCAGACACATGCTCCCCCTTGTGCATCTGGCTTATGTGGGTCCTGGGGACTTGAACAGAGGTCCTTTGGATTTGCACGCAAACATCTTAACAGCTAAGCCATCTCTCCAGCCCTGCACGATATTTTTGTTGCTTGGATGGGACTGTGTATAGTGATATGTGGAATCCTAGGAAACTTGGTAGCATGAAAAATTGAAAAATAATTCTTGGCTTTAGATGTGTTGGCGAATCTGGAAGTTTGTCCCTGGCTAAAAGAGAATTAAAACCTCTCATCATATTTAAATGCCTTTGGCTCAGAAGTCCCTACCTCACTCAGAGCTGACCTCTCCTCTCTTCCTGTCTCTGGAGGGTGCTGTGGGATGTCTCTGGAGGGTGCTGGCCCAGAAGGACAGCTGAGGCACCCTAGTGGGACTCCCCCAGCTGTTGACCCGTCACTCTGTTTCCACTATAGAATTCATTTAAAGAAGACAAGGAAATTGTCATCCTGGCCAATTGGACACCTGAACCTGCAGAATGAACTGTGTCTCCTTGAACTTGTGCCAAAGGGCATAGCATCTGCAGGCTTGTCGCTGGCATGGCTGACCCCGTGTTTGCCTTACATACCAGGTTTTGCTGAGCCTGCAGCTCGATTTCCAGGGCGTTGGCCTTACGCTTCAGCTCCATCATCTCCGTCTGGCAGCCCTGCAGCTGCTCTGCACTGGACAGCTGCTGCTGATTCAGCTCTTCTGTCTGCAACACAGGCCCCATTAGAGAACTCAGGTGAGGCACCCGCCTGGAAGCCCGCCCTCTTCAGGTTACCAGTGCTGACCTGAGCGGCGAACCACTCCTCGGCCTCCCTGCGGTTGTTGGCCAGCACTGTCTCATACTGGCATCGCATCTCATCCAGGACCTTGTTGAGGTCCACAGTTGGGGCAGTGTCCAGCTCCACGCTGAGCCGGTCTCCAAGCTGCTCGCGAAGCACGTTGACCTCCTAGATGGAAGTGGAGTAGAGTGTGTCACTGAGCCGTGTGTGGGGAGTGTCAGCTTCAAAAACAGTCGCAGCCCGTCCCATTTCCAGTGTTGACATTACTGGGTGAAAGTCTGGGATTTTGATTTTCACCAGTGTGTGTGTGCGTAGTGCGTTTGTGGGTTCATGTATGTGGATATGTGTATGGAGGCCAGAAGTTGATGCCAGCTGTCTTATTTGATCACTCTCCACCATATTTTTTAAGGCAGGGTCTCTCACTCAACCCAGATCTCATCAATTAAGACAGGCAGGCCCTGGGGATCCTCCTGTCTCTGCCTTTCCAGTGCTAGGGTTACAGTCATGCACTGCCACACCCAGCGTTTTACGTGGGTGCTGGGGATCTGAACTCAGGTCCTCATGCTTGTGTGGCAAGCACTTTACCCACTGAGCCAGCTCCCCAGCCTGATTGTCGCTACTTCTCATTGTCTTAGTTTCTTCATCCACAGAATTTCCAGAGAGTTACTGTGAGACTTAGAAGGGTGAATACACATACAATAAACTTTCAAAGTTTCAAAGCATCAGTACTTTAGTTGGCTATTACCATAAAAGTGTTCAAAGAGAAAATATACTTTGTTACATCATTCCACTTTTCATTATCTAGCTTTGTATTGGTTTATGATTTTAAAAATATGCACAGCATTTAAAACTATGGCATTCTACAAGATATATCCACCAATAAAGGGGGAGGAGGCACAGTCCAGGTAGAAGGTAGGAAAAGCTTAACCTTAAAACCGTGGACTCTGCCCAGTAAATCCTAGGCCCAGAATTGGGATTCCACCCCCACCCCTGCAGTGAGCTGTTGGACAGGGAAACCAAACCCATGAGGGTCCCCAAAACAATCTGGGTCATTGCCAAAACGTGTGATTACCTGCCAGAGCTAAAAGGTAAGACCCTATTGCTGAAGACACCACAGGCTGTGGTCATACGACATTGAAATACCATGCTGTAACCAAAAGGGACACTAGCTCCTTCCTGGCTAGCCCTTAGTGCTGGAAATCCCTATGGGAGCTGCTGGAAGACAATGGTCACCAATAGAATGAATAAGTAGGGGACCCCGCAGATTACAAAATCAGCCAGCAAGATAAGAGGTACACCCACAGGCTGCAGACTGTGAATGCTTGGGGTTTTGATTCTAGCACAAGCACTCACTGATCAGGTGGGGCTTACACTCATTGTGCAATAGTGGCACACAGCCTCTGTGGGTAATCAACGGTTCTCTAATTGGACACAGAGTGGGACAGAACTCATATCTGGTATCGGAAGCTAAGGCAGAACCCTGTGGGCAGGAAACTTCGACTTCAGAGAGAAGCCCCCACTGCTCTCTGGAGAAGGGTGGGCTTGCGCATCAAAATGTCCCTCAGATAAGTACATATCCCCTTTAACCCAAGCTGCTCTTACTCGTGGTTGGAGCATGTCTTATTTTACAAGAAGACAGAGGAAGGGGAAGAGAACCAAGGTCCATCAATAAGACAAAGAGTTAGCTGACTCCCCACCATGAGACATGGCACCTTTACCATATCTGCTGGGGCCCAGGAGAAGTTGCAGAGGAAGTACTGACATAAATACTGCTCTTACAGCTAGCCTGGCAACCAACTGCAGGATGATGGTGCCCAATCAAAGCAGAAATCCAGACTATGGTGAGTTCAACACTAAATCCGACTGCCATCAGGCCTGCCATAGCTCAGGGAACATTGTGGAAGAGGCAGACATAAAGATTGTAGGAGCCACAGAGTGGGCAGGAATACCCTGAGGCAATGTCCCCCACACTCCACACCCCACAGGGATGCCTTCCTGACCCCACGCTGAATACCACAATCCCACTGAGGAGGGTCCCCAGGAAACAAGAGCAGAGGCAAAGGGTTAAAAGAGTCTAACCTGTGATTATATATATATATATAATAAAAATTTTAAAAAACTATGGTGCCAAAATTGCTTGAATTTTTATTGCCTTTTGGAAGGTTATTGAATGGTCTGTGTTGATCAGCTTAATTTTTATATATTAGGTATAGAGCTACTGGAGGCATAAGGTCATCAGGAAAAGTCATTCACGGAGTTACTGCTCCACGCAAGCAACGGCAGAGGGAGACAGAGTGGTCTTTCCCCCTGGCACTGGCCATCAGTTATGTCACATATAATGACCTATTATGTACATTGTATGGCACAATGCAGGTTGGGCCCTAGCCAGGCCACCTGCTAGAAGAAACCAGGACGTGGCTTCTGTGGACATGGCATCCTGCACAGGCCTGGTGTGACAACAGCTACAGCCCCATCCCCTTGAGCAACCTGCTGTGAGATGATCTGTCCGGAGACAGGCTGTCATTGGTCACAAGAAGGGAGCTACCCCATACAACGATTGGCCAGCCAAACCCTTAAAAACCCCTACACTTCCTTGAATAAACGAGTTTGCAGCAGCTCGCCCTCTGCCTGCTTCCACCCAACTCCTGGTGTCTGTGTCGTGACACCTGCCTCTCACCCCCTTTCCCGGTGGAGACCCTGCATCCCCTCCTGGGCTGGCCCTAGGAGAGACCCCAACAGTACATTACACCTACTTTCAGAAACATCGGATGATCAGGCTGCAGAGTGTGAATGCCTGTGATTTCATTCCAGCATAAAGTGCCCCCTGCCCAGGTTCAGTTTGCACACATGCTATCTCTTGGTGTAACATCCCTCATGGTCCATGGGCACGGTGGCCTCTTTGCTCACCTCTTCATGGCTCTTCTTGAGGCAAAGGAGATCATCCTTCAGAGACTCCACGTGGGCCTCCAGATCTGATTTGCATATTGTCAGCTCCTCCAGGATCCCACGAAGGCCACTGATGTCAGTCTCTACCAGCTGGCGAAGGGACAGCTCACTCTCATACCTTTCACAGCAAGAGAGACACGCCTTGCTTGCTTGCTTTGCCAGACACTGTGTTATGTGTTAGGAATACCAGGATGAGTGACATGTGGGCTTACATTAGCCACATGCCACAATTTCCTTTATATCTCAAATAATGATAAATTCTGGATTTTTTTTGAGAGTTACAGAGAGAGACAGAGAGAGAGGGAGAGGAAGACAGATAGAGATGGGCGCACCAGCAGCCTCTCAGCTGCTGCGAACGAAATCCAGATGCACGTGCCCCATTGTGGTCAAGTGCGGCATTGTGCCCTTGCATCACTTTGCATCTGGCTAAACGTGGGACCTGGAGATTGGAACCGCTGAGATTGGAACCGGTGTTCTTTAGGCTTAGGAGGCAGGAGCCTTAACCGCTAAGCCATCTCTCCAGCCCAAATTCTGGATTTTAAAACACCCTCAATTGAAAAAAAATATTATGCAGAGCATATTTGATGTGGTGATGTAAGCATGTGTGTGTGTGTGTGTGTGTGCGCATGCGTGTGTGTGTGTGTGTGTGTGACAGAGAGAAAGAGAGAGAGGGAGAGAGAGAGAGAGAGAAAGCATGCTGTTTTTCAAACTCAAATTCCACTTACTTTGACCTAAAATCATCAGCAGCCAGCTTGCAGTTGTCCAACTGTACAGCGAGTCTGGAGTTCTCTGCCTTCGTACACAAGATCTGAGAGGTAAGCCATTATGTCAATAAGCAGCTCTTCTGAAAAAATTCAGTTAATTACTTTGAACGTGTGGGGGGGGGTGCACGTGTGCGCACACTCGGGATTCTTGCTGCTGCAAACAAACACCAGACGCTTGAGCCGCTGTTTGTGTCTGGCTTATGCGGGTGGCTTGGGACCAGAACCCAGGCCAGCAGGCTTTGCAAGCAAGTGCCTTTAACTGCACAGACCCATGAGTAACTCTTTGAAAGAAACCTAAATGCCTACTCGTTATGCTATGCTACTTCTTTTCTCGTGAAAGTCTTCGGAACTTGGCATAAAATTGTTGCCAGCCTGCCTTTCTTTTTTAACAATATCACTCCATGAAGAACAAAAACATGCAATGCCAATTTAGAAACAAAATATAGCAACAAAAAAGCATTGACTTTGAAAGTGATCTGAGACATTTAGCAATGCTGCTCAGAAGTTGGACAGTTGCATTCATGCCATCTTCCTATCTGTGATCATACATGTTCATCAGTAAAAGAACACAATTCCTAGTGAAATTAAAACTATGACATTCAAGGTCTGTGAACAAGAGTATAAATATGCAGTGTTACACATTAGGGCTTTTATGTATGATACAATTTTCCCCACTCTGTAGATGACAGAGTGGACAGATAAATGACATCTTTATATTCGTTCAATAGTGACAAGGCTGAGTCTGACTGAGATTTCCTGACTTTAATTCCCAGTAGCTCTTAGAATTCAGCCTCTTCTAGCCTAAAGATGAAGGGAACCAGAGATAGGAAAATGGATTGTTAGGGCATTGAGACTCAAAACCTTTCGTTGGAGCTCTTCAATGGTGTCGAAGTAACACTGATAATCCGGGCACACCTCTGTGGCATTGGGCTCACACTGTTCTTGGATCCTGCATTCTAGCTCCGCATTGGTCCCTCCAGGCTGCGCACCCTCTCCAGGTAGTTGGCAAGTCTGTCGTTCAGGAACTGCATGGTCTCCTTTTCATTGCTGTTGAACGCTCCTTCCTCACACCAAGCACAGCTCCCCACCAGGCACGGGCTGTTACAACTGCCAACGATATAGCATGGTGTGAGGCAGCCTGTGGGCAGGTGAGACCTGGGTGGGAAGCTCGGTGTCTGACATCTGGATGTAGCACAGGCACTGGGCAGGCAAGTTGTGTCTGCGTGACACTTTGAAGTAGGCTCACAACCCGAAGTTCTGGCACAGGACGTTGGGGAACCGTCAGAAGTCATTCTCTTAGAAGCGGAGAATAGAGACTGGTTCTAACACTCTGGATGCGTTCACTCCACAAGTCTCCTTACCTCCTGAGACTTTTATAGAGCCCCCCCCCCACCCAAATGAGTATTTACATGCCACACCACATGTTTTCTGTAGTCTGTTGGTGCCAGTTTTCAGGCAAACATCTCATTAGCTTTGTTTATTTACTGAGGAAGAATTTTATGCCTCATAAAAGGGGGATAACTTCAGGTTACTAAATCGGGTCTTACCTCATTTCCATGTGCTGGCCGGCCAAAAGACATTTCTGACAATGTCCACAGAAAGTATTGCTCTTTTGAAAGAATAAGGAACAGAAGAGAAAATTTGGCCAATCAGTAATTACGGATATAGCTCATTGCAAAAAAGGAAAAGAATATTCCTGCCGACTTTGAGTCTGTGCATTGATTGCTTGGGTCTACTTTTAAAATCAGTATTAAAACTCATTAAATGTCACTTAGTTGTTTGTGCCACCACCATGTAAATGGTCTTTGTGATGATCGATCTTGAAGTGCTTTTGGTGAGCTTAAAGTATGTGCTTACATGGTAAAGGAACAAGATATATATGCTATATACTGGGCTCAAAACATGTGCCTCTAAGGCAAAGAGCAAGGTGTGTACTATATAATAGGATCAAAGTTCTTCGAGGGACTGGAAGTTCTTGAGTGTAAAATCTCCCTCATAGGTTCGAATGTTTGGGCACTTGGTCCCTAGCTGGTGGTGCTGTTAAGGAAGGTTGTGAAACCTTTAGGCGATGGAGCCTTTCTGGAGGAAGTGTGTCACTCGTGGACCTTGAGGTGTTATAGCTGCCTTCCCATCCTTTTCTTTCTGTCTGCTTCTTTCTGTTTTGAAAATTTTATTTATTTGTTTGAGAGAGAGGGAGAGAGAGAGAGAGAATGGGCACGCCAGGGCCTCCAGACACTGCAAACAAACTCCAGATGCATGCTCCACCTGTGTATCTGGCTTATGTGGGTCCTGGGGAATCAAACCTGGGTCCTTAGTCTTCGCAGGCAAGCACCTTAACTGCTAAGCCTGGAGTTGCACCATTTGGCACAATCATCAGTAATGGGTGAGTGGTTTAGTCACTCCATGTCTTCTCTAGCATTTGGTCTTGCTATGCATTATAATTTTAGACATTTTACTCATTGCAAAGTATAACATTTCCTTGGTGATTATTTATATGAAATAGCTTTTCATTATTTTTACTGGTTCATTGTATATGTATAATTTTTTTGTGAAGCAGCCATCCAATCTTTTGCTTAATTTTCATGGGTTCTTTATCTTTTTTTCCCTGGTTTTTCGAGGTAGGGTCTCTCTCACTGTAGCCCAGGCTGACTTGGAATTCAGTCTGTATTCTCAGGGTGGCCTTGAACTCATGGCAATCCCCCTACCTCTGCCTCCTGAGTGCTGGGATTAAAGGTGTGTGCCACCATGCCTGGTTCTTTATCTTTTTGTTACTGATATTTGGAAATTTCTTTTATTGTTTTAGTACAATTTTCTTTGACAGTGACTGGCTTTTTAGTTATTTATTTTATTTGGTTTTTAAATTTTTAAAAATTTTATTTATTAGAGATAGAGAGGGGGGGAAGAGTGAGAATGGGTGCACCAGGGCCTTTAGCCACTGCAAACAAACTCCAGATGCATGCACCACCATGTGCATCTGGCTTATGTGGGACCTGGAGAATCGAACCGGGGTCCTTAGGCTTCTTAGGCATGAGCCTTAACTGCTAAGCCATCCCTCCAGCCCTGGTTTTAAAAATTTTTTACATGTGTGTGGTGTGCATGCATGTGTGTTTTTATATGTTTGGATGCACATATGTGTGCAGTATCTGTGGGAGTGCTTGGGGAGGCCAGATGTCAATGTTGGATGCCTTTCTCAAGTCATTTTCCATTTTATTTTATTTTAAAATGTTTTAAAAATATTTATTTATGAGAGGGGGCATATATATGTATATTTTATATAAAATTTATATTTATAAAATTCATATTACATATATATGTGTGTGTGTGTGTGTGTGTGTGTGGAGAGAGAGAGAGAGAAGGCTACACCAGGGCCTCCAGACACTACAAACAAATTCCAGATGCATGTACCATCTTGTGCATCTGGCTTACATGGGTACTGCGGAATTGAACCTGGGTCCTTAGGCTTGACAGCCAAGCTGCTTAACCACTAAGCCATCTCTCCAGTCACCCATTTTAGTTTTTGAGAAGGGATCTTTCCCTGAACCAAAAGCTCATCCATTTGGCTAGTCTAGCTAACCAGTGAGCCCTAAGGATCCTTGTGTCTTTGCCTCCCCAGCACGGGGATTGCAGGTGCACACTACCACAGCCAGCTTCTGTGTGGGTGTTGAGGATCTGATCTCAGTTCCTCATGCTTGTGCTGCAAGCACTTCACACAGTGAGCTATTTTCCTAGTCCACTTTTTAAAATGATGCCTTTGATGAATATAGGGTTTTTTTTTTTTTTTTTACATATGTAGTGTGTGTGTGTGTGTGTGTGTGTGTGTGTGTGTGTCATATGCACATGTTGGCACAGATGTCCTGGCAGGTGAATGGAGGCCAGAGGACAGTGTTAGATGTCCTTCCTCAATCACTCTTCTAGGTATTTATTTGAGAGGGAGTCTCTCTCTTTCTGAATGCAGAGCTGTGATTTTCCTGAGCCTCAGTGACTTTCTGGTCTCAGTTTCCCACAGGACCAGGGTTGTAAGTGTATGTGGTTATACCCAGTTTTTCCTGTGGGTCCTGGGGAATGGAATTTAGGTGGCCTCAGGCTTTCAGGCCTTCAGGCTTGCAGCAAGCACCCTCACCTACCAAGCCATCTCTCCAGCCTGAGTTGTTATCTTGATGACATGTTGATAAGTTTTTAAAAAATTATTTATTTGTAAGCAGAGAGAGAGAGATAGAAGACAGGCAGACAGAGAGGGAATGAGCATGCCAGGGCCTCCAGCCACTGCAACCAACTCCAAATGTATGTGCCCCTTGTGCATCTGGCTTATGTGGGTCCTGGAGAATCGAACCGGGATCCTTTGGCTTTGCAGGCAAACACCTTCACTGCTAAGCCATTTCTCCAGCCCCTGTTGGTAAGTTTTCATGGTTACTTTGTGCTGTTTCTTCTCTCAGACATATTTGTGTTCTATGAAGTGATTTTTCAGCTCATAGTTTGATATCTTAATTCTTCCACTAGCTTTATAATTTAATTTGACATTTTGGTTTGTGGAGGCATCTTAACTTTCTGTGCATTATGTATAAAGTTAAAGTGCATTCTTCCACCACTCACTTGGTCCTACATGATCCTCACAGATTGGAGTGACATCATCACCAAAGATCTGTTGCTGAGCCTGCTCAGGATCTATTCATTCCTTTTCCAATCTCTTTTTCTCCAGTTGGTTTTAGTTTTGATAAATTTGATCAACCTTAAAAATCACTTGATATATTCAAATTCACTTACCTCATTTCTAATTGGCTCTGTCCAATTTTCTATGGAGACCATACACTGGATTCTTCATTTCTAGGGGACTTTCATTTTACTCTCTCATTTAATTTAAATAACTTAATTCATTAACTTAAATTTATTAACTTACCTAATTAATTTAAGGACAGCTTAATGTTTCATTTTTCTGATGAGATTCCTTACTTTTTCCTTTTATAGCTCCCCTGTTGTTTAAATTATTTGTTTATTTATTTGCAAAGAGAGAGAAAGAGAATGGCTACATCAGGGCCTGCAGCTGCTGCAAATGAACTCCAAATGCATGCGCCACTTTGGACATCTGGCTTTAAGTGGGGACTGGGGAATTGAACCCTGGTCATTAGGCTTTGTAGGCAAGCATCTTAACAGCTGAACCATCTCTCCAGTTTGGACTCATCTAGTTTTTTCCTTTAAGTCCTTGAAACTATTTATAATCACTGTTTTAAGATACCTATTTACTACTTTCAACATCTGTGTTGTTGTCTTGTGATAGGGTTTCAATATGTAGCCAAGGATGGCCTTGAACTTGAACTTGTAGCAATCCTCCTGCCTCAGCTACAGAGTGCTGAGTTTACAGGTCTGTGCTACCATGTGTAGCTTCTTACATTTATTTTAAAAATATTTTTATTTATTTATTTACAAGCAGAGTGAGATAGAGGAGAGAGAGAAAATGTGAGTGCCAGGGCCTCCAGCCACTGTAAACAAATTCCAGATGCATGTGCCACCTTGTGCATCTGGCTTTATGTGAGATTGGGGCATCAAACTTGGGTCCTTTGACTTTGCTGACAAGTGCCTTAATTACTAAGTCGTCGCTCCAGCTCTCCATTCAGCTTTGACTCCTTCCTAACCACTGTCTGCTATGTACATGGCATTTCATTTCACACACGTGCAACCCAGCCCTCTTACAAGTAATTGAGAAGGACTTTTCCACAGACATGTGCACCCACTGATCTACATCGTCTTCCTCTCCAGGATAACGTCCAGCTTCCATTTAGATGTATGACTTCTGCCTCACACTTGCCCTATCTATGTTATCCATGCTCCTCTTGAATTCTTTCCTCTGTCTTCTCCTCTATGCCCAGTTGATGACATAACCTCACTGTCTAGTGTTTCTTTGATCCCCTTTTGTCCTTTGTATCCTTTATTTTTTGAGAGAGAAAGAGAGAGTCAGAGAGAAACAGAGAGAGAGAGAGGAAGAGGCAGAGAGAGAGAATGGGAGCGCCAGCAGCCTCTCAGCTGCTGTGAACAAATTCCAGACATGTGCGCCCCCTTGTGGGCAAGCTCAGCATTGTGCACTTGGGTCACTTGCATCTGGCTAAACTTGGGACCTGGAGAATTGAACGGGCATTCTTAGGCTTGGCAGGCAGGTGCCTTAACCGCTAAGCCGTCTCTCCAGCCCCTTTGTATCCTTTTAACCACAGCTCCACATCAGTCTGTGCTTGATTATATCTGTCTTCTCTTCATACTCATGAAAATAAACCTCATTATTCCCAACTTGGTGGTCCTGCAGCACCGGTAGAACACATCGTGCTTTTGATTCAAACACAGCAGATGGCATTCAATAACTACTTGTGAACTGCATATAACAATGAATGTTTATTAGATCTATCTCATCTGCTAGCCAGCTCATTTTCAATAGGGATAATTAAACACGGGATCCACAGTAGATACTTATAAATGTTGATTGAATGAATGATGTTATTGTATTATGAGATATTTTCATAACTCGGTCAGGCCATCTGAATTAGCTGATATGGTTTATCATAGTTGATCTTCAGGTCACACTCAGTATTTCCCAATCTCTCTTAAGCAAGTTTAAAATAAATTGTGTGTTCCTGGGAGTGGTTGGAGCACTCTTTTAATCCCAGCACTTGGGAGGTAGATGTAGGAGGATTACCGAGAGTTTGAGGCCACCCTGAGACTACGTAGTGAATTCCAGGTCAGCCTGAGCTAGAGCGAGACCCTTCCTTGAAAAAAACAAACAAAACAAAATTGTGTGGTGCCAGTGGTTGACATTAGGTGTCTTCCTTGATTAAATAAAGAGGAGAGCTGTATTTTTGCAGAGGCATGATCATCACTTCAGCTAGTTTAGCTAGCCAGCTTGGCCGGGGGCAGTTTCCTGTCTCTACTTCCTGCATACTGGGATTACAGATGGATGGCTGCCACACTATTGTGGGTGCTCACAATCCAACTACAGTCCTCATGCTTGCGAAGCCAGCGGTTTATCCACTGAGTCATATCTCCAGCCACTGTAACTTTTTTAAAAAATTATTTTTAGGGCTGGAGAGATGGCTTAGCGGTTAAGGCATTTGCCTGCAAAGCCAAAGGATCCTGGTTGTACACTCTAGGACCCACGTTAGCCAGATGCACAAGGGGGTGCATGCATCTGGAATTTGTTTGCACTGGCTGGTGGCCCTAGTGTGCCCATTATCTTTCTCTCTCTCTTTCTCTGCCTCTTTCTCTCTGTCAAATAAATAAAGAAAAAAATATTTTTATTTTATTTATTTTTGGAGAGAGAGACAGACAGAGAAAGAGGAAGGGGCGACAGATAGAGAATGGGCGCGCCAGCAGTCTCTCAGCTGCTGTGAACGAAATCCAGATGTGTGCGCCCCCTCGTGGTCAAGTGCAGCATTGCGCCCTTGCGTCACTTTGCATCTGGCTAAACGTGGGACCTGGAGATTGGAACTGCTGGAAATTGGAACCAGGGTTCTTAGGCTTAGCAGGCAGGCGCCTTAACCGCTAAGCCATCTCTCCAGCCCAAGAAAATATATTTTAAAAATTATTTTTAGGTTAACATACAAAGTAATGGGTTTCATTCTGGCATTTTCATACATATGCATCATTATACTTTGTCATCATTCATTTTTCCCATCCCACAGCCCTCCTCCTCCCAGTATTCCTGATGGTTGGTCCCCTTCCTTCTCCCAGGTAGCCTCCCTTTTAGCTTTCCTAGGATATGCGTTCCATTAATCTCTCTCCCCACCATCTATTATCTCTTTCTCACTTCTCATGACCCCTCCTTTCTAGTTTCATCACACACAGACACACACACACAGAGTTTTAAATTTGGGTTTTGCATCTAAAAGAAAACATGAAGTATTTGTCTTTCTGAGTCTGGCTTATTTCACTTCACATAAGGGTCCTAGTTCCATCCATTTTCCTGCAAATGTCATGCTCATTTTTTAACGGCTGCACAAAATTGCATTATGTATATCTGCACCACATTTTCTTCCTGCATTCATCCACTGATGTACATTTCCTGACTATTGTGAATAGCACAGCAATACACATCGATTAAACCAGTGTAGAGAGGACAAGTCAGGAAGCGTTGACTTTCAAGCTTGTCTGCGCACTGAACTCTCAAACTAGGCTGTTTGGTTTTCTTCAAATAGCAAGAAACACAAGAACAAGATGTTTTGCTGTGCTGACACTATTTTCAATTTTACCGGTTTTCTGACTTTTTTCCTTAAAATGCCAACAATGGGAGTTAAGAAACACGTTTCATAGAATTCACACAAAAAATAAACAAAAGCAATTGTACACATTTGTGCTATGCCAGAGACACAAAATTTATTAGGAAGATCATGAAGACGTTCCTCAGTTTGCAGAAAGCTCCCACCTAAGACTGAACACAGGATTCCCAAACACCAGAAGGAAAGGACAGGTTCACACGAAGGAGTCAACTAGCCTTCAGAAGCCTTTAGGCATTCGCTGTTCAAACTGCAGTTGGTTACAAGGTAACAGCTACATTGGAAGTCCCTTGGTTTCCTGGTGGGAGGGCCGTTGTCAGTGACTGACATCCAAATTCTGAAACAGAACCACTAATGGCAGGTACTGAGACAGCTTGATGCTAAAGCTTCTAGGTTGGCTCTTTTAGTGACAGGCACAGGATCCACCAATCAGCAGCACCTTGGGGTGCAGGGCTCCTCACAGCCGGGCTGGACATAGGTGGTGAGGTTCAGGGTCAGCAGGCCTGGAGTTGGCTGGCTGGAGTTGAGCAGGAAGCAGGTGGGCACACAGGGCTGAGGAATGTGGCAGGGTGGGGGGCAGTTGTCACAGCAGGTGGGCTCCAGTTGCCAGATGGTGTGTGGGCAGGTGCTGGGCAGGCAGACCCCACAGCGGCAGGACTTGTCGGAGGAGCAGATGGTGGTGGCGGGGCCAGTGGGGACGCTACAGCAGCGGGCAACACAGCAAGCCATGGTGATGGAGTGTGATTGGCTGTTGGTATGTGGGAGAGATGGCGTTTCTGAGGGTCAAATGTCTCTTCTTGCTCTGGGATTCTTTTATACCCTTCCCGGTGGGTGTGGGCCCAACCAGAAGGCTTCTTTCCTGGTTCTCACTTAGGTTCGCGGTCCCATTATCCTTTAATTGGTCTGCGATTTAGATGCCTGCAAAGAGTCTCTGTTCTCCTAATTAACTTTTATTTGAGTTCATTGCTAAATCTGAACTGATTAGTCTTGCTGTTTGTCACTGGAACACAGCTTTATGAGGTATCACCCATGGCTTCTGCTATTATAATGCCACCACCAGTCCTGCTGGGGACAGTGGCCCCACAGTCATCTGTGGTATGCCGGCCTTCCACTGCTGGTAGCCTTAATTCTCTCTCATTTTTTTTTTTTATCAGTTGGGTTGAAATCTTCCAAGCTGAACTTCACTGAGTTGCTTTCTGTTAGTTTCGAGGCATTTGAAGATCAAAATGATATCAACGTGGGAAAACAGTGTCATGAAAACTGTGGGAAAGCTGCACAGATACTATTATTTCAGTGTTGTATAAAATATATGATATAATCCTATATCATATGTATGATATAAAATATCATGTGTTCATTAAAATTTGGAAGCTGCAGAACATATAAAGATACCCCAGCCATAATCATCAGAAATTATTGATATTTTATATATCATAGGATCGTTTTTGAATACATGTTTTCATTTATTTATTACATTTCTGGATTCATATTGTATGCAAAGTCTATAACTTATTTTTTAACTTAAACACATATTTTTATTATCATATATTCTTTTTTCTAATTTTATTTTTATTTATTTTAGAGAAAGAAACACACAGAGAGAGAAATAGAGAGAGAGAGAGAGAGAGAGGATGGGCTCACCAGGGCCTCCAGCCACTGTAAACCAACTCCAGATGCATGTGCCACCTTGTGCATCTGGCTTACATGGTTCTGGGGAATTGAACCTGGGTCCTTTGGCTTTTCAGGCAAATGCCTTAACTGCTAAGGCATCTCTCCAGCACTATGTTATATTCTTAGACTTAAGAATATTAATTTTAATGTTTCTTATTATTCCTCTGATAGTTGTATACCTAAGTCACTTTAAAATTTCATATTATTAAGCACTTAGGTTTTTTCAACTTTTCCTATGATGATTGTGACAATAAAGGACAGGTATGTGTGCATGTTTGTTCACATTTCCAATTATTTCAGAAACAATTATTAGAGCTATAGGTACCAATGTTAATTTTTTTTTTGATCATCATTGCCATACTGCCCTCCAGAATGGTCCCACTTGCATATTTTCACTTTCAGGAGTGCTGGGAATCTAAGCCAGGCTAGCAGGCTTTACAAGCATGCACTTTCAACCACTGAGCCTTCAAATAAATAAGTAAAATTAATGAAAGAGAAATACATCTATGGGTCGAGCACATACACCAATAAAGTTTTTTTGAAAATGTTTCTATGGTTGTCCTTGAAAGAGAGGACTTGTGACATTGGATGGTACCAAGGACCCCCTTCAGATTTATCTTCGCACGGATATCTGCAAAATTGTACACCCTATTACTTGGGACTGAAAACATAGTTCACTTGTTATTTAAGAAAAATTGATTAAAGATGTGTTGGGGCTGAGGAGATGGCTCAGCAGTTAAAGGCACTTGCTTGTAAAGCCTACTGCCTCAGGTTCAATTCCCACATAAGCAAGATGTAAAAAGTGCTACAAATGTTTGGTGTCCCTTTACAGTGGCTAGAGGTCCTCATGCATCCATGGGCATGTGTGTGTGTGCACACACACACACATGCACATGCAAATAAATAATAAAAATTTAGAAAACACAGTAGTGATCATTTCTCATGTGCCATACACTGTGATAAATGACAGCTACACAGAAGTGAACAAAATCAACTTTATCCTTGTCTGCATGCAATTTGTAGTCTGGTAGAAAGGTTTCTCACACATATATTATAAATTTCTGGCATTATGTATTATTATAGTGAGGGAAAAGATTAGTTTCTAACAGCAAAATTAAAAATAGACATTATTTGACACTATAAGGAAACATTGCAAGGAAAAAATGGCTTGCAGACACAATCAGAATTTCACGGCAGAAAGAAAGATATCAATCTCCTATCCAGAATGCAATATGACTTTGTATCCACATCATGCTTCTGTAGTTATAAACAAGACTTAAGGTTCTAGCAGACAAACAGTTATGCAGAACCAAACATATGATGAGAACCTTTTTTATTGTCAAGACGTGCAGTACACATTTATGAAAGTATACTTCCCCTATGGTGGCTGGGAATTACTCTCCTTTGCTTATAAATGAAGACAGCGAGACCTAGAGATGTGAGATAATTATTTTTAGATCATCTACTGACTCGCATGTTACAAACTAAATATAGGACTCAGTGGCATTGAGCTACCCTTCATGTGGTTAAAAATGGAAGTTTATACCATGTGTCAGAGATATGAAACATATTGTTTCTGAAAACAAATGGTCTCTCTCCGTGGTGTTAATTCCGGAAAACCACAATGATTCTGGATTAAATAGTAGGTTTCCAAAGTGCTAAAAGTCTGCCTCCTGGCTTCTATGTACTGCTCACTCAAAGTAGAACTATGAAAAAGCAGGTAGGGCTTGTCTGGGAACTCTCTCTCTAAGGTAATGGGTCCTTTGAGGACTCATTAAAAAAAAAAGATTTTATTTTTATTTATTTATTTATTAGAGAGAGAGAGAGAGAGAGAGAGAGAGAGAGAGAGAGAGAGAGAGAGAGAATGGGCATGCCAGGGCCTCCAGCCACTGCAAAAGAACTCCAGATGCATGTGCCACCGTGTATCTGGCTTACATGGGACCTGGAAAATCGAACCTGGGTCCTTAGGCTTCACAGGCAAGCACCTTAACTGCTAAGCCATCTCTCCAGCCCTCTTTTGAGGACTCTTTAAAAAAAAAAATTTTATTATTTATTGGAGTTTCAAAGGGGAAAGTGGGGGTGGAGGGAAGGAATTATCATAGGATATTGTCTACAATTATGGAAATTGTCAATAAAAATTTTAAAAAATATTTTATTATTTATTTATTTGGGAGAGAAAGAGGGGGGAGGGAGGGAGAGAATATGGGTGTGCCAGGGCCTCTAGCCACTGTAAAGGAACTCCAGACATATGTGCCATCTTGTGCATCTGGCTTATGTGGGTACTGGGGAATTGAACCTGGGTCCTTAGGCTTTGCAAGCAAGCACCTTAACTGCTAAGCCATCTCTCCAGTTTTGAGGACTCTTAAAACATTCTGAAGTGTTTGTTCTTCTGCTTCTGTGCCCTAGATATTCCCTACCCAAACATTCTTCAGGTATTGTCTCAATGTTTTTCTAGATTGGGTCTCCATGTGTGGTTTATGTATATTCTCCAATATATATGATATGTACAACAACACACATTCTTTTATTTTTTTTAAAGGTAGGGTCTTACTCTGGCCCAGGCTGACCTGGAATTCACTATGTAGTCTCAGGGTGGCCTCAAACTCATGGTGATCCTCCTACCTCTGCCTCCTGAGTGCTGGGATTAAAGGTGTGCACCACCACGCCTGGCTACACATTCTTTTTTTAAAGTACTTTTTTATTTCTCGAGGTAGGGTTTCACTCTGGTCTAGGCTGACCTGGAATTCACTATGTAGTCTCAGGGTGGCTTCGAACTCATGGTGATCCTCCTACCTCTGCCTCCCAAGTGCTGGGGTTAAAAGCGTGTGCCAACACACCCAGCTTAAAGTACTTTTTAATAAAAGGGGGAAGAGAGAGAGAGAGAGGAGAGAGGGAGAGAGAGAGAAAGAGAGAGAGAGAGAATGGGCATGCCAGGGCCTGTAGTCACTGCAAACGAACTCCAGATGCATGTGCCAACTTGTGCATATGACTTATGTTGGTCCTGGGAAATTGAACCTGGGTCTTGGCCATGCAGGCAAGTGCATTAACCACTAAGCAATCCCTCCAGCCCAGCACACACATTCTTTGAAGGCCCAGAAAAGAGTAGTCTCCATGAGATAAAGTTATGTAGGTTGGTGAAATCAACTTATGGATTAAACCACATTTTATTAGTGTTTCATTGTTTTTTTCTTTTTGTATTTTTGAGCCAGGTCTCACTTTGTAGCCCAGGCTGGCCTTGAACTTTCTAGCCTCATGCCTCAGCCATGCACCACTATACTCAGCTTTAAGCAAAGTTTTAACACTAGCTCTCAACTCGCCACCTGAACATCCTGACATTCTATTGACTTGGATAGAACGGTTGTGGCACTTGGTGGCCAACAGGAGGATGTTTTAGGGCCTGGATGCTAGAATTGACTAGCAGAGTTCTAAGTGGAAATTCACCAAATGACCTTACAAGGAGATCTTACAATCACCTGCTGATTTCGAGCTATGAGATAATTAACCCATTCTCTTGTAATTGGATGTGATAATTTTGTTACATTTTCTTACATGAAAAAATGTCTCCTGCATATTTTAAATTAATGTCATAAATTTGCTCATTAAATGTTCTTTCTTGGGCTGCAGAGATGGCTTAGCAGTTAAAGTGCTTGCCTACAAGCCAAAGAACCCAGGTTTGACTCCCCAGAACCCATATAAACCAGATACACAAGGTTGTGCATGTGTCTGGAGTTCGTTTATAGTGGCTAAAGGCCCTGGCTCTGTCTCTCCTTCTCTCTCCCCTCCCTCTCTCTCTTTTAATAAATAAAAATAAAATGCTTTTAAAAAGTAATCTTTCTATTTGTATTGGAGCCTTTATTATGTGGGAAATAATTGTACTTGAGAGTCAGGAAGACCAGAGATTCTTTGTAACTAACTTTATGACTTTGAGAAGGCCATGAACTTCGCTTTTTTCATATATTAGTCTTGTTTTGAGGATTAAATGAATATATATATATATATGATTCACCTAACAAAAATTAGGTAAATAAATGTCATCTCCCTCAAAGTTGCATTTGTAAGAGGAAGAGGAGATTAGAGAAAGCGAACATAAAATTTAGCAAGCCATGGGAGTAACCTAGTGCTAAGTGATTCCTTCATTTGAAATGTTTTAAAATTAAAAATCGTTATTTATTTTTGTTGGGCGTAGTGCCACATACCTTTAATCCCAGCACTTGGAAAGGAGAAATAGGAGGATGTGGTAGTTTGAATATATGGCCCCCAATATATTCAGGGTTTTATTAGTTGTAGTTTGCATCTGCAATCACCTTGCTAGAGGCACTGTCACTGGGGCCCGTCTTAAGGTGTGGTGGTGGGTTTGAGATTCCATTGTAAAGATATGCAAAGTGTGCCTAATAGGAGTTCCTGAAGTGTGCTGGGCTTTTGGCTGTAGTTTTGCTCAGTGTGCTATGTAGCTGGCGGCTTGGTTTTTCTCTCTCTTGCCTGGTCCTGTGAGAGCAGGCCGCTTCTCCTGCCATTATGGAACTTCCCCTGGATCTGTAAGCTTCAATAAATAATATCCCTTCCTCCATAACAGTGCCTGGTCTGGAAGTTCATCTCGATGAACCTGAAGCTGTCTGCTACAGAGGATCACCATGAGTTTGAAACCACCCTGAGACTACATAGTGAATTCTAGGTCAGCCTAAGCTAGAGCGAGACCCTGCCTCAGGAAAAAAAAAAAATCATCATTCATTTTTGAAAAGAAGAAATATACTCATGTGCTAGCATAAATGAAGAACACATATGGCCAGAAAAATAAAATTTATTAGAAAACCCATTAGGAGATTCTTTTGCCTCCATGAAAATGTTCAACACAGGAAATAAGATCCAAGAAACAAAATGACTAAGAAAACATAACTTAAAGTCTTATAGATTTCAATAGCTTTTTGGTAATAGAAGACAATCACCTGATCAAATGAGCCAAATGGTTATTCAGCTAAGCAACCACAAGCAAATTTCTTGGCTTTGTTCCCATTAAAATCAAAGGTAGGGTTTTCATGTTTAGGCCATCTGGTTTACTTCAACATCTGGATGAAACATCAAGGCAAATAGACAGTGGATAGACAGCTCCTGGGGTCTTCAGTATTAGGCACGGAGCACCAATTAGCAGCACCTTGGGGTGCAGGGCTCCTCACAGCCGGGCTGGACATAGGTGGTGAGGTTCAGGGTCAGCAGGCCTGGAGTTGGCTGGCTGGAGTTGAGCAGGAAGCAGGTGGGCACACAGGGCTGAGGAATGTGGCAGGGTGGGGGGCAGTTGTCACAGCAGGTGGGCTCCAGTTGCCAGATGGTGTGTGGGCAGGTGCTGGGCAGGCAGACCCCACAGCGGCAGGACTTGTCGGAGGAGCAGATGGTGGTGGCGGGGCCGGTGGGGACGCTACAGCAGCGGGCAACACAGCAAGCCATGGTGATGGGGTGTGATTGGCTGTTGGTATGTGGGAGAGATGGAGTTTCTGAGGTTCAAATGTCTCCTGTCACTCAGGCTCTTTTATACCCTCCCCGGTAGGGGTGGTCCAATCAGAGTGCTTCCTTTCTGTCTTTATTTTTGTTTATGACACCCTTTTCCCATAAGATTATGTAATCAGTTTGGTATTTTCTTGTCTACTGAGAGTTTCTGCCCTCATTAATTTAATCATGGTTTTGACTCACTCACTGGCTGCCGTTTTTGCCATAAGATCACCACGTTTTATCCTTGTGACATTCTTGCAAGCCTTGCATGAGCCATGGGTAATCTGTCCTGGGGACAATTCAGATACAGTTTTAGAGGTTAAACTCTTTTTGGTTTCCCCTCCCTTTTAATTTTACATAGTATGCATAATATGACGTGGCTTGTAATTACCAGTATTAGCAAAAGCAACTCAAATGATCAATTGGACCATTTTCAGCTCAATGAAGCCACTGGGGATATGACTACTAATTGATGAATATTTCACCTGACAATATGTATATGTATCTCAAACATATTTGCTTTGATGATGTAATTCAGGATCTCTGAATTATGTAGCAATGTAGATGTCACACAGACTAGGATAGGGATAAACTTGTTTTCATTATTTGAAATAAATCTATAGTGAGTTTTCAAAGGTTATGTTACACTGTTTTTCCTCCCTGGATTCTTTTTTTTTTTAAATTTATTTATGAGAGAGAGAGAAAAAAAATGGGCACACCAGGGCCTCTAGTCACTGCAAATAAATTCCAGATGCTAGCACCACTATATACATCTGGCCTACGTGGGTACTGGGGAATCGAACCTGGCTCCTTAGGCTTTGCAGGTAAGTGCCTTAACCACTCAGCCATCTCTCCAGTCCACCCCTGTATTCTTGAAGATGAATAAAAGTGTAAAACCATGGAAAGGAACAGTCCACCCAGTTGCTTGCCTTGGTTGGAGATAGCATTAAAGGGCTCGATCTTCATTTTCTACATGAGTGACATACACACTTTAAAACAAAACACGAGTAACCGTGGGTTTTAGAAGATTCTAGAATCTTATTCACCCCACTGTAGGACTAAGACATTCCAAAGTCATTTTGTTGTGAGCTCTATATTCAGCATGTTTATCTGTTTGTTTCTCTTGGCTCTTCAAGTCCATTATAAGTTCCTCAGCCCTTCATCTCACCTTGACGGGTCTTTCTGTAGGCTGTGGAGCAGGTGGTTGCACTAGATAATCCCCAAGGTGCAATATTTGGTGGTTCCAACCTCTTCACACACCTCCTTAGCATAAAGCTACTTAGCAAGTGGAATCTCAGTTACGTGATTTATTGGCAAGGGATTGTTGATTAAATACAAAGCACACATTCCTTGGTGAGTTCTTTCAGTGAGGACATTATCCAAGCCAACGTGGCACGTCTAAGAAGAACGAAGACTGAAAAATCGGTGGAAAGTGTTGGCAGTGTTTGTGTCGTACATGATGTGTGAGACAAGCCTGTTCATGTAGTGGGTTTAGTTTTTTTTTTTTTTTTTTCTGAAATAATGGATGTTTGTCACAAGGCATATCAGATAAAAATGAAGGCGAGTCTCTTCTGGAGTTCACACCTCTGTGATCTCACTCGTGTTGTTTCTTTGGCTTAATATGTCCTTTCCTAATTCTCTGCTTCTCAAATCCTACTCATGCTTCAAGATTCAGCGCAAATATTTCCTCCCTAAACAAATGAGGTCTTCCTTTTAGATGTTGCCATCCTTTGCTGTCACTGAACATGCTGCCTGCCATTTCATTAAACCTTGCTCCACTTAAAATTTTAACATTTGTTTTTCTTTATTTATTCAAGAGAGAGAGAGCTAGATAATGAGACAGAGAGGGAGAGAGAATTGGCACACTATAAACAAAGTCCAGACACATGAGCCACCTTGTGCATCTGTGGATTTATGTGGGTCCTGGGGAGTCAAACCTAGGTCCTTTGGCTTTGCAGACAAGTGCCTTAACTGCTAAGCCATCTCTCCATCCCTAAATCTCCCTTTTAATATAAAAGATAAATATTTAGGGCTGGTCTCATAGTCTACTCTTCAGATCCCACGTAAGCCAGACACACAGTAATGCAAGCTTGCAAAGTTACACATGCACACAAGGGGGTGCATGTGTCTGAAATTTGATTGCAGTGGCTGAGACCCTGGCACACCAATTCTCTTTCTGTCTCTCTTGCTCTTACTCTCTCGCATAAAAAAGGCCAGTCTGTTGAGCTTGCCTCAAAAAAATATTTTTAAAGGGGATTTATTGGCTTAGCTTAAAAGACATAGGCTGGAGCTGGGCATGGTGGCACATGCCTTTAATCCCAGCACTCGGGAGGCAGAGGAAGGAGGATTGCTGTGAATCTGAAGCCACCCTGAGACCTCATAGTGAATTCCAGGTCATCCTAGGCTAGAGTGAGACCCTATCTTGAAAACCCCCCCCCCCAAAAAAAGACATAAGCTGGGGCTGGAGAGATGGCTTAGTGGTTAAGGCGCTCGCGTGCAAAGCCAAAGGACTTCAGTTTGATTCCCCAGGACCCACATAAGTCAGATGCACAAGGTGGCACATGTGTCTGGAGTTCATTTGCAGTGTCTGGAAGCCCTGGCACACCCATTCACATTCTCTCTCTCTCTGTCCCTCTATCCCCCTCCCTGCCTCCCGCTTTCTGTCTCTCAAATAAATAAAAATAAATTTAAAAGAAAGACATAGGCTGGGAAGTCCAACATTAGCCATCTACAGGTCGGAAGCATCAGAGAACCTCGTAGCTTCTCAATCCATGAGGCTAGAGCATTGAAGAACTCAGTAACTGCACAGTCCACAAGGCGGAATGAAGGCTGCAGGGTCCATGAGAGATGCACACAGGAGTGAGTAGCAAGGGGAGCCAGGCAAAAAGCACACACTGGTGAGTAGTGTGGACAGCCAGACAAAAGAAAGGCACTTGGTCCATTTACATTTATCTTTTCCTCCCCAAATCAAGATTCCTGAAAGCTGGAATCACAGCGTACTCCTGCTCATGTCCTTCACGCATAGGAGGATTTGATAAATATTTATTGAGTTGTACTAAATACCAGGTGAGAATGTGTGTTGATGTTTAATTACCAGCTTCTCTGTTCTCTGGCCCTTGAAGGACATACTTGAGTTTATTTAAATAGGAAACAACCACAACAACAAACAAAAAAAAAAAAAAAAAAAAAAAAGGCACTGATTTTGGAATTATACAATTCTAAGCTTAGAAAGAAATTCTTTTATCATCTGTGCCATTTTCTTCAGGTCTCTTCATATCTCTGTGTGACTTCTGTAGCCCAGAAGATTTGTGATGATGTCATCAGAAAGCACAAAGCTGCTGGAGACACTTGTGGCTTCATGATGCATGCGTCAAGAGTCTTTGGATAATTATAGCATTAAACATTGAGACAGTACATGGCTTGGAAAATAGTGGCGTTTATTTATTTTTAAAATAAATTTCCCCACTTCTTTAAATCATTGTCCAAAGCAGAGGAAGAACACTGCCACAAAGCTGAAGGCACAGGGTCGAAACATCTTAGTCCTCAGCTCCCCATTAAAGGACATTTGCTAAGCGATCCTTAATGGCCATCGAAGGTCCCTAGGACAATGTGGGCAAACTCTCTGGCTAGCAGCAAGGGGATTCACACTCACAAGGCTTGACACACGTGGCGAGAGAGAACCCATTCAGGTTTGGGACATGTTGGGACTTGCTGAGCAGCCAACAGGATGACACGTAGGAGTCAGGCACACAGCAGGGTGGGGGGCAGGTGGCACAGCAGCAGGTGGGCTGAAGGAGGCTGATCTTGTGTGGGCAGGTGCTGGGCAGGCACAGTCCACACGGGCAGCATATGTCAGAAGAGCAGAGGGTGGTGGCTGGGCCAGTGGGGACACTGCCATATCCCTGGAGACAGGAACCAGAGCATGACATGGTCACGGTGGGTCAGGAATAGATGTTTCGTTCGTTGCCCCGGAAGGTGTTCTTCCAAGAGTTGATCTTGGTGGGTCTTTTATACCCACCTATTTCAGGGAACATGGCTTTGGTTCTTCAGAATGTTTCCTTGTTTTTGTTTGCACAACCCTGCACAAATAACTCACTAACTTCTCCCATCAGCCATGGGATGAGTGCTCCTTCAGTTTTATTTGGTTGTGTTGCTGCATACAAGCTGGCTTCCTGTTGTAGTTTCAAAACAGTGTCAGCGGGGGCTGGAGAGATGGCTTAGCAGTTAGGGCTTTTGCCTGCAAAGCCAAATGATCCTGGTTTGATTCTCTGGGACCCCTGTAAGCCAGATGCACAAGGGGGCACATGCATCTAGAGTTGGTTTGCAGTGGCTGGAGGCCCTGGCGCCCCCATTGTCTCCCTCCCCCGGCCTCTTTCTCTCTCTCTCAAATAAATAAATAAATAAAATATAAAAATGGTATCAGTGAAGCTGTCTGCTTACTCAATAACATGTTAACACATTTATGCCTCCCCTGTCTTTTCTTCTTGTCTACCATTAAACTTTCTACTTACAAGTGAACCTGCTATTATGGAAGTCAGTATGGAGTTATCTCAAAAAATTAGACCACCCCTAGGTCCCAGCTATACCATTCCTGGGCATATCTCCCCTAAGGACTGCACACTTGACTACAGAGCTACTTGTTCATCCATGTTTGTTGCCGTTCTATGAACATCCAAGAACTGGAATCAGCCTAGATGCCTATCAACAGATTAATGGAAAATGAACATATACCTACACAATGGAATTCTAGTTAGTAACACAAAAATGAAAGTGTGAGATTTGCAGGAAAATGGATGGATTTTTCAGTGAAATGAACCAAGCTCAGAAAGACCAAAGCTACATGTTCCCTCGGATATGTGGATCCCATCAGATGATGTGTAAAATCTATAAGTATATATGTATAGGGAGGAAATGTGGGTGGGGCCCTCTGGAGACAGCTAGTAGCTATGAGAAAGTATAGAGATGAGTCTGAAGCGGGATGAGGGGAGAGCAAAAGGATACACGGAGGGGAGGAAGGGAAAGTGGGAAAAGAATCAACTACAACAAACTGTTTTTGAAAATTCCAGAATGAATAACTATGATTTTTTTTTATCCTTTCTATGCCAACTAAAAAAAATAAAGGAAAAAAAAGCCATAAGTGATCCTGCTGAGCATAAAGAATCAAATGATTTTTCTGGAGAACTAAGAAATGACCATTCTGGAGAGATGACTTAGTGGTTGAAGCATTTGCCTGCAAAGCCAAAGGACCCAGGTTCCATTCCCCAGGACCCACGTAAGACAGATGTACAAGGTGGTGCATGCATCTGAAATTTGTTTACAGAGGCCAAAGGCCCTGGTGTGCCCATTCTCTCTATCTACCTATTCCTCTCTAAATAAATAAATAAATAAATAAATAAATAAATAAATAAATAAATAAATAAAAGTGAAGAAAAGAAAGAAATGACCACTCTCAAATAAATCAGTGGAGTCAAAACATGTGGGAAGGTTGGTGAGATGGCTTAGTGGTTAAGGCACTTGCCTCCAAAGCCAAGGATCCACGTTCAATCTCTCTCCAGATCTCAGGTAAGCCAGATGCACAAAGGTGAGGCAAGAGCAAGGTCGCACATGCTTACTAGGTGACACAAATGTCTAGAGTTTGATTTCAGTGGCTGAGGCCCTGGCATACTATTCTCTCTCTCTCTCTAAATTACACACACACACACACACACACACACAACATGTGGGAGTTGTTTTTAACAGCTATAGATAGCATGATGGGGAGGCAAGAGCTTTATTGTCAATGTCAACTAGCTGCCATGTTAAAAGATGGAGACTCTTGTCCTAGAAAAAGGCTATTTTCTAAGGTTGCAGGTGCAACCTTTTCATAAGGAGTTGTGGGGGAGGTGTGTCAGGTAGACAGGCGCCAGGAGAGTTAAAATTTCACGTGGCCTGCATCTCCGATGCATGTGCAGGCCTCTGTTATCTGCAGGTCACTGCATGTCACAGGCTCTGTAAATCTGAAGAAAAGTTGGTGATTATAAAGTCTTGTGATTTACCTTTGTTTTACTTCCTTTTTTTACAACTATAACAAACTCTGAGATTGATGGTCAAGAAATGAAACATGGCTTTCCATGGGAGAGCAGGGGAGATGACATTTGCTGAAAACACTGGTTTTCTTTTCTCCTTCTCTTCCTCCTCCCTCCTCCTTCTCCCCTTCCTCCTCTTCTTTGTCCCTTCTTCCTCCCCTTGTTCTCCTCTCCTCCTCCTTCTTTCTTTTCCTCTTCCCTCCTCCTTCTTCCTTTCTTCTTCTCCCCCTTCTCCTCCTTTTTTCCCTTCTCCCTGTTTTTGTTAACCCCAGATAGCTTTCCCCTTTCTACTGAAGCTCACACGGAAACTTCTGAGGGCTTAAACATCAGGAAGACATCACTACGCTGTGGGTGCTGGATGCTGGATGCTGGCGGTTTCTGGAGCTAAATACAGAGGTATCTTAAACCAGAACATGGTGCTGCTGTCAGGTACCTGGCTACAGCTGGAACGAAGACCTTCTTCCTCCCTGTCGGCTTGCAGCCTCCTTCCAGCACCCTCTATTGGTAGATCTGATGGGAAAACAGTCAAAGAAACCATGTTGAGTGCCCAGCAGGACCTCCAGATTGATCAGTGGTCAGCATTCTTTGTTTAAGAGCCATCTAAATGTGTTTTAATAACTTTAATCTCCACTACCGTTTTATAAGGCATACAGTACTTCGAATAATATCAATTGCATGTGTGTTGGAGGTTTGATTTAAAACAAGACACTGTACTTCAGGAAGCCCTGTTAACAACTGGAGCATAAAGCTACATGTCTCCTCAAGGTTGATAGCAGATAAGGTTTGGTGAGAACGATCTTATCAGCTTATTGAGGGTCTTATCAGCCGCCCTGAAGAGGCAAGCCCTGGCTCACTAGAAATGGAAATCCTGAGTCACCACAGTACTTTGAGCAGTTCACCTTCACCATACTTGCAAAGGTCCGGAAGCCTGGTCTGACGAAGGGACCAGTTAGGTGGAGGGAGGAGCGCTGAATCTTCACTGGAGACCACCTGGAGACTAGCTGAGAGCAGGGTTCTGGGTTACTGGAGTCAGTAAGGATAGAAGAAAGATCTGGGTTTCAGGAGCAATTTGAAGAAGAAATAAAATCCCCTGCCTTTCTATTCTATGACCAGCCATGAGTAACGACTTACTTTAAGGGTAGTTTGTTTTACCTTGGTGTGGGTTACTGAATCAGCTCCCCAAGAGAACTAAGGAAGTGTGTGTCACATGTTCCTTATTTCTACTCGAGGTGCATGACTCAGCCGATATCCCAGTGCTGACAGTGCTAATTATTCCTGAAAGTCTGACTGCTGCAAGTCACTTGGTCTTTCCCAGCCTCAGTTTCTCCCTCTACAAAAGAGCAGGAATCTCCTCCCTTCTTTTTCCAGCAAGCCTCCAGCCAATGAGTGTTGGGTTGCACTTGGATATATACATTCCCATATAAGGAACTCAAACCATATAATGTTCTGGTGAGATGATGCTTAAACAAAAGGGAAAGCCGTTCCATGCTAAGTAAACTTCTTCTGACCTGTCATATCCTTGATTTGAGTCTCTTTTATAGTGTCTGACTCCTCTGGTTCTGTGCTGGCTAGTTTGCTGCTTACTTATACAGTTTTGGCCATTTTATACGAACAGGTAAAGAACATGTATGTACATATACAATGTACTTGTCAGCGGGGCGGGGGGGGACTTTTGATCCTTTCAAGGTAAGTTTGTTCTAGAGGTATTACAAGTTTAATATTTTTCCTATTCTAAAGAAATTGTTCAAATATCATAATTAAAAAAATTTTTTTAAATTATTTTATTTATTTTTAGAGAGAGACACAGAGAGAGAAGAGGGAGGAGACAGAATGGGCGCGCTAGCAGTCTCTCAGCTGCTGTGAACGAAATCCAGATGTGTGCGCCCCCTTGTGGGCAAGTGTGGCATTGCGCCCTTGTGTCACTTTGCATCTGGCTAAATGTGGGACCTGGAGATTGGAACCGGGTTCTTAGGCTTAGCAGGCAGGCGCCTTAACCACTAAGCCATCTCTCCAGCCCCAAATATCATAAATTTTTAAAAAATAAATAAATTAAAACCCATTTTAAGGTTTTAGAGGCAATTTGAAAGTGCTTTTTTTCCTCCTGTAAGTTATTGCTACCTCTCCAGGTACTCTCCAGATAACACTGGTCTGTGAAGCTGTTTTATGAAGATAAGAAAACTCAAAGGAGTAAGTAAGTTTGGGGGAAGTATATGCCTTATTGTTTTATTGAAAAGTCACAGAGCACTTTATCCCATTAAAGGCCCTGAGAAGCCCTCCAATGAAGAACTAACTCAGTACTCCTTATTTAAGGAAAACCTGCCTAACCTTTATTACTTGGAATTTCAAAACAGCCATATATTTTGAGCTTGAAATTTCATTGATGGTGAGTAACGGACTAATTTTTTTTCTACATTACACTGCAATGACCAATTTGTTCTTTCAATTAAGGAGGAAAGAAAAAGCAGCTGCAAATTCATTGGAAACAAAAAGAAACTTACAACATGAAACATGGCATAATGAATGTCCAGCAAAATATTTAAGCAGATTTGACAAAATGATCTATTGAAGTTTTCAGTGCTCAAACTATTACAAAGAGAGGCTAGGAAGGTGGCTCAGCAATTAAAGGTGCTTGCTTGTAAAACTGCCAGCCTAGTACCCAGGGAAAGCCAGATGCACAAAATGGCATATGCATGTGGAGTTGGTTTGCAGCAGCAGGAGACCCTGGTATACCCATACTCTCTCTCTTTTCTCTCTCTGAAATAAATAAGTAAATATTTTAAAAGCTATCACAAAGAACCAGTATCTAATTTTGAAACTGGTTCCACCATAAGCGCTCCCTGTGAGCTGGAGACACTCTTATAGTAGGATGACATGCTGTTCAGGTAAAGATAGGCATTCCACTTTCCCTAAGAGGAAACACAGAAATAAAAGAGCAATAACGCCATACTTGCTAAGCCAGAATGAAGTTTATTAATGAATAATCAAAGCGTTGTTTCTCTCAAAGAGCTGCACTATTATAGCCTAAAAGAGAGGGGGTCTCCACCTGTGCCTGAAGGGGCAGAGTGTTGAGGCGTTGAACAAAATCCACAGGCATTTGTTCTTGGGCGTTAGGGTTGGTTTAGCTTTGTTGTAAGCAGCAGTTGCTGAAGGGCAGGTGACGAAGAGGATGCTGGGAAGCCATGTCCCTGAAGCTTGGGAAAAGACTTGGCTGGTTAGCAGCAGGGCTCACAGGGACTCTCACAGCCAGGCTGAACATAGGTCGTCAGGTTGATCCCACTCAGGCCAGGAGTCGGGTGGCTGGAGTTGAGCAGCCAGCAGGTTGGCACGTACACTTCAGGCTGGCAGCAGGGTGGGGGACAGGGGTCGCAGCAGGTGGGCTGAAGGAGGCTGATCTCATGTGGGCAGGTGCTGGGCAGGCAGACCCCACAGCGGCAGGACTTGTCAGAGGAGCAGATGGTGGTGGCGGGGCCGGTGGGGACACTGCAGCAGCGGGCAACACAGCAAGCCATGGTGATGGGAGTTGGGTTTTTGTTGGGTTGAGAAGAGAAGTCACTCGATGATCTGATGGTTCTGTGTTCTGTCCTGGCTCTTATATACCCACCTTCCTGGGCGTCAACCTATTACGATGAAATTTTTCCCCATGTTTCAGTTTATAGCAGCCTCTTTAAAATCCATCTAATTACTTAAGTGTTTATTACCTAAGACACACTGCTTGCCTCATAAAAGAGATTCAGGTTGTTTTGTTGTCAAATGAGGACTCTTCCCATTGGTCAGTTGTCACATGGACAGCTTCATTTCAGTCTTCAAAGGCACTAAGGTATTATATTCCGGTCATTATACGTCACTAATCGTGGAGTTGGTATGACAGGTATCTGTGGATCTTCCCTCTGCTTTTCATCTACTCTTCTCATGAAGAGTGAAGTAGGCTTTTGTATTTCTCTTCCACCAACATTTCTATGAGGTGTTAGGGGCCCCATGACTGAAATAGTGAGAACAAGTTTTAGATTTATTCCTTGTGTCTCTAAGAAGCTGACTTAAAACTGTGTGGGTGGAATCTCTACAGAATAGCTTCGAGGTCTGTGAAAAGAAGCATTTAAAAAATATGTGGAGATGGGCATGGTGGTGCCCTCAGGAGGCAGAGGTAGGAGGATCACCATGAATTTGAGGCCACTCTGAGATGACATAGTGAATTCCAGGTCAGTCTGAGCTAGAGTGAGACCCTCCCTCAAAAGAAGAAGAAGAAGGAGGAGGAGGAGGAGGAGGAGGAGGAGGAGGAGGAGAAGAAGAAGGAGAAGAAGGAGGAGGAGGAGAAGGAGAAGAAGGAGAAGAAGGAGAAGAAGGAGAAGAAGAAGAGAGGCTAGAGAGATTGCTCAGCAGTTAGAGGCATTTGCTTGCAAATCCTGATGGCCTGGGTTCAGTTGCCCAGTAACCATAGTAAAGCCAGACGTACAAAGAGGCGCATGCATCTGGAATTCGTTGGCAGTGAAAGGAGGCCCTGGTATGCCCATTCCCCTCCCCCATTCTCTCTTGCTCTCTGCTTGCAAGTAAAGAAAATACATATTTTAAATTGTGTGTAGTGGGCTGGAGGAATGGCTTAGTGGTTAAAGCATTTGCCTGCAAATCCAAAGGACCCAAGTTTGATTCCCCAGGACCCATGTAAGCCAGATGCACAAGGTGGCACTTGCAACTAGAGTTCATTTGCAGTGGCTGGAGGCCCTGGTGTACCCATTCTCTCTCTCTCTCTCTCCCTCTCCCTCTTTCTCTCTGTCAAATAAATAAATAAAATGTATTTTTAAAATTGTGTGTAGTAGGCTGGAGAGATGGCTTAGCAGTTAAGGCACCTGCCTGCGAAGCCTAAGAACACCCGTTCAAATCTCCAGGTCCCATGTTTAGCCAGACGCAAAAGTGATGCAAGTACGCAATGTCACACATGCGCACAGGGGGCGCACACATCTAGAGTTTGTTCATAGTGGCTGAGATGCCCTGGTGCGCCCATTCTTTCTCTGCCTCTTCCTATCTCTCTCTCTCTCTCTCTGTTTCTCAAATTAAAAAAATATGTATGTGTGTAGTATATGTGATGGTGATGTGTGTATCCAGTATTCACGTGAATGTGCAGATGTGTGTACCTGTGTGTGTTCATGAAGGTCAGAGGAGACCATGGGTGTCCTTCCTCTATTGCTTATCCAAGTATTTTCTTGAGATTGAATCTCTCTCTGAACACAGAATTGTGTTTTTCACAAGGCCCAGTGGTTTTCCAGTCTCTTCCACCCTATCCTAGACTGGAGTTTTAGACATTCATGGCCACTCCTAGCTGTTTATGTTGGCCCCAGAGAATTGAACTCAGATGGAGGAGAATTGAACTCAGATGGAGAATTGAACTCAGGTAGAGAATTGAACTCAGGTGGAGAATTGAACTCAGTTGGAGGAGAATTGAACTCAGATGGAGAATTGAACTCAGGTGGAGAATTGAACCCAGGTGGAGATTTGAACTCAGGTGGAGGAGAATTGAGCTCAGATGGAGAATTGAACTCAGGTGGAGGAGAATTGAACTCAGATGGAGAATTGAACTCAGGTGGAGAATTGAACTCAGATGGAGAATTGAACTCAGGTGGAGGAGAATTGAACTCAGATGGAGAACTGAACTCAGGTGGAGAATTGAACTTAGGTGGAGGAGAATTGAACTCAGATGGAAAATTGAACTCAGGTGGAGGAGAATTGAACTCAGGTGGAGGAGAATTGAACTCAGATGGAGAACTGAACTCAGGTGGAGGAGAATTGAACTCAGGTGGAGGAGAATTAAACTCAGGTGGAGGAGAATTGAACTCAGATGGAGAACTGAACTCTGGTGGAGGAGAATTGAACTCAGGTGGAGGAGAATTGAACTCAGATGGAGAATTGAACTCAGATGGAGAATTGAACTCAGATGGAGAATTGAACTCAAGTGGAGAATTGAACTCAGGTGGAGGAGAATTGAGCTCAGATGGAGAACTGAGCTCAGATTGAGAATTGAACTCAGATGGAGAATTGAAACTCAGGTGGAGAATTGAACTCAGATGGAGGAGAATTGAACTCAGATGGAGAATTGAACTCAGATGGAGGAGAATTGAACTCAGATGGAGAATTGAACTCAGATGGAGAGTTGAACCCAGGTAAAGGAGATTTGAGCTCAGATGGAGAATTGAGCTCAGATGTAGAATTGAACTCAAGTGGAGGAGAATTGAACTCAGGTGGAGAATTGAACTCAGATGGAGGAGAATTGAACTCAGATGGAGAATTGAACCCAGGTGGAGGAGAACTGAGCTCAGATAGAGGAGAATTGAACTCAGATGGAGAATTGAACTCAGATGGAGGAGAATTGAACTCAGATGGAGGAGAATTGAACTCAGATGGAGAATTGAACTCAGGTGGAGAACTGAACTCAGGTGGAGAATTGAACCCAGGTGGAGATTTGAACTCAGGTGGAGGAGAATTGAGCTCAGATGGAGAATTGAACTCAGGTGGAGAATTGAACCCAGGTGGAGAATTGAACTCAAGTGGAGGAGAATTGAACTCAGATGGAGAATTGAACTCAGATGGAGGAGAATTGATCTCAAATAGAGAATTGAACTCAGATGGAGAATTGAACTCAGATGGAGAATTGAACTCAGGTGGAAGAAAATTGAACTCAGATGGAGAATTGAATTCAGATGATGGAGAACTGAGCTCAGATGGAGAATTGAACTCAGGTAGAGGAGAATTGAACTCAGATGGAGAATTGAACTCAGATGGAGATTTGCACTGAGATGATGGAGAATTGAACTCAGACGGAGAACTGAATTCAGATGTCTTGGAGGCAGTCAGGCCCTCGTGCTTACAGTCAGGGCTCTTACCCACTGAGCTGTCTCCTCAGCCCAAGAAGCAGTTTTTCCCAGGCTGCAGCAAGTCACTTGTCCTCTATCTCCTCCAATATGGTTTGAATGGTAACTTGGGGCACACGGATGGCAACGAAGAGCTTCAGTGGTGACAAGGCCCAGTGCTCTTTACGACCCCATCCAACCATGTTATGCATTCAGATATATCATCCAAAGACTAGTCATATTGGCTTTTTAAAATGATGCAGTATTTCCCACAGTCAGTTCCATGAACAGCTCGCAAAGGGATTATCCTGTGTGGGAAATACTGAGTTCTTCATTGGAGAGTTTCTCAGAGTTTTTAATATGCTAGTGCTCTGTGACTTTCCAATAAAGTTGTAAAATATGTATTTCCCTCAAACTTACTTGATTGTGACTCCTCTTAGGTCTTTTATTTTAGTAGTTTAGCTTCATAGACAGTCGTCTCTAGAACACATGGGAAGATTAACAATATTTTACAGGCTTTGTTGTTCAGAAAAAAAAAGAGACCATTTTCAAATTATACCTAAATTATTAAAACTTTGAAAAGAATCCTTAAAAATGAAAGATATAAGATTTTCTATGTTTTTTTTTTTTAAAAAATATTGTTTACAACAGGAAAATATTTAACTGTCCAAAGCTTTAGAACGAGCTCACTTTGGGATTGTGTCTTAGAGATTTCTAGGTTATATTGGGCAAGTTTCGAAGGTAGGAGCCACTGATGTTACCTGCATATTTTAGGGAGCAAGTCCAAAAACAGAGCATTTTGGGGAGTGACTTAGACAGCAAGGAGAAAGGACTGGGAAGGGGATTTTTACAACTAGAGGAATGAAGGGCCTTGGATTGCTCCTGGGAGGGTCAAAAGCATTGATTGGTTAAAGCACAGATTCTGGACCTGGATTAAGGGAGACTTTGGAAGGGAATGATGCACAATGAAGTGGGAAATGAGTTAGTGTCATGGTGGGGAGAATTTGTATGTGCTTGGTTCTACACTTAGGAACTTGAGCTTCATCCTATAGGCAATGAACAGGAATAAAAATTTTCTGGGCTGGAGAGATGGCTTAGAGGTTAAGGCGCTTGCCTGTAAAGCCTAAGGACCCAGGTTTGATTCCCCAGGACCCATGTAAGTCAGATGCACCAAGTGGTGCATGTGTCTGGAGTTCGTTTGCAGTGGAAAGAGGCCCAGGTGCGCCCATTCTTTCTCTCTCTCAAAATAAGTAAATAAATAAAAATTTTCTGAGCTGATATGTGACCTTAGTGGATTTGAATGTTGGGAATTATTATAGTTTCTTTTTTAGTATTTTATTTTTATTTATTTACCTATTTGAGAGAGAGAAAGAGAGGCAGAGAGAGCGAGCGAGAGAGAGAGAGGGAGAATGGGCATGCCAGGGCCTACAGCCACTGCAAAGGAATTCCAGATGCATGTACCACCTTGTGTATCTGGCTTATGTGGGACTGGGGAATTGAACCGGGGTCCTTTGGCTTTGCAGGCAAGTGCCTTAACTGCTAAGCCATCTCTCCAGCCTGAAATTATTATAGTTTATACGTGGAGGCTCATTATTGTCTCCATTGTCATTTACTAAACGTGAAGCATTGTGCTGACTGCTTTCCATAGTTTATCTCATGCAATTCTTACACAAACTCCTGATGCTTTCAATGATATTACCCTCGCCGAGTTACAAGCTTTGTTTTCTTAATCAAAATTCTAAGGATTCAATGTGAAGATGGAGACAGTGGTTGGGAAGATATTTGGGTGATTTCCAGTGAGAAGGAGGGAATGGCCTGAAAGTATGACATTGTTTGATGGGGATGGAGAAGAAAAATATACCTGTGGTTCTCACTACCTCTCTGGGTGAGAGGGACCACTCTCTGGTTATTATATCCGTTTTCATAATAAAATGAATATTTTTGTTTTTAAGATAACTGCAACACTAATTACTACTAAAACAGCATTTACTCAATGTACATCATGTGACAAGCCTAGTGCTGAGTGTTCTATACACTTCTTTATGTCTCACGACTCCTCAAAATGAGGACTATTATTATGCCCCATTTCCCAGGTGTTGAATGAGTGTGAAGAGATCAAGTGACTGATTTTAAATATATTTTATTTACTTATTTATTTGAGAGAGAAAGAGACACACACAGAGAGAGAATGGTCACTGCAAATGAACTCCAGATGCATGCACCCCTTGTGCATCTGGCTTACATGGGTCCTGAAGAAATGAACTGGGCTCCTTTGTCTTTGCAGGCAAATGCCTTAACCACTAAGCCATCTCTCCAGCCCTCAAGTGACTGATTTTATTTTTAATTTTTAAAAATATTTTATTTATTTTTATTTATTTGAGAGAAAGAGAGAGGAAGAGGCAGAGAGAAAGAGAGGATGGGCCTCCAGCCACTGCAAACGAACTCCAGACGCATGTGCCCCCTTGTGCATCTGGCTTACATGGGTCTTGGGGAGTTGAACCAGGGTCCTTAAGCTTCCCAGGCAAACACCTTAACCACTAAGCCATTTCCCCAGCCCCTAATTGACTGATTTTAAAGTCACATAGCTAGTGAATGATGGCTTATCTAACAGCAATAGCTCAGACTCACAAAGTCAGCACTTTTTGTGGAATTAAATTTCATATAATTGTGACTTATGTTCATCATTGTTTTTTTTTTTCATTGACTCATTCATTCATCAAAATGCCCAGTACTACACCAGATGGTAAATAATATCAAAAAACAGTTTCATTAAGGTCCTTGTTGTCGTAGTGTTCATTACAGTGGGGAAAACAGACAGGAATAAAGCAAACCAATGAAAACATTAGAACTTCAGACAGTGACACATGCTAGAAGAAAACAAAACAGGGTTACACACCGGAGTGAGAGGGAGGTAGTGCAGGGAATGTGCCTCACTGGTTGGAGCAACCAGGGGTGGTCTTTGCCAGGGTGGCTGGAGGACAGTAATGGGAAGGATCATGATAGGACATAGGTCAAAGAGGTGAGAAGGTGACAGACCAGGTAGGTTTTGTAGGTTGTTTTAGAAACTGGACTTTATCCTAAAGGCTTTGAATTTGGATGGTATAAAAAAAAATATATATATATATATATATATATATATATATATATATATATACAGTAATTGTACACATTTATGGGATTCAGTGTGTCGTCTCAATACTCAATATGTAATGGTTAGATTGGGGGTCATAGTCAGGTGTATCTTCTCAGACATAGCTCATTTCTTTGTGTTGATCATGTTCAAAATCATCTCTGTTAGCTATTTTGACACCTTCACTTCACTGCCCATGATCGTTACCCTATGGTGCTATAGAACACGAGAAGTTATTCATTCTGCATTGGTAGGTTTTAAAGCAGGGCATGGTGAGGTGTGACTCAAGTTCAAGGGAAGACGCGGCAGAGTCAACATGGAGGCACGCAGGATGGACAGAGAGGTGCGAAGTGGGTGGACTGGTAAGAGATGGTAGAGTTTGAGTGGCATATGGCAGGCTGCCTCGATGGAGAGACTGTGTGGAGAGAGGGGCCGAGGATCTTGTCAAGGTCTCAGATCTACTCACAAGTGAGAGAACTGAGCCAAAGCTGCCTGCGTGGTGGGGGTAGGGGTTCACAGCAAGTTCACTTTGGGACTTGCAGGGGGTGAGCTGTCCGAAGTCCGTGAGAGGGAGCAGGGCTGCAGGCTCTGACATGGGTATTGTGCTTACTACAGAATTTCCAGCCTGAGAACTCACGTGATGACGACTTTTATGTGCCTTAGTCACACTTGGTTGCGAGCCTCCCTCCCCGCGCCTCACCAACCACCACCTCCCGACAACTCAGTGGGTTTCCGGGTTGAGCTGGGGTAACCTCTCCCAGCCCTCCCGGCATCTCCTGAATCAGCAGCAATTCTAGCAGGCTTCCCACTCACCAGCGACTCAATCTCTGTTTTTAAAGATATTTCAAGTACTTTGGCCCTTCACACAAGCAGGATATAGAAATCTTTTAAGTTTGTCATCCTAATAAAAATGTGTGAGTAAAACCATTTGGTTTTGTTTCTTTTGCTTGTGTGTGTGTGTGTGTGTGTGTGTGTTGTCCACACATGTAAGTCCATGCAGCAACCATTGTGTTCACTTGTGTCAGGGTGTGTTGGCTGGTAGTGGGGGTGTTCCATCACTCTTGAGGTGCTTCTTTTGCCACCTTTTTTTTCTTTTGTCTCTTTCTTTTTTTTTTTTTTTTTTCTTGAGCTGGAGTCTAATAGTGATCCTGGAGGTGGATTTCTTTTTTACAAGCTCTGACAATTCTCAGGTCCCTGCTCCCCTATGGGGCAGGGGTTACAGACAACACGTGACCACACTCAGCTATTTATGTGGTTCTGTGAGGATCAAACTCATGCTGTCTCTCAAGCCTCCTTGCTTACACAGGAAGTGTTCTTACCTGCTGAGCCATCTCTGCAGCCCCGTTTGGTCTTTATATCCTTAGGTTACGTGCCATTCACTGAAGAATGAATGCATGCAAAGGACTTCGGGCCTAGGTTAAAGGATGGATTCCCCACCCCTCAGTGGAATAACTTTTTCCCCCTAATGTGCAGTTATAATTATGTTTGACATAAGTCTTGCTACCTTATTATCTCACACGGAAAATTACCCCTAAGTTGTATTTTTCTCCAAAGGAAGGAGTGGCATTTTCTATCTGCGGCCAGCTGATATTTCTTGTCGTTGTGTAGGTGTACATGACCTCAAAGACGTGACTCTTGCTCCCACTTTCATAGGCATATATGATCTCATTACAACATGCCAGAACCCATGTCATAGTGTTTACTCATGTGGCCCATGCAATAGGCTTACACATTGCTGTTTAGCCAGCTTCTTCTGCCTGCAAATTGTACCAACTTTTCTTAAGAACCTTAGACTTTCAGCTTAGTGAATTATTATAGGTTACAGAATACAGATAGTAACAGATAAGTATAAGCAGTTAAATAATACAGAAATATCTGTGCTAACTCAATGTGCCTGGGAAATGGACCTGGACCAAATTTGAGTTCCTAATGTAAACCAAAAAAAAAAAAAAAAAAAAAAAAAAAATCAATACAGATAGTAAAAGATAATTATAAGATATGGAAACTTATAGAAATATCTATAGTAAACTCAAAGGGCTTAAATGTCAAATGGTCAAATGTTAGCTGACATTATGACTTCAATATACTTTTAGTTGTAAGTTTGCTAAACAGTTGGCTATATTATAAGAGTGAAATCTAATACTGAGATATGGAAACTTATAGTTATTCTATAGTAAACCCAAAGGGCTTAAATGTCATATGGTCAAATGTTAGCTGACATTATGACTTCAATATATTTTTAGTTGTAAGTTTGCTAAACAGTTGGCTATATTATAAGAGTGAACTCATATAAAATTCTTAATGTAAAATATGGTTCTAAGTGGTATACATGTGTTATGTTATTTAATTCTTACAATAACTTTTTAAAGCGATCACTAGCCTTGTCCTCTATTTTATGGATAAAGGAAACAGGCATGAGCTGGTTAATCAAGTTATGTCAATAACTGGTAGGTGATGAACCTGAGATTGAACCAAGATTGTCTGGCTTCAGAATCTCTGTTGCTAATCACATTATATTAATCCCTAATGTCATTATTGCTTTTCAAGAAAAGATATAATTTGGTTTGTCTCAGCCAATCAGTGCTGAGCACCTGCTGTTTGCCTGGTACTGTGCTCAGAAATCCAGGGCATACAAGGACAAGCCAGACACAGGCGCATTCTCCGGAATGTTCCTATCTTTCACTGGGGTTCCCGGAGGACAAGGGACTCAAGCACAGGGCAGGGGAGGAGGAGGAGGAAGAGCGGCGGCAGTGTATGCTAGATGTGGAAAGAACAAATTGTCCTTAGGAAGCAGTGACTGATGTCCTTACAGCCATCCTGTGAGACTGGAGGTTGATGCTGACTATTAACTCCCAGGAGTCATCGGACCACTGACAACCAAGGAAACATCTTCTTTAAAGCAGGGAATGAATCCTCTCCTTTGTAAATATGGGTCACATTTCCATCTCATGAACAGAGTGTTAGAGGAGTAAATAACACACAAAAAAATGGCCAGTGCAGTGTATGCAGCATTGCAGGTACTCAGTAAATGGTTCTCGAAGGTGTGGCAGTTTTCATTAAATAAGCCAACAGGAGCTCTTTATTTCCTGCCATTTACAGATGTTCTTTCTTCCCCTCATGAAGCGACTTGTGGTAAACTCAAGATTTTAGCTTGACAGTCTCTAATGCTCAGGAGATCTTTTCCATAGTCTTCATCATAACTTTTTTAAAAATATATTTTTAAAATTATTTAATTGAATTTATTTATTTGCAAGCAGAGAGAGAGAGAGAGGAGAGACAGAGACAGAGAGAGAAAGGGAATGCCAGGGCCTGTAGCCACTGCAAATGAACTCCAGATGCATGTGCCCCATGTGCATCTGGTTTATGTAGGTTCTGGGGAATTGAACCTGGGTCCTTTGGCTTTGCAGGCAAGTGCCTTAACTGCCAAGCCATCTCTCCAGCCCCAACTTTTTTTTTAGCTGAAGCAGAGTCTCACTGTAGCCCAGGCTGACCTGAAGCTCACTCTGTGGTCAGGCTGGCCTCAAAATCATCATGATCCTCCTACCTCAGCCTCCCCAGTGTTAGGATTAAAGGGATGTGTCACCATGTCTGGCTTTTCAGCATAACTTTTCAAGTCAGTGGGGGCCCTGACACCTCATGAGGGACCAGTGCCCCTTTGCTGTGCTCCGTGGGAGTCCCATGGAACCCACAGGGAGCCGCGCTGCCTGTGTGAGGACGCTGGCATTGCAAAGCACTAGCTGACCTGATTATTGCAGTCTCTCCTAGTCTGTTTTTCCCCGACTCCTGTGCTTTATCTGCAGAGATAGCATTTAAACATAACCAGAAATTTTAGCTGGAGAATAGGACATGATCAAACAGTTTATAACACCCACTGGCCAGTGTTCCTGAGAGGAACTTGGGCTTTTTGATCAACTATGAAGAAAGAAGAGAGCAGAAAGGAAAGTACATGGAGTGAGGGGGAAAAATCCCACAAATATAAGAATGCTGTGAATTTATATTGTTTTTAGACAGAGCATCCTCTTGCTATGAAGCCCAGGTTACCTTGAATTGGTAAATCTTCTGCCTTAGTCTCTCAAGTCTTGGGATTACAGGCCTGTGTCACCATGTCTGAGTGAACATTTTGGGGTGTGTGTGTGTGTGTGTGTGTGTATGCATGGTTGCATGTGTGAGTACACATATGTATGGGGATGTGTGCATATGTGGGTATGCGTGTATGTGTTTGCATATGTGTGGAGACCACAGGTTGAATGATGTTGAATATCTTCCTCAATCACTCTCTACCTTATTTATCGACACAGGGTTTCTCACTGAACCCAAACTTCACCAGTTCAGCCAGGGTAGCTAGCTCACTTGTCTGGGTGATCCCCTATCTGTGCGTCTCCAGATTAAAGGCAAGCCACCATTCTCCCTGACATTTTCTTGAGGTGTGGGAATTCAAACTCACGTCCTCAAGCCTGTGCAGCAAATGCTTTACCAACCGAGCCTTGTTTTTTATATAATTTTTAAACTTTTTATTTATTTATTTGCAGTATGGAGAAATAGGCAGAGAGAGAGAGAGAGAGATGAGAGAGAGAGAGAGAATGGGTGCTCCAAGGCCTCTAGCTACTGCAAATGAACTCCAGCCAGAAGCATGTGCCACCTTGGGCATCGGGCTTACTTGGGTCCTGGGGAATCAAACCTTGTCCCTTAGGTTCTGCAGGCAAGTGCCTTACCTGCTAGGCCATTTCTCTAGCTCCTAGCCCTGTTTTGATTTTTTTGAGTGTGTATGTATGTGGGCATTCATATATGTGTGTGTGGCTATGTGCATGTGGAGGCCAGGGGTTAATAATGTCAGCATCTTCCCTCCATCACTTTCTCCTTTTGCTCAGTCAGGACCCCTCACTTGGACCCAGAGCTCATTTCTTTAGCTAGTCTAACCAGGCAGTTTGGCCAGGGGATCCCTTGGCTCCACTTCCCAAGCGCTGGGATTATAGGTGGACTGCCACATCCACCCGGCATTTGTGAGGGTGCTGCAGGATCTGAAGTCTGGCCTTGTGTGTGTGTGGGGGGGTGTTAGGACTGGATGGGCTCCCAAAATGGAGTCACCATGGTCAGCAGAATGGTGACAGAGGCATAGGAAAGTGGATTATCCATATTCCTCAAGAAACCACCCAGTGATTATCCCCTCCTTGCCTAACAATGCCCCAGGTCATGGTGTCCTGCCCCCTTATCTCCGAAGTCACCTGGTCATGTTCTGCTGTCACACCCTCGCTATTTAAATGGGTAATGTAATGATCTCCCCTAAAGGAACTTTTTAAATTCAATTTAACAAGTTCTTTTCCCTTCCTCACCTTCCCCCAACTGAAAAAGCCCTATTAAGCTCACTACTTGAAAACTCAGGTGGGCTGTGCTCCTCTCTTGTGAGCCAGCCCTGGCAGCTTGTGCTTTTCCCGAACAACAGCTTTCATCTTTGCCTCAGGGTGGTTTGTGTGGTTGTGGTCACTCCCCAACCTTATAGGGGCACAAGCACTTTACCAATATAAGCCATCTCCCCATCCCCCTGTTTTTGATTTTTAAGAGTATAGAACAGTTAAATACTTAATAGTCAATAGATAAAGAAGGACCAATCACTGAAATTGAATAAAACATCACCAGGAGTGATTGCCTTCCTTGTTGGCTCAGCTGTTTTCCATCTGGCTAATGTTATCCTCTCATTAGCACAAAGGATTTTCTGCTTCTAAAGATAGATTTGAATAAAGAGGAGGAATAGGAAAATTATTTGTACACCACCTCCAATGAACCAGGTGTGACTATTAATTTTTCTTTATGGAATGCTCACAGCAGCAATACTGTGAGATACTGGAACCCTCACTTGCCCATAAGATTAAAATCAACTTCAGGGTTGGGGAGAGAGATGGTTCAGAATGAAGCACTTGAGGCACAAGTATGCACACCTGAGTTCAGATCCTCAGAGCCCATGTCAAAGCTCGATGTTGTACCACAGGCATCTGTAATCCAGCCTACAGGAGATGGGAGGCAGAGATAGGAGAATCCTCTGGAAGCTCACTGCCCCGTGACCACAGTGGTGAGCCAGGGACTCTGCCTCAAACAAGGTAAAGGGTGAAGATCAGCAACCAAACTTGCCCTCTGATCTCAACATATATGTACACCGTGACTCATATGTGTGACTCACACACATGAGTGCTTGCGCATGCACAGATGTGCACACACACACACACACACACACACACCAATAAAGAAAAGAAAAAGAAAAGGAAGACCAACTTCCGAGAATCTCTAGGACTCATTGAAAGTCATAGTCAGTGAGGGAGTAGATTTGGAATTTTAAACTTGTGACTTCTTTTTTTTTCTTGTTTTTTTTTTTTTTTTTTTCAGTTTTTCAAGGTAGGGTCTCACTCTAGCCCAGGCTGACCTGGAATTCACTATGTAATCTCAGGGTGGCCTCGAACTCATGGCAGTCCTCCTCCCTTGCCTCCCGAATGCTGGGATTAAAGGCATGCGCCACCACGCCCGGTTAAACTTGTGACTTCTGACCCCTTTCATCGTCCCACTCTCTTCCCTCCTACAGAGGAGATATAACACAACAAGTTAGTTGTGCTGCTTAGCACAAGCTACTGCCCCAAACAAGAGTCTGGCATTCCTTGTGATCTCAGCTCTGGTTCTCTCTAATTTCTACTTCCGGGCCTTCTTCAGTCTCCTTGCATTCTGGTCTTCCCTGATTGTCTCTCATCCAGTGCTTTCTGCTTTGAGCAACTTGCAACCACCGCTCTCACCTCTGTCATCTTAACTTTTTGCCGACTTCCTCACCTTCCATGACTTCAGTTGCCATGGAAATCCTGAGTGACTCATCTACTCAGCGCACAATACTGTCACTCATCTAGGATGTTTCCCCTCAGGTGTGTGGCTTTTGTTTTGTGAACAAGTGAGTGCTCTCTTCTAGATGACACACATATAGTCATTTATTCTGACCCTGCTCAGAACAAGTTTCCTCTGGTCTTTCTATTTTTGGCGGGCAGGGGGAGGTGGCAGGGGGAGACTTGATTTGTCTCTTCAACAAAAATAAACATTGTGTTAAAGATTTAGAAAGCAAAAGTCTTTTATTTATTTATTTAGGTTTTTTTTTTTTTTTGAGGTAGAGTCTTACTGTAGCTCAGACTGACCTAAAATTCACTATGTAGTCTCAGGGTGGCCTCGAACTCACAGCAATCCTCTTACCTCTGCCTCCTGAAAAAGTCTTATTTTTTAACATTAGTCCATTTAAAGCCACCAATTTGGGCTTTAGGGTCATGTAGTGTATCAATCCTGTTCCTATGTCTGGTGTTCATAATGCAGAAGAAAAAAAAGAGGGAAGAATAAGCTTAGGAATGAACAGGCCCTATACCTAGTAATGTATGTTTCTTTGAACTAGTCTCTCTCAACCTGGCACAAACCATTTTGCTTAACTCTCAAATCCCCAGTCTCACCCAAAGCTTTCACCCTCCAGTGGCTGTCAATCACATTTTCTCCTTTCAAAATATCTTTGTGCCCTTAGGTTTTTTTAAAACTACTTTTGCTTATTGAAATTTAATCATCATGATGGGAGGCGGGTTTGTTACATTAAAATCATGGTTTGGGTGCTGCCAGCCATCAACAGAAGGTCTCTCTGGCATGACTCAGTTCCCATAAGAAGCTTGTGTTAGAGAAGGTGGGACTGTCATTACTCCAGAACCCACTGGTGCTGAGCGATCTTCTAGTTACTGAGCCAGAGTCTGTCTGGCCCAAAATGTGATCCTCAATCTGTCATCCAAGAGACTAACACTTTCCCCATAACCAACAACAATGATTAACCAAAGGGAGTATATGAAAAGTATAAATAGATAGTTCATTAAATAATCTGAATTTTCAAAGGCAAAAGAGCATAACAGGGTCCATGCAGGAGCCACGAACCACACAAATTATTTGGATTTAATCAATCAACTAATCAATCAGTCAATCCATTAATTAATTTGAAACAGGGCCTCACACTCATCCAGGCTGACCTGGAACTCACTCTGTAGCTTGGTCTGGCCTCAAACTCATGGAAATCCTTTTATTTCAGCCACCCTAGTGCTGAGATTTAAAAGCATCTGCCACCACCCCATCTCTGGCTTAACTTAATCTTAAATGAACAATTTTTAATTATGTTGTTAGCTAGGTAACCTGAAGAATTAAACAAGGACACTAACATATCATACACGTAGGAATCGTGAAGAGCCTTCATGTTAAAGGGAAGAGAGAAGAAAATAACACTTTTAAGAGCAGAAACAGGAATTTGGAGAGGCATTGCTGGATGGTTGGTGTGGTGAACTGAGGGCAGAGGTGTAATTAGGACCAAGAACATGGAAAACTGAATTAAGAAGTCACCGGATCTGAACCTGGTAGAATGAAGCCACCTTCCCAAGGTGACAATCCTGGCACTCCCTGGTATATGGTGAAGCAGAAAGCTGCAATAGCATGTCCTGCCCGCCTTCCAACTGTGCCAGTTTTCTCCCTTGCCCCCTAGTGGTCAGGCGCAGCAGAGCTGTTGGCAGAGCAGACAATGGAGTTTTCTGGGCAGAACCAAGGGCATCTGGAAGCTCAGCACAGAAGGGACAGGACTGGAGAGCAGAAACAGTAACTTACAGGCACAAAGACGGGCTAATTTTGAAACCCACAGCTTCCAAGTCGTTAGTTATGTCAAATCCCCCACACCATCCAGGTTCCTTTCTCTCTTCGCCTCCTCTTTCATCCTCCCCACTCCCTCTCCTTCTCTCTTTCTCTGAGACACTGCCTCACACTTAACTGTTGCAGTCAGGTTCACATTGCTGGCAGAAATCACCTGACTAAAAGCATCTGTGGGAAAAAAGAGGTTATTTTGGCTTACAGGCTCGAGGGGGAAGCTCCATGATGGCAGGAAAAACAATGGCATGAGCAGAGGGTGGACATCACCCTCTGATCAACATAAGGTGGACAATAGCAACCGGAGAGTGTGCCAAACACTGGCAAGGGGAAGCTGGCTATAATACCCATAAGCCCGCCCCCAACAATACTCTGCCTCCAGGAGGTGTTAATTCCCAAATTGCCATCAGCTGGGAACCTAGCATTCAGAACACTTAAGTTTATGGGGGACACCTGAATCAAACCACCACAGTAACCAAGGCTGGCCTTAAACTAACAGCCTCTATGTTCAGGTCTTGAATCCCATTGCCTCTTCCTGAGTTTGGGGGTCAGAATTGGATTTAATTTAAATTTTATTTACTCATCTACAAAATCAAGATCACAAAAATATAATCCATAAGATTGATGTAAGTACTAAGTAAATTATGTCATTGAAACAAATTTAGCCTGTAGTATAACATATAGTGCTGAATGAAGGAAGGAGAAAAACATCCAGGGAGGGGAGAATAGCCATAGTTTCTATCAATATGAGGATATAGGTAGTATTTATAATTGTTTTCTTCCAACACCTATTTAATGTTTTCTTTATCTATAGTTGGTAGCTTAGCTGGTTGAGGTTCTTCTTTTGTTTGTTTGTTTATTTTTTATTTATTTCTTTGAGAGCGACAGAGAGAGAGAGAAAGAGGCAGATACAGAGAGAATAGGCGAGCCAGGGCCTCCAGCCTCTGCAAACGAACTCCAGATGCATGCGCCACTTTGTACATCTGGCTTACTTGGGTCCTGGGGAATCGAGTCTTGAACTGAGGTCCTTAGGCTTCACAGGCAAGCACTTAACCTCTAAGCCAGCCATCTCTCCAGGCCCCTGGTTGAGGTTCTTAACATGGTGGTTGGGGTAATTTAAACCTGAATTCATCAAGAGTCTAAATCCATGGTTGGCTTTTCCTTCCTTGATGCTAGTTTATATTTTATGAGAAAGAGAGAGAGAGAGAACGACAGAGAGACTTGATGCACCAGAGCCTCTAGCCACTGCGATGGAACTCCAGATTGTACACACGTGTCACCTTGTGTGTCTGGCTTACATGGGTTCTGAAGAGTCAAACCTGGGTCCTCAGGCTTTGCAGGCAATCACCTTAACCACTAAGCCATCTCTCCAGCTCTGGTGTTAGTTTATTACTAACTTTTTACCAAGTATCCATTTAATACTCTGGATTCCAGATTTTGTCCTCTCTCCCCCCCCCCACCCCAGCACCCAATTGTGTGACAGCAATCTAAACATCTTGAGATTCAGGATTGTAGCAGTTACCATCTCATTCCTGGGGCAAAACACCTGACCCAAAGCAGCTCATGGGAGGAAAGGGTTTATTTCAGCTTACAGTCTCAAGGTGATGCTTCATCATGGCAGGGAAAGGATGATAGAGCAGCGGCTGGACATCACATCTTGCCAACAGCTGGCAGAAAGCAGTCAGAATGTGAGCTAAGCTACTACCAGCAAGCGGAAGTAGGCTGTAACACCCTTAAGCCCTCCCCTAGCAACACACCTCCTCTGGCAAGTCTCCACCTCCAAAATTGCCACCAGCTGGGGACCAAATATTCAAAACACAGGTGATTGTGGGGGACATTTTATTCAAACCAATGTAAGGGGGGGGAAGCTAGCAGTGTGCTTCCCCTCTTTCCTCATGGTTCAGTGATAAAAGGAGGCCAGTATAGCCTGGTGGTGGTCTCTGCTTCCAATTCATTGTTCTATCTCCTGGAGAAAGCATCTTTTTCGCAAAATTGTGTGGCAACATATACTAGTGCTTCTCTCTCTGTTGAGAGAAGTTTCTCTTTTTGGATGGCAGTGACCACTGAGGAGAAGCAAAACTCAAAGTGCTGAGAAGAAGAGACAGTGGAGTGTTGAGCACTAAAGGAGACATCTCTATCACACTGTCCAAGTCTCAGGGACCAATGTGGAAGAGGTGACAGAAATAAGGTAAGAGCAATGCTGTCTTCCAGGTGCAAAGTGGCTATTCACAGCAGCTGTCGTTACTTGCACAAAGCCTACATGATATTGAGCCTATCAACATGTCATGGATTATGGAAGATGCCAAAGATGATGACTTCAGAATAGAAGAGTAACTAGTTGGAAAGAGGATGGGGGTCAGTGGAGGGGGTGGGGGGACAAAGAAGGGTGATGGGAAGAAATTATGTAATTTTTAAATAAAGTTTTTGTTTTGAGAGAGAAACAGAGAGAGACAGAGAGAGAGGGAGAGGAAGACAGATAAAGATGGGCGTGCCAACAGCCTCTCAGCTGATGAGAATGAAATCCAGATGCGTGCGCCCCCTTATGGTCAAGTGCGACATTGCGCCCTTGCGTCACTTTGTATCTGGCTAAACGTGGGACCTGGAGATTGGAACCGCTGGAGATTGGAACCAGCATTCTTAGGCTTAGGAGGCAGGTGCCTTAACTGCACCATCTCTCCAGCCCATAAAGTTTTTTTTAAAGAAAAAAGTAAATAAAATAAATAAAAAAATAATTGTGGGTCAAGAAGCACGAAAGGAATTTTTGAAGCATTAGGTTTCATAGAGGCATCATGCACATTTCCATTCTTTAGTTGGCGAGGGAAGCCCACCATCTCATGCACAGGCCTCGGATTTAAGGCACATTCTGCGCCCTGTAAAGAATCATTGCTTTAGTGCACAGCCTCCTGAAGGTTCTGTATCAACCTTCAGGAGACAATCGGACCTCTTGGCTATGCTAGAAGGTGTTGGATAATGATTCCTTAAGACTAGTTACTTCTACAGGTATGGAGCTATCATTGCATTTCTTTTGCCATAAAGTGTATTATTTGATCAGAACAGATATTATGTGAAATAACATGGTAGGGGATGAAACATCCCCGAAGCCCAGAAATGAGGGGGGGGGCGGGCAATGCATATCCACATCCAGAGTGCCTCTTCCAGAGAGTCTGAGCTCTTTCCTCCTATGATGGAAGGGATTGAATGCAGTCAGTTTACTACCAGAGTTGTAGCTGGACCACCGAGGGAACGGTGTCAAATCAGTTCATTGTTAAAAGTGCTTTGGGCAGGTGAGGGACTCACCGGCAGAGGTATCCAGGTCAATCCTAAAACAGGGGGGAACCTATGTTGTGGAGGCCATATGTAGCTCTATCACTGCTACTTTGTACATGGTCCATTGAGCAAGCACTGATATGGCTATGCGAAAGGCTTCAGCATAAGTAGAACATGCCATCTTGTTCCCTTCCATGAGGGCTGTAAACACCCACCTCAGAGCTGGTTCTGGTAGTGCAATCCTATGATTCCAGCGACTTGGGAGGCTGAGACAGAAGAATTGCAAATTCAAGGCCTTACTGAGCTACAGGATGAGTTTAAGACCAGCCTCAAAATAAAATTTTTAAAAAGCTTAAATAAAAAAATATAACTCCTTGGCAGAGTGCTTGCTTAAGCTGCATAAACCCGTGGCTTCAGTTGCTAGTACTGTAAAAAGTAACACATCTAAAGGTCTAGGAAGATGATAAACAGTTAAAGGAACCTTATTATAGAGCCTGCCAGCTTGGTTCAGTTCTCCAGTGCCCATGTAAGCAGGATGCAAAGTGTATGATGTTTGTTTGCAACAGCAAGGGGCCCTGATGGTCTCTCTCTCTCTCTCTCTCTCTCGTTCTTTCTCTCTCTCTCTCACACACACACACACAACACATATAAGTAAATTAAGTTAAAACACTTTAAGTTGTACAATAAATGCATTTATGCACAATAGCTGTTTGCAAACTCTTCCGTAGACCTGGAGGCCTCCTTGTCCCCAGTATTCTAGTCCTGCTCACAGGTGTCTGTTTAGTTAAACTACCGGTGACTCCTTATGAGTCACTGTGGATCTGTCCTTGTAGTCCACACAATGTGAAGAGCCAGGGCGCTGTGTGGAGTGATGAACCACTGAGATGGTTTCCCTCCAGCATGGATCTTCAGGGCTGATGTCTCGTCAGCTTCAACATAGGTCAGCTTCATCTTAGGCCAGGCTAGAAAATCCAGAATATTCTTTCTATCCAGATGTCAGTTCATTGGTATCTTTTATTACACCTGACATGTCCCTGTTGTCATGTAGCATACATGCTTGGATCCCAAGGGTGCTGAGATTCTGCCAGTTTAGTACTTACTAGACAAGGCATTGACATTTATCCCTGTTTCATAGTGATAGAAATGCAACTGGTCTACCAATGAAAGTGGTGGTTTATGGTGGCCAGGTAATGGTAGAATCCTCACTTGAAAACCTAATAGTTCTGGTAGGTCTGCAAACTGTTTCCCTGGTTTGTAAATTGAAATCCTCGTGTGTGTGTGTGTGTGTGTGTGTGTGTGTGTGTGTGTGTGTGTCAGAAGAGGATGTCAGGTGTCCTCTACCCTCTTCTGCCTTATTTCCTTCAGACAGGGTCTCTCACTGAGCCTGGAGCCCCTCATTTTTCACTATATTGGCTTAACCAGGGAACCCCAGCAATCTTCATGTCTTTGTCCCTTTCCCTAAATGCTGGGGTTACAGGTGTGTAGAGGACATTCTCTGGCATTTTACATGGGTGTGGGACATCAAACTCAGATCTCCAAACTTGCATAAGAAATGATTTTACCCACTGAACTATTTCCCTAGCCACAAAATAAACTATCAGATCCCCATGTTAGCATTCTGACCAGAAGAAATGAATCCCATATGGTAAGAAGTTCCAACTAGAATTCTCCCCAGAAGTCCCCCTTGATACAAGGGAATTAAGCCAAAATAATCCTACATTCATGAGGGAACCTTGATGCAAACTGCCTGTAATCATTAGGGACTTGGAGCAAACCAGGATGGTGGCACTTACCTTCTCCCCATTCAGCTTCCTTGTTTGTTCTGAGAAAGTGGACCCATCTTTGAGAATAATTAAACATCATTAAACTCATTCAGGTGGTGACCCCAATTAGAACTGATGTTATGTATGTTTATTAGAGCAAATTAATATGGGCTCCTGGCATCTGATGCACAGCTAGTGACGTGAGGAAAATACCCTTATTTCCATGTCAGGACACAGTTTTGACCTGGTGTAACTGATAGATTGAACATTTTTGCTCCCATAGCTTCAGTCATCTTTGATTAATCGTCCTACTTGAGTTCTTAGCAGGCAGATCACTTCTACAAGGGGCCGTGTCACTGTGGGTGGATCTTAGTTTCCAGCCCTAAGGGATGTTTGCGGGGGTAGGGGAGTGGAGAATCTGAATTCAAGCCCACAGGTGTGGAGAGAGCAGTTTAAGCTCTGTTTTTTCTTGCTTGCTACTTTTGGTGTTTGCTGGCAGTTTGGTGGTTTCGCTCTGCTTGGATCTATGGAAGGCAACCAGCTTCTTACATCATTGATGGAACTTCTCCTGTATCTGGGAGCTTGAAATAAACTCCTTCCTTCCATAAACTGTGTCTAGTTGGATGTTCATCCCAGCAACAAGAGCTGACTGCAACGGTAACGTTCAGGTATTGACACTGTCATAATCCACATGGGAGAGATCTTAACCATCTTGACTTTCCACCCATATCAGTCTGCTTCCTGGGTAACATCATTCCAATTACATCTGATGAATGTACAGGAAGTAGCAAGGACTTGAGATGTCTTAGTAACACATGCAAACTCTAGGATGAGAGGAAAGACCTATGTAAAATAAGAAACTTACTCCCCCAGTTTCTTACAGTTCCATTGCCTGGGCCATGTTGAGATCTAAGGACCCCAGGCCACCAGAGGTTTAAGCATGCCTGAGCTGTCAGGCATGACTAAGGACCCCAGGCCACAGGAGGTTGCAGCAAGCCCAGACCCTGATAATCTCACCTCAAGACGGCAGGAGTAGAGATGTTCCCTCCCCTGCCTGGGGCATCTGAACGCCCTGATAAGACTTAGGTTTCAGTTTTCCCATGGCCATGTGACATTTTTACTGCTCACCCAGGAGGTCCCTATATGTTAATGAGGTATTAGCCAGCAGCCTTCACACAGCCAATCCCCCTGTGACCCGTACCCTGTACCTCTTCCTGCTACTACATGAACATTCATAAGCCCACTCCCCTGGGAAATAAATGAGCTGTCCTCTGACACCATCTCCAGGTGTTTTTTCCCATCGTGCTCACAGCCATTCAAGACCCTGATTCCCAGCCACCTGGACATCTCCAGGGTGCTGGTGTGCAATGGCCCCAGAGCAGCCAGGGACCCACAAGTAGGTACTTTATTAAAATTCAGCCAAGCTGGGTGTGGTGGTGCACAGCTTAATCCCAATACTCTTGAGGTAGATGTAAAAAAGTGGAGAGTTTAGGTCGGCCTGGGCTACATAGTGGAATTCTGTCTCAAAAATCAATCGCAACCCTCCCCACCACCTACCAAAGCAGGAATTATGTGATTGCATCCCAATTCCTGTTGATAAGAAGTTTAATGCTGAGCTCAAGTTCAAGGACTTTAGCAAAGCAACCACCCTATTCAGTCTTTGAAGCACTACTTTCTAGACTCATTCCTGGTACCAATTTTTGTATAATCTAGGATACACTGTGAAGAAAAAAAGTCCCAGTTGTTTTGACAAAGAGTTTTTTTTTTTCAAGGTAGGGTCTCACTCTAGCCCAGGCTGACCTGGAATTCACTATGTAGTCTCAGGGTGGCCTCGAACTCATGGTAATACTCCTACCTCTGCCTCCCAAGTGCTGGGATTAAAGGCGTGCACCACCACACCCGACAGAGAGAATTTAATATAAATAATTCTTAACTAGATCTAAGATGAAGGATGGCAAAAAGAAAGGAAGGAAGAAAGGAAGGAAGGAAGGAAGGAAGGAAGGAAGGAAGAAAGAAAGAAAGAAAGAAAGAAAGAAAGATGTAAAAATAGAGAGGGACTAGCTGGAGGGAGGAAGGGGTTCAATAGAAGGGGTACCAGGAAGGAGGACAAGACAGAGTGACAGGAGGAGGTCATGATCAAAACACGTTACGTACACATATAATAATTGTTAAACACATTATTAGCTTAATTATTAGGAAGTAGATGGAATATTAAGCTATTATAGAAGTAACAACTATATGGAGCAAAGAGTCAGAAGGTATTAAACATATATATAAATTTGGAGGAAGGGTCCTGAACAGCTAACCACTGTGTCTCCTCTTTGAGATTTCTGGTTTTCTGAGCTTGGTGACTGGTCCCAGTGGATTCAGAATTCTGATTGTGAGGAGAGGTGCTGGCTGGAGCCTAATCAAGCAATGGTTTGGTTTTCAGTGTGCAATCCCTGGCCTCACAAAGCGGAGTGTAGAAGGGAGGAGGTGGAGTTATGAGACTACAACTTAATAGCTAGCAGCATCCAGTCACTTACTCTGAAGCCCGTAACATCCAAAGCAGCCATTTGCAGATCTTGGAAACTTTGGCATGCTTTCGCTCTAGCTCTAGCTCTAGCTCTTTAATTCTCTCCTCATGAATCTGGGGTCAGTGTTGGACTCCATTTCGTTTTTTTTTTTTTTCTCATGGACTATGTGATAAAAACCAAAATATTTAACCTCTTAAAAAAATAAAACTTTTTCAGATTTAGTTTCCCCATTTGTAAACCAGGATAATCATATCTGGTTCACAGGATCGATGTGTCACAGGAAATAAAGTTTACATGAAGTACTGATGCTAAGTGGCAGCATATAGCATAGGATATGGAATGAACTAGGCAAGGTTGAGTCCCACGTTACACCTTCCTGCATGTGTTTTTCATTATTCTTTCTCTTTGCTGCTTTTTGTCTTCTAGCCTTTTTCACTGTGTAATCTCAGGGTTTGTTCTTTTCTCTACCTTTACATTCCTCCCCACATCCTGTGATGCTTTTATTCATTCCCCATAACCTTTATTTTTTCACTGGCCTTCCCATGACCAATAATCTTCCAATAAAGAAATGCTCCTGGGGCTGGCAGGTTTGTTCAGTGGTTAGGGGCAAGCCTGTCAACCAGAGTTTGGATCCCCAGCATCCACGTAAAGCTGGAAGCTCAGAGGAGCATGCAACTTTAATCCTAACACACCTGCGACAACCAGTCAAAAAGAAAAGGAAACAAAACAAAACAAAACAAAACAATAGCATCATCATCATCATCAACAACAACAACAACAAAAACAAGAGAGATCCTGTCTCAAAGTGGAAGGAGAGGACTCCCGCCTCTAGTTTGTCCTCGGACCTCCTTTCATGTGCAGGGGCACATATAACACATACATACATACGCCTCCCCCAACACACACACACACACACACACACACACACACACACACACACTGGCAAAAAGAAAGAAATGTTCCCCCCTTTGCAGTGGAATTTGAAATTTAGGTCCTTTGACCTTTATTTGATCTTCTCAGCTATTATGTTTCAGAAGTGGCAATTATTTTGAAAGCTTGCTGCACTTGATTCTCTCAGATAGTAGTTAAGGATGCTCCAGGCATCCAGGTTTGGGGAGCCCATCCACTATTGGCTTGATCAAATGGAGCGTGTGCTTTTCAGAGTCAGCCAGCTGCGGGCAGGCGCCTTAACCGCTAAGCCATCTCTCCAGCCCATTCTTTTTTTTTTTTTTTTTTTCCTTCCATTTGGAGTGGCCTTCAAAGTCCACCTCAAGGATCCCTTCGCTTGTGACGTTTTTCTTGATGCAGGCCCCATGGCCTAACCCCTGCTGCGCCCACAGTGAAATCATCTCTTCCTTCTTCACATCCTATTTCTGGCTCACTGACTGAGCAGTCAACAAACCCAATATGTGACTTCCAGTACCAAAATGGCAATCCAAAGCCTCTTGACCATTCCTGTGAGCGTCCCCAGTGTCACTTTTTGTGGTCTTTTTACTGTCTTCCCTCCTAGGCTACCTTTTGTTTTCTTCTGACTTAACCCAGACAGAAAAGCCAGCTTTTTAGGGAGATGTTGAACCATTTTAAGATTCCTGTGTAAATTCTTTTATTAACTTGAAAGGAAGGAGTCATAGAGCAAAATTCATGACCTCCCAACTGCATCAACCCCTCTCTTCGATTAACTCCATTTCTAGATTAAAAACACTCAACTTGGTCCCATGTACAATTCACATCCTTGCAGGATTTTGGTGCTGTGTGTCCCACAGGGATATACCCTATTGTAAGTTGGCCTGTCAAGACATATTGGCCACAAATACATCTACCTTCGTAAGAGGACTTTTATGAACTGCTCCAAGCATGCAATTTATCTCATTACATTGTATGTAGGTATTTTTACATATTTTTTTCTTTCTGGATAGTAAGGGCCTCAGGGATAAGAAATACCATTCCCTATCCAATCTCTCTCATCCCTTTTCATCGCCTGCTTTAGAAGTGGTAACCAATGCATTTTAATGAAATGAATGAATGATGCATGAATGCCTTCAATCCCTAAAAAGAAATAAAGGAATTCCTTTAAGTAGAATTTCTCAAAGTAAAAGCGGGTAAACTATTAGAGGCATAAGCAGAAATACAAACTATGATTTCTTTGCCCAGGATATAACCTTTATTAAGAAATATAAGAAAACACAATGCACAGATAGAATTGAAATAGTCAATAAGCAAGATGATTATAATTCAAAAAAAACAAAAAAACAAGGGATGGATCCAAAGTGATATTCAAATGTAGAAAGGTCCAGCCTTCTCCTTAGAGGCTGGAAGTTGGGTAAATAGCTTCCTTTTTTGTCTAATGGCATCCAAGGAATGTCTCTCAGGTATACTCTGGTGCTTTTGATGCTGAAAAGTTTTAGGTAAACAGAGGATTAAAATAGGTCCCAGGTGGGGAGTAGAGTTGTGGATGGTTCTCACGAAAACTTTCCACAAGATTTTGGCAATTTTCAATCTTGCAAGAGTATCAGAGGTAGTAATATCCACAAGAACTTGACGTTCACAAGGTGGGTTCACAGCATTTCCGGATCCACAGCAGGAGGTTCAGGTTTTCATTATAGGATGGACTAAGAGCTATCGTGCTCATGGTCTTAGCACCCCCCATAATGAAAGAATGAGATCAAATTTCAGGAACTCCTAAGTGGTCCAAGAATGGTTGAGATGAACAATTCAGAGATATGGGTCCTGGGCAATTGAGAATCAGCAACCTGGCTCTTAACAGCGAGGCACACAGCAGTAGCAGCAGCAGGCTGGGCGGCAGCAGGACTGTCCACAGTAGGATGGGCGGCAGCAGGAGGCCTGGGCATGGTGCAGCTGGCAGCAGGTTGGGGGTGTGCAGCTCGCCACGCAGCAGGGGGGCAGGCAGGTGCCCTCGACGCGGCAGTCTGGGCGGCACCACCTGACGCGGCAGCTCACGGCTCCACTGCCACCCTCTTGGCCACAGCCAAAGCCACCCCCAATGCCCCAGCCAGCCTGGCAACAGCGTGGCTGGAAGCAGCTGGTCTCACAACAGCTTGGTTGGAAGCAGCTGGAGCCAAAGTTCCCACCGGTGGAGCAGCTGGGGAACCCACAGAAGCTGGTAGCGCAGCAGGCCATGGTGACAGGAGCGGAGTTGAGGGTGAGTTACTGGGGAGGGTTTCTTCTGAGTGATGGAGGTGACCTCCACTTGGGGCCTTTTATATATCCGAGAGAGCAGCTGTTCATCAAAATTCTTAGCATATTTTTCTTGTTTTTGTTCAAATCTGGTCCTCAGTGGTCCTCTGATTGGCTTACGTTGAAATACCTAAGGTACATTATGGGCAGCAGTTTGGAAATTACTTTGTTTTATAAGGACAGGGTGACTCGTCCGTATCAGCCCTATACTCTTTAGAACATAGTTGTGGTTTCCCATCTTCAAAGAGTCCTTCCATTTTACGTCTGTCAACATCTTATTTTGAATAGTTGTCATTCTACTTGAAAATCTCTTCACCTCTAAAAGCAAGGGTAATTTTTTTTTTTTTTTTAGTTTTAGCATTATTTTTCCTTCCTGCTATTTAGACTACATTCCATTAAATTCAGAACATCAGGATACTAGACCAAACTGCAGGCGAACTTTTGGTCACATGTAATTAAAACTTCCGCCTCATTTGCTCCAGCATCATATCAAATCACCATTTCGGTTCCTCTGAGTCCAACTCATTTGAAATGTGGACATTTCATTTGTGCTCAGGCTAGAAAGCTTTTCTGATGAACCAGATGACTTCGTATATTGGAAAGTATCCCACACCGTATTTTGCTTGTGTCGATAGAATCTTCATAGACATTTATTGAATCTGATTCAGTGGGTCTGCATCGAGGGGGTGGAGTAGAAGCGTGATTCACTACGCCTGAGCCACCCAAGCGTGAGTAAACTGTGCTTTCAAGTTGTAGCACCTCCCCCCAAGGACACTTGTTAATTGTTGTAAAAAGAGACTAGGGAATGTTGAACTGTTTTTTTTTTTTTTTTTTTTTTAAATCTGAACTCCATAGTTGAACAGAGGCTCCAGGAGAAACATCGAGGCATCATCATCTGTAGAAAAATGCACAGCCATCTATTTTGTTCTCTGGAATGCATCTTCTGGAGTGTGATCCATTATCATTGCCCATGGAATGAGAGGTGAGTGCTGGGAACATGGAATAACTTGGGAAATATTTTTTTCTTGGGTCCATCTGTATTTTGTGCCTGATATTTTGTATATGGTAGTCACGTGGTTAAAGAAGAATTAAACATGAAACGATAAAAGCTCTTTCCTTTTGTTCTAAGTTTATATTAACTTCTTAATATATTGAGACATTCTTCACTTGAGCTGTGAGTTCTAACATGAGATAATGCCGCTTGAGATGCTCAATTCCTCTGTCTGACATGATAGCAGGACTCACCAGCTCTGCTCCACAGCCATTCTCTGAACTCTCATTTTGATCAGAGGTCTAGCCAATACACTCTGTAAATGAAGGTGAAACAAGAAATGTGGGCATCCATGGAGAGGAGTTAGGCTAAATCACAGAAATTAAACTTAAATTCTCCTGGAATAGAGAGATGTTTTCAAATCTATTTAGCAATGGATTTGGTTTCTTTACCTTGGCAATGAATGAAGAAAAAAGTCTACTAAATGGGAAGACATTTCAGAAGTATAAACACACCCAGGGGAGGCAAATAGGTGTTGACACAATCACGATGAAGCACACAAGCGTTTCAGACAGCAGGAAGATTATTCAACACATGAAACATTTTATTAGATGAGAGATTCCAGGATCAGTTGATTTATATATAACTTTTCTATTTTAGCACATCTGTTGGTGTCTAAGGACTATTACCAGCTGGAGGTAGAGAGCTTAAAAGTAGAAGGGGCTGGAGAGATGGCTTAGCGGTTAGGGCACCTGACTCCTAAGCCTAAGAACGCAGGTTCCAGATACAAAGTGATGCAAGGGCACAATGCCGCACTTGACCACAAGGGGGCGTACGCATCTGGATTTCATTCGCAGCAGCTGAGAGACTGCTGGCACGCCCATCTCTATCTGTCTTCCTCTCCCTCTCTCTCTGTCTGTCTCTGTGTTTCTCTAAAAAAAAAGTGGAAGAAGGACATAACTCTGTTGGCATTGTACATTAAAATGCTTTATTTGAAAGTAAGAGGGGGGGAGTTCAAGTAGAAAGCAGGTCCACAGAAGCGTAGGAATCAAGAGATAGGGAAGGAATGACCGTGGCAGCAGAATGAAGAACAGCCCATCCCCGTACACTGGTCAAGCGAAGAGGCTGTCCAGAGCATGGTGACTGAGACGCTTTCAGCCAGCTAACCCAGCGCACCAAAGAGGTCCTGACCAACACTGTCCCTATTTCCCAGCAGCTTAGCAGCACGAAGATACTTAGCATCCATCTAGGGAACACTTCTTTAGAAATCAACGTAGACTTTCTGTTCTCCCTTCATTGTAAACGAACCAGCAACCTAGTTTTTAACAGGTGGGCTCACAGCAGCTGGGTTCCGAGCAGGTGGGCTGGCAGCAGCAGTAGCAGCAGCAGGCTGGGCGGCAGCAGGACTGTCCACAGTAGGATGGGCGGCAGCAGGAGGCCTGGGCATGGTGCAGCTGGCAGCAGGTTGGGGGTGTGCAGCTCGCCACGCAGCAGGGGGGCAGGCAGGTGCCCTCGACGCGGCAGTCTGGGCGGGACCACCTGATGCGGCAGCTCACGGCTCCACTTCCGCCTTCCTGGCCGCTGCCGATGCCACCCCCACAGCTGGACTGGCAGCAGCTTGGCTGGCAGCAGCTGGACTGGCAGCAGCTTGGCTGGCAGCAGCTGGACTGGGAGCATGGCTGGCAGCAGCTGGACTGGGAGCAGCTTGGCTGGCAGCAGCTGGACTGGCAGCAGCTTGGCTGGCAGCAGCTGGACTGGCAGCAGCTTGGCTGGCAGCAGCTGGAGCCACAGGTCCCACCAGTGGAGCAAGTGGGGAACCCACAGAAGCTGGTAGCGCAGCAGGCCATGGTGTCTGGAGTCTGATTAAAGTTGTGCTGTGAAGAGAAGTTTCTGTGAGTTTTATCTGGACCTTCTACACCTGCCCTTTTATATACCTCCCCCAGAGCCGCATGTTTACCTCACATTTAGCATCCTTCCTTGATGCTGGTCACAAAGTCAGTCTTTGATTGGCAAAACACCTGGGTAATTGGGGAAATGATAAACAGCATTTCAATTGCCTGTTCCTGTTGGTGTTCAATTACATGTCACTGTGCTTGTTCGTTTCCCTCTGCGCTAAATGAAGGTCATCACAGAACCAATCACGGGACACTTTTTAGAGAGTAGGGCCATACATTGGCCTGGTTCAATGTATCACACCTGACCTTTGATAACCCGAAGGCACAGTTTACCTAAACAGCACTTTCCTCCTCAGTCATCATGCAGTCATGAACACGATTTCGTGAAGTTTGCTCAGGCTTGGAAGACGAATACGGAGTCATCCAATCATGAGGTACCATTTGATTCATGGGCATCCAAAGTCTGCCTTTCTGTGATCAGTGTTGTGCATGTTGCAGGATCCTGAAAGCTCTAAGTGTCTTGCTTTCAATCACAAATGGAGGTGTTACTAACCAAAGCCTTCCGGGCTGTCTACTGGAAATTGTTGTCTGCTTTGTTAACTGAAAGCGGTGTGGTAGGAATGGATACACATTGCAAAAAGTCAAATAAAAGAGACAAATATCCTCCCCCGCCACCCGAGTGCTCACACACATCCTTCCACAAAATAGTGTGCCAGAGGTAATGTCAGCAGTTTTGTGCATTTTCTTAGATACCTTTATTGCTGTTTCTGCAAATATAACACACACACACACAAACATAAGATATATTTATTCACTTTTAAGTTTGTATTTCATATATATTTAAATGAAAAATCAATTGTGGCAAAATGTCCATACTATAAAATTTATGTTAGTAATAGTAACATTTCTTTTCACACATATGTGTGTGTGTGTAATTTTATTTATTTGAGAGAAAGAGGCAGAGAGAGAGAGAGACAGAGAGACAGAGAGATAGAGAGAGAATGGGCGCATCAGGGCATCCAGTCACTGCAAATGAACTCCAGATATGTACATCCCTTGTGCATCTGGCTTATGTGGGTTCTGGAGAATCGAACCTGGGTCCTTTGGCTTTGCAGGCAAACACCTTAACCGCTAAGCCATCCCTCCAGCCCTAGTAACAGTAACATTTCTATTAATCATCTTAACACTGGATCTTATTACTCTTGTTTGAAAATCTTTTGATCATATATAAGAGTTTATTTCTGTGTCATCTATTCCATGTATCTTTGTGTCAGTACCACACTATGGCTCTGTAATAAACTTAAAAAAATTTTTTTATTGACAATGTTTGTACTTACAGAAAATAAGCCATGATAATCTCCTCCCCTCCCCCACTTTCTCCTTCACAACTCCACTCTCCATCATATCCCCTCTCTCTCTCTCTCTCCATTAGTCTCAATTTTGTTTTAATGTCATCATCTTTTTCTCCTATTATGAGGGTCTTGTGAAGATAGTGCTAGGCACTATGAGGTCATGGATATCGAGGCCAATTTTTGTCTGGACAGTTGCATTGTAAGGAGTCGTACCCTTCCTTTGAGTCTTACATTCTTTCCGCCACCTCTTCCACAATGGACCCTGAGCCTTGGAGGGTGTGATAGAGATGTTTCAGTGCTGGACACTCCTCTATCACTTCTTCTCAGCACTATGTTGCCTTTTGGGTCATCCCAGTGGTCATCGCCATCTAAAAAGAGAAGCTTCTCTAACCAAAAGTGTGAGTAGCATTAATATATAATATGAACATTAACTGTAGTGCTTTTAGGGCATTTTTGTGAGAATAATATATGCATTTAACTACATAAGAACAGGCTTTATACCCCTAAGGCTCATGACCTCCCCTGCCATAGGCTTTTTATTAGGTTTTCAGTACCAGGCATGTATTCCCTCATAGAGCAGGCCTCCAGTCCAATTAGAGAGCAGTTGGTTTTCCCCAGAGCAGACATACCACTATTGCACCCATTCAGTCATTTGGCCTCTCTGGCCAAACTTGAAGCTTCTAGTGTCTACTGTATTCACCGTTGATGTCTTCTGTCTCCCATAGGGCTGCAGTGCAGTTTTTTATTTTTTTCATTTTTTTACAGCTTTCAGTTGGCTGGTCTACAGGGAGAAGGTTTTCAGCTCAGCACCAGCTTGATTTCTCAGTGACCTTGCCACCCAGGCATGTGAAGTCTTCAGCAATAGGGTCTTACCATCTGTTACTCATGGGAAACCAAGGGTCTTGGCAATAGACTGTAATGTTTTGGAGGCAATAGGGACTTCCCTGGTCAACAATTCACTGAAAGGTATTCCATCCCTAGCATTGAAAATTTTCTAGTAGCAATCTACGGCTTCTAGATGTGCCATTATCCAAAAAGTAGGTTTTCACATGTCTTATTCAGAATATCTTGAATTTTGATTGACTCTCCCCCCCCTTCTCTTACTCAGTCTCTTTCCCTGGCCTCACTTAGGCCATTCCACTCCCTGTGATCTGTTCTTCTATTTACATATATCCAATACTATCCCCTTAAGTGTTTCCCTCTCTTTATAGCCTTCTAGCTTACTGCACTCTACTGCCGATTTTTGGTTCCAGCTCACACACAACTCTAAACATTTGTAGCTAGGATCCACATATGAGACAGAACATGCGACATTTGGCTTTCTGGGCCTGGGTTACCTCACTTAGTATAATCCTTTCCAGATCCATCCATTTCCCTGAAAATTTCATAATTTCATTTTTCTTTACTGCTGAATAGATCTCCATTGTGTAAAGATGTACCACATCTTTATTATCTATTCATCTATTGAGGGACATCTAGGCTGGTTCCATTTCCTAGCTATTGTGAATAGAGCAGCAATAAACATGGTTGTGCAAGTATCTCTAAGGTAGTGAGAAGAGTCATTAGGATATATGAACTAAATAGAGAGTTCTTAAAGGAAGAAATATAGATGGTATATAAACATCTAAAAAAGTGTGTTACATCCTTAGCCATCAGGCAAATGCAAATTAAAACTATTTTGAGATTCCATCTCACTCCTGTCAGAATGGCTACCATCAAGAAAACAAATGACAATAAATGTTGGCAAGGATGCGGAAAAAGAGGAACTCTTCTACACTGTTGGTGGGAATGTAGTCTGGCACAGCCATTGTGGAAATCACCGTGGAGGTTCTTGAGACATCTAAAGATAGATTTACCACATGATCCAGCTATTTTACTCCTCAGCATATATCCTAATGACTCTTATTCTTTTTTATATTTACTTTTTATTAGATATGGACATATTTAGTATGTAAACAACACATGTTGGTACCATCCTTTCCCTCCTCCTTGCCCCTTTTATGAAGAGACCTTCCTTTTTGGGGATGCAGGTCAAGCCCATGGGGATTGTGGGTCATGCATTATGGGGGAAGGGAGGGAATATCTCTGTGCAAAATGTCACAACTGTGGCTCTAACAATCTTTCTGCACCCTCTTCCACAAAATTCCCTGAGCCATGCTGGGAGCATTTTAAGTCTACTTCAATGATGGGCACTTAGGAACCTCTGGATCTCTGGTTTGGTAAGTGTTGAGTGCCCTCAGTGTCTATCTCCTTCACCTTATGTTGATATCAGATTCACTAAGAAAGCAGCACTCTTGCTCATTTCCCCAATTCCTCTGTGGTTTCAGCTGGGGCTAGGGTGGAATGCACTGAGTCTTTTATCTCCTCAGGTCCAGCTCCCATCTCAAAAAGAGAAAGAAGCAGATTCTCCAATGGAGAATGAAGTCAGCACTCGTTAAGTGGGATAACCATTATAAATTTAGAGAGAATTAAAAGGGTGTAGACCCTCTTATAGTCTAAGGTTAGTGGGAGCTTGACAATGGAAAGCAGAATCATTATCTGGATATGATTCTGACTTATTTCCCACTTCTAGATATAGTTTCCTTTCCACTGAGTGGATCTGTTAGCCAATCTAAGAGCAGCTGGTTACCCACCATGGCTGTACGCCATTGCACTGATGTGAGCGTCACGTCAAGTTGTTTGCTTCTGAGTTGCTTAGACTTTGAGTTGCTTGGACAGATGTTGGCCACTTTCCACCAGGAAGCTCATGTAGCATGTTCCAGCACTAGATGGGCTAATTTTCTGGGAACTGGCTCTCTTCTGGATTCTAACCAGGTTTCTCCATGGTCTGTGCTGATAGCATATGGTGTCTTCAGCAGTAGGGTCTTACCATTAACCTCTGGTGGGTAAGCACCTCAAGTGCTCTGGCAGAAGTCTGTCTTGTTTGTTTTGGGAGATCTAGTAGGTCTCTCTGATCAACAGCTCATTGTGGATGTAGACCACATCCTGGTACAGGGAATTACAGGCAAGAGCCAAGGGAAAAGAAAAAGAAAAAGACAGAGAAGAATGAAAAACAGGAGAAATTTGAGGTTAGGTTTCATCTCACCCTCTCCAGGGCCCTTTGATTCAGGTGTTCCCCCTAAGGTCCTCTTGAGGTTCCACCTTTTAGTCTGACTTCCAGGATATAGAATTCTATGGTACCAGTTCAATTTGGGTTCAGTTTTGTGACCACCCCCACCTACTCTTTCCCTCCCCCCAAGCCCTACCCTCCCTATTGTCCAAGCCTCAAGATGCTATTCAGTTATGTCAGCAACTTGGGTGATCCAGGTTAGGAACTGCAGATGAGTGAGATCACGCGACCGTTGTCTTTCTGTGATTGTGTGAGTTCACTTAGAATTATCTGTTCCAAGTTAAACCATTTTTCTACAAATTTCAGTGTGTCATTTTTTCTTACTGCTGAGTAGAATTCCATTGTGTAGATATACCACATCTTGGTTATCCATTCATCCAATGATGGGCACCTGGGTTGATTCCAATTTTTAGCTATTATGAATTGAGCAGCTATCAACATGGTTGAGCACATATCTCTGAACTGAGATGTGGAGCTTTTAAGGTAAATGCCCAGTAAGGGAATAACAGGGTCTGTTGGTAACTCTATATTCATGCTTTTCAGGAATCTCTATATTGATTTCCACAGTGGTTGTACCAGCTTACATTCCCACCAACAGTGAATGAGTGTTCCTATTTCCCCACAGCCTCACCAACATTTGTTTTCATTTGATTTTTTAATGCTTGCTATCCTTAATGGGGTAAGGTGGACTCTCATAGTCATTTTAATTTGCATTCCCCTAATGGTTAGGGCTGTTTTCTTAAGTGTGTTAACCATTTGTCATTCTTCCTCTGAGAACTTCCTACTTAGTTCTCTGCCCCACTTTTGGGGTGGGGTTTTTTTTTTATTGTTTAGTTTTTTAAGTTCTCTGTAGATTCTAGATATTAGATTTCTGTTAGTGGTATAGCTTGCAAAGATTTTCTCACACCAGTGGGTAATCTATTGGCTCTGCTTATGGTATGTTTGCCCATGTAAAAGCTTTTTAGCTTCATGAGATCCCATTGGTTTAGTGCTTGTTTAATCTCCTGGGCTACTGGGGTTTAGTTCAGGAAGTCTTTCCCCAGACCTATATCGTGGAGAGTGCCTCATATTTTTTCTTCCAGTAGATAAAGAGTTTCAGGTCTTACATTGAGGTCTTTTATCCATTTGGACTTGATTTTTGTGTATGGCGAAATGAGTGGGTCTAATTTCATTTTTCTACATATGGTCATCCAATTTGTCCAACACCATTTGTTGAAGATGCTATTTTTTCTCCAGTCTATATTATTATCACTTTTGTAATGACTCTTATTCTTAACAGTTGGTTTTGTCATTTAGGAAACCTTAGGATTTCATATTAAGTTTTGAATGGACTTTTCAATTTCTGCAAAAGTGCTATTGAGATTTGGATATAGGTTGCAATACATCTGTAGATATATGGGTAGCATTTTTATCTTAACAATATCGATCTTCCAATTCATGAACATGGGCTATCTTTTCACTTATTTGCATCCTCTTTAATTTGCTTCAGTGATGTTTTGTTATTTATGGTGTACAAGTATTTCTCCTTAGTTGAATTTATCCCTAAATATTTTATTCTTTTTAAGACTTTTAAAAAATGTGATTGTTTTATTAATTCCTCCTTTATATTGTTCATTGTTAGTTATAGAAATTCATGAGGTTTTTGCATGTTGGTTTGTATTTGTAACTTTGCTAAGTTCAGTTTTGTTTTAATAGTTCTTTGTGTGTTTGTGTGTGTTAAATCTTTAGGGGGTTCTGCATATAAGATTATGTTGTCTTTGAATAGAGGTAATTTACTTTTTTTATTTGTAGTTTGACATTTATTTCTTTTACTTGCCTAATTTCTCTAGATAAAGCCTTTAGAAGTATGATAAGTAGAATGGGCAAAAGTTGGCATATTCACTCTTGAATATGAAGTTAGTTATATTCTTTTAATATACAGTTTTCAATATTGAGGTAATTTTTTCTTTTCTGGTTTATTGAGTGTTTTTTTTTAATTATGAAGAGGTCTTGAATATTTTCAAATGCTTTTTCTGTAATAATTGAGATAATGATGTGTTTTCCTCATCAATTCTGTTCATGTGGGATATTACATTGACATCTTTTTTTAAAGACTGCTTTTTTAAAAAAATATTTTATTTATTTGTTTGTGTGTGAGAGAAAAAGGCAGAGAGAGAGAGAGAATAGGCATGCCAGGGCCTCCAGCCACTGCAAATGAACTCCAGATGCATGTGGCCCCTTGTGCATCTGGCTTACATAGGTACTGGGGAATTGAACCTTGGTCCTCTGGCTTGGCAGGCAAGCACCTTAACCACTAAGCCATCTCTCCAGCCTGACAACTTTTTTTTTTTTTTTTGTATGTTAGGCAATCCTTGCATTCTAGGATCAATTTCACTTGATGATATTTTCTTAATCCTTTTTAATGTATTATTGAATTCTGTTTGCTAATATTGGGTTGATGATTGTTACATGAATCTTCATCAGGGAGGTGTTTCTGTGGTTTTCTGAGAGTGCCTTTGTCTGACTTTGGTTATCAGAGTGATGCTGGCTTTGTCAGATGAGTTTAAAAGTGCTTTCTTCAAATTTTTTTGGAAGAGTTTGAGGCTTGCTGTTAATTTTACCAATGAATCTGTCTGATTCATGGATTTCTTTGTTGGATACTGATTCCATATTGTTATTAATTGTAAGTCTGTTCAGATTTTCTATTGTTTCATGGCTGAGTTTCGGTAGGTTGTGAGTTCATAGGAAATAGACATGTTATTTAGAAGGAACTATCTTTGTTATCCAATTCAATGCTATATATATATGCTATACAGTATAACAGTCCGATATAGTGGAATTTATTGAGTCCTCTTCCTATTTATAATCATTTTTATCATTTTTAGTAATTTTTCAAAACTTTTAAATTTATTTATTTGCAAGCAGAGAAAGAGGGAGAGAGAGAGAGAAAGACAGAGAGAGAGAGAGAGAGAGAAGAGATTAAGGGAAAGCTAGATTATGGGTGCAATAGGGCCTCTTGCCCCTGCAAATGAACTCCAGACACATGAACCCCTTTGTGCAATGGGCTTTATGTGGGCACTGGGGAACCCCATCCAGCAGACTGCACACAAATTTTCTTAACCACTAAACCATGTCCCTGGCTCCATTTTTAGTAATTCCGAATTTGAAAACAATCATAGACTTTTATGCTGAAAGGAACTCTGCATGGGCTCATCTTTAGGGGATTAGGATGGTCACATGATATAGGGGACTGAACTCTTAACTGAGAAATATGAAACAGAATAAACTTTTCAAATTGGTTCTATAACTAAGAGACTGTGACCTCATAAAAGTCACTCGATCCCTTTGAACCTTGACTAGCTCATCTGTAAAATGAGATGATCTCTCAGCCACCATCAAGGACTTGCCTTTTATGATGGCTGTACCAGATCATCCACTCTGTAAGGTCGTGATCAGTGCATGTCATATTCACCTGGGTAGTCTACATAGTGCCCTGCACCATGTGGCACATAGGTACTCAGTCAATGCTGTGGAATAGAAGAGTGGAGGAATGATCCACAGTGCATGATGCGGAGGAAAAGTTGACTCTGTACTATACCCAAGTCACTTGTAATTTTGTTTATTTGTTTATTTATTTATTTTTGTATGAGTGCAAAGCTGTTCAAATTATGATACCTGGAACAGTCAGTGGTTAGACTCAAGGAGTAAGAAGATGGAATGTGGCTCTATTTCTGTTTTGTCATTCAAAGGTGTTTTCTGAGTTGTCAGGTCTTTAGACAGTCTGTCAGAGAAATTTACTGATGCTTACAAGTTATCCTATGTTCATGTCTTCTAATTTTCTGATTTTCTTTAGCCTTTGAATGCACTAAACATTACAATTCCAGCCAAAGTAATGTTATTTATATAAAATAGCATCAATACCCTCCAGCTCATCTAAGGCATCCTTGTCCTTAAAAAACAGAATTATGAAACTTGTATTTATGTTTAAATATATTTATAAATAAATTTATTGGGTATGGGCATTATATACAAACATACTCATGTGTGATAAATATTTGTATTTTTATTGTGACCATTTTGAACCCAAAACATAAATATTGAGCAAAACTTTTGTTATTCTCACTTCCTATTTATTGTAACTAGGAAAAAAACTGAAGTACAAAACTTCTGACTGAGAGTACATAAATTTTAAACAATATTTACCTTTTGTCATTTCTTTTCTTCACATTTTCATACATATATATGGCATTTTGATCATATGCACCTCACACTACTCACTCTTACCCCCTTTTCCCACTGAACCCCATTTTCTGTTTTGAGAGGATGGTATTCCTCACACTTCTCTTGTTCTACGCTGTACGACTCCCTGTAAAAGGAAGAGTGTGAATCATTAGCAGATATTGCCACTGTTTAAAGAGTGTCCAAATAGCATTCCTACAGCTAATGAAGTAAGTCACATTTAAGTGTTTGTTTGTTTGCTTGTTTGTTTAATTTGAGAGAGAGAGAGAGAGAGAGAGAGAGAGAGAGAGAGATTGAGAAAGTGCGCTCCAGGGCTTCTCAGCCTCTGTGAAGGAACTACAGACGCCTGCACCCCTTGTGCACATGTGTGACATTGCACACTTGTGTCACTTTTTGCATCTGGTTAAACATGGGACCTGGAGATTCGTACAGGTGTTCTTAGGCTTTGCTGGCAGGTACCTTTACTGCTAAGCCATCTCTCCAGCCCCACATTTAGGTTTTTGATTCAGAAATATTGGCATCTACACTTTTCTGCTTGTAAAAGCATGTGGGTACAAGAGATGGCAATAGAGTCTGCACCATTTCTGACACCCTAGGTAATTGACTTTACTGTATCTTTAAAAAATATTCTATTTATTGATTTGAGAGAGAGAGAGAGAAAGAAACAGAGAGAGCAAATGGCACACCAAGATGTCCAGCCACTGCAAATGAACTCCAGGTGCATGTACCACCTTGTGCATCTGGCTTACGTGGGTCCTGGGAAATCAAACCTGAGTCCCCAGGTTTTGCAGGCAAACACTTGAACCACTAAGCAGCAATCTTTCTGGCCAACTTACTGTATCTTTTTATATCTTTTTATGGGCTCAACCTCCACTGTACCCATCACATTTCCTAACAAGGTGTGAGAAGAGCAGTAGAGATGAACAAAAACAGTTTAGAATGTTCCATGTGGCTTCTAAGAAATATCTATTATTACACACTGAATGAAAAAGAGGGGACTTTTGATGTGCCAATATATATAATTTATTAGACCTTGACATACTATTTTTCTTTCATAAGAAGTACGAGCTGCAGGAGAGTGGAGGAGGAGAGGAGAAAACGTCTTTGAGCAGATGATTTTTCCATGGTCTTGATAGCAGCGCTGAGCTTTGGAAAATGAGGCCAAATATTAGCTGAGGGTCAGTCCCAAGACAAATTGGCTTTCTCATTTCTTGAGTCAAATTTGTATGATTTTTTTCCCCCAGAAGAGAGATCAATCTTTTCACTGTTAAAATAGAAAAAAAAAAAAATTCTGTGAGGCCCAACTAGCTGGTAACCCCTCGCAGCAAAAGCTAAATCAAAGTCCAGGAACTTGTTCGTGGTTTAGGAGTTGAAGAGGTAATTAGTTCGGGGACTGAGATGAAAGTTGATTATCTAGGAATCAGTAAGTTCTCTCTTAGCAGGTAGGCTCTGAGGAGCAGGTGGGCTGGCAGCAAGTAGGCTCAGAGCAGGTGGGCTGGCAGCAGGTGGACTCAGAGCAGGTGGGCTGGCAGCAGGTGGACTCAGAGCAGGTGGGCTGGCAGCATGTAGGCTCAGAGCAGGTGGGCTTGCAGCAGGTGGGCTGGCAGCAGGTGGGCTTGCAGCAGGTGGGCTGGCAGCAGGTGGGCTGGCAGCAGCAGGCTGGGCGGCAGCAGGACTGTCCACAGTAGGATGGGCGGCAGCAGGAGGCCTGGGCATGGTGCAGCTGGCAGCAGGTTGGGGGTGTGCAGCTCGCCACGCAGCAGGGGGGCAGGCAGGTGCCCTCGACGCGGCAGTCTGGGCGGGACCACCTGACGCGGCAGCTCATGGCTCCACTGCCACCCTCCTGGCCACAACCAGTCCTGCAGCAGCTGGTCTGGCAACAGCTGGTCTGACCACAGGTTGGCTGGCAGCAGCTGGTCTGAACACAGGTTGGCTGGCAGCAGCTGGTCTGAACACAGGTTGGCTGGCAGCAGCTGGTCTGACCACAGGTTGGCTGGCAGCAGCTAGACTGGGAGCAGCTTGGCTGGCAGCAATTGGAGCCGCAGTTCCCGCTGGTGGAGCAGCTGGGGAACCCACAGAAGCTGGTAGCACAGCAGGCCATGGTGACAGGAGTGGGTTTTGAGGGCTGGTTTGTTGAAGAAGTGTTGTAAGTCTTGGTTATGACTGCCCCCCTAGAGCCTTTTATAATCCTTGGCTGCCTACTACCTTCCTAATTTTCAAAGTCTCTTCCTTGTTTGTGTTTATGTAATTTGCCTCTGAATAATAATTGGTCAGTTCCTGAGTTATTTGTTCAACCTTCTGAAAAGCCTTTAAAAGTTTATTTTATTTGGTGTTCAATTAGGGCACTTAATTATAATGAAGTAGTCATTAGCATTTATCAAAAACATGATCCCAGATCTTCTGTATTTGTTATAATCTTCTCATTGCAAAAAGAAGAATTCACTAATGATGCTCCCACTTAAGGAGTGTCAATATTACTCAACGGTGACTCCCAGCATCATGGCTGCAATGCTTCCAGTTGCTTCCTCTCTATCTTTGCATTTTCACTTTGGCTGTGAAGCAAGGCTGGATTTGGATGGTTAGGGAGGGGGATGCTTTCTTTGCACCTGAAAAAAAATGTGGATAGATTGTTCCTAATAAAATTTTGGATCATTTATCATGCACCTGAACAATTCTGAATACTTGACACATGTCAATTCTTTTCATTTTTGCAGCAAGCCTATGGGGTGGGTACCACTGCTACTCTTATAATACAGGTGAAGAAACTGTGCCACAAACCAGTTCACGTAAGCTACCCAAGATCACACCAACTGGTGAATCTGAAATCCGAATCTCAGTCATCTGACTCCAGACTCAACAGTTGACAACAGTTGTCAGTTCCCTCTTTTCTGATGTAAGCAACTCAAAAGAAAACCAAAGGGTAGAAACTAGACATGAAAATTTGCCCATTTTCTTATAAGCTCTTCTTGGAGCAAAAGGTAGAGTGGAGGGTTTGTATTAACATGGTTTATCACAGGCTTTCCTAGAAATTTTGTTGATCTATATTCAGTTTTTAAAAAATATATTTTATTTTCACTTACTTATTTGAGAGAGAGAAGAGAGAAAGAGAATGGACACATCAGAACCTCCAGCCACTGCAAATGAACTCCAGATGCATGTGTCATCTTGTGCATCTGCTTACATGGGTCCTGGGAATCGAACCTGGGTCCTTCGGCTTTGCAGGCAAATGCCTTAACCACTAAGCCATTTCTCCAGCCCCATCTATATTCAATTTCTTGTTGACAATTTTCATGCATGTACAAAATGAATTTTGGTTATAATCCCATCCCATTACCTTCCTTTGTCCCATTCTCCTTCCTTTGAATCCCCTTTCCCCAGCAAATCCTTCTATTTTAATGTCTTCCTCTATTCCTTCTCTTTCCCTCTCTCCCTTCCGTCCCTCTCTTTATCTTTCACGGAAAGATGTTTTCATGGAAAACATCTTGATGGGCCCAGTACTGAGCAGGCCTTTGGCCAGGCACACTTCTCTCTGCAGATGACCTTGACTCCTGGGGAAATGCAGAACGTTTCAAAGTACAGAGAATAAATGACCGGTGAGTGCTCAGTACTAAATGCAACATCTCTACCGTGCTCTCTAGGGCTCAGAGAACATTGTGGGAGAGGGGGTAGAAAGAGTGTCCAAGTCAGAGAACTGGGAGGAGTGCTTTGAAACACTATTTTCTGGACATGAAATGGTCAATTGCATTTATGACCTTACAGGGACTGTTGTTCCCTATACAAGGTTGGGCTCATCAACATGTCATTAGTTATTTTTTTAAAAACAGAATAAGCACACTTTAAGGACAAGTGCCGAATAATTAAATTTACCTGTTTTGTGACTTCACCTTAATCTCTTACTACAGGTTAGATCAATTTGAATCTTCTTAACTATCTGAAAATCATATTCAGCATATTTATAGTAGAGTGTGTGACATACTTTATAGCATGTTAGATGTGCAGTATGAAGATTAATGTAAATATTAGAGACTAGTGCAAATGGCTGGGACATTTATATATTTGAATGAGAAAACGGATGCAAGTCGAGTTGGTGTTTTTTTTTTTTTTTTCTTGATGGTACTTGGGATGGAACCCAGGTCTTCACATATACTAGGTAAGCACTCTGTCACTGAACTATATCACTAGCCTCTCACATGGCTTTTTAAACACAAGGTCTTCTTTAGCCCAGGCCAGCCTGGGCTTGAACTCACTGTGACCTGAGGCTGGCCTTGAACTCCTGATCCACTCTCCCTCCATCTCTTGTTGGGATTACAAAGGTGCACCACCATGCTTAGCTACCAACATGTTAATGTTTAAAGAAAAAATTTTAGAGAAGGAGAAACCATACAATAGTCTAAGGCATTATAACATATAAATTACTATGTTCTGTACAATAAAGACTATTCTCCCTTGGCACAAAGTTGTAATATTTGAGGTGTTGAAGTGCATTATTGATAAGAGCCATGGAGATGAGAGTACTTCATAATTAATTTCCATTTTTCTGGACTTTTCTCCCACATGACACTGTTTTACCATCTCCCTCAGTACAAAATTTTACTCAATTTTTATGTGTATGGACTTCAATTGCCTTTAGGGAATTACTAAGGATAAATATGCTTACAGTTGAAGAATTTTACTTCTCTGCCAGGGAATGAAGATGATTCTGAACATTCCCTTGCTTTTGCTAAATAAATCAATAAAATAAAATTTAGCCAGATTCTTTTCTCTCGTTACTTGAATTCACATCTTCTCTATTGGTTTCCATGAAGATAAGAGTAACAAATCCAAAGAGTTCATGGAGATTTTCTATTCTTCTTGAACGTTGGGTCCCTCTGTCTGTGGTCTTGGAAAACAATGCAGGTTCCTGGACATATGTATGGAGGTTGTCAATAAAAGGTTAAGAAAAGAGAAAGGGTAATAGGTGGTAAATATAATTAAAATATATTATACACGTGTATGAGCTTGCAAAAACATAAAATAAATGAAAACATGTAACAAATTACTCTGCCTATTCTCTTTAGTTTTTATTCATTCATTTAATTTGCGTGGCCTAGACCATCCCAGTGCCATAAGAACAAAGAACACATGCATGTGGGTGCCAGAGGACAACCTTGGGTGCTGCTTTTCAGGCACTCTATCCGTTTTTCTTTTGAGACAGGGTGTCTCATTCAGTTCAGACATTCACCTGTTCTTGTCGCCCCAGCACTGGGATTAGAGATGTGCCATACCATGCCTGGCCTTGACATACTGGGTACTGGGAATTGAACCTGGGTCCTCTTGCTTGTGTGGCAAGCACTGCATTGCCCAAACTTCCTAGCCCCAGTACTAACGTCTTGAGAGAGTTTTCTTCAAGATGTTAAGGTTCTCATTTTGGGGTGGGTGCACAGGGGTTTCCCTCAGTTTCTTCATCTCCATTGACTAGTTCTCTAATCCAGTTGCATCTGCCTTTCTTAGATTTTGGAGAAAGGTGTGGGCAATGCACCAGTCAAATGAACATACCATTTCTGCCTGGGCATCCATTCTTCTGTACCAAGGATTTAGAGTGGACAACAGATGAACTTCAAGGGCCTCCACTCACCCCAACTTTCTTTTCTCAACCAAATAGCCAGGTCTTTCTCAAGTCTTCTGAATGCCAACCTACGTCCTTTTGGTGCTCTTGAGTTGAAGTCTTTCTAAGTAAAAGGTGCAGGGCTAGGAAGATGTCTCAGTGGTTAAGGCACTTACTTGCAAAGCCTAATGGCCCAAGTTCAATTCCCCAGAACCTGTGCAAAATCAGATGCACAAAGTGGCACCTGGTGTTTGTTTGCAGTGGCAAGAGGCCTTGACATGCCCATTCTCTCTTTCTGTCTGCCTCTCAAATAAATACAATATTTTTAAAATGCAGGTATGTAGAATGTGCCTGAGGTGGAGCTGGGTTCACAGGAACACATTCTTCTTCTTACCAGCAATGGTCTGTGTCACGGAGACAGTGTAATGTTCTAATTGTAGGGAAGTTTCACTAGAGGAGGGCTCCATGCCTTGGATTGTTATAAGTTGAGGTAAAAGTCACACTATATCAATTCATCACTTTGAAGCGCATAACCAAGTGATACTTAATGCATTCTGAGTGTTGTATAATCACTGCTTTTCTCTAGTACCAAAACTTTGATCACCCTAGAAGACCACACCATAACCTGGTGCCCCTGATCCTGTAGCTCCTCATGTTGATTGTATGACCACAGATTTGATTACACAGAAAGGAAACCCCGTGCCATTTCTTTCCTTTCATTCTTGTTTTACTTCAGAACACTTTCTGGAGATTGGAATAAGAATGGTGATAGTTCGTGGCTGACATCATGTTCCTTTAAATCCATCCCTATCATGCACATTGTTTTCTGCTTCACAACACCTGTGAGGATGGCATGCATATAAAAATATCAATTGATATTTCCTTCCATCATTTAAAAAAAGCATATTATGTGCCAAGGAGTGTTAGTACCCAGATGTTTGCAAGTGAAATAAGAACAGAAGTGTTTCTGGCTAAATCAGTTCAGGAGTGATGTTATAGAGATAGCTTTACTGCAGGGCACCATGGTTCCTGTAATATTCTAGTGATTCATAAATCTTCAAGGTGATAATAAAACATACAACATGGGCTGGAGAAAGGGCTCCATGGTTAAGGTGCTTGCCTTCAAAACCTAACGTCTGGGCTGGAAAGATGGCTTAGTAGTTAAGGCACCTGCCTCCTAAGCCTAAGAACCTTGGTTCCAATCTCCAGCGGTTCCAATCTCCAGGTCCCATGTTTAGCCAGATGCAAAAAGGGGCGCAATGCTGCACTTGACCACAAGGGGGCAAACACATCTGGATTTTGTTCGCAGCAGCTGAGAGGCTGCTGGCTCGCCCATCTCTATCTGTTATCCTCTCCCTCTCTCTGTGTCTCTCTCCCCCACTCCAAAAAAAACCTAATGTCCACACTTTGAGTCCCCAGTACCCCTATAAAGCCAGATGCACAGAGTATCACGTGTTTGCAGTGGCAGGAGACCTTGGCACACCCATTCTCTCTCTCTCTCTCTCTCTCTCTCACTGTCTCTCTTTGCTTGCAAATAAATAAATAGAAATATTAAAGAAACATACAATACTATTGGATCATTGAGTCCCCCCTCTTTGGGGCATCTGTGAACATTGTAAACATGTCACCTATTAAGTGATCTACTTGTCTCTGTCTGGAAGGAACATCATAAGTCATATAATTAAATTTTCACATGAGAACTGGTTGCTCAGATAGTGAACAGCCTTGCTCAAGAAGACATTGGGTTATTTCTTACAAAGCCAAGCCTAGAAATCAGGATGATTTTATATCTTATGGCATAATTTTACCATCCTGTATCCATGGTGTTTCCCATTTTATGCTATCCCTTTGATGTTTGAAAGAGGCACACACAGACTCGTGTGTGAATGACTGGATTGGCTTGGCAACATTACAAGCAGCTGAATGACATAAACTTCCTTTTAGTAAAATTCTGGAACACTGAGTTCACCACTTTATGTAGGTGAGGATCCTGGGAAATAGCTCATAATTGCTAATGTGTCCTTTTGGGTTGGGGTATGTGTATAGAGTATGGGTGTGGTGTGGTGTGTGTGGCTTGTGGAATGTGTGGTGTATGCACATGTGCATGCCTCATGCACATGCATGCGGAAGCCAGAGGAGAACACTGGCCAGTCTTCTCTTAACACTCATCTGTGCATTACTCTTCTTGAGAAGGGGTCTCTCTCCCGCAACCTGGAGTTGCTGTCCATCAGAGATCCCCAGAGATTCCCTCTGGTCTCTGTCCTTCCCGCAGTGGACTGGGATTACACAGGTGCATAACCACACTCAGCTTTTTCACACACGTTCTAGCGAGTTAACTTGATGACTTGAGAGACCCTCATGCTTAAGTGACAAGTGCTCTTAGCCACTGCGCCACCTCCCTATTTTAGTTGTAGCACAGTGTACCATTTAGTGGGGAAACAAAGACAACCCACATTTAAAGAATTAAATGAATAAAATAAAGAAACCAGAGTGCATATTGGAAAATCCAGTACCCCAGGATCATTCAAAAATTCCAAAGAAAACATTCTCAGAATAGCTTTATCATTGAAAAGATAATTATTTTATTAAATCCAAGTCCCAGTGAACTGTTGGAAAATTTCAGGTAATGCTCAGAGTAACATTACACATCCATTTTCGCATTGTGGGTCTTCTCTTGTGATGTTTCATGCCTACGACAAACTTTTGGTCTTCCATGGAAAATGCATTTACCTCCCGGGAAGTTACGAAGCTGTGGGACAAGAGGCTGCAGGCTGGGTTATGGATGTTGAAATTCAGAAGATTGTTAGGACTCTAAGTGGCTTGTTTTGAAGTGTCATCTTCTCAAGGTTCCCAAAGGAAGGAGGTTTTTAACAGGTAGGCTCACAGCAGTAGCAGCAGCAGGCTGGGCGGCAGCAGGACTGTCCACAGTAGGATGGGCGGCAGCAGGAGGCCTGGGCATGGTGCAGCTGGCAGCAGGTTGGGGGTGTGCAGCTCGCCACGCAGCAAGGGGGCACGAAGGTGCCCTCGACGCGGCAGTCTGGGCGGGACCACCTGACGCGGCAGCTCACGGCTCCACTTCCGCCTTCCTGGCCACAGCCAAAGCCACCTCCAAGGCCACAGCCAGTTCCACAGCTGGACTGGCAGCAGCTTGGCCGGCAGCAGCTGGACTGGGAGCAGCTTGGCTGGCAGCAGCTGGACTGGGAACAGCTTGGCTGGCAGCAGCTGGAGCCACAGGTGCCACCCGTGGAGCAGGTGGGGAACCCACAGAAGCTGGTAGCGCAGCAGGCCATTGAATCAGGAGTTGGGTTGGGAGTCCTGGGGTGAAGAGAAGTTTCTGAGTGATGGCTCCTTGTTCTACCATGGGCCTTTTATACCCCCTGGCCAGTTGCTCTGTGACAGACAGCATTTTTGTCTTGTTACTCTTAAAACCAGCCTTTTGGGGCCCTTTGATTATCCAAATGCTAACTAAATTACTTTAAATGTCTCTTCAAATGGGCTATTCCTTATTGCTCAGCTCATATTCACCCATAGGTTCGTCCTAGGTACGCGATGTAAAATGCTTCCTTTCTAAGCAGTGCTACAATTTCCGCTGGAGTCTCAGCCTCAGCCTCAGTTTTATGCTTGTGGTTTCAGCACCTGACAAGGTGACTCTTGTCCTTAAAATGACATGATCTGGGGGACTTGCTCACCACATCTAAAATATTCACAGAAGAATGATTGGCCTTTACACGAGATTATCTTAACATTTTGTTTTTACGTTGAGAACATTGTAGTTTTTACAGTCATTAGGTGGAAATTGTGAGAAGGTCCATATTCATAGGAATTCACAGATCCCTCTAGATGCAGGGTCTTTCCAATTCTTGTGATTGCTTCTGAACTTAAGGCATTCATATTTGAGAAAACACTTGTCACTCAAGAGGGTGGGTGGAATGAAACTTGTTTCCATCCAATGTAATATTAAGAAGGGACTGAAATTCATAATCAGTAGCTGGAAAACAGAACCACAAAATATTCAAGTGAAATTTATGCTTCTTTATGAAAGTTAAATATTAATTTTATGTGCATTATTTGGGCACTATTTCTCAGTGGAAGAATGACTTTTTCTGGGTATGTCATTGCACCATGTGTCCTGCAAAAGGTTATTGAGCTTAAAGAGCAAAACAAATGAGTTAACCAAGAAGAACCAAAGAAAGAAAAGGATTTAGAAAATTCTTCTTTTTGCCTGATCACATGTTTATGAGGGAGGTTACATGAGAGATAATGAGTTATGGTTTAGTAGATACAAATACAAAAATATTAATATAAATCATAGAAAACAAAAAATGTAAATGATTTCCTGATAGTTGTCTCCCCCCCCCCAGCACAAAAAGGGATATGATTTTCAACTGAATGTTCAGGGTTCTGTGAGGAGACATGAAAAAAATTAGTAGCCAAAAGTTATAAATTGAGTTCTGTTTATTCTTTCCTTTCAATCATGACTAGAAACACACAGTTAGCTTTTTATGAGGTGGAGGTACTGGTTTACAGAATGACAGGATTACCCTAGAATATGATTCATGCCAGCTTTAATAAAGACATGTCGTAGGTAGCCATGACTGTAGGCATGGAGTTGAAAAATGATTATATATAATCAGTAAATAGTATAGGTAAAAATTTATCAAATTATCTTTTCTTTCACTTAATATGAAAGGTAACGAAACATATTGTTTTTTTAATGTTTTTTAAAATTTTTATTTATTTATTAGCAACAGACAGAGAGAGAAAGAGGGAGAGAGAGAGAGAGAAAGAGAGAAAGAGAGAGAGAATGGGAGCACCAGGGCCTCTAGCCACTGCAAACGAACTCCAAATGCATGTGCCACCTTGTGCATCTGGCTTACGTGGGTACTGGGGAATTGAGCCTTGAACCAGGGTCCTTAGACTTCACAGGCAAGCGCTTAACCACTAAACCATCTCTCCAGCCCCAAAACATATTGTTTTTAATGTAAATAGCACAGCTCACTTAATTCCATGATACAGAAAATACTCGAGGGTTATACAGAAAGGAAGAGCCTATTTGTCTGCTTCATGTTTTGCCCTGGTGCTCACATCAGTGTCATATCAATGGGATGAGTTAATTAAGGAAATGACTCAAACATAGAACCATTCAGCTTCAAAGTCCTACATTAGAATGCAGGTATTGTGATATGGACAACTTTTAGTTTTCCCTTGGTATGAACCAATGATAGAATACTATGGAGTCTGGGAATAGATACATTGTGGAGAAGTTAAAGGACTTTCTGCCTCCACACTTGGCTAGAAGAGCTGGGTATTGAATTCCTATCCATCTTTCCTAGACCAATGCACTTGACTTTAAAGAGGCTACTCTTTAGGATCAACTAGCATTAGCAAACCTCATTGTATCTTGCCTTTATTTTAAATATTGTTTTAATAGCTCAAGAATAGAAATATGAGATAGTGGGCAGAATACATTAAGGAATAGTGATTTGGAACATACAGTAAGTATAAATTTGTTAAAAATTTTTTTAAGTATTTTGGAACCAGAATAGTTCATCACAGAACTGTAAATAAGTCACATTTACTTCCTAATTGCTTCTTGTTTCCCACATTCAACTGAATGTGCCTCTGGGTTTCTGTGTTAGTCATATACATTGTGGCTTCTTAATTCCATCACCATCATCATAGCTCAGCTTGACAAGAGTAATGGCCTCCTGGTGAGTTTCTAAATAGCTATTCAATTTTAGTTTTCTGTCTTTATTTTTTATTTACTTATTTTTTGTTTTTTAATTTATTTGAGAGAGAGAGGCATAGAGAGAGAGAGAGAGAAAAGAAAGAGAGAGACAGAGAGCAAGCAAATGGGCACATCAGAGCTTCTAGCCACTGCAAATGAACTCCAGATATATGTGCCACTTTGTGCATCTGGCTTACATGGGTACAGGGAAAATCAAACCTGGGTCCTTAGGCTTTGCAAAAAAAAAAAAAAAAAAGCACCTTAACCCACTAAGCCATCACTCAAGCCTACTTATTTATTTTGTGACTTGTGTGTGTTCATGTTTGTGAATTCAGGTGTGCATGTGCCATGGCTTGTGTGTGGAGGTCAGAGGACAGCCTCAGGGTGTTGGTCCTTGCTTTCTTCCCTGGACTGGTGCAGGATCTCTCTTATCTTTCTCCACTGCTTTCTCTAGGCTAGCTGTCTGGAAGCTTTGGGATTCTCCCATCCCAGCCTCCCTTAAACTCCATAAACACGCTGAGATTACAGAAGCTGAGATTACAGTTACTCATGGTATGGGTCCAGACATATGTGGATTCTGAGGATCTGAGCAGGCAACACAATCTTAAATCATGTGGAATGCTTCCTTTTTCTGAACTTTCCTGTTTCAGATCAATTGCACCTCCCTGTTAGTTCTCCTTCACTTATCTCTTTTATCCACACTCTCCTTTTTGTTTAGTTATGGTGGGTTCAGAGGGGGAAATTATTTTAACTCAATTTGAATGCAATCTATGACATACAGATGGTAGGCAACCCACAGTTTTTGTTGTTTTGAAATGTAATGACAACATACAACAAATATGTGTAAATAACACCAAAGCAATGTTTGCAAGACCAAAGAAGAGTTTATTAGGAAATAAACATGCTGCTGGTCCTTAGACCCAAAGTGGAAATGAGACTTGAACAGGCCTTCATAGATGAGTCTGGGTGTCCATTCACAGGCTGGTTGATCTGGAGCTTTGGAAGCTCAGGGAAGGAAGTTTGTTAGGCAGAGAAATGGGAATGTGACTTTTTCAGAAGAGTGGTGGCTCACGTTGATGAATCAGCTCACTGCTCAGCAGCAAGTGTTGCAGGGGGAGGACCTGCAGATGGTGCGGCACGGGGCAGGCTGGCAGCAGGGTGGCCTGCAGCAGGGCGCCTGCACAGAGATGGGCTGGCAGCTGGTGGAGGTCCAGCAGCAGGGCCTGCACACCACAGCGGTGCAGGAGGTGGGGCAGCAGGTGATGGGGCGACAGCAGCCCTGCTGCAGGCTGCAGGGGTCACAGCAGATGGGGCGGCGGCAGGGCTCGCAGATGGGGCGCGTGCAGTGGGGCACGCAGGTGACCGGGCGGCACACTGTGGTCTGGCAGGACACTGGGCGGCAGCAGCAGGGGTCACGGCAGCAGCAGGGCTGGCAGCAGCCTCCGCAGCTCTGGGAGGAGAAGGATCCGCAGCAGGAGCCGGTCATGGTGGTGTCTGGGCTGGAGGGAGGTTGAGGAGTGAAGTTGGGACTTTTCAGGTGTGATGTTTCCTCACCCTCCAGACCCTTTATATACCTGGTAAGGTGCTGGTTGGGTGCTAATCACCTATCCTGTTGAACCTTTGGCTAATTTGAGTAGACTTTTGTTTGAGTCACGGTTGAGTCATGATCTCATTGCATACTTGTTATTGCATCTCTAAATAGAAATTCCTTCCCACTGCTCATTGGGAAAACTCAAGAATCCAGAGCCATTGGAGGTGACTGCAGCTGTAATTGACAGATAATTGTGCATCTTTATGGGATACATTGTGGTGTTCTTATACACTCATGTCCAGAGTGTGTCTATCAATTCAGGGTACAGTTTACCCTCTCCAACATTTATCATTTCTTTTGTGGTGGAAGCATGCATAATTCTATCTTCTCTTTCTGATGAGGCAGTGCCATGTGGTCAACTGTGGGCACTCTTTGTGTCATAGAATACCAGGATTTATTATTTAGCTGTGACTTTGTACCCACTTACCAACCCCCTTGCTCTCCTTCAGCTCTTGTTTTATTTTTTCTTTAGGAAGCAACTGGAGGTTAACATAGACTTAAGTGCCCAGGTGAATGAGAAGTGCTCGGTAAAAAGATAAAATACATCCACATGTGGGGATGGATTTCACAAGAGAGAATTGTGTTGAAGCATCTTTGCAGTATGATGAAAGAAACTTGGTTGCTCTCGAGTTACAGCTCCAAGAGCTGCTGAGGTTCATTTCAAGTAGATAACAGTAATATAAAACTAGATCAAATGGTCTCAAGGGAACCTCAGGTTTTTAAAAAATAATTAAACAGGGGCTGGGGAGATGGCTCACGGCTAACAGCACTTGTTGCTCAAGCATGAGGACCTGTGTTTGATCCCCAGGACCCATGTTAAAAGCTCCATGTGGCTGCTTACACCTGTAACCCCAATGCTGAGAGGGGCAGGGGCTTGCTGGTTAGCCAGTCAAATAAAAAATAAGTGCAAAACAAAAAACGTGAGGAGCTTCAGGTTCAATGAGAACACCTGTTGATCTCCTCTGGTTTCTTCATGCATGTGCATGGGGTGAGCACATCTGAACACACACACGTGAACACACATGAATATACCTCATCTCCAAACACACACACACACACACACACACACACACACACACACAATTAAGCATATACTGCCTGGATTCTTCTCCCTGAACAGCTTCTCTGGAAGCATCTACTTGTACATCAGACAAGTGTTAGATGCATTGCTCCGTGAGAATTTTTTTTTTTGGGGGATACATTTGGTTAATCACTTCATATAAAAGAATGTGAATGCCTTTGGTAGAACAGCAGCTCATACACAGAAAAATCAAAGGTTGGCTTTTGTAAACCAAATAAGAATTAGAGTAAAGCCTCTAAGATTGTCATGCATAGTTTTCTTTTTCTTCAGCTCAGGTTGTCACCTGAGTGCTGATTTTTATCTCCAAAACTTGACTTTGTTGTTATTTGTTTGTGACAGGCTTTCACTAGTAAGAGGCCCAGGCTGTCCTTGAACTCATAATCTTCCTGCCTTAACCTCCGAAGTGTTGAGATTACAGGTGCATATCAACATGCCCAGCTCAGATAAAATGACATTTTAAATAGTTTTCCTTCCATGTCAAAAGGAGTTGTATCATGGGAAGTTTTTTTTTTTTCTTCTTTTTCTTACTGCACCTATGACTGCTACCAAGCAAGGTGATGCAGGTTTCCTTACCCAATGCTGCCGACGTATTCTAAGATGCACTGCTCAGGGGAAGCCCATGGGAAGGCTGGACCACCTTTGTAACACTGTGGCTCTGCCAAAAATGGGACGGACAAGTTTCTGCAGGATTGGTGGAGGGAACAGCCTCTCTCCTTTGCAGCTTCCACATCTTATTATCTGCCAGGCAGCATTTGGGTCACTCTAATCATTCCCATAATGAAACACAAATGTGACTTGGGTCCTGGGATCTAAAATTCCCCCAGATAGAATTTAAAAGAGTCTCAATACTTTGAAAGAAATGTGGACTGGTGGAGGACATAGTTGGGTGACAGAGGAGGGAGAAGTCCCTCAGAATCATGGGTAATGGTCTTCCACACTTGTTTCATACTCGTTCCTTACTTCATAGACACACACTCTTCTTTCTTCAAAATAATATCCTAGATTAAGTTATAGGGCTGGAGAGATGGCTTAGTGGCTAAGGCACTTGCCTGAAAAGCTGAAGGACCCAGGTTCATTTCCCTAGGATTGACTTAAGCCAGATGCACAAAGTGGCACATGCATCTGGAGTTCATTTGCAGCGGCTGAAGACCCTGCCATGCTCATTCTCATTCTCTCTTTCTCTCCCTCTCTCTCTCAAATAAATCAAAATATTTTTTAAAAGTTACATACTCAATTCTTTTCAGGGAACATTATCTCATAATTATTTTCAAGTGTCTATGGAATCTTCATGGTTTTTTTTTTTTTGTTGTTGTTGTTGTTATTTGTTTGTTTTGCAATGGAAGTCCCTTCAGAAGACACAGAAAACAAGTTAACAGGACTCATTTTTTTCCTCTTGCCAATACTTCTCAGCCAGTCATCTCAAAGAGAATTTTTCTCTTGCTTGTGGGAAGATTCACAATGATCAAGAGTCTAAGAATTGCTCAGTAAACTCTTCCAGGGTTTATTCAGTCTGGAAAACTTCTCAACCCACTCCCTAGCCTTACATCATTTCCAGGCAGAGAACACACGGTTCATTCATGCCACAAAGCTGTGAGGACTCAGTGCCATGCTCGGCTTTGCCAGCAAGTCAGGTGCTGTTTCCTGCAGCCACTTCAACCAGACAACACTCATGGGAACTCCGCCACTTACTGGCTTTGTGTCCTTGGCTCATAAAACAGTGCCTGATCAGGACTGTCACACGGATTAAGTGAGCTAATTCTCATCAAGGGCTAAGAATGATGCCTGTCATTTAGTGTCCTGTATTTGTAGTTTTGCTCACCTTGCTGGCCTGTAATCCCAGCATATAGAAGACTGAAGCAGTAACATGTCTTGGTCAAGGCTGGCTTGGGCTATATTGTGAGATCCCCATCTCACAAAACATATTTTAATGTTTTTAAAAATATTTTATTTTATTTATTTATTTTCAAGCACAGAGAGAGACAGAGAGAAGAGAGAAAGGGCACACCAGGGCCTCTAGCCACTGCAAATGAACTCCAGATACATGTGCCACTTTGTATATCTGACTTTAAGTCTGTACTGAGAATCAAACCTAGTTTGTTAGGCTTTGCAGACAAGTGCCTTCACCACTGAGCCATCTCTCCAGACCCTAAAAAAATTTATTTTAAAAGGTCACATTATTTTTGCATAGTATGCTCTAAACTTGACCTCAGAAAAAAGTCGGCATATTTGATATGGATCCAGTTCTCTGCTTAGCTGCCACCAAATGCATTTCAGATAAGATTAATATTTGGTGGTGAGTTTTATTAATAGTATGAAAGAATATTAAAATGCCCAAAAGAATATATAGAGCTATCTCTCACTGGGTTTCAAGCTCTGTCCAGAGGAGTCAAGTGATTGTTGAGCCAACAGGAAGTGCATGTGTCAGAACTGAGGATAGCGTGAGAGTTTCACTGAGAGCCTGTCTCGCTCTGGCCCAGGCTGCTGACTTGGAATTCACCATGTAGTCTCAGGCTGGCTTTGAACTCACAGTGATCCTCCTACCTCCGCCTCCCAAGTGGTAGGACCACAGGCATGTGCCGCCACACTTGGCTCCCTAGGAAATTATTATTATTATTATTATTATTATTATTATTATTGGTTTTTCAAGGTAGGGTTTCACTCTAGCCAAGCTGACCTGGAATTCACTATGTAGTCTCAGGGTAGCCTTGAACTCATGGCGATCCTCCTACCTCTGCCTCCCAAGTGCTTGGATTAAAGGCGTGCACCACCACACCTGGCAAATTATTTTAAGCTTTAACAAGAATTTAGGCAGATTGCCATGGATAATATATTTTGGATAGCAAATCCTAGGCCTTTAGCCCTAGGATACACACACACACACACACACACACACACACACACACACACACACATTCAACAATAATATTCTGAACAAATTTTAATGTTAACGTCTTTGTTCTCAACTCAGGGCCTTCTAGATAATGGATAAGAGTCATTGCACTTATAAGTATCTAACAACTTAAAAAATATCAGAAGTGCATATTATTTTATATAACTGAGGTGAGCCTTAAATGTTAAAAGATAAATTCAGGGCTGGGAAGACTGCTCAGTGGTTAAAGGCACTTGCTTGCAGAGCCTGCCACACTAGGTTCATTTCCCTGGCACCCACATAAAGCCAGATGCACAAACTGACATATGCATCTGGAGGGTTGGTTGGTTTGTTTATTTATTGATTTTTGCAGTGGCAAGAAGTCTTGGTGGGCCCATTCTCTCTCTCTCTCTCTTTTTGTCTCTCTCTCACACACTCATACAACTAAATAATTTTTTAAAACAAAATTTTCATTTAATTCAATGTTTTATAACAATATTTAAAAATTCACTATATATATGTTTTTTTAAAAAAAAAAAGACTGCTTGGACTGGGGAAATGGCTTAGTGGTTAAGGCATTTGTCTGCAAAGCCTAAGGATCCCAGTTTGATTCCCCAGGACCCTCGTAAGCCAGATGCACAAGGGGTCTCATGCATCTGGAGTTTGTTTGCTGTGGCTGGAGGCCCTGGCGCTCCCATTCTCTTTTTCTCTCTGCTTCTTCCTCTCTTTCTCTCTCTCTCTCAAATAAATAAATAAATAAAATATTTTTAAAAAGATTGCTTTAACAATACAAACAACTGCTGTCTAATTTATCTGCTTTAGGTCCAATTACACTTTGGTAAGTATGTTTTCAACTGTAGAACACAGTTAAAAGAAAAGCTATTTAGCTTTTAAATATTTTTTTACTTTTTATATGATGTTTTGGTTAGCATATGAAAAATTAGTTTTATTATCTGTCTCTCTCACACACAAATAGTTATATTTTCTTCTTATTCACTCTTCCTATTGCAGTCCACATCTATCCTCTCCTCTTCTTACTGGTTCCCTCCTCCCCTTAAAACAATTCTCCCTTCTGCTGTTAGGGCTGGAGAGATGGCTTACTGGTTAAAGGTGCTTGCTTGTAAAGTCTGACTGCCTGGGTTTGAGCCCCTAGTACACACGTAAAGCCAGATGCAAAAAGTGGTGCATGAGCCTGGAATTCATTGCAGTAGCAGGAGGCCCTGGTATGTCCATACTCTCTTTCTGTCTCTGTCTCTGTCTCTTGGTCTCTCTCTCTCCCAAAACAATAAAATATTTTAAAAATAGTTCTCCCTTCTGCTGTTATGACATATAAATTTTATTACTCACTCTTACTCCCTGAGTAATAGCATTTAGGTGCTATATCTTACTGTACTTGCATATGTGTGTAGTGTGTGTATGTGAATGTGAGCATGCATGTTCCTATGAGTGCGGTCCATATGTGAATGTGGAGGACAGAGGTTGATGTTGGGTGCCCTCCTCCATCACTCTCCACCTTATTTGCCAAGGGAGGATTTCTCACTTGCTAGTCTGCTTGGAGATCCTGTCTCCACCTCCTAAATCTTGAAATTACAGGCAGACCAAAGGGTGCCTGGGGATCCAAACTCCTCCACTCTTCATGCTTTATCTACTGAATTATCTCTCCAGTCCCTAGATGCTATATTTTAGTCAAAAAAAAAAAAAAAAAAACCCCAATCATTCTTTAACAATTATAAAATAAAAATTTTAAAGAAGGAAAAAACATTATCAGTTACTATTAGATTCTGTTTTATAATAATAGTACAAGTATTTTAGACATAAAGCAATATAGATATACATGCAATTTTTCCTTACTAGGTGGTTTCAAATTGTATAACTTCCTTTTTAAAATTTAATCATATGCTATGGACAATTTTGTGTATTATTTCCTAATAGGTTTATAATCTTCAACCACTTTAAACTATTTGTGTTATTTCTTTTTTTTTTTTCTTTTTTGGTGGGCTTTTTTTTTATTTATTTTTTATTTTTATTTTTATTTATTTATTTTTTTTAGACAATGTTTCTCACTATGTAGTGTAGATTTGCCTCCTGCCTTAACCTCCCAAGAGGTGGACTTGTAGTCATGAGCAACCATGTCCAGCTGTATTTGTTATTTCTTATGTTAGGTACTGTTTGACTTTTTCCATGTTGGTGCTTCTTTTCCATGAATGTGTTACAACACCTTTGAAGCAGGCTCCCTTGCGCATTCCTTCATGTTTTCTCAGCGTGGTGAACCCAGTGCCTCATTTGTAGTAGCTGTTCACTGAAAACAAGCCAATTGATAGTAATTGATCAATTTGCTTGGAAAATGCCATTAAGGTTCATTTTCTGAGCACAAAGATCGGCAGCCTTGGAAAGCCAGTGCTGATTTAATATCCACAAGCTTAGGCATTGTAAATAACATTCTAAATAGGGCATCTCAAGTTCATAAAAGGAGATTCATCACCAAAAGCCACAGTTACACGTGGGCACAAAAGAAAATTAAACATAATTACTTTAGATAGATAAACATTGTTCTGTGATACTGAGATGAAGTGTCTAACCTAAAGATCTACTGTCGAGAGACTTCTACTCTTTGGGGTCATTTCTGAACATCTGTGATTATAATTACATTTAATCTTTATTGGTAATTAACTCATCACTCAGTAGTCTTTTCTTTTTTTACTTTTATCCTTTTTTGCATGTTGTTTTTGAAAAAATATTTTCTTTATTTTTTTATGAGAAAGAGAGAGAGACAAAGAAAGAGAAACAGGGAGGGAGAGAGAGAGAGAGAGAATGGTCACACCAGCGCTTCTTGGAGTTCACTGCAAACGAACTCCAAACACATGCATCACTTTGTGCATCTGGCTTTATGTGGGTACTGGGGAAGCGAACCACAGTCCTTAAGGTTTATAGGCAAGTGCTCTAACTACTGAGGTAGCTCTCCAGCTCCCATTTTATTTTTATTTATTTATTTAAAAGTTATAATCTTTTATCCCCTCTCCTCTCCTCCATTCCACTGAGGGCTCTCCTCGGTGGGGTTGTTGGTATTTCTTCTAAAACAAAGATCATGGCTGGGGAGATGGCTCAGTGGTTAAAGGCATTTGTTTATAAAGCCTGACAGCTCAGGCTCATTTCCCCAGCCTCCCTCCTAAAACCAGATTAGCATTCATTTGCAGTGGCAAGAGAGCCTATTACTTAGACACACACATGCACACACGCACACATGCACGCATGCATGAACACATAAGTAAATTTTTAAAAATTAAAAGAAAAAATAAACCGATCAGCTAGATATCACCTTGGGTTCTTTCCACCTGTAATTCTGGGCTTTCACTAGGTGCTTGTAGGAGTCAGCTCAGAAGACACATTGTCACCCTGTGAATTCAAAAGTCCCCTTGATGCAGCCTCTCAGAGCACTAGTGGGTGCAAGACATTTCTTAGGTGGCTGATGTGTGTCTGGAATTTGGGACATGGGATGCAGAGATGGCCGTCTCCACCATCTGCATCCGCTATGGAGCTGTGTGGACACCGATTACAGTGCTGATAAGGAAATTACTCGGTCTTAAGTTATTCCTGAACAATTTAAGATGACTGCATTCTTGAGATATGGCTAGCGTTCGACCACCTATCAAAGGAAAGATCACAACATCGCGATTTCTGTGCTCAGAGTATGAGTTTATTAGAAAATAGACATGACAGAGGAGTTCGACTGCAGTCCAAAGCCAATGCAGAGAGAGTGTTTTCCACCAGAAGGGGGTCCAGAGAGTGCTTTCATGCAGGTAGGAGTTAGTTGAAGAGATGAAGAAAAGGCTTCTCAAAGCATACAGTGCATTTTGCTATCATGTCCCAAAAGGCAGCAGAATGGAACTGACCATCTACTGGCCATCAGTGATCAGGGGCAGCTCAGCAGCAAGTGTTGCAGGGGGAGGACCTGCAGATGGTGCGGCACGGGGCAGGCTGGCAGCAGGGTGGCCTGCAGCAGGGCGCCTGCACAGAGATGGGCTGGCAGCTGGTGGAGGTCCAGCAGCAGGGCCTGCACACCACAGCGGTGCAGGAGGTGGGGCAGCAGGTGATGGGGCGACAGCAGCCCTGCTGCAGGCTACAGGGGTCACAGCAGATGGGGCGGCGGCAGGGCTCGCAGATGGGGCGCGTGCAGTGGGGCACGCAGGTGACGGGGCGGCACACTGTGGTCTGGCAGGACACTGGGCGGCAGCAGCAGGGGTCGCGGCAGCAGCAGGGCTGGCAGCAGCCTCCGCAGCTCTGGGAGGAGAAGGATCCGCAGCAGGAGCCGGTCATGGTGGTGTGTGGGCTGGAGGGAGGTTGAGGAGTGAAGTTGGGAGTTTTCGGGTGTGATGTCTCCTCACCCTCTGGGCCCTTTATATACCTGGCCAGGTGCTGATCACCCTCAGGACACCAGGTCATTTCCTTGTTTTGGTGTGTTCCTTCTATAGTGATATTGACAAGTCAGTTAAGTCCTCTGCACTCGTAAAAGATGGTTTGTTTCCCTTATGTAATGGGAGCTCATTATATTGTGCTATTTATGGATCAAATATGAACTTAATAGCCATAACTTCAAAGTCTCCACTTATCTCCGTAATTTGATGATGCTTTTGCTGGTGATGTTTTCATAGCACCAAGTAGTTGACATGCCTGTAGGGTTGCTTACTCACAGTGGAAGTGGATTTAGCAAATTGTAAGCATGCTTTTCTGCCTCTGTGCTTTCTAGACAAAACAAGTTGAAAATGTGACTATCAAAATATTTTTTAAAATCATGACCGGCCTAAGAATAAATAAATTTCCCATCTCTCTTGGGAACTCATATCAAAGGCTTTTGTCTTAGATACACGCATGCTGAATTCTGAATTTTGAGGGACTTATCTTTCCAAGCCAAGGTAAATTCTATTACTTATCGTCTTCATTCAGGACAACTGAATTCTAACTGCGTTTCAAGCTTCTTGCTTAATAAAACATGAGTATTAGTTATTTGTTTTTTAATATTATTTATTTGAGAGAGAGAGAGAGAGAAAGGAAGAGACACAGAATGGGCATGCCACGGCCTCCAGCCCCTGAAAACAAACTCGAGAAGCAAGTGCTAACTTGTGCATCTGGCTTACGTGGATCCTGGGGAATCAAACCCAGGTTCTTAGGCTTCACAGGCAAGCACCTTAACCACTAATCCATCTCTCCAGCCCTCATTTATTCTTTATAATAGATTTATAGAGGTGGGTATTATTATATCCCTCCTTTTACCTGTGCCAGACAAGGTAAGTGACTTGCCCAATGTCATACACCTTGTAAGTGTTAGAGACAAATCTAATTCCAAAACTATGTATGGGAATGTTGCATGGGAGCCTAAAGAACTGGAAAATGAATAGTGAGGATCATATTCCTAGGCCTTCAGGAATATCTACTTTATCTAGGAATTTTAATCTTGGACTTACTTTTAAAGCAATTGTTATTTGTGACACAGGTATCTGGCAAAGTCATCTGAAGGGACTATATCTACCAGTAGCCTCAGGAATTCAAAGACTTGTATCCTACATAGTTTCATAATTCTGAGCATTCTAAAACATGCCCCAAGGGCATCGTATCCCAACTGGGCAAAATTTAGTAGTCATGGGGCACTTTGAACAAAGCTACCAAAATGGTGAGGAAATCAGATAACCTGAGGCCATCCACATGAAAGTTGCTATCACCCGATATAACAAAATATTAGGTAGTGGTCCCAGAAGAAAGTAGCCTTGGGTGTCTTTTTGTCCAGCAACCCCCCTGTGTACTAGGCCGGATGAAGTTTGTTATGACTTTCAGAACCAACTGTGAGGTTCAATTGCTTCAAGCTCTGAGGCTTTATGGGAAAATTATGTCACTATGTCGTGGCCCTTGTCTCTTGATTTGTTTGTGCCTGACCTTCCTTTCATTACCACGTGTTCTCTTCCAGTCCCGTGGTAGAAGATTCAAGTTGACCCCCTCTTAACTTTGTTATTTGTGTCATCCCTTACAGGACTACCCAGAGCTACAGCAGCCACTGCGGTTGCCCAGGTCACGGGATTAGCATGGAAACCAACAAGACCCATTAGTAATGATGAGTTTGTTTAGGGGAAAAGACAGAATTGTCTACTGAGAAAACATTGTAAGATAAGAAAACTGTAGAGGTCTAAGGAGGAAAATTCTGAGAATAAAAAAACAGATGTATAAGAACCTTTTAAAAACGATGACCAAAGATACGTAGGGAGAAAATGGACTCGTAGAGGACTGGGAATGTAGCTCACTAGTAGAGTACTGGCTTAATGTGCATAAGGTTTTGGGTTCCATAACCTAGCACTGCAGGAGCACCACAAAGAAATTAGGTTGGTAAACTTTTCATCCACTGATAAACAATCATACCTTTTAAAAGAGAAAACTCTATTGTACATATAGTGAAAATATAAAACTGCAATGACTGATATTGAATTTCTAACCAATGAATAGCCTCTATATAATGTCTCTTGTTAAGAAACATTTCCAGTAAGGTGGCTTATTGTTTTATGACAAGAATGCATGTGTCAAAACTGAGGAGAGAGCTGGGCATGGTGGTGCACGCCTTTAATCCCAGCACTCGGGAGGCAGAGGTAGGAGGATTGCTGTGAGTTCGAGACCACCCTGACACTACATAGTGAATTCCAGGTCAGCCTGGGCTAGAGTGAGACTCTACCTCAAAAAAAAAAAAAAAAAAAAAACTGAGGAGAGCTGGGCTGGGATGATGTCATCTTTCTTTGTTCTGAACCCCTTGATACTTATAGTTGAACAAATGATTTTTATTGTATTCTATGTGCTAAATATCATGTGGAATGGTAGGAATTCAGAGTTGGACGAAACTGGTCAAAACTCCCTCCCCTCACAAAACTTCTTCTCAAGAAGCAACAGATACGACTAAACACACAACCAGCACATTGAAAAGACTCAGCTCAATGAGATGCCCAGAACTCAAAAACGATTTCGCATGAAAACTACAGTGTCAGTCTTTCTGGCTAGTCTAAAAGTGTCTAACAACAAAACTACCCCCAAAGAATCAATATTATCAGTATTCTAAGTACACTGAAGTTGTTTCCATGATAAAAATGAATGAGGAGTTCATAACGAGGATGGTTCCAGCCAAGGCTGCACTTCTCCCTGTCTCATTAGCACCAGTGACTCCATTGCAAGCCATGGTGGTTCTGCTGGGAGCCACAGAGCAGATTAAAAGGCATTCAGGGGCTGGAGAGATGGCTTAGCGGTTAAGGCACCTGCCTGCTAAGCTTAAGAACACTGGTTCCAATCTCCAGGGGTTCCAATCTCCAGGTCCCACGTTTAGCCAGATGCAAAGTGACGCAAGGGCACAATGCCGCACTTGACCACAAGGGGGCGCACGCATCTGGATTTCGTTCACAGCAGCTGAGACACTGCTGGCGTGCCCATCTCTGTCTTCCTCTCCCTCTCTCTCTCTTTCTCTCTCTGTCTCTCTCTCTTTCTGTGTCTCTCTCCAAAAAAATAATAAAAATAAAAAATAAAAAGTTTTAAAAGGCATTCAGTAGCAAGAGAGTCTCCAGAAGCACTTGATGTCAATTCCCACATTGGGAAGCAAATAGGATTCTAACTTGGGCTTTCCTCTCATCACGTGCGTTGACCATTCGTGAGTTAAGTTCGTAATCAGACCTGCCTCACAGTTTTCTTCCGACCACCACCAAATATTTGGCTTCAGGGCCCATCTCATGAAAAAATGTGAGTTATTTGAATTGCTTTTAAAATTACAGACCATGCCTGAACTTCTCTTCTGGTAAAGATGAAAATATGACCCTTAGAGACTTTTGACCCTTGGTTCTTATTCTGAACACCAAAATTTATTCCACTAGTGAATTTCAAGAGATTAAGAAACAATAAATAGAGACATATTTACTTCCCAATAAGTAAAGGTTTATTTATTTAATTTTTACCATGCCAAAAAAAATACAGTATAGAAATACCATCTTGGGGCAAAGAAGTCCCACCCAAGAACACTGAGACAGAAACGCTATGGGTCAATGGAATAACGCTTCATTCAAGATGAACTCTGGGTTTTGCTTACATTTTTTTTTTTTTTTTTGAGGTAGGGTCTCACTCTAGCTCAGGCTGACCTGGAATTCACTATGTACTCTCAGGATGGCCTCGAACTCACAGCAATCCTCCTACCTCTGCCTTCCAAGTGCTGGGATTAAAGATGTGCACCACCATGCTCAGCACACATTTTTTAAATAAAAAATTCAATGACAGTGCTAGAATTTTTTCTAAATATTGTCAGGCTGCATCTATGTAAGAACTCTGATAAGCAGTTCCTATTGAGTCAGTTGTTGAAGAACAAATGGTTTGCAAAGGTGTCATCTCTCATCTGCTCCAACAGGAGCAGGAAGAGTTCTGTACCCCTGAAAAGCTGTGTGTTGGGTGACTCAGCAGCAAGTGTTGCAGGGGGAGGACCTGCAGATGGTGCGGCACGGGGCAGGCTGGCAGCAGGGTGGCCTGCAGCAGGGCGCCTGCACAGAGATGGGCTGGCAGCTGGTGGAGGTCCAGCAGCAGGGCCTGCACACCACAGCGGTGCAGGAGGTGGGGCAGCAGGTGATGGGGCGACAGCAGCCCTGCTGCAGGCTGCAGGGGTCACAGCAGATGGGGCGGCGGCAGGGCTCGCAGATGGGGCGCGTGCAGTGGGGCACGCAGGTGACAGGGCGGCACACTGTGGTCTGGCAGGACACTGGGCGGCAGCAGCAGGGGTCGCGGCAGCAGCAGGGCTGGCAGCAGCCTCCGCAGCTCTGGGAGGAGAAGGATCCGCAGCAGGAGCCGGTCATGGTGGTGTCTGGGCTGGAGGGAGGTTGAGGAGTGAAGTTGGGAGTTTTCAGGTGTGATGTCTCCTCACCCTCTGGGCCCTTTATATACCTTGTCATGCGCTGATGACCCCCAGGACACAAGGTCATTTCCTGGAGTTGTGGTTGCCCAGTGGTATTAGAACCCTAGGTTCAGTTGCTAGGCAACAATTCCAGCATCAAGAAGGATGCTTTTCTTCCCATCTGTCTGCTCTTTCGCTTAAAATGAATACCTGATGGTTTATATCATCAGAAACAAAATGGCTCCTCTGTCAGCCAATCCTCCCAGGCCTGCTCATGTGACAGGTTGAAAGTCTGAAGGACACAAGGCTGTCACCACTCCACTTTCCTCTTATTCACAGTCCCTGAAGAGGTCTGAGACTGACAAGTACATGAGTCACTGTCCTGGCTTCTCATTGGCATCCAGACAAAGCAACAATTTCTGTAAAACCAATAGGGGTCATAAAAGCAGATGTGTATCTGTTCGGCTATGGAAAAATGGAGCGGGCCTTTTATAAAACAACATATTGCCTCACCTTGTTTACAAAAACATTAACGAGTGTTTTTTTTTAAAGTAGAGTTGCTCTATAACGCATAATTATTTCTGAGACACTTACTGCATAAGTAGTGCATTACTATTGATGGTGGAGAAAGAAAAATAAATTCTTCATCTGAACTTACTGAAGTTATAGGAATCACAACTGTGTTTTAGAAATTATTTCTCTCTGTTTCATATTTTAAAATATTTAATTTATTGATTTGCAAGGAGAAGCAGAGAAATGGGGAAGGAGGGAGAGAGAGAGAATGGATGTTCCAGGGACTCTAGCCACTGCAAATGAGCTCTATATGCATGAACCACTTTGAACATCTGGCTTTATGTGGGTACTGGGGAATTGAATCCAGGTCATTAGTGTTGCAGACAAGCTTCTTAACTGCTGAGCCATCATTTCTCCAGCTCTCTATTGTATTTTTTCAAATTTTATTATATATATTGTAACAGCTTATACTCTTATATCCACTCACCCCGGCTCTCATTATCCTGGAGGCCCTCTTCAATGGGGCTATGGCATTCACTGTGGGGTTATGAAGGCCTCAGTAAGTAACTATGAGGTGTTGAGGGGGGACCATGCCTCAAGATTTTCCTACCCAGTAGGTGGCTCTTACATTCTTTCAGCCTCCTCTTCCACAATGTTCCCTGAGCCATGGCAGGCCTGTTGGTAATCTGACTTAGTGTTGAATTCTTTAGTAATCACTTCTACAGAGACAGAATAAAATTCAATAAAGCACTGAAAGGGAGAAAATCTCTTCATGGGTGAATAAGATGAAACGAAATGATAATTTTATTTACACTGCACTTATTTAGACTTTTTGTTTGTGTGCATGTACCTATGTGTATGTGTGGGATGTGTGTATAGAGGCACACACATGCCACGGTGAGCATGTGGAGGTCAGAGGACAGCCTCCAGGTGTTTTTCCTCTCTTTCTACCTTTCTTTTTTTTTTTTTTTTTTTTTTGTTTTTTCGAGGTAGGGTCTCACTCTGGCTCAGGCTGACCTGGAATTCACTATGTAGTCTCAGGGTGGCCTTGAACTCACAGTGATCCTACTATCTCTGCCTCCCGAGTGCTGGGATTAAAGACGTGAGCCACCACGCCCGGCTACCTTTTTTTTTTTTTTTAATATTTTTAATTATTTATTTATTTATTTGAGAGAGAGAGATACAGAAATAGGCAGGTAGAGAGAGAGAGAATGGACACACCAGGGCCTCCAGCCACTGCAAACGAACTCCAGATGCATGCACCCCCTTGTGCATCTGGCTTACGTGGGTCCTGGAGAATCGAGCCTCGAACCGGGGTCCTTAGGCTCCATAGGCAAGCGTTTAACCGCTAAGCCATCTCTCCAGCCCCTACCTTTTTTTTTTTTTTTTATATATGGAGTCTTTCTTTCCACTGCTGCTTACAAGCTTCCAGGCTCTTCTGGTTCCACCTCCCATTGCAATAGGAGCATAGATATTATAGATGTGTGGGCCACTTTGCATCAGTGGGTACAGAGGAGGATCAAACTCAAGTCTACAGGCTTGCAAGAAAGTGCTGAGCCATATCTCCATTCCCATACTGCTTCTTTAAATGCATTCCTGGGATTGTATTGGATAGCAAATTGAAATCAGCACATTTCTGTACTGTGTATTAAATTCTTCAAAACCCCATTGAGAATATTTAATTATAAATATTCATCTTTTATTGTGGGCACTGTGATTTGTTGGCTAAAATTTTTGATGGCTAACGCATGAGGTATGGTTATAAGAATATACGAAGAGGATTAAATGAGCTGATGAGTGATACAATAGCTTTCTGCTTTACAGCCACAGCTAAAAAATGAGGATCTGGAAAATAAGTGTCGAGTGGGGAATGTGGAGGTGAGACAGCATTCCTCATGGGCTGCTGAGGAGTTTCAGGCCAAATTTGTCTCTGAGGGGCTTTCCCTTGTTTATTACTCATGCATTCTTTCATCCATTATAACCCTATGCTTCAGACCTTTGGGTTTATGATCCATCATAGTCAATCACATTATATTGGAAGACAAGATGGGTGAAATGCTATCTCCAAAGTCATACAAATAAAAGCATGGCAGTTATACTCCCTCAAGTATAAGGACTGAAGAAAGACTATTATGGTTTTTTTTTTTTGTTTTGTTTTGTTTTTACCAATTCTGAGCTAGTCAAAATAGTCAGCATGTAGCAATAGTTATTGAAGATGCTATTTCATTTAGTGAAATAAAATAAGAATCTGCTTAACTTCTGGTTGGGCCTACTGTTCATTAGACCCAAATGTCAAGGATAGAAGTGTGTCTGTCAATCTGCTTCTGTTAAGTAATAGAAGGACATGGCACCAGGACTTCTTGTCATCTAAAACTGCGGATGTTCCAAAACTGCTTGTCAAAGTTATGCGATGTAAGAATGGCATCTCATTCTTACCTGGACAGTCACTTTGACTTGGAGAAATAGTGTCAGTATCCAACGCAAAGATTCAAAGGAGAGATTTGCAGATATAATATTGTTTTATCATCTTTTATTTTAAAAAATATTTATTTATTTATTTATTTATTTATTTATTTATTTATTTATTTGTAAGCAGAGAGAGATAGAAAGGAAAGAGAGCAATAGAAAGAATATGGCCATTGTCTTAAGCAGACCATTTCCAGTCTGTTTCACAGCTTGGTCCTGATGTTGATTCGTTTCCAAATTTCCACATTTGGCATGCCCATGCACCACTGCATGGAATGTTACTCCAACTCCATCACCCCATCAAATTCTATGATGACTTTTGTCTTTTCCATGCTTCTCTGCTGTGGGGGCTCCTTTCCTGTTGCACATAAGAGATCTATGCTTGTTGGACAAAGGGCATGCCCCTGGACTTCATGACATTGACATGTTTTAGTCAAACTGGTCCATTTCCACACATTCTGCAAGAGCATAACCACCACTGGGAATAAATAAATATTAGTTACAGTGATAATTAATTGAGGTATTTTTGTGGTTGGATTGTAAAGGAATGCAAGCTTTTGGGGATAGTAAGCCATGACCTCATTTTTATGGTTTTAGGAGTTCTGTTTTGTTAGTAAGTAGTTGTTGCTAGGTGTCAGGAAATACCTAAAATTCTGAAAACAGAATATGCATTCTGTGGAGGATTCATTCTTAGAAATAATCTTAAAAATATCTTCTAATCTAGAGTCAGAAATTAGCATAGGGAGGGTTGAGGAGGAAGGGCAGAAGGATAATGAGGAAGATGAGAAAGATTTAGATCCTTCACCCACTATGTAACAGTTGTGTTAGAACAAATGACTTATGTTTTCTAAGGCCCAGTTTTCTTGTCTGTAAAACAGGGAGAATCTCTAGGCTTGGTGATCTTTATGAGTTGGTTTATCCTTAAAAAAATCCATGCAAACATGGAAGATGGAGAGATTTATATAATTAATTGAAAAGAGAAAATATTTCAATTGTAAAAGCAAAACAATGATGAGGGAACTGGTGGGATTTGTGAATTTACTTCTGTAATTAAGAAGTATATATTACATATTATAGTAATATATATAGATATATGATATATTCACCTATCATCTGTCTATCTGTCATCTATCTATCAAATCTCTCTTAGGTGATTTAGATAGCTAAATGTCAGAGGAAACTAAATCAGTTTTTTGGATCTATTATTGCTTTCAGGTTTTAAATTTACTTGAATGGTTCAGTACAAAATAAGACATATATATACAAACACACACATATATGTATATTATACCCAACTCTTTTTTCTTGATACTAAACTCCTACTCACAAATCATGTAGTATATTTATATGGACTTTAAAATTATGATAAGTTTTTAAATTTAAATTAATTTTATTTATTTATTTATTTGAGAGACAGAGACACACAGAAAGAGAGGACGAGTGGCAGCTAGGTTTGCATTGCCAGCAGAAAACATGCAACCAAGAGCAGCTTGTGGGGATAAAAAGGTTTATTTTGGCTTACAGACTCATGGGGAAGCTCCATGATGGCAGAGAAAATGATGGCATGAGCAGAGGGTGGACATCACCTCTTGGCCAACATCAGATGGACAATAGCAATAGGAGAGTGTGCTAAATACTGGCAAGGAGGAGCTGCCTATAACACCCATAAGCCCGCCCCCAACAATAAACTGTCTCCAGGAGGCTTTAATTCCCAAATTGCCATCAGCTGGGACCCTAGCATTCAGAACACCTAAGTTTATGGAGGACTCTTGAATCAAACCACCACAGGGGAGGCAGATAAAGAGAACTAATTTACCAGGGCCTCTAGCAATTACAAACAAACTCCAGATGTATGCACCACCTTGTGCATCTGGACTTTACCTGGGCACTAGGGAATCGAACCTGGATCCTTTGGTTTTGCAGACAAGTGCCTTATTCACTAAGCAATCTCTCCAGCCCTAAAATTATGATGTTTTAAAGATCTCTTTCCTTTTGTACTTTGAAGATGTGTCTCCTCCATGTTGATGTGTTTAATGATAGCCCAGCAGGTGCTGTTTCCATCTTTTTACTGCACGTCCCTTTTTCTTAACTTTATTTTTATTTATTTGACATACAGAGAGAGAGAGAGAGAGAGAGAGAGAGAGAGAGAGAGAGGAGAGAATGGGCATGCCAGGGCCTTCAGCCACTGCAAACAAACTCCAAATGTGTGCTCCCCCTTGTGCATCTGGCTAACATGGGTCCTGGGGATTTGAACCTGGGTCCTTTGGGTTTGCAGGCAAATGCCTTAACCTCTAAGCCATCTCTCGAGCCCACCTTTTTCTTAACTTTTAGAGACTTCATTATGACTCCTTCTGGTGGATGCTCTTCTTGTGTGATGCCCCAAGACTTCTTACAAAGCCCTCAAGGAGCTCAAATTGAGCTTTCCTTTGAGATCCTGAAATTTTGCTGCACAAGAACCACTGGAAAATGATGATAAAAAATGCACATTCTTGCTTAGCATCGTCTACACCTATTCCTTCTAATCCTCTTCACAGAAGCCATGTTTACTTGATTTTCTAACCTATTGAAGTATAAGTTGACTGGCTGCGAGGAAATGGCTTATGCAAGCAGGAAGTCTCTGAATGACAGTCAGTGAATCGCCCAGCAAGTGGGATTTCTATGGGTAAGGATTTGTTCAGTTTAAACTTTGGACCCCTTGTGCAGATTCTATAATCCTGTCCATTTGCATATGCTAAGAAATATGCACTAATGAATGAGTCAGGGCGAGGTAGTGTTTGGTATGCCAGGAAAATTCTTTTATTGTCAACAGTGAGCAACACATTGCAAAAGACAATGGTTGAGAATTTGAGCAGCTAAAATCATCCGAGTTCAGGATGGGCTTGTGAACTCCGCTCGTGGGACGTCTGAAGGTTGATTCACCGTTCACGATGATTCCTTCTGACACAGATGCCTGGGAATTAGGCATAGAGTGGTGAAGAAAATCTGCATATATAACAGATTATATCCAGATAAATAAACTGAAGGAGGGATCTATTTTCTTTAAAATTAATCAAAAGTCCAATTAGGTATGTGTGGGTAAGTCATTGTGAGGGATGCCAAGAGCTCAGCAGCAAGTGTTGCAGGGGGAGGACCTGCAGATGGTGCGGCATGGGGCAGGCTGGCAGCAGGGTGGCCTGCAGCAGGGCGCCTGCACAGAGATGGGCTGGCAGCTGGTGGAGGTCCAGCAGCAGGGCCTGCACACCACAGCGGTGCAGGAGGTGGGGCAGCAGGTGATGGGGCGACAGCAGCCCTGCTGCAGGCTGCAGGGGTCACAGCAGATGGGGCGGCGGCAGGGCTCGCAGATGGGGCGCGTGCAGTGGGGCACGCAGGTGACGGGGCGGCACACTGTGGTCTGGCAGGACACTGGGCGGCAGCAGCAGGGGTCGCGGCAGCAGCAGGGCTGGCAGCAGCCTCCGCAGCTCTGGGAGGAGAAGGATCCGCAGCAGGAGCCGGTCATGGTGGTGTGTGGGCTGGAGGGAGGTTGAGGAGTGAAGTTGGGAGTTTTCAGGTGTGATGTCTCCTCACCCTCTGGGCCCTTTATATACCTGGCCAGGTGCTGATGACCTCAGGGCACATGATATTCTTGGTCATATTCTTCATTAAGTGAGGAGTTAGCATTGACTAATGGTATTTTTTTTGGTCACCCTACATACATATCTACTGATATACATCACAAATACCCCTTCATTTTCTTTTGTGGTTTATCCTTACCAAACTTAAACATTGAATTCAATTGTGATGAATTCGCCTCTGAACTATTTCTAACTCATCAAAGGGAGAGGAATTTGTTTCCCATCCTTAGATAGTATCTAAACACTCTCACCTAGGCCCAGACATCAGCATCTTATTCCTTGTCTTCAAAGACTTTTGGGTGCCACCCAAGCAGTGACCTGTCTTATATGTACACGTGGATATGACAGGTTAATAACATCACTCCGGGCAGACCAATCACCAACTGCTTCCCAGAGATCTCCCATGCCACACCTCAAGGCAGGTCTGTGGTTTTTCATGGGATCCCTGTGTCCTACCACACTGGTTTGGCCACTCTCCTTCTTCCTCCCAGGTTGCTGTTGTCATTTCATTTACCTGGAATACCCTCCTTGTCCTTACAACCCACATTCAACTTCCAACTTGACTGTAAAACCCGCTTCAAAGATCCATTGCAATTTTTTTTTTCATCTGTGGAATTTATTTGGAATTAGTCATCACATCTATAAAACCAGGAAGGGACTGTGGAGAGCGTATGTGCCATCCAGTTCCTCACTGTATGGCTGGGATTGAGAGGGTTTACTAAGGTCACATGGTGTGAGGTCTGAACTCCAAGTCCCCTCATTCATCATTAGGCGGCCTCTGCATTGAGGTCTGTGGTTATCAGGTTCAGTAAACCAGGATTTCATTAACATTTATGTAGGACATTTCTTTTTTTGTTTCAGCAGCTTCATTGAGGTGATTCCTGGAGAAGGAATGGGGAACTTTTGATCACAGGGGCTGATCACTTCCCAATAGGATTAACCCTAGCTTTCAACCCAGAGGATTCTCTCTGAAGTTCAACAGATGGCAGGTTATTGTTGGCCTCCTTGTTTCCCTGATGACAGTCTCAAAATGTCATCTGGGGCTGGAGAGATGGCTTAGCAGCTAAGGCACCTGCCTGCTAAGCCTAAGAATGCTGGTTCCAGTGTCCAGCGGTTCCAATCTCCAGGTCCCACGTTCAGCCAGATGCAAAGTGAGGCAAGGGCGCAATGCCGCACTTGCCCACAAGGGGGCGCAGCATCTGGATTTCATTCACAGCAGCTGAGAGACTGCTGGCGCGCCATCTCTATCTGTCTCCCTCTCCCTCTCTGTCTATCTCTCTCTGTCTCTCTCTCCAAAAATAAATAAAAAATAATTTAAAAAAATTTTTTTAAATGTAGTCTGGATGCCCTACATAGAGATCACGAAACTGGTCTCTGCTCTGGCCTAACGTCCCTTGTGCTCAGTGGGGCCTTCACGACTGTTTACTATCAGTTCTGTGAACTTATCTCTAATTTTCAAGTAGCTCTGTACTTTCCCTCTGGACAAGAATCCTGTACAATAAACCCTACTCACTTTCTGCAAGCATAAAGGGGAGTAAAAAAGAAGGGCTGAGAGCTTGCAACATCTGACTCGGGTGCTTTTTTAAAATAGCATTTATCCTGAACTTACTCCTCTCCAGCTTTAAGGAGGAGGTTACTTGCGCAATCTCTCAGCTGCTGTGAACGAAATCCAGATGTGTGCGCCCCCTTGTGGTCAAGTGCAACATTGCACCTTTGCATCACTTTGTATCTGGCTAAACGTGGAACCTGGAGATTGGAACCAGTGTTCTTAGGCTTAGGAGGCAGGCGCCTTAATCACTAAGTCATCTCTCCAGCCCGATATGAGCTTACTTTTATCTATGAATTTACACATTCATTGGTCTCTGACCCCCACCATTATTAAAATTTAAAATTTTACCTTGCATATACTCTTAGGTGTTACTCCATTGTTACTGTTTTTGTAGAAAACTATCTGCACACTGATTGGGATATTAAACCAGTTTCTCATTGATAACACAGATGGATTAATTTTCTGCTTCTGTATAACAAACAGCTACAGACTCTCATCATATACCATGGCAAGTGTTTATTTCTTGGTCACATGACTGTCAGTCAGTTTGGATGACTAAGGCTGGGCTTGGCTTCTAGGTATGGGTTAGTTTGGAACTTCTTTTTGAGCTAACATCACCATTTTGGGGAAACAAAAACACAGAATTCCTTGGTAAATTTGAATTTTAGATGAGGAACAAATAATTTTTAGAATAATTATACCTGAGTGTAGATGGGACATACATTTTAAAGTGTGTTTGCTGTTCATCTGAAGTTAAAACTTTAACAGGGTGTCTTTCATGTTAACTGACAACCCTACTTCGGACAGCAGAGGCAACCATAAGCCTGTAGATGTGTTGTAAGTCTTCGCATGGGTGGCAGAAGACACTTTTAGGAAGGAGAGAGTGGTAGACTTAATGTTGATGAAGACAAATCTAATTGCCTGAAATAGAGACTCAATTATTCTAGTGATCTCTATCTGTAAATCTTAGATAAATGCTTTTGGAATGTCTGATTATATTATGGCGTTCATTCATGTACGTAACCTTTATTCCTCTTTTCTCTTCTTTCCTGGTCAGTCAAGAACTGTCGTTGATTATACAGGGACTGTCTGACTTCTCCATAGAAAACTCATATTGCCTATTTTCAGCTAGTTTATATTGGATTGGATATTCAAAAGACAGAAATAAATGGGAAGAATATTAGCATTATAAAGTAGATATTTTTTGTTTTTCATAGAGTTTTATTTTGAATTATTATATTGATTAAAATAAAACCTATTAAAATTTACATAATCCCCTGCCATCATCTTCTCTTATCCATCCTTCCCATTGCCTTTCACTGAACCCCCTCTTCTTTCCTACTATTCCCTCGTCTGCTTTAATGTCATTTTTGGAGGGGTCTTCTTCCATCATCCACTACAGCCTGTTGATCAATGGGCCTGACATTATGTAGGTCTTGTGCAGCTGCTGTGAGGTCATGAATACAATGACCGTTTTGTGTCTGAAAGACAATGACCGTTTTGTGTCTGAAAGACAGCACTCCAAAGCACTCCTCCCTGTCTTTGGCTCTTACAGGCTTTCTGTCACCTTTTCCACTATTGATACAGAAATTTTGGGTTAATTTGGGGTGTTCCCAGATCCTTATCCCATGAATTTAAAGAATGAAATCTACAGACCAGAGGATAGGGTTCAGAAAGATTTTATTACAGTTTAAAGCCTTAGGAGGTAGACGAGAAGGGGACTTAAGCCTAGAACCTAAGAGAAGGAAGCAAGGTGGAGCTCTTGACCAGGGAGGCAAGAAAGGGTTTGAGAAGCCCACACTGAGATTCCGTTCTGTTTTCTTTCTTTTTTTAATGGGGAGTGGCTATGTGAGGAGGATCAGGCTATAGGTTTTTTAAAAATAAATTTGATTTATTTATTCATTTTGAAAGAGAGAGAAAGAGAGAGGCGGAGATAGAGAGAATGGGCCTCCAGCCCAGCCACTGCAAATGGATTCCAGATACATTCACCCCATTGTGCATCTGGCTTATATGGGTACTGGGGAATCAAACCTGGGTCCTTAGGCTTTGCAGGCAAATGTCTTAATCACTCTCTCTCTGTCTCTAATAAATAAAAAATAAAATCTTTTAAAAAAGAAATTATATTTTCTTGCTTAAAATAAGTATAGACTGGGCTGGAGTGATGGCTTAGTGGCTAAGGCGCATGCCTGCAAAACCTAAGGACCCAGGTTCGATTCTGTAGGTCCCACGTAAACCTGATGCACATGGTGATGCATGCGTCTGGAGTTTGTTTACAGTGGCTAGAGGCCCTGGCATGTCCATTCTTACTCGTTTCCTCTCTCTCTCTCTCTCTCTCTTTCTCTCCCTTTTTCTGTTTCTAATAAATAAATATATAGAAATAAATCTTTAGACAAAAAGCTAAAAGAAAAGGATAATTTAAAAAGTATAGATTACTCATCTGGTAAACAGGTGAAATTTTCTCGTGGGAAAGGTATAATTGAAATATTTGCAGACCTCGCTCTGACAAAAAGAGATACAGAAAGTTTGTATGCAAATTTTAGAATAATAAATCTCTGAGCTACAAAAGAAAATAAAGCCACCAGCTGACAGAATAAAGGATACCAGCTGCTAGTTTGTTGAGTCTGTAAGTAACCAGGGACCAGATTGTTTAGTCTGTGAGCTTTAGGGTCTGAGTCAGTGGTATTTTAATGTCTCTTCACAGAGCCAAAAGATAGTATTTCAGACCCATTAAAGCTGAGACTTGGGATGGGATGGCCTGTCTGAGACAAGAGAATGGGGAAAATTAACACATGGATTAAGAGAACTCTTGTTCCTTGAAGGAAGTTACTGAAAGAAGAAAAGAATAAAACAGACCTGTATCCATACTGAAAACTTTATAGCTAAAGTTGGTTTAGAATCAAACTTTGATTTTGTTGTGGTATTGGAATCCCAAGCTAAGAAATCCATCTGTCTCAGGTCAAGGAAATTTCTTGAGTTGGTAGCTGTAGCAAACTGGAAACCATCATGAGGAAAAAATTATCTCACATGATACGACATTATTTATCATTAGTTAATATTCTATAGGGATTTTTTTTCTGTAAGAGTTTCATGTTCCTAGGCTTTGAAAGTGTTCTGATAGTTTTTATTTTTTATTTATCAACCAATTGTTGATCTCAGTTACATCGGAATAGTAGGGTTATCTTTACCCCTCCATCCACACAATTGCCTACCACTAGAGACCACAAAGACCATGTGGCTCATAGTGAGAGCTGTGGTGTCCAAAGTTGTGGCTTAGACATTCTTTAGTGAGATCACCTGTTTGAGAGAAAATGGAACAGTAGGGAGTAATTGCTCCACTAAATCATAGCAAAAGATGAGATTTGGCAAGAATGATTGGGGAACCCGCCCAATTTCTATACTTCTCCTAAGTTCAATAGATGTTCAGGGTCCTCTGCCCGTGTCTGCAAACCTGTTATCTTCTGAGCCTCTTCTAGTTTCTCTTAAAATTTCATTATTTTCGTCTATTGATCTAAGAATCAGAAAAGATTGTACTTCCCTCCTTTTTATACATTTACTTTTATTCTTTTTCTTTTATTTTTCTTTTTCATTTTTCGAGGTAGGGTCTCACACTAGCTCAGTCTGACCTGAAATTCACTATGTAGTCTCAGGGTGGCCCCGAACTCATGGTGATCCTCCTATCACTGCCTCCTGAGTGCTGGGATTAAAGGTGTGTGCCACCACACCTAGCTACTTTTATTCTTAATTACTGCTATGTAGCTGTGCAGTCTCTCTCTCTCTCTTTTTATTATTTGAGAGAGACAGGAAGAGGCAGAGAGAGAGAGAGAAAGAGAGAGAGACAGATAGAGAATGGGCACGCCAGTGGCCTCTCAGCCTCTGTGAACAAATGCCAGACATGTGCACCCCCTTGTGGGAAAGTGCAGCATTGCGCCTTGGTGTCACTTTGCGTCTGCCTTTGCATCTGGAGAATCGAACCGGCATACTTAGGCTTAGCAGGCAGGTGCTTTAGCCCCTAAGCCATCTTTCCAGCCCTATGCAGCCTCTTTTGATATATAAGATGTTGACAATCAATTTTCCCAACCTAGGAGCATCTGCACTCTTCACTTGGCAGTGTGGCATGCTCATTCTCCCCATTCCATGTCTGTGATTGCTATTTGTAATCTCTCTTCTGCAAAATAACTGTGGCCAAAATATTCAGATTACAACCCACAGAGTTAAGAGTCTAACTGATCTACATGAATCAACACTTTTACTGGCATTCGCTTAGCAGAGCTTCCATCTACCTGAGTGCCACAGTGGCCAGCAATATTGCCTCTGTTTTAGCCCGACAACTTGTCTTGACCAAGAGAACATGGTGGAGGGGAGGTCAAACTGTTCTGAAACCTGAGCCACCCACGTGGAAATGTTACCTTCGTTCTCTTTGGGAAACTCCTCTAGCCTGTGAAGAAGCCCAGTAGAGCCCATCAGAGAATTGAAAGGCTGGAATACTCAGCTGAAGGTCAGAACTACTGGTTTGGATACGTGTTCCTTAAAGGTCTGTGTGGGAAATCAGTGGTGGCTCCAAAAGATTCATGTATCAGGATCCGGTCCCCAGGTGGGGGTGCTGTTGAGGGGCGATTGGATCACCAGGGTGCTAACTTCACCAGTGGACAGACTCTCTGATGTTTCATAGCTGGAGAGGCTTTTAGGGGGGGGGGCTTAGTTAGAACAGGTCCTGGGGCCATGCCTTCCACAGGTATATCTTGTCCCTATACTGTTTCTCTCTTCCTGTTCCTGATTACTGACCACCGTGAGATCAGCAGCCCCCTTTGTCATACGTCCTGTGTCATTATGTTCTGTCCAACTGTGTCTCAGAAACACTGAACCAAGTGAGCATGGACTGAGGCTGAGGGTTTTTTTTTTTTTAATTTTTTTATTTATTTTTGGAGAGAGAGACAGAGAGAGATAGACAGAGAGGGAGAGGGAGACAGAAATGGGCACACCAGAAGTCTCTCAGCTGCTGTGAACGAAATCCAGATGCGTGCGACCCCTTGTGGTCAGGTGTGGCATTGCACCCTTGCCTCACTTTGCATCTGGCTAAACGTGGGACCTGGAGATTGGAACCGCTGGACATTGGAACCAGCGTTCTTAGGCTTAGCAGGCAGGTGCCTTAGCCGCTAAGCCATCTCTCCAGCCCTGAGGCTGAGTTTTATTGGTCCACAATCACAACAGTCAGATCAGTCCAGGCACCCATCAACAGATGAAAGAAACGTACAGTACAGAGCAGAATGGATTATTCTTTTGTCATAATGTATGACAAAGTCATTTGAAGGAAAAATATATGGAATTAGAGGTTGTCATGAAAGCAAAATAAGAACGACTCAGAAAGAAGTTTATGGCATGTATTCTTTCATATTTGGAACCTAGACTAGATAAAAATTCAGGAAAATATAAGTGGAACTATTTGGGAATAGGAAAGAGACGAGGGGTGAGTGTGCAAAAAAAGATGAGTCAAGAAATGCATGTGATCAAAGTAATTATATACATGTATGAATATTTCATAATGAAACATATTATTTTGTACAATTACTATGTTCCAATAAAATTTAAAATGAAATTATATCATTTGGAGCAAAATGATTGAAACTAGCAATCATTCTGGTAAGTGAAATAAGCCAGACTTAGAAAAAGAAATGTCACATTTTTTTCCCCTCAAATGTAGAAATGGAGAGGAAAACAAAATGATGTGAAAGTAAAAGAAGGGTTGTGAAGGATAGGAAAGGGGCTGTGGGGAGGGGGAGATAAAAGAGAGCAATAGGGAGAATGAATATGAACAAAGTACATTATATGCATTATGGAAATGTCAAAGTGAGACTCACTGCTTTAATATTATCTAATGAAAAGAAGGAATCTCAAGGTGTGGGTACCAAGCATGACTTCAAATATGAGCTCACAATGCCAATCTGTTCCAAAGTCACACAAGAAGTAATATCCAACATATTAATTTTCATTCTTTTTTTTTTGAGGTAGGGTCTCACTCTAGCCCAGGCTGACCTAGAACTCACTATGTAGTCTTAAGGTGGCCTTGAACTCATGGTGATCCTCCTACCTTTGGCTTTCAAGTGCTAGTATTAAAGGCGTGTGCCACCACGCCCGGCCATTAATTTTCATTCTTGATGAACAGAAGAATCCAGGATAGGTAAAACCCCCAATATTGTAGCTTATAAGTTTCCTTATGATTTCAGAACTTAGAATACCACAAAAGTATTCACTGTGGTGGCTAGAGTATCAATGCCCTGCACAGCCTCAAGTGTTTGTGTTAGCTTCCTGCTAAGTCAAAAGCTGGTGGAACATTTGGGAGGTGGAGCTTTGCTGGAGGGGGAGGAGATTGGGATTGTAGGCTCAGAGCCAGCTCACTCTTGCTTTTCAATCTCTGCTGCTGCGGTGTGATGACATGAACCAGCCTCCTCTGTCCTGATGAAAATTCCCCTCAAAATGTAAGCCTGTAATAAACCCCTTCCTCCAAAAAAAGCTGATTTTTTTTGTGTGTGTGAGGTGCTTCATCATAGCGACAAGAACATAACTACCTTCACACTCCTTTGTGTCCAAGTTAAAGTGTATGTTATCCTATTTATTCCTTTATTCCAAGCAGCTAGGGCAGATCTCAGATGATGGTCTGAGGAAGGAGTTCTAGCATCTCAGGAAGATGTTGTGACTCAACATCTTGTCAATGTTCCTCTAAAGACATCAGAAAAAATAAGAAGCTGTCTAGTGTGAAATGTGTTATGTTGACCAGATTGGCTTCAATCTCACTGAAACCCTTCTGCCTCAGCTTTCCAGCGTGCTGGGATTACAAGCATGCACTGCCAGATCTGGCTCAATGAATTCTCAATGGGAGATAATTTCCTACTTTTGACAGGCCTTTTTTTTTTCCTTCAAAATTTGGTTTTGCCCCTTTCTCCAAAATACACCCAATGGTTTTAAGAGTCATAAAAGTACTAAGGGTGTGTTTCAATTAAGAGCAGGGGCATGGGTTAAATCTTTTCTAACTTTGAATACTAAGACACACAAACATACTCTTTCTCTCTCATTATAAAATCAGAGGTGATCTACACATGACATAATGTTTTATTTTAGAATGATTTCCACATCATTTCTTATATCAATTATATTCTCATTGCTGTGAACAAATACCTGACAACTTAAGGAAGGAAAGATTTTAATTAGGCTTCCAGTTTCAAGAAGAAGTTTCATGGGGTGGTTTGGTTCAGGTGTCTTCCATAAACTTAGGTGATCTGAATGCTAGGTTCCCAGCTGATGGAGATTTGTGAATTAGCACCTCCTAGAGGTGGTGTATTGTTGGGTGCTGGCTTATGGGTATTATAGCCAGCTCCCCCTTGCTAGTGTTTGGCACACTCTCCTGTTCCTGTTGTCCACCTAACGTTGCCCAGGAGGTGATGTCCACCCTCAGCTCATACCATCATTTTCCCTTGTCTTCATGGAGATTCCCCTTGAGTCTGTAAGCCAAAATAAACCTTTTATCCCCACAAGCTGCTCTTGGTTGGGTGCTTTCTGCTGGCAACCTTTTTTTTTCCACAAGCCCCTTTTGGACGGGTGATTTCTGCCAGCGACGCAAACCTGACTGCAACAGTGGAGAAAGCATGGTGGTGGGAACAGGAAGCCAACAGGCCACATTTCACCCAGGAAGCAGAGAGTGAATCCAAAGTGGGACTGGGCTCTAAAAACACAAGCTCTGCCCCTTAGTCACCCACTTCCACCAGAAAAGAGCTACCTCCTAAGGTTTCCACAATTTTCCCAAATAGTACCACCATCTGGGGACCAAATCCAAACCCTGGAACTTATGAGGAACCGTTTACATTTAAGCTGTAAAATTTTGCCTCTACCCACCCCTCCCCACCAAAAGCTCTTGATGCAAAATGTATTCAGTCCAGCTTCAAAAGCTTCCATAGAACAGATTCACACTGTTTAAAAGTCCAGAGTCTCTTGAAAGATCAAGGCAGTTTCTTAAGTGTGACCTCCTTATGAAGTCAAAAGATTAAATTACATCCTTGCAACGTGTAATGACACTGAGTAAACATTCCCATTTCAAGAGGAAGGAATGAAGGGATAGCAAGGAAAGATTAGACCAAAACAAGTAAAAAACAAACAAACAAACAAACAAAAAAACCCAGCAGGGTAAAAACCAAACTGCAAGTTCCACGTACAGTGTGTGGGAATCAGGATGAAACCATGTGGGCTCCAAAAGGCTTCGATAGCCCGGCCTGCCCCGCCTGCTGCCTGTCGCGCACACAGCTTCACTCTTGGGCCCCCTTGCCTTTGATGTTACAGCTTTTTCCTTGATGGACACCCCAGGGTCCTAGAATTTCCAGTATCCTGGTCTCCACTCCAACTTAGGGATCACCTTCACAACTTCATGTCATCCTCTCAGGATCTCCTTGCAGGGACTTAAAACTTTCCATACATTGCTTGGCCTCAGTAGCTCTCTGGAACCATGAAGACATATTTATTTTATTTATTTATTTATTTATTTATTTATTTATTGACAACTTCCTTAATTGTAGACACTATCCCATAATACTTCCCTCCCTCCCCCACTTTCCCTTTGTAAACTCCACTCTCCATCATATCCCCTCCTCCTCTCAATCAGTCTCTCTTTTCATTTTGATATCATCATCTTTTCCTCCTATTAGGATGGTCTTGTGTAGGTAGCTTCAGGCACTGCGAGGTCATGGATATCCAGGCCATTTTGTATATGGAGGAGCACATTGTAAGGAGTCCTACCCTTCCTTTGACTCTTACATTCTTTCCGCCACCTCTTCTACAATGAACCCTGAGCCTTGGAAGGTGTGTTAGAGATGTTTTAGTGCTGAGCACTCCTCTGTCCCTTCTTCTCAGCACCATGGTGCCTTCTGAGTCATCCCAAGGTCACCACCATCTGAAAAGAGAAGCTTCTCTAACCAAAAGTGAGAGTAGAATTAATATATGGGTATGGACATTAAGAGACATGCTTACTGGGCAGTTTGGTGAGCATAGTATATACATTTAGCCAGACACCAGCAGATGTTACACCCCTAGGGCTCATGACTAACCCTGTTGTAGGTTTTCAGTATCAGGGATGTATCAGGGTTTTCAGTATCAGGCCCATGGAGTGGGCCTCCAGTCCAATTAGAGAGCAGCTGGTTTTCCCCATAACAGAGATGCCACTATTGCACCCTTTGGCTTGGCTGGCCAAATTTAAAGTTTGCAGTGTTCACTGTTGAGTATCTTCACTGGTGTTTTCTCTCTCCCATTGAACTGCATGCAATGTAGCTTTTTCTAGCTTTCTGTCAGCTGGTCCACATGGAGGAGGCTTTCAGCTCAGCTCCAGCAGGATTTCTCAGTGACCTTGCAGCCCAAATATGTGGAGTCTTCAGCAATAGGGTCTTACCATCTATTCCTGGTGGGAAACCAAGGGCCTTGTCAATGGCCTGTAATATTTTGGGGGCATCAGGGACTTCCCTGGCCAACAACTCACTGAAAGTATCCCACCATGGAGACATATTTCATGACCACCCAATCTTGCACTATCCATGCCTATAAAAACCAGTACCACATGGACCAATTTGGCAAGTTCCATTGGCAGCTTGGGATGAAGTTGTAGCAGTCTCTGTATGCTGACCATCTCCCTTCATTCTTTCTCCTTTCTAAAGAGTTTACATTTTCAGAATTTGGAATTTAAAAAAAGAGAAAAATATGGCTGGGTGTGGTGGCACATGCCTTTAATCCCAGCATTCGGGAGCAAAGGTAGGAGGATTGCCATGAGTTCGAGGCCACCCTGAGATTACATAGTGAATTCCAGCCAGCCTGGGCTAGCACTCTACCTTGAAAAACCAAAAAAAAAAAAAAAAAAAAAAAAAAAAAAAAAAAAGGAGACAAATAAACAGGGCTGGGGAGATGGCTCAGAGGTTAAAGATGCTTCTTTGCAAACCCTGCTGGCCTGAGTTTGATTCCCCAGTACCCACTTAAAGTTATATGTACAAAGTGGAGCATGTGTATGGAGTTTGTTTGCAATGGCCAGAATCTTTGCCATGCCCATACACACACACACACACACACACACACACACTCTCTCTCTCTCTCTCTCTCTCTTCTAAAATAAAAAATATTTTAAAAACAAACTGTGGCTTTTAACAGGTGGAGTCTTGCCTATGCGTGGAGCGTCTCCCAGTGCAGAGCAGTAGAGCTCTCTTTCATGGTATTATTCTCCTCAGCGATTCCAGCCTGTCAGCTGTAGACTCCTGCTGAAAACTTTAAACCTGTTCATATTTCTTTCCTCGCCAAACCTCACCATTTTCATATCCTTTTCCTCTGCATCTTACTCTCTGTCACTGTAGATCTGAAGACAGTCAACAGAAGCCACTCCACAGATGAAAGGCTGGCTATTCTGCCTTAAAATTTACTTTACCAAAACATTAGTCTATTACTTTAAAAACTCACCCTCATTAAGTTCTCAGCACCTGGGCAGAAAGCGGCCAGTTTCTTAGCTAGAGTGTCTCAATTACTGCCTCTAACTCAGATGCTGGCAGAGTCCTTAACGTCAGGAGCCAGTCCTCTACTGTCCGTGTTTCTTTCGGCATTCTGGCCCATCAAGCTCTGTGTAATAGCATTCCACGGCTTGTCGAGCTCAAAGGTCCAAACTATTCCACATTCTTCCGCAAAACCAGTTCCAAAAGGCCTAAGAACCACGCTCAAGTTTATCACAGTCCCATTTCCCAGCACCAATTTTCTATATTAGCTTCTTTCTTTTTTCTGTGAACAAATAGCTGACCAGAAGCAACTTAAGGAAGCAAAAAGTTTAATTAGGCTTCTAGTATCACAGGGAGATTTCCTGAGGAAGACGGCATGGTGGCAGGAATGGGAAGATGTTTTGCTACATTTCAGCCAAGGAACAGAATGAACAGGAAGTGGCACCAAGTTATAAAATCACAAGGTCCACCCTAGTGATCCACTTCCTCCTGCCAGGCTCCATATCCTGAACGGATTACAACCTCCCCAAAGAGTGCCACCAGCTGCACCAAGTGTCCAAACACATGAAGCCCCATTTTACATTCAAGCCACTACACTTTTTTCCCCCTGTGACTTCATGTAGCATATAACCCCCTTATTATTGGACAAAATACTCAAAATTAGAGACAATAGAAACAGCATCAAAGAACTCTTATGTATAGAATAGTTTATTAGAAAATAGAGAAGTAGCAGGACATAAGAGATTCACTCTAGGAGAAAAATACAGGATATACGTGGGACTCTCAGACCTAACGTATCAAGTCAGTACCAAGACGGAGGCTACAGACAATATCTAATTGTTGGAAAGAAAAATCTAGAACAGCAAAGTTAATTAATTTGTAAGGATAGAATAAATTTTTAGCTTGTTGGTTAGAAATTAATTATACTCTTGTTATCAAATAATTTAAACAGAACCAGAATGTGTTGCCTGAGTCTAGGGGATGGTGGGAGTCTCCCAAGAAACACGAGGCCCGTTCTGCTCAGTGATGACAACCTTATTTCAGGTATCCTAAAGGTCAGCACAAAAGGAAGGTCTACAGCAGCAGGGATAGAGGTGAAGGGAGAGGTGAGCCCAGGACAGGGGGCTTAGCAGCAAGGGATGCACAGGTAATCTTCAAATTCACTGCCCTACTAACAAAAGGCAGATGTTGGGGGCCATTTGTTAAGTTATGGGGAGACTTAATGAATTTATTTAGAAGGGAGGACGTTTAGGCAGATGTCGGAATGTGGGCACAGAATGAGATTCACTTAGTGACTCTGGAGATCAAGTCTCTTGAGCACTATCCCTTTTCTAGAAGGGAGGTCCACATTTGTCAAGAAAGAAGAGAGAAAGAAATGACGTGTTTAAAGGGCAGATTTAACAGCAAGGGCAAGGGATGGCACAGCACATGGGGCGGGGGCAGGTGGAGATGACACAGGTTGGGCGGTAGCAAGTGGTGTGGCAGGAGACTTGGCCACAGACTGGACGCAGGCAGCAGCAGGGGCGGCAGCAGCAGGGCTGGCAGCAGCTGGAGCCACCACAGGAGGGCTGGCAGCAGCTGGAGATGCAGCACTGGGGCCTGCAGCAGGTGGGGCGGCAGCAGCTGGAGATGCAACAGCTGGGGCGGCAGCAGGTAGGCTGGCAGCACACAGACTGGCAGCACTGGGGCCTGCAGCAGCTGGACACACAGCAGCTGGGGCGGCAGCAGGTGGTCCTGCAGCAGGTGGTCTGCATGCAGCTGGGCTGGCAGCAGGCCTCCTGGCCACAGCCCTGCTCAGAGCAGACGGAGCCACAACAGGAGTTGCACATGGTGTCTGAGGATGGAGGGTTTCTGGATGGGTTTCCAAGAGAGTGAAGGTGTTGTGTTTGGAGGTCTTCTTGACTCTCGTCCCTTTTTATACCTTGCTGAAATCCTCACGTGACCATGCCACTGTTTCTTTGTTGTTATTTACCTTGTTGGAGAGCTTAATCACCTAATCACATAATTGTGTCTTTCTAGTTAAATACTTCAAAAGAAAGAAATTTTACATTTCCTTTTCCTGGTGTCCTTCAGTGTCCCCCATCAAAATACTTATCGCATTTCTTCCTTAATGAGTGTCACCTTTGTTCCCAGACTGTGAGATGTCTTTCCCAAAGCATTTGTCATATGATTCTCTGGCATTTTGTTTTGTGAACGTGGCATTGCCTCCTGTGTGTATACTGCCTCTTGCAAATTACACAGGATGTTTTTCACAAATGCTGATGTGTCTTTTCTTATCAAAGAATGTTGTATCCAGGTGAAACATTAAAAAGAAATGAGAGGGAAAGTCCATTACGGCGGGGGGGCGCGTCCCATCTGTCATGATATTCTAGTGTGGTTCTCGAGGTGGTCAGGGAGATGCTCAGACCCAAGAAAGTCAGTCCTAAGCTGTTAGATCTCAGTCCAGGCTCTCAAGCTGAAGCACTTGACCTTGACTTCCTATTTTGAAATGATAGCTCTTTTTTTTTTTTTTTGCTATTTGTCTTATGAGTAGGGAATTTTGGTTTATCTTCTGATTGTTAAATTGACCGGTAGAGTTTTCTGTCACTGATTCTTTCCTTTTTGCTTTGCATGTGTATGTGCGTGTGGTATGCATCTTAGTATGCTTGTGTTGCACATATGTGTACATTGTGTGTGTGTGTGTATGCACGAACATGTGTGGAGGCTACAGGTGGATGACATGTCTTCCCCAGTCATTCCCCACTTTTATTGTTTGAGATAGGATCTCTAGCTGAACCTAGAGATCACCAATTGGGCTTCATAGACTGGCTTTTGAGCCCCAGGGATTCCTGTCTCTGCCTCCTCAGCACTGAGATTACAGATGCACGCGACAAAACCGTGGGCTCTGGGGACTGGAACTCAGGGTCTCATGCCTGTGTGACAAGCACTTTGCCAACTGAACCATCACCCCAGCCTCAAAGAGACATTTTTATGTAAATAAAATTTAGAATTTTAACTCTTATGTAAAATGTATCCAGAAGTTTCTATCAGATATTCCAAGGGTAGAGCAGAGAAACCTTCATCCATTTCTGTGTTTGGGTAAGACACATGCAGAGGGAATTGTTTGGAATTAAAGAATTCCAATTAATGTGATTAACAGCTAAAATAAAAATACATGGACTGGAGAGATGGCTTAGTGGTTAAGGCACCTGCCTCCTAAGCCTAAGAACACTGGTTCCAATCTCCAGGTCCCACGTTTAGCCAGATGCAAAGTGACACAGGGGCGCAATGCCTCACTTGACCACAAAGGGGCGCACACATCTGGATTTTGTTCACAGCAGCTGAGAGATTGCTGGTGCGCCCATCTCTATCTGTCTCCCTCTCCCTCTCTGTCTCTCTCTCTCTCTGTGTCTCTCTCCAAAACTAAATGAAATAATAAAAAAAAATTTTTAAATAAAATAAAAATACATGGTGAGCTGGAGAGATGGCTTAGTGATTAAGGCACTTGTCTGCAAAGCCAAAGGACTGAGGCTTGATTATCCAGGACCCACATCAGCCAGATGAACTAGGTGGTGCATGTACCTAGAAGTTCATTTGCGGTGACTGGAGTCCCAGGCGTGCCCATCCTCTCTCTCCTCCTCCTCTCTCTCAAATAAATAAATAAAAATAAAATATTTTTTTAAAAAAATACACAGGATGTGTAGGAGTTCCATGTGTCCTTTGTGTGTATGTGTGATTTCGGAAGAGTTCACTGTCTATCAGACATAGTATCTTTATATCGTTTTTATTTTACTTTTAATGCAATCTGTGAAGTACTATGTATTATCCTTATTCCTAGAGACTGAAACAAAAGAAATTCAACAAAAGTGATCCAGATATGTCTCTGAATATCCAAAGAAGACATGAAGAATTAAACTTGTAAACTTTTGCTAAAGCTGTTTCATCTTCCCGGAATGTTTCTTGTCAGCTCAGCAAATTCCTCTTACTCATCCATCAAGACTTTTTGGAATATTGCCTCTTTAATGCTGTCTTTCCTGCTAAATAAACTACTTTGTATACCAGGATCCCTTTCGTTGTGTTTCGAGTTGAACACTACAGCATAATCATTGACTTCTGCAAACCCCAAACTACATTCTAAGCACCCTTCAGTCATACGCTACAGCATTTATATTTGCTGTCATGGTGCTTATCAGAGGAGAAAGATCAACGATACTGGTGGTAAGAGTTCCTTGAGGACTGGAGATATGGTTAAGGTGCTTGCCGGCAAAGCCTAAGGACTTAGGTTAAACTCTCCAGAACCCACATAAGCCAGATGCACAAGGTGACGCATGGGCACAGGTGGCTCATGTACACAAGGTGGTGCGTGCATCTGGAGTTCGTTTGAAATGGCTAAGGCCCTGGTGTGCCAATTCTCTCTTGTGCTCTTTCTCTCTCTCTCTTGCTCTCTCTCATAAATTAAAAAAAAATTCTTTAAAAGGTTTCTTGAGTGAAAGAATAAGAGTATATAATGATTCCAACTGGTAAAGAAAAGGCAGGAAACAGTCCAAACACATAGAGCACAGTTCCGTTTGATTAAACCTACATTCCTTCTTCAATCAAGTCTTTAGTCAAGTGTCTACATTACTTTTATGGCAAGTAGCATGTCACTTGGTAAATGTGGGGAACTTCAGGAAGCTTAATATATAGAATGAAACTTGGTTAATTTATATGCCTGTATTCACACAGGAAAAAAGGGGAAAAAAAGGCTGAGAAGAAGGTCAACATCAAATGGTAATGTCCATTCTGCCTCCCAGCTTCCCAGCTTCATTCTCACTGCTAGGGGAGAAAAAAATTTTGCCAGCTTGATCTCCACCAGCCAAAGGGATTTTCTGTATAACCCTCACCTTTGCTTGACTTTTACATAATGTAGAATCTGAGGCAATGACTTGGGTGCAAATAGATTAGTTGGGATGTGAACCTGGGAGGCACAAGTGAGGAATTGGGGAAAGTAGGCAGCAAGGGCAGAAAAAGCCCAAACATTTGTGTTCATGATGATGGGGTTACCACTACAGGTGATGGATGGGGAGCAACCCATGGGGAAATGCATTAAATAGTAAACATGTGGCTGACATGAGTGACTGACGAAAATATCATAGAGAAGCAATTGAAGGTGTGTATTGACCACAGAGTCAATAAAATATGAATTTGTAAAAAAAATAGTTGTCACATATGAGCAGCAAGCCTCCATAAAATGTAATGAAGAAAATATACTCGCCACTACTGTAACAAATATAAAATATAAAAGTATGGGGGCTGGAGAGATGGCTTAGCGGTTAAGGTGCCTGCCTCCTAAAACTAAGAACTCCGGTTCCAATCTCCAGGTCCCACGTTTAGCCAGATGCAAAGTGATGCAAGGGCTCAATGCCGCACTTGACCACAAGGGGGCGCATGCATCTGGATATCATTCACAGCAGCTGAGACGCTGCTGGCGTGCCCATCTCTATCTGTCTCCCTCTCCCTTTCTCTCTGACTTTCTCTGTATCTCTCTCCAATATATATATGTAAATATGTTTTTTCATGCAATCCAATTGACGTGGGTGGGTGGAAGTAGTAACATTTTCTGAAGGATACCAGATGATAGTGGAATACATGACACAATAAGAAATATTAACACGGTTATGAATCCATGCCCATGCGGGGGACAAATGCATTTAGCAAAGCTATGAATTATATGTGGCTCTTGGAGGACATGATGATGACTCATCAAAGGGAATTTGCTTTTGGTCTCAGCTGTTTGTTTGGGTTTTATAAAAATGTAATGACCATGTGTTTGTGTATAAATGGTGTAAATATTCTCAGAAAAGAACATATCTGATTCATACAAAATTCTCTATAGAGTCTATCGAAGATATCCTCTGTTACTATACCTGTACTGTTCTTTTTACCATGATCTGAGAGGTTGTACATACTTGATTAGTTACCCTTGTCAAATACCTGACGGAAATGATTTCGGGGGAAAAGGGCTTATTCTTCCTTACGGGGAATTGAGCAGGGGAGGTACGGCTGTGGGAAATGAAGCAGCTGCTCATATTCAGCCAATATTCAGGAAGCAGAGAGAAGAGAATCCAGGTGCTCAGCTAGCATTCTCCTTTTCTATAGTCGAGGCCCCAGCCCATGGCACGGCATGGCCCACAGTTAGAAAGGTCTTCCCACCTTGATAAACCCAATCTAGAAAATCCCTCAGACATTCTGTGATGGCTAACTTCTGTTGTCCACTTGATCTCTTTAGGAATCCACAGACATTCCTCTTCAGTGTGTGTGAGGTTGCCTCCAGGAAGGATTAACTGAAGGAGGAAGTCCTTCCCCCAGAGTGAGCTGTTCCCCCAGAGTGGGTGTCCCCTCTTGGAGGGGAGATTTATCTATGGAAGCTCTGGGGAAAAAGAATCTCTTCCTCCCACCTGGATGCTGGTGCTGCTTGCTGCCTCCCAGCATAGACTGAAGATCAGCACAGGCTGAAGAAGAGCAGGTCTCCTGGAAGCCTCCAGGCCTTCAGGGTTGAATTGGGACTGCCAAAGCATCCCACCTCATGGACTGAGCAGCTATTGGTTTCCTTGACTCTCAGGCCTGCAAATTGCTATTATTAGACTTCCATAAGTGAATGTGATAAATTTCCCTTTAAGGCAATTCATTCTATTGGTTCTATTCCTCCAGAGAACCCCGACTACTCCACAAGCCTAGAGCTTTGTTCCACGTGATTCTAAATCCTAAATAGACAACTGAGATTAATCATCACACATAGATTTTAGTGAATTATTCCAGCTCTCGAGTTATCTTGGATTTCATATTGGTTTTGAGAGCAAGTAATAATGACCAGAAACCAGATCACTGAGATAGAAATCAGCATGCCAAGAATTTTATTGAAGCATGCTTTGGGAATAAAATCTTGAGGAAGGGAAGGGAAGGGAAGGGAAGGGAAGGGAAGGGAAGGGAAGGGAAGGGAAGGGAAGGGAAGGGAAGGGAAGGGAAGGGAAGGGAAGGGAGCTGACTTGGGCACTAGAAGAAACCAAACTAGGAAATATCCTTGGTGGAAGACTCAGCCAATGCTTTGCTGAGTTCAGAAAATAGAGCAACCTGTTTGAGACATTTATAATTAAGGAGAGGAATATGAACCTGTATAATTCCACCTAGAAAGGGGCATAGTCTTGGGCAACACATTCCTGTCTCCAATAGTACCAATGAATGTTCCCTAGCCTTCACCTGCATCACCTACCTAGCTCTAAGTGCAGCCTTTCTATATGGTAGAACAAATGCCCCACTGGCATTGTCCATGTGGAGAAAAGATTCATTGCATTTCACTCTGAGTAGAAACTATGAAAATCGGGCTGGAAAGGTGGCTCAGTGGTTAAGTGCACTTCCTGAGCAAGTGTGAGAGTCTATGGGGGACTGAGACTGCCTGAGTTCAAATCTCCAAAACCCCAGTAAACGGTCAATGCCACTCACTTCTGTCACTCCAGCCCTGTGGGGTGTGGAGACCAGAGATTCACTGGGGCTCATAAATGGCAAGCTTTCCGAATCATTTACCCTGTTGTTATAATTATGGGTACTCCATGGCTTTAGTTTCACTAGTTTTTTTTCTTACTGACTACAAAATGATTAGTTTATGTGCCCGGGACTAAGACTTTCCAGAGAAAACTAGACAGTGATCAAAGCCATTTGACTTCTGTTGGAGACTTGACTAGTGTGTGCTGTCCATCCTCAGGTATAGGTAAGGCACACCTACCCAGGAGCCCTACTTAAAACCTTTATTGTTTAAAAGAGAGAGAGAGACAATCATGTTCAACATTCACTGCCCGTAGGACAGAATTTTATTTTCGCAAATGCAAATAACAAGATACAAGAGAATCTTTGCAAAGGACTATAAAAAAAAAGATGGTTTATTGGATTTCGCTATCAGAAGGGTTCATACGTGGAGAACAGCAAATGGCACAGCAAAAGGCAGATGTTGGGGGCCATTTGTTAAGTTATGGGGAGACTTAATGAATTTATTTAGAAGGGAGGATGTTTAGGCAGATGTCGGAATGTGGGCACAGAATGAGATTCACTTAGTGACTCTGGAGATCAAGTCTCTTGAGCACTATCCCTTTTTTAGAAGGGAGGTCTACATCTGTCAAGAAAGAAGAGAGAAAGAAATGACGTGTTTAAAGGGCAGATTTAACAGCAAGGGCAAGGGATGGCACAGCACATGGGGCGGGGGCAGGTGGAGATGACACAGGTTGGGCGGTAGCAAGTGGTGTGGCAGGAGACTTGGCCGCAGACTGGACGCAGGCAGCAGCAGGGCCGGCAGCAGCAGGGCCGGCAGCAGCTGGAGCCACCACAGGAGGGCTGGCAGCAGCTGGAGATGCAGCACTGGGGCCTGCAGCAGGTGGGGCGGCAACAGCTAGAGATGCAGCACTGGGGCCTGCAGCAGGTGGGGCGGCAGCAGCTGGAGATGCAGCACTGGGGCCTGCAGCAGGTGGGGCGGCAGCAGGTGGGCTGGCAGCACACAGACTGGCAGCACTGGGGCCTGCAGCAGCTGGACACACAGCAGCTGGGGCGGCAGCAGGCCTCCTGGCCACAGCCCTGCTCAGAGCAGACGGAGCCACAACAGGAGTTGCACATGGTGTCTGAGGATGGAGGATCTGGGTGGGTTTCCAAGATGGTGATTCTGGATTGATCTCTCCTTGCAGTCTCTGGCTTTTTATACCCTGCTGAGGGCCTCTAATCACATGAGGGACATTGTTTACTCTACAGAAGATCAGTTAGTTTCAGTTAATTAGCTGTGTTTATCCAAAAAAATTTTCTATATATAGAAAAGATACCATTTCCTTCTCCTGTTGTCTTATGAACTATCTAATTTGGTGAAGCCAGATGAGTCATTACATTTCTCCTCCTTTGTTACATCCCCTAAAGCAGACACCTTACACGAGTTGTTTCATTGGATTAAGTGTTAATTCCTCATGTGTGAGCTTACTGCTAGGCTAATGTGTTGAGAATAGACTTTATGGTGCCTATAACTCTGTGGTCAAGTACATTAAAAGCAAGTCATGAAATGCTGATAGAAATGTAGGGTGGACTGGGCGTGGTAGCGCACGTCTTTAATCCCAGCACTTGGGAGGCAGAGGTAGGAAGATTGATGTGAGTTTGAGGCCATCCTGAGACTACATAGTGAATTCCAGGTCAGCCTTGGCTAGAATGAGACCCTATCTCAAAAAACTGAAAGAAAGAAAAAAAAAAGAAATGTAGGGTGGAAGCCCATGTCATGAGTGTGGAGGAAGTAGCTGGTGTGCACTAAGGAGTGCTGGGATTAAAGTCGTGTGCCACCACGTGCGGAGAGCCCAATAACTCTTTTGAGGCAGGGGTTCACTCTAGTGCTTCGAAAGCAAGATGATCCTCTTAACTCAGCTTCTTCTATTTATTTATTTATTTATTAGGGTTTACAAAGTAGGGTCTCACTCTACACCAGGGTGACCTGGAACTTACTCTGTATTCCCAGGCTGGTCTCGAACTCAACAGCGATTTATTTTAAGCTTACAGATCCAGGGGATCCTCCATCAGTGGCAGAAGAAGTTGCTTACTTCCTAAGATTCAAACAGAGAGACACAAGTGTAGCAAGCAAAACACCAACACCACAAGCACAAGTCTGCCAGAGCACAAACCTGTTTTCTCCACACTTTTGGATGGAATCCCATCCACGCCTCTCCCCGGCCCCCATAGCAGGGATATGCCTGCTTGAGGCTGATGTTGCAAACTCAATTTTTTAATCTTTATTTATCTATTTGAGAGAGGGAAACAGGCAGAGTGGATGTGAAAGAGAGAGAGAGAGAGAGAGAGAGAATGACTGCAAATGAACTGCAGATGCATGCACCACCTTGTGCATCTGTCTTACGTGGGTACTGGGGAATCGAACCAAGATCCTTTAGCTTTGCAGGCAAGTGTCCTAACTGCTAAGCCATCTCTCAAGCCTGCAAACTCAATTTTAATAAGACACCAGAGGTATAAGGCTATACATTTACCTTATCATATTCAAACTACCACAATGGGTCTCTTTTTAAAATTATTAAATTATTGACAACATGTTTTTCAGAGCTAGGTGTCAAAAGGAAATATAGGGGCTGGAAAGATGGCTCAAAGGTTAAGGTGCCTCCTCCAAAGCCTAATGACTGAGTTTGATTCCCCAGTCCCCACATAAGACCAGATGCACTAAGTGCCACATGCATCCAGAGTTCCTTTGCAGAGGCAGGAAATCTTGGCATGCCCATAACCTCTCCATGTGTGTCTGATCTCTCTCTCAAACAAATAATAAATAAATGAATAAAGTTAAAAAAATTTAAAAAGGAAACATTGTTGACCCATATTTTGGTAAGTCAAAATTCCCAATGAATACAATGCAACCTAAGTGTTTTTGAAAGTATACAAGCTCATATTCTGAGTCCTTTTCTCTCAACTTTGCACGTTGTAGATATTTTGCTTCACATCAGGGAGAAATAAAGGCTTAAGCCATAATCTGTGTCCTATAAGCACTTCAGGCAAACAGAACAGATAATGGGAAAGAACTTGACAACTATTTACAGGATTGTTGTATCAGGAAACAAAGTAAAAATTATGCTGTTTAAGTCTAATCATTTCCAATGGAAGGTGAGATACTAGAAATAGTATAATTAGTTGAGTGCCTACTGTGCACCAAGTCTTTTCTGAGTCTTCTGTAATTATCTTATTTACACTTCACATGGCTTTCATGATAAGGATGCAAATTTTATTAATGCCTTACACATGAGGTAGCTGAGGCCCCACACAGACCAAAGTGACACACCAATAAGGAAGGCGCCTCTCTATTAGAATGTGAAGGTGAAATAATAGCCCCATGTCATTTCTCATGCCTTGAATATTCCATTTGCCTAGAATGTTGTTTTCTCCTTTGTCAAGTTAGCAAACGCTTGCTCATACTTCAGTGCCTAGCATAGATCATTTCAAATATCTTCCTTGATGTGTACAACATTTAAAATGAACTTTGCCATCCCCTCCACTCCAAAGTATGCTTCTGTCCACGGGTATCACACTTTATCATAATTGGGTTTTTTTTTTTTTTTTTTGGTAATCTGTTTGTGATATAAAGCTTAAAATGCCTCACTCATATTTATTAGTATGGCCCCTAGTCCTGTGTGAAAGAGTAGGTGAGTGATTGTGTGATTTATTGAAAACAAAACATACTATAAATAAGTTACTTGGATAGAAAAGAAAGAACATTCAGATGACAAGGATGTGGCTGGATGGGACTCTAATTTTAACTGTGTGTATTCATGTATGCATGTATATGTGGAGGACAGGGGACAATTTGGGTGTAGTTCCTCAGGAACATGGACCACATTTATTTTGAGACAGTGCCTTTCATTAGTCTTGTGTATCAATTGCCTCCAAATTGAAATATTGAATTGAAACATCCCTCCTCAGAGGGAGGTTCAGGAGGTCAACAGTCTGGGCAAGCTGAAACATAAAAGGTCACAGCTCCCTCGCCAAGGTCACAGAAACAGTAAACAAGTGCTGGCAGGAGAGGAGATTTCAAGGGAGCTGCCTGCAAGTCATGTGAGCTGCTAAAATGCAACTTCCATGAATTGTCACCTATGCTGGGGTGGGCTCTTCCCAGATGTAGATGCCTTTGAGTCATCCATGCTCCCGTGAGTAACTCCACCAAGCGTTTGTAAAGTAACCCCAATAAACTCATTGGTTCACCAAACCTGTCTGAACCCTACATGGAGTGAATAGATAAGTGTTTATAGCTCCTCAGGGGAAAAGTTCCAGGCAACAATTGGCCTGGAGCTTTCCAATTAGGCCAGGATGTTTGACCACTGAGCCCCAAGGGTCTAGCTGTCTCTGAAAAAGAAATTGGGTTCTGGAGATTGAACTCATGTCCTTCTGCTTATAAAGTCCTGACTGAGCCAGCTCCCTGTCCATGTGTGTCAACATACGGTAGGTATAGGGTGAAGAAACAGAGATTGCAGTGTTGTAGAAATTCTCTAGAAAGATCAGTCCAATGCCAGTATGAGTGAAAGTAGAGGAGTTTATTTACCCCAGAGGCCAAATAGCTTAAGGCAGCCATTTTATTTCCATTGTATAGTTTTCCTAGCCAAGGGAAGGGGTAAATGAACAAACAAGATGTAGCAATTTGCGTATCAATCATTTCTGTACGCAGTCCACCTTAACAATGAACTACATATTAATTTGTTTAGTCTAAACTGTCTTTCCTTCTGGGCCCTTTCTGGTCAGTTCCCTCTTTGGGATTTTCTTTTATCTGCTGACAAAAAGGTAAGTTTAGTGCCTTAGCAATTAACTCTTTCGGTAACTCAGGAAGTCAGTTCAACTTTTAGCTTCTTTTCTACCATAGAAACTATATTTCTTTGAATACACCAGACTTTGGAGCTTTGACTTTCAAAATCAATATAAATACTTTATATAGTTATAAAGCAAAATTACAATTTCAAAATCAGGGTTTGGGGTGTTGGCTCAGCTGTTAAAAGCACTTGCTTGCAAAGCCTGCCCGCCTGGGGTTCAAGTCCCCAGAACCCACATAAAGCCAGGTGCATGCACAAAGTGACACATGTCTGGAGTTTGTTTGTAGTGGCAGGAGACCCATGTTCTCTCTCTCTCTCTCCTCTCATAAGTAAACAAATAACTAAAATTGGGCTGGAGAAATGGATTAGTACTTGGGGCACTTGCCTGAAAAAGCCTAAGGAACCATGTTCAACTCTCCAGATCCCACGTAAGCCAGACCACGCAAGGTGACACAAGCATACCAGGTCGCATATGCACACAAGATGGTGCATGTTTCTGGAGTTTGATTACAGTGGCTGGAGGCCCAGGTGCACCAACTCTCTCTCTCTCTCTCTGTCTGTCTCTCAAAAAAATAAAATAAAAAGATAGACTCAAGAAAAACAATAGGACATTACTGTAGATCCAGTCATGACTTCAGAGAAAGTTACTCTGTCAATACCAGAAAGTATTTTCACAAAACAGAGAGATAATCTTAGGATTGTTTTTCAGCAGTACTATTGCTAGTATTGGCAATTTTACTCCAAGATTGTTGCACAAACATTATGGAATAAAGAAATCAAGTAATCACAGCAAAGAATGTTGTTTCTGATTGGGAGAAATGAGATTTCTGGCTAAGACGTGTATGGGGAAGGAAAAACCCTGTAGTTCTCTACAGACACTTGTTGTGAAAATTCTCTTAAATAAATGGTTTCTATCTGTAGACACTAAAAAAGGTGAGATGAGAAAAGATAATTATCTAAGCAGCAGTGCACATTCTTACATTTCAGTATGTGGTTTCAAATATCATTTTTCACTAAAAGGAATGGGTGGCTCTTGAAGAAATGGCTTATTCTGTCTGGCAAGGAAATATATAAGTAAGTGTAGGATATTTTATTTTGGTAGAAAACAACAGCAACAAACCAACCAGAAAACCTTCAGATTTTACTGGATTCTGATCAAAAGGAGTCAGGAGCTATGGTGGTTAATATTGTCAACTTGATAGGATCTGGAATCACCACAGAAACAAAGCTCTGTGAGGGATTTTCCAGATTATATTAGTTGAGGTGGGCAGGTCCACCCTAATGGTGGGCAGCTCCACTGGGACTGCAGGACAAGGAGGAAGCAAGTCAAGCCTGAGCATTCACCACTCTCTGCTTCTTTAGTGCAGATGCAATGTAAAACAGAAAGAAAAACCCCTCTATGTTCATTTTTGGATGATGCAAACTGGTAAATAAAGGGAGAAAAGAAGCCATTTGTCTTTGCATTTCCTGAAATATCATTTCACACATTCATGAAGGGATTATTTTTCTTTATAAAAATATTTTATTTATTAGAAGGAGAAAGAAAAAGAGAGAGAAATAATCAGAAAGACAGAAAAGGAGTTAGGGCATTGCAGGGCCTCTTGCCACTGCAAAGGAACATCAGACGCACACTGCTTTCTACAACCGGCTTTATGTGAGTACTAGGGAATTGAGCCATTGCAATCTCCATAGTCTCATGAAATTATGGTTCTCACTGACAATTATCAACAGCTGCTACATCTCAGAGTAAGACAACTGGCCAACACATGTTTCCTGATGGAGAAGCAAACCCCACCTATGAAGTAGGCATTGAGTCCTGCAAGTCATATTGCTGTTAGCTTCCCATGAAGAGGTTCAGCCCTTTTGTGGGTACTGTGTGTCATCCCTCTTGTTGTGGTGTGTGGCAATGAGAAGAGATGGGAGGAGATAGTGAGGAGGACTTTGTGTTGCCCCAAGTTGGAGGCGTGTATATCATCTTTAATAAGAGGGATGACCTGAGCCTTCAACAAGGCAGATTGGTGACTTCTGCAAGCCCAAAAGACTCAGGAAAACTTTGAGGCTCACAGTCTTTAATTACACAACCCAGACACTCCCAATCCATATCTCATGGTCTTGTCCTCTCCTTTTGGCACGGTAGAATGAGCCAGGCTAGGAGAACATCATATATGATGCTTGGTTACCTTCCGACATCCTGTGAGTCATTCTCAGTGTCCTCAGATTGCAAGTGAGAGTTTGCATATTGCTATGAAACCTCTGGCTCTCACATTTGTCCAATGATTTCATATTTCTCCCCATTTGCATTCATGTTTTGCCCCAGCTACACACAGCCAATTCTATTCTCATAGTTACCATAGAATGCTTTCACACATACATGATATCAAAAGATGTGGTTGAATAGAACATTGTTTTCTGTCTTTCTAAAATGAATTTCCTGATTTTTCTCTATGAATCCTTTCAGTGTTCTTTTAAAAATTTATTTAATTTTATTTATTTGAGAGTGATAGAGAGAGAAAGAGGCAGATAGAGAGAGAGAGAGAATGGGCACACTGGGGCCTCTAGCCCCTGAAAATGTACTCCAGATGCATGTGCACCCTTATGCATCTGGCTTATGTGGAACTGGGCAACCAAGCCTTGAACCGGGGTCCTTAGACTTCACAGGCAAGTGCTAAATCACTAAACCATCTCTCCAGCCCGCCCCCCTTCAATGTTTTATGAAGAAGACTCTTGTGAGAACCAGGCTGTGCAAATGAGGTTCAGATCTCTTCTCTAGTACCGACACAGCCCTGCCATTTCTCCACAGTGTGGGCAAGTCAAGTATAAAGTCTGAAAAAAGAGTAAAATCACACTCCATTTTTTATATGAAAAAGTAGTGGTTTATTTTGACACAGAGATACAGAAAAGTTGGGGGATTAAGAATGAGGAAAGAAAACCTTCACTGGACAATTAAGAAAGAGACTACAAAACCCACAAGGTGGAAATATGAAAATCAACTGGTGACCTTTTGAGCTTGACATCCTGGTACCTAAAAGTTAAAAAAGAGGATTGTGAGAGACTTGGTAAGGTCAATACAACAGTTGGTATAATCTGAGAAATTCTAATTTGGATGTGAGGGAGAGCGTCACATAGAAGACGTGGACTGAGGCCAGAACGTGCTCAAAGAGCTACTGTTGGGCTTCATAAAATCCCAAACACATCTCAACATCAGTCTCACTGGGTGTTTTCTGGTGATCAGCTGAAGGGACAGAGGTAAAGGATGCCCTGGGTCCATGGAAGTTTCTTCAGCAGCAAGGGATGGCACAGCACATGGGGCGGGGGCAGGTGGAGATGACACAGGTTGGGCGGTAGCAAGTGGTGTGGCAGGAGACTTGGCCGCAGACTGGACGCAGGCAGCAGCAGGGGCGGCAGCAGCAGGGCTGGCAGCAGCTGGAGCCACCACAGGAGGGCTGGCAGCAGCTGGAGATGCAGCACTGGGGCCTGCAGCAGGTGGGCTGGCAGCACACAGACTGGCAGCTCTGGGGCCTGCAGCAGCTGGAGATGCAGCACTGGGGTCTGCAGCAGGTGGGCTGGCAGCAGCTGGAGATGCAGCAGCTGGGGCGGCAGCAGGTGGGCCTGCAGCAGGTGGGCTGGCAGCACACAGACTGGCAGCACTGGGGCCTGCAGCAGCTGGACACACAGCAGCTGGGGCGGCAGCAGGTGGTCCTGCAGCAGGTGGTCTGCATGCAGCTGGGCTGGCAGCAGGCCTCCTGGCCACAGCCCTGCTCAGAGCAGACGGAGCCACAACAGGAGTTGCACATGGTGTCTGAGGATGGAGGATCTGGGTGAGTTTCCAGAAGAGTAAGTTTCTTGAATGTGAATGTTTCCTAAGCCACGTCCTCTTTTATACTTTGCTCAGTAGCTGCTGTTACCATGACCAGCACTCTTTCCTTGTTGATTTTCCTATGAGGAAATCAATTAATATTACTAATGTATCATTGTATTTACATGGTTATACTCCAGCATATAGGAAAAGTATCGGCTCTTTTCCTGTATTATGATGATTCACTGAGTCTTGTTAAGCCATGTGACACCACAGTCATGTTTCTACTTCTGCCTAGCACAAGTTACTTTCATGTAGAGGACCATCCAGGAAGACTGACCTCATAGCTCGCTGTAAAGATCCTACTAGAGTACTTAGGCTGAAGCCAGTTTTTTTTTTTTTTTTTTTTTTTTTCCAATAGAAAAGACCCATTTTGGCACATTCCTTTAATCCCAGCACTTGGGAGGCAGAAGTAGGAGGATCACTGTGAGTTTGAGGCCAGCTTGGAACTACAGAGTGAGTTCCAGGTCAGCCTGGGCTAATAGTGAAGACCCTACCTTGAAAAAGCAAACAAAAAAAAAGGTGTTTATGAGGGGGCTGGAGAGATGGCTCAGTGATTAAGGCACTTGCCTGCAAAGCTTAATGACCTGGGTTTGATTCCCCAGTGCCCACATTCTATTAGAAATGTTATTTAGGGGACTGGGGAAATGACTAGCAGTTAAGGCGTTTGCCTGTGAAGCCTAAGGATCCCAGTTCGATTCCCCAGAACCCACCTAAGCCAGATGTACAAGGGGGCGAATATGTCTGGAGTTCGTCTACAGTGGCTGGAGGCCCTGGTGTGCCCATTCTCTCTCTCTGCCTCTTCCTCTCTCTCTGTCAAGTAAATAAATAAATAACATATTTTTAGAAATGTTATTTAAGCTGGGTGTGGTGGCGCTTGCCTTTAATCCCAGCACTCGGGAGGCAGAGGTAGGAGGATTGCTGTGAGTTTGAGGCCACCCTGAGACTACAGAGTGAATTCCAGGTCAGCCTGGGCCATAGTGAGACCCCACCTCAAAAAAACAAAAAACAAAAATGATATTTAAAACATCCTTCTTTTATATTCTTTCAATAATTATGGGTTCAAGGCATTCTTCCAGGATAAGATACATGTTACCAAAGAAACTCTGGCACACATTTAAAAGTATCATAAGGTCAGGATCCAAACCAAGCAGTTTAAATTAAATCCCATGCACTTCCAGTGAAAAACGAGATCACAAAGAGCATTCCTGTTTGTGAGGGCTGACTAACTGCTAGACCTTCTGTTGCATGCCTTGTGATTGCTGTTGGAACTTTTCTCTTCAAAGAATCCAGTGTATTCATTCTCCATGAGCTTTTGCAACTATGAGTTAACGTTGTTATGGCCTTTAATCATCTACAAAGCAGAAAGAATATCAATTTTATTCCTTTGATTGTCCTGTCTTGTCTCCTTAGAATGTTTCTTTTTCATTAGAAGTGATATTAGTTGGGAAGAAAAGGGGATTCAGTGGAAGCGGGAAGGGGTCAAGAGAAGGTACTAGGGGATAAATATAATTAAAAGACATAGTATGATTGTATAAAATCTTCAAGAAATCCAAGAACAAATGTTCCTTCTTCAAACTCTTCCCGGCAAATTCTTGTTTGGATACCAGCCCTGCCTCCCTTCCTCCAACATTTTCTTTGGTATAATATGTTGTTGACACCTCATCTGCAACTTTTGCTCATCATTACATTTGGGAAACACCTTCCCTGACTCCATCCAGCCGTAACACGAAAATGCTCATCTGTCTGATCCCTGATGTCACCTGACATCGGTATTTATTCCCACACCATCACACTTGGCATGGAGCGCACCTCTCATGTTTGCTCTTCATAGTTCTAGGAATTGCTTTTGAAGTTTAATTGTTTTGCAGTTATGTTAAGTATTTTTTGGTTCCAAAATGAATTCTACAAAATGAAACAAATCCCAGGAACTCTTGCTTGTTTTTCTTCCTGACATACATTCTTCCTCTTCTCTGTGGATAATCACTTTAATTTGATTGGCATGTAATATTTATACATATTCATGAAGTACAGTGTGACACTTGACTCATGTGTATGTTGGGCATGATTAACTCAAGAGTCATTAGTGTATTCATTGCCTTAAGCTGTTGTCATTTTGTAAATGGAAGACTTTCCTTCCCATTATAATTTGAACACAAGTTTCTCTCTATTTACATATTTCTTCTCCCATGGTTTTTAGATAAATATTCTTTTTTTTTGTTTGTTTGTTTGAGGTAAGGTCTTGCTCTAGCCCAGGCTGACCTGGAATTTACTATGTACTCTCTGAGTGGCCTCCTACTCATGGCGATCTCCTATGTCAGTCTCCCAAGTGCTGGGATTAAAGGCATGTGCCACCATGCCCGGGGTAGCTAAATATTCTAAATAAATAAATATTCATACATACTTGCTTCATTTACTTAGTATTCAATAAGCAGTGACATATTGGTTATTGTATAGTAATGGACTCAGACATTCCTTATTCTGTGTCAATCACCAAATATTCCATTTTTGTGGACTTAATAATAGCTTATTTAGCAGTCCTCTACTGAGAGATATTTGGGTTATTCCAGGATTACACTATAAAAAAATAATGTTCTGAGGCTTGGAAGATGGCTCAGTGACATGTCTGTCTCCATCACTCGTCACCAAGTTCTTGTTTGAGCCAGAGTCTCCTGATGATCCCAGAGCTTGCTGGGCTTTTTGTTGTTGTTTGTTTGTTTTTGTTTTTCCCAAACACTGGGGATTCCCTGTTCTCTTTGCTCCACAGACCTGGGATAAAGACGCACGTGGTGATGCTCAGGTGTTTAATGTGGGTTCTGCAGATTTGAACTCTCAGGCCCCCCAAGTTCTTACACTCGTGCAGGAAGTGCACTTACTCCCTGAGTCATCTCTCCAGCCCTTACATTGGTTTTTGCAGGATCTGTCTTCTCTTCCGGGTTATGTTTTATCCTCTGAATGTATTTGGATTTTAAGTCGCATTCTCCTTTTGCCCTAAAGTATATTTGAATCCAATATTGGAAAATGCCTGCTAGAACTTTTGATATTTTTGGGTTTGTACATGGACAGTAATGTGTTTTAGGATGGCATCTTCACACATATGAGTCAATATATTTTGGTTTCATTCTGAAGCTCCACTCCAAATAGAGGCAGAATCAATGCACACTTGCTGCATGGGAACACCTTTATCACCGAAAACAAGTCTGAAACCCAAACATGCATGCTGTGTGCATGAGTCATGAAGTGTTACTGTAGTGCTTCTTTTTATGTTCTTGCATTCATGGAGTTCTCTAAACATTTACTTTTCTTTTCCTAAGACAGATTCATAGATTTAGGGAACTGGCCCATGGTATAGCAAGACACCTGGGAAAAAAGTCAGGCAGTGACTAATGGGACTCAAAATACAAGGAAACCTTATGGCGTGCCCTGCAGATGCAGGTCAATGCATTTGTTTAAGAATCACAGACACTATTTTATAGGAGTAATAATCACAGTGGATTTTTGCCAAAAAAAAAAAAAGTAAGTTTCCTTTGGTACAAAAATATGTCACTGTGAAGTTCTAGAGAGAGGAAGTTAGGAGAATGGTTGTTGGTTGGGTAAAATTCGTTACTCTCTTAGCGTTCCTGAGGAAAACCCTGTTTCCAGACAGCATGACCTGGCTCCTCAGGACGCTAAATTCAGTTCAGTAATAACAAGCCACTCATTGGGTTCCAATGTTTAACACACACAACCCGAAGCACTGGGGAGGGTTCGGAATAGGGACAGGGCAGGGTGCTCAACAACAGGGCAGGGGTGGCACAGCACGTGGGGCGGGGGCAGGTGGAGCTGACACAGGTTGGGCCATAGCAAGTGGTGTGGCCGGAAACTCTGCCACACACTGGACACAGGCAGCAGCAGGGGCAACAGCAGCAGGGGTGGCAGCAGCTGCAGATGCAGCAGGATGGGTGGCATCTAGAACCACCACTGTTGGGGCAGCTGCAGCTGGTGGTGGAGCAGCTGGGGTGGCAGCAGGTGGGCTGGCAGCACATAGATTGGCAACATTGGGGCCTGCTGCAGCTGGAGATGCAGCAATGGGGTCTGCAGCAGCTGGAACAGAAACAAGTGGGCTGGCAGCACTGGGGCCTAGATACATAGCAGCTGGCACAGCAGCAGGTGGTCCTGCAGCAGGTGGTCTGCATGCAGCTGGGCTGGCAGCTGGTCTCCTGGCCACAGCCCTGCTCAGAGCAAATGAAGCCACAACAGGAGTTGACCATGGTGTCTGAGGTTCTGATATCAAAACAGGGGTGAGTTTAGTGAATCTGAAAATCCCATTGCTATAAGTCCTCTTTTATACATTGCAGAGGCTGCTGTGTCCAGATCTCGGATGAGTCCACCCCCACACACACACATACACAGACAAGGAAATATTCAACATTGAGTTGGATCACTGGACTTTCCCTTTAAAATATCTTAAGATGAAAAAACATAAGATTTCATTTTCCATATGCATCAGGATTATTGTATAGCATTTACCCCGCAGAATTGCCTTCTGTGTTTCCTCGTTTGTCGACTCCATCTCTCAGGACATCTGGTCTGGATTTGGTCTCTGGTATGATCTGCATGCATCTCACTCGTGATGCTGTTTGAGCAGATCAGCCTCGTGCTGCCGAGAAGTCTAAAGAGAATCAGGATTATAAGTGCAAAAGAGGAAAAAAGCTCATCTTTCAATGTTGCTCCCTTTGGGCAATGAGGAAGACGATCCTATCTGTGAGCCATGGATGCTCATTGAGTGAGCTCTCCCGACTTCCTCGTGGAATATGGGACAACTTCAACACCAAGCAAATCAAGAAGTAATAGACTCTAACCCATTGTATCAGTCAGGGTTCTCTAGAGGATCAGAACTGATTGAACAAATTGTATTAAAAAGGAAATTTATTGGATCAGCTTACTGCAGCCCAACAAGGAATCTAGCAGCGGCTCGGTTCGGTCCATGTGGCTGGATGCCTCAGCAGTCCCAATGCATCACAAAACGCTTGCGGGCTTCCTGGAGAGTCGCTCATCTTCAGTCCGTGCCTAAAGGCTGAGGAAACTTGGACAGCAAACATGACAGATTCATGTGCACTCGAAGGCACTCACCAGCAGCAGCCCCCAGCCGTACAGGAGGAAGGGCCTCTTTTCTAGCAGAGCTTTCTTACAGAAAGCTCCCTCCACCCAGGAGGGTCACCTACTCTGGGGGAAGGACTTCCCTCTTCCTGGAAGCAAACTCATCGACCTAACCAAGAGCAACGTCTGTGGATTCCTAAACTGATCGTGTCACCCATCCAATAAAATAATCCTCATCTACATACAAGACACGGGACCGCAAATGACTGCAAGTCGGGGTAATGAGACTCCTCTGCAAAGTTTGTATTCTTAAAATACCACCTTATGAAGATGGGAACAAGAACACATTAATGTTCTCTCAAGAATTTTAAGTCAGTCAGTCGTCCCATGAAGTAAACCACTCAATGTCTCCACACTCCCTAGTTTATATCCTCTAAGTGGGAAGGGAATCTCGAGGTTTGCAAGTGTCTGGTACTAAATGACGAGTGTCCGGCAATGAGACAGCACACAGAAATAACTCCCACAAAAATTAAAACTCAAACACGGAAGAGCATTAAGCACAAGGGCAAACCAACCTCTGAGAAGCTGCGTACAAGCTACACAAGAAACTATCCACTGTGAGCTAGCTGTAGCACAGCACACAGGAAAAGGAAAAAGAACCCCCAATACCTAAGATCCCTGGGTTCATAAGGGGACTATAAAAATCGGTTTAAAATGCAAAATACAGAAATCACAATGAAGAAATGGCTATTAGAAGAAATGACCACTGTAAAGAAGGATGACAGAAAATGACCCTTTGTGGTGATGGTCATGTCTATTAACATTGCATTTCTTCCCCACACCATTTTGTTTCTCTGGGAATATACTAGATTGATGACTTTCTTTTAGCATGTTGAAGGCATCTTTTCATCTTCCAACTCCTGCCAGTTTAGAACATTCCAGGCTTAGTTTTCTTATAAGCTGATCCCCCCCCCGCTTCCTATTGGCTGGCTTGTTTTCTTTATTTATTCATAAAATGGTACTTATTTAAATGGCATACAGCATGCTACATATATCTTGAAATGACCTCAACAGTCAAACTATTCAACATATATATCTGTCACCTCACAGAATCTCCTTTGTGTGTGTGCTGAAAACACTTATCAGCTGCTTTCTTAGGAAGCTTCAAGTGCATAATACAGTACCATTGAATATGGTCCCCATGATGTATATACAATCTCTAGAATTTTAATGCTAGATATTATATATAAAAATTATAGAGGCTTCAGGATATTTTATTTTCCATCTTAAAAAGATTTAGTTTGGGGGCTGGAGAGATGGCTTAGGGGTTAAAGCACTGGCTTGTAAAGCCAAAATACCCAGTTTGGGCTCCACAGTAACCACGTAAAACTAGATGCACAAGTTAGCACATGTGTCTGGATTTCATTTGCAGAGGCTAGAGACCCTGGCATGCCCATTCTCTCTCTCTCTCTCTCAAATAAGCGAATGAATGAATGAATGAATGAATGAATATATAAATAAATAAGACCATAGTCCCTCAAATCCCTGCCCACATAGCCCACTTCCAACTGCCTCCAAACAATGGTCCTCTTAAGTTTATCCATTTACCATTATCCTTTTAAGCTATTTGATCTGATATCAGGTATTTTGTCACAGCGGGATGGGGAAATTCAGTCCTTTCATTTCCTAAGTTGCCACTTTCTCCTTTATTTGAATTTTGCACCTTGTAGCCTAGACATTGTTCTTTTTTGACTGATCTTTCTTTTCTGGTCTTCTGGTTTGTGTTGCTCTTTTATTCAACTTACAAATATTAGCATGTCGCACAGTTTAAATCATAGACACTTGTTCTCAATCCTCTGTTCTTTTTAAAAAAAATACATGTATATATGTAAGTATGTATGTAAGAGAGAGAGAGAGCGAGAGAGGGAATGAACATGCTAGGGCCTTTACTCCAGCTCTATGCACCACTTTGTGCACCTGGCTTTACATAGTTACTGGGGATTTAAACCAGGGCCTGCAGGCTTTGCAAGCAAGCACTTTTTTTATTTAAGAGAGATAGAGAGAGAAAGAGCTAGAGAAAGAGAGAGAGAGAGAGAATAGGAGTGCCAGTGGCCTCTCAGCCGCTATGAGCAAACTCTAGACGTGTGCACCCCCTTGTGGGCAAGTGCAACATTGCACCCTTGCATCACTTTGCGTCTGGTTAAACGTGGGACCTGGAGATTGGAACTGGTGTTCTTAGGCTTGGTAGGCAGGCACCTTAACCGCCAAACCATCTCTCCAGCCTGCAAGCAAGCACTTTTAACTGCTGATCCATCTCCTCAGCCTCAATCCATGTTCCTATGATGTAGGAAGCCGTTTATAATCCTATGGCTTGAAACACTATTTTACATGCTGAGATCATCTGAAGGCTCAGCCAGTCCTCACCTATCACCTTGGGTAAGCAGCTTTGTGCTGTCAAGGAAGTAGACAAGTGCTTTCACTAGGCAGTTTAAAACGTTGTGCACATAGTAGAACTGATGCAAGTCAAAGATACTCATGGTTCAATATCATTGTGTTAAATACTAGCTCCCCAACTCTTAGAATGTGCGTCTAGCAGCGCTTTCTATGGAGTATCCCCAACACAAATTGATCAGACATTTCTTTTTGTCTTTTATCCTAGCAATGAGCTCATAGGATTTTGGGAGTATTCTGAATTTAAGAACCAAGCTGGTCCATTATGTTAGTTTCTTATGGCTGTCCATATTTCCCATAAAATAATTTATGACATGCTGATTCCAGACCATGTAGCTAAATAACCTCTCAGAAAAGTCACCAACACTAGAAAATATTAATACTTGTGTGTTTACATTTACAGTCATCCTTCAATGTCCCAGGAAGTTGAATTGATTCCCCAAAGATACTTATGTTGCTGGAAACAGATGGAGATGACATTAAGGACAGTCAAGAGTATGACAAATCAAACAACATGAGAGGTAAACAAACGCAAAGAGGGACACTTCTGCTTTCCACGAAGGGGAAAAAAAGAGACAATGGAAGAAGAAAAGAAATGGAGGAAGGAGTGAGGAAGAGAAAGAAAGAAGTGAGGAGAGAGAAATGGAAGAATGAAGCAAGTCATACTGGAGTTTAGGAAAGATATACTTTCAAGAATATTTAAGCTGGCATGGTGGCACACACCTTTAGTCCCAGCACTCGGGAGGCAGAGGTAGGAGGATCACCGTGAGTTCAAAGCCACACTGAGACTACATAGTGAATTTCAGGTCAGCCTGGACTACAGTGAACCCCTACCCTAGGAAAAAAAAAAAAAGCTCTGCCCCTTTAAAGAAATATTTATTATTCCTCAGTGCTTTTGGAAACATCTATTTTATTTAAATGTTAACTCACTATTTTGGAGTCATGAGAGTAGGAATAGGAAACTTGATTCAGTTATGCTTTGCATATAATTTCCCAGTGACTGAGGACAAACCTTACAAAGAAACAGACAAGAAAATTGTATTTCTATGCCAAGAAGATGATATTTATTTAGAAGCAACAACAACAACAAGGTGTAGGAATGTCATTGCTAAAGGAAATACAGGATTGTGCCATGAGACTGTCAGATCCGAGGGTGTGATCTTGCCTCCACAGGCACTGTAGATATTTCCCTGTTTGGTCAAGAGGACCTGAACCCTCAATTAATTTCTTCATGCGTAATTTCACTCTTTGGGTTGACTTGGGGGGAATGTCAACCCAGGTAGTTTTCCCAAGCTCTGGATATGAACACATGGTGGGAATGACCTCTCTTGGAATGGCTATGAGGTGCCCAAGGTCTGCTTCAGTGACAAGTGATGTGAAGGGAAATGGGTGGGTTCAGAGAAGGGTCTTCAGCAGCAAGGGATGGCACAGCACATGGGGCGGGGGCAGGTGGAGATGACACAGGTTGGGCGGTAGCAAGTGGTGTGGCAGGAGACTTGGCCGCAGACTGGACGCAGGCAGCAGCAGGGGCGGCAGCAGCAGGGCCGGCAGCAGCTGGAGCCACCACAGGAGGGCTGGCAGCAGCTGGAGATGCAGCACTGGGGCCTGCAGCAGGTGGGGCGGCAGCAGGTGGGGCGGCAGCAGGTGGGCTGGCAGCACACAGACTGGCAGCTCTGGGGCCTGCAGCAGCTGGAGATGCAGCACTGGGGTCTGCAGCAGGTGGGGCGGCAGCAGGTGGGCTGGCAGCACACAGACTGGCAGCACTGGGGCCTGCAGCAGCTGGACACACAGCAGCTGGGCTGGCAGCAGGCCTCCTGGCCACAGCCCTGCTCAGAGCAGACGGAGCCACAACAGGAGTTGCACATGGTGTCTGAGGCTGGTTTGGGGTGGGTTTCCAGGTGAGTGAGTTTCAAGTTCTGGAGTGTCCTTGCTGCATGGCCCCTTTTATACCCAGATAAGGACCTTGTGTGATTATGGAAAGAGGACTTCCTTGTTTTTGTTTATATGACACGGATGCAATTAAGAAACCATAGTTTTCTACTGAAAACTACCTTAGGTAGAAAAGAATTGTTTCCCTTTTCTCGTGTTTCCTGGTGTTCCCCATGAATCACCTCTCATGTTTATCCCTGTGCTGCTGTGTGACATGACTTCAGTCTCTAGGGACACAGGAGAGTCATGTGTCTTTCATTCGTGTGATTTCTGGAGAGTTTCTGAAAGGTTTAGGATCCATGTGAATAGATTCATGATTGAGTCAGGTGGAGTGCTGGAGTGAACAAAGGAAATAAAGTCCTATTTTTGAGTGTGAGAAATGAGGAAGCTTATGAATCATGTGCATATAATGAGTGGACATTAAGCTAATGCAATTTCTAGAACATTCCAAGATATGTTCACTCTTAGCACCCTGATGCACCTTGCAACAGACTCAGTGCTTTTTTACAATCTATATTCACTTATGAGTGTGTGTGTGTGTGTGAGAGAGAGAGAGAGAGAGAGAGAGAGAATGAAAATGGGTACACCAGGGTCTCTTGCCACTATAAACAAACTAGAGACACATACGCCACTTTGTGCATCTGGTTTTATGTGGGTACTGTGGAATTGAACCAGGGGTAACAGCCTTTGCAAGTGAGTGCTTTTAACTACTGAGCCATCTTCCCAGCCACTAACCATGACTCAGTGATTTTTTTTTAAGGACTGAAGATGGGATTCATGTCCATATTTTGAATTGTCCCCCAAGCTGAGGGAGAGTAATTTAGACAAGAATTTTAACTCTATCTAAGGGAATATTAAGATATCTAACTGTTATGCTTTATTGACACTTCATTAAAACATTTTTCCTATATTTGAGTCTTTAAAAGCCTAGCAGGCCGGGTGTGGTGGTGCATGCCTTTAATCCCAGCACTCGGGAGGCAGAGGTAGGAGGATCGCAGTGAGTTCAAGGCCACCCTGAGACTACATAGTGAATTCCAGGGTCAGCCTGAGCTAGAGTGAGACCCTACCTCAAAAAAACAAAACAAAACAAAACAAAAAAAAGCCTAGCAGTTTTTGTGGTCTCACTTATGTTTAATATTTAAAGACATTGAGGGGAATATAAGACATTTTTCTTTTCTTATATGTACTTACACAGAAATGGTACCAGAAACAGTTCTTAAAGCTTCACCTAACTTCAGTCCTAGGTCATTTTAGTCCTAGGAGGGCTTTTTTTTTTTTTTTTTTTTTTTTTTTCAGAGCAACAAGCATTCAGACAAAAAAACAAGTGAATGAAGGAAAATAAAAAACCTTCAGTATATTCCTTTTATCCAAGGAAGGTGGGGTTGTCTCGTTTTCTCCTACTTGCACTGGCAAGTTTGGGTGCCTTTTCCCTTTAACATCATCCCGGGTCCCACCCAAAGTCCTGTGTCGCTGCCCTTCTGCTGTCCTTTATACAGCCGTGGGCTCTGTTGTCCTGTGGCTGGTAGGACAAGGGCTAGGCCTTATTCCTCTTTGCACACCGAGGTCAGAAATAGAACAAGTTTTTGATAAAGGAGCTATCTATTTAATAAAGATTTTGTTAAGGCCTTTGAGAAACACATGCTGACTTTGAGAATTTGAGAATATTCCTCAAATAGGGAGAAAGGGCATTCCAAAGAAGAAGTACAGAACTGAGAGCAAACATAACTCTGGTTTGTGATGATAGTAGGAGAGAGGGGACTTGCAAGTATGCTTTGTGAACTTGAAATTGATAGAAAATGAGAAATATTGCAGGTATTTTTGAAACCTGGAAGAAATAGTAGGTAGCTGTGAAAAGCCTTGAGGGAAATACCCATGCTAGGTACAATTTATTTTAATTTTTTATCTACCTTTAGTAATGTCAAAATAGTCTTGGATTTCCAGGGAGAGATATTGTTTAAAAGGCTTAAAGTAGGACATTCAGTATCAGGTGATGGATATAAGCATAATAAAGATAAGTGCTGGGCTGGAGAGATGGCTTAGCAGTTAAGGCGTTTGCCTGCAAAGCCAAAGGATCCTGGTTTGATTCTCTAGGACCCATGTAAGGCAGATGCACAAGCGGGAGCATACATCTGGAATTTGTTTGCAGTGGCTGGTGCCCATTCTCTCTCTCTCTCTCAAATAAATAAATAAAATATATTTTTAAAAAGACAAATGCGATCTTCACTATGAAATAAATTTATTTATTACAAAATAGTAAAATTCTTTCAAAAAATCAGCAGGGACTTAGAACAAATAAAAAATAGAGATATAAAGAAACACATTATCTTTCCATCATTATAAAAATACTAGAAATAATCCTAATACCAGAGATATAACCAGAAATAAAATTTGGGCTCATAATTTTAGAGGCTTAAGTCCATGATCAGATGGCATCATTTTTGGGGGGCCTGTGGCAAGGCAGTACAGTATTGTAGTTTGAATGTTTGTCCCCCATAAACTCAGTTGTGTTATTAAAGCTTGTAACCCTGGTCTCCAGCTACCTGGCTGGAGGAGGTGACACTGGGAGTAGATCTTGGGGTGCAGCCTTAAGGTGTGTTTGGTAGAGAAATCTGAGCTCTGACGGGGCTTGCCACCCCTTTGTGCTTGTTGCTTTTGGTGTTTGCTGGCTGGTGATGGTCTCTCTCTGCTTAGATGTATGGAAGCTGATCCTTCCTCCACTGAGGGAACTTCCCCCTGGATCTTTAAGCTTGAAATAAACCTCCCCATCCTACAAACTGTGTCTGGTTTGGATGTTCATCCCAGCAACATGAAGCTGTCTGTAACAAGCGTGGTTAGAGCATCTGACAGTAATAACCATTCAGCCTTTGGCCAGAAAAGGTTGTTGTCCACATGCATGTGCACACATGTGCACCCTCCCACACACACATAAGATAAAGAACTTGAAAATTCAAAACTTACTTGGAGTGGAAGAAAAAAATATTGACATCAAATGACAGGAGTGGGGTATTTGACACAGTTATGTACTAATTAGATCTTTGTTTTTGTTTTCCTTCAGGAATCTAATCAAAGTCATGATGGGTTTCCTGGCCTGCTCTTTCCTTCCTCAGGATCTGCTCATCGTGAGCAGATGCTATTGATAAGATAGGTGGATGCTGATGTAACAGTATAGCGACAGGCGGGTTTTGCAATTGTTCCATGGGTTTACACACATCAGCTCATTCACTATTCTCCACAGTCCAGGGTGGCTAATTCCCCTTTCCAGATGAGGAGCCAAGGCGCAGAGAAGGGAAGGGCAGGGAAGAAGGGAAGACGTGATTTGCTTCCTGTGGCCCAGTTCTGGGTTCATGTTTCCCATCACAAGGCATACTGGTGGGTGCAAACTAAATTGTCTTTGCTTCAAGTTATTTTTCATGGACTCAGATTTTATGACTTCTGAGGTTTGTGTCATATAGTGAAAGGTCTTTCTGGTTTCAAAGTTATATAAACATTTTCCCGCAGTATCTGTTAACTTTAAGGTGCCATTCTTTATACTTTCAAGAATTTGATCCATTTGAAATGCATGCAAACATAAGTGATGAGGTTTAAGAGTTTAAAAAAAAATCAGTTACAGGGCCTGGGGAGATGGCTCTGTGGCTAAAGGCACTTGCTTGCAAAGCTTGCTGGCTTGGGTTTGATTTCCCAGTACCCACATAAAACCATGTAAAATTGAACAAAGTGGCTCAAGTGTCTGGAGTTCATTTGCAAAGGCAAGAGGCCCTAGCACACCCATATTTTCTCTTTTTTCTTCTCCTCCCAGATAAATAAATAAAAATATTTAAAATAAAACAAGAATCAGTCACAATCCTTGTCCAACACCATTTATCTTTCCCCTACTGATTTCAAATGTTACCTTTAATATGTTGAATTCTTTCATGTATTTTCTTGTATCACTGGACTCAATTATTTTTGCTGACATGTACGTGTAATATGGTGTGAACATGTATGTGCCTTGTGCCCATGAAGCACCCCATGTTCTTGCTGTGGTGAGGTGTGTATGTCTTTGATGGCGAGAGGGGAATTTGGGGTGTCTTTCACCATCATTCTTTCACTATTCTTCCTTGAGCCATAGTCTCTTACTGATCCTGAAAGTGCAGGGTTTTGTGTGTGTGTGTGTGTGTGAGTCCCTGAGAGTCTCTGGTTTCTGTACTCCTACAGGGCTGGGGTTACACACATGCATGACCATGCCCAGCTGTTTGTGTGGGTCCTGGGCACTGAGCTCAAGCAGTTTCTTGGGTCTCCTGAAGCCCTCATGCTTGCTTAAGAGGTGCTCTTCATTGCAAAACCATCTCTCCAGCGCTGAATTTGATTTTTAATTCACTAGTGACTTTTTCATGTACTAGTTCAATAGTCAGTGTTTGGTATTAACTTGTTCATCATGGTTATCAAATCGAGTCTGCCTCACTGTATTATGGTAACATGGTAGTCACGCCAAATAGAGGTGGGGCAAAACAGGAAACCCTGTACTGGGTTTCTCTTCCTGAAAATGTGACTGGCACTGGCCGGGTTCTCCAAACACAGCATCTTGCTAGGCTTGAGCTTCTTGTGGGTTCTTATATATCAGACAATGAAGTAGTCATAGGAACCATCTTGTTTATTCACTGGAGTCTGCTTTCCACTTTCAGGAATTGATTTATTTACATACTGACCAAATAGATCTATTAGAAGGAAGAGGAGAAAATCCACACACACAATCCTTTTAATCATAATGTCTCTTATTGTCCTTCAGTAATCCCATATCACTTAATATTTATTACCTTAGATGGGCTTGAGCAATTCTGAAAGTGATGGATTTAGCACAGCCAAATTAAACCAAGTGAAGGTCATGATTAGTTAATGTCTTATTCATTTAAAATCCATTGGAGAGAGATGGCTTAGCGATTAAGGCATTTGCCTTCGAAGCCTAAGGACCCAGGTTCAATTCCCCAGGGCCCATACAAGCCAGATGCAAAAGGTGGTGCATGTGTCTGGAGTTCATTTGCAGAGGCTAGAGCCCTGACATGCCCATTCTCTGTATGTGTGTGTGTGTCTTCCCTTTTCTCTCTCTCCCTCTCTCTCATAAATAAATTTTTAAAAATCCAGCCTGATGGTGTAGGAGGGCATGAGGCTTTCGTTCCTTTCTTAGGAGTTAGGGACAGTTAAGGGTTGCTGGGGTGCGGGGGAAATATTTTCTTCAGTGATATTGCCACTGGTAAATTGCATTTGCTCTGGTAAATAACCCCTTACCCATGCTCATGCAGGCAACCCTAATTAAACTCAGTGGAACACACACACACACACACACACACACACACACACACACACACACACACACAAAGTAATAGATGGAAAGAAGAATGGAGAGAGGAGAGGGAAAAGAGGTGATGGGAGGTAATTATGTTCAAAACATGGATAAAAATTGTCAATTAATAATTTTTTGTAAAAAATCCATTTTTATGATCCATTTAGGCAAAGCTAGTACAACCAAAAAATGATCAGTCTAGTCATACTTTTCCCATTTCTAACTTCATATCTACCTGGGTTTTCTTTACCTCAACATCTACAGAATTTTGGGCTTTTTTTTTTAAATTTTTTTATCATTTTTTTATTTATTTTTGGAGAGAGAGACAGCGAGAGATAGACAGAGAGGGAGAGGGAGACAGAAATGGGCGCTCCAGCAGTCTCTCAGCTGCTGTGAACGAAATCCAGATGCGCGCACCCCCTTGTGGGCAAGTGCGGCATTGCACCCTTGCCTCACTTTGCATCTGGCTAAACGTGGGACCTGGAGATTGGAACCGCTGGACATTGGAACCAGCATTCTTAGGCTTAGCAGGCAGGCGCCTTAGCCACTAAGCCATCTCTCCAGCCCAAATTTTGGGCTTTTTAGAACACCATACGTTCCCAGAATGAAATTTATCATGCTTACATACTTGTACATACTAAATCTCAGAAGTTTGATGGTGCACTGGCCATGGCTTTCAGGCCTGCTCCTGTCATGAGGACACTAGGGCATTATCTTTCAGATCTGTTCCTGTCACAAGGACTCCTGGGTACTGACGTTCCTTTAACTCTGTTACCACCTTGCCAGTCATTTCATTGCACAGATCTGCTCCTATTAAAACAAGAAATACAAGCTTCATATTCTTTAATACTGAAAGGCCATATAAAATCCCCATTCTTTGATTTCGGTCTAGCTAATAAAGCTTCATGTTAAAATCAAAGCTTACACCTATAATTAGCAGGTACAAAAGAAGAACAGAGAGAAGATAAACTACTTGCTAATTCTGCTGAAAGAAGAATCAGATCTGGGTTCTCTAGAACAACTTAGAATAAGTGGGAAGGGATAAAGCTGAAATTGTCTCTCACACAGTTCTATGAAACTTGAAAAATTATAGAACAGCAATGTTGAGGTGATGCTCGCTCAGGCCAGCTCCTATTAATTTTGCTTCTTGATATTTTAAATTGTTTAAACATTTTTAGAAATAACAATTGACCCATAGTTACATTTGCTATTTATAAACCTAACACTACTAATATGTACTGTGAAAAAAGTTTGAATTTCAAATGATTAAATATATTTTGAGTCACACTTATAAATTCCTATATTTGAATAAACACGATCATTTTGAACATTAGTGACATTTATATTCCCAGACAAAGAGGATCATTCTGAGTTTTGGTGGTGAGAACACTGAGTGTCAAAGAAATGTCCCACCCAGGTCCTCTGTAGAAAGATCAAGAAGGTGAGGAAAGTGCAATATGAGAGAGTAAAGTCATCAATAAAATGGCAATGGCATGATAATCTGAAATTATTAAGGAATTTCTCTCTTGAAATACTAAAATTTTGAGTACCTGTTAATGGGAAGGTTTTAAAGTTTCAGGTGAAATTTGTCAAGAAGTTCAGAAATTTCCAAAGATTTTTACTTAAGAGGTTCATTTTGTATTCTGAAAGGGAGTTATATGTTTAAAAAGGAAGGAAGGAAGAAAGGAAGGAAGAAAAGGAGGGAGGGAGGGAAGAAAGGAGGAACAGAGGGAGGGAGGGAAGAAATATAATCAGGTGAAATTTAGATGACATCATGATATTCAACTCACTGAAATCTTTAGGTGATATTTGAGAAATTATACTAAAACTTAATTGTAAGTTATAAAGGATAATGAAATAATTATAGAGATTTTCTAGGCATGGGGAGATGGCTCAGCACTTGCCACACAAGAGTGAGTTGCTAAGTTCAAACCCTCAGATGTCATGCTGTGGCCGGCCGGCTAGCCTGGTAAACACAGTTGTGAACAAGAGAGACCCTGCCTCAGAACAAGGTGGAAGGTGCGTACTGAACTCAAGGTTGTCTTCTGACCTCCACATACACACATCGTGGCATGTGTGCCCAGGCATGTACACACACACACACACACACACACACACACACACACACACACACAATTTTCCCAATGTTCTGGCAAAGAGAACACTATGCCTAGGTGTTTTTTATAGCTCAGGATAATACTTAAATAACAATAAAAATATATATTTACTGGGCTAGACAGATGGATTAGTGGGTAAGGCACTTGCCTGCCAAGCCTAAGGACCCAGGTTTGATTCCCCAGGACCCACGTAAGCCAGATGCACAAGGTGGCACATGTGTGTGGAGTTCGCTTGTAATGGCTAGAGGTTTTGGCATGCCCATTCACTCTCTCTTCTCTTTCTGCCTCCTCCTCTTCTCTTTCTCTTCCCTTTCTCTCATAAATAAAATATTTTAAAAATTATATTTACCGAGATCTTCTATTATGTGTCAGATCTTGTAATAAGAATAATACATGGATTAGATCAATATTGTCCCCATTTTAGACTAGTTTACAGAGAAAAAGCGTCTGAGGCCAGAAGATATCAATGAGCTCCTCATGTCACACACAAAAGATGCCCAGGGGGCTGGAGAGATGGCTTAGCGGTTAAGGCACCTGCCTCCTAAGCCTAAGAACGCTGGTTCCAATCTCCAGCGGTTCCAATCTCCAGGTCCCATGTTTAGCCAGATGCAAAGTGACGCAAGGGTGCAATGCCACACTTGACCACAAGGGGGCACACACATCTGGATTTCATTCACAGCAGCTGAGAGACTGCTGGCGTGCCCATCTCTATCTGTCTTCCTCTCCCTCTCTCTCTGTCTGTCTCTCTCTGAGTCTCTCTCTAAAAAATAAAAAATAAAATATTTTTAAAAAAGATGCCCAGGGCCACCCTGACCCCAACATGAGTGGCCTGAATGAAAAGCCCTTGCTCTTAAACAGGCTCTTCTGTGTCTGTGATTGGAGAGAGATGGATCTTGGTGTGAAGTGACAAATTGTGTGTGTGTGTACACACACAATCAAATAATTCACAATTCAGGAGGTTTTGGTTTCAGGGGAAGTGGTTGTTTATTGAGAAGCCATGGAGACAGTACCACATGAGATCATCATAACTAACATACACTTAGAATGAAGACAGTGCTTGTCTGAAAACGGGTGTGTTGGGCTTGGGTATCCTGAGACATTGTCCCCCACATTGAGACTGACTTGACTGGTGCATTCATGACCCCACAGTGAACACCAACAACCCCACCAAAACAGAGGAGATCCATCTAGTGGAATGGGGGGAGAGAGGGGATATGACTAGAACCCAATGGGAACAAGACCAATACTCAGCATGCTCGTAGAGTCAAAAAAAAAAAAAAATCTTGTAACAACTGTGTTTGCACTTGTTATGCTAGGAACTTCAGGGTTGAAATGATCTCTGCATGTGACATCAGAGAAGGAGTTGGCAGCTAAGAGTTCTTTTCTCCAGCCACTCAGTGACTACAATGTATTTTATGTTTCTACGGAAGAAATCTTTGTACAGACGGACATTAAGGACAGAGATCAGCAGCAAGCGGTGGCATAGCACATGGGGTGGGACAGGTGGGGATGACACAGGTTGGGCAGTAAGGGGTGTGGGAGACTTGGCCACTGACTGGATGTAGGCTGAAGCAGGAGTGGCAGCAGGTGGTCCTGCCCCAGGTGGACGAGTAGCAGGTCCTGGGCCACAGACCTTCTCAGAGCACACAGCGGCACAACATGTGTTGCAGCAGACAGCTTCAGGTTCGCTGAGATGAACTTCCAGACCAGGCACAGTTATGGAGGAAGGGATAATATTTATTGAAGCTTACAGATTCAGGGGAAGTTCCATAATGGCAGGAGAAGTGGCCTGCTCTCACAGGACCAGGCAAGAGAGAAAAACCAACCAGCCACACAGCACACAGAGCAAAACTACAGCCAAAAGCCCAGCACACTTCAGGAACTCCTGCTAGGCACACTTTGCATATCTTTACAATGGAATCTCAAACCCACCATCACACCGTAAGACCGGCCCCCAGTGACATTGCCTCTAGCAAGGTGATTGCAGATGCAAACTATAACTAATAAAATACTGAATATATTGGGGGACATATGTTCAAACTACCACATGTGTTGACCATGGTTTCAGAGGGTGGAGGATCTGGGTGAGTTTTTTAAAAAAATTCGTTTCTGGAGTTTAGAAGACTTCTTGTGCCACACACGCTACCTGTGTGAATATGAGTTCCTTGTTTTCAGTTACTGAATAGCTAAGTAATTATCAGATTACACAGTAATGTTTGCCCGGTAACTGTTTAATTTCTAATAAACATTTTTTTGTCTAGTTGTAGTAATTTCTACCCATCTAGTTTCCTGCTGACTCACACTTGATGGAATCTTCTAGCATGTACTCCTCATAGGGCTGCCTGTCCTGTGATGCTCTGCATTTGGAAGTACATTCTTCATTCTCTCCATATGGACCCTCTACCACAATGCTAGTGGGTCAGCCGTATTTCTGGTTATTCATTTTCTCCATTTACCAGTGGGGAGGAAGCCATCTGATTAGTGTGGCATCTTTTGGGGTAAGAGGAAAAGGCCATGATAGTACGGGTCACTTTTGGGCAATGAGGAAAAACACTGCTCTCTCCATATGCAATGTTAGTGACACTTGCACTACTGGAGTGGGTTCTTTTGGATGTTTCATGGTTCTTATCTTTAAACATTGGCAGGTAATTTATCTGTAAAGTTGATATAATGACAAATTCCTATTTCCTTTCTTCCAACTTTCCCTTCTCTCTCTTCTTCCTTCCCCTTTTCCTTCTTCCTTCCTTTCTTCCTTTCTTCCTTTCTTTCTCTCTTTTTCTTTCTTTCTTTCTTTCTTTTTCTTTCTTTCTTTCTTTCTTTCTTTCTTTCTTTCTTTCTTTCTTTCTTTCTTATAGTACTGGGGATTGAGCTCACGGTAAGACATCTATGCTAACCTATATCCAACTTTCCCTTTACTTTTTGAGACAGGGTTTCACTAAATTGCCTAGGCTGGCCTTAAACTCACATTGTAGCTCAGGCAGTTCTTGGTATTTCACTCCTCCTACATCATACTACTAAGTGACTGAGTTTACAGCCTGTATCACTAAGCCCAGTTGTCATATTTTCTTCATTTGTCATATATCAGTGTTATAGTTTAATAAGTTGTCATGTTGCTGTCTCGTATGTTTATATCATGTTTCTCTGGCTGATCTCTTAGACTCTGAAAGACATAGCCTCATTTTAATTTCTTTTTTTTGAAAAGATTTTATTTTTATTTATTTATTTATTTGAGACAGAGAGAGGGAAAGACAGAGGGGGAGAGTGAGAATGGGCGAGCCAGGGCCTCTAGCCACTGCAAACGAACCCATCCATCCATTCATCTTCCCTCTGCTCTCATTGATCATGAATGCCTACTGTGTGCCAGGCTAGTGTCTGCCCAAGGACACCATGGGGGGCCGTGAGCGCCTGCTCTTAGGAAATCGGCACCAGGGTGTTGAGAACAGTCATGCTCAGCCCCTTGGCCAAGTCTCCATGAGATTTAATAGTGCCTCAAGGGGCAGTTCTGGGAAATTTGGGGAGGCCAACTGGACAGGCATTGGCCACCTGATGACCATTTGACTGCCACATGGGGGTGGGCTTATGTGGGACCTGGAGAATCGAACTGGGGCCCTTAGGCTTCGCAGGCAAATGCCTTAACTGCTAAGCCATCTCTCCAGCCCTCATTTAAATTTCTTATCTCATTAGTAATTAAAAGTATTGCTTCAATGGAACAAAATCTATTGACAAATTATTTCCCAAATTAAAAAATTTAGAACATAATGTTTGGTCATTCTGAAAGTCAGTGAGTGTTACTGAATCATAAAATCATTGAATCCCTATTTCACTTGTCTTCTGTTTAGTGATGGTTTCATTAGAGATGGAGAGCATGCAGGTTTCTGGGTCTGAATGTTGAGCAATCTTCCAGCTCTAAGATTTAGTATTTCTAGCAAGTGTCCAGACAATGACCAAGGCCCACACTTAGAGACCTGCTTACACTGCTTAAGCTCTGCAGGAGTGCCCAGGTCCAAGTTCTTGTCTTGTTTACAAAATAAATTTGTTGAATAGATCAACTGACGGATACATTATATCAGCCACTGGGGTTAGGAATGTGATTTAGAGACTCTCCCTAGGGAACTCATAAGTAGCTAGATGACCACACACACATTGTTGTTATAGGCTGCAATGAAGTTGTATCAAAGAGGCACATGGTGGGGTGGAGAGATGGCTTAGCAGTTAAGGCATTTGCCTGCAGAGCCTAAGGACCCCAGTTCAATTCTCCAGGTCCCACGTAAGCTAGATGCACAAGGGGGCACACACGTCTGGAGTTCATTTTCAGTGGCTAGAGGCCCTGATGTGCCCATTCTCTCTCTCTCCCTCTCTGTCTCTTTCTCTCTCTCTGTCTAATAAATAAATAAAAATAAAATATTTTTTTTTAAAAAGAGGCATATGGTAATGTCATTTCACCAAAACAGCTGTGCTTAAAGCGTTTAGCTAACCTGACAATTTTGTAGATTTATTCCTAAATTTTTAACATTCCTAGAGAGTTCTCTCTCTCTCTCTCTCTCTCTCTCTGTGTGTGTGTGTGTGTGTGTATAATATAAGGTATGTATAATGTGTGGTGAATGCATGTGTGCATGCAGATGAGCGGACCCCACGCATGTGTGAGGAGAGACCAGAGGAGAACATTGGGCACACTCTTGTCAGTCATCTGTGGATTTCCTTGGAACAAGGTCTCCCCCACAACTGGCAGCTGCTATCAGTCAGTGAATCCCAGTGATTCTCTAGTCAACACCCCCCCCCAATGTGGACCAGAATTACAGGTGTGCAGGACCATGCATAGCTTTTTGCATGGGTTCTGGGGAGCCAAACTAGGCAACCTCTATCCCAAGAGCCCTTCATGGGTAAGTAGCAAACGCTCTTTACTGCTGAGTCATCTCCCCAGACCAGTTTGTACTTTTTATGATGAAATGACATGTATATACATTGAAATACATAGCCCCTCACTGTAACAGTTAATGATTTTTGTGGGTATGTATGTCTGGTGTTACATGCACGTTTGTCTGCATATGGACATGCACATGTGGGTGTACTTGCATGTGTATGTGTGCGTGTGGAGGCCAGAGTTTGATGTTGTGTTTTACTCAGGCACTCTCCACTTCATTTTCTGAGGCAGTGAACCCAGAGCTCATTGATTGACTGGATTAGCTCCCCAGTGAGCCCCAGTGATTCCCCGTGTCTGCCTCCCCACTACTGTGACTACAGATATGCTCCACCGTGCTTGCATTACTGGCTTGAAGGTGAATTCTAGGGATTGGAACTCAGGTCCTCATGCTTGCTCGGTAATTGTTTTATCCACTGACCCATCTCCTCAATCATTCTTTCTCTCTCTCTCTCATGTGTGTGTGGTGTAGTGTGTATGCATACTGCATGCACATGTGTGTGAAGCATGCACACCCGGTGTGCCTGCATATGACAGCTGGAGTAGAAAATCTGCTTTCCTCCCCTGTCACAGTTCTGTGTTAGTGCTGTGTCCTTGAGACAGAGTCTCCCTAGACCTGTAGCTAATGTTCTCCATCCTCCCCTTCAGACTAGGGGGCTTAGGAAATTCTCCTAGCTCTGCCTGTTCTTCAGGATTGGGGTTGAGGGCATGCGTGGTTGTGTTTGGCTTTATCTGTGGGTACCAGGGTTTGAACTTGTTTATCATATATCCTTTTTTTTTTTTTTTTTTTTTGTTTTTGCGAGGTAGGGTCTCACTCTGGTCCAGGCTGACCTGGAATTCACTATGTAGTCTCAGGGTGGCCTCGAACTCTCGCAATCCTCCTACCTCTGCCTCCCAAGTGCTGGGATTAAAGGCGTGCACCACCACGCCTGGCTATTATATATTCTTGTATGCAGATGTGTATTCCCCGTGTGCATACCTGTGAAGGCGAGCATAGAACATCCAGTGTCCTGCTCTACTTGTGTTGTTTCCGCGAGACAGAGTCTCTCACTAACCCTGCACCTACTGTTCCCCACCATTCTCATCAGATCGGCTGTCCAGCAAGCCTGGGTGATTCTTCTCCCTCTACCCACACCATAGCATTGGGGTTGAAGGTATGCACGGTCATGCTTGACTTTTTATGTGGGTGTTGGGAATTGAACTCAGGTCTCTCTGTCTGCACAGCAAATACTCTTATACACTGATCCATCTACCTCTCCCTCTATAGTGATTTTTGATAACTGGGTACATTTACACCTATCAAAATGGGGAATATTGACACTATACCAGCTAGCCACCAATGTCACTCCAATGTCGCTTCTATCAATGCAGAGGTGGACAATTATGGGCAAGGAGAATATGTTTATAGGCATGCAAAAGATGCACCACAAAATGACCCTGAAACAAACTGTACCAAGACACACTGTGATGTGACAGCTCTCTGAGAAGAAGTTAAATCAGGAAAGGCCCTTAGCAGGTGGTTCAGTAAGAGCTGAAAATGAAGTCTTACACACCAGGAAAAGGAAACCATGTTTACCAGCCACCTTGAAAATTTAACCAGGAAAGGAAACTTGCCTAATTTGTTAATCACCTATTTATCAACACAAACAATAATAGGGAAGGAATGCTGCATGTGAGGGCAGAGGGTCCTTAGCAGGGTATAAAAGGGGATACTGGGCAGGGAGACTTCCAAACCTTCCAACCCACCTTCTTGGAAACCCACCCAGATCCTCCATCCTCAGACACCATGTGCAACTCCTGTTGTGGCTCCGTCTGCTCTGAGCAGGGCTGTGGCCAGGAGGCCTGCTGCCAGCCCAGCTGCATGCAGACCACCTGCTGCAGGACCACCTGCTGCCGCCCCAGCTGCTGTGTATCCAGCTGCTGCAGGCCCCAGTGCTGCCAGTCTGTGTGCTGCCAGCCCACCTGCTGCCGCCCCAGCTGTTGCATCTCCAGCTGCTGCCGCCCCACCTGCTGCAGGCCCCAGTGCTGCATCTCCAGCTGCTGCCGCCCCTGCTGCAGTGGATCCAGCTGTGGTGGATCCAGCTGCTGTAGACCCAGCTGCTGCATCTCCAGCTGCTGCAGGCCCCAGAGCTGTCAGTCTGTGTGCTGCCAGCCCACCTGCTGCCGCCCCAGCTGTTGCATCTCCAGCTGCTGCCAGCCCTCCTGTGGTAGCTCCAGCTGCTGCCGCCCCCAGTGCTGCATTTCTAGCTGCTGCCGCCCCCAGTGCTGCATCTCCTCCTGCTGCCGCCCTTGCTGCCGTCCAAGCTGCTGCATCTCCAGCTGCTGCCGCCCCACCTGCTCTAGCGGCTCTTGCTGCTGAGGGCTCCCTCACTCCTATCCTTCATCAACCACCATTCTTGATGCAGACCATGTGGGAGCCAGTTACATGAGATGCAAACCACAAAGCTTCCGTTCCAAACCTTTGTCTTGAAGCGCCGTCATGACCAGTGCAATGTGGACCTTGAACTGTACTCCTTCTGTCCTCCCAGGTTGTTATCTCTCTCCCAAATTGATATCAAAGTTAATTTTCTCTGCAATCTGTCATGTTATTCCCCCATTCAAACTGTCATATTTTATTTTCTCCTCTTTGACATCTTAAATAAATCTGAATATTAGGCATACAAATATAAAGGCATCATGTCTTATTTCTTTGCATTATCACCCCTCAACTTCTTAAGCTCCCCTCTAAATAATGAAAGGCCACATGAGATGATTTCAGCTCTGCCAGCACTGTTTCCTGTGTACTCCTCTGTTCTCGAACAGGAAGATGGTGCACAGAACAAGCACAGGGACTCCAGGCTGACAACTTCCTCCGGCTAAAGAAGCAGCTCTGAGCAGGAGAGGCACAGAGCTCAGGCAGTGAAAGGCAGGTGGTGAACCCATGCCACCTCTGACTTCCTCTTGGGGGACCTGCACCATTCAAGGGTTTCTGGGGTCCTCAGTGAGACGAGATTCTAGCCCAGCCAGAAGTCTCCTGCTCATGTGTGCTCTATACTGGCTTCCTGCTAATTCTAGGTCATTTCTCCAGTTGCCTCATCTGAAACCCCTGTGTTTGGGACTACAACTGCAAGCCTACGCTTTGAGACACCTTTCTTCTTCATCTCAGTGTTGCGAACATTCTTCACACAAATGGATGATTATAGCAGTGAGTAGCGTATCACCTTTTGGATTTGCCATCTATTGAGAAGTGAATTTTATGAACTTTATTTTATCTATCCATCATTTATTAGCATATTATATATAATGATGATATAATTTGCTTTATTATTTATTTGTCGGTTTTGTCGCCTTACTATTTCTGTCCCCAAGGAGCAGTGGCCATTTGAGTAACTCTCCACTGAAGAAGGCTGGGTTTCATGGTGTGCCTCCTTATGATACATGGAAGTGGGGTTGACTCAAAGCATAGCCCAACACAGGGATTTTTTTTTTTTTTTTGCATAAATGTCAGATAAGAAAATCTTCCCTGGAGCTATCTGTAGGTTGGGAAACCAAGTCATAATCTGAGAAGTTCCTGAGCCCAAACTGCGTTTTAGTGAACTCGGACCTCCAGCAAGCTTGAGCCCAAAGACTCCTACTACTCAGTTATCACTCGCCTTGCCCCTGGGCAGGAGGAGACGTCCACATTGCAGACACTGCCAACTGATGTTACTTCTGTCGTCTGAGGACAATCACATGGGGAACAGGGCACATGAACAGAGAGCCACTTGCAGTGCATTCTCACTAGCACAGGGACGGAGCATATTTCTCAGGCATTGTTTGCTTGAGTAGTTCAGTGAAACATAGGCAAGATTTGGTGTTTCCTTTTTCTGCAGTGCTCAAAATTCAGCTATGACATTCAGAATCGTTTTACACATTGCTCAGATACCCAAGTACACATCTTTCAATTATTTTGACCACTTCGGTTCTAACGTCATATGATACATATTCATGGGATGGAGAGTAAGCAGAGGTGGACCTTAACCTTGGCTGCCCGTTAGGCTTCTCTGAGGATCTTTAAACACTTCCAAAGCCCGGGTTAAACCCAAGATCAAATAAGTTGAAATTGTTCTAGGCAGGAACCAGTCACAGCCATTACCCCAGGCGATTCAACCAGGCAGACATGCAGTTGTGAAAACCAGTAGCCTAGAGAGTGTGACTCTCTGTTCCTCGGTTGACAATGAAAATATATACTCTACCTTTATAGCTGTAGTGAAAGGGTTTTCTTTTTAAAAAATTTTATTTATTTATTTGCAAGCAGAGACAGAGAGATATAGAAGAGAGACAGACAGAGAGAGAATGGGCACACCAGAGCTCCTAACCACTGCAAATGAACTCCAGATGCATGTGTTCCTTGTGCATCTGGCTTACGTGGGTCCTGGGGAATTGAACCTGGGTCCTTTGGCTTCACAGGCAAATGCCTTAACCACTAAGCCATTTCTCCAGCCCAAAAGGGTTTTCTTAACCTCCTTGAATTTAAATGGTAGTATCTCTACTAGTAAGACATCTTTCTTCTATTTTTTTTTTCTTCAGTCTCTCATAGATTGCAGCTTCAGTGAAAATCTCCTATGTCTTTAGGACTCCCTGTAGGGTTCACTATAATTGTTTAACTCTTTCATATTTTTCAGCTTAGGAAACATGATCCTACAAATCCAAACCTATAAATCAAGTGTTTCTGAGCACTTGAGTAAGATAACATTCTGCATGGAGCTTGGTCTTCAAATGGCCTCAAATATATGAAGCATGTTATCATAGGATGCCTGACTTGTTTCTGTTTTCTGAGGACTTCCCTAAGTTTTTTAATGGGAGTCCTGAGTTCTGGGAACTCAGTTTAAGGCAATCACAGTTGATCATGAAACTGGTTAGTAATAGTTAAAATGAAACTTTGGTGTGTATCAGTGTAGCTCTGAATGAACTAGTGACTTATGTATGCATATCATAGCAAATCTCACAGGCATATGCTAAGTTAAGGGTGTCACAGAGGAAATTTTACTACGTGTCATTTGTTTGAATTCCAGATCATAAATAATCCGTAATCTCAGAGCTGCGAAGCCAAGACAGGAAATCCTTGGGGTCACTGACTAGATATTATACCATAATTGGAGAGCTCTAGGTTTAGAAATAGACACTGCCTCAAGAGCAAAGTGGAAAATGACTGAGTAAGAACCTCCACATCAAACTCTGGCCTCCACATGCACAAGCACACATGCAATTATACCTGCCCCCACACACACACAAAAATCATTAAAATTAGTACAGTAAAGAGTTATGCATTTCAGTGTATCTACATTGTCTGGACACTTGCTATAAATAAAGAGCTGGAAGATCCCTCAATATTCAGACCCAGAAATCTGCATGCTCACCAGCTCTAATGAGACCATCACTAAATAGAAAATAAGTAAAACAGGGATTCAATGATCTTCTGACTTACTAACACTTACAGACTTTTCAGAATGATCAAAAATTATGCTGTAGATTTCTAATTCTGGAAGTAATTTTTCAATAGTTTTTGCTCCACTGAAGAAATAATTTTTAAATAAAGAAATCAAATTTTAATAGATTATGTGTGCTATTTCTTTTTAATATTTATTTTTATTTATTTATTTGAGAGAAAGAGGAAGAGAGAAAGAGAGAAAATAGGCATGTGAGGGCCTCCAGCTGTTGCAAATGAACTCCAGATGCATGTTCCATCTTGTGCATCTGGTTTCTGTGGGTCCTGGGGAATTGAACCTGGGTCAAGCAAGTGCCTTAACCACTAAGCCATATCCCCAGCCCTTAAGAAATACTTTTAATTAATATTGAGAAAAGACATTAAAGTGAGGCTACATTTTTCAGAATCTAGGAGAACAGCTGGAGAGACATGATATAAGCATACACGACAAACTATAGCAATTTATTAAACTATAACACTGATAATGTGACAAATGAAGACAATATGACAGCTGAGTTTGGTGGTACAGGCCATTAAAACCTAGCGACTCAGGAGGATCATGCAGAAGTATTGAAATGTCAAGGTCTGCTGAGCTACAATGTGAGTTCAGGCCAGCCTGGACAATTTAGTGAAAACCTGTCTCAAAAAAGTAAAAGAAAAGCTGGATATAGCTCAGTGTTTGCCCTGGGTTCAGTCCCCAGTACTATGATGAAAGGGAAAGAAAGCAAGAGAAAGAAAGAAGAAAGGAAGGAAGAGAGGGGGAGGAAGGGAGAAAGAATAGAGAAGGATGAAGGGTAGAAGGAAGGAAAGAAATGAGATATTGTCATAATATCACTTGTACAGATAAACTGATTGCCAATATTCAAAGAGTTAAAAAACCTGAACTGTCCAGCAGAACCCTTTCCATTAGAACAGAGGTCACTAACATTGCATATGGAGAGAGCAGTGTTTTTCCTCACTACTCAAAAGCGACCTGTACTATCACGGCCTTTTCCTCTTATCCCAAGAGATACCACACTAATCAGATGGCTTCCTCCACATTGGTGAGTGGAGAAAATGCATAACTACAAATCCAGCTGACCACTGTCATTGTGGTAGAGGGCACAAGTGGAGAGAGTGAGGAATGTGCCTCTAAATGCAGAGCCTCACAGGACAGATGGCCCTATGGAGGGGGGTGAAAACAGAACATGCTAGAAGATTCATCAAGTGTGAGTCAGGAGGAAACCAGATGGGCAGAATTCATTACAACTAGACAAAAAAAAAATGTTTATCACAAATTAAACCACAAAAAGCAAATATTACGGTGTAATCTGGTAATTGCTTAGCTGTTCAGCACATCAGATAAGAAACTCATGTTCACACAGGTCAGGTATGTGGCACAAGAAGACTTCTAAACTCCCAAAGCTCATTCTTTTGGAAACCCATGTAGATCTTGCACACTCTGACAGCATGGTTAGCCTCCTCTCCCGCCCCTGTGTCAGGCTATACGCTTTTAGCCAATCCCACTCAGCACACAAATTATGAGGCAGTGCCATTTTAAACACAGCCTCCTTTAGAAGAGAATTCATTCTAATTGTGGAAGTAATTAATATGACCATTGTTCCCTGAGGGCAGACATAGTAAGTTGATGAAACGAAGAAACAAATAGTAAAAGAAGAAAATAAAAATGACTAACATAGAAAATAATAACACAAATATTCTACAGAAGATGGAGCACAAATGTTCAGTAGATTTGTATTTCAATACATGGCAAAGCCACCATGTCATTTTATCCCATAGTAAACATCCATGTTGTGTGCAAAACCTGTGGAAGGGATTTGAAATGGGGTAGTTTACTTGAGAAATGATCTAGGGTTGGGAGGAATGTCAGCACAGAGCACATCTGAGCCTGAGACTTCTGGATGGGGTGGGATCCGATCCCCCTAGGACCTCAAGAACATGAAATGACACATGTCTAGCACACATTTACCCTTTCATTGCCTGAGCTCTGTGCCTAGGGCTTTTAACTCTCCTGCCCCATGGTTTCCTCTTCAGCCAGAAGACAGTCCTCAGCAGAGCTTTCTGTGTGCCTGCTCTATGTGACATTCTTCCTTTATTAGAACAGGAGTTTAGGGCTGCAGAGATGGCTTAGTGGTTAAGGTGTTTGCCTGCAAAGCCAAAGGACCCCAGTTCAATTCTCCAAGACCCACACAAGCCAGATGCACAAGGGGGCGCATGCATCTGGAGTTCGTTTGCAGTGGCTGGAGGCCCTGGCATGCCCATTCTCCCCTACCCCCTGCCACTTTCTCTCTCTCTCAGATAAATTATGTATATATATATATATATATATATATATATATATATATATATATATATATATTTTTTAAAGTACAGGAGTTTAGAGGGAATGGTGTTGGCATGGCCAAATTGTCTTCTCTGCTCTTCCATTATTTAGAAATGAACTTAAATAGTTGAGAGAGAAATGACACAAAAGCTTTATATTTGTATGCCTAAAATTCAAATTTATTTAAAATGTAGAATTATTTCCATGAGAAAAATATGACAGAAAACAAATGTTTGCATGGGGTAACATAATAGATTTCATTAAAAGAAAGTCAAATTTGTATTAATTTGGAAGAGAGTAAGAGAGAAGAGAGAAAAACCTGGCAGGAAAAAATGTGGAATATTTCAAAGTCAAAATGGCAGTCATGAAAGGGCAAAATTGAGTTAGCACTGAGGCTTTATCATTGACATGCCAGGTGGTCTACATTGGGAAGGCTGATTGACAAACAGGAGAGTGAGTGAGTGCTCAGCAGCATGAACAACTAGAGCAGGTGGGGCGGCAGCAGGTGGTCTGGCAACAAATGGGCCTGCAGCAGCTGGAGATGCAGCACTGGGGCTTGCAGCAGGTGGGGCGGCAGCAGCTGGAGATGCAGCACTGGGGCCTGCAGCAGGTGGGGCGGCAGCAGCTGGAGATGCAACACTGGGGCCTGCAGCAGGTGGGCCTGCAGCAGCTGGAGATGCAGCACTGGGGCCTGCAGCAGGTGGGGCGGCAGCAGCTGGAGATGCAGCACTGGGGCCTGCAGCAGGTGGGGCGACAGCAGCTGGAGATGCAGCACTGGGGTCTGCAGCAGGGGCGGCAGCAGCTGGACACACAGCAGCTGGGGCGGCAGCAGGTGGTCCTGCAGCAGGTGGTCTGCATGCAGCTGGGCTGGCAGCAGGCCTCCTGGCCACAGCTCTGCTCAGAGCAGACGGAGCCACAACAGGAGTTGCACATGGTGTCTGAGGATGGAGGATCTAGGTGGGTTTCCAAGAAGGTGGGTTGGAAGGTTTGGAAGTCTCCCTGCCCAACATCTCCTTTTATACCCTGCTAAGGGCCCTCTGCCCTCACATGCAGCAATTTTTCCCTGTTTGTGTTGGTAAATAGGTGATTATCAAATTAGGCAAGTTTCCTTTCCTGGTTAAATTTTCAAGGTGGGTGGAAAACAGGATTCCTTTTCTGGTGTGTTAGGACTCATCGTCAGCTCTTCCTGATCCACCTTCTAAGGGTCTTTCCTGCCTTAGTTTCTTCCCAGGAAGCTGTCACATGACAGTGTGTGTCTTGATTCTGTAAGTTTCACTGTCATTTTGGTGGCACATCTTGTGCCTACCTGTAATTATATTCTTCCATGCCTGTAATTGTTTCTGGTTACCCAGGAGGATAAAGCTGTGTGAGTCTGATGGCTCATTCATAACGAGTCAGGTGGTTGTGAGGTGAACAACCACTGGCACGAGAGCAGGAAGCTCGTTGTCCCGGCCAGCAGGTACAAGTCAACCTGAAACACGAAGAGGGGAGTGGGGATTGAAAAGACACAAGGAATGGAGTCAAGCCTAATCCTGGTCAAGACTCAAAGTTTATTGCAGAAGTCTCAGCTAATATATTAGTAAGCAAAACAAAGAAGCTCCTGAGAGCAGAGACCTTGTTCCAGTTACACAGCTGCACAGGGAGGGAAACTCAGATAAATGTATATCAATGATGTTCCTTGTGGCTAAACACCCTGACCTTCATAAACTTTCTCCTCAGGCTGGAAAATATTACAATCTTTGTCTCAGCAAACTCCCTTAAAGCCTTAGGCTGTCAGCCAAGTATTTTGTACAGAAGGCAAGGTCAAGAAATAAACATGACTGCACCTGGCTCTTCATACCTGTTAGAACATGTCCTGGACCAGTGAATTATGTTAAGGGAACTGTCACAGATCCTAACTCTCTTGGTGTAATGGTTACAAGAGGATTGCAGAGAAAAAGAGTCCATAAGGAACCACTTCACTAAATGAATAAATGTAGGTATAATTATTTGATAGACATGTAAGATTTGGCAACTGGGGAAGAGTGGTTTGTCACTTAAAGGGAGTCTATGGATATCAGTGAGACCAGTGGATGTTCCTCACAGTAGGATGTCGGCAGACAAATGTGCTATGAACATAACATCAGGCTCTATCTGATCTATGTCAGGGTGTATGTGCATACATATATATTTTTTAAAAAGCTCAAGAATAAATGAGCAAGAGTTTCAGATGAGTTGTTCCAATGAAAAGTGTCAGCCTTTCCTCCAGAATCCTAATCCTTATATAAATTATAGACCTATGACACATCAACTATATATATATATGTATGTATGTATGTATATATATATATATATATATATATATATATATATATATATACACACATACATATATACATACATACATACACCAGTCCTCCACATTAAAGGACCATAGCAAGTATATATTATAATAACTTCTTCCATCTTCTCCTCAAAGTACCTACTGTCTGTACAGTGGTGACTATAATATACATACATTTGGATAACAGATCAGAAGTGACATTGAAAACTGGATATGAAAATACCAACAGAGCCCCATTAGAATCTGACAGTGATGGTCAGAAAGTAACTGTGTCTTCCTCCCTGTCATTCTCATATTCTGTACACTAGGTGTACAGGCATACCTGATGGTCGTTTACCCAGTTCACAGATTTGAACCCTAATACCTTCTTTCTCTGAGCTATGGAGTTAGAAGCATTATAACACCAAAAGCCATATGAAGCCAATGGTACTACCTAACTCTCACCACCATCCCCTAGGTGACTTTAAATATATATATATATATATATATATATATATATATATATATATATATATATATATATATTTATATCAGAGCCCGGCGTGGTGGAGCACACCTTCAATCCCAGCACTTGGGAGGCAGAGGTAGGAGGATTGCCCCATGAGTTCAAGGCCACCCTGAGACTACATAGGGAATTCCAGGTCAGCCTGGACTAGAGTGAAAGTTTATGTCAAAAAACCAAACCAAACCAAAACAAACAAACAAAAAAAAACCCCAGAGATTAGAACTAACTTCATGTGGGGGAGTTGGGCTACAGAGATAGTTCAGTGGTAAAGAGAACTGTCTTTGTATGAGGGCCTGAGGCTGCCCAAGAGACCACTAGAGTTAAATCAGCAGGACCCACATAAAGAGCTGGTGTGAGTCCACGCACCTTTAGAAAACCAGTCCCATTGGGGAGCAGAGTTCCGAGAATCACCTGACCTTGTTGGGGAAAGATGACAAGCTCCCAGATCAGTAAAAGACTCTGGCTCAAATAACAGTAGACGGCAGAGTGATGGAGCAGGAAACCAGTGCTCAGCTCTGACCACAAATAGTGAGCGTGCCCTGCGGCACTGGATGGGCACAGACACATGCATACACACACACACACACACACACACACACACACACACACATGCAGAAAAAAAAAAGATAATGGAGGTAAGTCCATTATATTTCCATAGGACTCATAATCCAACCCCACAAAAAGCAGATGGGTCACAAAGGAAGACAGTGGATAACCACGCAATCTATCAATGCTACTGGATGTGAATATATATATATATATATATATATATATATATATATATATATAATCTTGGTTAGAACAAATTCTCACATTCTCACAGTTTCTATATGAAATGTGGAAACTGAACTGGCAAATGGAGCCTTTAAAATACCCAAGCAAGAATACACAGATGACAGATGTGTATCCAGATCACTTGGAAACTACACAGCAGTAAAAACTTACTGTCTTGATTCATGGCTGTGTTAATTGTCACCACTGTCACAACGTATTGCAATGGGATGTAGACCTTTGAACACCCTAGAGAATGTCATAGTCATTCATAATGTTGATGACATCGTGCGAGGTCTGATGAACAAGAAGCTGAATACTGCCAGTTTACCTCAGTCAGAACGTGTGTTCCAGAAGATGGCAGGCCAATCTGACAAGAATTCTAGGTACTGTAACGTCAGTGCTATGTTCTAGAGTTTAGCCTGGAGATAACATGATAGCTCTGTTCAATACGTGATCTGCCATCAAGACACTAACATGGAGCACCAAGTGAGGTACCGTCTCTTGAAGACATTAGCTAGTTGCTCCTTTCTCACTGAGTTGACATTCAGTCTGGGAAAGGGTTTACCAACTCAGATTATGGCTCAGTCAGTACCAGTGCAGGGGAGCGCTAGACAATTCCAGCTAGCACCAAGGAATCCTAAATAATGATTCTTTTCTTAAAATATTTTATTTATTTATGTGACAGGGAAAGAGGGGGAGAGAGAGCACACCAGGGCCTCCAGCCACTGCAAACAAACTCCAGATGCATGTGCCACCTTGTGCATCTGGCTAACATAGGTCTTGGAGAATCGAACCTGGGTCCTTTGGCTTTGCAGGCAGACACCTTAACTACTAAGCCATCCCTCCAGCCCCTAGATAATGATTCTTATCATCAACAAACCTTATTTGCAGCCAAGTATGTGGGACAATGAACACATGACCATGGAACCCACTACTGTTATGTCATTCTGCAACATCCAGAAACAGGCAAACCCACAGTATGATGCTACCACCTCTTAAAGCCATGGCTGAGTTGCCACCTTTGAAATAGTATCATGTGAGGGTAGAGCACTGCTTTCAGGACACATCACACACTTTGAACCAACAAGGATTGTGTGATTCTTTGTCCTCAATAACTAGAATTCATTAATACAGAACAGCAGTGCATCAAAAGATGAGCTACTTTACTCAGCTACACTCTTGGTGATCCATGGAGAAAGCATGAGCTTCCTTCTTACATATTCAAGCTCCATGGATGCCAAAGTCTTGGCTCCATGGGCAACAGGACTCTGGGGAACATTACGTAGGGTCTCCTGGAGTAAGGTATTGTCACTATCATTCTGGGCTTTGGATGTGGAGATAAAGCTAATTGAAAAAAGGATAATCTTTGCACAGGCTAAGCTTGGGGAACCTTTCATATATATTCAGGCTCTATGGCGTCAAGGTCTTGGCTCCAGGGGCAATTGGACTCTGGGGAATGTTACATAAGGTCTCCTGGAATAAGTTATTGTCACCATCACTCTGGGCTTTGGGGACAAGTGGACAATCTTGATGATCCAGGCAGAGGAAGGAGTTATTTCCTCGGAGTCTGGCCTCATCGTCAGGAGGAAGTCATCAGGGAGAGAGTCACCTGTGATTGCACTACGAAACAAATCCTGCTATATTAAGAGGAGGATGCAAGAGGGACCAGAGTGGGAACACCTAAAATCAGCTACTACAACCAAATCATTAATTAGAGGTGAGCTAAAAATAATTCAGAGACAATGACAACAATCAGAGAAAGAGAAGTAAGGAAGCATATTTATGTATCTTTAAATTTCTAATTTATTTAAGATATAAGGATGTCTCCATTTTTTGGAGAAAAATATAGCAGAGAGCAAATTATTCCATGGCAATAAAGTGATGGTTTATACATTTTAGGGAATGTTCAAACTCATGTTCATTTTAGAAGAGAAGGATGGTAAGAAGGCAGGAAGTAGGGATAGGGTATTTGGAGGCCAAATTTAATCTCAGTTGGAATGAAGGCTTTAGAGTCATCCTCTTGGGATTTTTCTGACAGGTGTTCTACATCAGGAATGGCGGTTGATAAACTGGAGAGTGAGTGAATGCTCAGCAGCAGGAAGAACTAGAGCAGGTGGGGCGGCAGCAGCTAGAGATACAGCACTGGGGTCTGCAGCAGCTAGAGATGCAGCACTGGGGTCTGCAGCAGCTGGAGATGCAGCACTGGGGCCTGCAGCAGGTGGGGCGGCAGCAGCTGGAGATGCAGCACTGGGGCCTGCAGCAGGTGGGGCGGCAGCAGCTGGAGATGCAGCACTGGGGCCTGCAGCAGGTGGGCCGGCAGCAGCTGGAGATGCAGCACTGGGGCAGCAGCTGGAGATGCAGCACTGGGGCCTGCAGCAGGTGGGCCTGCAGCAGCTGGAGATGCAGCACTGGGGCCTGCAGCAGGTGGGGCGGCAGCAGCTGGAGATGCAGCACTGGGGCCTGCAGCAGCTGGACACACAGCAGCTGGGGCGGCAGCAGGTGGTCCTGCAGCAGGTGGTCTGCATGCAGCTGGGCTGGCAGCAGGCCTCCTGGCCACAGCTCTGCTCAGAGCAGACGGAGCCACAACAGGAGTTGCACATGGTGTCTGAGGATGGAGGTTCTGGGTGAGTTTTCAAGAAGGTGGGTTGGAAGGTTTGGAAGTCTCCCTGCCCCACATCCCCTTTTATACCCTGCTAAGGGGCTGCTGTCCTCACATGCAGCATTCTTTCCTGGCTATTGTTTATGTTGATCAATAGGTGATTATCAAATTAGTCAATTTTCCCTTCCTGATTAAATTTTTTCAAGGTGGATGGAAAACATGATTGTTTTTCCTGCTGTGTTAGGACTCTCACTGAGCCACCTGCTGTGTCTTCCTGCTTTAGCTTCTTCCCAGAGAGATGTCACATGACAGTGTGTATCCAATTACTATGTGCTTCATGCTTATTGAATACAGCACCACTGTCTACACTTAGCCAATCATTATTTTTACACACCTGTCATTATTTCTGGTGACCCAGAGGATAAAGCCACAGTATTCTGATGGTTCATCCTAATGGGTCAGGTGGGCATAAGAAATTGCATGCACAGACCTCTGGCATGTAACCAGGAACCAGAGGACTTGCTTCTTCCTTTTACAAATCTTATGAATTCCTAAACAATTTCAAGGCTTATAACTAAATGGTGAAGTGTTGATATTTCTGCTTCATCTTTTCCTCCTTTTTTTTTTTTTTTTTTTTTTTTTTTTTTGCCACAAACAAACCTCTAAAAGTGACCTTTTTTAAAGGGCTTTTTAGGGACAGCGGGTTGCAGAGCTCCACTGCATCATAAAGTTCTAGTCCCTCAGCTCTTCCCTGTTGGTTTTTTTTTTTTTTCCACTTATTGTCAATCTTTCTTTCTGGATTTGACAGAACAAGTTGATCCATACCCTTTCTTTTCCAAGTCTACCTCCAAACTCCTGTAGATGACTCAGAGGTACTTTTATTCTAATGTCCACCTGACCTTCCTGTGGTCTTGAGAGTTACTGAGAATGCACACCACTCCTGATTCATGTTCAAGTGGTATTATATGACCCTCTTTATTATTACATAATACATGCATATATATGTGTGTAATACATACATACATGTACATATATATGTGTGTGTGTAGCACAACTATAGATGAAAGGATATCAGCTAGTACTTATTTACCATGAGGACATAGTAAATGTGTAAGGACAGAAAATGTCCATCAAATGGCTAGGTCATTAAGGTGGCAAAAATAAGACTGATTCATTCCCTCTGTCATCCTCTGTTGGTCAAGAAGCTGGCACGCAAAATGTACTTGGTTACTATGTGATGACATCACCAAATGTCTTAATTAGGACTCTTTTTTTTAATTATTGTTTTTTATTGACAACTTTTCTGCTTACATACAAAAAAACCCACCTGGTATATCCCTCACCTCCCCCCATTCCACTTTAGAACTCAAGTCTCCATCATATCCCCTCCCTCTCTCCATTAGTCTCTCTTTTAATTTGATGTCATCATCTTTTTCTTCTATTTTGAGGGTCTTGCGGAGGTATTGCTAGGCACTGCAAGGTCATGGATATCGAGGCCAATTTCTGTCTGGGCAGTTGCATTGTAAGAGGTCATGCCCTTCCTTTGGCTCTTCCATTCTATCCACCCCCTCTTCTGCAATGGTCCCTGAGCCTTGGAGGGTGTGACAGAGGTGTTTCAGTGCTGGGCATTCCTCCATCCCTTCTTCTCAGCACTATGTTGCCTTTTGGGTCATCCCAGTGGTCATCGCCATCTGAAAAGAGAAGCTTCTCTAACCAGAAGTGAGAGTAGCGTTAATATGTGAATATGAACATTAAGTGTAGTGCTTTCAGGGCAGCTTGGTGGGAATAATATATACATTTAGACTCTTTAATACCAAAATCCATTACAGTACTTTCATGACAATGATTTCCTCGGCAAACACTTGGTTTACGTGCTTTTGTCATAGACCTGTGTCTGTAAAGAATAAGAAAATGGTGAATTGAGACTACTATGCATCCTGAGGGATATTTTCAAAGGATTTTCTGCAGCAACAGGGACAGAGGGACACAGTAAAAGCAAACAAATGGAATGAAGACTTATCCACCAATAGAGGAGAAGCTTCTGGATAAATTTTGGAAGATTAAGAAAGCTCTTTAGGGCTCATGGGTAGAACATTTGTCTACTATGTTCAGGGTCCTGCGTTTGAACCCAGCACCATAAGATAAAATAAAATAAGATAAATGTCTTTCCTTCCTATTATTCAACATACACTTTCATTGTGGAACAACTCACAGATAACATGGGGTTGAAACCAAAAGTTGTCACAGTGAGCTGCAAGGTGACGTCACTGTTCCAAACTGCTGATTCCTGGTGCATGAACGGGATAAGTGTCTTTTGATTGGCAAGGTATTGGAAGTTTGTAAAAGCCCTCAGATTATCCCAGCGACTCCTGAAGCTCGACACCCACCTCATTAAAATTGCCCTTATCACATGAACTTGTGTCCGCTTCAACCACTGTAACCCGAAAAGATGACAACCCTGGTTGCTACTTTAGGTCACTCTAATGCTTGCACTAATGACCCACAGTAGTACGAAGGGGTCAGCAGGACAGGAAGTACAGAGGAAATTCTCATAGATGGTAGACAGTGGAGATTCCCATAGATTATAGACAGTGGAGATTTCCATAGATGATAGATATTGAAGATTATCAGAGATGATAACACAATGAGGGTTTTAAAAACAAAAACCTCAAAACTTTAGAGGACTAACTCTATGTACTCCTTGCCAAATTTTATTGGTTGTTTAATAAATCAAAGTGGATAACTAATAAATTGTGTGACATTTTCCTGGGATAAACCTTCTAGAACATAGGACACAGCTTTTTAAAAAAAGTTAATTGTGGACTTTATTGTATGAACATTTAAGTATGCAAATTTATTTTATCTTTTTGTTTTGTTTTGTTTTTTGTTTTTGGAGATAAGGTCTCATTCTAGCTCAGGCTAACCTGGAATTCACTATGTATTCTCAGGGTGGCCTTGAACTCATGGTGATCCTCCTAGCTCTGCCTCCTAAGTGCTAGGATTAAAGGCATGCGCCACCACACCCGGCTTGTTTTATCTTTAATAAATATTAATATATTATATATATACACCAAAGAACTATTTTAAAATAGGTTATTTTATTATTTATTATCAGTTAATGTTTGATTTATATACCTATTTTACATATCTATACACCTTGAATAATGTAAGAATTTCTTAGGTGCAAAGGGGTCATGAATGGGAAATGTTCAGGCAGCCCTGACATAGCCATAGAATAGCAAGTGAAGGTACCTTTTCTGTCACAATAATTTTTCATCTTTTAAAATTTCTCTTTTTTTTATCTTTTTAGATTAGCCTGATAAAAGGATTCAGTTAAATAATATCAGACAGGTCCTCTAGCCACTGCAAATTCCAGATGCATGCCGCACCTTGTGCATCTGGTTTAAGTGGGTACTGGGGAATCTAACTAGGTCCTTCTCAGGCAAGGGCCTTAACCTCTAAGCTATTTCTCCAGCCCAGACTGATCTTTTATTAATGTGAGAGTGAGAGAATGAGAGAGAGAGAGAGACAGACAGACAGAGAGAGAGGGCATGAGATTCAGAATTGGTACTCCAGGGCCTCCAACCACTGCAATCAATCTCCACATGCATGTGCCCCCTTGTGCACATGGGCAACCTTGTACACTTGCATCACTTTTGTGTCTGGCTTATGTGGGACCTGGACAGTCAAACATGAATCTTTGGGATTTGCAGGCAAGCACTTTAACCACTAAACAATCTCCCCAGCCCCGTAATATTTTGAAAACAATCCTATCCCATTATCTCCCCCAGGTTCCTCCCATATAACCCTTTCTTCCTTTTCAACTAGTTCTTCCAGTTTGAAGCTGGGGTTTTTTGCTTTCCTTCATCATTCATGACATGTTGATGGGCCCAATGTTGTGCAGGTAATGACAGCTGCTGTGAGGTTATGAATGCCACAGCCACTTCATGTCCAGAAGACAGCATCCTAAAGCAGGCCTCCCCACCCTCTGGCTCTTACATTCTTTCTGCCACCTCTTTCACAATATTCCCCTGAGCCTCACTGGGTGTAATAAACATGTCTCATTTGATGCTGAACACTCAACTGTCCCTTCTCCTCATCAGGAGTTTGATGAGTCTTATTCTGCCCAGCAATTACCACCATCTACATAAAGAAGTTTCCCCGACTGAAAGTGAGTGAGTGCAGCACTAATCTATGGACAAAAACATAAATATTTAAATTCGATGAGCGTAACATATCTACTTAGCCAACCACCAGTAGCAGCTTTTCCCTAAGGCCTATGACCTTCACAACTATCAGCTTTTGACTAAGTTTTCAGTACCAGGCATGAATCCCTTCCTGTGGAGTGGGCTTCAAATCCAATCTGAGTGCGGTTGGTTACTCCTGTAGCAATCATGCCACTATCACACAGGTGGTCACATCTTATCTGGCTGGTTGGTTGTACCGCTCCCAGGTTCCACTTCTAGATAAGATGATTGTTGACCATTCTCTGCCAGCAGACTGCATATCACCTTCCAGCACTATGACAGCTAGTTAGCAGGGAGGAGCCTTCCAGCTCTTGTCCATCTTTATTTCTCAGTGTCCTTTAAAATGTCTCCAGCCTTAGGGTGTTACTGTCTAGTTCTGGTGGGAAGCCAAGAGAATTAGCAATAGCCTGTATTGTTTTGGGCATCTTGTGGGCTACCCTGAAAAACAACTCCCTGGAATTTTCCTGTAATAAGCTGTGGCTTCTTGACATAGCATTCTCTACTTCTCCAGGGTACTTCTGCCCAAATCTTTCTTTTTAAAATAATGTTATAATTGACTAATGAATGAATGAATGGTCTCTATAAGGATTATTCATATCATCTTTAGTTCTGGTGAAACCAATCCCCACCCTCCTCTTGTACCACCTTTGCTGATCCCTCTTTAGACCTTCCTATACCCAATATTCTATCCTTCCCCTTACATATCTACTGCCCCTTCACCTGACTTGTTTTCCCCTTATGGCCCCTTTCTAGCTTCCTGGTGTCCTACTACTGTTTGTCCAACTTACATAGAAATCTAAAAAGTCAGTGCTAGGATCCACGTATGAGAAAGAGCACATGATATCTCTCTTTCAGAACATGGGTTGCCTCATTTAGTGTATTTTTCAGATCCATCCATTTTCCTATGAGCTTAGTAATTTCATTTTTCTTTAAAAATGAGTAAAATGGCATATATATACCACAGCTACATTATATGCCATTCTATCACACACACACACACACACACACACACACACACACACCACAGCTACATTATCCATTCATGGACATCTAGGCAGATTCCATCTCTTACCTATTGTGAATAGAGCAACAGTTAACATGGATGAACAAGCATCAGAAACACAATGTAGAGCCCTCATGGTATTTGCCTGGGAGTAGTAGACCTGGGTCATATTTTAAGTTTTTGTTTGTTTGTTTTGTTTTTGTTTTTGTTTTTGTTTTTTTTTTTTTTTTTTTTTTTTTGTTTTTCAAGGTAGGGTGTCACTCTGGCCCAGGCTGACCTGGAATTAATTATGTAATCTCAGGGTGGCCTTGAACTCATGGAAATCCTCCTACCTCTGCCTCCCGAGTGCTGGGATTAAAGGCGTACGCCACCACGCCCGGCTATTTTAAGCTTTTTGAGAAGCCTCTATATTGATTTTCTTAGTGGCTGTTCCAGTTTATACTCCCACCAATAGTGAATAAATGTTCCTCTTTTCTTACACCTGTACCAGCATTTATGGCCATATGATTTTTGATGATAGCTATTATGACAGGGATGAGATGGAATCTCAAAGCAGTTTTAATGTGCAGTGAATTTGGGAAAAGGTCTAAAGCAGGTGAGGAAGCTATCACAGAATGAAGAGAACATTCCTGGAGACAGTGGGGCTCTGTGGCTCTGAGTGCTCAAGGAAAAATGTGTGACACAAGCTCACTTGGCAAAGTGAGGGAGAATGTGAGCTCATCAAATCCCTTCCAGTGCCTGAGCTCTGTTCCTAGGGGCTTACAGTATCTTACTGACAGTATCGGCTGTGGTATCTTAGGAAACCAGAGCAAGTTCTCAGGCAGAGCAGTCCATGTGCTTTTCTGTGAGACCCTCTTCCTTTACAGCAGGAAGAGCCCTGAGGCAACAGAACTGTTACACCCAGACCAATCTGCTATGGTCTTCGCATTATTTAGAAATCAGATTGAAAAACTTAGCAAATAAACACAACACATCAAAGAAGGAGAAATGAGATACGGCACGTGCACATTTGTATACTTGTAGACTCAAATTTATTGAAGACATGAGACAACCACCATTTTGAAAATATGGAGGAGAACAAATTGTTCCTTGGGGATAAGCTGATAGTTTGCAGATTTTAAGGAAAAGTCAAGCTTGTGATTATTTCATAGAATAGTGAAAAGAAACCAGGGTGGGTAATTTGGAGGCCAAAATCAAGCTCAGGATTCTTCTCACAGGTGGTCTACATCAGAAATGCTGAGTGAGTATTCAGCAGCAAGAAGCACTAGAGCAGGTGGGGCGGCAGCAGCTGGAGATGCAGCACTGTGGCCTGCAGCAGCTGGACACACAACAGGTGGGCTGGCAGCAGCTAGAAATGCAGCAGCTGGGGCGGCAGCAGCTGGAACTACCACAACTGGAACCAGCACAGCAGGGCCTGCAGCAGCTGGAGGTGCAGCAGCTGGGACGGCAGCAGGTGGGCTGGCAGCAGCTGGAGATGCAACAGGATGGGCGACAGCAGCTGGAGATGCAACACTGGAGATGCAGCACTGGGGTCTGCAGCTGGAGATGCAACAGGTGGGACGGCAGCAGCTGGAGATGCAGCAGCTGGGGCCTGCAGCAGGTGGGCTGGCAGCAGCTGGACAGAGCTGGGGCAGCACTGGGGCCTGCAGCAGCTGGACACAGCTGGAGCAGCTGGGGCGGCAGCAGGTGGTCCTGCAGCAGGTGGTCTGCATGCAGCTGGGCTGGCAGCAGGCCTCCTGGCCACAGCTCTGCTCAGAGCAGACGGAGCCACAACAGGAACTGCACATGGTGTCTGAGGATGGAGGATCTGGGTGGGTTTCCAAGAAGATGGGTTGGAAGGTTTGGAAGTCTCCCTGCCCAGCATCTCCTTTTATACCCTGCTAAGGGGCTGCTGTCCTCACATGCAGCCTTATTTCCCTGTTACTGTTTGTGGTTATCAATAGGTGATTATCAAATTAGGCAAGTTCCTTTCCGGGTTAATTTTTCAAAGTGGTTGGAAAACACAGTTTCCTTTTCCTGGTATGTTAGGACTCAGTGTCAGCTCTTGTTGAGCCACTTCCTAAGTGTGTTTCCTGCTTTAGCTTCTTCCCAAAGAGCTGTCACATGACATTGTAGGTCTCATTGCTGTCCACCTCATTCTCACTGCATACAGCACAGCTGTCCACCCTGAGGTAACCATGGTTCTTACAAGCCCACATTGTTTCTGGTGGGCCAGGCTGATAAAGGTACAGTAACCTGAGTGCCCATCCATAATGGGTCAGCTGAGCACATAAGGCTTAAATATGAAAGACCACTGAGAGAGCTGGAGACATGGTTCAGGGGTTAAGGCACTTGCCTGCAAAGTTAAAAACCCAAGATCAATTCCCCAGTACCCATGTGAAGCCAGATGCACAAAGTGGCACATAACATCTGGAGTTCATTTACAGTGACTGGAAGCTCTGACTTATGTGCCCATTCTATCTGTCTTTCGTCTATCTCTCTGTGTTTGCAAATAAATTAATTAATTAAATAAAGACCAATGAGAACAAGAAGCCCACATGGATATGTCCCTACCCTGTGTGGAACATGACCCATTTCCTAGTCATTTAAGTAAGAGTCACAGGAGAATTTCAGGTGGAAAAATGAACGACGTGCTGTTTATTTTTTATTTTCAGAAACAAAAGTCTACAAGTCTGTTTAGATCCTCACTGGGAGAATGGGCTATAAAGTTCAAGGATACCATAAAATCGAGGCTTCTTTTGTTCTGCCTGTTGGGCTCATGGTCCTCCTGTCTCTGGTAACCCATCTTTCTTTAGACCTTCTGTCAGAAGATCCTGTTATCGCTTCTTGTTCTAATCCACCCACAATGGACCTCCTGCATATGTTAAGATCGTGAGCCCCATAAACACACTAAACCCTCCTGCTTCAAGATTCAGTCACAGATGGGAATTCACCCTCCAGGCCTTCCTTTAACGGCACTTGCTGTTTACATATATGGGGCTACATGGACAGAGACCACCAAGTTCTACTCTCTAAAAGCCACATAAAAAGCTGGGCATGATGGGCACACTTTTAACCAAGCACTCGGGAGGCAGAATTAAAGCATCACTGTGAGTTCCAGGTCAGTCTGGGACTACAGAGTGAGTTCCTTTCAGCCTGCGTTAGTGTGTGACTCTACCTCAAAAAAAAATTAATTAATTAATTAAAAAGTTGGGCATGGCCCTGCACACCTGTACCCCAATACCCATACTCAGTAAGTGGAGAACAAAGAACCACTGGGACTTGCTGATGGACAGCAGCTCTGGGTGGAGGAAGAGAATGCTTCCCAAGAAAATACTCAGATGGGTGATAAGAGGACACCTGACATTCTCCTCTGCCCTCTGCACACATGTTCATGGGGTGCATGCATCTGCATACACACACACACACACACACACACACACACACACACATGCATGTATATACCATACATGACACACACCACACTACACAATACCACACCCACACACACATGCACCTAGAAGAAAGGATATTAGTTTGCCTTTATTCGCAGTGGGTACACATTAAAGTCTTAAAGGGCACAAAAATCTCATTCAAGGGCTGGAGAGATGGCTTAGCGGTTAAGGCGCCTGCCTGCTAAGCCTAAGAACCCCGTTCCAATCTCCAGGTCCCATGTTTAGCCAGATGCAAAGTGACGCAAGGGCGCAATGCCTCACTTGCCCACAAGGGGGAGTACGCATCTGGATTTCATTCACAGTGGTTGAGAGACTGCTGGCACGCCCATCTCTATCTGTCTCCCTCTCCCTCTCTGTCTGTCTGTCTCTCTCTGTGTCTTTCTCAAAAAAAAAAAATCTCGTTCAAATGGCTTGGTGAAATTGTTTCTAAAAATGAGGAAGACAGCCAGTCTATTACTGATTCTCTGTGGGTAAAGAAACAGGTAGAGAGACTTGTTGGTAGCTATGTGATGACATCATTCAATATCTTAAATTATGAACATGTAAAGGCCAAGCCTATTACAATATTTTTATCACAACTATTTGCTTAGCAAACACTTGATTTACCTTATTTTTCATAGGCTTGTGGTTGTAATTTAGAGAACATGATTCCAAACTAGGAGATTTGTGGGGAGGGGCGGCAGGATCTGGTCTGGGTTTACTGTATATGAGGGACAGAGTAAAAATAAAAGCATCACAGGAAGACTGCATTATGAGCAGGGAGGTCTTCTATTTCAACTTGGTAGAGTGAATTCTCATTGTAGAGCAATGGACACAGAATCGCTACCCCTAAGCCAACAGTCCTCAGACACTGCAGGTGTTCAAGGAACAATTCCTGGCTCCTCTACAGATCAATTTTCATCCAATACCCTGGGCTTGGACCTGAGGATCCAAACTTTATGAAGCTCCTCAGATTATCTCAACTGTGATCAGAATCTGAGCCCCATCTCTTTAAATTGTCCCTATGACATGCATTTGTGCCAGTTTCAATTGAGAAGAGACAGGACAAAAGTAATTACAATTCAATTGATGATACTTAAGCAAAAGAGAAATTGACCCTGAATTATAACTGCTGGTTTGAGCACTATAGACTGAAACACCAAGAACCCTGTTTAGTATTTTAGATTACTCTAAAACCAACAGAAACTGAGCCACATTGTTGAAAATCACCACTACAGAATGGACACACATTGGGAAATTATTTTACACAGAACACTGGGTGTGTTTTTTTTAATTTTTATTATTATTTTTTTAATTTATTTTTGGAGAGAGAGACAGAGAGGGAGAGGGAGACAGAAACGGGCGCACCAGCAGTCTCTCAGCTGCTGTGAACGAAATCCAGATGCGTGTGCCCCCCTTGTGGGCAAGTGCGGCATTGCGCCTTTGCCTCACTTTGCATCTGGCTAAACGTGGGACCTGGAAATTGGAACTGCTGGACATTGGAACCAGCATTCTTAGGCTCAGCAGGCAGGCACCTTAGCTGCTAAGCCATCTCTCCAGCCCAGAACACTGGGTTTTTAAAAGAGGAAATCCCAAACCAGGGGAGACATTGCTACATGCTCTCCTTGTTAAATTTCACTAGGTGAGCTGGAAAGATGGCTTAGCAGTTAGGCTCTTGCCTGCAAAGCCTAAAAACCCATGTTCAACTCTCCAGATCCCACTTAAGCCAGATGCACACAGGTGAGGCAAGCACAAGGTCACACATGCCCACTAGGTTGTACAGCGTCTGGAGTTCGATCACAGTGACTGAGGCCCTGGCACACCAGTTCTCTCTGTCTCTCATTCTCTCTCTTTTCTCTCTCTCTCTCTCTCTCTCTCAAATAAATATTTTAAAAATTTCAACAGGTGTCTAGTGAAAAAGAATGGATGATTCACATCCAATATGTGTATACAAATTATGTGAAGCCTACCTTGGCCAAATGTCCTTTTGTTACATAGTGTGGTACATGGGTAGATAGATTGTTTTGGTAATGCATTTCTTTCTTTTTAACCTGATGTGTGTGTGTGTGTGTGTGTGTGTGTGTGTGTGTGTGTGTGTGTGTGTGTTTACCATGGGAGAACATATCACTTAAGTACAAAGAAATTAGAAAGGAGTAGACATATCATATTCACTGAGAACATCTAGTAACTGGGTTATGTCTGCTAGTAACCTGCACAAAAACTGACATAATATGCTTTAAAGAATGGCAAGGCAAAAAGAGTTCTTGGACTGGAGAGATGGCTCAGAGGTTAAGACATTTGCTGCAAAACCTAATGACCCAGGTTCGATTCCCTAGTACTCACGTAAAGCCAGATATACAAAGTGGCACATGCATCTGGAGTTTGTTTGCACTGACTGGAGGTCCTGGTGTGCCCATTCTCATTCTCTCTCTCCCTCTCTCTCTCTCCTTTATCTCTCTCTCTCTCTCTCAGTCTCTCTTTGTGTCTGTTTATCTCTGCTTGTAAACACATAAATGAAATGAAGGAAGGAAGGAAGAAAAGGAAAGGAAAGGAAAGGAAAGGAAAGGAAAGGAAAGGAAAGGAAAGGAAAGGAAAGGAAAAGAAAGGAAAAGGACTTCTTGTCAGGTATAACTTACATTATGTTCATACACAATCATTTTTTAATCAATACTTGGTAAGTGTTCTGTTTGCAGCTAAAATGCTTAAGTGAATTATAGTACCTTAGTTATTTTATCATGGCCTAAATAAGAGTCCCTTTAATAATTAAGACTATTTGATAAGCAAGGGGACATATCTACAACTCGATTATTTCAAAATGAAAATCAGTCTTCATTTACTATTCAAGAATATACATTAAAAAGTATTAACAGTCTGGATACAAAGTGGCATATGTAATCAAAGTGATATTTATGATCATGGAAATATCCACTGAACAGTGATTGTATTTCTCTTTGTTCATTACCCAATTTAATTTTCTTCTATGAAGTAGAGTAGTATTTCAAGTCGCTTGAACTTTAAAGATGTTTGGTTTTATGAAAAAATATATTTATAATAGAAATATTTAAATATATATGTATAATCTAATAGATATTTATTAAGCAAATAACCAGACCCCAATTCTAAGGTGACTACATTTTGCTCACCAGGAAGGGTTCCTATTTGTCTTTTCTTGACTAATTTTGTCTCCATGAAACCTAGAAAAAAATCACTGTCATAGTTCTACCTTACTTTTGATATTGCTTTTCATAATCCTGACACTACTTCAATGCATATCTCTGAGCAATGTGTTTTAGTTGTGTAGTAAGTTTGTGAATTTCATATACATAGAATCTCACCATGTATACTTTATATTTTGTTCTTTTGCTACATATTATATACTGTCTGGGACAGGCAGCCCTAAAAGTAGCCACCAATGATGTTCATTTATTTGTTGTTAGCGGTGTATGGAATTTCCTATCCTTGAGCCAATGACTTCTGACCAGCAGCACATGAGAGTGTTCAGTGAAGCAATGAAAGATTGTGACTTTCTTCTTGGTAACCAGCTCTCTCCAGGTTCTTGCCCTGTTGCTGGCTTTGATGAATGCAGAGGCTATGGTGGAAGAGATTCATGTGGCAAAAAGTCAAGAAGAGCCTCCCACCAAGCATGGTGGCTGTCGTTCCAACCACAAGAAACCAAATGTGTTCAACAACCCAGAAGTGACAGTGGCTTCTTCTTCCAGGCTGACCCCTCACATGAGCCCCCAGTGCCAGCCAACACCTTCACTGAAGCCCCGTGGCACACAAGGAAACAGAGCCAATTTCCTGGCCCACAAAAATGGAGATAATAACTGTGTGGCATTTTATCTACTAAGCTTTGAGGAAATATGACTACAGAAACTAGTCCAGACTCATCTGCTCCCACATAACCCATGGGAGGAGAGGGGAGATCAAAGGGTACAGAGAGCCGGGCGTGGTGGTGCACGCCTTTAATCCCAGCACACTGGGGAGGCAGAGGGAGGAGGATCGTCATGAGCTCAAGGCCACCCTGAGACTACATAGTGAATTACAGGTCAGCCTGGGCTAGAGTGGAGCCCTACTTCAGAAAGAAAGAAAGAAAGACAGAGAGAGAGAGAGAGAGAGAGAAAGAAAGAAAGAAAGAAAGAAAGAAAGAAAGAAAGAAAGAAAGAAAGAAAGAAAGAAAGAAAGAAAGAAAGAAAGAAAGAAAGAAAGAAAGAGAAAGGAAAGAAAGAAAGAAAAGAAAAGAAAAGAAAAGAAAAGAAAAAAAGAAAAGAAAAAAAGAAAAAGGGTACCGAGAAACAGATATGCAAGAATAGAGTTAGTCATGAGACCACCAAACCCAGCAGGCTGACTCTGCTCCCTGCTGGCACAGGAGACTCAGTTTACTAAGGCACTGTATTAGTATGGAAAGAGTGTGCATGAATAACAACTCCAGAAGATCCAGTTCGCCAAAGCTCTGTCTTTGATAGCAAAAATTACAGTAGACCTTAGCTCCCCAGGAGTAAAGGGGATAAGCCCACACACAGCTCAGGCACAACATTTAACTATAGAATTAATGTAGATAGAATTATGTGTTTAACAGCAAGTTAGGAGCAACAACTGGAACAATGTGGTGCAGAACTCACAGGAATATGGAAAGTGATAAGAGACTCTGAAATTCTTCCAAAGACAAAAATAGGCAGCCAAAACTGATAACCATAAATACAGGTTCTGGGGTTCAACGCATATATGAAACTGCACCTCTATGCTTATTTATTTTTAAGAGAATGTAATAGTGAATGGGTAAATATATCAGTTGAGATATGTGCTTTTTATTGGAAAGGTATTCCAATATGAATCATGAACTGAAAAATGGGACAATCCTTCAGGGTAAAGGTTCGCAGCAAGTTATACATCAGTAATATTCTCAGTCCTTCCCCAAAAGTACTGTGGTAGTTTGAATAGATGTCCTCCAATAGATTCAGGAGTTGTATCAAGGTTTCTTAGATCTCCAGCCAGCTGGCTGGAGGAGGTGTCACTGTGGGCTGACCCTAGGGTCCAGCCCTAAGGTGTATTGAGGCAATTCCAGCTTAAGATATGCAAAGTACTTGAGCTTTGCCCGGGGTTCCTGAGGTCTACCTGTGCTGATGGTGGTTGGTTTTGGCTTCCCCCCCCCCACTCTCTCTCTCTTTCTCTCTGCTTGGTCCTGTGAAAGGGGACAACTTCATCTGCCATTATGGAACTTCCCCTGGATCTGTAAACTGCATATAAATAAATACCTTCTTCCTCCCATAAACTGTGTCTGGTCTGGATGTTCATCCCAGCAACGGAGGTACTACTATAGTACCCATCTATTTGTAGGCTGTTGGCTAGCAGATCCGAGTTGACAATGGCAACTGGATATGACAATGTCTGCATGGCCCTGACTACAATCTGGCAGTGATGTCATTCTCACAGTCTGTTTACTGAGTTGAAGTTATATCTGATGTGAAATTCAAAGAACATTCTTTCCTTCAGCCATGGGGTAAAAGCTATTAAGACATGAAAGAGTGTGGAAGACCTTGTTATTCCCAAATCCTCCCCACTATTCTGTTTTGTAGTAAGCTTGTAAATAATATTGAGAAATTAGAGCCATTTCAAAAACTTCAAAAAAGTGGGGGAGGTGAATCTCATTGCATTTCTGTAAGTTTTACTAGTTAATCTCCCCATCCCCAAAGCATGTGCATCCTAACAGGAAACTAGATGACTACAGGAACTGTCATGGTGGACAGAACTCTGGCTCCAGCCGATTCACACAGTCTCTGGTAACAGATGTGCAAATTTCACTGGCTGGTGGATCCTTTAACATCCCTAAGAAGGGATTCATATTGAGATCCTATGGCACGAATAACAGGACAAATTTACTGCTGCACAGAGAGGGGAGGGATAAATAGGGGTCTACTGGGAAGGCCTGGTGTTTATATGTGCAACTTCACCTGTCAGTGAACAAGCACACAGCTAAAATCTAAAAGATCGAAGATCAACAGCCCAAAACAATTGTGCAAATATTAGTAGAAAAATACAGCTACATGCTCCGAAGATGTGACAGTACAATGATCAGCAAGCCTACGTTTTGACTCTGACCCCACATAATTAGTTATATTGTCCTAAAATTGTGTGGGAGGGAAGTGGCACTAGTATTAGGGACGTGGTTGTGCTACACGGCCTGTCCTCTGAGACTGCCATAGACATGGAGGTTAGATGTAGAGAAGTTTGGACAGGAAATGATTTCAGGAAGCACTGTGAACTTGGAAACTGACATGGGGCAAGGATGGAAGCCAATAGAGTCATATAGTGAGTAGAGCACACCTGGAGACAGCTGAGCTCTAATGCCAATGAGATCCTGAAGAACACTACCATGGTGCGTGTCTACTGGGAGGAAGTGAGGGAGAGCACGTGTCACAGCTGGAGTTCTGTTCAACTACTTCCTGTTCACCTAGAGGAAGTCAGGCAGTTCTGTGCCCTAGCTCTGAGACCACGTCCCTACACAGGAAGAGGCATGCAGAGAGAGGGGAGCTGGCACATCTGGAGCCATCAGCTGTACTCTTTGGCCTATTTAGAGATGGGTTTAAAAATTGACAAATGAGAACAGGGTAAGAAAGAGAAATAAGGAAACATGATATATATATATACACCTGTATGTTTTTAAAATTAAGATTTATTCAAGATGGAGGGAAATCTTCATTTGTTGAACATAATAGCAGAGAAGAAAATGTTCCATGGGGATGAAGTGATAGCTTACAAATTTCAGGGAAAATTTAAAGTATTGTTGATTTTACAGAGATAGTAACCTGGAACAGGTGAGGGGAATGTACTTGGAGGCTAAAATCCATCTCAGTTGGAACTGAAGCTTTATACTTGGCCCCTCAGGACTCAGCGTAGAAATAGCTATGTCAGGATTTCTGGTTGATGAAGAACAGGAGCGAGTAAGCGCTCAGCAGCAAGAACCACTGCAGCAGCTGGGGCGGCAGCAAGTGGGCTGGCAGCACACTGACTGGCAGCACTGGGGCCTGCAGCAGCTGGAGATGCAGCACTGAGGCCTGCAGCAGGTGGGGCGACAGCAGCTGGAGATGCAGCACTGGGGCCTGCAGCAGGTGGGGCGGCAGCAGCTGGAGATGCAGCACTGCCTGGAGATGTCAGCACAGCTGGCCTGCAGCACTGGGGCCTGCAGCAGGTGGGGCGGCAGCAGCTGGAGATGCAGCACTGGGGCCTGCAGCAGGTGGGGCGGCAGCAGCTGGAGATGCAGCACTGGGGTCTGCAGCAGGTGGGGCGGCAGCAGGTGGGGCGGCAGCAGGTGGGCTGGCAGCACACAGACTGGCAGCACTGGGGCCTGCAGCAGCTGGACACACAGCAGCTGGGGCGGCAGCAGGTGGTCCTGCAGCAGGTGGTCTGCATGCAGCTGGGCTGGCAGCAGGCCTCCTGGCCACAGCCCTGCTCAGAGCAGACGGAGCCACAACAGGAGTTGACCATGGTGTCTGAGGATGGAGGATCTGGGTGGGTTTCCAAGAAGGTGGGTTGGAAGGTTTGGAAGTCTCCCTGCCCAGCATCCCCTTTTATACCCTGCTAAGGGGCTGCTGTCCTCACATGCAGCATTCTTTCCTTGCTATTGTTTGTGTTGACAAATAAGTGATTATCAAATTAGGCAAGATTCCTTTCCTGGTTAAATTTTTGAGGTGGGTGGAAAAATCATTCCTTTTCCTGGTGTTTAGGACTCAGTGTCAGCTCTTGCTGAACCACCTGTCTTTTCTGCTTTAGTTTCTTCTAAGAGAGCTGTCACATGACATTGTGTCTGATTACTGTATGTTTCAGTTTTGTTTCTGGTGTCCCAGGAGGACAAAGCTGCATTAGTCTGATGACTCAAGGGGACTGATTTTTAAATGTGGATGATGACTGACTGGCACGAGAACAGGAAGTCCATTGGAACATATCCACTTCCATATATAGATTGTGAGAAGTTTTCTAAATGTTTTAAAGTGATTAATGGGGCAATAGAGATGGCTTAGCATTTAGGGCACTTGCTTGCAAAGACTGACAAGCAGAGTCAAATCCCCAGTACCGACATGCACAAAGCAGTACATGCATGTGGAGTTTGTTTGCAGTGGCTATAGGCCCTGGCATAGCCATAATCTGTCTCTTTCTCTCTCTGCTTGAAAATAAATAAATGCAAATTTTTAAAATTCAAAACAAGAAATAGAACAATTACTATGTGAAAAAAAAAGAGAGAGGTAATGTGGACCTTTTTATTTAGCCAGAAACAAAACTCTGAAATTAACTTTTATGACATCTTGGTGATTGTGAACCTCATTTAGGACTTTCAGCTCTGCCCTTTGGTCTTCTTTCTTTTGCATTTGTTTTTCTTATTTTAACAGAACTGTTTATCTTTACCCTCTCTTTCTTTTAAAGCTTTCATACAGTGTCCCCATTCGATGACCCTGGGTTATTGCTTCTTGTGCTAATTTATATCTGACCTTCTCTTGTCTGTTATGTTGTTAAACACTGTGGATGCAGTACACTGCTCTGTTTCATGACTCAAGAGGCAGGTTAAAATTTGCCCTCTAGGTCTAAGTTATTATATATTAATTCATATAAAATTTGCCTTTCTGATTTTTTATATATTAATTGCTACATAATATAATTGTCTGCTAACAATATATTGTATATTGATGTTATAATATATAGGTACAATATATAATATTATACAGAGAAAGAAACACAGAAAGAACAGATATTTAGGTGAAAGGATATCAGTTTTTCATTGTTTTTTGCTGGTAGTGTGCACACAGTAAAGACCTAAAAGGTACAAAAAATTCCCATCAACTCACCAGGTGACCACGGTTCTGAAAATAAGGAATACTGTCAGTCCCTCATTAGTTCCTGTTAGGCAAAGAAACAGGCTGACACTAGTTGGTGAGGACATCATCGGATGTCTCCTTAAGAGCATTTTAAAAAAACTTTTGGAGAGAGACACAGAGAGAGACAGACAGAGAGGGAGAGGGAGACCGATAGAGATGGGAGCGCCAGCAGCCTCTCAGCTGCTGCAAACGAAATCCAGATGTGTTCGCCCCCTTGTGGGCAAGTGTGGCATTGCATGCTTGCATCACTTTGCATCTGGCTAAACGTGGGACCTGGAGATTGGAACCAGGTTCTTAGGTTTAGCAGGCAAAGTCTTAACCACTAAGCCATCTCTCCAGCCCCAAGAGCATTTTAAAACAGAGCCTACTGCAATAAGTCCATCATATTGACTTGCTTCGTAGAACACTTGACTTACAGGTTTGATTTGGGGCTTTTCTTTGTAATGGTGGATAGTGTGAAACAGTTAAACAATTTCATGTCCATAGTGGTAAGATTTTTGCTGGATTTGCTTCATAATGGGGACAGAAGAGAAAGTAAACACATATAAGAAAGACTTTTTGATTATTATGGGAGAAGTTCTGCATAAAGGTTGGGAGGGCTGAAGGGGTGGTGTAGCAGTTAAGGCTCTTGCTGTCAAAGCCATAGGACCCAAGTTCAATTCTCCAGTACCCGTGTAAAGCCAGATGCACAAGGTGGCGCGTGTGTCTGGAGTCTGTTTGCAGTCCGTTAGAGAGCCTGGCACACCCATTCTCTCCCTCTCTCTGTCTCTTTCCCTCCTTTCCTCCTTCTTTCTCCGTCTCTCTTAGATTAAAAAAAAATTTTCATGTTGGGAGATAAATGGCGCCATTTTTGCTAAGGAGGAAGCCCAGTTGTAGAGCACTTGTCTAGCATATGCACGGCCATGTTCAAACCCAGCAATGGAAGCAAATTAATAAACAAGTGAAACAAAGTAAAAATATCTCCCCAAAGCTAAAAATAGGTACATTACTTCCATATGCATATAATTTCATTGAGAATTTTAACACATAAACATACCACAATTTGATCATAATCTCCTCCCATTTCCCTATTAGCTGCCCTCCTCTGCCCCATTCCAGTGAGACCCCTCCTCTTTCCATGTAGTGACTTTTATTTTTATCAGTCATTGTTTTTCTGTTTGCCTCCTCAATCATCGATGTGAAAATATTGGGCAAAGACATCACTGTGAGCTCATGGGTGCCATGCTACTTTATGTCTGGAAGACAGTATCTCAAAGTACTTCTCCCTTTCTTTCGGCTCTTACATTTTTTCTGCCAGCTCTTCCCCAGTGGTCCCTGAGCCTTAGAGGGTGTAATAGAGATGTCTCCATGCTGAACTTTCCACTGACACTTCTCAGCACTTTGATGAGTCTCCCCAGTGTCACTGCCATCTGAAGAGAGAAGCTTCTCTGACCAAAAGTGATAGTGGAATTAATATGTGGATATAAACTTTAAGTATTTAGAGGGCAGCTTCGTGGGCATCATATATCCATTTAAACCCACAACTATTGTGATTTCTACCCTAGGGCTTACGACCTCCCCACCTACAGGCTTTTGATTATCAGGCAGGAATTCCCAGCAGAAGAGTGAACCTCAAATCTAATCAGAGAGCAGTTAGTTTCCCCCATAACAGACAAGCCACCATCTCAGGAATCAGTACCTTTGGCCTGGCTGGTCAGCTGTAAAGCTTTCAGGGTCCTCTGCTGGTTCAGACTGTTGATAACTTTTCTCCCCACCAGGTTGCATGGCTGTTTGCAGCATCGTGGGAGGCTTTCAGCTCAACTCCAGCTTGAGTTCAGTGTCCTCCAGCCTAAGCATGTGGTGTCTTCAGTAATAATTTCTTACTATCTAATTCTGGTGGGCCACCAAGAACCTTGACATCACCTGTATTGTGTTGGAGGCATGAGAAGCCTCCCTGACCAACAACTTGCTAGATGAGAGCCTACAATGGGCACTGACATTTTCTTGTAACAATCTATGGCTTCTGGGTACAGCACGATCCGCTAATACCTGATTTTATAATGGACTTCACTATGACATTTTCATTTCATTTCACACATGTACATCACACACATTGCTCATATTCTCCCTCAATTACATTCCTTGTCTTCTCTCTAGCATCCTACTGGTCACCTGGCTCTCTCCATATACATCCACTTCTACTTCTGTCCTCCTATATATTTTAAATGAACCTTTTAAGTTTAGCCTATACAACAATGTGTTTCATTACTGTATTTCATACATGCATGGTATTCTCCTTCGTGTTCATGGATCTCTCCTCCACTATCCTCTCTCATCTTCCCTCACCTTCAGATTTCTTCTTCCCCTCCCACAGTGATCTCTCTACTTTTATGACATATATATATATATATATATATATATATATATATATATATATATATATAAAATTCCACATGAGATTGAACATATGTATGTTTAAAGTTTAGATTCCACATATGAGAGAATATACGTGATTTTTAGGTTTTTGAATCTTAGCCTACAACTCAAAATATTACAACTCTAATTTAGATGACTCCACAGAGAGCTTCTGACATTAAACCTAGGAATTTTTTTAGCCTGAGGATAATATTGTACTAAGACTGCAGGTATTGATATTTAAAAACTTACGATAAGAGGGATGGAGAGATGGCTCAGCGAGCAAAGTGCTTGTCACACACGCAACAGAAGGTGAGTTCAGAAACTGTAGCCCCCACCTACAATGTCAGATGTAGTAGCACGTGCCTGTTGCCAGGGCATCTCTGAGGAGAAGAGGGCCAGGGCGGCTCTGAGGAGAAGCGGGCCAGGGCGGCTCTGAGGAGAAGCGGGCCAGGGCGGCTCTGAGGAGAAGAGGGCCAGGGCGGCTCTGAGGAGAAGAGAGGGCCAGGAGAAGACGCCAGGGGCTCTGAGGAGAGGGCCAGAGGAGAAGCCAGGGCGGCTCTGAGGAGTAGAGGGCCAGGGCGAGGGCCAGGGCTCTGAGGAGAAGAGGCCAGGGCGGCTCTGAGGAGAAGAGGGCCAGGGCGGCTCTGAGGAGAAGAGGGCCAGGGCGGCTCTGAGGAGAAGAGGGCCAGGGCGGCTCTGAGGAGAAGAGGGCCAGGGCGGCTCGGAGGAGAAGAGGGCCAGGGCGGCTCGGAGGAGAAGACGGCCAGGGCGGCTCGGAGGAGAAGAGGGCCAGGGCGGCTCTGAGGAGAAGAGGGCCAGGGCGGCTCTGAGGAGAAGAGGGCCAGGGCGGCTCTGAGGAGTAGAGGGCCAGGGGAGGCTCTGAGGAGTAGAGGAGCCAGGGCGGCTCTGAGAGAAGAGGGCCAGGGCGGCTCTGAGGAGAAGAGGGCCAGGGCCAGCTCTGAGGAGAAGAGGGCCAGGGCGGCCAGGAGAAGAGGGCCAGGCTCTGAGGAGAAGGGCCAGGGCCAGAAGAGGGCCAGGGCGGCTCTGAGGAGAAGAGGGCCAGGGCGGCTCTGAGGAGTAGAGGGCCAGGGCGGCTCTGAGGAGAAGAGGGCCAGGGCGGCTCTGAGGAGAAGAGGGCCAGGGCGGCTCTGAGGAGAAGAGGGCCAGGGCGGCTCTGAGGAGAAGAGGGCCAGGGCGGCTCTGAGGAGAAGAGGGCCAGGGCGGCTCTGAGGAGAAGAGGGCCAGGGCGGCTCTGAGGAGAAGAGGGCCAGGGCAGCTCTGAGGAGAAGAGGGCCAGGGCGGCTCTGAGGAGAAGAGGGCCAGGGCAGCTCTGAGGAGAAGAGGGCCAGGGCGGCTCTGAGGAGAAGAGGCCAGGGGCCAGGCTCTGAGGAGTAGAGGGCCAGGGACGGCCAGGGCGCGGAGGAGAAGAGGGCCAGGGCGGCTCTGAGGAGAAGAGGGCCAGGGCTCTGAGGAGAAGAGGGCCAGGGCGGCTCTGAGGAGAAGAGGGCCAGGACAGCTCTGAGGAGAAGAGGGCCAGGGCGGCTCTGAGGAGAAGAGGGCCAGGGCGGCTCTGAGGAGTAGAGGGCCAGGGCGGCTCTGAGGAGAAGAGGGCCAGGGCAGCTCTGAGGAGTAGAGGGCCAGGACAGCTCTGAGGAGAAGAGGGCCAGGGCAGCTCTGGGACTTGCTATCTACCGTGTCTAGATGAATCAGCGAATTTCAGTTCCAGTGAGAGATTCTGCTTCCCTATCCCCACCCCCCCAAATTTTGAGCGTAGGAGCAAAGAAGCTATAGAGGAAGACACTCCTTATCCTTCTCTGGGCATCATATACATTCACATGTATGTGCTTTCACCCATGTGCAAGCATGAACACACACACCACACTCAAGCAAAAAAAAATGTGAATGACATAAAAAGCTGAAAGACAGGGCTGGAGAGATGGCTTAGCCTTTAAGGCGTTTGCCTGCAAAGCCAAAGAGCCAATGTTCAACTCCCCAGGACCCACATAAACCAGATGCACAGGGGGCACATGCATCTGGACTTTGTGTACAGTGGCTGAAGGCCCTGATACACCCATTCTCTATCTCCTTCTCTAATAAATAAAATAATAATAATAATTTTTTTTAATTGGAAGACACAGTCCAAAAACTATACAAACATTAGAAAGAGGCAGAGCAATATGTGCGGAAGATTTACCATGGCCATGGAGAATAAATCTGAGGGCTGACCCTGAGCCCACGAAAACCATCCACATTGGATTTCAATGTGTTTAGGGTGGGGTGCTGACATTAGGAATGCTAGTGGCACAGACAGCATGCCCGAGAAGGAGCCCCAGATATAGGGGGTTGAGAATGTGAATCTTAATTGGGAAATGATCCCAGGAAGCACTGGAGGAAACTTGGGAAACGATTCAGGACAAAACCAGGAGAGAGTGGCATCATGAGCAGAGCAGCCTGTACCCACTGGGCCCCAGTGCCCTTGAGGGCCTATGGAGCACTGGGCTGGCATGTGCCAACTCAGGGAGAAGTGAGAAAAGCCACCATATGGCTGAACTCTGTTTAGACACTTAGTGTCCTAGAGCTGGCTCTTCTGGCCGAGGGAATCCCCAGCAGAGTGGTCCAGACAATGAAACCATCCTTCTGTATTAGGATGAAGAGGGCAGTGGAAAGAGAGCAGCCACACGTGACATTGCCTGCTGGGGTGTTGCTTTATTTCGAGATGAGGGACAGCTAAGCCAATCAACACAACGAACAATGCAAAAGAAGAAATAAGGAGACGTGAAGCATTTTTGTTTGTATTCTTTTGAAATTTATATTTATTGAAGATGTAGAAAGTTTTCCATTTGATAAAATATGGCAGAAAACAAATTGCTCTTGGGGATAAAGATAATAGTTTAAATATTTTAGAGAAAGCTCAAGTTTGTGTTTATCTCGGTTGGAACTGGGGCTTTCTAATTGATTGGCATCTCAGGGTTCTTCTAGCAGAGGGTCTATATCAGGAATGCTGGTTGGTGAAGAACGGGACAGTGAGTGAGCCTTTAGCAGCAAGAAGCACTAGAGCAGGTGGGGCGGCAGCAGCTGGAGATGCAGCACTGTGGCCTGCAGCAGCTGGACACACAACAGGTGGGCTGGCAGCAGCTAGAAATGCAGCAGCTGGGGCGGCAGCAGCTGGAACTACCACAACTGGAACCAGCACAGCAGGGCCTGCAGCAGCTGGAGGTGCAGCAGCTGGGACGGCAGCAGGTGGGCTGGCAACAGCTGGAGATGCAACACTGGGGCCTACAGCAGCTGGAGATGCAGCACTGGGGCCTGCAGCAGGTTGGGCGGCAGCAGCTGGAGATGCAGCACTGGGGTCTGCAGCAGGGGCGGCAGCAGCTGGAGATGCAGCAGCTGGGGCGGCAGCAGGTGGGCTGGCAGCACACAGACTGGCAGCACTGGGGCCTGCAGCAGCTGGACACACAGCAGCTGGGGCGGCAGCAGGTGGTCCTGCAGCAGGTGGTCTGCATGCAGCTGGGCTGGCAGCAGGCCTCCTGGCCACAGCCCTGCTCAGAGCAGACGGAGCCACAACAGGAGTTGACCATGGTGTCTGAGGATAGAGGATCTGTGTGGGTTTCCAAGAAGGTGGGTTGGAAGGTTTGGAAGTCTCCCTGCCCAGCATCCCCTTTTATACCCTGCTAAGGGGCTGCCGTCCTCACATGCAGCATTCTTTCCCTGTTATTGTTTGTGTTGGTAAATAGGTGATTATCAAATTAGGCAAGATTCCTTTCCTGGTTAAATGTTCAAGGTGGGTGGAAAACATGATTCCTTTTCCTGGTGTGTTAGGGCTCTGTCAGCTCTCCCTGGACCACTTCCTAAGGGTCTTTCCTGCTTTAGTTTCCCATGACATTCTGCCTCTTGGTTGTTTTTTTAAGTCATTGTCACTTTGTGTCATCCAATTGAACCCTTAGGTCATAATGACTCTTGTATTCCCATAATCAGGGACAGAAGGTAAAACTCCAGCTCATTCTTATGCTTCTTTCCTTGTGTGCCTGGTAGGTCAGAAGGTTTACATGTGAACCCCAGACCCCTGACAGCATCATTAGGACACGGTCTCCTTTCCCTTTCTGAATCATGGCCTCTCTTTCATATCTTTCAACAGGGCGTACCGAGCTTTTTAAAGAAATGAAGCTGGATGTGGTGGCACATGCCTTTAATCCCAGCACTCAGGAGGCAGAGGTAGGAGGATCGCCATGAGTTCAAGGCCACCCTGAGACTACATAGTGAGTTCCAGGTCAGCCTGGGCCACAATGAGACCCTACCTCAAAAAAAAAAAAAAACCAGAAAAGAAAGAAGAAAGAAAGAAAGAAAGAAAGAAGAAAAAATAAAGAAAGAAAGAAGAAGAAGGAAAGAAAGAAAGAAAGAAAGAAAGAAAGAAAGAAAGAAAGAAAGAAAAAGGAAGAAAGGAAGGAAGATAGAAAGAAAGAAAGCAGGCAAGCCTTTACTGTTTCCTTATCAACAGAAGCAAACTTTCAAAATTCATCCTTAGGGTTTCTTTGGGAAACTGGCTGCAGAGGTCCCCTATACCGTAACACTCAGTACCCTCAACTCTCTACTCTTGGAAAAGGTCTTCTTGGACCGGTTGTCTTTCTGGCATCATGTGGATCCACACTCTCTGTTTGAAAGACTGAGCTTCCGGGCCATGGTAGGTGACTGAGGGCTCTTGCCACTTACTGTGACATACACTCCAAACTGACTTGCTTGGCCCTTTAGATTCACTAGACTCTCCTTTATCTTAATTCATACCATTGGTCAAATTAAACTGCTCAGATTTTATTTGCCCAAAAGCAAATCAGAAGAAAATCAGAATGCATGTATTCATAATAAGGATGGAGTGACAACAGGAAAAATACAAAAAACAAACAAGAATTACGTTTGGTAGTAATAATTACAGAAACCAATTAGTTTGTCACTTTGCAGATATATTTAGCACAGTACGCATCACTCTGGGCAGATCGAGGTGTTCTTTCACTACGGATGAATGGTCTGCAACACTGTAAAATACTGATCCTCACAACTGTTTAATCAGTTTTATTTTTGTACACTATTAGTGACCTAAGTTATTTTGCTGTCCCGTTTTGTAAATCAAATGAAATTATAAAAGAGGATTCTGACAGTCGGTATTTTGTACGTATGTATATATGTTGTCCAAATAAAAGTAATAAATGATAAAAAGCAAGCAAACAAAAAAAAGAACAAATAAAACCCTTCACCTTAGCTAAGTACCACTTTTTCTAAAAATAAGGAAGGCCCCAGTTCATGAAGTGGCCCCTGTGGGCTAAGAAATAGGCAGAGATGGGGCCTGGAGAGATGGCTCAGTGGTTAAGGTGCTGCTTTCCTGCAAAGCCTGAAGACCTGGGTTCAATTCCCCAGTACCCATGTAGAACCAGATGCGTAAGGCGGCGCATGTGTCTGGAGTTTGTTTACAGTTGTTATAGGCCCTTTCTCTAGTGGCTAGAGGCACCCCCATTCATTCTCTCTCTCTCTATCTGCCTCTTCTCCCTCACCTCAAGTAAGTAAATGACATATTTTAAGAAATAAGCAGCTCTCTCCTTGCTGGCTGTTCATCTCTCCTGAACTTCCAGGCTCCTGTCCTGGTAGGATGAGGAGACCCCTGCTCCCTCGTGAGCTCCCTGCCCCCTTCTACCCCTACATGGCAGGAGTTCTCTGCACTTTCTTTTCTTTTCTCCCTAAATCCCTTTTTCATGTAGCCTTTACTGTTTCCTTATCAACAGAAGCAAACTTCCAAAATTCATCCTTAGTGTTTCTTTGGGAAACTGGCTGCAGAGGTCCCCTATACCGTAACACTCAGTACGTTCAACTCTCCACTCTTGGAAAAGGTCTTCTTGGACCTGTTGTCTTTCTGGCATCATGTGGATCCACACTCTCTGTTTGAAAGACTGAGCTTCCGGGCCATGGTAGGTGACTGAGGGCTCTTGCCACTTACTGTGACATACACTCCAAACTGACTTGCTTGGCCCTTTAGATTCACTAGACTCTCCTTTATCTTAATTCATACCATTGGTCAAATTAAACTGCTCAGATTTTATTTGCCCAAAAGCAAATCAGAAGAAAATCAGAATGCATGTATTCGTAATAAGGATGGAGTGACAACAGGAAAAATACAAAAAACAAACAAGAATTACGTTTGGTAGTAATAATTACAGAAACCAATTAGTTTGTCATTTTGCAGATAGATTTAGCACAGTACGCATCACTCTGGGCAGATCGAGGTGTTCTTTCACTACGGATGAATGGTCTGCAACACTGTAAAATACTGATCCTCACAACTCTTTAATCAGTTTTATTTTTGTACACTATTAGTGACCTAAGTTATTTTGCTGTCCCGTTTTGTAAATCAAATGAAATTATAAAAAGAGGATTCTGACAGTCGGTATTTTGTACGTATGTATATATGTTGTCCAAATAAAAGTAATAAATGATAAAAAGCAAGCAAACAAAAAAAAAGAACAAATAAAACCCTTCACCTTAGCTAAGTACCACTTTTTCTAAAAATAAGGAAGGCCCCAGTTCATGAAGTGGCCCCTGTGGGCTAAGAAATAGGCAGAGATGGGGCCTGGAGAGATGGCTCAGTGGTTAAGGTGCTGCTTTCCTGCAAAGCCTGAAGACCTGGGTTCAATTCCCCAGTACCCATGTAGAACCAGATGCGTAAGGCGGCGCATGTGTCTGGAGTTTGTTTACAGTTGTTATAGGCCCTTTCTCTAGTGGCTAGAGGCACCCCCATTCATTCTCTCTCTCTCTCTATCTGCCTCTTCTCCCTCACCTCAAGTAAGTAAATGACATATTTTAAGAAATAAGCAGCTCTCTCCTTGCTGGCTGTTCATCTCTCCTGAACTTCCAGGCTCCTGTCCTGGTAGGATGAGGGGAGACCCCTGCTCCCTCGTGAGCTCCCTGCCCCCTCCCACCCCCTACATGGCAGGAGTTCTCTGCACTTTCTTTTCTTTTCTCCCTAAATCCCTTTTTCATGTTTCAAGGCTCATGTTTGTTCTCCCACATGGGAAACAATTTAGAAAAATTTAGAAAACAAATTTTTACTAATTTTTAAAACTATTTATTTATGCAAAGAAACCACAAATGCATGTGTCACCATGTGCATCTGGCTTTACATGGGTACTGGGGAATCAAACCTGGGTCCTTAGGCTTCTCAGGCAAGCACCTAAACTTCTAAGCCATCTCTCCAGCCCTTTAATCCCAGCACTCCTTTAATCCCAGCACTTGGGAGGCAGAGGTAGGAGGATCACTGTAAGTTCAAGTCCATCCTGAGACTACATAGTGACTTCCAGGTCAGCCTGGGCTAGAGCGAGACTCCACCTCAAAAAAACAAAAACAAAAAACAAAACAAAACAAAAACAGCAGAAAAGACATCAGTCTATGCATGCCCTTTTAGGTTCCACTCACCTTCTACTGAAGCTGAATCAGTAATTAACATGTGGGCCTTTCTAATAAACTAGTCCAGTGAACTATCCCTCTCTTATTTCCTATAGTATTAGGGAGTGAATAATTGCTTTTGCTATACAATTTTTTCTCTTAACCTGTTTTTTTCCTTGGGCTTTTTAAAATGCTATGAGAAAATTGGAAATGGGCTGGACACAGTTGACATTTGAAGACATCATCCGGGAACTCGGCTATGTTTGCGCCTGGGCACATGGAGTTAGTACATATTTGAAAGCTTGGCAGACAAAGCCAACTTGTCTTGTCAGGTGTCACTTACATTGTGTCAGCAATGTAGATAGCTGACATGTACTGCCATGAGGTCTTCTTAATTTCTTAATGATAGTATGACATAAATAGAGACACAAATCACTGTGTTTAACGGAAGGAGAACGAGCCATAATTTGAAGTCAATGATGTTACTTTATAGTAAAAAAATGCACTCATTTAAGTATTTCAGAAAATGCTGAACAGTATGAAGTGACATATGTAATCAGAGAAATTTGTAAAGTAACAGCAATGTCCACATTCCATTGGTGGAATTTTGTTTTGTTTTCAAGAATACCTTCAGATGTTTCTTATGTACTCTTTCTTTTTAGTTTTTGCAAAAACTCTTCAGTTAGACTTGAATGCTTCACTGTTCTTTGACAGTTTGACAAAAAAAAAAAAAAAAAAAAAAAACAACCATGTATACTGGAGTATATATTGAATATATCTGTTTCTCAAGCAAATTGCTCAATCGTTTTCTTTGTTGTGTCCTCCAAGTTTGGTATCAGGCTAATATTAGATTCATAGAACAAGTTTGATAGCAGTCCTTCTCTTTCTCTTTTATGGAACCATTGCTTTCATTCTCTCTCTCTCTTTTTGAGTTGAAATTTTGGTTTTTTTTTATTATTATTTTGAGAATCTGTTTACTTATTTGACACAACACACACACAGAGGCAGATAGAAAAAAAAGGGGCTCAACAGGGACTCTAGCCATGGCAAATTAACTCCAGATGAATGCACTTTACGTGGGTACTGGGAAATCAAATTTAGGTCATTAGGCTTAGTAGACAAGGGCCTTAATCACTAAGCAATCCCTCCAGCCCATCATCTTAATTTTTTTTTTTTTTTGAGGTATGATTTCTTTCTAGCCCAAACTGACCTGGAATTTACTCTGTAGTCCCAGGCTGGCCTCAAACTCACAGCAATCCTCCTACCTGTGCCTCCTGAGTGCCGGGATTAAAGGTGTGCACCACCACACCCGGCTGGTTTTAGTTCTTTTATGAAGACTTGTTAGAAGCCAGCAGTGAGTACTTCTGAGGTTTTCCTGCTTGGAGATTCTTGATTGGTGCTCACTTTTCTGGCTTATTATAGATCTTCTTAAGTTGTTGATTTTCTCATGGTTTAATTTTACTAACTCATATATGTATAACAATACCTTCTTTTCTTCTAGATTTCCTAAATTATTGGAATATAAATTTTCAAAATATTCCCGGATGGTCCTCTACATTTCAGTGTTATAATATGACTTTTCATATATAATTTGGTTAGCTTAAGCATTCTGTTTGTTTTGATTACTTTGGCTAGGTTTTTTGAAGAGCCCACTCATCATTTCATTGATTACTTGTGTTGCTTGGGATCCTCAGGGTGACTTTAATGGCTCTGCAAGGCAAATCACATAGACAATTACACATTTTCCCACTGTATTTATCTAATAATTTTTTAAATTATTTTTTATTTATTTTTGGAGAGAGAGACACAGAGAGATAGACAGAGAGGGAGAGGGAGACAGAGATAGGCGCGCCAACAGTCTCAGCTGCTATGAACGAAATCCAGATGTGTGCGCCCCCTTGTGGGCAAGTGCGGCATTGTGCCCTTGCCTCACTTTGCATCTGGCTAAACGTGGGACCTGGAGATTGGAACCGCTGGAGATTGGAACTGGGGTTCTTAGGCTTAGCAGGCAGGCGCCTTAGCAGATAAGCCATCTCTCCAGCCCTATCTAATAATTTTTTTAAAAAATATATCAATTATTGGGCTGGAGAGATTGCTCCCCGGTTAAGGCACTTGCTTGAAAATCCTAACAAACCAGGCTCAATTCCTCAGTACCCACGTAAAGCCAGATGCACAGTGGCACATGCACCGGGCATGTGTTTGCAGTGGCTAGAGGCTCTGGCATGCCCAATCTCTCACTCTCTCCCTCTCTGTGTGTGTGTGTGTGTGTGTGTGTCTTCTCTATCTCCTCTCCATGCTTGCAAATAAATAAATGAAAGTATTTTTTAAAATATTATTTACTTTAGAAAGAGGTTGAGAGAGAGAGTGGAGGGAGAAAGAGAATGAACATGCCAGGGCCTTTTGTGACTGAAAATAAATTCCAAACATATGAGCCATTTTGTGCATCTGCCGAGTGCTGGAGAGTCAAATTCAGGCCGGCAGGCTTGGCAAGCAAGCACCTTTAACCACTGAGCCAACACCCCAGGCCCTCTAGTTCATTTTCACTAATGAATTGGAGTGATCTGAGAGGAGAAGTGGGGAGAGGGGTAGAAGATATCATGCTATGCCTATGTCATCTTTGATTCTAGTGGTCCCCCATCCTTAAACTTATATGAGCCCACAGTGTGGGTGGCTCACACTGTTCATTTGCTCTGTTCTCCAGCTACAGGTCCCACTTTCTCTAGATACGTCTGCCCTATCTGCATCCTCTCCTCTCTCTCCCAGTGGCCATGTCTAGTGCGACCTGAGTAGCAGTGCAGCCACCTTGCCTCTAATAGAGGTAGTGCTAGGGTCCAGTGCATACTCCACAACTTCCTAGGGTCAAATGAGGTGAAATTCACTGAGACCACATTTTTTTCCTACTACTCTAATGTTCTTTAAGTTTCTTCCAGGTTTTTTCTGTGAGTATGTCCTTCAAAAGTCAAGCTGTCTTTCAATGGCTGAGATGTGCAAGAAGGGGCTTGAACACTCCCTCTTAATCTTAGTCAGAGAACATCCACAAAGTCCTTATTCTAAGGAACTATTCTCCTGTTTTGGAATGAAGAGTGCCGAGGGAAAAGAACTAGCACACATGAAATCACTGCTTAGGGCCTTTCTCATTTGTTAGAAATAAACTGCAGATAACTACAGGATGGAAAAATGACAAGACAGAATACCTTTATATGTGTATGTCCACAAAATTCAGATTTATTTAAGTCATCAAAATAGCTGAAATGGAGGAAACATGACAGAGAACAAATATTTCCACAGGGATAATATGACCGAAGGAAGCTAGAGGAAATTCAAAGTTTGTTTTGGGAAGAGCTACGAAACTAGTAAGAGAGGGGAAACAGATATTGTAGGCAGAGCCAATGTATTAATCAGATGGATTCAAGCTCTATACATGTCCTCTTGGGAGTCTGCTCACGGATGGTCTAAGTCAGGGTTGCTGGTTGACCAAGGATGGGAGCGAGTAAGCGCTCAGCAGCAAGAACAACTAGCACATGCTGGGCAGCAGCCCGTGGACACACAGCAGGTGGGCTGGCAGCAGCTGGAGATGCAGCACTGGGGCCTGCAACAGCTGGACACACAGCAAGTAGGGCGGCAGCAGGTGGGCCGGCAACAGGAAGGCCTGCAGCAGCTAGAAATGCAGCAGCTGGGCCTACAGCAGCTGGATCCACCACAGCTGGATCCACCGCAGCAGGGGCGGCAACAGCTGGAGATGCAGCACTGGGGCCTGCAGCAGATGGGGCGGCAGCAGCTGGAGATGCAGCACTGGGGTCTGCAGCAGGGGCGGCAGCAGCTGGAGATGCAGCAGCTGGGGCGGCAGCAGGTGGGCTGGCAGCACACAGACTGGCAGCACTGGGGCCTGCAGCAGCTGGACACACAGCAGCTGGGGCGGCAGCAGGTGGTCCTGCAGCAGGTGGTCTGCATGCAGCTGGGCTGGCAGCAGGCCTCCTGGCCACAGCCCTGCTCAGAGCAGACGGAGCCACAACAGGAGTTGCACATGGTGTCTGAGGATGGAGGATCTGGGTGGGTTTCCAAGAAGGTGGGTTGGAAGGTTTGGAAGTCTCCCTGCCCAGCATCCCCTTTTATACCCTGCTAAGGGGCTGCTGTCCTCACATGCAGTGGTCTTTCCTTGCTATTGTTTGTGTTGATACATATGTGATTATTTAATTAAGCAAGACTTTTTTTCCTGGTTACATTTCCAGAGTGGATAGAAACACGATTTCTTTTCCTGTTACATTAAGGAGTCATCTGTCAGCTCTTCCTGACTCATCATGAGACCAGTCACATGACACTCTGCCTTTTGTACTATGTGCTTCAGTCTCAGTGTGCACCATACTACCATGCCTGTCTTGGGGTGATGGTGATTCTTGTAGCCATGATTGTTTCTCCTCACCCAGGAGGTTAAAGCCATGCTTCAGTGATAGTCCATCTGTTATGGATCAGGTTGAAGGAGGAGGCTTGAACGTGAAACACAGGGCTCCTGGCATGAGAACAAGAAGGCCCCTGGGACAGACATAGCACCCATTTTTTTTTAGACCTCTTCATGGGGAAACATAGACTATTTTCAGATAGAATATTAAGTCATGCAATTTTGATGTTATTTTTTTTCCCCAAGACACAAACCTCCCAAAACTTACTTTTACAGCCTCTTGAGGGAAGTTGGTTGCTAAGTTCAGCTACACCATGAGGTTCAGGTCCCTCAGCTCTCTTCTCTGGGGAGTCGATTTTCTCTCTTTGACTTCCTGTCTTTCTGGCTTCGACAGGTCATACTGAGACATTTCTTCTGTCCCCAGACTTTACTTTCTTATCCATGTCACACTACTTTGTGCTTTTGCCTGTTATTCTAACTCACTCTGTCCTGCTGGCTTGCTGGCCCTTTAAGGTTTTGTAGTCTTTGGGGCTTCATTATCTGAGTTGTTGGCCAGAGTTCACTCTTTCGTTCTTTATTTTCCCCAAACAAGAGACAGATAGAAAAGGGGTAGAAAGAAAACAGATTTCTAGATAAAAGGGCCTCCACCTTTTTTTTTCCTTTGTGAAAACATAGTAAATGCTTAAATGATGAAAAAGGTTTGTAATTCAATGGCTGACAACTTTTCAGGAAATGGGGAGTGTGCTGATAGTCCTTTCACTAGAATGTATATTCGCTTCCTCTGGGAAACTGAGGCATAAAGTCATGACTTTGGGACTGAGGAGATGGCTCAGAGGTTAAGAGTACTTCCTGTGTAAGCATGAAGGGCTGAGATGCCCAAGACTGTTCACATCCTAGCACTCACTTCAGACTATGCGGAACGGAGATTGGAGAATCGCTGTGGCAGCTCTGGGTTGAGTAAGAGACTTTATCTCAAGAAAACAGGCAGATGAGTGACAAGAAGAGAACCTCAGATATTCTCCTCTCATCTCTGCACACATGTCCCTGAAGCATGCACATCTTCATTCATGTGTACACACTACACATACTACACCATTACATTTGCACATACACACACACATGGGCACATATCAAAGAAAAAAATACATCTTTATACCATGTTCCTCCAGTTATGTGTCAAGGTTCACTTTTTTTGGGTTGGTCTTTGGACAACTTTTTTTTTTATTTTAGAGAGAGTGAGACACAGAGAGACAGACAGAGAGAGGGAGAATTGGCACTCCAGGGCCTCAGCCACTGAAATCGAATTTCAGATGCTTGCGCCACCTAGTGGGCATGTGCCACCTTGTGCTTGTCTCACCTTTGTGTGTCTGGCTTACATGGGATGTGGAGAGTTGAACCTGGGTCCTTAGGCTTCACAGACAAGCGCCTTAACTGCTAAGCCATCTCTCCAGCCCATGGACAACTCTCTGTGAGAACAGCTAGGACACATATCTCCACACTATTCACAGTCTTTCCATAAGCTGTTTTCTTCAGAATACCTGGGGACTAAAAAGTTAGGAAAGTGAATATGCTGAATGGTAGACTCATGGCCCATATGCTTTAGACATACCTGCTTTAGAGACCAGCTCTAACAGAGAAGACATTGGAGGCACTTAAAAAAAAAAAAAAAAAAAAAAAAGGTTATTCGTTCAGACTGGTACACTTGGTTTGCAAGAATAAGTATATAGAAAATGTTTAGAAGCATTCTTTCAAATAGCATATATACCTAAGGTTGTGTCCACCCTCACACCTTTTCACCAGGCATCATATTATTATCATTGGCATGCTATGTCTCAAATTTGGAAGAGAAATGGGCTGACCCGGGTGTGATGGCACATGCCAATAATCCCATAGCACTCGCAAGGCTGAAGTATGGGGATTGCTCCAAGTTCAAGGCCAGTCTGGGCTACTTAGTGAATTTGAGGCCAGCCTGGATTCCATAGCAAGACCTTCTCCCTCACAAACAAAAAAAAGAAAAGAAAAGAAAAGAAAAGAAAAGAAAAGAAAAGAAAAGAAAAAGAAAAAGAAAAAGAAAAAAAGAAAAACTGAGTTACCAACTGTTGGTAAAGAAATAGTCACTCTGTCGTACAACTATGACAGACTGAAGCAATCATAATGACAAATCAAATTGTTAGTTCCTCCTAGACGACTATAGTGACCTCAGTGTCAGGTCACACTGTCAGCCATTTTCTGATATGAAACCCTGCGGAAACTCTTGCATGCAAATATTGATACATCCATGGAAGTGTGATATTTACTAGGAAGCGGAAGTCATTCTCTTCACTAAATCTCTTAAAAATTCACATCTTAAAAGTTCATTTAATTTCAGACCATGGAAGAAGAATGGAAACACATAGGGGTTTATGCAAAGTATGATAACGGCATCATGATCCATGAGCAACCAATAGAAAAATGTGGAAACAGCTTCAAGGAAAGAAAATTGGAGTAAAGCAATGACAGTAGGGCATGGGGTGCACTGTGTGAGAGACTTGCTCCAAATGACTGTGGGGGATTAGAAAAGGATAAGCAGGTGTCCTGTAGAACAAACCATGTAGCTCATCATGGGACTCTGGTTTATGGAATGGGTTGTTCTGTAGTCATCAGTGGATGTACTTATGTAGGAGATGATGTTACTGAGGGTAGATGCAAGAACCAGATGGAGGAGAATGGACGCAACAACTCTGGAATTGCCTTTCTGTTCTCAGCCTCTTAGAGTCCCAGTAAAGTGAATTGTGATGCTCTTTAGCTCTTAGCCCATTTCTACTTCTGTCCTGGGCCATTAGTTCCAGATTTACACAGCCAGGATAGATAACAACCTGAGCTCATGATGATCTGACCCTACCTGGAGCACTGCCCAGTGTCCTGAGCCTGCACTGTGTGCTGGCTCTCAAGAATATTAATATGGCCTTTATTAAAACACTGCACCTTGGGCTGGAGAGATGGCTTAGCGGTTAAGGCGCCTGCCTCCTAAGCCTAAGAACGCTGGTTCCAATCTCCAGCGGTTCCAATCTTCAGGTCCCACGTTTAGCCAGATGCAAAGTGACGCAAGTGCACAATGCTGCACTTGACCACAAGGGGGTGCACACATCTGGATTTCATTCACAGCAGCTGAGAGGCTGCTGGTGTGCCCATCTTTATCTGTCTTCCTCTTCCTCACTCTCACTCTCTGTCTCTCTCTCTGTCTCTCTCTGTGTCTCTCTCTCCAAAAAAAAAAAAAAAAAAAAAAACTGCACCTTTCCCCCATCAGAGAAAGATGAGGGATAAAAGAACAATATTGAACCCATCGTAATTTTGACATGGATGATAGAGGAGGGCAAAAAACAAAAAAACAAATGAGACACCAAAACAGAAGAGGAACAACATGGAGAGAAGAGGGATTCAATGGAATGGAGATGGAAGGGACTAAAGAGAGGAAATAATGGGAGGCAATCATGCTCAAATTATATTATGTTCAATTATTAAAATTATTGATAAACATGAACTTTCCAAGTTGTTGAGAGCAAAGACCTGGGTGAGCCCCACTATAAAATATGTTAACTCTAAGATTTCCAGAAAAATATTGCATTTTAGGAAAAGAATGGCCTATGAGGGTACTGATAGGTAGTACCCACATATGACTCAGTGGAGATCACAATTATTTGGATTAACCATCTGTAATTTTCCTTCATGATGTATATGTACAGTATGTGTGTACTGAAGTTTTTGTGGGTGCCCTACCTCCTACCTTTGGATAAACCTATATTTATTTTTTGTGATTTATTCTAGTGCTTTAACATTTTCATTTTTTAGATTCATTGGGACATAATTTACAAATATTATTGTGTGTATTTAAGGTATACACTGTGATTTTGAATCTAGGTATATATTATAAAATGTTGCCACAGTCAAAGTATTTACTAACATGATTCTAGCTCTCTCTCTCTCTCTCTCTCTCTCTCGTGTGTGAGAGATAATATTTCAGATTTACTTCAGCAAATTTCAGGTATGTAATTTTTGCACTTAGCAACTATAGTTATGCTACACATTACATCCCTAGAACTTATTGATCTTATAATTAACTTTTTGTGTGTGTCCTGAAGCATACAGTAATGTAATTGGAAAGATTAATGGCTGCATTGTGGCATTTTCAACATAACATATACATGGCATATTTCAATCATATTCACCCTATCTATTACTCCTTGTACCTCTCCCCCTTTGTATTGCCCCAAAATCTCCCTTTTATTATTTTTTGACTTTCATGCCTTCTTTTCCCCTCTAAATTCCAATGCAGTAATTGTCATTCTGAATCTAGCTTTTCTTTTAATAGGTTTTTAAAAAAAAATGTTTATTTTTATTTATTTATTTGAGAGGGACAGAGAAAGAAAGAGGCAGGGAGAAAGAGAATGGGTGCACGCCAGGGCCTCCAGCCACTGCAAATGAACTCCAGATACATGTGCCACCTTGTGCATCTGGCTTACATGGGTCCTAGGGGAATCAAACCTCGAACCGGGGTCCTTAGGCTTCACAGGCAAGCACTTAACCACTAAGCCATCTCTCCAGCCCCTTAATAGGATTTAAATATGCAAGTGGAGAGATAGGAGAAAGAATGGGCATGCCAGGCACTCTGGCCACCGCAAACCAACCCCAGATGTACACGCCACTTGGTGCATCTGGCTGTAGGTGCTTCGTGGTTACTGAGAAGTTGAACCTGGGCTGGCAGATTTTTCAAGTAGTGCCTTTTGCCACTGAACCATCTGTTCAGCCCATGCATTTTTTTAAATCTTCATCATGTCCCAGAGTTCTTGGAAATTGCTGTCATGCAGTTTATTTTTATTTATGAAAGCCTGAATATCCTGGTTCCTGTTGCTTGTCTTCAATCCCTGATGGTCTTTCTTCTGGGTGACTCCTCTGTATCTTCTGATTTGATTTTTGATCACATTTATATTTGCTGTTTCTTCTTCAAAAGTCTCAGTTTCCCTGCTGAAATTTTCATCCATGTGGCTGAACACCAAACTTTCACAATCTGAGCCCATGGCTGCCCAAACTTCTCAGCACACCTACACTTGACCCAACCCCCTCCAATGGCTGCCTTAGGTGGTCATTTCCCACTCCACACTCTGGTGGGGGGTTCTCAGGCTCCCTGAGTTGGGATAGCTCAACCTCAGACAATAGACCCCCACACCACCCATGTGGTCATCTATATCCAGTACTCTGCAACGGGGGACAACACCATGGATCTCTTCTCTAATGCTCACCTGCCATGAGGGAGGAGTTACTGCTACCCCAAATTCCCCCACTCCATTGAAGGGTTTCTAGAACTGTTGGCTTGGCCTGTGGCTAGACGGCCAGTCTGCCTCCACCAGACTGTGGTTAAGCCTTTGGCTTTCCCTTCCTCCCTGGAAAGCTGTGGCCTGGAGTTGTGGGCAGTTTCCTGCTTTTCTCTGCAGAGCCTTCCTGATCTCCCCACGGTTTTAGTGTGCTCTATCACCCCTTTCATGATCCCCCATGCTCCTGCTCTCCCTTTCGCTTTCTCGTTCCTGATGGCTGAATGAAACCCCATTGCACCTATATTCATGCTTTGTAATCTGCTGTTCTGTGGGAGGGTTACACAGGCTGGTTTTCCTTGCTTTTCAGCTGTCCTTTCAGCTTTTTCGTGGGCCCCAATGTTCCTGACTTTGCTGCCATCTTTTCTTTTTTTAATTTGGCAAAGGGGATTTATTGAAAAACAGGTAAAAAACTCCCAAAACGTCAGGGCAAGAATGCTTCAGATTTTCACCAGCATCCAAAGAAAAGAAAGATAGGACATAAAGGAAAAGTTACACTTCTGGAGTTAGAACTCAACAAAAGCGGGCGGGCTCCAACAGTGAGGGTCTGTGAGGGACTGTGGGCTTCCATCTTTAAGTTGTGCATTTGCTACATTGCCATGCTGAACCGCAGCATTTCACTGTAGGCTCTTAAAACTCTAGGTGTGTTTTGCAGTGATCACAGAAGCAATAAAGAACAGAGAGAAGGCTGGAGAGATGGCTTAGCAGTCAAGGCACCTGCCTGCTAAACCTAAGAACACTGGTTCCAATCTCCAGGTCCCACGTTTAGCCAGATGCAAAGTGACGCAAGGGTGCAATGCCACATTTGACCACAAGGGGGCGCACACATCTGGATTTCATTCATAGCAGCTGAGAGGCTGCTGGCGTGCCCATCTCTGTCTGTCTTCCTCTCCTCCCCCCTCTCTGTCTCTCTCTGTGTCTCTCTCCAAAAAAAAAAAAAAAGGTCCAGACCCTTCCCCAGACCTTTGCTTCAGCCCTCCTGCCTAAGCCTCTGGTGTCTTCTGTTCCACATCAAGTTGTGCTCCCGCCCCCCTCTTCACAAGGCATTTCTCACTTGTCTCACTTGTGTAACAGTTACAAGGCATGTGTCTTTGTAGAATGTTCTCTTGTAAAACGAATCCATGCACAGCCTTGGGTTTGTGAGTCAGCATTTGATGGTAGGAGCAAGATTCAAAGTACTTATAGAAGCAGCAGTTTAAGTCACCAGCTAATCAGAAGGGACATCAGGCTACGCTATAGAGCAGGACTCTGAAGCCCCTTTAGAGGTTCTTGGCAGCAAAGTCATAAATAAATCAGCAAAAGTGGAGCGGATTGATCTTGGAGTCAGGTGGGTAGAGAATTAGTAAGAACTCAGGGAAGTTGAACGTATATGTGGACACGTCCTCGGCCTTCCCCCTGCCTCACACCAGTTATCAAAACCAAGTATCCAACCACTGCCCTGGAAGAAGCTGGTTTCCTTGGGCTAGGGAAATGGCTTAGCGGTTAAGGCATTTGTCTGCGAAGCCTAAGGACCCCGGTTCAATTCCCCAGAACCCACATAAGCCAGATGCACAAGGGGGAGGAGCATGCGTCTGGAGTTCGTTTGCAGTGGCTGGAGGCCCTGGCATGCCCATTCTCTCTCTCTGCCTCTTCCTCTACCTCTCTCTTAAACAAATAAATAAATAAATAAAATATTTTTTTAAAAAAGAAGCTAGTTTCCACAGAGAATTCTCAGTTTACAGCTCCCACAAGAAGGACTGCCTTCGAAGGTCCCCAGCTCTGAGAAGCGTAAGAACTGAGTCTTCATCAGTCACTGGTGACAATGAGGTGGCTTTAACCATGCACAGAAGCACTCCCTGCTGTCACCACCAGGTAACAGTACCAGGCTCCAGCTTGTCCCTGGAGGAGTTTGACTGTTTACTTTCTAGGCCTCTAACTCCCTTGCATCTGGGAACCAACAGCACAGATAATTAGCCATACGTCTGCATGGTGCCACCACACCCACAAAACCAAGCGCAAGGAGTTTGATCACACACCACACATCAAGCACTGGCAACTTTTATAGCTCCCATCAAAGGGACTGGCTCCTGGATTGAAGATTCCCAGGGACCACAGGGATCAGAGGTGATTTCAAGGAGGCTCCAGAGCACTGCCAGTGTTTATTTCTCTGTTTCAATGCAGGCTCAGCAGACAAAGGTACAGTCCCAAGTTTTGTCACTGGAAGGGAACTGATTTCATATCTAAAACCCCAAATCACCCAGCTGTTCCCCAAGTATTAGGCTTTTACTTCGACTTCACCTTGGAGCTGATGGGGCCATAAATTCGTGTACTTTGAGAGCAGGAATAACAGCAAGTGAGTGGGCACTTCCCATCACCCCTTCCCCTAGCTCTCTCCAGAGACTGATCCCGCCAGGTTGCTCATCTGCTGTGGGAAGCCATGCTGGCTTCGTCAGGCTTTGCCACGTCAGCTTGTTTACTGCTTTTGTATCCTAATCGTTCTGCGCATGAGCATATGACATTATCCTAATATGGCTGCTCACCTATCCCGATTGGGTGATGCATTATCGTCCGATGAGACCTAAGCCAATCAGATGACGTTGCACGTCCACATCATCACGAGTATATAAGCTTGGCGCTCCATAGGGTCGGGGTTCTTCTCTCTTTCAGCTTGGAGCTCCCAATAAAGTGTGCTTGAGAAGAATCCTGTTGTTGTCGTTCTTCCTGCTGGCGGGACGGGCGCAACAATCTGCAAAAGCTGATGGGAGCCAATATTCAAGCATTTGGCATTCAGTAGGGGAGTAAGAGAGAAAACACCCTGTTGCAAGAGTGAGGTCTGAGAAAGTAGGAAGGTGCTTGCCTTACATCCTCGCCTCGGCTTAGTGTTGAGTGTGTTCAGGCTTATCTCTGGGGAGATAAGAAAGTGAGATAAATACACAATAGCCCAGTGTTCCAACTGTTCCTTTCTCAATGAATTTTCATTTATTTGCGTGCGTGGGGGAGGGGGGCACTACAGCCTCTTGCCACTGCAAACTAACACCAGATGCTTGTGCCACTTTTTGCATTTGGTCTACACGAGTGGCTTGGGAATTGGACTCGGGCCATCAGTCTTTTCCAGCAAGCACCTTTATCTGCTGAGCCATCTTTCCAGCTCCTTTAGTTGCTCAAGTATCTAGGTTCTGTCTCACATACTGGGACACTAATATTTATGGAACACTTGAATTTTCTGAGCGCTATTAAAAATAGAAACAAAAATTTGGACAGTGTCAAGGTTGAGAGGCACCAGTATTTGCTTTCCAGTTGCTGGTGACGTTCAAGTCCCACGTGAGGCCAGTCCAGAAACGCTGGTAGAGGAGGCTGCTTTTCTTTATGCATGGAAGCCAACACAGACAGTCTGCAAAGACGAATAAAGAAGAAAATAGGTTCCAAATAAAAGAACAAGATAAATCTCTAGTAAATCATAAAAATCTTAAAAGTACTATATTTAAATATTATTTATTTATTTATTTGCAAGCAGAGAGAGAGACAGAGAGGGAGAAAGAAAGAGAGAATGGGCATGCCAGGGCCTTCAGCTGCTGCAAACAAATCTCAGATGCATGCACCACTTTGTGCATCTGGCTTTATGTGAGTACTGGGAAATAAAACTCGGGTTGTTGGGTTTTTGTAGGCAAGCACCTTAACCACTGAGATATGTCTCCAGCTCAAAACTACTATATTTAAAACAGCTATAACTTAATTGTGTTCAGGATATATAATACAAACATATATAAACTGGGACATCAAAAGCATGTATTGTAAAGGGAGAAGAGGCAAAAGGAGAGGGTTCATGTATGTAAGTGAAATTGTTATCAGAAAAGATTGTTTAAATTATGAGATATTTTATATTATTATGCAAAGATCTACAGAGACTACACAAAAGAAAGGGACCGTAACCTTCAATATCCAAAATACAACAAAACAACAAGAGCAAAAAAGAAAACAAAAACAAACAAACAAACAAAAAAAAGAAGATAGCAAGGAAGAAAGAGCTGAACAAAAGACCAGACAAAACACTTAACAAAATAGTAAAAATAAATCCTTTCCTATTAATAGTTACATTAGGTACAAATACACTAAATTCCCTTGAAAAAAGTACAACAGGGCTGGAGAGATGGCTTAGAGGTTAAGGCACATGCCCATGAAACCTACGAACCCCATTTTGATTCTCCAGGTCCCACGTAAGCCAGATGCACATGGTAGCACATGCATCTGGAGTTCATTTGCAGTGGCTAGAGGCCCTGGCACACCCATTCTCACTTTCTCTCTCTCTCTCTAATAAATAAATAAAATAAATAAAAGATTTTAAAATAAAATCTTTTTTTTAAAGTACAACAGAGTTGGAAAGATGACTCAGTTATTAAAATGCTTGCTACACAAGCATGAGGACCTGAATTTGGATCCCAAGCACCCATGTAAATGGTGGGCATGGCAGCATATGCCTGTAATCCCAGCACTTGGGAGGCAGAGACAGAGGATCTTTGGGGCATGCTAGCTGGCTAGACGAGCCATATTGGTGAGTTCTGGGTTCAGTGAGAGACCCTGAATAAGTGGAAAGCTATTGAGGAAGACCTGAGGTTTTCCTCTGGCTTCCACATGCATGAGCATATACATGTACATGCACCTGCACACATATGTGTGCCCACACACTTACAACCATACATAGACACCACACGCACACATACATTTGCAAAAAAAAAAATGGTACACAGCAGCTGAATGTATTTTAATAGCTTTAAAATTTTTTATTTATATTTATTTATTTATTTATTTGACAGAGAGAGAAAGAGAGAGAGAGAATGGGCGCCCCAGGGCCTTTAGCCACTGCAAACGAACTCCAGACACGTGCACCCCCTTGTGCATCTGGCTAAAGTGGGTTCTGGGGAATCGAACATAGGTCCTTTGGCTTTGCAGGTAAATGTCTTAACTACTGAGCCATCCCTCCAGCTCTGAATGTATTTTTTTAAATCAATGTTCAACAATGTGCTTTCTACAAGAAACTCACTGTAGGGCTGGAGAGATGGCTCAGCAGTGTAGGTGCTTGCCTGCAAAGCCTAAGGACCCAGGTTCAGTTCACCAGTACCCACATAAAGCCAGATGCACGAGGTGATACATGCATCTGGAGTTTCATATATAGCCACTTAGAAGCCCTGGTGTGCCCATTCTCTCTCTCTAATAAATAAATAAAATTTATATTAAAAAAAAAAGAAAAGAAACTCACTGTTGCTCCAAGGTCACTTATGAGCTAAAAAGGGAAGTGGAGGAAAAGGGGCTTTCACATAAATTAAAATCAAAATACAGCAGTCATAGCTATAGTTATATCAGACAAAGTAGACTTGAAGCCAAAATGTGTTTCCAGAAGGCAGCTGTACTACTCCACACTTGCAGCCTCCATTGCCTATGAGGCTGAGGAGGAGTGTCATTTGAGCTAAGAGTTCAGTACTAATTTGAACAACATGAAAAGACCCTGTTTCTTACCAAAAAAAAAAAAAAAAAAAAAAACACCTAAACTAAACTTGTCTTTCACAATAATGGTCATTACGTAAAGATTAGAGGATCAACTCAAAATAAAGATTAAATAAATATATAAATATATATATGCCTAAGCGTACAAAACAGACATTGAGAGATCAGAAGGTAAAAGTAGATGCCAATACAACGGATAGAACATGTAAACAGAAAATCAACACAGAAATGAGAGCCACACAAGCCTTCAGACTAAAGGGATCTAGCAGACATCAGAAGAATATACCTTCTTCTTCTTCTTTTTAAATTAAAATTAGCAGGGTGTGATGCCATGCCTACCTTTATTTTTACTATATTTTATTTATTTATTTAAGAGAAAGAAAGAGGCAGAGAGAGATAGAATGGGCATACCAGGGCCTTCAGCCGCTGCAAACGAACTCCAGATGAATGCCAGATGAATGCGCCACCTTGTACATCTGACTTACGTAGGGTCCTGGGGAATTGAGCCTTGAACTGGGGTCTTTGGACTTCACAGGCAAGCACTTAACCGCTAAGCCATCTCTCCAGCCCTGTACCTTTCTCTTAAGCACACAAGGAACAGTGCCTGGAATAAGTCATGTAAAGTCACAAAATAAATCTTAACAAATCTAAGATCAAAATCATATCAAGTCATTTTCTAACTGTAATGAATTAAATTCAGAAATTAAAAACAGCAAATGTGAAAATTAACAAATTTGTGGAAATAAGCACTCTTTTTAAAAAATCAAAACAAAATATCAAAACTTATGAGATACAGGAAAAGCAATTTCAGGAGAAAATTTTAGAATGGGCAATGTCTACATTAAAAGGGATAAAGAGGGCTGGAGAGAGAACTCAACAGTTAAAGTTGCATGCTTGCAAACCTTGCCAGTCCTAGTTCAATTCCCTAGTACCCACATAAAACCAAATGCACAAAGTGGCTCATGCATCTGGAGTTTCTTTGCAGTGGCAAGAGGCCCGTGTGCACCCACATTCATTCTCTCTCTCTCTCTCTCCTTTCCTATCAAATAAAAATTTTTTTTAATTACGAAAAGAAGCTAAGTGTAGTGATGCACACATGTAATCGCAGCACTTAGAAGGCTGAGATTGGAGGATTGTGAATTTGAGGCCAGCCTTCACTACAGAGAGAGAGAACTTGACTCAAAAGCCAAAGCAAAACAAACTAAAGATAAACAGAAGGGGGGGAGAGGGTGGAGCTTTAAGGCTGGGCATGCTAATGTACGTCTGGGATGCCAGTAGCTGGTATCAGAAGTAGGAGGCTCTTGAGTTTAAAGGCCAGCCTGGGCTGCACAGTAAGACCCTGTGTCAAAGAAAACCAAAGGAAGCATGAGATTCTTAAAGTGGAATTATTGGGTTAGGAATCTTTTTTTGTTGTTGCTTTTGAAACAAGCTCTCGCCCTACGACCACCTCTCCAGCCCCCATTGTATGCTTTGACTGACGTAGAAAATTTTAATTTTCTTTATTAAGATCATAGAAATGAAAAAATTTTCCCTAAGTAAATCAATGATAAAAAAAAAATTAAGGAACACCACTTTTATGGTACCAATAAAATATTTATTGGGGCATAGTCACTTGACCACTCATCACTCCTTACAATGACCAAGTCGCTCGCATACTACAATCATAGGGTTAGGAGCCTGTTCCAGCGAAGTCGTGTGACCCATCAGATCATCTGAACGGTATTCATTCAAACTGTTGATTTAAAGTAGCTGCTTGACGTCGTGACCAATGGGAGGAATAGGCACAGGGGCATATCAAAACGAGGACAGCGAGCAAAGCAAACAAGGAAGACTCTGGTCACGTGGTGGTTGGCCCAGTGGCTGGTGGTCAGGATTGAACTTCAACAACAAGAGGGTACACAGGAGATGGAGAGACAGCAGGTGGCCTGGCAACAGACAGGACGCCGGCAGCTGGATACACAATATCTGGGGTGATGTCGCAGCATGGGTGACGGTCGCAGCGTGGGTGACGGCAGCTAGAGATGCAGCAGGTGGTCTGCATGGAGCAGCAGACGGTCTGCATACAGCTGGGCTGGCAGCAGGTCTCCTGGCCACAGCCCTAGTCAGAGCAGAGAGAGCCACAACAGGAGTTGACCATGACCGTGGTGTGAGGAGGATCTGGATGGAGTTTCCAGGTGAGTGAGTTTTCTGAGTTTATAAATTTCTTTTTTTTTTTTTTTGGTTTTTCAAGGTAGGGTTTCACTCCAGTCCAGGCTGACCTGGAATTCACTATGTAGTCTCAGGGTGGCCTCGAACTCTCAGCGATCCTCCTACCTTTGCCTCCCAAGTGCTGGGATTAAAGGCGTGCGCCACCACGCCCGGCTTGAGTTTATAAATTTCTGTCGAAAGAGCTGCTGCATTGTCATTTGTGATCGAAATAAAAAAACAAAAAGCAGCTCATAAATAATTGTAGTCATCTTTCTTACAAATTCGATATTTCCAAATCAACTCATGTTGCTCCCATGTATACATCACACAGCTTTTCAAGCCTGCGGTTTTCTCTCCCAGTTGGCTATCATGAGACTGAAGGTTTGTTAGCAGGTGTCCATTCGTTCATCTTTCAACCATGACTCAACCTGGGCCCATTCTGCAGCTCTTCATGAGCATAGGACACAAAGCGGAAGGGGAAACAACTAGGAAAAGTTAATGGGCACCAAATAGGCCCTATTTTAGAATGATGGAGTAAATGCTATTAAACAGGTGTGAGGGGGAGTCCAGCTACTGTGAGTCATTCTTGAGCAAAGAGGAAGAGCATGGCTCTGGGGTCTGGCTGGTGATTGGTGAGCTGGGGAAAGGAATCCTATGCATGCATTTTGTCACATTTCCTCCCATCATTACCTTGTTCTTATAAGCATGATTACCCTAGGAATCGAAGATGCACAGGAAGCAAAGTTTTCTGATACAGAACACACAGTAGTGAGATTTGAAAACATATGTGTGTGTGTGTGTGTGTGTGTGTGTGTGTGTGTGTGTGTGTGCCGCCCCAGAAGTTCTGGGGAAATGCCTAGGAAAGCATAAGCCCTTCTCTTCCAATTCCTTGCTCATTCAATTACACCTGTAAGAATATGGCAAAGTCAATTAAGTCAAGTAAAATGAGGCTTTGTCTTCTCAAGGAGATGGAGTAGGATACAAAAAGTATGGCCTAACAAGCCACTTTTTATACCCAAGTGAGCACCACCTGGGACTCAGAGGCTTACAAGGAAATCATTATATCTGGCGGAGCTTGTATAGCTCAAAGGCCCCACACCCTCTTGCCAGAAGAGAGTGGCTACTCCTCTAAATGATATGGAGACCTGTTGACTATTATTCTATATTTTGGTCAACTTATTTTTATTTATTTTTGAGAGAGAGGCAGAGAGAGAGAGGGAGAGGAAAACAGATAGAGATGGGCGCGCCAGCAGCCTCTCAGCTGCTGCGAATGAAATCCAGATGCATGCCTCCCCTTGTGGTCAAGTGCAGCATTGCGCCCTTGCGTCACTTTGCATCTGGCTAAACGTGGGACCTGGAGATTGGAACTGCTGGAACCAGCATTGGAACTGCTGGAACCAGCGTTCTTTAGGGTTAGGAGGCAGGCGCCTTAACCGCTAAGCCGTCTCTCCAGCCCTCAACTTATTTTTGCCTCCATGTATGAGAAAGTGCAAGAAGGACTTGTCTCTTCATTATGGAAAAGAAAGTCTCTCTCTAACCCATGAGAAGTTGTGATTAACTTATACTTCCAGGAGGAAATGTAATTTATTGCTTTATGTTTATTTTTTAATTTTTATTTATTTGTGAGGAGAGAGAGAGCACATTAGGGCTTCTTGCCACTGCAACCAAACTCTAGATTGATGCACCACTTTGTGTTTTATGTGAGTACTAGGGATTTGAACCTGGACCATCAGGCTTTGCAAGCAAACACCTTACCCACTGAGCCATCTTTCCACCCCAAGGAAATGGAATTTCTAAAAGGACAGAAGTGAAACATTCAGATGTCTGCCTCGATGCCAAGCTTTGTCCAGTGAGACCATAAGCTCTAAATTCACTTGCCCTGTTAAGAGGCAGATCTAAACACTGCCATGTGAATTGAGTGAAACACAAATGGCTGAATGAACATTTCTTGCCAGTTTGCTTAATCCGTTACAGACAAATGTTGACAGCTATTAGAATTTAATTATAGGTACATTATTGTGACAATCAAGCTTATCAAAATTAGAAATCTTTATGGAGTGCTCAGTGCTAAACAAGACATATCACCCCCATAAGACTCAGACAACATTACAGAAGCTAGCAGAAAGAATGTAAGAGCCATAGGATGGAAGGAGTGCTGTAGAATGCTGTCATCTGAGTGTGACATGGCTGTAGCATTCGTGACCTCATAGCATCTACCTACACAAGACCTGCTCAATACTGGCTTCATCAACATTCCCTTACAGACAGTGAAGGAAGTCAGAGAAAAAGACATGAAAGTAGAAGAAAAAGTGGTGGGAACAAAGGAGGGTTCAATGGAAAGAAAGGGAAGACAAGAGAAGGTAAATGGGGGGAATTATGCTACACCTAGTATGGAGATTCTTCCCCCAACTCTACCGGGCACCTTCCCCAAAGGGTCTGGTCCCTTGTCCACATGGACTCTACCTCTGACTAACAGCTTGCTCATGATTCCTTTTCATAAAGTGTCATCAACAGTAAGGAGCTTGGGGTGTGGGATGCAGGATTTAGTTTCTGATCCACTTGCTCCCTAGCAAACGTTTCCTGGTTCACCTTACTCCTGTCATCATAAGAAGATCAACAATTCTCTCCTCCTCTTCATGAACTTGCAGCCTTCACGTTTTCCCTAAGCTCACTGACTTAACTCACTCTATTTATAAAAAAGAAATGACCCTTTCTAAGAATGTGCCCCAATATTTCTTTTCTACATATCCTCCTCATATTTTGAATTATGAATTCCTTGTAGAACTATACTGGCCCTCCCATGTCTTAATATGATCCCAGAGTTAATCATTGTAATGAACATAACAATAAGCTTACTACTGGAAAATTAATATTAAATAAGGCAAGTCATATTTTTTATTTTAGAGAGAGAGGGAGACACACAGAGAGAGAACTGGCATGTCAGGGCCTCAGCCACTGAAACCAAATTCCAGACACTTGTGCCACATAGTGGGCATGTGCAACCTTGCATTTGCCTCACCTTTGTGCATATGGCTTTTGTGGGATCTGGAGAGTTGAACATGGGTCCTTAGGCTTTGCAGACAAGCACCTTAACCGCTAAGCAATCTCTCCAGCCTGATTATCTTATTTTAAAAAAAATCTATAAAAGTCCTTTCTATAATAGATGCTAGTTTATCTGTAAAAATCAGTTTTTAAAATCTTTTACTTATTATTATTAACAAGATATTTCATATGGATACACCATGTGTTGGTACCCTCTTTTCCCTTGTCCCTAGCCCCATTCCATTGGGGATCCTCCTCAGTGGGGTTGCAGGTATTCCCTATGGGGTTGTGGCTTGGGTGTTGTGGAAGCAGCAATCAGTTATTTTGTGGGGGGAGGGAATGCCTCTGAGCATGTCTCAACCTGTGGCTCTTACAATTTTTCTGCTCCCTCTTCCACAAAGATCCCTGAGCCACGGTGGTTGAGTTTTAAGTCTACTTCAGTGATGAGCTCTTAGGAGCCTCTGCATCTCTGCTTTGGTAGGTGTTGAGTATCCCCAGGGTCTGTCTCCGACACCCTGGAGCTGATTAGCAGGTTCAGCATGGAAGCAGCACTCGTGCTTGTCTCCCCATTCCTCTCTGGGTTCAGCTGTAGCTTGGTGAAATGTGAGGGTTAGTTTATCTCCTTGGGTCTCACTACCTTCTGAAAAGAAGAATTTTAATTGACACATAAAAATTGTAAACATTTATTACTGCCATGTAGCTAGTTAGCTCACTTGGTAAGAGCTTGGTACTGATATCGATGTGTGCCATGTGATGTTTTGATAATTGCACAATGTTTATATCATGGGAAGCATATTTATCTTCTCAAATGTTTATCATTTCGGTACAACATTTAATATTCTTTATTTTTACTAAAATATTTGCATATTGGGTAGATTGCTTAGTGGTTAAGGTGCTTGCTTTCAAAGCCTAATTACCTGGGTTCAGTTCCTCAATACCCGTGTCAAGCCAGATGCACAAAGTGGCACATGCACCTAGAGTTCATTTGCAATGGCTGGAGGCCCTGGCACACTCATTGTTTGTGTGTGTGTGTGTGTCTCCTATTTCTGCTTGAAAATTAATAAAATATTTTAAAAATTTATTTGAAAACAAAGAATTGGGTTTCTTTATGCCATTTTTAAAATAAATTATTTTTCCCTTCTCTTTTTCCTTCTACCCCTCCTCCGTCCTACCGTAGCTTCACTCGGTATCCTTTCTTATAGCTCTTATTGAAATCCATATGTATTACTATTTGTATTCGCCTCACTATGCAATTGAACACTAGAACTTCTTTCTTTTATTTAAGTGTAACTTACTATTTGTTAACCAACACTTTAAAAAAAACACACTCTCCTTTTTATTCTCCTCACCATCTAGGAACCACTTTTCTTTTTTCTTAATTTTTATTTATTTTATTTATTTGAGAGACAGAAAGAGGCAAAGAGAGAGACAGAATGGGCACTCCAGGCCTTCAGCCACTGCAAATGAACTCCAGACGCATGTGCCACTATGTGCATCCTGATTACATGGGTCACAGGGAATCAAACCTGGGTCCTTTGGCTTTGCAGAAAAGTGCCTTAACCACTAAACCATCTCTCCAGCCATAGGACCCACTTTTATACTTAATCTCAGCTTCTATTTAATCAACATGTAGATTCCATATTTGAGTGACATCATGTGTGTTTTTCTTTTTGTTCCTGCCTGATTTCACTTAAAATAATGTCTTTCAGTTCTGTCCATGTTATCACAAATGACAAGACTTCATTTTATGCATGAGCAGTATTTCATTATATATACCACATTTTATTTATACATTCATCAGTTGATGGGCATGGGTTGATTCTGTTTCTTGGCCAAGATAAATAGTGCTGTAATAAACACGGGAATATTGGCAAGATGGGTTTTCTTCTTGGCCACAGTAACCCAAACTTTTCTTCACCTTGAAAGAGACAATAGTAAGAAGGAAATTGCTAATCACCTCTCAAAAGAATTGAAGAAAGATACAAGGTTTTCTGATATCAAGGTAACATTTATTGATGAATCATGGGCATGCAATTGTCAAAGTCAAGAGAAGAATGACGGTTGGAGAGTCAGAGGCTTAGTCTAACTACATGAAGCTGGATATAGAGTGGAGAACCATAAGGGATATGAGGGCTACTTGATGTAGCAGGGACCCCTTTGTAGTTTTGTTTTGTTTTGTTTTTTACTGGTGAGAGAGGATAATAAAGCTGGTTCTTAACACATGCAAATGTTATTGCGGACGAAATTCTCAGATCTATATGATCATGGATGGCTCATGGTTGGCAGTCAGACAAGAATTTCAAAAAGGACGCTCAGCAGCTAGGGCGGCAGCAGGTAGTCTGGCAGCAGACTGGACGGCAGCAGCTGGACACGCCACAGCTGGGGCGGCAGGTGGTCTGGCAGCAGACTGGACGGCAGCAGCTGGACACGCCACAGCTGGGGCGGCAGGTGGTCTGGCAGCAGACTGGACGGCAGCAGCTGGACACGCCACAGCTGGGGCGGCAGGTGGTCTGGCAGCAGACTGGACGGCAGCAGCTGGACACGCCACAGCTGGTGGTCTGGCAGGTGGTCTGGCAGCAGACTGGACACGGCAGCAGCTGGACACGCCAGGTGGTCTGGCAGCTGGGGCAGCAGCTGGACACGCCACAGCTGGGACGGCAGGTGGTCTGGCAGCAGACTGGACGGCAGCAACTGGACACGCCACAGCTGGGGCGGCAGGTGGTCTGGCAGCAGACTGGACGGCAGCAGCTGGACACGCCACAGCTGGGACGGCAGGTGGTCTGGCAGCAGACTGGACGGCAGCAGCTGGACACGCCACAGCTGGGGCGGCAGGTGGTCTGGCAGCAAGTCTCCTGGCAGGAGTCCTGGCCACAGCCCTGCTCAGAGCAGATGGAGCCACAACAGGAGTTGACCATGGTGTCAGAGGTTGGGGATTCTGGGGGAGGTTTTCCCAAGGAGTGAGCTTCTCTGGTGTGGAAGTCTTTTTAGTCCACACCCTCTTTTATACTTGGCTGCTCTTACCAAGCTAGGGGCTATTTCCTTGTTATTGTTTCTCTTCATAGACAAACAATTATCAAATTAGTTAATTGTGGAAGATGCTATGTAAAAGTTGATGGAATGCATTATTTTCTCTCTCAGGGTTAGGGTTTATCAAGTGCAGGCCTGTGGTTCGAGTCATCTCTTGTCTACTTCCTTGTGTGTATCATCTCATTTCAAAGTTTCCTAATCTTACTCATCTGATTGGCTGTCATGAGACAAAGCGTATGAAATTCAACATGCCGTGTGTCCTTCTGAACACTCACATCAGTTCTCTAGTGAGTCAGGGTTTCTTGTATCCTAAAGACTTGTATTTTTGAGGGGAAAAAAAGTAAGCTGGACTGGAGAGATATCTTAGGGATTAAGGCGCCTGCCTCCTAAGCCTAAGAACACTGGTTCCAATCTCCAGCGGTTCCAATGTCCAGGTCCCATGTTTAGCCAGATGCAAAGTGATGCAAGGGCGTAATGCCACACTTTCCCACAAGGGGGCGCACGCATCTGGATTTCGTTCTCAGCAGCTGAGAGACTGCTGGCGCGCCCATTTCTATCTGCCTTCCTCTCCCTCTTTCTCTGTCTCTTTCTGTGTCTCTCTCCAAAAATAAAAATAAAAAATAAAGTAAGCTGTAAAAGTATTAGAACATGGGTTTTTTTTCCTTGAAATATTTGAAGTAGAATGGCTTTTCTAAGGCAGAAACATCAACAGTAAATAACAAATATCATTAAATTTTTTATAGCAGAAAAATTTAAATATATGAATGTTTTCTAAAAAGTAAACAAACCCGAGGTGGTAACCACACCCTGTAATCCCAGAACTGGGGAGGCTGAGGCCAGAGCATTGTGAGTTCAAAGCCTGCCTGCGTTACAAGTAAGACCCTGACTTCAAAACCATGCAAACGAGCTTGGCACAGTGACTCCGAACATTAGAGAGGCAGAGGCAGGAGAATCAAAGTTCAATCTCAGCCACACAGTGAGTTTGAAGCCAACCTGGGCTATGCAAAATCCTTTCTCATAAAAAGCAAACAAAACTAAAAAACATACAATATAAACTGGAATAAACAACCAATCTAACAAAAGTGCTAATTTCTTGCATTCATGAATATCTGCTATTACCCAGTAAGACAAAAAGAACAAAAAAAATAGAACAGTGAGTAAAGACCATTAACAGCCATTTCACTAGAAAAGAAACTTAGATGCCTCTTGAGCTTTTAAAAGTTTTTCAATCTCATTCAAAATCCTTGAAATGCTTAATTGTGTAATTTATTCACTCACCAAACCATCCGCTGCCCACACAGGGATACAGCCCTACCTTATGTTCCGGGAACATGGCAGGGAATAGTTTCTATAATAAATGTACAATCTTCAAGTTTTAAAAATTTAACAAATAAGTGAATATATAAATTACCAGATATTTTCATGCATGAATGCCAGGGGTCTAGACGGAAGTGATCTCTTTAGGTGGTAATTTAACAGTATCATACACTGAATAGCATCGTAATAACATCTTATCACATTTAATAGTATCTAATTTATCCAGGTTTCAAATATGAGTACCTTTGGGTTGGACAGCTTCACTTCTAGAATTGTATTGAATAGATGTCTGTATGTTTCCGTACACTAGTTTAAGAATAGACTTTTCAGCATCATTTGTAAGCATAAGAGCTTGATTCCAGTCTGTGTGGCTAAAGAGGAGACTGTCCTCGACGCTGGAAACACTCACCGGTGTTCGTGGTGATAAAGTTCATTTTGTCATAAAGGAAAAAATATTGGACAATGATTGCATGTTTATGTAAGTTTAAAATTTATTTTAATTAAGAATCAGAAATGGGGCTGGAGAAATGGCTTAGTCGTTAAGGCGTTTGGCTGTGAAGCCAAAGGATCCAGGTTCGATTCTCCAGGTCCCACATAAGGCAGACGCAAGAGGGGCGCATGCATCTGGAGTTCGTTTGCAGTAGCTAGAGGGCCTGGCGTGCCCATTCTCCCTCTATCTGCCTCTCTTCTATCTCTCTCTCCTTGCAAATAAATAAATAAAAATTTTAAAAAAGAATCAGAAATGAAATATACCATTTCCTAGATCAGCTCCATTCCATGCAGACACCAACTTTCTCTTTAGGCTGAATTCTTTAGAGAGAAGAGAAGAATGGAGGTAATGAGTGGATGCATGAGCATGTTTGATTGATTGCTGTTCGCCTGTTGTTGTCTGACTTCATTGTGCTTTTTTTTTAATTTTTACTTTTTGGTTTTTTGAGGTAGGGTCTCACTCTCGCCCAGGCTGACCTGGAATTCACTATGTAGTCTCAGGCTGGCCTCAAACTCATAGTGATCCTCCTACCTCTGCCTCCCGAGTGCGGGGATTAAAGGTGTTTGCCACCATGCCCTTTAATTGTGCTTTTGTCAAAGAAAAATCTACATGTCATTCCTGCTGTTGAGATCTTTATTGTAGTTTGATGTATTATGTAAATATTCTAAGCATATATGAAAATTATCAAAATGTAGCCTGCTAGGCATGAAATGGTATATATATATATATATATATATATATATATATATATATATATATATGGTAGATTTCATCTAAGTTAAGATGAGAGTGATTCTATTCAAATCTTCTATATGTGTTTAATTTTTTCTTGAAATAATCATTTTTAAAATATTGTACTAAGATCTGTGTTGCAGTTGTAACTTTATCATTTCCCCATGTCTTTACAACAGCTATTTTTTTTTTTTTTTAATCTTTTGAAGCAAGCTTAACAGACTGGCCTTTTTTATGCAAGAGAGAGAGAGGAAAAGAATTGGCACACTAGGGTCTCCAACCACTGCAATTGAACTCTAGATGTGTGCAGCCCCTCATGTGAATGTGAGACCCTGTGCTTGCATCACTGTGGGTCTGGCTTACATGGGACCTGGAAAGTGAAATATGAGTCCTTAGTCTTTACAGACAAGCACTTTAACTGCTAAGCTATCTCTCCAGCCCACAACAGTTTTGTTTTCATTTTAAGTATTTTATTTATTTATTTGAGAGAGAGAGAGAGAAGCAGACAGAGAGAGTATGGGCTCACCAGGGCCTCCAGCCATTGCAAATGAACTCCAGGCACATGCAGCAACGTTGTGCACCTGGCTGTATGTAGGTACTGAGAAATCTAACCTGGGCCATGAGACTTTGCAAACAAGTGCCTTAGCCATTGAGCAGTTGAACGTTTGGAGACATAATGTCAATATTACAAGGAAGTCACTGCCAAGGTCAAAGCAAGTGCACGTGTGATAGCCTTACAATGCTGATCTCATTTAGCCATGTGCCATGGTTAATTTCTTTACAGATGGTGACATTTCCATGTGAAGAAAGAAGAGACATCTCAGAGGTAGGCTTAATCCACCTTTGTAGTAATAATTCCTTTCACAGGAATATAAATTTTCAATTGTCATCTAATTCTCCTTCACTTTATCTTGTGTTCTGCATTTTGTGAGCTGCATATATCCTCCTGACATGTTAAGATATTTTATTTTTTTAAATATTTTATTTATCTATTTATTTACTTATTTGTTTGAGAGAGAGAATGGCAGGGCCTCCAGCCATTGCAAACAAACTCCAGACCAATGGGCCACCTTGTGCATCTCGTTTATGTGGGTTCTGGGGAATCAAACCTGAGTCCTTAGGCTTTGAAGGCAAGCTCTTTAACTGCTAAGCCATCTCTCCAGCCCAAGACATTTTATTTCTATGGATCAATCCTCATATGTTACTTTTCTCTCACAGAATGCATCGGTTTTTCTCACTAATATTCCCAGAAAAGCACTGACCTATGTCTTGCAATCAAATCCAAGAGTATCCAAAGGAATGGGAAGTGGATCCCTTTTACATGTGCATGTCCAAGAACTCAATAACTTGCGGATTAGTTAGTCCACAATTAAATATAATAAAAAGAAAGTTCTTGCTTTTTCTCAATAAACTTAATGGCAGGTAAAATGGACCATCTCATTTGGGGAAAAATCAATAACTTGGCATTTGAGATATCACAGGTTTTGATTGTCACATACAATTTGGTTCTTTTGTTCACGTGACAGAATTCCAAGCATTTGATTAGTCACATAAACTTCTAAGATTATAATTAATGGGGGGGGAATATTTACGATCACAAGAGAGTATTTATTGGGACATAGTGACTCTATTGTATGTAATTCCTGGCAAAGCTCAAGCCATGCTCAGCAAGGTAAGATTAGCTGCTTATCCAAGTACTGTGAGACATCCAACCATCTGACTAAATATCACGGTAATACACACAGAATCCAGTGGGTCTGCACTTTACTAGTTTAAATAGTTGCTTTTGAAAATAACTTTGTAGGTTACACATAGTGACATATGCCTGTAATCCTACCTCTTAGGAGGAGTTCAAGGACAGCCTCAGATACATAGTGAATTTGAGGCAACCCTGGGCTACATGAGACCCTGTCTTAAAAAAATAAGAATAAATCTGGGCACAGTGATGTACGCCTTTAATCCCAGAACTCAGGAGACAGAGGTAGAAGGACTGCTGTGAGTTTGAAGCCAACCTGGGATTACAGAGTGAGTCCCAGATTAGCCTGGGATAGAGTAAGACTCTACTTTGAAAAATAAAATAAAATAAAATAAAATAAAATAAAATAAAATAAAATAATCATAAATTCTTAATGACATGATCAAAGGAATAATGAATAGGTCCAGTGATAAGTATGAGGTCAGGTGTGGTGGCCAAAGCAAATCAGGAAGGCTGATTACCATGGCAACGTGGTGGTTACCATGGACTGATCAGTGGTAAGAAATGAAGTTCAACCATGGAGAGACCTGGCTGGAATCTGGAAGAAAGTCAGTCCCCAGACTTGTCTAGTGCCAGAAGGTGCTACATGAGCGACTGGGGGAAAATGGCAATATCTGTCCAAGCAACTCGTGGTCTGAACTACGCAACAGCAAACAACCTGACGTGATGCTCACCCAAGTGCAATAGTGGCACATAATCATGGTGGGTAAACAACTGCTCTTGAATTGGCTAATGGATCTGCTTAGTTGGAACTGGGAAACAAGTCAGAATCATATCCAACAAATAAGTTCGCTCTCCAATATCAAGATCCCACCAGTCTTGGGCTACAAGAGGTCCAACACCTGTTAAATTCTCTCTAAACTAATAATGGTTATCCCATTTATCCAATGCTGACTTCACTCTCCGTTGGAGAATCTGCTTCTCTTTTTCAGATGGACGCAGAACCTGAAGAGAGAATCAACCCATCACACCCGACCAGGGCCCCAGCTGAAACCATAGAGGAATTGGGGGAATGAGCAAGAGTGCTGCTTTCTTGGAGAACCTGGTACCAGCACAAGGGTGAAGGAGATAGACACAGAGAACATTCAACTCCTACCAAACCAGAGATCCAGAGACACAGAGGCTCCCAAGACCTCATCACTGAAGTAGACCTAAAACAAACCCAACATGGCTCAGGGAAATTCGCGGAAGAGGGGGCGGAAAGATTGTTAGAGCCACAAGTTGGGACACTACGCACAGGGACACTGCCACTTCCCCATAACTGTTTGATGCCCCCACTGTGAACCATCCACAATTCCCATGGGGATAACTGACATCCCCAACGAGGAGGGTCCCTTCGGAGGAGGGAGGACAGGAAGGAGGCTAAGGATGGTACCAACATGTGCTGTTTACACACTGAGTATGTACATCACTAATAAAGAAAAAAAAGCAAAAAAATAATGTTATGATGCAACTCGCTATTGTGTATAATATATATGCTGGTAAAAATTTCATAGTCTTTAAAAAAAAAGAAATGAAGTTCAACAACATGAAGTCAAGTGGCAGCAGGCAGTCTATCTACCAACAGGTGAGCCGGCAACAGTAGGGTTGACATCAGGTATGCTGGCTATAGCCCTGGTCAAAGCAGGTGTAGCCACAAGAAGTGATCATGGTATCCTGGGTGGAGGTTCTAGGTGGGGCTCCGGTAGCATAAGACACTTTGTATTTTTTTTACTTTTAATTTTTTTTAAGTTTATTTATTTTATTTTGAGAGAGAGAAAGAGGCAGAGAGAGAAGATGGGTGCACCAGGGCCTCTAGGCACTGCAAACAAACTCCAGACACATGTGTCATCTTGGGCATCTGGCCTATGTGGGTATTGGGGAATTGAACCTCATTCCTCAGGCTTCTCAGGCAAGTGCCATCACTCTAGCCCCAAGATTCTCTTTTTTTTAAAAAAAAATTGACAATTCTCATACATGTACATAGTGTATCTTGATCATAATCCCCTCCTATTACATTCTTTTGTCCCCCTTCCCTTATCTCCCTTCCACTGAATCCCTTCTTTTTTGCAATTAGTCCATCTTCTATTTTATTTTCTTTTTTTAAAACCTCCTCTGTCATCCATGACACCGTGTTAATGGGACCAATATTGTGCAGGCCTCATACAAGCAATGACAGTCACCGAGAGGTCATAAACGCAACAGCCACTTCATGTCCATGAGACAGCATTCCCAAACACTTCTCCTCATCCTTCGGTCTTACATTCTTTCTGCTCCTTCTTCCACACCGCTCCCTTAGCCTTGGAGGCGTGATGCCTCATTCACTCACTGCCGAGCACTTAATAGTCAGTCATTTTATTGTCAGCACTCTCATGAGTTTTGAGTCTCCTCAGGAGTTCTTCCTGCCATCTGCAAAAGGAAGCTTCTCTGACCGAAGGTGGAAGGTGGAAGTTGGGAGGTGGGAGCAGCACTAATCTATGGGCATCAACACAAGCATAGGTATTTAGAGGGCCATTGGATGGATGCCTAAACTTCTTAGTGTGAAAAAGCTTCCTCCCATAAAGTCTCCTTTTTTTTTTAACTTTTTATTTTTTATTATTTTTTTTGGAGAGAGACACAGAGAGAGAGAGAGGAAGACAGAGATGGGTGCGGCAGCAGTGTCTCAGCTGCTGCGAAGGAAATCCAGATGTGTGCGCCCCCTTGTGGTCAAGTGCGGCATTGCGCCCTTGTGTCACTTTGCATCTGGCTAAACGTGGGACCTGGAGATTGGAACCACTGGAGATTGGAACCGCTGGAGATTGGAACCAGTGTTCTTAGGCTTAGGAGGCAGGCGCCTTAACCCCTAAGCCATCTCTCCAGCCCCATAAAGTCTCCTTTTATAGCCTGCTGCTAAGTTACCTCCACTATGTTCAGGGTCGTTTCCTTGATGTGACTTCACCAGACATTGGGAGTGTGGCCTTAAGCTGATTCAGTTGGACTTGGCTTTTGAAAGGGTTGTTTGCATGATTTTCATTGAATCTGCTCTTTACTCCTAAAAGTGCTGTGTCTTCTTAATTTCAGCACTTTTCCCCTAAACAAGCTCCAGGGACCACTCAAGTGAGGACCTTAGTCACAAATGTATTAGTAGATGGAAGATCAAGAAAACAAAATCTTGGGCTGGAGAGATGGCTTAACAATTAAGGTGCTTGCCTACAAAACTAACAACCTAAGTTCAATTCCCCAGTATCCACATAAAGCCAGATGCACAAAGTGGTGCATGTACCTGGAGTTCATTTGCAATGGCTAGAGGCCCTGGTGTGCCTATTCTGTCTGTTCTCTCTCTCTCTCTCTCTCTCCTTTCAAATAAATAAATGAAAATTAAAAAATATTCTTAAAACCTTTCTGAGATAATGTGTGAGCATAATGCTTGGGTACAGAGGTAGACAAATGTTTCCTGAAGAAGACTAAAATAGTGTTTGCTTTTAAGTTTAGAGAGATTTTACTAGATTTCAAATAGAACTTAAGTGAAAAAAGAAATGCAGAGATCTTGCCCAAGGAGGCATGAGGGGGGTTCCAGAAATGGAAAAGTCCCCCTAGAGGCCCAGATTGAGGTCTTTTAGAGACTATGGAGCTTAAAAGAAGGAAAAAGGGGAGAACAAAAAGAGCTCCTGCCCAGGAGATGGCAGGAGTGGGGTAAAGCCCACCAGGGACCTAGATTGGGGTCTTTTCTGGTTCTGTAGGGAAGCTGAGCTGTAACCAGCCCCTTCTCCTGGATTCTCCATCTGAATAGCAGCTGAGCTAAGCAGCCACGATGGCAGGTTCAGGTTTAACAAGTCCAGAAAAGGAGACCTCCTCTCTAGGGAGGGAACTCCTTGGGACAGAAAGGGATTAGGAGAAGCCAGATCCTCCTCTGACCTCTCACAAAGTAAAGACTACAAGGACAGGCTCAGGGGCGTTCTTTGCTTTTACTTTTGGGGACCTACCACCCCAAAAGTGCCTCAACCCCCCGCCCCGAAGTAGTTATCCTAATTGCCATTAGTGAATCAGGGCAACAACATATCTGGCTCCTTTGAGCTGAGTGAGGTTGCTGGTTGTGGCAATTGGAGTACTTCTCCAGTGGGTAAAATAGGTTTTTTTTTTTTTTTTCAAAGACTAATCACTCAACCAGATCAAATTTAAGACAAATTTTTTATAAAAATTACATTTCACCCTGAAAGAATGAATTGTGATATACATCCATATGTCTCCACCTTTCCCACTCAACTCAGATTCTATTCCTTGCATTACAGTTTGGCGGAACATGTGAGTGCTAAAATCTGTGATAAACTGGGTTTTACCTCATGAAAGTTCAGAAATGTTCAGAACTTGCAAACAGATGTTTTAGATTACCCAGTTTTCATTATTTTTATAGCAGCTTCTGTGCAGTAGGCCTTTCTAAACTTGTGTTGTTGTTTTTTTTTAAGTTTATTTATTTTGTGTGTGTGTGTGTGTGTGTGTAGGCATGTGCATACCATGGCATGCATATGGAGTTTCAGAGAACAACTTCCAGGTCCGTCCTCACCTCCCACTATTTTGAGATAGGGTTTCTCCTGGACGTTCATGCCTGAGCTCGTTTGAGAGCTTCAGAGCAACGCTCCTCTCTGCCTCCCTTCTGAACTAGCTGCACTCAGTTTTCAGAAGCCTGCCATGGTTTCTGACTCTTACATGGGTTCTGGGGTTTAGAACTCAGAGCTGCACCCCAAGCACCTTGTCCACTGAGCCATCTCCCCAGCCCCACACGTGGTCTTAACTCATCCCCATGACTCATCAGTATCACCCTGTCTACAAAAATGCTTCTTCAAGTGCATAGCACCTAGGGAAAGCAGACAGAAATTGACAAGGGTTCTGATCTCTCCCCCAGCTCAGCAGGACCTGGAAGATGCCCAAAGACAATACTTACATTAGAAAACCTGTGTTCGTGTTAAACAGATACAAGGACTCACGGTGAGCTTCTCATTTCAGGAAAACGCGTTCTAATGGCTATTTATCAATTAGGGAAACAAACATATCAATTACTAAAGAACAACTCAAAACACCTAAGAAACAACTTCCTCATTGGGCACATCACAAAAGACCAGGGAAATGAGTATAAACAATAACAAAGACAAGCTCTTCTTATTGGCCCAAGTTTGGGGACATCAAGTATAAAAGGTACGAGAGAAAAGGAAAAAGTAGATTTCTAAGAAACTCACCTGTGACCAGGAACCCACCCTCCACACCTGACACCATGACCCAATCCTGCTGCTCCCCTTGCTGCCAGCCCACCTGCTGCAGGACCACCTGCTGCAAAACCACCTGCTGGAAGCCCACCTGTGTGACCAGCTGCTGCAGCCCACCCTTTTGTCAGCCCAGCTGTGGTGGGTCCAGCTGCTGCCAGCCCAGCTGTTGTCAAACCACCTGCTGTAGGACCAGCTTCCAACCCACCTGTGTGAGCAGCTGCTGCCGCACGCCCTGCTGCCAGCCCTGCTGCTGCGTGTCCAGCTGCTGCCAGCCCTGCTGCCAGCCCAGCTGTTGTGAATCCAGCTGCTGCACGCCCTGCTGCCAGCCCAGCTGTTGTGAGTCCAGCTGCTGCCAGCCTCAGTGCTGTGAGTCCAGCTGCTGCCAGCCCTGCTGCCAGCCCAGCTGTTGTGAATCCAGCTGCTGCCAGCCCCAGTGCTGTGAGTCCAGCTGCTGCCAACCCTGCTGTCGCCCCAGCTGCTGTCTCACACTCTGCTGCCAGCCAGCTTGCTCTGGACCCGTGTACTGCACCAGAACCTGCTACCAGCCCACGTGTGTCCGTGTGCCTGGCTGTCTGTCCCAAGGCTGTGGCTCCAGCTGCTGTGAGCCCTGCAGCTGTTGAGCATCTTTCCACAGATCCACTACTGCCACAGAATAATCTGCCATGATCAGACATGCTGGATATTCACACCATGCCAAACTCACTAGCCTCTCTCTGAAAATAATGCACTGCCGGCCATCTTCGTGTTCATACACCTGTGAACGGCTCCCTGAGAGCCATCCTGATCCCTGGGAGGGTCTCTTCTCTTCATTCCTCTGACTGCTTGTCAACACCATCTGTTCTTGACCTTGACTCATGGTCTCAACCTTGCAAAAATTACTGCATTTTCGACCTACAGAAAACATTTTTTTTTTTTAAAGAAAAGAAACATTAATGACTATCTTGGGTTTTCCTAGGGGTTGATACTCATCATTGTATTTCAATATGTTAATTTCCACCATGACCCATCTGGTAACTCATTCATAACAACAACTTTGCATTGTCACCCTAGTTCAAATTGCCTATTGGTTTCCAAATAAAGTCTTCACTATATTTCCTCCTGTGCTGTGCTTGGTTTTGTTTCTATGATGGCTTTGCATTTTGCATTATGTTATTGTACCTAAGCCACATCATTGTGCCTAACTTGGGTGGAACTGACAGATGTAAAATGAACTGTTGTGTTTTCTAGCTGAAATAGACAGGATCAGATCTACAGGTGGACATTTGGGTCCCAGCTCTGTTGCAATCATGGGAACAGCTTAATGAAAGTAGATACAGGGCTAGAAAGATTGCTCAGAGGTTAAAGGCGTTTCCTTGCAAAGCCTGATGGGGGCGGGCTTATGGGTGTTATAGCCAGCTTCCCCTTGCCAGTGTTAGACACAAGGTCCTGCTGCTGTTATCTGCCTGATGTCGACCAGGAGGTGATGTCCACTCTCTGAGGCTCATGTCATCATTTTCCCCTACCATCATGGAGCTTCCCCTCGAGTCTTTAAGCCAAAATAAACCCTTTTCTCCCAAGCTGCTCTTGGTTTGGTTTTCTGCCAGCAACGTGAAGTTGACTGAAATATAAAGCCAGGTACATACAGTGGCACATGTGTGTGGAGTTCACTTGCAGTGGCTGGAGGCCCTGGAACACCCACTTTTTCTTCTCTTTCTCTCTCCCTCTTTGTCTCTCTCTTTCAAATAAATAAAACATTTTGACATATTTTGTTTATTTATTTGCAAGCAGAGAACAAGAGAGAGATGCCACTTTGTGCATCTGGCTTTATGTGGGTACCGGGGAATCCAACCTGGGTCATTAGACTTTGCAGACAAGTGTCTTAATTGCTAAGCCATCTCTCCAGACCCCTAAAAAATTTAAGTGTAAATAACACCAGAGACTGAACACAGGTAAGACGTACATTTCAGGCTCTCCGTCAATGGAAACACCAATTTTCTCATTTGTAAGAACATTTTGTTTATTTTAATTGAAGATTTAATACATGAAAATATTATAATTTCATCATAGTTCCTATTCTCTTTTGTTCCCCACCTCTATTCTACTAAGCCCCTCCTTTTTCCAAGTAGTTATTCTGCCTTGATGTCTCCCTCTTTTTGTCCTCCTCTATGTCACCTTACTGATGGGCTCAATTTTGTGCAGGTCTTATGGGGATAATGACCTACAAGGTGAGACCATGAATATACCAGTCAGTTCATGTCCATGTCCGGAAACCAGTGCCCACTTGATGGTTCTATATTCTTTCGGCCCCTTCTTCTACAATGGTCCCTGAGCCTTGGGGGAAGTAAAAGGGATGTCCCATTTAAGATGCACACTCAACAGCACTTTGGTGAGTTTTTAAGTCTCCCTAGTATCTACCACCATCTCCATAGAGAAGTTTCTCTGGCTATTACACCAGCCAGGACACAGGGGACTATACAAGGGTGGTGACAGGAAGAAAATTAGTGCAGCTCTCACTGGTAGTCACAGACCATCTTTTATTTTTTTTATTATTTTTTTTTTGGAGAGAGACACAGAGAGAGAGAGAGAGAGAGAGAGAGAGAGAGAGAGACAGAGATGGGCGTGCCAGCAGTGTCTCAGCTGCCGCGAATGAAATCCAGATGTGTGCGCCCCCTTGTGGTCAAGTGCTGCATTGCGCCCTTCCTTCACTTTGCATCTGGCTAAACGTGGGACCTGGAGATTGGAACCGCTGGAGATTAGAACCAGTGTTCTTAGCCTTAGGAGGCAGGCGCCTTAATCCCTAAGCCATCTCTCCAGCCCCAGACCATCTTTTATTAACAAAGCTTTTCCTAGTTCATTTCTTACACGTTGGTAACCAAACGCCACAAAGTAACAACTGTTTTTCATAGCCCAGGGAAAGAATATAAACCTTTTAGTGCCTTGCCTAAAGAAGCCACTGGTGACTTTATATATATACATATGCCTATTGTTTCACTGCTACTGTTTCAGGACTTTGATCTGAGAAGTTCATCTAGAAATCATTTGCTGTTCTCATGGAAATTATTTAGTTGCAAGGAGAGAGAAAGAGAGAGAGAGAATGGGCAACTCAGGGCCTCCAGCCATGGCAAACCAACTCCAGATGCATGTGCCCCCTTGTGCATCTTGGCTTACGTGGGTACTGGGGAATTGAACCTGGGTCCTGAGGCTTCACAGGTAAATGCCTTAACCACTAAACCATCTTCTAGTGTGGAAATAGCGTTCTTTATGTCCTCATTCTTCTGATCACCTATACAGAGAGCCATACAGGAGTCAGTCAAGCCCTGTGAAACACAAACCAAATTTTATCTGCACTCAGAATTTGAGAGATAATTCATTCACAAGCCAAAATATCATGAAGGAGATCAAGGAATGACCCAAACCCTTGAACTCAAAGTAACAGGACATCAGGACTGTCAGCCAGCACTGAAACACCTCTGTCACACCCTCCCAAGACTCAGGGACCACTGAGGAAGAGGGGGCGGATAGAATGGAAGAGCCAAAGGAAGGGTACATTCAACAGCCACGTATCTTTGGCACTTTGATGAGTTCTGAGTCTCCCCTTGAGTCACCTCCATCTACAACAAGAAGCTTCCCTGACAAAAGGTGAGGGCAGCACTAATCTAGGGGCACAAACATCAACATTTAGAGGACATTTTGATGATCACGACATATCATGTAGCCGAGTGACAGGAGTAGCTTCCCTCTTTGGGTCTATTACCTCCTAAATTACTTTGACGAGGCTCTGCCCACGCAGCCAGCCTCAAATCCAATCAGAGATTTGGTAATTTCCATTCTCACTTCTCCTTTTCAATATATATTTTGTTATCTAATCTTCTTTTTTCTAATTTTTCAAAGGGCATATTATATTCATTTATTCTACAGTTTACTGTTAAAAAGAGTTTATTTTTAAGTTATTTATGAGATAGAGAGGGGGGCGGAATGGACATTCTAGGACCTCTAGCCACTGCAGACAAACTCCAGACACATGCACCACCACATGCATCTGGCTTTACATGGGCACTGGGGAATCAAACCTAGGTCCTTAGGCTTCACAGGCAAGCACCTTAACTGCTAAGCCATCTCTCCAGCCCAGTTTATTTTTTTGTAGTGTAAACATTTAAAGGCTATGAGCTTCTCTAAAGTGCCATGTTTGGTATCCTGTATGTTTTGACAAGAGTGGTTTCATTATGTATTTTCTCAGATATGTTGACTTCCATTATGAATCCTTAATTTTGGTATTCTAAGTCAGTATTCCTTTCCTGTTCTTTATGGAGTCTATGACTCATTAACAAAACGTATATACAAATGACAACATTATAGCTAATCCTTTGTTTCACACGGAGACCTTAGAGGCTCAGGTAAATATGTAATTATCACATAATTATCACACAAATTGAATGCAACTGCCCAGACATAAATTGGCCTCGATATCCATGACCTTGCATTGCCTAGCAATACCTTCACAAGACCCTCAAAATAGAAGAAAAAGATGACGACATCAAATTAAAAGAGAGAATAATGGAGAGAAGGAGGGGATATGATGGACATTGGAGTTCTAAAGTGGAATGGGGGAAGGGGAGGGAAATATCATATGTTTTTTGTATGTAAGTATAGAAGGTGTCAATAAAAAAAATGAACAGAAAATTTTAAAAAAGCATGAGGGTAGCTGCCAGGATACAGAGGAACTATTTTCCGATATGGATGGTGAACACTACTCTCTGGCATAGATGATGAAGCAGTGAATAAAATTTAACACCTCTCTTAAAGCACAGCATACTTCAGTGTCTTGCGATGATGGTACCTCAGGTATATCACTTCCTCACTCAAGGCTAAACAATGCACTGCTTTAGGTGTTCCATCTGATGTTACTGATTCTACTGGCAAGAGTTCAGACCTAAACTGAGCAAAGGTTTCTGAGCTCCAGTGTCTTTCTTCTGCCAACCATCTTCTACCCACATGTTCTTTGGTAAAAATGGTGCAACGTGGATATGTTTGCTGCAGATAGGCATGCCTGTTGGAGTCCGCCATCAGCAAACAATCCTGGGAGCAGACTTGGACCCAGGCATCAGTTTGATTTGTCACTGTGAACACATGAGTCTCATAGCCATCCCCATAAACATGCCACAGTCTACACACAGACAAAAGTACAATTTGAAGAAGGACAACTTTTTTTTTTAGTATTACTCAGCTTTCCTTTTATTTTAGGGCCTATCATGTTGAGTGGTGCTTCAGATAATAAATATGTAAATATTTGCCTCCCCCTGGACATGGTGACTGTCGCATAACCAGGACCAGGTGATGATCAGAGCAGAAATGCTGCCAATGGGTTTTACAAACTCTCTGTGCATTATCCACAATTAGTGTTTAAAGCATAAAGATTTGTAACACTTACTGAACAACTTCCCCCTTAGAGCATTTCCCCATGAACGTTAGAGAGCAAGAACAAGAAAAAGTCTTGCTTGTTGGTTCTTGCACGGGATGTCCGCTGTATAAAACACCCACAATAGAAGAAGTTCTCAGAATCTGGGAAAAGACTGACCAGGAACCCACCCTCCCCATCTGAAACCATGACCCACTCCTGCTGCTCCCCTTGCTGCCAGCCCACCTGCTGCACGACCACCTGCTGCACGACCTGCTTCCAACCCACCTGTGTGACCAGCTGCTGCAGTACAGCCTGCTGCCAGCCTTGTTGCTGTGTGTCTAGCTGCTGCCAGCCCTGCTGCCGCCCCAGCTGCTGTGAATCCAGTTGTTGCCAGCCCAGATGCTGTGAGTCCAGCTGCTGCCAGCCCTGCTGCCGCCCCAGCTGCTGCAACACCTGCTGCCAGACAGCCTTCTCTGGACCCGTGTACTGCACCAGAATTTGTTACCACCCCACATGTGCCTGTGTGCCTGGCTGTCTGTCCCAAGGCTGTGGCTCCAGCTGCTGTGAGCCCTGCAGCTGTTGATCACCTTCCCTCAGACCCACAAGCGACATAGGATGAGCCGCATTATCAGACCTGCGAGACCACCACGGCATAACAAACTAATAATATGCACACTATCCTAAAACTTCCATTTATCTCCTTGCTAAGAGGGTGTTGAACTTGCCCATGGAGTGCCATCTTATCCACTTCGATAGTCTCTGTAGTCTTTTGTGTCAAAATCATTTGCTCCTGACCTGGATTCATGGTCTCAGCCTTGGCAAAGAGGTCATTTCTTTTTTAACTGAAGTTTAAAAAAACAAACTAAGAAAAAAAAAAATCTCCTATCTACTTGGTATTTTTCAATGATAAATAGCCATCGTTTTATTTCAATATATGTCCGAGTCGCTCATTTGTGACTCTTTCATGATTCCTTTGCATTGTGTCTCTGTTTGAAAGGGCATTGTCTATTGGTTCACTAATAAAGTCTCCACTGTATGGCCTCCTAGATTTTCTCTTGTTTTGTGTCTAAGATGGTTTTGCTCTCCGTGGGATGTTATCTCATCCAAGTCATGTCACAGTCCCAAATTTGGTGTGTTAGTCAGAATTTCATCATGGTGATCAGAATACCTAAAAGAACAAACAAAGTTTGGTTTTTGCGCCTCGTGTCAGAGGGTTGAGCACACGTTTGCTTGGTTAAAGCATGTTCCTGGTAGAAGATCATGGCAGCGAGAGTGTATTGAAGGCTGAAGAAATGGCTCCGTGGTTAAAAGTATTTCTTGTACAAGCATGAAGGCCTGAGGAAGCCTGAAAGACTGCGCAGGTCCAGTCCTCGGGACCTACATAAATAGTGGGGCATGGCCACATGCACCTGTTCTGTGGGGAGCAGAGACTAGAAAAATCTCCGAGGTTCCAAAAGAGAAGAAAAGTGGCAGGCTCCTGGAACAGTAAGTCTTCAGCTCAATTAAGATAGTAGTAAGAGAGATAGCCACTCAGTATTCCCCTCCAAATACCATAGGTGAATGCACAGGGTGCCATATGGGCACATACACATGCATACACCACACATACATACGCACACACACACACACACACACACACACACAACAACATAGTGTGTTCCGGTGTTTACCCCATGGTGGAAAGGAATCTGACAGCAAGGAAGAGACCAAGGACCCCATCTAACCTTCAAAGGCATGTCATCAATGACCTACGTCCCCCGGCTAGGCTCTACCTCATTAAATTGACAAAATCTCCTAAAATAACACCATCATCAATACACAAGCATGGAAAACAAGCGCTTATTGGGGACATTTCATATTCAAACCATAACACTTGGGCACAATCAACCATGAATTATGTGACATATATCATACAAGAGAGCTAGAGGTGTATAGAATCAGGTCCAGGACCCAGGCCTTTTGATTTTAGCTTTTATATAGTCACGGGAGTGGTGTAGTTTCAGTAGACATAGCAATTCACACTGAGCATTAAGAAGGTGTACACTTCAGGCTGTTGGAAACACCAAGTCCTCTCGTTTAGTATCACCTTTTTTGAGCAAAGTTCTCCCTAGTTCATCATACATACTTTGATCACCACTAGACAGACACACCTTAAAACCAGTGGTGGTTATAAGAGCCCTACACAAGGATGTGAACTTTTAACTAGCTCTGTCTCTGCCAGGCAACTGGCTAAACTCCTTCAAATATTTCTTATCATCCAAGAGTTCCTGCATATACTGTACTGGGACTTTGATGTGAGAAGCTGCCCTACAAATAATTTGTTGGTATTTTGGAAATGGCATTAGTTATGTCCTCGTTCTTCTGTTTACTGGTTTACAAATACTCATATGGGCGTAAGTCATGCCCTGTGAAACATAGACCAAATTTCATCTGCACTCAGACTTTGAGAGATAATTTGTTTCCAGGTCAAAACACAATTAGGTAAATGAAGGAATGACAAACCCTGGGACAGGACAGTGGAACTGTCAGCCTTTGATCTGTCATAACACCTGAATCACTTAAGAGATCAGATGAGGTCCCAGAGATTTGGGAAAGAAAAACCAATCAACTGAGGGAAATGAAAACTGGCATTTCTGGCTTTAGCAAAACAATGAGGAGAGAGGTTTAGAGAAAGGAGCAGGTGGCCCTAGGAGCAATGATAGGTATGAGTGTGGAGCTGAGAGAAGAAACGTCAGTCCTTCTGGGTAAGAGAATAAACAATGGAGAGCTGGATAACTTGGTGATGTGAGGGTTAATATTGCTACTGGAAATAGGAAAAATGAAAAAAGAAAGAAAGAAAGAAAGAAAGAAAGAAAGAAAGAAAGAAAGAAAGAAAGAATTAAATGACCAGAGCCAAGTCCTTGAGAAATATAGAAAATTTCCCACATGCATAATGGTGCCACAATACAGATGTCTGGTCTTCTCAGATGCATACCCTGGAGATCCCTCTAGACACTTTCCAATGATCTAACGCTAACAGATCTCAAGAGAGAAACCTTAGCCAAGAAGTTTACTTTACTTTGTTTTGTGTAAGGTAGCAGAAGAGGGAGATCACAGAACTGAGTATTCACTGGTGTCTAATCCATAGATTTTGTAATAGTTCTTACCAGTAGGAATGGAAGATTCAAAGCACACCAGATCAATTCATGCAGTTCCCAACTTAACTATCAGAATTTACTTGGATACTCATACCTTCAACCAAGCCACGAACTCAGCCTTTTTTTTTTTCTGTCCATTCTTCTTTAATATATAAACTTATAATAAGATCCAGAAGCACTGAGTATGATTGCTAATTGAAATTCTCTCTTCAACATACCTTCTAGAAATTGAACTGTATTTTGCTTATGTGCATTTTTAAGCTTTTTATTGATAACTTTAATATATGGACACAGTCTAGCTTGATTTTATTCGTGTCCCATTATCTTCTTCAGTCCCTTCTTTCACACCCCCATTCCACCAAGGAGCCTCCTCTTTCCAAGAAGTCCTTCCAAAGAAAAGTAGTTTTGAACTCGAAGCTGAAACTCTGAAATAACATAGACAGTTTATATCAAGTGGATAAGTTTTTACAACAAGGAAACCTAGGTGGGAGGTTATTCACTGGAGAATATGGGTAACTTACTTACCAGTGGTTACACCACTGAAGACCAAGCAATGGTAACTTAACTCCATGGGTCAAAAAGAAACATTGAAGAAAGGACATTAAAAGAGCTATGGCTGAATTTTGGTGTCTTTTTCTTCCCCAGTGGTTTAGTTAAAACATAACAGACAGGCTGGAAAGGGAGACACTCATATAAGATCATTGGATTGACAGCAAAATTGGCACAGTACATGAATGGGCAAAGGCTGCCCTTTATAATGGTGCCAGTGCAATGAGAATCCATCCACCTGGGGGATCAAATATGACTCCTATCTCATATTACATACCAACCAACTCAGGAACAGTAATGCTTATTGTGGTGGCACTACTCACAATAGCCACGTTATAGTATTATCAATGGATGAATGGATAAAGGGAACATTATGTATTATCCATAGCTACAATGGGATAGTTGGAATATTATTCAGCCAGAGAGGGGAATGGAATTATTTCCTTTGCAGGAAAATGGATAGATCCAGATATCATAATGGTAAATAAAATAAGCCAAACACAGAAAGACGGATAAATCTCACATGCTTTCACTCATGTGCAGACTTAGATTATTTTAAAGGCATGAAAGGGGAAGGGGGAACCATTTGTGAAGAGGAACCAACGATATGAGGGAGAGCAAAAAAGAGAGTGCAACAACCCACAATCCCCATGGGGATGATGAGCAATCCCAGTGTGGAGGGTCCCTTTGGGGGGCCAGGGATGAGGATAAGGATGGTACCAACATGTGCTGTTTGTATACTGAGTACATCCATAACTAATAAAAAAGAGAATGTAAGGAAGTGAATGTGTGCAATGGGCATCATATACATGTACACAAATGTAATAATGAAACATGATGAGCAATTAATATAAACAAATGGCTTTTAAGTGAAGTGGTAGGACAACAGCCTTTTGGATAGAATATAGGGTAATAACTACATGATCATAGGAGAGTCATATAATATAGTTAATAATAATTAGAAAAATCTACAAGTGTCATGGAAAATATTGATGGATTGCATTAAAATTAAGAGAGGAAAAAGCAAGCCATTGTATAGGAAAGGTTACTTGTAAAGCATAAAATAAACAAAGAGTAGTATCTAGAATATGCAAAAACATTCAATAAAGAAATAAGAAAAAGGCCAACTCAGCTGTCATAGTCAGCTCCACGCGGCTCGGATGAACCTTCAAACCAGACATGGTTTATGGGAGGAATGGGATTTATTTCAGGCTTACAGATCCATAATGGGATCTGTAAAGGCAAGTTCCATAATGGGAATAAACTGGTCCCCTTTACACAGATCCAGAGAAACACAACCACACACCAGCACCACAAAACAAGCACACCACCACCAGCAAAACAGCAGGCATCCAGGCAGAACTCCCTCCACATACCTTAAGCTGGAATTCAGATCCACCCTCAGAGACACACCCCTCTCGGGCTCCCCTTTCCCCCCAGCCTGCCCGCTTGGGGCAGAAGCTGCAAACACAGTTTTAATAACATCTGAGTCTAGTGGGTGATACAGGTTCAAATGATCACATCAGCAGAAACAAATTTAAGGCATAACCAACACTTTATAAAGGAGGAACACAAATGTCCAAACAGCATATGGAAGTTTAACTGATTAATATTCAGGGAAATTTAAATGAAAACTATAATGAGGTAATACTAAATTGATACATTAAAAAGTGGTCAATACCAGGTATTGAGACATAAACCAATGAGAACGTTAAGTCGTGTGCACAATAGTAACTTTTCTTTGCAGCTATCTACTAATGGTGACCATATGCACAATTTTTAATTCAGAAATTTCACTCAAGAATATGTGGGAATGCATTCAAAGAAATGCATGCACATGTAGTCTAAAATTGGAATAAAAATATTCACAAGTGCATGATTCAAAAAAGCCCTAGAGAGAGAAAATGGTCAATAATAGAAGAATCAATAAATTAAAATGCCATACAATAATATTAAATGATCATTTGCAAATGAACAAATGGCTACTGTATGCAACAAAGCAAACAAATTTCACAAACAACATACATGTTATGATTTTCAATTTGGATAAAGTTCAATAATTGGCAAAATTATAATATTAGAAGTCACCATAGAGAGCTGGGGAGATGGATCAAGGGTTAAAGGGACTTGCTTACTGGTCCAGGATCAACTTCCCAGCATCCCATGTAAAGCCTGAAGCAAAAAAACTGACCCAAGAGTCCGGTGTTCCATTTACCGTGACAAGAGACCTGGCACACTCATCATACACATATAAATAAACAAACAAATAGTACATACATACATACATACACATACACACATACACACACATACATACATACATACATACATACATACATACATACACACAAGTCAACATACTAATTACCTTGGAGAGGAGGAAAAAGATAATAAGAAAAAATTTTGAAGACAGCTCCCACTGGATAGAAGAAATATTTCTGAATGTTAGCGATGAATACACTGTTCCTTTGTCGTGTGTGTGTGTGTGTGTTATGATTCAATTTTTTTTTTTAAATGAAGGAGGCTGTGGTGTCATTCTGTGGATATAAATGTCTTATTTTATGAAGACAGTGTGCCTGCTGGGCTGTCCACCTGATGTTACTGATCCTTCTGGATGGACAGGATTAGGATCTGACTTGACTGAGGCTTGCTGAACTCACGTGGTCCTTCTGCCTCTGTCCTCAGGCTTTGCTGCTAATTCGCACATCATGTATGCTTTCTCCAGACAGGCATGCCTCTTGTAGTCTGAAATAAGTAGGCGTCCTTCAGAATAGACTGGGATCAAAACAGATTGCACAAAAACTTCCCAGATGACATGCAAAAACTGTGCAAAGGAAGGAAAGACAACTTTCAGCCCCACATATGGACAAAAGAACTGTCACATGATCAGATGACAATTAGAACAGGAATGATGATAATGATCTCGAGAAAAACTCCCCTTGAATTATCCACAGTTAATTTCTTAGGGGCATGACTTTTCAAAGGATTGGTAACCCTTAGGGAGCAACTTCCTCTTGGGAGAACTTCCCCATGAACAACAGCAAACAAACAAACATTTTCCTTATTGGTCCCTAATGGGATGCCCAGGGTATAAAAGGCCAGGAATGGAAGGAGTCTTCAGAATCCGGGAAAATCTCCTGTGACCAGGAACCCACCCTCCACACCTGACACCATGACCCAATCCTGCTGCTCCCCCTGCTGCCAGCCCACCTGCTGCAGGACCACCTGCTGCAGAACCACCTGCTGGAAGCCCACCTGTGTGACCAGCTGCTGCAGCCCAACTTTTTGCCAGCCCAGCTGTGGTGGGTCCAGCTGCTGCCAGCCCAGCTGTTGTCAAACCACCTGCTGTAGGACCAGCTTCCAACCCACCTGTGTGAGCAGCTGCTGCCGCACGCCCTGCTGCCAGCCCTGCTGCTGCGTGTCCAGCTGCTGCCAGCCCTGCTGCCAGCCCAGCTGTTGTGAATCCAGCTGCTGCCAGCCCCAGTGCTGTGAGTCCAGCTGCTGCCAGCCCTGCTGCCAGCCCAGCTGTTGTGAATCCAGCTGCTGCCAGCCCCAGTGCTGTGAGTCCAGCTGCTGCCAGCCTTGCTGCAGCAGTACCTGCTGCCAGCCAGCTTGCTCTGGACCCGTGTACTGCACCAGAACCTGCTACCAACCCACATGTGTCCGTGTGCCTGGCTGTCTGTCCCAAGGCTTTGGCTCCAGCTGCTGTGAGCCCTGCAGCTGTTGAGCATCTTCCCACAGATCCACTACTGACACAGAATAATCTGCCATGATCAGACATGCTGGATATTCACACCATGCCAAACTCACTAGCCTCTCTCTGAAAATAACGCACTGCCGGCCATCTTCGTGTTCACACACCTGTGAATGACTCCTGAGTGCCATCCTGACCCCCGGGAGTGTCTCTTCTCTTCATTCCTCTGACTGCTTATCAACACCATCCGTTCTTGATCTGGACTCATCCTCTCAGCCTTGACAACGTGATTATATCTTTATAAGTTAAGTTTAAAAAAAAGAAAGAAAAATGACTTTGCATGTCTTTGAAATAATAAGTATCCATGATGTATTTCAATGTGAACATGATGTTGTGACACATTCATGGCAACATTGCTAAAAAAAGAGAAAATGACATTGCCTACTTATTTTCTAATAAAGTTTTCTCCGTCTTGCATCCTATATTGTGTTTTGTTTGGTTCTGTGGTTACTTTTCATTTTACATTGTGTTATCTTAGCAAAGTCAAGTTACAGTCCTGTGTATGGTGTGTCAGTCAGGGTGTGAGTGTTGAAAAGAACAAGTGAATGAAGGAAGTTTTATTTTAGCTCGTGGTTTCAGAGGGCTTAGGGCTTCACTGTTTAGGCTCGTGTGTTTGGACAGAACATAATGGTTTCAAGAGTGTAAGAAAGAGGACGTCCATGATGGAGATGGGCAGAGCTGACAAAAAAGGGGGTGTCACTGGAGACCTGGTATAATCTTCCCTCGCATTTAAATGGACCTAACTTTATCCAACGAGATCCCATCTCCCACTTTTCCAGAGCATCCCAAAATAGCTCAATTAGCTGGGGAGCAAGCATTCAGTGCATGAATCTATGGAGGGCATTTCATATTCAAAGAGTAAGACTTGAGCAAAACCAACATGACTTAATGCCCTACATCCCATCATGTAGCTAACAGTGGGCAGAATCATATGCAAGGCCCAAGCTTTCTTATGCTAGAGCTAATATAGTCAAGCTACAACATAATTTATTTAGATATGACACAAAATTGAGAACTAAAGAGATGTGTATTCCACATTCTTCTCTAGCAATAGAAATAATAATCTCTCTCATTTTTATATCATCTTTTATTAACAAAGCTCTGCCCAAATCATTGCACACACACTTTGGTCACCACTAGCCACACCTGGAGAGCAGCTGTAGTTATAAAAGCTTTACCTAATGATGTGAACATTAGTCTCTCCATTTCTATCCGACGACTGGTGAGCTCCTTCAAATATTTTTGATCAGCGAAGAATTCTGACCGCTGTCTGGGACTTTGGTGTGAGAAGCTGTCCTACAAATACTTTGTTGATGTTGCACACATAGCACTGTTATGTCCTCACTCTTCTGATCACTGGTTTCCAAATAGCCCTAGGAAACACACACCAAATTTCATTTGCACTCAGACTGTGAGATATATTTATTTCCATGTCAAAACATGACTAAGGAAATAAAAGGATGACAAACCCTGGGAGTCCAGGTAACAGGGCAGTAGGACTTTCAGCTTTTGATCTTTGATAATCACTGAGTCACTTAAGGGATCAAACTAGCTTCATGAGTTTTAACATGGAAGGCCCATAAACTGAGGGAAATGAAAGTCTGAGTTCTAAGATTAGAAAGACTGTGAGGAGACAAAGATGGAGGTAGGACCAGGACCCACAGTAGGTATGAATATAGATCCAAAAGAAGAAGCCCCAAGCCTTGTGGGAGAAAAAAAAACAATAAATGTTGAAGAGCAATGATCGCAGAATGGCTGATACTGCTATAGGAAACAGCAACAGTGAAAAGGCATTAACAGGTAAATGACTAGAGCCACCTCCTTGAGAAGAGCAGAACTTTCCCACATACCCCTCCATGCCAAGGTTCATCAAACATGTTTTCTCAGACACACCCTAGAGAGTCCCTGAAGACACTTTCTAACAACCTAACTGCATCAGACTTGCAGAGAGACAAATCTTTGCCCAGAAGTTTATTTTGTTGGTCATTAAGGAAGCAGAAGAGGGAGAGCACAGAACTGAGTATTGAGTGGTGTCTAATACACACATTTTGTAGTAGGTCTTATCAGTGGGTGTGGAACTCAATGGATCACCCCATGACGTTTCCAGCTGAAGCCCATCAACATTTACTTTACCCATGCTCGCCAACTTGAGCTTCTTTGCTGTGCATTCTCATTTTAATCAGCTTATCTTCCTTTAACATATCTTCATAATAAATTACAGAAGCACTGGATATTATTGTTTATAGATTTCTCCCTTTAACATTCATCCTAGTAATCAGACACTTAGATATTGCTTGCTTTTTAATTAATAATTAGTATTGTTTTTTATGATTTATTTTTATTATTTTATTATTAATATTATTATTAATTATTACTTTTATTGTATGAACATATTACATAGTGGTCATATTCCCAGCAGGTTAGACTCTTATATTCCCTCTCCCCCACCCCATTCCACTGAAGGCCCTTCTCAGTGGGGTTATTGGTATTCATTGCGGGGTCATGAATGCATGGATAGTGCCTCAGGAGACTCTTCTCTACTCTGTGGCTCTTATAATCTTTCTGCCCTCTGTTCTGCAATCTTTCCTGAGCCTGGCTGGTATGCTAAACTTCTCCTTCAGGCATAAGCTCTCTACATACTTTGAGTTTCTGCTTTGATGGGTTTTGAGTTTCTTCAATGTCTACCACCATCTCCTTGGAGGAGGTTGTCAAGCTAGCAGTGAGAGCAGCACACATGTTAAATCAAGGCTTCCTCTCTCATGTCTCTTGAGCCCAGGCTGAGGGATAAAGATGACTAATCTCATGCTGGGCATTCTGCTCTCTCTCTCTCTCTCTCTCTCTCTCTCTCTCTCGTCATACTGAGTGATCTTGGTTTTCCCCTGTAGTCACTGCCATCTCTAAAAAAAGAAAAGAGATTTTCCTACCAGATATCATGGATGTAGTCATGATGTTTAGATCATTGACTCCATTTCCACACTTCATTTTTCTTTCATGTATTCAAATAACAATATTTAAGTCTTTCTTCCTTTGTCAAAAAGATACAAATTTCTATAAAGAACCAAATAAGGGGCTGGAAATATGGCTTTGTGGTTAAGCACTTTCCTGTGAAGCCTGAGGACCCTGGTTCAAGGCTCGATTCCCACGTAAGTCAGATGCACAAGGTGGCATATGCATCTGGAGCTCATTTGCAGTGGCTGGAGGCCCTGGTGTGTCCATTCTCTATCTCTCTCTGCCTTTTTCTCTCTGTGTCTGAAATATTTGCTATGAATAGTAGAGAGAATAAGTCTCCAGATAAGATGGAGTATAAAAAAGAAATAGCAAAATTAAAGGTTCTATAATGGAAATTAAAACACTTGAGAAAATGAATAATAATGAAGATACTACATGTCAAAACAGGATACCATAAGAATGGTATTTTTAATGAAATCTGTAGCCTTTAACTATTTATACCACAAAAGTAAAACTTTTATTATTTATGTGTGTGTGTGTGTGTGTGTGTGTGTGTGTGTGTGTGTGTTGTATATTGGCACTCCAGGGTCTCTTTTACTGCTGTAAATAAATGCCAGTCTGGCTTTCTGTGGCTGGCTGGGGAACAGAACTTACAAGCAAGTGTCTTTAACCTCTGAGCTTTCTCCCAAGCCTCTACCTACAAAAACAAATCTTTATAATCAATGAATATCATATTCTGCTTTTATATGTTAAAAGAAAATGAATTAACAAAAACAATTAGAGCCAGGCATGGTGGCCCAAGCCTTTAATTCCAGCACCCAGGAGGCAGAGACAGGAGGATCTCCATGAGTTCATGAGTATATGTTCATCCAAATCCATTAATAAGTAGGCTGGGGAGATGGCTCAGGCCTCTACGGTTAAGTGCACCCTGACATAGGCAAGTGAACAAGGCACCACATGAGTACACATCCATGCACACACACTGCATGCACATACACCCCCACACACAGATGCCACTTTACACATATTCATGAGCAATAAGTAAATAAATAAATAAAAATGAATGAAAAAGTGAGCCTTTATGAATTACATAAATATACCCAGTCTTATACTATTTCACAGTGCATGTCAGTTTTGGTCAAAAATTGGGAAATGAGTTAGGGTTCAGAAATGAGTCTAAAGTGCTCTTAATAAAAGTGTAAATTTTTAAGATGCCTTCATTTTTGGCATTTTTTTTTTTAAGGAAAGAGTCAAGGCCCAATGCGTCTTTCAAGAACATGCAGACCTCAGTGACCCTCCAGCTAGATCTTGCCCCTAAACATCACTATTTTTCAATAATGCCATCCAGCTGGGGACCAAGCCTTCAACACATGAGCTGTGAGAGGGCATTTAAGATTCAATCAATGTGGCTGGAGAAATAGCTCAGCAGTTAAAGGCATTGGCTTGCAAAGCATGCTAAACTGGGTTCAGGTCTCCAGCCACACACGTAAAGCAAGGAAAGCATTTGTTTGCAGTAGCAAGAGACTCCAGAGCACGCACGTGCACACACACTCACACACATACACACATGCACATAAATAAATTAAAAGTTTGATTTTCAAGATCCAAACCATTACAGATACACAATGAACATGACTAACTTCCAGTGGAGATATCAATTGTCAGTGACACAAAAAGCAGTGAGAACAATAAGTTATGTATGTTGTTGCAAATGTTTCGTAAATAGTATGGAACTACTTACTAAAGCTTCATCATATGCTCAATTTAGAATTCAGAAATTTTTGTCTAAGAATATATTCACAAGGATGCATAAATACATAGACATTGAAGACACAGACAAAACTACTCAGAATAGACTGGTTCACAAATACGTTAATGAAGAGAAAATGTCCAGCAGCAAAACAATACATTAATAAATTATTGTCTTATATAATAGGTTTTAATATGCTTCAGCCCCACCATACAATCAAATGAAATGAAGAAATGATTACCGTATGCAACAGTGTCAGCAAATCTCACAAACATGATTTTAAGGAAAAGAAACCAAACGAAAGTTAGATGCCAAGTATTTCATTTTGGATAAAATTCAGTAATTGGCAAAACTATGATAAGATGTCAACATACCAGAAGTCTTAGAGAGGAAAGGAAAGATGGTAATATATAAAAAGCATGGGCTGGAGAAAGGGCTTAGTGGTTAAGGCACTTGCCTGTGAAGCCAAAGGACCCAGGTTTGATTCTGCAGTTCCCACATAAGCCAAGTGCACATGCTGGCGCATGAGTCTGGAGTTCATTTGCAGTAGCTAGAGGTCCTGGCACACCCATTCTCTTTCTCTCTCTCTCTCTTTCCCTCTGTCTGTCTCAAATTTTAACAAAAGAAAAGAAAAGAGCATGAGGAACACCTTAGTGTGCAGAGATACTACTTCCTGACATGAATGGTGAACGTTGTTACTTCCACCATATTTGGTTGAGGTTATACATGCCATGTATGCATTTATCTGAAAGTGCATTATGATTTAATTTCTTTTGAAATGGCAGTGCCTAAGGTGTCATCTGATGGTGTTTCAGTTCCTCGTTTTATGATCATAAAGTGTTGATTGGGGTGTCCCACCTGAGGTTACCAATGCTGCTGGTAAACATAATTGAGATCTAAATTGATATGTGGTTTCTGAACTATGTCTTCCTTCTGCCTCTATGTTGCAGATTGATATCTGAAAAAGACTGCGCTAATCGCCCTCTCCCAGTGGAACATTAGACATGTTTGCTGCAGAGAGGCGTGTCAGTGGGAGTCTGAAATGAGCAGACGTTTCTGGCAAACAGACTTGGACACAGGCATGGGTTCAATTTGTCACTGTGAATATATCAGTATTTTAGCCCTCCCATAAGCACATCCCAGTCTACACAGAGACAAAAATACAAAACAAGCCATGGAGGAAGGACAGCTGTCTGATCCTCCCCTGGCCACATCACATGAGCAAAGGACAAGCAGAAAAGGAAATAGGTTGATGATGATTTCTAGAAATATTCTCTAATAATTATCCACAATTAACTGATTAAAGTACCATTTTCAAAAGGTTTCTAGAACTTAAGAAATAACTTCCTCATGGGAGAACTTCCCCATGAACAATAGCAAATAAACAGCAACAAGGAAACATTCTCCTTATTGGTCCCTACATGGGATGCCCAGGGTATAAAAGGCCAGGAATGGAAGGAGTCTTCAGAACCCGGAAAACTCTCCTGTGACCAGGAACCCACCCTCCACACCTGACACCATGACCCAATCCTGCTGCTCCCCTTGCTGCCAGCCCACCTGCTGCAGGACCACCTGCTGCAGAACCACCTGCTGGAAGCCCACCTGTGTGACCAGCTGCTGCAGCCCAACTTTTTGCCAGCCCAGCTGTGGTGGGTCCAGCTGCTGCCAGCCCAGCTGTTGTCAAACCACCTGCTGTAGGACCAGCTTCCAACCCACCTGTGTGAGCAGCTGCTGCCGCACGCCCTGCTGCCAGCCCTGCTGCTGCGTGTCCAGCTGCTGCCAGCCCTGCTGCCAACCCAGCTGTTGTGAATCCAGCTGCTGCCAGCCCCAGTGCTGTGAGTCCAGCTCCTGCCAGCCCTGCTGCCAGCCTTGCTGCAGCAGCACCTGCTGCCAGCCAGCTTGCTCTGGACCCGTGTACTGCACCCGAACCTGCTACCAACCCACATGTGTCCGTGTGCCTGGCTGTCTGTCCCAAGGCTGTGGCTCCAGCTGCTGTGAGCCCTGCAGCTGTTGAGCATCTTCCCACAGATCCACTACTGACACAGAATAATCTCCCATGATCAGACATGCTGGATATTCACACCATGCCAAACTCACTAGCCTCTCTCTGAAAATAACGCACTGCCGGCCATCTTCGTGTTCACACACCTGTGAACGGCTCCCTGAGTGCCATCCTGACCCCCGGGAGGGTCTCTTCTCTTCATTCCTCTGACTGCTTGTCAACATCTGTTCTTGATCTGGACTCATCCTCTGAGCATTGACAACGTGATTATATCTTTATAAGTTAAGTTTAAAAAAAAAGAAAGAAAAATGACTTTGCACGTCTTTGAAATAATAAGTATCCATGGTGCATTTCAATGTGAAGATGATGTTGTGACTCATCTTGTGACACATTTTTGGCAACTTTGCTAAAAAAAAGACATTGCCTACTTACTTTCTAATAAAGTTTTCTCCGTCTTGCATCCTATATTGTGTTTTGTTTGGTTCTGTGGTTACTTTTCGTTTTACATTGTGTTATCTTAGCAAAGTCAAGTTACAGTCCCGGGTATGGTGTGTCAGTCAGGGTATGAGTGTTGAAAAGAACAAGTGAATGAAGGAAGTTTAATTTTAGCACATGGTTTCAGAGGGCTTAGGGCTTCACTGTTTGGGCTCGTGTGCTTGGACAGAACATAATGGTTACGAGAGTGTAAGAAAGAGGATGTCCATGATGGAGATGGGCAGAGCTGACATAAAAGCGGGGGGCACTGGAGACCTGGTATAATCTTCCCTCGCACTTAAAAGGACCTAATTTTATCCAACTAGGTCCCATATCCCACTTTTTCAGAACTTCCCAAAATAGCTCAATTATCTGGGGAGCAAGCATTCAGTGCATGAATCTATGGAGGGCATTTCATATTCAAAGAGTAAGACTTGAGCACAACCAACATGACTTAATGCCCTGCATCCCGTCACATAGCTAACAATGGACAGAATCATATGCAAGGCTCAAGCTTTCTTATGCTAGAGCTAATGTAGTCAAGCTACAACATAATTTATTTAGATATGACACAAAATTGAGAACTAAAGAGATGTGTATTCCACATTCTTCTCTAGCAATAGAAATAATAATCTCTCTCGTTTTTATATCATCTTTTATTAACAAAGCTCTGCCCAAATCATTGCACGCACACTTTGGTCACCACTAGCCACACCTGGAGAGCAGCTGTAGTTATAAAAGCTTTACCTAATGATGTGAACATTAGTCTCTCCATTTCTATCCGACGACTGGTGAGCTCCTTCAAATATTTTTGATCAGCGAAGAATTCTGACCGCTGTCTGGGACTTTGATGTGAGAAGCTGTCCTACAAATACTTTGTTGATGTTGCACACATAGCACTGTTTATGTCCTCACTATTCTGATCACTGGTTTCCAAATAGCCCTGGGGGAGAAAGTCATGCCCTGGGAAACACACGCCAAATTTCATTTGCACTCAGACTGTGAGATATATTTATTTCCATGTCAAAACATGACTAAGGAAATAAAAGGATGACAAACCCTGGGAGTCCAGGTAACAGGGCAGTAGGACTTTCAGCTTTTGATCTTTCATAATCACTGAGTCACTTAAGGGATCAAACTAGCTTCATGAGTTTTAACATGGAAGGCCCATAAACTGAGGGAAATGAAAGTCTGAGTTCTAAGATTAGAAAGACTGTGAGGAGACAAAGATGGAGGTAGGACCAGGACCCACAGTAGGTATGAATATAGATCCAAAAGAAGAAGCCCCAAGCCTTGTGGGGGGGAAAAAAAAACAATAAATGTTGAAGAGCAATGATCGCAGAATGGCTGATACTGCTATAGGAAACAGCAACATTGAAAAGACATTAACAGGTAAATGACTAGAGCCACCTCCTTGAGAAGAGCAGAACTTTCCCACATACCCCTCCATGCCAAGGTTCAGCAAACATGTGTTCTCAGACACACCCTAGAGAGTCCCTGAAGACAATTTCCAACAACCTAACTGCATCAGACTTGCAGAGAGACAAATCTTTGCCCAGAAGTTTATTTTGTTGGTCATTAAGGAAGCAGAAGAGGGAGAGCACAGAACTGAGTATTGAGTGGTGTCTAATACACACATTTTGTAGTAGGTCTTATCAGTGGGTGTGGAACTCAATGGATCACCCCATAACGTTTCCAGCTGAAGCCTATCAACATTTACTTTACCCATGCTTGCCAGCTTGAGCTTCTTTGCTGTGCATTCTCATTTTAATCAGCTTATCTTCCTTTAACATATCTTTAACCTCTTATAATAAATTACAGAAGCACTGGATATCATTGTTTATAGATTTCTCCCTTTAACATTCATCCTAGAAATCAGACTCTTAGATATTGCTTGCTTTTTAATTAATAATTAGTATTGTTTTTATTATTATTATTTGTATTATTTTATTATTAATATTATCATTATTAATTATTACTTTTATTGAATGAACATATCACATAGTGGTCATATTCCCAGCGGGTTATACTCTTATATTCCCTCTCTCCCGCCCCATTCCACTGAGGGCCCTTCTCAGTGGGGTTATTGGTATTCATTGCGGAGTCATGAATGCACCAGTCAGTCTCTGTGTGGAAGACAGATAGTGCCTCAGGAGACTCTTCTCTACTCTGTGGCTCTTATAATCTTTCTGCCCTCTTTTCTGCAATCTTTCCTGAGCCTGGCTGGTATACTAAACTTCTCCTTCAGGGATAAGCTCTCTATATACTTTGAATTTTTGCTTTGATGGGTTTTGAGTTTCTTCAATGTCTACCACCATCTTCTTGGAGGAGGTTGTCAGGCTAGCAGTGAGAGCAGCACACATGTTAAATCAAGGCTTCCTCTCTCATGTCTCTTGAGCCCAGGCTGAGGGATAAAGATGACTAATCTCATGCTGGGCATTCTGCTCTCTCTCTCTCTCTCTCTCTCTCTCTCTTTTGTCATACTGAGTGATCTTGGTTTTCCCCTGTAGTCACTGCCATCTCCAAAAAAAGTAAAGAGATTTTCCTACCAGATATCATGGAAGTAGTCATGATGTTTAGATCATTGACTCCATTTCCACACTTCATTTTTCTTTCATGTATTCAAATAACAATATTTAAGTCTTTCTTCCTTTGTCAAAAGGATACAAATTTCTATAAAGAACCAAATGAGGGGCTGAAGAGATGGCTTTGTGGTTAAGCACGTTCCTGTGAAGCCTGAGGACCCTGGTTCAAGGCTCGATTCCCACGTAAGTCAGATGCACAAGGTGGCACATGCATCTGGAGTTCATTTGCAGTGGCTGGAGGCCCTGGTGTGCCCATTCTCTATCTCTCTCTGCCTTTTTCTCTCTCTGTCTGGCACTGTCAAATAAATAAATATATAAAAATAAACAAAAAAAATTTTTAAGAACCAAATGAAATATTTGCTATGAATAGTAGAGAGAATAAGTCTCCAGATAAGATGGAGTATAAAAAAGAAATAGCAAAATTAAAGGTTCTATAATAGAAATTAAAACACTTGAGAAAATGAGTAATAATGAAGATACTACATGTCAAAACAGGATACCATAAAAATGGTATTTTTAATGAAATCTGTAGCCTTTAACTATTTATGCCACAAAAGTAAAACTTTTATTAATTGTGTGTGTGTGTGTGTGTGTGTGTGTGTGTGTGTGTTTTTTGTGTTGTATATTGGCACTCCAGGGTCTCTTTTACTGCTGTAAATAAATGCCAGCCTGGCTTTCTGTGGCTGGCTGGGGAACAGAACTTACAAGCAAGTGTCTTTAACCTCTGAGCTTTCTCCCGAGCCTCTACCTACAAAAATAAATCTTTACAATCAATGAATATCATATTCTGCTTTTAAATGTTAAAAGAAAATGAATTAACAAAAAACAATTAGAGCCAGGCATGGTGGCCCAAGCCTTTAATTCCAGCACCCAGGAGGCAGAGACAGGAGGATCTCCATGAGTTCATGAGTATATGTTCATCCAAATCCATTAATAAGTAGGCTGGGGAGATGGCTCAGGCCTCTACGGTTAAGTGCACCCTGCCATAGGCAAGTGAACAAGGCACCACATGAGTACACATCCATGCACACACACTGCATGCACATACACCCCCACACACAGATGCCATTTTACACATATTAATGAACAATAAGTAAATAAATGAATAAAAATGAATGAAAAAGTGAGCCTTTATGAATTATATAAATATACCTAGTTTTATACTATTTCACAGTGCATGTCAGTTTTGGTCAAAAATTGGGAAATGAGTTAGGGTTCAGAAATGAGTCTAAAGTGCTCTTAATAAAAGCCTAAAATTTTAAGATGCCTTCTTTTTTGGCATCTTTTTTTTTTTTTTTTTTTTTTTTTTTGAGGAAGGAGTCAAGGCCCAACAGGTCTTTCAAGAACATGCAGACCTCAGTGACCCTCCAGCTAGATCGTGCCCCTAAACATCACTATTTTTCAATAATGCCATCCAGCTGGGGACCAAACCTTCAACACATGAGCTGTGAGAGGGCATTTAAGATCCAATCAATGTGGCTGGAGAAATAGCTCAGCAGTTAAAGGCATTGGCTTGCAAAGCATGCTAAACTGGGTTCAAGTCTCCAGCCACACACGTAAAGCAAGGAAGCATTTGTTTGCAGTAGCAAGAGACTCCAGAGCACGCACGTGCGCACACACACACACACATACACACACGCACATAAATAAATTAAAAGTTTGATTTTCAAGATCCAAACCATTACAGATACACAATGAACATGACTAACTTCCAGTGGAGATATCAATTGTCAGTGACACACAAAGCAGTGAGAACAATAAGTTATGTATGTTGTTGCAAATGTTTTGTAAATAGTATGGAACTACTTACTAAATCTTGATCATATGCTCAATTTAGAATCCAGAAATTTTTGTCTAAGAATATATTCACAAGGATGCATAAATACATAGACATTGAAGACACAGACAAAACTACTCAGAATAGCCTGGTTCACAAACATGTTAATGAAGAGAAAATTTCCAGCAGCAAAACAATACATTAATAAATTATGGTCTTATATAATAGGTTTTAATAAGCTTCAGCCCCACCATACAATCGAATGAAATGAAGAAATGATTACCGTATGCAACAATGTCAGCAAATCTCACAAACATGATTTTAAGGAAAAGAAACCAAACAAAAGTTAGATGCCAGGTAATTTCATTTTGGATAAAATTCAGTAATTGGCAAAACTATGATAAGATGTCAACATACCAGAAGCCTTAGAGAGGAAAGGAAAGATAGTAATATATAAAAAGCATGGGCTGGAGAAACGGCTTAGTGGTTAAGGCACTTGCCTGTGAAGCCTAAGGACCCAGGTTTGATTCTGCAGTTCCCACATAAGCCAAGTGCACATGGTGGCGCATGAGTCTGGCGTTCATTTGCAGTAGCTAGAGGTCCTGGCATACCATTCTCTTTCTCTCTCTCTCTTTCCCTCTGTCTGTCTCAAATTTTAACAAAAGAAAGGAAAAGAGCATGAGGAACACCTTAGTGTGCAGAGATACTACTTCCTGACATGAATGGTGAATGTTGTTACTTCCACCATATTTGGTTGAGGTTATACATGCCATGTATGCATTTACCTGAAAGTGCATTATGATTTAATTTCTTTTGAAATGGCAGTGCCTAAGGTGTCATCTGATGGTGTTTCAGTTCCTCGTTTTAGGATCATAAAGTGTTGATTGGGGTGTCCCACCTGAGGTTACCAATGCCGCTGGTAAACATATTTGAGATCTAAATTGATATGTGTTTCTGAACTATGTCTTCCTTCTGCCTCTATGTTGCAGATTGATATCTGAAAAAGACTGTGCTAACCGCCCTCTGCCAGTGGGAGTCTGAAATGAGCAGACGTTTCTGGCAAACAGACTTGGACACAGGCATGGGTTCAATTTGTCACTGTGAATATATCAGTATTTTAGCCCTCCCATAAGCACATCCCAGTCTACACAGAGACAAAAATACAAAACAAGCCATGGAGGAAGGACAGCTGTCTGATCCTCCCCTGGCCACATCACATGAGCAAAGGACAAGAGGAAAAGGAAATAGGTTGATGATGATTTCTAGAAATATTCCCTAATAATTATCCACAATTAACTGATTAAAGTACCATTTTCAAAAGGTATCTAAAACTTAAGAAACAACTTCCTCCTGGGAGAACTTCCCCATGAACAATAGCAAATAAACAGCGACAAGGAAACATTCTCCTTATTGGTCCCTACATGGGATGCCCAGGGTATAAAAGGCCAGGAATGGAAGGAGTCTTCAGAATCCGGGAAACTCTCCTGTGACCAGAAACCCACCCTCCACACCTGACACCATGACCCAATCCTGCTGCTCCCCTTGCTGCCAGCCCACCTGCTGCAGGACCACCTGCTGCAGAACCACCTGCTGGAAGCCCACCTGTGTGACCAGCTGCTGCAGCCCACCTTTTTGCCAGCCCAGCTGTGGTGGGTCCAGCTGCTGCCAGCCCAGCTGTTGTCAAACCACCTGCTGTAGGACCAGCTTCCAACCAACCTGTGTGAGCAGCTGCTGCCGCACACCCTGCTGCCAGCCCTGCTGCTGTGTGTCCAGCTGCTGCCAGCCCTGCTGTCAGCCCAGCTGTTGTGAATCCAGCTGCTGCCAGCCCCAGTGCTGTGTGTCCAGCTGCTGCCAGCCCTGCTGCCAGCCCAGCTGTTGTGAGTCCAGCTGCTGCCAGCCCCAGTGCTGTGAGTCCAGCTGCTGCCAGCCTTGCTGCAGCAGCACCTGCTGCCAGCCAGCTTGCTCCGGACCCGTATACTGCACCAGAACCTGCTACCAGCCCACGTGTGTCCGTGTGCCTGGCTGTCTGTCCCAAGGCTGTGGCTCTAGCTGCTGTGAGCCCTGCAGCTGTTGAGCATCTTCCCACAGATCCACTACTGACACAGAATAATCTCCCATGATCAGACATGCTGGATATTCACACCATGCCAAACTCACTAACCTCTCTCTGAAAATAATGCACTGCCGGCCATCTTTGTGTTCACACACCTGTGAACGACTCCCTGAGTGCCATCCTGACCCCCGGGAGGGTCTCTTCTCTTCATTCCTCTGACTGCTTGTCAACATCTGTTCTTGATCTGGACTCATCCTCTCAGCATTGACAACGTGATTATGTCTTTATAAGTTAAGTTAAAAAAAAAAAGAAAGAAAAATGACTTTGCACATCTTTGAAATAATAAGTATCCATGGTGCATTTCAATGTGAACATGATGTTGTGACTCATCTTGTGACACATTCATGGCAACTTTGCTAAAAAAAAAGACATTGCCTATTTATTTTCTAATAAAGTTTTCTCTGTCTTGCATCCTATATTGTGTTTTGTTTGGTGTCTATGGTAACTTTTCGTTTTACATTGTGTTATCTTAGCAAAGTCAAGTTACAGTCCTGGGTATGGTGTGTCAGTCAGGGTGTGAGTGTTGAAAAGAACAAGTGAATGAAGGAAGTTTTATTTTAGCTCATGGTTTCAGAGGGCTTAGGGCTTCACTGTTTGGGCTTGTGTGCTTGGACAGAACATAATGGTTTCAAGAGTGTAAGAAAGAGGACGTCCATGATGGAGATGGGCAGAGCTGACATAAAAAGGGGAGGGGGGCACTGGAGACCTGGTATAATCTTCCCTTGCACTTAAAAGGACCTAATTTTATCCAACTAGATCCCATATCCCACTTTTTCAGAACTTCCCAAAAGAGCTCAATTATCTGGGGAGCAAGCATTCAGTGCATGAATCTATGGAGGGCATTTCATATTCAAAGAGTAAGACTTGAGCAAAACCAACATGAATTAATGCCCTGCATCCCATCATGTAGCTAACAGTGGGCAGAATCATATGCAAGGCTCAAGCTTTCTTATGCTAGAGCTAATGTAGTCAAGCTACAACATAATTTATTTAGATATGACACAAAATTGAGAACTAAAGAGATGTGTATTCCATATTCTTCTCTAGCAATAGAAATAATAATCTTTCTCATTTTATTTTATTTTATTTTATTTTATTTTTATTATTTTGGAGAGAGACACAGAAAGAGACAGACGGAGAGGGAGAGGGAGTCAGATAGAGAATGGGCATGCCAGCAGCCTCTCAGCTGCTGTGAACGAACTCCAGATGTGTGCGCCCCCTTGTGGACAAGTGTGGCTTTGTGCCCTTGCATCACTTTGCATCTGGCTAAACGTGGGACCTGGAAATGGGAACTGGTGTTCTTAGGCTTAGCAGGCAGATGCCTTAACCACTAATCCATCTTTCCAGCCCTCTCTCTCTTTTTTATATCCTCTTTTATTAACAAAGCTCTGCCCAAATCATTGCACACACACTTTGGTCACCACTAGCCACACCTGGAGAGCAGCTTTACCTAATGATGTGAACATTAGTCTCTCCATTTCTATCCGACGACTGGTGACCTACTTCAAATATTTTTGATCAATGAAGAATATTGACCAGTCTCTGGGACTTTGATATGAAAAGCTGTCCTACAAATACTTTGTTGATGTTGCACACATGGCACTGTTTATGTCCTCATTCTTCTGATCACTGGTTTCCAAATAGCCCTGGGGGAGAAGGTCATGCCCTGGGAAACACACACCAAATTTCATTTGCACTCAGACTGTGAGACATAATTTATTTCCATGTCAAAACATGACTAAGGAAATAAAAGGATGACAAACCCTGGGAGTCCAGGTAACAGGGCAGTAGAACTTACAGGTTTTATTTTTATTTTTATTTTTTTGGAGAGAGACACGGAGAGAGACAAAGGAGGGGGGAGAAGAAGACAGAGATGGGCGCGCCAGCAGTGTCTCAACTGCTGAGAATGAAATCCAGATGCATGCGCTCCCTTGTGGTCAAGTGTAGCATTGTGCCTTTGCGTCACTTTGCATCTGGCTAAACGTGGGACCTGGAGATTGGAACCAGCATTCTTAGGCTTAGGAGGCAGGCGCCTTAACCCATAAGCCATCTCTCCAGCCCGACTTTCAGCTTTTGATCTTTCATAATCGTTGAGTCACTTAAGGGATCAAACTAGCTTCATGAGTTTTGACACAGAAGGCCCATAAACTGAGGGAAATGAAAGTCTGAGTTCTAAGATTAGAAACACTGAGAGGAGACAAAGTTTGAGATAGGACCAGGACCCATAGTAGGTATGAGTATAGATCCGAAAGAAGAAGTCCCAGGCCTTCTGGGGGGAAAAAAAACAATAAATGTTGAAGAGCAATGATCGCAGAATGGCTGATACTGCTATAGGAAACAGCAACAGTGAAAAGACATTAACAAATAAATGACTAGAGCCACCTCCTTGAGAAGAGCAGAACTTTCCCACATACCCCTCCATGCCAAGGTTCAGCAAACATATGTTCTTCTCAGACACACCCTAGAGAGTCCCTGAAGACACTTTCCAACAACCTAACTGCATCAGACTTGCAGAGAGACAAATCTTTGCCCAGAAGTTTATTTTGTTGGTGATTAAGGAAGCAGAAGAGGGAGAGCACAGAACTGAGTATTGAGTGGTGTCTAATACACACATTTAGTAGTAGGTCTTATCAGTGGAAGTGGAACGCAATGGATCGCCTCATGAAGTTTCCAGCTGAAGCCTATCAACATTTACTTTAATGTTTCCCCTTAACCCATGCTCACCAACTTGAGCTTCTTTGCTGTGCATTCTCATTTTAATCAGCTTATCTTCCTTTAACATATATTTAACCTCTTTATAATAAATTACAGAAGCACTGGATATCATTGATTTTAGATTTTCTCTTTAGCATTCATCCTAGAAATCAGACTCTTAGATATTGCTTGCTTTTTAGGGTTATTGGTGCATTCATTGCGGAGTCATGAATGCACCAGTCAGTCTCTGTGGAAGACAGATAGTGCCTCAGAGATTCTTCTCTACTCTGTGGCTCTTATAATCTTTCTGCCCTCTTTTCTGCAATCTTTCCTGAGCCTGGCTGGTATGCTAAACTTCTCCTTCAGGGATAAGCTCTCTATATACTTTGAATTTTGCTTTGATGGGTTTGAGTTTCTTCAATGTCTACCACCATCTTCTTGGAGGAGGTTGTCAGGCTAGCAGTGAGAGCAGCACACATGTTAAATCAAGGCTTCCTCTCTCATGTCTCTTGAGCCCAGGCTGAGGGATAAAGATGACTAATCTCATGCTGGGCATTCTGCTCTCTCTCTCTCTCTCTCTCTCTCTCTCTCTCTCTCTCTCTCTCTCTCTGTCTTTTGTCATACTGAGTGATCTTGGTTTCCCCTGTAGTCACTGCCATCTCCAAAAAAGTAAAGAGATTTTCCTACAGATATATGAAGTAGTCATGATGTTTAGATCATTGACTCCATTTCCACACTTCATTTTCTTTCATGTATTCAAAATACAATATTTAAGTCTTTCTTCCTTTGTCAAAAGATACAAATTTCTATAAAGAACCAAATGAGGGCTGAAGAGATGGCTTTGTGGTTAAGCACGTTCCTGTGAAGCCTGAGGACCCTGGTTCAAGGCTCGATTCCCACGTAAGTCAGATGCACAAGGTGGCATATGCATCTGGAGTTCATTTGCAGTGGCTGGAGGCCCTGGTGTGCCCATTCTCTATCTCTCTCTGCCTTTTTCTCTCTGTCTGGCACTGTCAAATAAATAAATATATAAAAATAAACAAAAAAAATTTTAAGAACCAAATGAAATATTTGCTATGAATAGTAGAGAGATAAGTCTCCAGATAAGATGGAGTATAAAAAAAGAAATAGCAAAATTAAAGGTTCTATAATAGAAATTAAAACACTTGAGAAAATGAATAATAATGAAGATACTACATGTCAAAACAGGATACCATAAAAATGGTATTTTTAATGAAATCTGTGGCCTTTAACTATTTATACCACAAAAGTAAAACTTTTATTAATTGTGTGTGTGTGTGTGTGTGTGTGTGTGTTGTTTGTGTTTTTGTTTTGTATATTGGCACTCCAGGGTCTCTTTTACTGCTGTAAATAAATGCCAGCCCAAACTTTCTGTGGCTGGCTGAGGGAACAGAACTTACAAGCAAGTGTCTTTAACCTCTGAGTTTCTCCGAGCCTCTACCTACAAAAATAAATCTTTACAATCAATGAATATCATATTCTGCTTTTAAATGTTAAAGAAAATGAATTAACAAAAACAATTAGAGCCAGGCATGGTGGCCCAAGCCTTTAATTCCAGCACCCAGGAGGCAGAGACAGGGAGGATCTCCATGAGTTCATGAGTATATGTTCATCCAAATCCATTAATAAGTAGGCTGGGGAGATGGCTCAGGCCTCTACGGTTAAAGTGCACCCTGCCATAGGCAAGTGAACAAGGCACCACATGAGTACACATCCATGCACACACTGCATGCACATACACCCCACACACAGATGCCATTTTACACATATTAATGAACAATAAGTAAATAAATGAATAAAAATGAATGAAAAAAGTGAGCCTTTATGAATTATATAAATATACCTAGTTTTATACTATTTCACAGTGCATGTCAGTTTTGGTCAAAAATTGGGAAATGAGTTAGGGTTCAGAAATGAGTCTAAAGTGCTCTTAATAAAAGCCTAAAAATTTTAAGATGCCTTCTTTTTGGCATCTTTTTTTTTTTTTTTTTTTTTTTTTTTTTTTTTTTTTGAGGAAGGAGTCAAGGCCCAACAGGTCTTTCAAGAACATGCAGAGACCTCAGTGACCCTCCAGCTAGATCGTGCCCCTAAACATCACTATTTTCAATAATGCCATCCAGCTGGGGACCAAACCTTCAACACATGAGCTGTGAGAGGGCATTTAAGATCCAATCAATGTGGCTGGAGAAATAGCTCAGCAGTTAAAGGCATTGGCTTGCAAAGCATGCTAAACTGGGTTCAAGTCTCCAGCTTTACACACGTAAAGCAAGGAAGCATTTGTTTGCAGTAGCAAGAGACTCCAGAGCACGCACGTGCGCACACACACACACACATACACACATGCACATAAATAAATTAAAAGTTTGATTTTCAAGATCCAAACCATTACAGATACACAATGAACATGACTAACTTCCAGTGGAGATATCAATTGTCAGTGACACACAAAGCAGTGAGAACAATAAGTTATGTATGTTGTTGCAAATGTTTTGTAAATAGTATGGAACTACTTACTAAATCTTGATCATATGCTCAATTTAGAATCCAGAAATTTTTGTCTAAGAATATATTCACAAGGATGCATAAATACATAGACATTGAAGACACAGACAAAACTACTCAGAATAGCCTGGTTCACAAACACGTTAATGAAGAGAAAATGTCCAGCAGCAAAACAATACGTTAATAAATTATGGTCTTATATAATAAGTTTTAATAAAGCCTGGCCAAGAGATACAATCGAATGAAATGAAGAAATGATTACCGTATGCAACAATGTCAGCAAATCTCACAAACATGATTTTAAGGAAAAGAAACCAAACGAAAGTTAGATGCCAGGTAATTTCATTTTGGATAAAATTCAGTAATTGGCAAAACTATGATAAGATGTCAACATACCAGAAGACTTAGAGAGGAAAGGAAAGATAGTAATATATAAAAGCATGGGCTGGAGAAACGGCTTAGTGGTTAAGGCACTTGCCTGTGAAGCCTAAGGACCCAGGTCTGATTCTGCAGTTCCCACATAAGCCAAGTGCACATGGTGGCGCATGAGTCTGCGTTCATTTGCAGTAGCTAGAGGTCCTGGCATACCATTCTCTTTCTCTCTCTCTTTTTCCCTCTGTCTGTCTCAAATTTTAACAAAAGAAAGAAAAAGAGCATGAGAACACCTTAGTGTGCAGAGATACTACTTCCTGACATGAATGGTGAATGTTGTTACTTCCACCATATTTGGTTGAGGTTATACATGCCATGTATGCATTTACCTGAAAGTGCATTATGATTTAATTTCTTTTGAAATGGCAGTGCCTAAAGTGTCATCTGATGGTGTTTCAGTTCCTCGTTTTAGGATCATAAAGTGTTGATTGGGGTGTCCCACCTGAGGTTACCAATGCAGCTGGTAAACATATTTGAGATCTAAATTGATATGTGTTTCTGAACTATGTCTTCCTTCTGCCTCTATGTTGCAGATTGATATCTGAAAAAGACTGTGCTAACCGCCCTCTGCCAGTGGGAGTCTGAAATGAGCAGACGTTTCTGGCAAACAGACTTGGACACAGGCATGGGTTCAATTTGTCACTGTGAATATATCAGTATTTTAGCCCTCCATAAGCACATCCCAGTCTACACAGAGACAAAAATACAAAACAAGCCATGGAGGAAGGACAGCTGTCTGATCCTCCCTGGCCACATCACATGAGCAAAGGACAAGAGGAAAAGAAATAGGTTGATGATGATTTCTAGAAATATTCCTAATAATTATCCACAATTAACTGATTAAAGTACCATTTTCAAAAGGTATCTAAAACTTAAGAAACAACTTCCTCCTGGGAGAACTTCCCCATGAACAATAGCAAATAAACAGCGACAAGGAAACATTCTCCTTATTGGTCCCTACATGGGATGCCCAGGGTATAAAAGGCCAGGAATGGAAGGAGTCTTCAGAATCCGGAAACTCTCCTGTGACCAGAAACCCACCCTCCACACCTGACACCATGACCCAATCCTGCTGCTCCCCTTGCTGCCAGCCCACCTGCTGCAGGACCACCTGCTGCAGAACCACCTGCTGGAAGCCCACCTGTGTGACCAGCTGCTGCAGCCCACCTTTTTGCCAGCCCAGCTGTGGTGGGTCCAGCTGCTGCCAGCCCAGCTGTTGTCAAACCACCTGCTGTAGGACCAGCTTCCAACCCACCTGTGTGAGCAGCTGCTGCCGCACACCCTGCTGCCAGCCCTGCTGCTGTGTGTCCAGCTGCTGCCAGCCCTGCTGTCAGCCCAGCTGTTGTGAATCCAGCTGCTGCCAGCCCCAGTGCTGTGTGTCCAGCTGCTGCCAGCCCTGCTGCCAGCCCAGCTGTTGTGAGTCCAGCTGCTGCCAGCCCCAGTGCTGTGAGTCCAGCTGCTGCCAGCCTTGCTGCACCAGCACCTGCTGCCAGCCAGCTTGCTCTGGACCCGTGTACTGCACCAGAACCTGCTACCAGCCCACGTGTGTCCGTGTGCCTGGCTGTCTGTCCCAAGGCTGTGGCTCCAGCTGCTGTGAGCCCTGCAGCTGTTGAGCATCTTCCCACAGATCCACTACTGACACAGAATAATATGCCATGATCAGACATGCTGGATATTCACACCATGCCAAACTCACTAACCTCTCTCTGAAAATAATGCACTGCCGGCCATCTTTGTGTTCACACACCTGTGAACGACTCCCTGAGTGCCATCCTGACCCCCAGGAGGGTCTCTTCTCTTCATTCCTCTGACTGCTTGTCAACATCTGTTCTTGATCTGGACTCATCCTCTCAGCATTGACAACGTGATTATGTCTTTATAAGTTTAAAAAAAAAAAAAGAAAAATGACTTTGCACATCTTTGAAATAATAAGTATCCATGGTGCATTTCAATGTGAACATGATGTTGTGACTCATCTTGTGACACATTCATGGCAACTTTGCTAAAAAAAAAAAAGACATTGCCTACTTATTTTCTAATAAAGTTTTCTCTGTCTTGCATCCTATATTGTGTTTTGTTTGGTGTCTATGGTAACTTTTCGTTTTACATTGTGTTATCTTAGCAAAGTCAAGTTACAGTCCTGGATATGGTGTGTCAGTCAGGGTGTGAGTATTGAAAAGAACAAGTGAATGAAGGAAGTTTTATTTTAGCTCATGGTTTCAGAGGGCTTAGGGCTTCACTGTTTGGGCTTGTGTGCTTGGACAGAACGTAATGGTTTCAAGAGTGTAAGAAAGAGGGCGTCCATGATGGAGATGGGCAGAGCTGACATAAAAGGGAGGGGCACTGGAGACCTGGTATAATCTTCCCTTGCACTTAAAAGGACCTAATTTTATCCACCTAGATCCCATATCCCACTTTTTCAGAACTTCCCAAAAGAGCTCAATTATCTGGGGAGCAAGCATTCAGTGCATGAATCTATGGAGGGCATTTCGTATTCAAAGAGTAAGACTTGAGCAAAACCAACATGAATTAATGCCCTGCATCCCATCATGTAGCTAACAGTGGGCAGAATCATATGCAAGGCTCAAGCTTTCTTATGCTAGAGCTAATGTAGTCAAGCTACAACATAATTTATTTAGATATGACACAAAATTGAGAACTAAAGATATGTGTATTCCATATTCTTCTCTAGCAATAGAAATAATAATCTCTCTCATTTTATTTTATTTTATTTTATTTTTATTATTTTGGAGAGAGACACAGAAAGAGACAGACGGAGAGGGAGAGGGAGTCAGATAGAGAATGGCATGCCAGCAGCCTCTCAGCTGCTGTGAACTAAATCCAGATGTGTGCGCCCCCTTGTGGTCAGTGTGGCATTGCGCCCTTGCTTCACTTTGCATCTGGCTAAACGTGGGACCTGGAAATGGGAACTGGCGTTCTTAGGCTTAGCAGGCAGATGCCTTAACCGCTAATCCATCTTTCCAGCCCTCTCTCTCATTTTTATATCATCTTTTATTAACAAAGCTCTGCCCAAATCATTGCACACACACTTTGGTCACCACTAGCCACACCTGGAGAGCAGCTTTACCTAATGATGTGAACATTAGTCTCTCCATTTCTATCCGACGACTGGTGACCTACTTCAAATATTTTTGATCAATGAAGAATATTGACCAGTCTCTGGGACTTTGATATGAAAAGCTGTCCTACAAATACTTTGTTGATGTTGCACACATAGCACTGTTTATGTCCTCATTCTTCTGATCACTGGTTTCCAAATAGCCCTGGGGGAGAAGGTCATGCCCTGGGAAACACACACCAAATTTCATTTGCACTCAGACTGTGAGACATAATTTATTTCCATGTCAAAACATGACTAAGGAAATAAAAGGATGACAAACCCTGGGAGTCCAGGTAACAGGGCAGTAGGACTTTCCGTTTTTATTTTTATTTTTATTTTTTTGGAGAGAGACACGGAGAGAGACAAAGGGGGGGGGGAAAGAAGACAGAGATGGGAGCGCCAGCAGTGTCTCAACTGCTGAGAATGAAATCCAGATGCACGCGCCCCCTTGTGGTCAAGTATAGCATTGCGCCCTTGCGTCACTTTGCATCTGGCTAAACGTGGGACCTGGAGATTGGAACCAGCATTCTTAGGCTTAGGAGGCAGGCGCCTTAACCCCTAAGCCATCTCTCCAGCCCGACTTTCAGCTTTTGATCTTTCATAATCATTGAGTCACTTAAGGGATCAAACTAGCTTCATGAGTTTTGACACGGAAGGCCCATAAACTGAGGGAAATGAAAGTCTGAGTTCTAAGATTAGAAACACTGAGAGGAGACAAAGATTGAGATAGGACCAGGACCCATAGTAGGTATGAGTATAGATCCGAAAGAAGAAGTCCCAGGCCTTCTGGGGGGACAAAAACAATAAATGTTGAAGAGCAATGATCGCAGAATGGCTGATACTGCTATAGGAAACAGCAACAGTGAAAAGACATTAACAAATAAATGACTAGAGCCACCTCCTTGAGAAGAGCAGAACTTTCCCACATACCCCTCCATGCCAAGGTTCAGCAAACATGTGTTCTCAGACACACCCTAGAGAGTCCCTGAAGACAATTTCCAACAACCTAACTGCATCAGACTTGCAGAGAGACAAATCTTTGCCCAGAAGTTTATTTTGTTGGTGATTAAGGAAGCAGAAGAGGGAGAGCACAGAACTGAGTATTGAGTGGTGTCTAATACACACATTTAGTAGTAGGTCTTATCAGTGGAAGTGGAACGCAATGGATCACCCCATGACGTTTCCAGCTGAAGCCTATCAACATTTACTTTAATGTTTCCCCTTAACCCATGCTCACCAACTTGAGCTTCTTTGCTGTGCATTCTCATTTTAATCAGCTTATCTTCCTTTAACATATATTTAACCTCTTTATAATAAATTACAGAAGCACTGGATATTATTGATTTTAGATTTCTCTCTTTAACATTCATCCTAGAAATCAGACTCTTAGATATTGCTTGCTTTTTAATTAATTATTGGTTTTATTATATGAACATATCACACAGTGGTCATATTACCATCGGGTTATACTCTTATATTCCCTCTCCACAAGCCCCATTCCATTGAGGGCCCTTCTCAGTGGAGTTATTGGTATTCATTTTTGTCTAAGAATATATTCACAAGGATGCATAAATACATAGACCTGGAAGACACAGACAAAATACTCAGAATAGCATGGGTCACAAATACGTTAATGAAGACAAAATGTCCAGAAGCAATACAGTGCATTAATAAATTATGGTCTTGTTGTATAATAGGTTTTAATAGGTTACAGCCCCACCATACAATTGAATGAAATGAAGAAATGATTACCATATGCAATGATGTCAGCAAATCTCACAAACATGATTTTAAGGAAAAGAAACCAAACAAAAGTTAGATGCCAGATAATTTCATTTTGGATAAAATTCAGTAATTGGCAAAAATATGATAATATGACAATATACCAGAAGTCTTAGAGAGGAAGGGAAAGATATTAAAATATAAAAGGCATGAGGAGCTGGGCATGGTGGCGTATGCCTTGAATCCCAGCACTCGGAAGGCAGAGGTAGGAGGATCACCATGAGTTCAAGGCCACCCTGAGACTACATAGTGAATTCCAGGACAGCCTGAGCTAGAGTGAGACCCTACCTTGAAAACCAAAAAGAAAAGAAAAGAGCATGAGGAACACCTTAGTGTGCAGAGATACTACTTCCTGACATGAATGGTGAACGTTGTTACTTCCACCATATTTGGTTGAGGTTATACATGCCATGTATGCATTTATCTGAAAGTGCATTATGATTTAATTTCTTTTGAAATGGCAGTGCCTAAGGTGTCATCTGATGGTGTTTCAGTTCCTCATTTTAGGATCATAAAGTGTTGATTGGGGTGTCCCACCTGAGGTTACCAATGCCGCTGATAAACATAATTGAGATCTAAATTGATATGTGTTTCTGAACTGTGTCTTCCTTCTGCCTCTATGTTGCAGATTTATATCTGAAAAAGACTGTGCTAACCGCCCTCTGCCAGTGGGAGTCTGAAATGAGCAGACGTTTCTGGCAAACAGACTTGGACGTAGGCATGGGTTCAATTTGTCACTGTGAATATATCTGTAACCAAGCCCTCCCCATAAATACACCTCAGTCTACACACAGCCAAAAATACTTAATAGGATGGTAGTGTGTGTGTGTGTGTGTGTGTGTGTGTGTGTGTGTGTGTGTGTATACAGATTAATGGGGGTGAAAAGCCTAAGCTAGGTGAGGGGAAGAGATTAAGTAAAGGAAATGTGGAGGGAGGGCTAATCAAAATCTAAAAGGATATAAATAAGTCATATATGGAAACCTACTTTTCTGGACAATGGAACACTCAGAAGCCATAGATTGTTACTAGAAAATTTTCAGTGCCAGTGATAGGATACCTTCCAGTGAGTTGTTGGCCAGGAAGGTCACAGATACCCCAAAACATTATAAGCCATTGCTGAGGCTCTTGGTTTCCTACCAGGAATAGATGGTAAGACCCTATTGCTGAAGACTCCACATACTTGGGCTGCAAGGTCACTGAGAAATCCTGCTGGAGCTGAGATGAAAGAAAGTTGGAAAAAGCTACACTGCATGCAGTTCAATGGGAGATAGAGAGAAAACACAAGTGAAGATACTCAACAGTAGGCACTGCAAACTTTAAATTTGGCCAGCAAAGCCAAATAAAGCCAAAGGTGCAATAGTGGCATGTCTGTTATGGGAGAAACCAGCTGCTCTCTAATTGGACCGGAGGCCCGCTCCATAGGAGGGAACACATCCCTGATACTGAAAACCTATGACAGGGTTAGTCATGAGCCCTATAGGGGTGTAACATCTGTTGGTGTCTGGTTAAATGTATATACTATGCTCACCAAACTGCCCAGTAAGCACTTCTCTTAATGTCCATACCCATATATTAAAGCTACTCTCACTTTTGGTTAGAGAAGCTTCTCTTTCAGATGGTGGTGACCTTGGGATGATTCAGAAGGCACCATGGTGCTGAGAAGAAGGGACAGAGGAGTGCTCAGCACTGAAACATCTCTAACACACCTTCCAAGGCTCAGGGTCCATTGCGAAAGAGGTGGCAGAAAGAATGTAAGAGCCAAAGGAAGAGTAGGACTCCTTATAATGTGCTCCTCCAGACACAATGTGGCCTGGATATCCAGGACCTCACAGTGCCTGACACTACCTACACAAGACCATCATAATAGCAGGAAAAGATCATGACATCCAACTGAAAAGAGAGACTGATTGAGAGGGGGAAGGGATATGATGGAGAGTGGAGTTTCAAAGGGGAAAGTGGGGGCAGGGAGGGAAGGACCATGGCATATTGTCTACAATTAAGGAAGTTGTCAATAAAAAAAAATACAAAACAAGCCATGGAGGAAGGACAGCTGTCTGATCCTCCCCTGGCCACATCACATGAGTAAAGGACAATCAGAAAAGGAACAAGGTTGATGATGATTTCTAGAAATATTCCTTAAATAATTATCCATAATTAACTGATTAAAGTATAATTTCAAAAGGTTTCTAGAACTTAAGAAACAACTTCATCCTGAGAGAACTTCCCCATGAACAAGAGCAAATAAACAGCAACAAGGAAACATTCTCCTTATTGGTCCCTACATGGGATGCCCAGGGTATAAAAGGCCAGGAATGGAAGGAGTCTTCAGAACCCGGGAAACTCTCCTGTGACCAGAAACCCACCCTCCACACCTGACACCATGACCCACTCCTGCTGCTCCCCCTGCTGCCAGCCCACCTGCTGCAGGACCACCTGCTGCAGAACCACCTGCTGGAAGCCCACCTGTGTGACCAGCTGCTGCAGCCCACCCTTTTGTCAGCCCAGCTGTGGTGGGTCCAGCTGCTGCCAGCCCAGCTGTTGTCAAACCACCTGCTGTAGGACCAGCTTCCAACCCACCTGTGTGAGCAGCTGCTGCCGCACGCCCTGCTGCCAGCCCTGCTGCTGCGTGTCCAGCTGCTGCCAGCCCTGCTGCCAGCCCAGCTGTTGTGAATCCAGCTGCTGCCAGCCCCAGTGCTGTGAGTCCAGCTGCTGCCAGCCCTGCTGCCAGCCCAGCTGTTGTGAGTCCAGTTGCTGCCAGCCCCAGTGCTGTGAGTCCAGCTGCTGCCAGCCCCAGTGCTGTGAGTCCAGCTGCTGCCAGCCCTGCTGCCAGCCCAGCTGTTGTGAATCCAGCCGCTGCCAGCCCCAGCGCTGTGAGTCCAGCTGCTGCCAGCCTTGCTGTCGCCCCAGCTGCTGTCTCACCCTCTGCTGCCAACCAGCTTGCTCTGGACCCGTGTACTGCACCAGAACCTGCTACCAGCCCACGTGTGTCCGTGTGCCTGGATGTCTGTCCCAAGGCTGTGGCTCCAGCTGCTGCGAGCCCTGCAGCTGTTGACAGTTCCAACTATCCATTAACCAACTCAAGTCCGCCAACAAAGCCTCTCTCCTAGCTTTGCCGTCACTACCTATCAACTGGTTATCTTCTTGTAACCTATAGTATCCTGAGAGCGCTTGATAGGGGGAAGTTGTGCTTTGTCAGCCTTTCATCTCATGACCTGTACTCCATCTACTCTTGATCTTGAGTTGTGTTCTCAGATTCTGAAAAATAATCTTCGTATCCCCCCCTTCATAAAAACCTCAGAAAAGCAATCAAACAGAAATTTAGATGTTCTTTCTTAACCCTCTAAGATAATAAAAGATGTGTCTTTCCTCCATACTTCTATTCTTTTCACTGTTCACTTTAAATTGTCCTTGTGGTTACACAGATTCCCTTGAATAAATCTGCCTTTGTCTCCTGACAAATCTGGACAATCCTATGTTTTTGTGTTGTTTTTTGTTCTGACAGAATTTTCTTCATAAAAGCTTATATTTCTGACTGCTTTCCGCTCCCTGGGGAATTCCATAATAGCTTCTTCACAAGGCAGTTAGAATCAGGAGTGTTTCTGGCCACCGGTAGACATGAAAAGTTACTTATTCAATGTCATCTGACCAGCAAGCACATCTCGCGTTACCTCACAGGTGCTGTATTTTACATCTTACTCCAAGAAGAAACAGCTGAGCACGGAGAAGTTTGTGACTGTCTCTGGCCTCTCTGCCAGGGGAAGGCTTAGCACTTCCATGGGCAAGGTTCACATCAGCGCACCGATGAAGTGACAATAAAAAGGTAGGGAGCTGACAGCCATCAGAAGCTATAATAGGTTTGAGGGTGACAGTGCAAGAGGAGGCACGGGCAGATCTTCTGAACACTGATTCTGAAAGAACACACAAAGCACTTGGGATTTGCAGGCTGTTGCTCATGCAGATGTACCTCTTAACTCTAACACAGTGAAACCTTCTTAGACCAAATCATCAAAGAAAAAGAGACCCTAGAACCGGATCGTCCCCCTTTGCAAAACTACTAGACATGGGGGGAGGCCTGTGGTCTTCCTAATTGTCATAGAGCCTGCCATGTAACAGCCTGCTAACCACTCTTACTTCTGGTGCCTCAAGGAGAAGTGGGTGAAGTTATGGGTTGCTATCTATTGAGTGTACACGTCATAGAGACCTCTGCTTTGCACACAGTGTCTCATTCTCAAATAACCCTCTAAAAGAAATCTTACGGAACCATTTTACGGAACCATTTTAAAGCAGAGTGCGTTGAACTCAAGAAGACAGCATAACAACATGCATCAACTTGCACAGCCCACAGTCAGCTGTTGTGGAACCTGTAAACAGCCAGTTTCTACTGAGCTGTGTTATTTACAATGCACCAAAGATGCTCCTCTGTAGCAAAAAAGAAAGAAAGAAAGAAAGAAAGAAAGAAAGAAAGAAAGAAAGAAAGAAAAAGAAAAGAAAAGAAAAAAGAATGTGCTCAAAAAAGTGAGTGATACAAATTCATAGAGACTAAATAGTACACTATTGAATGATGAATGGGTCATTGAAGAAAGCAAAAAGGAAATCAATAAATTCAGACTCAAATGATGATGAGAACACAACATACCAAAACCTTTGGGACACAATGAAGGCAGTCCTAAGAGGGAAATTTATAGCTCTAAGTGGCTATATTAAGAAATTAGAGATAATTTAATGCTTCACCTTAAGGCCTTGGAAAAAGAAGAACAAGGCAAACCAAAAATCAGTAGACGGGAAGAAATAAGGAAGATTAGGGCAGAAATTAATGAAATAGAAGCAAAAACAAAAACCAAACAAGCTGGGCATGGTGGAGCACGCCTTTAATCCCAGCACTCGCGGAGGCAGAGGTAGGAGGATCACTGTGAGTTCAAAGCCACCCTGAGACTACAGAGTGAATTCCAGGTCAGCCTGAGCTACAGTGAGACCCTACCTCGAAAAACAAAACAAAACAAACAAGCAAAAAAAACAACTAACAATGAAGGAGAGTGAAATAGTAACACAGGAAAGTTAAAAAGCAAAATTGATGTTGCAAGTTCTGTATCCAAACTGCCCTGTAAGCACTTTACTTAATATTCACACCCACATATTAATGCTACGCTCACTTTTGGTTAGAGAAGTTTCGCTTTTCAGACAGCAGTGAGTACTGGGATAACCCAAAAGTCACCATAGTGCTTGAGAAGACATGACAGAGGAATGTTCAGCACTAAAACATCTCTATCACACCTTCCAAGGCTCAGGGTCTATTGTGGAAGAGGTGGCATTCAGAATGTAAGAGCCAAAGGAAGGGTAGGACCGCTTATGTTGCAATTGACCAGACAGAAATTGGCCTCGGTATGCATGACTTCACAGTGTCTAGCACTATCTTCACAAGACCCTCACAATAGGAGGAAAAGATGATGACATCAAAACAAAAGAGAGGCTGAGTTTTAGATGCAAAGACCCTTTTCAGTCAGTAAGTGGATATTGCTCACCTACCAGGTGGCAGTCACTGAACAGGGAATAGTGTGGTATACACAATTCTTAGCCTGTATTAAGTTGAGACAGCATGGAAAGGAACTCTACCCTCTTGAAAGTGAAGAAGGCAAGTATCTCGTACTTATGGGATGATTCTGAAGGAAGGAAAACACAGAACTTGTCCACATTAACCCCAATGATCCATTTACTGTGCAGAATAGATGTTATCAAGGAGATGGTAGCAAAAAATATGTATACATAAAACCTACTAGAAAATGGACTTAAATATGTTAAATAATGTTCCTCAAGAATTCCTGTCACTGGATGTCAGAAAGCCAAAGTGGATATTCAGTCATTGAATTCTGATTCCCAACTCCAGACATGGCGCCCTGTGCAGGCCTGGCATAACAACAGCTACAGTCCCGTGCTCGTGAGAAACCTGCTGCAAGATGATCTGTCCGGAGACAGGCTGTCATTAGTCACAAGAAGGGGACCAACCCATACAATGATTGGCCAGCCAAACCCCTTAAAACCCCCTACACTTCCTTGAATAAACGAATTTGCAGCAACTCGCCCTCTGCCTGCTTCCACCCAACTCCCAGAGTCTGTGTCGTGACTCCGCGCTTCTCACCCCCTACTTGGCAGAGACCCTGCGGTCCCTCCTGGACTGGCCCTAGGAGGACCCCAACAGGGCATCATAGAGGTATTTCATTTAGTGTTGAGCACTCAACTGTCACTTCTTCTCAGAACTTTGATTTACTTTTTTATGGACAAATCCACTCCTTAATCCAGCATGCTTCCACTGGAATTTCTGTTATCTGGCTTCTTGTTTAAACACAGCTGGACGGTATGCAGAGTACATCCTCCACATTGTCTTCTTTTCTGTCCTGGGCACCCAGGAGCCTCTTCTTTTGTCCTAAACTTAGAGTTGTAGCTCAGCTTCAGTCTCCTCATCGTCTTCTCTGGGAGTATCTCAGAAAAATAAACCTTCCCTATATTTTCACTGGTTTCTGCAATGGATCAGTAATCTTCACAATCATGTTGCTTTTCAGTGCATTTATGATCCCTTACTCTTCTCTTTTCCTTTCATGGTAATTTTGAATTATCTTCTTAGTAGCAAAAATTCTTACCTACATGTTTTGAAATAAACTCTGAATCATTTTCCATTTCATATTGTGTTTTGTTTTATTGGAAAACACTCCTGACATGGGATTTACAAACAGATACATTCTGGGTTTATTAGGCAGAATTTTATAAAGAAGCAAAACCATGGAATACATACATATATTAAAAAAGGGAATTCGCCCCCCCCTCAAAATAAGTTTAAATGGAGGGCATTGTGGCACACCCCTTTAATCCCATTTAATCCCAGCACTTGGGAGGCAGAAGTAAGAGGATCACTGTGAGGTTGAGGCCAGCCTGAGACTACATAGTTTATTCCAGGTCAGCCTGGGATAGAGTGAGACACTTCCTCAAAACAAGAAAAAAAAAAAAGGAAAAAAGGAAAAAGTAATTCACTAAAATGGCTTACAACTGATAGGCACTGGGGAGTCCAATAGTGGAGGCCTACACACCAGAGAGGCTGAGCATCTGGTAGCTAGATGTCTCGGCAGTGTAGTGTGGAAGGCCTAGAAGGTCTTCAGTCCACTTTAGAAGGTTAAAATAAAGCTAGAGACTGGTATTAGCAAATATGGCAGCAGCAGCAGTGATAGATGCACTTAGCAAGAAGTGAAGGGAGGGCTGGAGAGATGGCTTAGCGGTTAAGGCACCTGCCTCCTAAGCCTAAGAACACTGGTTCCAATCTCCAGTGGTTTCAATCTCCAGGTCCTACGTTTAGCCAGATGCAAAGTGATGCAAGGACGCAATGCCACACTTGCCCACAAGGGGGTGCACACATCTGGATTTCGTTCTCAGCAGCTGAGAGGCTGCTGGCACGCCCATCTCTATCTGTCTCCCTCTCCCTCTCTCTCTGTCTCTCTGTGTCTCTCTCCAAAAAAAAAAAAATATATATATATATATATTAAAAAAAAGAAGTTAAGGGGCAGAGCAAGCAGCACTGACCCTCAGACCTCTTCATATCTGGGCTACCTGCCAGAAAGTGCCACCCACTCTGGGGAAGGTCTTGTTCTGTCAGTCAGTGTTTTCTGGAAACACCCTCACAGACATGCTCAGAGGAATGTCTTTTGGTTTATTCCAAACTCACCAGATCCCATCAAGTTAACACTCAAGATCAACCATCATGAGGAGACAATGACTGAATCATCTGCTGTAGCCCACTTGGTAATGTGCTTGCCTCACAAACATGACCACCTGAGTTCAAGCCCCAGAATGTACATAAAAATCCTGGGCATGATGGCACCCACTTGTAATCCCAGTGCTGGGGAGATAGAGACAGGGGATCTTTAGAGCTGGCTGGCTAACCAATCTAGCCTAACTTGTGAACTCCAAGCCACTCCAAAAAAACAGTGGATATCCTTCTGTAAGGAAAAACACCTGAGATTGTTCTCTGGCATGCATGTGCACGCACGCAAACACACACACACACACACACACACACACACAGTACGAAAAGGTTAATCATCACATTGTGTTGGTCAGTTTCTATCATTGTGACAGAATACCTGAAATAATCTACTTAATTGAGGAAAGACTTATTTTGGCTCAACATTTCAGAGGTTACAATCTGTGCTGACTTGTTCCATTGCTATGGATGGACTGATGGTGAGGCAGAACACCATGGCAATATGAGTGCACTGTGGAGCAAAGTTGCTTATCAGAGACAGAGAGACAGACAGACAGAAGGAGAGAGGGAGAGGGAGGGAGATTGAGGCAAATGTACCCTTCAAAGGCACAGCCTCCGTGATCTACTAGACCCTACCTCCTCGGAGCCTATTAAGTTATGACGTCAACCATGGGTGAATTCATTGACAAATTTAGGGCCATCATGATCCAATCACCTTTCAAATAGCACCACGCAACCCTTCAACACACAAGAGGGACACCTCATATGCAAACTATAAAACACACCATGGGCATTATCCAATCTGAGCCACATAACAACCCCGTCCCAAGAATTACTATCTCTGGCTCTAACAGTCCTTCTAGTCCCTCTTCTGTAATACTCCTTGGGCCTCAGAAGGGGTGACACATAGGTTTTATTTAGGACTGAGCACGCAGCAGTCACTTATTCCCAGAACTTTGACCAGTTATGACTCTCTGCTGTGGCCATAGCCCACTGCTAAAAGAGGCTTCTCAGACCAAGGCTAGTAACTGCACTTGTCTATGGGGCATAAACTGAAATATTTAGAAGGTAGTTTACCCACATGTCCATCAAAAAGAACCATTGATATATTCCCCACAGGACTCAAGCCACAGGCTTTTGACGGGCTTACAGTACCAGACAGGTATTTTCTCCCATGGAGCAGGCCTCAGATGGAATCAGGGAGCAGCGGGTTACTCCCTGAGCATTCATGCCGTTATTGCACTAGTGAACACATCTTCCTTCCTGTTTTAGACTGTGTCATTTCTTCTCCTGAAGCTGCTTTTTGCACAGATTTGCTCTAATTCTACTTATGTTCCTTTTAAGTTCTAGTCTCCAAGTATAATCTAAACTCTATTTCCTTTCCTAAAGCCTCTGAGAGCACAGCCTCCGTGGTGATGTGTCAAGATTTGTTAAATTAATTTTCTGTTGCAAGGTAAACATTTGCTCAAACCTGGAGAAACAACCCTTTTTAGTAACCAGAGTTCTGTTTCAGACCAGAAAACAAAACAAAACAAAATAAGAATAAAAAAATAAACCTGCCTACCTAACCACACAAACATGGTGACTTGCTGTCACCCCCACATTCATTCCCATCACACTGTAGTACATTATCCCAGTAAAATGCCTGCCTGACCATGTCATCTTGGGCCAATCTGCTTCTGACGCAGACACAATGGTTTATAATGAAATGCTGGGGATGGTTCATCTTCTGAATGGGCCCTACTGCCTCCCTGAAAAGTTCATGGAAAATATATAGCAACTCATAATCTAAAATATTACATTTTCTTCTCTTGCCCTCAAAACACCTTTGACTGATGTTGCATGTACCATAATACATGTATGTTTAAATTTTCTATTTGTGTGTGTGTGTGTGTGTGTGTGTGTGTGTGTGTGTGTGTGTGGAATGCATGTTAATGTGTGCACATGTGGAGGCCAGAGGCAACTTGGGGGTATCTCTGCTTCATGTCCTTTGCTTCAAATGAACTGTCAGATTGCAAAGGAACCTCAGATGAGCTGGCCTGTGAACTTCAGATTAGCCTGACTCTGCCTCCCATTGTCATGAGCACATTGGGATCACAGATGCATGTACCAATGTGCATATGGTTTTATATGGGTGCCAAGAATTGAAACCAGGCTGGCAGGTTTAGCAGATAATTTTCTTTATCCACTGAGACACCTTCTCCATCCTCACAATACATTGTTGTTAATGCACTACAGACCCATAGTAACAAACACACAGGGTGATGGTATAAAAATAGACAATGGAGCAATAGAATATGAAAGAGAACCAGGAAATGAACACACGCATCTATATCCATCTGATTTTTTATTTGTGCAGATGACATTGAAGTAAACAAACCAACCCCTTTAACCCAAATAATGCCAGAAATTCTGGGTATCAACATGTGGAAGGCAGAGACTAGATCTCTATTTCTAACACTGTACAGATGTCAACCCAGAAAGGATAAAATCTTGATATAAGACCTCAAACCTTGAAACAAGTATGGGAAATACTTCAAGACATTGGCACAGGCAAAGGAAAAAGCTAAATAGTATTGCACTATGTCAGGAAACAGCAAGAAATGACTAGTGGGACAGCATCACGTAAACACCTCTGTATAGATAAGAAATCCATGACCAGGGTAAAGAGATCATCTACAAAATGGGAGAAAATCTTTGCCAGCCATTCACCCAACCCAGGATTAATATGCAGTATATACAAAGAACTTTAAAAAGCTAACATCAGGGCTAGAGAGATGGCTTAGCAGTTAAGGCACCTGCCTCCTAAGCCTAAGAACACTGGTTCCAATTTCCAGAGGTTCCAAACTCCAGGTCCCACGTTTAGCCAGATGCAAAGTGACACAAGGGCGCAATGCTGCACTTGACCACAAGGGGGCACATGCATTTGGATTTCATTCACAGCAGCTGAGAGGCTGCTGGCGCACCCATCTCTATCTGTCTTCCTCTCCCTCTCTGTCTGTGTCTCTCTCCAAAAAAAAATAAATGAATAAAAGGCTAACATCAAAAGGGAAAGTAATCCAATCCACAAATGAGCCTATAATCTGAATAAATTCCAAAAACAGACCTACAAGTGGCCAATAAATAAATAAAATATGTTTGACATCTTGGGCCATCAGGGAAATGCAAATCAAAACTGCAAGGAAATTCCATCTCAAGCCAGTCACCATGGGTGTCAGCAAGGAAAACAAACAAGAAATGCTGAGGATAAAGGGAGAGAACCCTTATTCATTGTTGATGTAAATGAAAACAGCCCCTAGGAAAATGAGATCGGAGGTTCCACAAAAACCTAAAATTAGGACTGTCACATGATTCAGCCATATCTATCCTAAGAGTATACCCCAAGGAATCTTAATCAATGTACCGTGGAGAAACATCGATTACACGTGGCTCACGGCACCACTCATAGTAACCAGTACATGGAATCTGCCTAAGAGCCCATTAATGGATTTAATATATAAAATAGAAGCTATACACAAATAATGAAGTATTATTTGGTCATAAAAAGAAGCAAAATGATTTCATTTGCAGGTAGGTAAATCTATGTGAAGTGAAATAAGCCAGATTCAAAAATATAACTATCTCGGGTTTTTTTCTCATTTGTGGAAATAGGAGAAAATGGATGACATGAAAATAAAAGAGGGATTCACTGGAGGGAGGGAACCAGGGAAATGTCTGGAAAAGGAATAGTAGAGGTTATTGGTAGGTGAATATTATCCCAGTACTCCATATGCATCTATTAAAATGTCAAACAAATATATTATTTTTACAGTGTATGCTCAATAACAAACAAACCTTATCCTGTATATCAAATCCATAAAGACAAACCTTGAAATTAGTGGCATAAAAATAATATATATAAGAACACTATTGAGAGTTGGCCAAAACTTCTACAAAGAAAGAAAAAAATAAACATTTCAAAGGAGAATTGCATGAGTAAGTTTTCACAGAGTTAGACACACAACAGAACTATTTACATATACTCAACAAAGGTCCTTTACAAAAACATTTGTACAGTCATTAATTTTAATTGTCCCAAGCTATAAACAAACTCTATTTTTCTAGAAGATAATCAACAAGTTCACTGTGTCATATCCACTTGGTGGGAGATAACAGAGCAATGAAAGTGAGCAAACCACAGGTAATTATAGTGATGAATTTCATAATCATAATATGCTCAGAAAGAAGTAAATTCTATTTTTCTTATTTCCAATAGAGGCCAGGAAGCCAAAAGTGACAGAGGGGGTAAAAGGGTAACCCTCGTAGAACCATCAGGGAGAGGACATGATGTGAAGGACATCAGTGGATTTTTACTTCTTACTCTATTAATAATGGCACAGTTGTCCTCATTTTGTGACATGCTTTCTATTCAGAAGCTAATAATCTACATCCTTTTTAAAAGCATGGTAGGCCTGAGAAGTTTTAAATATATCCTCATAGATAAATAGGTTATCAACTCAACCAATCTTAATTTCATCCATAAATACAAAGGTGAGTGAGAAATGAATAGGAATAGTGAGGGAAGAACAAAACAGAAATTCAGAGAGATGATAGGACACACAGGAAAAATAAAAATAAAAAAGGAAAAATCACCATCCTAGGATCACTGAATCTGCCGGTTAGCAAGAGATGCCCATGGAACCTTCTTGCCATGAACCTGCAGCAGCCATACGAAAAAAGGCACAGTATGCTCCTCGAAGTAGGGACTAAGTCAGGCGTCATGGTCACCCAAACAGCCACTGATGTCTTCTTTTTTATTTTTTTATTATATTTTTGGAGAGAGACACACAGAGAGAGAGAGAGAGAGAGAGAGAGAGAGAGAGAGAGAAGACAGAGATGGGCGCACCAGCAGTGTCTCAGCGGCTGCGAACGAAATCCAGAAGTGTGCGCCCCTTGTGGTCAAGTGCAGCATTGCACCCTTGCATCACTTTGCATCTGGCTAAACGTGGGACCTGGAGATTGGAACCGCTGGAGATTGGAACCAGTATTCTTGGGCTTAGGAGGCAGGCACCTTAACCCCTCAGCCATCTCTCCAGCCCCACTGATGTCTTCTTACTCACACGGGTTACTTGTATTTCCAGACATCTACTCCAGTTCACTCTGCCATGGAGTGATGTGTCCGATATCCACTGCCTTTGAAACGTATACAAATAAAGCTGCTGGTTCAGAGACAGGTGCCTGGATTGTTCTGGAGTCAGGGTTTGTGGGAATAAGGAAAAGGAACAAGCTCGTCAGATCATCCCTGTGAACATAGCACCCTCGAGCCCATCTCCAGGGACATTTACTTATCTTAGTATATTCAAAGGAACCCAATAGTAGAAAAACTGCATTGACCCTCTTGGGACAGCAGAGGAATCACATGACCAGAGAGGATAGTTAGAGCTGCAAATCAGCTGGTGGTGTGACCCCTTACCTTATATTTAAAATGGTCTTATGAGTTACCATGCAATAAGATATAGATTACATATGCAAAGGATTTGAAATATTAGGGAAGAACTACTTCCTTCCTAAACACAAATTAAATGTGAAAAAATGAGGTAAGAAACAAGGAAGAGTCCTACTGATTGGTCCAAATCACGGAAGGCTGATATATAAAAAGCTCAGAGTGGAAGAACTCATCATATTGTAGAAAACTTACCTGTGACCTGGAACCCACCCTCCACGCCTGACACCATGACCCACTCCTGCTGCTCCCCTTGCTGCCAGCCCACCTGCTGCACGACCACCTGCTGGAAGCCCACCTGTGTGACCAGCTGCTGCTGCACGCCCTGCTGCCAGCCACCTTGCTGTGAGACCACCTGTTTCGGGATCACCTGCTGCAAACCAAACTGTGTGACCAGCTGTTGCTCCACACCCTGCTGCCAGCCCAGCTACTGCCAACCTTGCTGCCCCCCAAGTTGCTGTGGCACACCATGCTGCCAACCAACTTGCTGTGAGACCACCTGCTGTAATACCACCTGTGTGACCAGCTGCTGCCAGCCCTGTTGCCAAACAACTTGCTGTGAGACCACCTGCTGTAATCCCACCTGTGTGACCAGCTGCTGCCAGCCCTGTTGCCAACCAACTTGCTGTGAGACCACCTGCTGTAAACCAATCTGTGTGACCAGCTGCTGCTGCACACCCTGCTGCCAACCCAGCTGCTGAGTTCAGCCGCTGTCTCACCCTGCTGCCACTGACCAACTCCACAATGACCAACATACGCACGTCCAAGCTTCTATCACCCCTTCTTACTTTTGCTGAAAGTCTTCAGCTGATCACCAGAAACATCTGTTCCTCGACTCCTTTTTTGTTGGTGTTTATTCATGATAGAGTCTTTGGATTCATAACTACAATCCATTTCAAGTATAGCATGTATTTCGACCATACCCACTCCTCTATAGTCGCTTCTTTTTCTTCCTTCTCCCTCTATCCCCACTAGTCTCCTTCATTCTCCCAGAATCCTTTGCTTTGCAGATACATCTTTTGTTAAAGTACGGGATTTGTCATAATGGAGTGGAGGGTTCATCGCTCACTCTCCTCTGCTCCAGGTATGGTGGACACAGTTGATGAGGAGGTCTGGCCTTGGCTGAAATTCTGAGTCAAGATCTTTACATCACCCAACAAATTACTTAAAAACCTACGCTCATAAAAATACCCTGAGTTTATGCGGGTGAACAGCCAGCATTGTTACCATGCATTTTCGGCACTGGGCTCTGCATTCCTGGAAGACACTTTCTCCTTGCTGCTGGCTTTTCAGCTGTGCCCCTGGCAGGCAACCTGAGTCAATTCTTAATAAATTATGAGTCATTATTCATTCTATATTATCTGTGTTTTATTTCTTTTTTTCATGTGTATAGATGTGTGGTGTGCATGCAAGTGTGTGTGCATGTTAATACATGTGTGAGTACACATATGTGCATGTGCATGTGAAGGCTAGAAGGCAACCTCAGGTATCATCCTAAGTTATTCCATCCACCTCTTTTAAAAAAATTTTTATCATATATATATAAATTTATATATATATATGTATAATATATATATATATATTTATATATAAATTGGTTATACTTTTATCCTCTTGACCCTGCACCCATTTCCCTGGGGTTCTGGTATTAACTGTGGGGTCATGAAGGCTTCAGTCAGTCCTTGTTGGGTAGTGGGGAGACCATTACCCACTCTGTGGCTCTTACAATCTTTCTGGCCCTCTTCACAATGTTCCCTGAGCCATGGCAGTCCTGTCGGGCAGTCTGATTTAGAGGTGAGTTCTCTGTAGCCTCCGGATTTCTGCTTGGGTAAGTGTTTTTTTAAAATATATTTTATTTATTTATTTGATAGAAAGATAAAGGGAGATAATGGGCATGCCAGGGCCTCCAGCCACTGCAAACGAACTCCAGATGCATGTGTCCCCTTGTGCATCTGGCTTACATGGGTCCTGGTGAATCGAACCGGGATCCTCTGGCTTTGCAGGCAAATACCTTAACCACTAAGCCATATCTCCAGCCCTTGGGTAGGTTTTGATTGATCACCATGTCTGTTACCATCACTCTGGAGCTGGTTGTCAGGCTAGCAGTAAGAACAATATTCATGTCGCTGCTTCCTCTGCAATTTGCCCTGGGCCCTCGCAGATGTGGCAGAGATGGCACATCTCGACCATCCCCCTCTGTTGAGGTAGCATCTCCCATTGGCCTGGAGATCACCGATGAGGCTAGACTGGCTGGCCGGTGAGCTCCAGTGACCGCCCTGTCTCCACCTCCCAGTACTTGGATTACATGAGAGCTCCAGCACACCCAACGTCTACCTGAGAACTAGAGATTGAACTCAGATCCTCATTCTTGTGACAACAACACTTTACAGTTTGAGCTATCTCCTCAGCCCTCTTCTGTAATTTCTATACTTTATAATTCCCTTGAAAGGAGAATTACATCCTCAATACATTTTTAATGTATAATGTGATGTCACGGCATCACATACAGTAAGTGCAGTTTTCCAGCAGCTCTCCAGATGTTGATCAGCTGGCATAGCTGAAATGTAATATACAACGACTGCTACCACCTATTTCTTCCTACCCTAGCCTCTGGAGACCACTATTCTGCCCTTTTCTTGTCTGACTTTGACTATTGCCAATCTCATTTGAATAGAGTCAAACAGCCTTGATCATTCAGTCACATTTTCTTTATTCAACTTTGATGGGCATTTAAGATGGTCACACACATTAGCAATTGTTGCAAAAGGCTGGCATGAACAAAGGAAATATCTCTGCAAGGGTCTGATTTCATTTAGTTTGGATGGCCATCCAGAAGTGCAGTGCTGGGCCTTTCGGGACTTTGATTTTGAAATGTTTGAAGAATTTCCATGAGGCATCCCATACCTGCTGCATCATGTCATATTCCTGCCAGGGTACACCCTTTTCTCATGTGTTTCTTTTTTCCAAAAATAAAAGATACAGGGCTGGAGAGATGCCTTAGCATTTAAGGCGCTTGCCTGAAAAGTCTAAGGACCCAGGTTTCATTCCCCAGTACCCATGTAAGCCAGATGCACAAGGTGGCACATGCATCTGGAGTTCATCTGCAGTGGCTGGAGGCCCTGGCACACATACTCTCCTCTCTCTCTATTTGTCTCTCTCTCTCTCTCTCAAATAAATAAATAAATAAATAAAATATTTTTTAAAATAAAATGATACCATATTCCAATGCTATAAGTATTCTAAGGTCAAAAGACGCTCTGGTGTTTAATGGCATCTCATATAGCCAAAGCAATATGCATCATGTGCCTAATAAACTCGACTATGAAGGGAAAATGCCCTCTACTGCCTTATACTCAACTACGCATGACCCACACAATCACAGGTATCTCACTCAAACATAAGCTCCCACAGTGGACCAAACAATGATGTCTTGAGAAATACACGTTCATTTCCCCAAAATTATCAAACAAAGTACTGTATGCCCTTTTCATCTTGAAGTCATTTCTTCTCTTGAAGTTGGCTTTGCACAAATTGGCTCCATATCTGCTTACATTCCTTTTACGTTCTCTCCAAGGATAATCTGAACTTTATTTCTTCTCCTAAAGCACCTGAGCGCCCAGCCTCAATGGGGATACATCAGATATGTTAAATTAATGTTGTTGCTCAAACCAAGGAACAACGCTTTATGGTAACCAGAGTTCTGTTTCGGACATGACACCTGCCTGGTTAATCATACTGACATCCAGAACTCTGGCTACCCCTGGAAAACAGTAAAGGATGGAACCAGGTCCAACAGGTTTCAGCCTTAAAGGGCTTCATGCTGACCTGCTCTTTAGCCCCAGATTCATTACTGTCTGATTATAGTGCATTATCCCAGTAAAATGCCTGCCTGACCATGTCATCTTGGTCCAAGATGCTTCCGACCCAGACTCAACCCAGGTATATGTGAATGAAATGCTGGGGATGGTTCATTTCCTGGATGAGCCCTACTCCCTCTCCCAAAAGTTCAAGGATAAAATTCCTACTTATAGTCTGAAATGTTCGTTTTCTTGCCTCGCTCTCAAAACCCCTTTTTCTTTCCAACTAGTCACCTTTCTACTTCATGTCTTTTTTTCTTTCTTTCTTTCTTTTTAACTCTATCGAGTTCTGTTGAGGTTGCTTGCATGAGTATGGATAGGAAGTTATTTATCAGAGTTTGGGCAACTTACAGTGGCTACACCACTCAAGAAAATGGCTCCCTACTATTAACAATGACTAATTATCAATAGGTCCTCAGGGAAGGGTGGAGAACTCATTAGCCCCTCCCTCCTCACAACAGTATGTTGACAGGTCCAGTCTTGTATAGGTCTTGTGCAGGTATCCACAGATGCTGTGGATGCGTGAGTGCAACAGCCATGTCATGTCCAGACAAGTGTTCTACAGCACTCTTCCCCATCTTCCTCTATTGCTTACATTCTTTCCACCCCCTCTTCCTGATCATCCTTGAGCCTTGGAGGAGTTGATATAGGTATCCCCTTTAGTTTTCAGCCCTCACTACATGGGGACCAGCTAGGAGTCTTTAACAGTATCCACTGCCCAATGCAAAAAAATAAAAATAAAAAATAAAGTTTCTCTGACCAAGGCTGAGATCAGCACTAATCTATGGGCATAAATATAAATATTTAGAAGGCAGTTTGTTAAAACCAAAATCACTTTCTTCTCTAAGAGCAGAAACAAGGCAAGGATATAGACTCTCACTGCTCACATTCAACGTGGTGCTTGAAATCATAAGCAGGGTAATAAAACAAGCAAAAGAAATGATAAAAATATAAATTAAAGAAGGCAAAGGGAAATTATGCCTACTTATTGATGGTATGATCCTATGCTTAATGGACCCTAAAGATTCCATCAGGAACTCTTAGAACTAATGGAGACTAACAGTAAAGTGACAGGCTACACATGAACATTCAGCAGGAGAAGGAGACTTGGTGGTGCATGCCTAGAACCCCAGCACTCAGGAGTCTGAGACAGGAGTGTGATGATGGGCTATGTAGTGAGGATCTCTCTCAAAAGAACAAACAAAACAAGTAACTTTTCTATATACCAATAGCAAATTTGTTGAGAAATAAACAGGAAAGCAAGCCCATTCATAAGTGCCTTAAAAAAAAAAAAACCTAGGAATAAATCTAATCATGGAAGTAAGAGAATCCTGCAATGAAAACTATGAATGAAACACTGAAGAAAGAAATTGAAGAATGCATTAGGCCATGGAAAGGCTGTCTATGTTTGTGGGTCATTATAATTAATATTATTAAAATAACTGTACCACAAAAATCAATCCAGAAAGTGAACTCTATAGCCACCAAAATACTAATGACAATCATCAAAGAATTTTGTTAAATTCCCAAATTATACAGAAGCACACATAACCCCAAATACTCAAACCTGTCCTCAGCGAAAAGACTTGTGTTGCACATATCACAGTACATATGTTTGAAATGTACCACAGAGCCAGAGTAGCAAACACAACAGGATGATTGCACAAACAGAGAAGGGGCCAATAGAATATTAAAGAACCAGGAGATGAATGCTCACATCTACACCCACTGGATTTTTGACAAGTGCAAGTAACATTCTGAAGAAAATGAAACCTCTTTAAAACAATGGTGCTGGAGGGCTGGAGAGATGGCTTAGTGGTTAAGGCACCTGCCTGCTAAGTCTAAGAACGCCCATTCGAATATCCAGGTCCCACGTTTAGCCAGATGCAAAAAGTGATGCAAGCGCACAATGTCACACATGTGCCCAAGGGGACACATGTGTCTGGAGTTTGTTCACAGCGGCTGAGAGGCTGCTGGCACACCCATTGTCTCTCTGTCTCTCTCAAATTTAAAAAAAAAAACTGGAAAAAAATGATGCTGGAGATCCTGGATAACAACTTGGAAGATTGAAACTAGATCCTATCTCTAACACTGTACAAAAGACAACTCAGAGCAAAACAAAGATCTTGATATAAGACTTGAAACCAACTACAGGAAAACACTTTAAGATGTGAGCATAGCAATAACATTCTAAATAGCATTTCAATAGCTCAGTAAATAATAGCAAAAATGACTAATGGAGCAGCATAAGATTAAATAGCTTGTGCTCAAATGTGGTGGTTTGATTCAGGTGTGCCCCACAAGCTTAGGTGTGCTGAATGCTAGGTTCCCCGCTGATGGAGATTTGAGAATTAACGCCTCTTGGAAGCAGTGTATTGTTGGGGGTGGGCTTATGGGTATTATAGCCAGTGTCCCCTTGCCAGTATTTGGCACACTTTCCTGTTGCTATTGTCCATCTTATGTTGGCCAGGGGGTAATGTCCACCCTCTGCTCATGTTATCATTTCCCCTACCAGCATGGAGCTTCCCCTCAAATCCGTGAGCCAAAATAAAACCTTTTTTTATCCCAAAAGCTGTTCTTGGTCAGGTGATTTCTGCCAGCAATGTGAACCTGACTGCACCAGTAAAGTTGGTACTGAGGAGTGGGGTCATTTGCTACTGAACACCTGACTTGTGGCTTTGGCCTTTTGGAGCAGATTTTCAAGAGGAATGTGGAAGGATTTGAAATCCTTGGCCTGAGACACACCTTGCAGTGCTGTAAGTACAACTTGATGGACTATTCTGGTCAGAATTGAAAGACCTGAATGTAGAGAGAACTATGGATTGACTGTGAGGTTTGGTTTATGAGGGTGAGAAAGAGCTTTGCCTGGACTGAGCTATAAATAGTTTGTGTGAGAGACTTGCTGTTATGCCCATGTCCTGAGAAGTTGTGCAGGGTTGCATTGCATAGAAATGGACTGGTATGAGCAGAGGGATATGGCACAGAAATGAAATCTTTGGGCTGAAACTACTGCCCATTCAGCTATCATTATATGAGAGATTAAAACCTTTGAGATTGGGCCAGCTGATCTGTACTGGGGCAAAGGAAGAATGTCGACTCTTTTGAAGGGGTCTGAGTGCTCAAGGAGTATCCACTGCAAACAATCTCCAGACAAATGCACTACCTTGTGCATTTGGCTTATGTGAGTACTGGAAAATCAAACCTGGGTCCTTAGGCTTCCTAGGCAAAGCACCTTAACCACTAAGCCATCTCTCCAGCCCAAATGGAAACTTTTAATTGAGAAAACATAGTAACATAAAATAATATTTGTAGGCAAAATCTATTGAAAGATGGGCAAGGCTTCTACAAAGAAGTGAATGAATGAATGTTTCAAAAGGGAACTCCATGATTAAGTCTCCGCAGTTATACAAACAATAGAAAAGTTTACATATACCTGTCCAAGGTCCTATACAAAACATTTGTACAACATTACTTTTAATTGTCCCAAGCTACAAACAAGCTATATTGTTCTAGAGGAAAATCAACAAATAAACTGTGTCAAATTCATTCAGTGGAAGATTATAGGGTAATGAAGGTGGACCAATGACAGATAATTATAGTGATGAATTTCACAATCATGATATTAACAGGAAAAGTAATCCAATCTCCTCAGGTCTGTACTGCTGTGGAGTAGGAGGCCAGACATCTGCATTGTAGATCTCTTCATCCTATGTGGTTTTAACCAGATGCACATGAAAGAGCTGATTGACAGATGGCGGCCTGGGTTAGTCTGGAGTCAGGCTTTGTTGGACAAAAGACAGAGAAGCATGTGGTCAGATGGTCAGTGTGAACATGGCAGCTTCATGCCCCTCTCCAGAGACACGTCCTAATCTAAGTACAGACAAGGGATCTGAAGAGCAGATGAACTACTACAACCCTCCCAGGATAGCAGAGGCGCCACATAACCAGAGAATGGCTGGGACCAAACCAATGGCATGGCCCCTCCCTTTAAAAAATATGTATTTGCCGGGCGGTGGTGGCGCACGCCTTTAATCCCAGAACTCGGGAGGCAGAGGTAGGAGGATCGCCGTGAGTTCGAGGCTACCCTGAGACTACATAGTGAATTCCAGGTCAGCCTGAGCTAGAGTGAGACCCTACCTCTAAAAACAAACAAACTATATATACATACATACACATACATATATATGTATTTGAAGATGTTCTAATGAGTTACTCTGAAATCAACTAATTAAACACTTTTACCAATTCATAACATTAGGGAACAATTTCTTCCTTGATAAACACAAACTGAATATGGAAATGTCATAAACCAAAAGGAACCATCTTTTTGATTGGTCCCAACCTTGGAGGACTAACATATAAAAGGCTCGGAGTGTCTAAGACATTTCTGAGAGCTTAACACTAAAGTAGACTTGTACCCCACCACCATACCTGTCAAGGCTCAGGGAACATTGTAGAAGAGGGGACAGAAAGACCATAAGAGCCACTGGGAGTGAGGGCGTATCGAGAGGCATTAGCCACCCCCTGCACAATGATTGCTGTTCTCACAACTCATCTCCCACAACTTCATGGTGAATACCAGGAATCCCATGAGGATGGCAGTCAGCGGAATAGGGGCAGGGAAGAGGGGAATGGAACCAACACATAACTTGTCCATACAAAGTTTCTACTTAATTGAAAAAAAGTCACAAATAACCAAAAATTGCATGGAAAAAAAAAAAAGCTCAGTTTATTAAGTCATCAGGAAATGCAAATCAAAACTACCTTGAAATTCTACCTCACCCAGTCAGAGTTGCTGTCGTCAAGGAAACAAATGGTAACAGATGCTGATAAGGATATAGGGGAAAAGGAACTCTTAAATACTGTCTGTGGGGATGAGAATGATCAAAGCCCTGTGGAAATCAGATCAGAGGTTCAAAGTCTTAAAATCAGAACCTACGACATGACCCAGACATACCACTTCTCAGTGGATACCCCAAAGGATCAAGAGAGCATGTACTAGAGACCCTGCACACCCAGGTTTATCACAGCATTATTCACAATGGGCAAGTTATGGAATCAGCCTCCATGCCCAGCAATGAATGAATATATTAACAAAATGCACTGTATATTAACAATATAGAATTATTCAGCCATAAAGAAGACTGGAATTATGTCATTTACAGGAAGGTGAATGAAACTAGAGATGATCATGTTAAGTGAAATAAGTCAGATTTATATAACAAGGACAAGTATTGTCTATTTTCTTTCATCTGTGGAATCTGGGGAAGTTTAAGGGCAGCCACATGACAGAAGTAGTATCACTTCCAGGAAGAGGAAATGAATCCAGAGAAGACCACCGGGGTCATAAGAGAGGATAGCAGAAGGTGAGAGTGCTACATGCATCTATGAAAATGTCTAATAAAATGCATCATCTCATAAAATTAATATGTTCTGGTACAAATTAATGCTTTTCTATATTTCAGAATAAATTAAAAAGTTTCACATTAAAATATAATTAAATAATGTCTTAAAAAATAAAAGAAGAGGTAAATATTTGATGGGGGATTTTTTTTTTTTTTGAGGTAGGGTCTTGCTCTATCCCAGGCTGACCTGTAATTCATTATGTAGTCTCATGCTGGCCTCGAACTCACAGCAGTCCTTCTACATCATCCTCTGGAGTGCTGGGATTAGAGGCGTGTGCCACGATGCCCAGCATGACAAAGGAATTCCGTGAGCAATTTTAGACTTCGGTGACTAGCAACAGAAATACTTGAAACAAAAACAAAATATGCACACTAGCCTCATTTTACTAGTCCCAAACTCCAATCAAACTGTTTTCCTAAAAGAAATTCAATAAATAAATATTGTCAGATTCATTCAGGGGAAGATTATACAGTCATGACAATATCTCATAGACAAGGAAATAGGCATTAATTTCATCTCTGTAAATATGACACAATTGTGCTCCTCTCCAGAGACAATTCCACATATACAGACACAGGAAGAAAGCTTTGGAGGAAAAAAAAAAAAAAAACCCTGCCCTTCCCAGATCAGTGGATCTACCCCTTAATCAACAAAGCTAATGGAATGAAACTCTGCTTCAAATTGAAACAGTTCAAGTAAATTACCTCCAAATAAGAAACACAGTAACATGTTCCAAAGATTCACAACATTGAGTAATGACGGCTTCCTGATAAGCACAAACTGAATATGCAAATGATGTAAACAAAAAGGACAAGTCCCACTGATTGGTCCAAACCTTGGAGGCCTGAGGTATAAAAGCCCCAGATGGAAAGAAGTCATTCATCATATTCTGGAAAACTCTCCTGTGACCAGGAACCCACCCTCCATGCCTGACACCATGACCCACTCCTGCTGCTCCCCTTGCTGCCAGCCCACCTGCTGCACAACCACCTGCTGGAAGCCCACCTGTGTGACCAGCTGCTGCTGCATGCCCTGCTGCCAACCAACTTGCTGTGAGACCACCTGCTGTAAACCAACCTGGGAGACCTTCTGCTGCTGCGCACCCTGCTGCTGCGAATCTTGCTGCCCCCCAAGAGGCTGCAGCACTCCCTGCTGCCAGCCCTGCTTCTACCAGCTCTGCTGCCAGCCAACTTGCTGTGAGACCACCTGCTGTAAAACCACCAGCTGGAAACCCACCTGTGTGACCAGCTGCTTTAGCATGCCCTGCTGCCTGCCCAGCTGCTGCTGACCACATCCCCTCAATGAACAACATCTGTACTTCTGTCACACCTGGCTTGCAGCACGAACTCACATCTTACCTCTGCTGCAAACCTCCAGGCTGTCAACAGAAAAATCTGATGATCTTCAGTTCCTATTTAAACATGTGAATTGCTCTGAGGAAGTGCAGAGGTCTTCACCCCACCCCACCCCGCCCCACACCCCAGTCCTCTTTTTCCACATATTATAGATTTCAGTCCATGCTCATAGATGGTTAATGCAGAGGCCTGACCTCACTCAGTTCAATTTCTTCCTTGATAAACACAAACTGAATATGGAAATGTCATAAACCAAAAGGAACCATCTTTTTGATTGGTCCCAACCTTGGAGGACTAACATATAAAAGGCTCGGAGTGTCTAAGACATTTCTGAGAGCTTAACACTAAAGTAGACTTGTACCCCACCACCATACCTGTCAAGGCTCAGGGAACATTGTAGAAGAGGGGACAGAAAGACCATAAGAGCCACTGGGAGTGAGGGCGTATCGAGAGGCATTAGCCACCCCCTGCACAATGATTGCTGTTCTCACAACTCATCTCCCACAACTTCATGGTGAATACCAGGAATCCCATGAGGATGGCAGTCAGCGGAATAGGGGCAGGGAAGAGGGGAATGGAACCAACACATAACTTGTCCATACAAAGTTTCTACTTAATTGAAAAAAAGTCACAAATAACCAAAAATTGCATGGAAAAAAAAAAATGCTCAGTTTATTAAGTCATCAGGAAATGCAAATCAAAACTACCTTGAAATTCTACCTCACCCAGTCAGAGTTGCTGTCGTCAAGGAAACAAATGGTAACAGATGCTGATAAGGATATAGGGGAAAAGGAACTCTTAAATACTGTCTGTGGGGATGAGAATGATCAAAGCCCCTGTGGAAATCAGATCAGAGGTTCAAAGTCTTAAAATCAGAACCTACGACATGACCCAGACATACCACTTCTCAGTGGATACCCCAAAGGATCAAGAGAGCATGTACTAGAGACCCTGCACACCCAGGTTTATCACAGCATTATTCACAATGGGCAAGTTATGGAATCAGCCTCCATGCCCAGCAATGAATGAATATATTAACAAAATGCACTGTATATTAACAATATAGAATTATTCAGCCATAAAGAAGACTGGAATTATGTCATTTACAGGAAGGTGAATGAAACTAGAGATGATCATGTTAAGTGAAATAAGTCAGATTTATATAACAAGGACAAGTATTGTCTATTTTCTTTCATCTGTGGAATCTGGGGGAAGTTTAAGGGCAGCCACATGACAGAAGTAGTATCACTTCCAGGAAGAGGAAATGAATCCAGAGAAGACCACCGGGGTCATAAGAGAGGATAGCAGAAGGTGAGAGTGCTACATGCATCTATGAAAATGTCTAATAAAATGCATCATCTCATAAAATTAATATGTTCTGGTACAAATTAATGCTTTTCTATATTTCAGAATAAATTAAAAAGTTTCACATTAAAATATAATTAAATAATGTCTTAAAAAATAAAAGAAGAGGTAAATATTTGATGGGGGATTTTTTTTTTTTTGAGGTAGGGTCTTGCTCTATCCCAGGCTGACCTGTAATTCATTATGTAGTCTCATGCTGGCCTCGAACTCACAGCAGTCCTTCTACATCATCCTCTGGAGTGCTGGGATTAGAGGCGTGTGCCACGATGCCCAGCATGACAAAGGAATTCCGTGAGCAATTTTAGACTTCGGTGACTAGCAACAGAAATACTTGAAACAAAAACAAAATATGCACACTAGCCTCATTTTACTAGTCCCAAACTCCAATCAAACTGTTTTCCTAAAAGAAATTCAATAAATAAATATTGTCAGATTCATTCAGGGGAAGATTATACAGTCATGACAATATCTCATAGACAAGGAAATAGGCATTAATTTCATCTCTGTAAATATGACACAATTGTGCTCCTCTCCAGAGACAATTCCACATATACAGACACAGGAAGAAAGCTTTGGAGGGAAAAAAAAAAAAAAAAAACCCTGCCCTTCCCAGATCAGTGGATCTACCCCTTAATCAACAAAGCTAATGGAATGAAACTCTGCTTCAAATTGAAACAGTTCAAGTAAATTACCTCCAAATAAGAAACACAGTAACATGTTCCAAAGATTCACAACATTGAGTAATGACGGCTTCCTGATAAGCACAAACTGAATATGCAAATGATGTAAACAAAAAGGACAAGTCCCACTGATTGGTCCAAACCTTGGAGGCCTGAGGTATAAAAGCCCCAGATGGAAAGAAGTCATTCATCATATTCTGGAAAACTCTCCTGTGACCAGGAACCCACCCTCCATGCCTGACACCATGACCCACTCCTGCTGCTCCCCTTGCTGCCAGCCCACCTGCTGCACAACCACCTGCTGGAAGCCCACCTGTGTGACCAGCTGCTGCTGCATGCCCTGCTGCCAACCAACTTGCTGTGAGACCACCTGCTGTAAACCAACCTGGGAGACCTTCTGCTGCTGCGCACCCTGCTGCTGCGAATCTTGCTGCCCCCCAAGAGGCTGCAGCACTCCCTGCTGCCAGCCCTGCTTCTACCAGCTCTGCTGCCAGCCAACTTGCTGTGAGACCACCTGCTGTAAAACCACCAGCTGGAAACCCACCTGTGTGACCAGCTGCTTTAGCATGCCCTGCTGCCTGCCCAGCTGCTGCTGACCACATCCCCCTCAATGAACAACATCTGTACTTCTGTCACACCTGGCTTGCAGCACGAACTCACATCTTACCTCTGCTGCAAACCTCCAGGCTGTCAACAGAAAAATCTGATGATCTTCAGTTCCTATTTAAACATGTGAATTGCTCTGAGGAAGTGCAGAGGTCTTCACCCCACCCCACCCCCGCCCCACACCCCAGTCCTCTTTTCCACATATTATAGATTTCAGTCCATGCTCATAGATGGTTAATGCAGAGGCCTGACCTCACTCAGTTCAGATTCTGAGGCGAGAGCTCTATCTCTTCTACCAAGTAACTGTTTTCATTACAAATTCCATAGGTAACTGGGGGTGGTGGCGCACGCCTTTAATCCCAGCACTCCGGAGACAGAGGTAGGAGGATTGCTGTAAATTTGAGGCCAGTTTGGGACTACAGAGTGAATTCCAGGTCAGCCTGGGCTACAGTGAGACCCTACCTCGAAAAAAAAAATCCCATAGGTTTATGCCATAGTCAACTTTATAACCATGTTTTCTTCTGAAGTATACATTGGATTCTTGCACACCATGTTCTTCTCCCTGTCCACCATTAAATTGTCTCCCCAGATGCTGGCAATCTTAATAAATTCTTCATAAACTCTGTACCATTATTTAATCCATATTGTTTGTCTATTATTGTATCCTGCTAAGTCACTTTATATGAAATCTACAAGCTGAGTAGGTTTTCAAATGTATAATGTGATGTCATTCTATCACACATTCTAGGTGAAAAGTTTCACAACAGATCTCTGGAAGGTTTTTTAATATGGAGTAACTGGAATTTAATGCTCAGTGAGCTGGGGAGACGGCTTCCCCATTAAAGGCTTGCTTGCTGGCTGGGGTTTAATTCCCCAGTCACCCACATAAAGCCAGACGGGCATTCCTCAGCAGTAGCGAGAGGTCCTGATGCAATGCGCACACATGAATGAACATGTGCAAATACATAAATATTTTTTTTTTTTGGTTTTGCAAGGTAGGGTCTCACTCTGGTCCAGGCTGACCTGGAATTAACTATGTAGTCTCAGGGTGGCCTTGAACTCTCAGCGATCCTCCTACCTCTGCCTCCCGAGTGCTGGGATTAAAGGCGTGCGCCACCACGCCCGGCAATAATTTTTAAAGAGCCAAGTAGTAAATATTTGAGGACAGAGGAGATGGCTCAGTGGTAAAAGGCTCTTGTTTGCAAAGCCTGTCAATCTGGGTTCAATTCTCAAGCCTACATAAGCCAGATGAAGAAAAAAAAAGTCAAGCAATTGGTGTTGGTTTGCAGCAGCAAGCGGCCCTGGAATCACACACACACACACACACACACACACACACACACACACACACACACATAAATACAGTTTTAAAAAATTACCTAGTGATTACCAACTTTCCATTTCCTCTCACCTGAGCTTCAGTAAACCAACCTTCTACCCTTTACTTTTCTGAAACCGATGCTTACAGACATTACCCAGAATCTAGAAATGATTCCTCTGTTACATTTGCCATTTGTTTTTTGTTTATTCCTTACTAAACAGTTAGATTTTTCCCCCACACCTTGTGTATCATTAATAAGGCTAGCATAACCATGGCAGTGCCAATATCTCTTCCCAATTTTTAATTTCAACTATATCATATGATGAAAAGTAGATGCAATGGGACATCATCATACGGAGAAGTATGTTGGGCTGGAGAGATGGCTTAGCAGTTAAGGGACTTGCCTGTGAAGCCTAAGGACCTATGTTTGATTCTCCAGATCCCACGTAAGCCAGATGTACAAAGGCGAGGCAAGTGCAAGGTTGCACATGCCCAATAGGTGGAGCAAGCATCTGGAGTTCGATTTCAGTGGCTGAGGCCCTGGTATTTTCTCTCCCTTTCCCTCTCTCTCTCTAAAAATGTAAAAAACAATAGCCGAGCTTGGTGGTGCATGCTTTTAATACCAGCACTTGCAAGGCAGAGGTAGGAGCATAGAGGCCACCCTGAGACTACAGAGTGAATTCCAGATCAGCTTGTGCTAGAGTGAGACCCTTCCAAAAAAAAAAAAGGGGGGGTTGGAGTGATGGCTTGGCAGTTAAGGCACTTGCCTAAAAAGCCAAAGGACCCAGGTTCAATTCCCCAGGACCCACGTACGCCAGATGCACATGTTGGCACATACATCTGGAATTCGTTTACAGTGGCTGAAGGCCCTGGCATGCCCATTCTCTTTCTCTCTCTCTATAAAGTAAATAAAAATAAATAAATAAAAAATAAGTCTGTCAAACTCAAAAAAACACATGTGTTTTTCATTTATGAATCCTGAATTACATATTTATAAACATATATATATGAACATAAAAGAAAAAGTGAGACTGTGAGAAGGAAAGATATTAATTAACAGGAGAGGTGAAGAGAGAAAGAGGAAGGCATGGAGGGGTGGATGTTGTCAAAGTACATGATATACTTGAAATAAAATATCTGTCAAGGCTATTGATATGCACAACAAATGTACACCGGATTTAAATAAAAATATGATTTCAATTGATTTTGATATTTGCTGTGGGATCATATAGCAGTTTATTTTTCAACTTTTTTTCTTCAAGAACCCCCATTATATCTGCATACCTGCTTGCTCCATTTTATATTCCTGCCAGTGTATGAGGATCCCAGTTTCTCTTCGCCATAGTCAATACATCTGCCTATTCTTTTTCCTATACCAGATCCACACACTATTCCAATCCTGCAATCATTCTAAAGCCAAAGTATATTCCATTCATTGGTGATAACTCAAGTGAACGGGACAAAAGTAAGTCAAGTCAGAAAACCAAAGAACAAGTCCTTGCACTGTGCAGTGCTGAGCTGGGACTACCCTCGGTTACAGGTGCGACTCCTTCAACTCGAACTTCCATATTTCACCAACCAATTAGCTTTTTAAAAAAAAAAAAAAACTTTTTTTTATTTTTTATTATTTTTTTGGAGAGAGACAGAGAGAGAGAGAGAGGAAGACAGAGATGGGCACGCCAGCAATCTCTCAGCTGCTGCGAACGAAATCCAGATGCGTGCACACCCCTTGTGGTCAAGTGCGGCATTGCGCCCTTGCGTCACTTTGCATCTGGCTAAACGTGGGACCTGGAGATTGGAACCGCTGGAGGTTGGAACCAGCGTTCTTAGGCTTAGGAGGCAGGTGCCTTAACCCCTAAGCCATCTCTCCAGCCCTGTATCTGCCTTTTTATGTCTCTCTCTCTCTCTCTCTCTCTCTCTCTCTCTCAAAATAAATAAATAAAAATAGTTTAAAAATAATAATTTTTAAGGTCCCCTCAAATCCTTGAAATCAATCCTTTTTGGTAACCAGAGTTGTGTTTCAGACATGACAGCTGCTTATCCAACCAGAAAGACATCCAGAACTCTGACTTCTCCTGGGAACCAGGGCAGGAGGGAACCAGGCAAAACAAGTTTCAAACCCAAAGGACGCTGAGCTGACCTGCTCTTCACCCCCCATTATTACCATCCCATTGTAACACATGACTAGTAAAGTGTCTGCCTGGCAGTGTCATCCTGGTCCATTCCTCATCCAACCCCAACTCAAACCAGCTCCTGTGAGGATTAAAGGAAAGGAGCAGACACCTCCTGGATGGAATCTGTTCCCTCCCTGAAAAGTTTAAAGACATATTCCTACTCACGATCTAAAATCCATCCTTTTCTTCTCTCGTCCTCAAAGACCACTCATATTTTACTTGCATGGAAACCTAGTTTGCCATCACTTCTCCCTTCTCCTTATTCTCTAAACCTTCAGGCTGGAGAGATTTCTCAGTGGTAAAGGTGCTTGCCTGCAAAGCCTAATGACCAGAATTTGATTCCCAGCACCCACATAAGGTGGATCTTGAGTTCATTTGCAGCAGCTAGAGACCCTGGAACTAACTCTCTCTCTCTCTCTCTCTCTCTCTCTCTCTCTCTCTCTCTCTATCTCTATCTCTATCTCTATCTCTATCTCATGATGCACACCTTTAATCCCAGCACTTGGGAGGCAGAGGTAAAAGGATCACTGTGAGTTCAAGGCCAGCTTCAGACTACATAATGAATTCCAGGTCAGCCTTGGCTAGAGCAAGAGCCTACCTCAAAAAGAAAAAGAAAGAAAGAAAGAAAGAAAGAAAGAAAGAAAGAAAGAAAGAAAGAAAGAAAGAAAGAAAGAAAGAAAGAGAGAGAGAAAGAAAGAGGGAGAGAGAAAGAAAGAGGGAGAGAGAGAAAGAGGAAAGGAAAAGAAAAGAAAAGAAAAGGAAAGGAAAAAGAAAAAGAAAAAAGGATAAACCTTGGTATTTTAGTTTTGTCATTGGAGCCATAATTCCCAGGGAATAACAGATCAAGTTTGGTGTCAGAGAACAGAAACACTTTCATTCGATTCCTTTCTGACAGACATTTTAGAGACAACTATGGTCTTAACTGTCACACAAGTCAAAGCATACATTTAAGCAACTCAGAGTTTCTTCTCGTATGTCTTTGGCAGTTGAACTATTTCTTTCAGAAGAGCAATCCTGTCTCTCAAAAGATATAGGAGCTCTCATGTTTTATGTGTTTTGATAAATCATGTGGTAATGTGATATCACCAACATCTTGGTTGGTTTTTTTTTTAGCAATGACACTTTTTCCCCATCTTCTTTTCAATGAGCTTGGCTGGCACAGGCCAAGTTTCTTTTCATACAACTGGAGTTGTGAGCTAAAAGCACACCTTCACTTGATTCTCTGGAACAGTACAATATAGTAGAAAAGACCAGAATTCATTTCAGTGAAATTGGTCTGGACTTTATGTTCTTCTTTACAAAGACATAACGAGTCTCATCAATTTAGCTGTGTTTCTTCCCTTTATGGTATGTGTTCTAGAAAGGGACTCACGGACTATTCCATGGCACTTAATGAAAAACACTACTGGGGCTGGAGAGGTGGCTTAGCCATTAACTTGCTTGTCTCCAAAGCCTAAAGACCCACATTTGATTACCCAGAACCTGCGTAAGCCAGATGCACATGGTGGTGCTTGCGTCCAGAATTCGTTTGGAGGGGCTAGAGACCCTGGTGTGCCCATTCTCTCTCTTTCTCCTTCCCTCTCCCTCTCCTTCTCTCTCTAATAACTAAAAATAAAAAACGAACACTACTGCTACCCATGCCCAGCTCGGCAGTAGCATTCTACTGTATCACATAGGCATGAGAAACTTCAGGAAACCAATACATGAGCCACAACTCCAAATTGAGCCACAATGGATGGAGATCCATTCAGATTCCACTTGATTGGAGAATGCAATGGGAATACATCAGATCTGGAAACTTGATGTCCATAGATATCTGAAATGAGGTATGATTCAAATTTAAGCCAGAAGTATTTGATCATAATCAAACTGGATTGCTTTCAGAAAAAAAAAAAAAAAAAAAACACAAGCTTGATCTAACATTTGGATATTCTTCAACATTTTAATCACATTTATTGAAAAAAATAATCAATATATTTATGTGATAAATAAGCAGTCTATGCATGTATTATCAAGCTTTGTGGTTCTTCCAGGACACAGGTTCAGAAAATGATGCAGTAAAATAATCTCAGAGTGAAGTTATCTGCCCTCTGATCCCAAAGAAATCACCTGCTGGGAACTTGAATGATCCCAAGTGAAGAACAGTGGTTTCAGTCTCTGTGACCTTTGGAAATACAGCCTCCAAGTCTCTAGTAGCTACACAAGTTGGGCAACTGTGAACATTATGGATGTCAGAACTGTTAAGTCCAGCCTCTATAAAATTAGTCAGGGAGAAGTACAAGTAAATGAAGATGGAGGATTAAGTGCAGAATACTTACCAAATGTCCCCAGAGTTTCATTATCCTCATGGAAGAACCAACCAAATGATACTGAAAGCATCATACTTTTGATTGTTTAAATGTACATTCCCCATAGACTCGGGTGTTTTTTTGTTGTTTTGTTGTTTTTTTTGAGAGAGAGACAGAGAGGGAGAGGAAGACAGACAGAGATGGGTGCGCCAGCAGTCTCTCAGCTGCTGTGAATGAAATCCAGATGTGTGCGCCCCCTTGTGGTCAAGTGCGGCATTGCGCCCTTGCGTCACTTTGCATCTGGCTAAATGTGGGACCTGGAGATTGGACTGGCATTCTTAGGCTTAGGGGGCAGGCGCCTTAACCACTAAGCCATCTCTCCAGCCCTCGGGTGTTTTATTAAAGCTTGTAACTTGGGTCTCCAGCCACCTGACTGGAGGAGGTGTCACTGGAGGAGGATCGTGGGGTCCAGCCCTAAGGTGTGTTTGGGGTGGATCTTATTTCCAATCAAAAGATATGCCGAGCAGTCTGAACTCTGGCGGAGTCCCTGCCTGCTCATGCTTGCTTCTTTTGGTTTCTACAGGTTGTTTGGTTGCTTCTCTCTGCTCAGATATACGAAAGCAGCTTCTACTGCCATTGACGGAAACTTCCCCTGGATCTGTGAGCTTGAAATAAATCTCTTCTTCTCCTAAACAGTACCTGGTTCGGATGTTCATCTAGCAACGTGAAGCTTTCTACAACAATAGCTTACTGTGAAATCTCAAGTTTTACCCAACTGGAAATGAGAATGTGCAAAAGTATTTTCGGGCTGGAGAGATGGCTTAGCGGCCAAGGCACCTGCCTGCTAAGCCTAAGAACGCTGGTTCCAATATCCAGCGGTTCCAATCTCCAGGTCCCACATTTAGCCAGATGCAAAGTGACGCAAGGGCGCAATGCCGCACTTACCCACAAGGGGGCGCACACATCTGGATTTCGTTCACAGCAGCTGAGAGACTGCTGGCACACCCATTTCTGTCTCCCTCTCCCTCTCTCTCTCTGTCTATCTCTCTCTGTCTCTCTCTCCAAAAATAAATAAAAAATAATTTAAAAAATTTTTTAAAAAGTATTTTCCACATCATGACATGCGGCATGGTGTTTGATGAATGCCAGTGGATAGAAACAAGACTCATATGTAACGAAGCACAGTTCCAGCTAAAGAGTCAGAAGATACAAAGAAGGCCACTACATATTGATACAGGGACCAATCCATCCAGAAGACGTAACCATTGTAAATATATGTCCTCCAAAAATATTGGTGCACCGAGTCCTTAAAACAAGCAGTGCTGGACATAAAGGGACATATAGACTCAAATACAATAAAATGGGTAATTTCACTACCTGCCCTCAGCAATAGAAAGAAAATTGAGATAAACAAGATCAGGAAGGAACTTCAAAGTTAACCTATACTTTGAGTAAAGCATACCGTTTCTCAGGAGCCTATGGGAACCTTTTCCAAAACGCTCACATGTTAGGGTATACAATGAGTATTAACAGACACACAAAAAATGTGAAATGTTTTCTTTCAGCTCTACAGATCACTGAGGAGTCAAACGATAAATCAACACCACGAGAAAGCACAGACAACACAGAAACGCATGGAAATCAAACAGCAATTGAAGGGTCAATGAAGAAATTAGGGAGAAAATTTAAAATGGAATATAACATAGCATGAACATGTGAGATACAGGGAATGAGGATACAACCTGGCAGTTTATAGCTATTATTATACACATTAAAAATTAGAGTGATCTCAAATACAGTAGATTTGTGGAACATGTTGACATCTTTAACCACCAGGGAAATGCAAATCAAAACTACACTGAAATTCCATCTCACCCTAGTCAGAGGGGCTGGCATCAAGGAAATACACAACAACAGATGGTGAGAATGTGGAGAAAAATGAACCCTTATACACTGATCATAGCAATGTAAATTAGCATTGTCATAGTCCGTATGGAAATCAGGGTAGGAGTTCCTCAAAACCTAAAATTAGAACTGCCATATGATGAACTAAGACACACCTCAGGATATACCGCAGGAGTCAAAGTCAGCATTCAATAGAGATACATCCAATACCACCTTCGTCAAATCCCTGTTCACATTAGTCAATTTATAGAATCGCTCAAGGAACCCATACATGGATTTGATAAATGTGCAAATGATTGAGAATTACTCAACCCGAATAAGTGGCTGTTGAATGCTCAGCACTAACTGAGACATGTCTATCACACCCTGTAAGGTTCAGAGAAATTGCAGAAGAGAGCCGGCAGAAAGAATGTCAGAGCCAGGGGGCAGGGAGCAGTGCTTTGGAACGCTCTCTTCTGCACTCAAAGTGGCCATTGCCATCATGACCTCACAGCAGCTGTCATACCTAACTTGCAGAAATCCTGCATAACATTGGGCCCATCAACCTTTCATCATGGATGATGGGGAGAGGCAAGAATTGGCATCAAGATAAAAGAGGGAGGAGCTGAAAAACAAAAGGGTTCGGCGGAAAGAGGGGTAGGGTCGAGGGGATGAAAGAAAGTAATGGGAAGGATTATGATCAAGCACATGCCTTTAACCACCGAACTGTCTCTCCAGCCCAGGATTATAATCAAAATATATTATGGACAGTATGAAGTTGTCAATAAAATGTTTTTAAAAGTTCAAATCCAACCAAAACAACAAAAGTGAATTACTTGGCCAAAAAGTAAACAAAATGGGGCTGGAGAGATGGCTTAGTGGTTAAGGCGCTTGCCTGCAAAGCCAAAGGACTCAGGTTTGATTCCCCAGGATCCTCATAAGCCAGATGCACATGGTAGGGAATGCATCTGAAGTTCATTCGCAGTAGCTAAAGGCCCTGGCGTGCCCCACCCTTTGATATCTTCTTACTAACATAATTATTACACCTGATGCCCCATGCCTGCTCTGGCCACCTGTGCTATGGAACACAGTACAAAATATATATTCACCCTAAGGACCTTTAAGACACAGGTATGGAGGATCTAGGGAAGAAAGAAAGAAGAAAGAAAGAAAGAAAGAAAGAAAGAAAGAAAGAAAGAAAGAAAGAAAGAAAGAAAGAAAGGAAGAAAGAAAGAAAGAAAGAAAGAGAGAGAAGGGAGAGAGAGAGAAAGAGAAGGGGAAGAGAGATATTAGACTGGTGTGGAATGAGAATTTTGTGTAAAGGGACAGAGACAGGTCACCACTGTGAATATAGCACCATCATGACCCTAAACACAAAGGAACAAAATGGTAAGAGAACAATGTCTCTGACCCTCGCAGTTCAGCAGAGGTAACATGTAATCACATGACGATCAGGCCTGCCAAGAAATTCGAGTGATACACTTGCATTAATTCAAAACAGTTCTTATGACTTACTCTGACATAAGGACTCAGGTTAAATACTTTCCAGTGATGCCTAACACTGAGAAGCAACTTCTTCCTTCTCAAGGACAAGTCTACTGATTGGTCCAAACCTTGGAGGCCTGAGGTATAAAAGGCCCAGATGGAAAGAAGCCATTCATCATATTCTGGAAAACTCTCCTGTGACCAGGAACCCACCCTCCACACCTGACACCATGACCCACTCCTGCTGCTCCCCTTGCTGCCAGCCCACCTGCTGCACAACCACCTGCTGGAAGCCCACCTGTGTGACCAGCTGCTGCTGCATGCCCTGCGGCCAGCCCAGCTGCTGCCAACCTTGCTGTCCCTCAAGCTGCTGCTGCACTCCCTGCTGCCAACCAACTTGCTGTGAGACCACCTGCTGCAGGACCACCTGCTATAAACCACCCTGTGAGATTTTCTGCTGCTGCGTACCCTGCTGCCAGCCCAGCTGCTGTGAGTCCAGCTGTTGCCAGCCTGGCTACACCCCCAGTTGTAGCAGCTCACCCTGCTGCCAACTTAGTTGCCAACCAACTTGCTGTGAAACCACATGCTGTAAGACTACCAGCTGGAAACCAACCTGTGTGGTTATCTGCTATTGCACACCCTGCTGCTGTGTGCCCACATGCTGCTGCTGATGATCAGCTACCCAAAATAGACCAAGGTCTCTTCCGCCATGAGGCTGCCATAGCTGACTTGCTCCATTGGCACAAAGTCATGCGTTACCTTTACTGAAAGCCATCAGGTGGTTACTAGACAGCCTATTCCTCACCAATATTTTACCAAAGCCCATGCATCACCTTGAAGGAAGATGCAGCTATTCACTCTCACTCTACTCTTTGCTGCGATTTGAGGACCTTGTGCCAACATCATACATGGTTGCCTTAAATCCCGTTCTTGCCCTGTCACTAGAAGCCTCATAAAGTCGTCATAGGTTAACACAATGCACCAGTCACCTTCTAACCATGTTTTGTTTTCTTCTGTAGTGTGTTCTGCTTTCTTCATGTGGTTATCTCCTTCTTATTCCTGGTTGAGTCCTGTCTCCAGAAGCAGGCAGCCTTGATAAACTCTTAATAAATCCATACCATTATTCAATCCATGTTGTCTGTATTATTATATTTTGCTAAGTCTCTTCCTAAGAAATCTACACGGGCAATTAATCTGTAGGTGTGTGTTTGTTCATGTGTGTTTCCATGTGTGTGTGGGCATGTGGAGTTCAGGTGTCAACACTGGGTGTCTTCCTAAATCACCTTTTGCCTTGCATTTTGAGGCAAGATCCATCATTCGACCTATTATTGCTCTTCAATTCAGCTAGACTAGTTGACCAGTGAACTCCAGAGATCCTACTGCCTACCTCAACAGACTCTTGAAGAGACATTAGAACTGTGGTGTTCATGAAGGACCTTTTCACAACTGCCAGGATATAACAGCAACTGAAATGCTCATCAAAAATAGATAGCTAAGGAAAATGTGGGGCTGGGGAGATGGCTCAGTGGTCAAAGGTGCTTGCTTATAATGCCCGCTGGCCAGGATTTAATTCTCCAGTACCCACATAAAGTCAGATAAAGTGGTTCATGCATATGGAGTTCATTTGCAGTACCAAGAGGCCTTGGCATGCCCATTCTTTCTCTCTTTCCCTCTCTAATCGCAAGTAAATAAACATATTTAGAAAAAAAGAAAATATTGCCAAAGGTCCAATGCTGTGTGGTGCAGTTCCAATGAAATTTATAGAATTCAAAATAAGAAAAGAAAATAAGATAAGAATAGAATAGAAAGAAAGAAAGAAAAGAAAAGAAAAGAAAAGAAAAGAAAAGAAAAGAAAAGAAAAGAAAGAATAGAATAGAATAGAATAGAATAGAATAGAATAGTGGTTTCCAGAGGCTGGGGGAGGGGGCAAGGAAGAGTTGGTGATCATTGGGTATTAAATATCACTTATGCCAGATGAAAAAGTCCCAGAGATCTTGCACACAACATTGTATCATCTATGTGCAACATAACATGATATTGCACACTACAAACGTATACAGAGGGGTTGGGGAGATGGATAGCCAAGTGCTTACTGTGTGAGCATGAGGAAATGAGTTGGATGCCAGCACCCACCTGCTTCCTGCTAATTTTTTTTTTTTCGATTTTTATTCCCTGATCTGAAAATTCCAAGATTGAAAGGAGTCATCCTCCTATAGAAAACTGATCCGATCTGAGGAGAGAAGCTGACAGTAGACATCTGACACCATGGCTGACTCCTGCTGTCCCCCTTGCTGCAAGCCCAGCTGCTGGGGAATCACCTGCAACAGGCACGGGTGCACATGACCACCTGCGGTGTCTGTTCCTCCATCACTGACTGACTGACTGACTGACTGAGGATAGTACGGGGGCACGTCATCCATGTTATTGCAGACGGGGCAAATCCCTTCTTACTTACAGCTGCATTCTGTGTGTGATGTGTTTTCTCTATCCATTGTTATGTTGGTAGACACTTGGATTGCTTCTACATCTTGGCCTTACTGCTGCTGCAAGACTTAGGAATGCCAATGTCTCTTCAAGACTGATTACAGGGGCTGGGTGTATGGCTCAGGCGGTAGAGTGTTTTTGCCTAGCATGCATGAAGCTCTGAAGATGTTCCCTAAGCCCTGGCATGGTGGTGCAGGCTGGGTTTTCCAGCACTCGGGAGATGGAGGCAGATGCATCAGAGGTTCAATATCATCTTCAGACACATAGTGAATTTCACTTCTAGAAACTTGGCCTCAAAATGAAATCGGGCTGGAGAGATGGCTTAACAGTTAAGGTGCGTGCCTGTGAAGCCTAAGGATACAGGTTCGATTCTCCAGATCCCACGTAAGCCAGATGCACATGGTGCTGCCTACATCTGGAGTTCGTGTGCAATGGCTGGAAGCGCTGGTGCACCCATTCTCACTCTCTATCTCTCTCTCCCTCTCTCTGTGCTTCTAATAAATAACAAATAATCCTGAATCCAACTCTTTTTCACATATGCCTTGATTAGGGTATATGTTGTAGTATTTCTGTTTTCAAAATTTTTTTACTAACCTCTAAAATGTCTTTTGTTACTTGTTGCACCGTTTCACAATATCACAATGGTATGCCAATTATTCCATCAGTTGTCTTTGGGATTCTGGAATTCCCTGGTCCAACCCCGATTATCTGTTGAGAAATTATACTTATTTGCACAAAATCCTAGGTGCCCACTTTAAACTGTGCAAATCTGGAAGCCATATTTCTTTTGAAGGTGCCTTTATGTCAATCACTTCTACTCTTTTTACATGTCCACTTTTCACTGTCAAAGGAACTTCTTCTCTCTCTTGATTTTCCCCCTATGGCATCATAACACACAAAATACGTTTCTTTTTAAAGTTTTTTTATTTATTTATTTGCAAGTAGAGAGGACTAGAGAGAAGAGAGAAAAACAGAGAGAATGGGCAAGCCAAGGTCTCCAGCCACTGTAAGCAAACTCCAGATGCACAGGCCACTTTGAGCATCTGGATTTATGTGGGTACTGGTGAATCATACTGGGTTTGCAGGGAAGTACCTTAACCATCTCTCCAGCCCACTAAATGTGTTTCTTATCTACGCCTATACATGTTCTTACTTCTTAAATGTTATGTCATGTGTCTAGTCATATTTTTATATAAATCAGAGGATTGCCTTATCTCTTTTTCTGGGGAGAGAGACACACAGAGAGAGAGAGAGACAGAGAAAGAGGGAGAGGAAGACAGATAGAGATGGGCGCGCCAGCAGCCTCTCAGCTGCTGGGAACAAAATCCAGATGCGTGCGCCCCCTTGTGGTCAAGTGCAGCATTGCACCCTTGCGTCACTTTGCATCTGGCTAAACATGGGACCTGGAGATTGGAACCAGCATTCTTGGGCTTAGGAGGCTGGTGCCTTAACCGCTAAGCCATCTCTCCAGCCCTACCTTAACTCTTTTAAACTCTATACCCAAAGGATTCTAGATCACCTCACAGAAATGCTTGCACATCCATGTTACTTGCTGCTGTTTTCACAATAGCAAGAAAATGTCATCAACCTAGTTGGCCAGCCACAGATGATGAGATCATGAAAATGTGGTCCATATACACAACGGAATTATATTCAGCTGTAACAGAAAATGAAATTTGGGACTGGAGAGATGGCTTAGCGATTAAGACACTTGCCTGCAAAGCCTAAGGATCCAGGTTTGGTTGCCCAGAACCCATGCAAGCAAGATACACATGGTGGTGCATGCATCTGGAGTTCATTTGCAATGGCTAAATTCCCTGGTATGCCCACTCTCTTTCTCTTGCCCTCTCTCTGCCTTCTCTCTCTCTCTCTCCCTCTCTCTCTCTCTCTCTCTCTCTCTCTCAGAAATAAATAAATAAAAACATTTTTAAAAAATGAAATTTATAGGAAAACTGATGGCACTGGAAAAGATTATATTGTTTAGGTAACCTAGGCCCAGAAAAACAAAAATAGCATGTTCTATCTCATAAGCAGATCTTAATTCTTAAGATTTCTAAGTACATAAGTAAAAATGAGAGTGAGGATAGACTTTAAAAACTAGATAGGAGAACATGGAAAGAGAGCAAGAGGTATTGAGAAAGAATGAAATGGGCAAAGGGATTCTTGTAACATGAAAAGTGTAAGAGAGGTTATGGGAAGAGAGGGTTTGGGTGATTAGTGTGGTGGGGGAGAAGGCAAAGGAAACAAAATAATTGTTTGAAAAATGCTATGAAGACACCCAATTTCTGTATACTAAAAAAATTTATTAATTAAAAGCGATTTGTACTTCTCAATGTCTTAACAAGTTTTGTAGATGTTCTTCAGAGAATTACCAGAGCTCTCATACTTGCTGTGCTTGTGACTCAGGTGCGGGGAACCTGGAAATTCACCTTAGATTACTGAAACTTGATGCCTTCCCCTCAACTGTACAAAAGCCAACTCAGAATGAATCAAAAGCTTTGATGTAAGACGTGAAACTTTTGAAGAACCTAGAGGAAAATAAAAGCAGGACAACTTTAAGGCATCTGAACAGTGCTTGTATGGATCAAGACGTAATAGCGAGGAATGACTAATGAAACTGCATCAGATTAGGTGGCTTCTGTGCAGATAAGGAACAGAGAAGAACGTAGAGATGGCCTGCAGAATGGGAGAGAATTTCTCAGAGCTGTTCACCCAAAGGAAGATTAGTGCCAAAAAATGTATATAAAGAAAGCAAAAAAAATAAAAGTTCACAACAAACAAAAAAGTAGGGCAGGCAGGATGTCTCAGAGGTAATGCACGTGTAAGCATGAGGGGCTGAGGGTGCCTGGAACTGCTTAGTTCAAATCTCTAGAACCCATGTAAACAGCTGGGAATGACCACCCACACCTGTAGCCACAGTCCAACAAAGGGGACCAGAGACCAGGGAATCACCCAGGGTTCTTGAAAAGCAGAAAGTTCCAGCATCAACCAGAGACTCTGGCTCAAACAAGAACTGAGAGAAAAATGATGGAATGGGACTCCCTACATCTTCCGGGAGCCACCAAAGGTGAGTGTCCCCTGCCACAGGCGAGTGCATGGGGTTCAGAGAGGGCATATACAAGTGCATACCACACACACATACACATACACACACACACACACACACACACACACACACACACACACACAATCATGTATTCATGTGCACACAAATGAAAGAAAACATAAGCCAGCTCATAAATGAGCCAACGATCTGAATGAGTTTCAACAAAGAAGAACAAAGGGACAAGAAGCACATGAAGAAAAGGTGCAATCATTTAGCCATCAGGGAAATGTAAATCAGAACCACCTTGAAATTCCACCTCAGCCCAGTCAGAAAGGCTGGCATCAAGGAAACAAACAATACATGTCCGGATACAGGGAAAAGGAACCCTCACACACTGTGGATGCAAATGCGAATTGGTAGAGCTCCTACAGAAATGAATCTGGAGGTTATCCCCCACCCACCCCCCAAAAAACCCTAAAAATAAAGCTACCATATGACCCGGCTATACCAGTCCTGGTTACATACAGGTAATCAGTCAGCATACAAGAGACACGTGTATTAGCCTGAGTCTCACAGACTCAGCCCAGGAGCCATTGATGTGTGACTAGATAAATGAAATGTGGCATATATAAATGAAGAAGCACTTTTCAGCAAAAAAGATTAACACCAAAATATGACATGACATTTGCAGGTAGATGGGTAGAAATAGAGATCATCGTGTTAAATAAATTATACTCAGAAAGATCTCTCTCTCTCTCTCTCTCTCTCTCTCTACTGTGGGTGGGTTGAACCCAGGACTTGAAAATGCTTGAAAGTGTTCTATAGATGAACTATATTTCTAGACCATCATTTGTCGTGAAGAAAAGGAGAAAACAGATGGCGTGAAAGTGAGAGGGATGCCTGTGGAAGATGAAGGAGAACAAGAGGAGACGGAATGAAGACTAGCAGAGGGTAATTGAGGGGTATATGATCAAAGTATGATTGGTGCAAGTATGAAAATGTCACAATCAAATGCATTGTGTTGTACAATAAACACACACTAATAATAAACTTCTTTTATATCTCTCAAAGGCATAAAGGTAAACTTTTAAATTAGCACATATATAGTGACATAAAGATGAAATGCCTTTGAATAAACCTCAAAGGGTAACTCCTAGAAAAAAAAGAATAAACATTTCAAAAGGAATTCTAAGAATAATTCTCAACAATAATCCATTGCTGGACATACAATAGAAATGTTTATACATTCTTGCCAAAGGCATTGTTTAAAAACAAACAAACAAACAAACAAACAAACTTTTCTCTGGCTAGAGAGATGGCTCAGTGGTTAAAAGTACTTGCTTGCAAAACTGGAGAGCCTGGGTTCGATTCCCCACTACCCACATAAAGCCACATGCACAAAGTAGCACATGTGTCTGAAGCTCATCTGCAGTGGCAAGAGGCCCTGGTGTGCTAATACTTGCTCTCTTTCTGTCTCTTACTGAAAGAAAGAAAGAAAGAAAGAAAGAAAGAAAGAAAGAAAGAAAGAAAGAAAGGAAACCTTTTTCTTATAATTAATGCAAAAAGCATTTTTTTCTATAATGAAATCAACAAATAAGTTGTATCAAAGTCTTACAGTGGAAAATTCCTGCACATGAGAATGAAGAGATAATTACAGTGATAAACTTCACATCCTAATCTGAGCAAAGATGCCAATTCCTTTTCTGACTTTCAAAGACGCAAGGAAGCCAGAAATACATAACTGGTTGAAAAGAGGAACCTTAATGGAGTGACCAGATCCTCTTCAGAACGTGTGAGAGGACGTGGCCTGTAGAAGACAGACCAAACTGTATTTCTCACTCTCCTACCGGTGGCATTAGTGTGTTCCCTCGGCGATATTCTCTTAATCTGGAACATATGTCCCTTTCAGCTGCATAACACACTTTTACATCCTTTTTCATACATTAGCACTTACAGACACGCCAGTTACCATCTAATCAGCTAATCTTAAATCCATCATTGAACACAGAGAAAACACAGAAGAAACAAAGTAATAAAGAAGAGAACAATGGAGAAAGACATATAGATAAACAGACAGACAGACAGACAGAAGAAAAACATACAACACAGGGAAAGTACACTGAACTAGGATCCCAGAACTTGCTGGTCACCGACAGGCTCACCTCCTCACTCTTGTTTGGCTGAGTATTGACAATGTATGGCAAAAAGTGTGATCAGGGCTGGAGAGATGGCTTAGGGGTTAAGGCGCCTGCCTCCTAAGCCTAAGAACTCTGGTTCCAATGTCCAGTGGTTCCAATCTCCAGGTCCCACATTTAGCCAGATGCAAAGTGACGCAAGGGCACTTGACCACAAGGGGGCGCACGCATCTGGATTTTGTTCACAGCAGCTGAGAGACTGCTGACACGCCCATCTCTGTCTCCCTCTCCCTCTCTGTCTATTTCTCTCTGTCTCTCTCTCCAAAATAAATTTTAAAATATTATTTTTTATAATAAAAACATTTTTAAAAAAAGTGTGATCATCCTGTTGAACAGATTGGGAGAGGAGACATCAGGACTAATGGACACACACATACACACACACACACACACACCCTTTTAAAATTTATTTTTATTGTATATAACATATTATTCTCTTTTATCCCCTTGTTCCAGCTCCCATTACCCTGGAGGTCCTCCTCAGTGGGGTTATGCTATTCACTGTGGGGTCATGAAGGTCTCAGTCAGTCCCTGTGGGGTAGCAGGGACCATGCCTCAGGGTATTCCTACCCACTGTATGATTCATACACTCTTTCTGCCCCCTCTTCCGCAATGTTCCCTGAGCCATGGCAGGCCTGTTGGCAGTCTGATTTAGTGCTGAGTGCTCTGTAGCCTCTGGATTTCTGTTTTGATAGGTTTTGATTGATCACTGTGTTTGTCACCATCAACCTGGGCTGGTTGTCAGTTTAGCAGTAAGAGCAGTGTTCATGTCGTCACTTCCCTGCCATTTCTCCTAGGCCCTCACAGATAGAGGTGGCACACTTCATGGTGGGCAGCCAGCTAACTTCTCGTCTAACAGATGGATCTTGATTCTCCCACATTTTCTCTACCACCTGTAAAACAAAGCAGATTCTCCAAACAAGAATGAGAGCAGCTCGAGTTAAGGGAGATGTGCAAATGTCAGCGTGTGTGTGTGTGTGTGTGTGTGTGTGTGTGTGTGTGTGTGTGTAAGCCCACTCTTCTTCAGAGAGCAGTTGGGGCTTCTCTCTGACATCTATGAGTTTCCTGAACATAGGATTCTGATGGGGTTTCCAGTACCAGATATGAGTTCTCTCCCACTGAGCCAGCCTTATGTCCAATCAGAAGTTGGTTTCCCACAAAGGGCTGCATGCCACTATTGCACAAGTCACACAGACATTTTGATACCATCTTTTAATTTTTTTTCATTTATGACATTTTCAAATACAGTTTTTGTTAATTCCCATCCCTCCTCGTACTCCCCCTCCCACTCTTTCCCAAAATTTCCTTCCTCCTCCCCTTCTGTTTACAAGTATGTGGCAGCTGATGGAATCATTAAACTTGTAACAAGGAATCATGTCATGAGCAAAAGGATACTCTTTTCTTCAGCATTTTTCTCCAATTTATTCATATAATTTTAGAACAATCTGAGACTAAGAACGTTCCAGACCCACCTAGCTAATTTGTGGCAGGTATGACACCTCCTTCTTAGCTAGTCTAATTTTTGCATCTGAGGCTATATACCTGCTCTGGCCTCCCGTGCAATGGAACATGTGACACCTCAGATCTTCATCCTAAGTGCCTGCAGGACACACAGGAGAAGTTCTGATACAGAGATAGACATCTGACTAGTCTGGAGCTAGAATTTCGTGTAAAAGGAAAGAGAGACAGTCAGTGTGTTCATCACTGTGAACTGAGCACCTCATGTCCCTGTGCAAGCACGCTTCCTAATCGAAACACAAAGGAGGGATCAGAATGGAAGGGGAACAACTCTGAATTCCTAGGTCAGGTGAAGTACCACAGGACAATATGGTAATGAGGGCTCCACAAAAAAAAAAAAATCATCTGCATGTATTTGAAAAAGTTCTTATGAGTTACGCTGACATAAGACTTGGGCTAAACACTTTCAAGTTATAAATATCACTGAGGAGGAACAATTTCTTCCTTGATAAACAGAAATTGAATATGGAAATGAGGTAAACAATATCAAGGAAAGGTACTGGGGATTGGTCCAAACCTTGGAGGCCTGAGGTATAAAAGGCCCAGATGGAAAGAAGCCATTCATCATATTCTGGAAAACTCTCCTGTGACCAGGAACCCACCCTCCACGCCTGACACCATGACCCACTCCTGCTGCTCCCCTTGCTGCCAGCCCACCTGCTGCACAACCACCTGCTGGAAGCCCACCTGTGTGACCAGCTGCTGCCAACCTTGCTGTCCCTCAAGCTGCTGCTGCACGCCCTGCTGCCAACCAACTTGCTGTGAGACCACCTGCTGCAGGACCACCTGCTATAAACCACCCTGTGAGATTTTCTGCTGCTGCGTACCCTGCTGCCAGCCCAGCTGTGATGAGTCCAGCTGTTGCCAGCCTGGCTACACCCCAGTTGTAGCAGCGCACCCTGCTGACAACTTAGTTGCCAACCAACTTGCTGTGAAACCACATGCTGTAAGACTACCAGCTGGAAACCAACCTGTGTGGTTATCTGCTATTGCACACCCTGCTGCTGTGTGCCCACATGCTGCTGCTGCTGATCAGCTACCCAAAATAGACCAAGGTCTCTTCCGCCATGCGGCTGCCATAGCTGACTTGCTCCATTGGCACAAAGTCATGCGTTACCTTTACTGAAAGCCATCAGGTGGTTACTAGACAGCCTATTCCTCACCAATATTTTACCAAAGCCCATGCATCACCTTGAAGGAAGATGCAGCTATTCACTCTCACTCTACTCTTTGCTGCGATTTGAGGACCTTGTGCCTACATCATACATGGTTGCCTTAAATCCCGTTCTTGCCCTGTCACTAGAAGCCTCATAAAGTCGTCATAGGTTAACACAATGCACCAGTCACCTTCTAACCATGTTTTGTTTTCTTCTGTAGTGTGTTCTGCTTTCTTCATGTGGTTATCTCCTTCTTATTCCTGGTTGAGTCCTGTCTCCAGAAGCAGGCAGCCTTGATAAACTCTTAATAAATCCATACCATTATTCAATCCATGTTGTCTGTATTATTATATTTTGCTAAGTCTCTTCCTAAGAAATCTACACGGGCAATTAATCTGTAGGTGTGTGTTTGTTCATGTGTGTTTCCATGTGTGTGTGGGCATGTGGAGTTCAGGTGTCAACACTGGGTGTCTTCCTAAATCACCTTTTGCCTTGCATTTTGAGGCAAGATCCATTGTTGGACCTATTATTGCTCGTCAATTCAGCTAGACTAGTTGACCAGTGAACTCCAGAGATCCTACTGCCTACCTCAACAGACTCTTGAAGAGACATTAGAACTGTGGTGTTCATGAAGGACCTTTTCACAACTGCCAGGATATAACAGCAACTGAAATGCTCATCAAAAATAGATAGCTAAGGAAAATGTGGGGCTGGGGAGATGGCTCAGTGGTCAAAGGTGCTTGCTTATAATGCCCACTGGCCAGGATTTAATTCTCCAGTACCCACATAAAGTCAGATAAAGTGGTTCATGCATATGGAGTTCATTTGCAGTACCAAGAGGCCTTGGCATGCCCATTCTTTCTCTCTTTCCCTCTCTAATCGCAAGTAAATAAACATATTTAGAAAAAAGGAAAATATTGCCAAAGGTCCAATGCTGTGTGGTGCAGTTCCAATGAAATTTATAGAATTCAAAATAAGAAAAGAAAAGAAGATAAGAATAGAATAGAAAGAAAGAAAGAAAAGAAAAGAAAAGAAAAGAAAAGAAAAAAGAAAAGAAAAGAAAAAAAAGAAAAGAAAAGAAAAGAAAAGAAAAGAAAAGAAAAGAATAGTGGTTTCCAGAGGCTGGGGGAGGGGGCAAGGAAGAGTTGGTGATCATTGGGTATTAAATATCACTTATGCCAGATGAAAAAGTCCCAGAGATCTTGCACACAACATTGTATCATCTATGTGCGACATAACATGATATTGCACACTACAAACGTATACAGAGGGGTTGGAGAGATGGATAGCCAAGTGCTTACTGTGTGAGCATGAGGAAATGAGTTGGATGCCAGCACCCACCTGCTTCCTGCTAATTTTTTTTTTTTTTTGGATTTTTATTCCCTGATCTGAAAATTCCAAGATTGAAAGGAGTCATCCTCCTATAGAAAACTGATCCGATCTGAGGAGAGAAGCTGACAGTAGACATCTGACACCATGGCTGACTCCTGCTGTCCCCCTTGCTGCAAGCCCAGCTTCTGGGAATCACCTGCAACAGGCACGGGTGCACATGACCACCTGCGGTGTCTGTTCCTCCATCACTGACTGACTGACTGACTGAGGATAGTGCGGGGCACGTCATCCATGTTATTGCAGACGGGCAAATTCCTTCTTACTTACAGCTGCATTCTGTGTGTGATGTGTTTTCTCTATCCATTGTTATGTTGGAAGACACTTGGATTGCTTCTACATCTTGGCCTTACTGCTGCTGCAAGACTTAGGAATGCCAATGTCTCTTCAAGACTGATTACAGGGGCTGGGTGTATAGCTCAGGCGGTAGAGTGTTTTTGCCTAGCATGCATGAAGCTCTGAAGATGTTCCCTAAGCCCTGGCATGGTGGTGCAGGCTGGGTTTTCCAGCACTCGGGAGATGGAGGCAGATGCATCAGAGGTTCAATATCATCTTCAGACACATAGTGAATTTGACTACTTGAAACTTGGCCTCAAAATGAAATCGGGCTGGAGAGATGGCTTAACAGTTAAGGTGCGTGCCTGTGAAGCCTAAGGATACAGGTTCGATTCTCCAGATCCCACGTAAGCCAGATGCACATGGTGCTGCCTACATCTGGAGTTCGTGTGCAATGGCTGGAAGCGCTGGTGCACCCATTCTCACTCTCTATCTCTCTCTCCCTCTCTCTGTGTCTCTAATAAATAACAAATAATCCTGAATCCAACTCTTTTTCACATATGCCTTGATTAGGGTATATGTTGTAGTATTTCTGTTTTCAATTTTTTTTTTTACTAACCTCTAAAATGTCTTTTGTTACTTGTTGCACCGTTTCACAATATCACAATGGTATGCCAATTATTCCATCAGTTGTCTTTGGGATTCTGGAATTCCCTGGTCCAACCCCGATTATCTGTTGAGAAATTATACTTATTTGCACAAAATCCTAGGTGCCCACTTTAAACTGTGCAAATCTGGAAGCCATATTTCTTTTGAAGGTGCCTTTATGTCAATCGCTTCTACTCTTTTTTACATGTCCACTTTTCACTGTCCAAGGAACTTCTTCTCTCTCTTGATTTTCCCCCTATGGCACCATAACACACAAAATACGTTTCTTTTTAAAGTATTTTTATTTATTTATTTGCAAGTAGAGAGGACTAGAGAGAAGAGAGAAAAACAGAGAGAATGGGCAAGCCAAGGTCTCCAGCCACTGTAAGCAAACTCCAGATGCACAGGCCACTTTGAGCATCTGGATTTATGTGGGTACTGGTGAATCATACTGGGTTTGCAGGGAAGTACCTTAACCATCTCTCCAGCCCACTAAATGTGTTTCTTATCTACGCCTATACATATTCTTACTTCTTAAACGTTATGTCATGTGTCTAGTCATATTTTTATATAAATCAGAGGATTGCCTTATCTCTTTTTCTGGGGAGAGAGACACACAGAGAGAGAGAGAGAGAGAGAAAGAGGGAGAGGAAGACAGATAGAGATGGGCGCGCCAGCAGCCTCTCAGCTGCTGGGAACAAAATCCAGATGTGTGCGCCCCCTTGTGGTCAAGTGCAGCATTGCACCCTTGTGTCACTTTGCATCTGGCTAAACATGGGACCTGGAGATTGGAACCAGCATTCTTAGGCTTAGGAGGCTGGTGCCTTAACCGCTAAGCCATCTCTCCAGCCCTACCTTAACTCTTTTAAACTCTATACCCAAAGGATCCTAGATCACCTCACAGAAATGCTTGCACATCCATGTTACTTGCTGCTGTTTTCACAATAGCAAGAAAATGTCATCAACCTACATGGCCAGCCACAGATGATGAGATCATGAAAATGTGGTCCATATACACAATGGAATTATATTCAGCTATAACAGAAAATGAAATTTGGGACTGGACACTTGCCTGCAAAGCCTAAGGATCCAGGTTTGGTTGCCCAGAACCCATGCAAGCAAGATACACATGGTGGTGCATGCATCTGGAGTTCATTTGCAATGGCTAAATTCCCTGGTATGCCCACTCTCTTTCTCTTGCCCTCTCTCTCTCTCTCTCTCTCTCTCTCTCTCTCTCTCTCTCTCAGAAATAAATAAATAAATAAAAACATTTTTAAAAAATGAAATTTATAGGAAAACTGATGGCACTGGAAAAGATTATATTGGTTAGGTAACCTAGGCCCAGAAAAACAAAAATAGCATGTTCTATCTCATAAGCAGATCTTAATTCTTAAGATTTCTAAGTACATAAGTAAAAATGAGAGTGAGGATAGACTTTAAAAACTAGATAGGAGAACATGGAAAGAGAGCAAGAGGTATTGAGAAAGAATGAAATAGGCAAAGGGATTCTTGTAACATGAAAAGTGTAAGAGAGGTTATGGGAAGAGAGAGTTTGGGTGATTAGTGTGGTGGGGGAGAAGGCAAAGGAAACAAAATAATTGTTTGAAAAATGCTATGAAGACACCCAATTTCTGTATACTAAAAAAATTTATTAATTAAAAGCGATTTGTACTTCTCAATGTCTTAACAAGTTTTGTAGATGTTCTTCAGAGAATTACCAGAGCTCTCATACTTGCTGTGCTTGTGACTCAGGTGCGGGGAACCTGGAAATTCACCTTAGATTACTGAAACTTGATGCCTTCCCCTCAACTGTACAAAAGCCAACTCAGAATGAATCAAAAGCTTTGATGTAAGACGTGAAACTTTTGAAGAACCTAGAGGAAAATAAAAGCAGGACAACTTTAAGGCATCTGAACAGTGCTTGTATGGATCAAGACGTAATAGCGAGGAATGACTAATGAAACTGCATCAGATTAGGTGGCTTCTATGCAGATAAGGAACAGAGAAGAACGTAGAGATGGCCTGCAGAATGGGAGAGAATTTCTCAGAGCTGTTCATCCAAAGGAAGATTAGTGCCAAAAATATATATAAAGAAAGCAAAAAAATAAAAGTTCACAACAAACAAAAAGTAGGGCAGGCAGGATGTCTCAGAGGTAATGCACGTGTAAGCATGAGGGGCTGAGGGTGCCTGGAACTGCTTAGTTCAAATCTCTAGAACCCATGTAAACAGCTGGGAATGACCACCCACACCTGTAGCCACAGTCCAACAAAGGGGACCAGAGACCAGGGAATCACCCAGGGTTCTTGAAAAGCAGAAAGTTCCAGCATCAACCAGAGACTCTGGCTCAAACAAGAACTGAGAGAAAAATGATGGAATGGGACTCCCTACATCTTCCGGGAGCCACCAAAGGTGAGTGTCCCCTGCCACAGGCGAGTGCATGGGGTTCAGAGAGGGCATATACAAGTGCATACCACACACACATACACACACACACACACACACACACACACACATCATGTATTCATGTGCACACAAATGAAAGAAAACATAAGCCAGCTCATAAATGAGCCAACGATCTGAATGAGTTTCAACAAAGAAGAACAAAGGGACAAGAAGCACATGAAGAAAAGGTGCAATCATTTAGCCATCAGGGAAATGTAAATCAGAACCACCTTGAAATTCCACCTCAGCCCAGTCAGAAAGGCTGGCATCAAGGAAACAAACAATACATGTCCGGATACAGGGAAAAGGAACCCTCACACACTGTGGATGCAAATGCGAATTGGTAGACCTCCTACAGAAATGAATCTGGAGGTTATCCCCACCCACCCCCCAAAAAACCCTAAAAATAAAGCTACCATATGACCCGGCTATACCAGTCCTGGTTACATACAGGTAATCAGTCAGCATACAAGAGACACGTGTATTAGCCTGAGTCTCACAGACTCAGCCCAGGAGCCATTGATGTGTGACTAGATAAATGAAATGTGGCATATATAAATGAAGAAGCACTTTTCAGCAAGAAAGATTAACACCAAAATATGACATGACATTTGCAGGTAGATGGGTAGAAATAGAGATCATCATGTTAAATAAATTATACTCAGAAAGATCTCTCTCTCTCTCTCTCTCTCTCTCTCTCTCTCTCTCTCTCGTACTGTGGGTGGTTTGAACCCAGGACTTGAAAATGCTTGAAAGTGTTCTATAGATGAACTATATTTCCAGACCGTCATTTGTCGTGAAGAAAAGGAGAAAACAGATGGCGTGAAAGTGAGAGGGATGCCTGTGGAAGATGAAGGAGAACAAGAGGAGAGGGAATGAAGACTAGCAGAGGGTAATTGAGGGGTATATGATCAAAGTATGATTGGTGCAAGTATGAAAATGTCACAATCAAATGCATTGTGTTGTACAATAAACACACACTAATAATAAACTTCTTTTATATCTCTCAAAGGCATAAAGGTAAACTTTTAAATTAGCACATATATAGTGACATAAAGATGAAATGCCTTTGAATAAACCTCAAAGGGTAACTCCTAGAAAAAAAATAAACATTTCAAAAGGAATTCTAAGAATAATTCTCAACAATAATCCATTGCTGGACATACAATAGAAATGTTTATACATTCTTGCCAAAGGCATTGTTTAAAAACAAACAAACAAACAAACAAACTTTTCTCTGGCTAGAGAGATGGCTCAGTGGTTAAAAGTACTTGCTTGCAAAACTGGAGAGCCTGGGTTCGATTCCCCACTACCCACATAAAGCCACATACACAAAGAAGCACATGTGTCTGAAGCTCATCTGCAGTGGCAAGAGGCCCTGGTGTGCTAATACTTGCTCTCTTTCTGTCTCTTACTGAAAGAAAGAAAGAAAGAAAGAAAGAAAGAAAGAAAGAAAGAAAGAAAGAAAGAAAACCTTTTTCTTATAATTAATGCAAAAAGCATTTTTTTCTATAATGAAATCAACAAATTAGTTGTATCAAAGTCTTACAGTGGAAAATTCCAGCGCATGAGAATGAAGAAATAATTACAGTGATAAACTTCACATCCTAATCTGAGCAAAGATGCCAATTCCTTTTCTGACTTTCAAAGACGCAAGGAAGCCAGAAATACATAACTGGTTGAAAAGAGGAACCTTGATGGAGTGACCAGATCCTCTTCAGAACATGTGAGAGGACGTGGCCTGTAGAAGACAGACCAAACTGTATTTCTCACTCTCCTACCGGTGGCGTTAGTGTGCTCCCTTGGCGATATTCTCTTAATCTGGAACATATGCCCCTTTCAGCTGCATAACACACTTTTACATCCTTTTTCATACATTAGCACTTACAGACACGCCAGTTACCATCTAATCAGCTAATCTTAAATCCATCATTGAACACAGAGAAAACGCAGAAGAAACAAAGTAATAAAGAAGAGAACAATGGAGAAAGACATATAGATAAACAGACAGACAGACAGAAGAAAAACATACAACACAGGGAAAGTACACTGAGCTAGGATCCCAGAACTTGCTGGTCACCGACAGGCTCACCTCCTCACTCTTGTTTGGCTGAGTATTAGACAATGTATGGCAAAAAGTGTGATCAGGGCTGGAGAGATGGCTTAGGGGTTAAGGCACCTGCCTCCTAAGCCTAAGAATGCTGGTTCCAATCTCCAGCGGTTCCAATCTCCAGGTCCCACGTTTAGCCAGATGCAAAGTGACGCAAGGGCGCAATGCTGCACTTGACCACAAGGGGGCGCACGCATCTGGATTTTGTTCACAGCAGCTGAGAGACTGCTGGCACGCCCATCTCTGTCTCCCGCTCCCTCTCTGTCTATTTCTCTCTGTCTCTCTCTCCAAAATAAATTTAAAAATATTATTTTTTATAATAAAAACATTTAAAAAAAAATGTGATCATCCTGTTGAGCACATTGGGAGAGGAGACATCAGGACTAATGGACACACACACACACACACACACACACACCTTTTTAAAATTTATTTTTATTGTATATAACAGATTATTCTCTTTTATCCCCTTGCTCCAGCTCCTGTTACCCTGGAGGTCCTCCTCAGTGGGGTTATGCTATTCACTGTGGGGTCATGAAGGTCTCAGTCAGTCCCTGTGGGGTAGCAGGGACCATGCCTCAGGGTATTCCTACCCACTGTATGATTCATACACTCTTTCTGCCCCCTCTTCCGCAATGTTCCCTGAGCCATGGCAGGCCTGTTGGCAGTCTGATTTAGTGCTGAGTGCTCTGTAGCCTCTGGATTTCTGTTTTGATAGGTTTTGATTGATCACTGTGTTTGTCACCATCAACCTGGGCTGGTTGTCAGTTTAGCAGTAAGAGCAGTGTTCATGTCGTCACTTCCCTGCCATTTCTCCTAGGCCCTCACAGATAGAGGTGGCACACTTCATGGTGGGCAGCCAGCTAACTTCTCGTCTAACAGATGGATCTTGATTCTCCCACATTTTCTCTACCACCTGTAAAACAAAGCAGATTCTCCAAACAAGAATGAGAGCAGCTCGAGTTAAGGGAGATGTGCAAATGTCAGCGTGTGTGTGTGTGTGTGTGTGTGTGTGTGTGTGTGTGTGTAAGCCCACTCTTCTTCAGAGAGCAGTTGGGGCTTCTCTCTGACATCTATGAGTTTCCTGAACATAGGATTCTGATGGGGTTTCCAGTACCAGATATGAGTTCTCTCCCACTGAGCCAGCCTTATGTCCAATCAGAAGTTGGTTTCCCACAAAGGGCTGCATGCCACTATTGCACAAGTCACACAGACATTTTGATACCATCTTTTAATTTTTTTTTTCATTATGACATTTTCAAATACAGTTTTTGTTAATTCCCATCCCTCCTCGTACTCCCCCTCCCACTTTTCCCAAAATTTCCTTCCTCCTCCCCTTCTGTTTACAAGTATGTGGCAGCTGATGGAATCATTAAACTTGTAACAAGGAATCATGTCATGAGCAAAAGGATACTCTTTTCTTCAGCATTTTTCTCCAATTTATTCATATAATTTTAGAACAATCTGAGACTAAGAACGTTCCAGACCCACCTAGCTAATTTGTGGCAGGTATGACACCTCCTTCTTAGCTAGTCTAATTTTTGCATCTGAGGCTATATACCTGCTCTGGCCTCCCGTGTAATGGAACATGTGACACCTCAGATCTTCATCCTAAGTGCCTGCAGGACACACAGGAGAAGTTCTGATACAGAGATAGACATCTGACTAGTCTGGAGCTAGAATTTCGTGTAAAAGGAAAGAGAGACAGTCACTGTGTTCATCACTGTGAACTGAGCACCTCATGTCCCTGTGCAAGCACGCTTCCTAATCGAAACACAAAGGAGGGATCAGAATGGAAGGGGAACAACTCTGAATTCCTAGGTCAGGTGAAGTACCACAGGACAATATGGTAATGAGGGCTCCACAAAAAAAAAAAATCATCTGCATGTATTTGAAAAAGTTCTTATGACTTACGCTGACATAAGACTTGGGCTAAACACTTTCAAGTTATAAATATCACTGAGGAGGAACAATTTCTTCCTTGATAAACAGAAATTGAATATGGAAATGAGGTAAACAATATCAAGGAAAGGTACTGGGGATTGGTCCAAACCTTGGAGGCCTGAGGTATAAAAGGCCCAGATGGAAAGAAGCCATTCATCATATTCTGGAAAACTCTCCTGTGACCAGGAACCCACCCTCCACGCCTGACACCATGACCCACTCCTGCTGCTCCCCTTGCTGCCAGCCCACCTGCTGCACAACCACCTGCTGGAAGCCCACCTGTATGACCAGCTGCTGCCAACCTTGCTGTCCCTCAAGCTGCTGCTGCACGCCCTGCTGCCAACCAACTTGCTGTGAGACCACCTGCTGCAGGACCACCTGCTATAAACCACCCTGTGAGATTTTCTGCTGCTGCGTACCCTGCTGCCAGCCCAGCTGTGATGAGTCCAGCTGTTGCCAGCCTGGCTACACCCCCAGTTGTAGCAGCGCACCCTGCTGCCAACTTAGTTGCCAACCAACTTGCTGTGAAACCACATGCTATAAGACTACCAGCTGGAAACCAACCTGTGTGGTTATCTGCTATTGCACACCCTGCTGCTGTGTGCCCACATGCTGCTGCTGATGATCAGCTACCCAAAATAGACCAAGGTCTCTTCCGCCATGCGGCTGCCATAGCTGACTTGCTCCATTGGCACAAAGTCATGCGTTACCTTTACTGAAAGCCATCAGGTGGTTACTAGACAGCCTATTCCTCACCAATATTTTACCAAAGCCCATGCATCACCTTGAAGGAAGATGCAGCTATTCACTCTCACTCTACTCTTTGCAGCGATTTGAGGACCTTGTGCCTACATCATACATGGTTGCCTTAAATCCCGTTCTTGCCCTGTCACTAGAAGCCTCATAAAGTCGTCATAGGTTAACACAATGCACCAGTCACCTTCTAACCATGTTTTGTTTTCTTCTGTAGTGTGTTCTGGTTTCTTCATGTGGTTATCTCCTTCTTATTCCTGGTTGAGTCCTGTCTCCAGAAGCAGGCAGCCTTGATAAACTCTTAATAAATCCATACCATTATTCAATCCATGTTGTCTGTATTATTATATTTTGCTAAGTCTCTTCCTAAGAAATCTACACGGGCAATTAATCTGTAGGTGTGTGTTTGTTCATGTGTGTTTCCATGTGTGTGTGGGCATGTGGAGTTCAGGTGTCAACACTGGGTGTCTTCCTAAATCACCTTTTGCCTTGCATTTTGAGGCAAGATCCATCGTTGGACCTATTATTGCTCATCAATTCAGCTAGACTAGTTGACCAGTGAACTCCAGAGATCCTACTGCCTACCTCAACAGACTCTTGAAGAGACATTAGAACTGTGGTGTTCATGAAGGACCTTTTCACAACTGCCAGGATATAACAGCAACTGAAATGCTCATCAAAAATAGATAGCTAAGGAAAATGTGGGGTGGGGAGATGGCTCAGTGGTCAAAGGTGCTTGCTTATAATGCCCACTGGCCAGGATTTAATTCTCCAGTACCCACATAAAGTCAGATAAAGTGGTTCATGCATATGGAGTTCATTTGCAGTACCAAGAGGCCTTGGCATGCCCATTCTTTCTCTCTTTCCCTCTCTAATCGCAAGTAAATAAACATATTTAGAAAAAAGGAAAATATTGCCAAAGGTCCAATGCTGTGTGGTGCAGTTCCAATGAAATTTATAGAATTCAAAATAAGAAAAGAAAAGAAGATAAGAATAGAATAGAATAGAAAGAAAGAAAAGAAAAGAAAAGAAAAGAAAAGAAAAGAAAAGAAAAGAAAAGAAAAGAATAGTGGTTTCCAGAGGCTGGGGGAGGGGGCAAGGAAGAGTTGGTGATCATTGGGTATTAAATATCACTTATGCCAGATGAAAAAGTCCCAGAGATCTTGCACACAACATTGTATCAGCTATGTGCGACATAACATGATATTGCACACTACAAACGTATACAGAGGGGTTGGGGAGATGGATAGCCAAGTGCTTACTGTGTGAGCATGAGGAAATGAGTTGGATGCCAGCACCCACCTGCTTCCTGCTAATTTTTTTTTTTTTTGGATTTTTATTCCCTGATCTGAAAATTCCAAGATTGAAAGGAGTCATCCTCCTATAGAAAACTGATCCGATCTGAGGAGAGAAGCTGACAGTAGACATCTGACACCATGGCTGACTCCTGCTGTCCCCCTTGCTGCAAGCCCAGCTTCTGGGGAATCACCTGCAACAGGCACGGGTGCACATGACCACCTGCGGTGTCTGTTCCTCCATCACTGACTGACTGACTGACTGAGGATAGTACGGGGGCACGTCATCCATGTTATTGCAAACGGGGCAAATTCCTTCTTACTTACAGCTGCATTCTGTGTGTGATGTGTTTTCTCTATCCATTGTTATGTTGGAAGACACTTGGATTGCTTCTACATCTTGGCCTTACTGCTGCTGCAAGACTTAGGAATGCCAATGTCTCTTCAAGACTGATTACAGGGGCTGGGTGTATGGCTCAGGCGGTAGAGTGTTTTTGCCTAGCATGCATGAAGCTCTGAAGATGTTCCCTAAGCCCTGGCATGGTGGTGCAGGCTGGGTTTTCCAGCACTCGGGAGATGGAGGCAGATGCATCAGAGGTTCAATATCATCTTCAGACACATAGTGAATTTGACTACTTGAAACTTGGCCTCAAAATGAAATCGGGCTGGAGAGATGGCTTAACAGTTAAGGTGCGTGCCTGTGAAGCCTAAGGATACAGGTTCGATTCTCCAGATCCCACGTAAGCCAGATGCACATGGTGCTGCCTACATCTGGAGTTCGTGTGCAATGGCTGGAAGCGCTGGTGCACCCATTCTCACTCTCTATCTCTCTCTCCCTCTCTCTGTGTCTCTAATAAATAAACAAATAATCCTGAATCCAACTCTTTTTCACATATGCCTTGATTAGGGTATATGTTGTAGTATTTCTGTTTTCAAATTTTTTTTTACTAACCTCTAAAATGTCTTTTGTTACTTGTTGCACCGTTTCACAATATCACAATGGTATGCCAATTATTCCATCAGTTGTCTTTGGGATTCTGGAATTCCCTGGTCCAACCCCGATTATCTGTTGAGAAATATATACTTATTTGCACAAAATCCTAGGTGCCCACTTTAAACTGTGCAAATCTGGAAGCCATATTTCTTTTGAAGGTGCCTTTATGTCAATCGCTTCTACTCTTTTTTACATGTCCACTTTTCACTGTCCAAGGAACTTCTTCTCTCTCTTGATTTTCCCCCTATGGCACCATAACACACAAAATACGTTTCTTTTTAAAGTATTTTTATTTATTTATTTGCAAGTAGAGAGGACTAGAGAGAAGAGAGAAAAACAGAGAGAATGGGCAAGCCAAGGTCTCCAGCCACTGTAAGCAAACTCCAGATGCACAGGCCACTTTGAGCATCTGGATTTATGTGGGTACTGGTGAATCATACTGGGTTTGCAGGGAAGTACCTTAACCATCTCTCCAGCCCACTAAATGTGTTTCTTATCTACGCCTATACATGTTCTTACTACTTAAACATTATGTCATGTGTCTAGTCATATTTTTATATAAATCAGAGGATTGCCTTATCTCTTTTTCTGGGGAGAGAGACACACAGAGAGAGAGACAGACAGAAAAGGGAGAGGAAGACAGATAGAGATGGGCGCCCAGCAGCCTCTCAGCTGCTGGGAACAAAATCCAGATGTGTGCGCCCCCTTGTGGTCAAGTGCAGCATTGCACCCTTGTGTCACTTTGCATCTGGCTAAACATGGGACCTGGAGATTGGAACCAGCATTGTTAGGCTTAGGAGGCTGGTGCCTTAACCGCTAAGCCATCTCTCCAGCCCTACCTTAACTCTTTTAAACTCTATACCCAAAGGATTCTAGATCACCTCACAGAAATGCTTGCACATCCATGTTACTTGCTGCTGTTTTCACAATAGCAAGAAAATGTCATCAACCTAGTTGGCCAGCCACAGATGATGAGATCATGAAAATGTGGTCCATATACACAATGGAATTATATTCAGCTGTAACAGAAAATGAAATTTGGGACTGGAGAGATGGCTTAGCGATTAAGACACTTGCCTGCAAAGCCTAAGGATCCAGGTTTGGTTGCCCAGAACCCATGCAAGCAAGATACACATGGTGGTGCATGCATCTGGAGTTCATTTGCAATGGCTAAATTCCCTGGTATGCCCACTCTCTTTTTCTTGCCCTCTCTCTGCTCTCTCTCTCTCTCTCTCTCTCTCTCAGAAATAAATAAATAAAAACATTTTTAAAAAATGAAATTTATAGGAAAACTGATGGCACTGGAAAAGATTATATTGGTTAGGTAACCTAGGCCCAGAAAAACAAAAATGGCATGTTCTATCTCATAAGCAGATCTTAATTCTTAAGATTTCTAAGTACATAAGTAAAAATGAGAGTGAGGATAGACTTTAAAAACTAGATAGGAGAACATGGAAAGAGAGCAAGAGGTATTGAGAAAGAATGAAATGGGCAAAGGGATTCTTGTAACATGAAAAGTGTAAGAGAGGTTATGGGAAGAGAGGGTTTGGGTGATTAGTGTGGTGGGGGAGAAGGCAAAGGAAACAAAATAATTGTTTGAAAAATGCTATGAAGACACCCAATTTCTATATACTAAAAAAATTTATTAATTAAAAGTGATTTGTACTTCTCAATGTCTTAACAAGTTTTGTAGATGTTCTTCAGAGAATTACCAGAGCTCTCATACTTGCTGTGCTTGTGACTCAGGTGCAGGGAACCTGGAAATTCACCTTAGATTACTGAAACTTGATGCCTTCCCCTCAACTGTACAAAAGCCAACTCAGAATGAATCAAAAGCTTTGATGTAAGACGTGAAACTTTTGAAGAACCTAGAGGAAAATAAAAGCAGGACAACTTTAAGGCATCTGAACAGTGCTTGTATGGATCAAGACGTAATAGCGAGGAATGACTAATGAAACTGCATCAGATTAGGTGGCTTCTGTGCAGATAAGGAACAGAGAAGAACGTAGAGATGGCCTGCAGAATGGGAGAGAATTTTCTCAGAGCTGTTCATCCAAAGGAAGATTAGTGCCAAAAAATGTATATAAAGAAAGCAAAAAAAATAAAAGTTCACAACAAACAAAAAAGTAGGGCAGGCAGGATGTCTCAGAGGTAATGCACGTGTAAGCATGAGGGGCTGAGGGTGCCTGGAACTGCTTAGTTCAAATCTCTAGAACCCATGTAAACAGCTGGGAATGACCACCCACACCTGTAGCCACAGTCCAACAAAGGGGACCAGAGACCAGGGAATCACCCAGGGTTCTTGAAAAGCAGAAAGTTCCAGCATCAACCAGAGACTCTGGCTCAAACAAGAACTGAGAAAAAAATGATGGAATGGGACTCCCTACATCTTCCGGGAGCCACCAAAGGTGAGTGTCCCCTGCCACAGGCGAGTGCATGGGGTTCAGAGAGGGCATATACAAGTGCATACCACACACACACACACACACACACACACACACACACACACACACACCATGTATTCATGTGCACACAAATGAAAGAAAACATAAGCCAGCTCAAAAATGAGCCAACGATCTGAATGAGTTTCAACAAAGAAGAACAAAGGGACAAGAAGCACATGAAGAAAAGGTGCAATCATTTAGCCATCAGGGAAATGTAAATCAGAACCACCTTGAAATTCCACCTCAGCCCAGTCAGAAAGGCTGGCATCAAGGAAACAAACAATACATGCCCGGATACAGGGAAAAGGAACCCTCACACACTGTGGATGCAAATGCGAATTGGTAGAGCTCCTACAGAAATGAATCTGGAGGTTATCCCCCACCCACCCCAAAAAAACCCTAAAAATAAAGCTACCATATGACCCGGCTATACCAGTCCTGGTTACATACAGGTAATCAGTCAGCATACAAGAGACACGTGTATTAGCCTGAGTCTCACAGACTCAGCCCAGGAGCCATTGATGTGTGACTAGATAAATGAAATGTGGCATATATAAATGAAGAAGCACTTTTCAGCAAGAAAGATTAACACCAAAATATGACATGACATTTGCAGGTAGATGGGTAGAAATAGAGATCATCGTGTTAAATAAATTATACTCAGAAAGATATCTCTCTCTCTCTCTCTCTCTCTCTCTCTCTCTCTCTCTCTCTCTCTCTGTACTGTGGGTGGGTTGAACCCAGGACTTGAAAATGCTTGAAAGTGTTCTATAGATGAACTATATTTCCAGACCGTCATTTGTCGTGAAGAAAAGGAGAAAACAGATGGCGTGAAAGTGAGAGGGATGCCTGTGGAAGATGAAGGAGAACAAGAGGAGATGGAATGAAGACTAGCAGAGGGTAATTGAGGGGTATATGATCAAAGTATGATTGGTGCAAGTATGAAAATGTCACAATCAAATGCATTGTGTTGTACAATAAACACACACTAATAATAAACTTCTTTTATATCTCTCAAAGGCATAAAGGTAAACTTTTAAATTAGCACATATATAGTGACATAAAGATGAAATGCCTTTGAATAAACCTCAAAGGGTAACTCCTAGAAAAAAAAGAATAAACATTTCAAAAGGAATTCTAAGAATAATTCTCAACAATAATCCATTGCTGGACATACAATAGAAATGTTTATACATTCTTGCCAAAGGCATTGTTTAAAAACAAACAAACAAACAAACAAACAAACTTTTCTCTGGCTAGAGAGATGGCTCAGTGGTTAAAAGTACTTGCTTGCAAAACTGGAGAGCCTGGGTTCGATTCCCCACTACCCACATAAAGCCACATGCACAAAGTAGCACATGTGTCTGAAGCTCATCTGCAGTGGCAAGAGGCCCTGGTGTGCTAATACTTGCTCTCTTTCTGTCTCTTACTGAAAGAAAGAAAGAAAGAAAGAAAGAAAGAAAGAAAGAAAAAGAAAGAAGAGAAAGAAAGGAAGGAAGGAAAAAGGAAGGAAGGAAGGGAGGGAGGGGGAAGGAAGGAAACCTTTTTCTTATAATTAATGCAAAAAGCATTTTTTTCTATAATGAAATCAACAAATAAGTTGTATCAAAGTCTTACAGTGGAAAATTCCTGCGCATGAGAATGAAGAGATAATTACAGTGATAAACTTCACATCCTAATCTGAGCAGAGATGCCAATTCCTTTTCTGACTTTCAAAGACGCAAGGAAGCCAGAAATACATAACTGGTTGAAAAGAGGAACCTTGATGGAGTGACCAGATCCTCTTCAGAACATGTGAGAGGACGTGGCCTGTAGAAGACAGACCAAACTGTATTTCTCACTCTCCTACCGGTGGCGTTAGTGTGCTCCCTCGGCGATATTCTCTTAATCTGGAACATATGTCCCTTTCAGCTGCATAACACACTTTTACATCCTTTTTCATACATTAGCACTTACAGACACGCCAGTTACCATCTAATCAGCTAATCTTAAATCCATCATTGAACACAGAGAAAACGCAGAAGAAACAAAGTAATAAAGAAGAGAACAATGGAGAAAGACATATAGATAAACAGACAGACAGACAGAAGAAAAACATACAACACAGGGAAAGTACACTGAGCTAGGATCCCAGAACTTGCTGGTCACCGACAGGCTCACCTCCTCACTCTTGTTTGGCTGAGTATTAGACAATGTATGGCAAAAAGTGTGATCAGGGCTGGAGAGATGGCTTAGGGGTTAAGGCACCTGCCTCCTAAGCCTAAGAATGCTGGTTCCAATCTCCAGCGGTTCCAATCTCCAGGTCCCACGTTTAGCCAGATGCAAAGTGACGCAAGGGCGCAATGCTGCACTTGACCACAAGGGGGCGCACGCATCTGGATTTTGTTCACAGCAGCTGAGAGACTGCTGGCACGCCCATCTCTGTCTCCCGCTCCCTCTCTGTCTATTTCTCTCTGTCTCTCTCTCCAAAATAAATTTAAAAATATTATTTTTTATAATAAAAACATTTTTAAAAAAAGTGTGATCATCCTGTTGAGCACATTGGGAGAGGAGACATCAGGACTAATGGACACACATACACACACACACACACACCTTTTAAAAATTTATTTTTATTGTATATAACAGATTATTCTCTTTTATCCCCTTGCTCCAGCTCCTGTTACCCTGGAGGTCCTCCTCAGTGGGGTTATGCTATTCACTGTGGGGTCATGAAGGTCTCAGTCAGTCCCTGTGGGGTAGCAGGGACCATGCCTCAGGGTATTCCTACCCACTGTATGATTCATACACTCTTTCTGCCCCCTCTTCCGCAATGTTCCCTGAGCCATGGCAGGCCTGTTGGCAGTCTGATTTAGTGCTGAGTGCTCTGTAGCCTCTGGATTTCTGTTTTGATAGGTTTTGATTGATCACTGTGTTTGTCACCATCAACCTGGGCTGGTTGTCAGTTTAGCAGTAAGAGCAGTGTTCATGTCGTCACTTCCCTGCCATTTCTCCTAGGCCCTCACAGATAGAGGTGGCACACTTCATGGTGGGCAGCCAGCTAACTTCTTGTCTAACAGATGGATCTTGATTCTCCCACATTTTCTCTACCACCTGTAAAACAAAGCAGATTCTCCAAACAAGAATGAGAGCAGCTCGAGTTAAGGGAGATGTGCAAATGTCAGCGTGTGTGTGTGTGTGTGTGTGTGTGTGTGTGTGTGTAAGCCCACTCTTCTTCAGAGAGCAGTTGGGGCTTCTCTCTGACATCTATGAGTTTCCTGAACATAGGATTCTGATGGGGTTTCCAGTACCAGATATGAGTTCTCTCCCACTGAGCCAGCCTTATGTCCAATCAGAAGTTGGTTTCCCACAAAGGGCTGCATGCCACTATTGCACAAGTCACACAGACATTTTGATACCATCTTTTAATTTTTTCATTTATGACATTTTCAAATACAGTTTTTGTTAATTCCCATCCCTCCTCGTACTCCCCCCCCACTCTTCCCAAAATTTCCTTCCTCCTCCCTTCTGTTTACAAGTATGTGGCAGCTGATGGAATCATTAAACTTGTAACAAGGAATCATGTCATGAGCAAAAGGATACTCTTTTCTTCAGCATTTTTCTCAAATTTATTCATATAATTTTAGAACAATCTGAGACTAAGAACGTTCCAGACCCACCTAGCTAATTTTATGGCAGGTATGACACCTCCTTCTTAGCTAGTCTAATTTTTGCATCTGAGGCTATATACCTGCTCTGGCCTCCCGTGCAATGGAACATGTGACACCTCAGATCTTCATCCTAAGTGCCTGCAGGACACACAGGAGAAGTTCTGATACAGAGATAGACATCTGACTAGTCTGGAGCTAGAATTTCGTGTAAAGGAAAGAGAGACAGTCAGTGTGTTCATCACTGTGAACTGAGCACCTCATGTCCCTGTGCAAGCACGCTTCCTAATCGAAACACAAAGGAGGGATCAGAATGGAAGGGGAACAACTCTGAATTCCTAGGTCAGGTGAAGTACCACAGGACAATATGGTAATGAGGGCTCCACAAAAAAAAAAATCATCTGCATGTATTTGAAAAAGTTCTTATGACTTACGCTGACATAAGACTTGGGCTAAACACTTTCAAGTTATAAATATCACTGAGGAGGAACAATTTCTTCCTTGATAAACAGAAATTGAATATGGAAATGAGGTAAACAATATCAAGGAAAGGTACTGGGGATTGGTCCAAACCTTGGAGGCCTGAGGTATAAAAGGCCCAGATGGAAAGAAGCCATTCATCATATTCTGGAAAACTCTCCTGTGACCAGGAACCCACCCTCCACGCCTGACACCATGACCCACTCCTGCTGCCCCCTTGCTGCCAGCCCACCTGCTGCACAACCACCTGCTGGAAGCCCACCTGTGTGACCAGCTGCTGCCAACCTTGCTGTCCCTCAAGCTGCTGCTGCACGCCCTGCTGCCAACCAACTTGCTGTGAGACCACCTGCTGCAGGACCACCTGCTATAAACCACCCTGTGAGATTTTCTGCTGCTGCGTACCCTGCTGCCAGCCCAGCTGTGATGAGTCCAGCTGTTGCCAGCCTGGCTACACCCCCAGTTGTAGCAGCGCACCCTGCTGCCAACTTAGTTGCCAACCAACTTGCTGTGAAACCACATGCTGTAAGACTACCAGCTGGAAACCAACCTGTGTGGTTATCTGCTATTGCACACCCTGCTGCTGTGTGCCCACATGCTGCTGCTGCTGATCAGCTACCCAAAATAGACCAAGGTCTCTTCCGCCATGCAGCTGCCATAGCTGACTTGCTCCATTGGCACAAAGTCATGCGTTACCTTTACTGAAAGCCATCAGGTGGTTACTAGACAGCCTATTCCTCACCAATATTTTACCAAAGCCCATGCATCACCTTGAAGGAAGATGCAGCTATTCACTCTCACTCTACTCTTTGCTGCGATTTGAGGACCTTGTGCCAACATCATACATGGTTGCCTTAAATCCCGTTCTTGCCCTGTCACTAGAAGCCTCATAAAGTCGTCATAGGCTAACACAATGCACCAGTCACCTTCTAACCATGTTTTGTTTTCTTCTGTAGTGTGTTCTGGTTTCTTCATGTGGTTATCTCCTTCTTATTCCTGGTTGAGTCCTGTCTCCAGAAGCAGGCAGCCTTGATAAACTCTTAATAAATCCATACCATTATTCAATCCATGTTGTCTGTATTATTATATTTTGCTAAGTCTCTTCCTAAGAAATCTACACGGGCAATTAATCTGTAGGTGTGTGTTTGTTCATGTGTGTTTCCATGTGTGTGTGGGCATGTGGAGTTCAGGTGTCAACACTGGGTGTCTTCCTAAATCACCTTTTGCCTTGCATTTTGAGGCAAGATCCATCATTCGACCTATTATTGCTCGTCAATTCAGCTAGACTAGTTGACCAGTGAACTCCAGAGATCCTACTGCCTACCTCAACAGACTCTTGAAGAGACATTAGAACTGTGGTGTTCATGAAGGACCTTTTCACAACTGCCAGGATATAACAGCAACTGAAATGCTCATCAAAAATAGATAGCTAAGGAAAATGTGGGGCTGGGGAGATGGCTCAGTGGTCAAAGGTGCTTGCTTATAATGCCCACTGGCCAGGATTTAATTCTCCAGTACCCACATAAAGTCAGATAAAGTGGTTCATGCATATGGAGTTCATTTGCAGTACCAAGAGGCCTTGGCATGCCCATTCTTTCTCTCTTTCCCTCTCTAATCGCAAGTAAATAAACATATTTAGAAAAAAAGAAAATATTGCCAAAGGTCCAATGCTGTGTGGTGCAGTTCCAATGAAATTTATAGAATTCAAAATAAGAAAAGAAAAGAAAAGAAGATAGGAATAGAATAGAAAGAAAGAAAGAAAGAAAGAAAGAAAGAAAGAAAGAAAAGAAAAGAAAAGAAAAGAAAAGAAAAGAAAAGAATAGTGGTTTCCAGAGGCCGGGGGAGGGGGCAAGGAAGAGTTGGTGATCATTGGGTATTAAATATCACTTATGCCAGATGAAAAAGTCCCAGAGATCTTGCACACAACATTGTATCATCTATGTGCGACATAACATGATATTGCACACTACAAACGTATGCAGAGGGGTTGGGGAGATGGACAGCCAAGTGCTTACTGTGTGAGCATGAGGAAATGAGTTGGATGCCAGCACCCACCTGCTTCCTGCTAATTTTTTTTTTTTTTTTTGGATTTTTATTCCCTGATCTGAAAATTCCAAGATTGAAAGGAGTCATCCTCCTATAGAAAAACTGATCCGATCTGAGGAGAGAAGCTGACAGTAGACATCTGACACCATGGCTGACTCCTGCTGTCCCCCTTGCTGCAAGCCCAGCTTCTGGGGAATCACCTGCAACAGGCACGGGTGCACATGACCACCTGCGGTGTCTGTTCCTCCATCACTGACTGACTGACTGACTGAGGATAGTACGGGGGCACGTCATCCATGTTATTGCAAACGGGGCAAATTCCTTCTTACTTACAGCTGCATTCTGTGTGTGATGTGTTTTCTCTATCCATTGTTATGTTGGAAGACACTTGGATTGCTTCTACATCTTGGCCTTACTGCTGCTGCAAGACTTAGGAATGCCAATGTCTCTTCAAGACTGATTACAGGGGCTGGGTGTATAGCTCAGGCGGTAGAGTGTTTTTGCCTAGCATGCATGAAGCTCTGAAGATGTTCCCTAAGCCCTGGCATGGTGGTGCAGGCTGGGTTTTCCAGCACTCGGGAGATGGAGGCAGATGCATCAGAGGTTCAATATCATCTTCAGACACATAGTGAATTTGACTACTTGAAACTTGGCCTCAAAATGAAATCGGGCTGGAGAGATGGCTTAACAGTTAAGGTGCGTGCCTGTGAAGCCTAAGGATACAGGTTCGATTCTCCAGATCCCACGTAAGCCAGATGCACATTGTGCTGCCTACATCTGGAGTTCGTGTGCAATGGCTGGAAGTGCTGGTGCACCCATTCTCACTCTCTATCTCTCTCTCCCTCTCTCTGTGTCTCTAATAAATAAACAAATAATCTTGAATCCAACTCTTTTTCACATATGCCTTGATTAAGGTATATGTTGTAGTATTTCTGTTTTCAAAATTTTTTTTACTAACCTCTAAAATGTCTTTTGTTACTTGTTGCACCATTTCACAATATCACAATGGTATGCCAATTATTCCATCAGTTGTCTTTGGGATTCTGGAATTCCCTGGTCCAACACCGATTATCTGTTGAGAAATATATACTTATTTGCACAAAATCCTAGGTGCCCACTTTAAACTGTGCAAATCTGGAAGCCATATTTCTTTTGAAGGTGCCTTTATGTCAATCGCTTCTACTCTTTTTTACATGTCCACTTTTCACTGTCAAGGAACTTCTTCTCTCTCTGATTTTCCCCTATGGCACCATAACACACAAAATACGTTTCTTTTTAAAGTATTTTTATTTATTTATTTGCAAGTAGAGAGGACTAGAGAGAAGAGAGAAAAACAGAGAGAATGGGCAAGCCAAGGTCTCCAGCCACTGTAAGCAAACTCCAGATGCACAGGCCACTTTGAGCATCTGGATTTATGTGGGTACTGGTGAATCATACTGGGTTTGCAGGGAAGTACCTTAACCATCTCTCCAGCCCACTAAATGTGTTTCTTATCTACGCCTATACATGTTCTTACTTCTTAAACGTTATGTCATGTGTCTAGTCATATTTTTATATAAATCAGAGGATTGCCTTATCTCTTTTTCTGGGGAGAGAGACACAGAGAGAGAGAGAGACAGAGAAAGAGGGAGAGGAAGACAGATAGAGATGGGCGCGCCAGCAGCCTCTCAGCTGCTGGGAACAAAATCCAGATGCGTGCGCCCCCTTGTGGTCAAGTGCAGCATTGCAACCTTGCGTCACTTTGCATCTGGCTAAACATGGGACCTGGAGATTGGAACCAGCATTCTTAGGCTTAGGAGGCTGGTGCCTTAACCGCTAAGCCATCTCTCCAGCCCTACCTTAACTCTTTTAAACTCTATACCCAAAGGATTCTAGATCACCTCACAGAAATGCTTGCACATCCATGTTACTTGCTGCTGTTTTCACAATAGCAAGAAAATGTCATCAACCTACATGGCCAGCCACAGATGATGAGATCATGAAAATGTGGTCCATATACACAATGGAATTATATTCAGCTATAACAGAAAATGAAATTTGGGACTGGACACTTGCCTGCAAAGCCTAAGGATCCAGGTTTGGTTGCCCAGAACCCATGCAAGCAAGATACACATGGTGGTGCATGCATCTGGAGTTCATTTGCAATGGCTAAATTCCTGGTATGCCCACTCTCTTTCTCTTGCCCCTCTCTGCCTCTCTCTCTCTCTCTCTCTCTCTCTCTCTCTCATAAATAAATAAATAAAAACATTTTTTAAAAATGAAATTTATAGGAAAACTGATGGCACTGGAAATGATTATATTGGTTAGGTAACCTAGGCCCAGAAAAACAAAAATAGCATGTTCTATCTCATAAGCAGATCTTAATTCTTAAGATTTCTAAGTACATAAGTAAAAATGAGAGTGAGGATAGACTTTAAAAACTAGATAGGAGAACATGGAAAGAGAGCAAGAGGTATTGAGAAAGAATGAAATGGGCAAAGGGATTCTTGTAACATGAAAAGTGTAAGAGAGGTTATGGGAAGAGAGGGTTTGGGTGATTAGTGTGGTGGGGGAGAAGGCAAAGGAAACAAAATAATTATTTGAAAAATGCTATGAAGACACCCAATTTCTGTATACTAAAAAAATTTATTAATTAAAAGTGATTTGTACTTCTCAATGTCTTAACAAGTTTTGTAGATGTTCTTCAGAGAATTAATAGAGCTCTCATACTTGCTGTGCTTGACTCAGGTGCGGGAACCTGGAAATTCACCTTAGATTACTGAAACTTGATGCCTTCCCCTCAACTGTACAAAAGCCAACTCAGAATGAATCAAAAGCTTTGATGTAAGACGTGAAACTTTTGAAGAACCTAGAGGAAAATAAAAGCAGGACAACTTTAAGGCATCTGAACAGTGCTTGTATGGATCAAGACGTAATAGTGAGGAATGACTAATGAAACTGCATCAGATTAGGTGGCTTCTATGCAGATAAGGAACAGAGAAGAATGTAGAGATGGCCTGCAGAATGGGAGAGAATTTCTCAGAGCTGTTCATCCAAAGGAAGATTAGTGCCAAAAATGTATATAAAGAAAGCAAAAAAATAAAAGTTCACAACAAACAAAAAAGTAGGGCAGGCAGGATGTCTCAGAGGTAATGCACGTGTAAGCATGAGGGGCTGAGGGTGCCTGGAACTGCTTAGTTCAAATCTCTAGAACCCATGTAAACAGCTGGGAATGACCACCCACACCTGTAGCCACAGTCCAACAAAGGGGACCAGAGACCAGGGAATCACCCAGGGTTCTTGAAATGCAGAAAGTTCCAGCATCAACCAGAGACTCTGGCTCAAACAAGAACTGAGAGAAAAATGATGGAATGGGACTCCCTACATCTTCCGGGAGCCACCAAAGGTGAGTGTCCCCTGCCACAGGCGAGTGCATGGGGTTCAGAGAGGGCATATACAAGTGCATACCACACACACATACACACACACACACACACACACACATCATGTATTCATGTGCACACAAATGAAAGAAAAAATAAAGCCAGCTCAAAAATGAGCCAACGATCTGAATGAGTTTCAACAAAGAAGAACAAAGGACAAGAAGCACATGAAGAAAAGGTGCAATCATTTAGCCATCAGGGAAATGTAAATCAGAACCACCTTGAAATTCCACCTCAGCCCAGTCAGAAAGGCTGGCATCAAGGAAACAAACAATACATGCCCGGATACAGGGAAAAGGAACCCTCACACACTGTGGATGCAAATGCGACTGGTAGAGCTCCTACAGAAATGAATCTGGAGGTTATCCCCCACCCACCCCCAAAAAAACCTAAAAATAAAGCTACCATATGACCCGGCTATACCAGTCCTGGTTACATACAGGTAATCAGTCAGCATACAAGAGACACGTGTATTAGCCTGAGTCTCACAGACTCAGCCCAGGAGCCATTGATGTGTGACTAGATAAATGAAATGTGGCATATATAAATTAAGAAGCACTTTTCAGCAAGAAAGATTAACACCAAAATATGACATGACATTTGCAGGTAGATGGGTAGAAATAGAGATCATCGTGTTAAATAAATTATACTCAGAAAGATCTCTCTCTCTCTCTCTCTCTCTCTCTCTCTCTCTCGTACTGTGGGTGGGTTGAACCCAGGACTTGAAAATGCTTGAAAGTGTACTATAGATGAACTATATTTCCAGACCGTCATTTGTCGTGAAGAAAAGGAGAAAACAGATGGCGTGAAAGTGAGAGGGATGCCTGTGGAAGATGAAGGAGAACCAGAGGAGACGGAATGAAGACTAGCAGAGGGTAATTGAGGGGTATATGATCAAAGTATGATTGGTGCAAGTATGAAAATGTCACAATCAAATGCATTGTGTTGTACAATAAACACACACTAATAATAAACTTCTTTTATATCTCTCAAAGGCATAAAGGTAAACTTTAAAATTAGCACATATATAGTGACATAAAGATGAAATGCCTTTGAATAAACCTCAAAGGGTAACTCCTAGAAAAAAAAGAATAAACTTTTCAAAAGGAATTCTAAGAATAATTCTCAACAATAATCCATTGCTGGACATACAATAGAAATGTTTATACATTCTTGCCAAAGGCATTGTTTAAAAACAAACAAACAAACAAACAAACTTTTCTCTGGCTAGAGAGATGGCTCAGTGGTTAAAAGTACTTGCTTGCAAAACTGGAGAGCCTGGGTTCGATTCCCCACTACCCACATAAAGCCACATGCACAAAGTAGCACATGTGTCTGAAGCTCATCTGCAGTGGCAAGAGGCCCTGGTGTGCTAATACTTGCTCTCTTTCTGTCTCTTACTGAATGAAAGAAAGAAAGAAGGAAGGAAGGAAGGAAAGAAGGAAGGAAGGAAGGAAGGAAGGAAGGAAGGAAGGAAGGAAGGAGGGAAGGGAAGGAAGGAAACCTTTTTCTTATAATTAATGCAAAAAGCATTTTTTTCTATAATGAAATCAACAAATAATTTGTATCAAAGTCTTACAGTGGAAAATTCCTGCGCATGAGAATGAAGAGATAATTACAGTGATAAACTTCACATCCTAATCTGAGCAGAGATGCCAATTCCTTTTCTGACTTTCAAAGACGCAAGGAAGCCAGAAATACATAACTGGTTGAAAAGAGGAATCTTGATGGAGTGACCAGGTCCTCTTCAGAACGTGTGAGAGGACGTGGCCTGTAGAAGACAGACCAAACTGTATTTCTCACTCTCCTGCCGGTGGCGTTAGTGTGCTCCCTCGGCGATATTCTCTTAATCTGGAACATATGTCCCTTTCAGCTGCATAACACACTTTTACATCCTTTTTCATACATTAGCACTTACAGACACGCCAGTTACCATCTAATCAGCTAATCTTAAATCCATCCTTGAACACAGAGAAAACGCAGAAGAAACAAAGTAATAAAGAAGAGAACAATGGAGAAAGACATATAGATAAACAGACAGACAGACAGAAGAAAAACATACAACACAGGGAAAGTACACTGAACTAGGATCCCAGAACTTGCTGGTCACCGACAGGCTCACCTCCTCACTCTTGTTTGGCTGAGTATTAGACAATGTATGGCAAAAAGTGTGATCAGGGCTGGAGAGATGGCTTAGGGCTTAAGGCGCCTGCCTCCTAAGCCTAAGAATGCTGGTTCCAATGTCCAGCGGTTCCAATCTCCAGGTCCCACGTTTAGCCAGATGCAAAGTGACGCAAGAGCGCAATGCTGCACTTGACCACAAGGGGGCGGACGCATCTGGATTTTGTTCACAGCAACTGAGAGACTATTGGCACGCCCATCTCTGTCTCCCTCTCCCTCTCTGTCTATTTCTCTCTGTCTCTCTCTCCAAAATAAATTTAAAAATATTATTTTTTATAATAAAAACATTTTTTTTAAAAGTGTGATCATCCTGTTGAGCACATTGGGAGAGGAGACATCAGGACTAATGGACACACACACACACACACACACACACACAACTTTTTAAAATTTATTTTTATTGTATATAACAGATTACTCTCTTTTATCCCCTTGCTCCAGCTCCTGTTACCCTGGAGGTCCTCCTCAGTGGGGTTATGCTATTCACTGTGGGGTCATGAAGGTCTCAGTCAGTCCCTGTAAGGTAGCAGGGACCATGCCTCAGGGTATTCCTACCCACTGTGTGAGTCTTACACTCTTTCTGCCCCCTCTTCCACAATGTTCCATGAGCCATGGTCCTGTTGACAGTCTGATTTAGTGCTGAGTGCTTTTGTAGCCTCTGGATATCTGTTTTCATAGGTTTTGATTGATCACTGTGTTTGTCACCATCAACCTGGGCTGGTTGTCAGTTTAGCAGTAAGAGCAGTGTTAGTGTCGTCATTTCTCTGCCATTTCTCCTAGGCCCTCACACATAGAGGTGGCACACTTCATGGTGGGCAGCCAGCTAACTTCTCGTCTGACAGATGGATCTTGATTCTCCCACATTTTCTCTACCACCTGTAAAACAAAGCAGATTCTCCAAACAAGAATGAGAGCAGCTCGAGTTAAGGGAGATGTGCAAATGTCAGCGTGGGTGTGTGTGTGTGTGTGTGTGTGTGTGTGTGTGTGTAAGCCCACTCTTCTTCTCCAGAGAGCAGTTGGGGCTTCTCTCTGACATCTATGAGTTTCCTGAACATAGGATTCTGATGGGGTTTCCAGTACCAGATATGAGTTCTCTCCCACTGAGCCAGCCTTATGTCCAATCAGAAGTTGGTTTCCCACAAAGGGCAGCATGCCACTATTGCACAAGTCACACAGACATTTTGATACCATCTTTTAATTTTTTTTCATTTATGGCATTTTCAAATACAATTTTTGTTGATTCCCATCCCTCCTCGTACTCCCCCTCCCACTCTTTCCCAAAATTTCCTTCCTCCTCCCCTTCTGTTTACAAGTATGTGGCAGCTGATGTAATCATTAGACTTGTAACAAGGAATCATGTCATGAGCAAAAGAATTCTCTTTTCTTCAGCATTTTTCTCCAATTTATTCATATAATTTTAGAACAATCTGAGACTAAGAACGTTCCAGACCCACCTAGCTAATTTGTGGCAGGTATGACACCTCCTTCTTAGCTAGTCTAATTTTTGCATCTGAGGCTATATACCTGCTCTGGCCTCCCGTGCAATGGAACATGTGACACCTCAGATCTTCATCCTAAGTGCCTGCAGGACACACAGGAGAAGTTCTGATACAGAGATAGACATCTGACTAGTCTGGAGCTAGAATTTCGTGTAAAAGGAAAGAGAGACAGTCAGTGTGTTCATCACTGTGAACTGAGCACCTCATGTCCCTGTGCAAGCACGCTTCCTAATCGAAACACAAAGGAGGGATCAGAATGGAAGGGGAACAACTCTGAATTCCTAGGTCAGGTGAAGTACCACAGGACAATATGGTAATAAGGGCTCCACAAAAAAAAAAATCATCTGCATGTATTTGAAAAAGTTCTTATGAGTTACGCTGACATAAGACTTGGGCTAAACACTTTCAAGTTATAAATATCACTGAGGAGGAACAATTTCTTCCTTGATAAACAGAAATTGAATATGGAAATGAGGTAAACAATATCAAGGAAAGGTACTGGGGATTGGTCCAAACCTTGGAGGCCTGAGGTATAAAAGGCCCAGATGGAAAGAAGTCATTCATCATATTCTGGAAAACTCTCCTGTGACCAGGAACCCACCCTCCACACCTGACACCATGACCCACTCCTGCTGCTCCCCTTGCTGCCAGCCAACCTGCTGCCAGCCCACCTGCTGGAAGCCCACCTGTGTGACCAGCTGCTGCTACATGCCCTGCTGCCAGCCCAGCTGCTGCCAACCTTGCTGTCCCTCAAGCTGCTGCTGCACGCCCTGCTGCCAACCAACTTGCTGTGAGACCACCTGCTTCAGGACCACCTGCTATAAACCAACCTGTGAGATTTTCTGCTGCTGCGTACCCTGCTGCCAGCCCAGCTGCTGTGAGTCCAGCTGCTGCGCACCCTGCTGTCAGCCGTGCTGCCAATCAACTTGCTCTGAAACCACATGCTGTAAGACCACCAGCTGGAAACCAACCTGTGTGATCACCTACTGTTGCACACCCTGCTGTTGTGTGCCCACCTGCTGCTGCTGACAACTCTCCAAAGGACCAATATCTGTATCACCATACTTCTGTCATAGCCAACTTGCCACATTGACACAAATTTACAGCTTCACTTGACTGAAAACCATCAGGCTATGGTGAGAAAAACCCGCTCCTCATCTAGTCTATGTGGAAGGCCACGTGTCACCTTAAGGGAAGGTGGGACTCCGCTCTCACTCTCCTCTTTGCTGGTGTTTGTGGATTTTGTACCAGCTTCATTGGAAGTTGATGTGGAGGGCCTGGCCTTGGCGTAAATTCTGAATCTGGATCTTTCCCTCTCCCTCTGAAAAACAGGAAAACACTTTCATTAAAGTCTCCATAGGTAAATGCAATGCACTCGACACATGTACAGCCGTATTTTCTTCTGAAGTGTTTTCTGAACGCTTTGCATAATCTCCTTTTCACTTACTTTTGAGTTGTGTCCCTAGAAGAAGACAGCCTTAATGAATGCTTAATAAATTCTGTACCATTATTCACTCCATGGTGTCTGTCTTTATTAGACTTTGGTAAGTCTCTCGGTAAGAGATCTACATGTTCAATAAATTGGTGTGTGCACATGTTCGTGTGTGTGTGTGCGTGCATGTATATGTGTAGGCGTGCATGCACATGTGTGTGGGCATGTGGAGGCCAGGTGTCGATACTGAGTATCTTCTTTAATCACTCTTATCCTCACATTTTGAGACAAGGTCTCTCATTGAACCTGGGGTGCTAGACTAGCTGGCCAGCGAGTCCCAGGCATCTTCCTGTCTTTGCAAATATCTCTTGAAGAGATATTTGTGCTCTATTGTTCATGCCAGCCCTTTTCACAATAGCCAAAATGTGAAAGAAACCTAAATGTCCATCAAAAATGAATTTAAAAAAATATGCCAGAAGGAAGGAACATTGCTATGGGATTCTATGCAAATGAGTTTGGAAGTAGGAGTCAGAAAAGGAAAGAATGCAAGGATGGTTTCCAGAAACTGAGGCAGGAGGAAAAAGGGAATTGGGGATCACTGGGTATTAAAGCTCACTTATACCAGAAGAACAACCTCCATAGATCTTCCATAAAACCTTGTGTTGACTCTGCGTGTTTTGACATTATATTATGCATTTAAAAATCTATTGAGGGTCTAGGGAGCGGTCTCAGAGGGTAAACTGCCTGCCATGCAAGCATGAGGACCTGAGTTTGATCCATAGCATCCATGTTAAATGCTGGGTACAGCAGTGCATGCCTGTATTGCTTCAGCGGGGGAGGCAAAGACATGCTGTGAAGATCAGATCACAGTATATTTCTGTGAGGAACCTCCATACTGTTTTCCATTCTTATCTATATATAAGGATCTTCATTTTTCTGTATTCTTGTTACCACCTTGTATTTGTTTTCACTTTGCTGACAATAGTACCAAATTTAGCACAAAATAATTTGAAAAATAGACACATAATAGTACGTAATTTCACTTTTCCCATGTTGTTAGAATGTTTCCATGTATCATGAAATCTCATGTCAATAGGACAAAATGTATTGTCTTACCTAAAAATATAGAAGAGCAAAGAAAAATTCCTAGCTAGCCAACACTGGCTAAGAGAGGGGGTAGATCATGAAATCCCAAGCCTGCCACCAATGACAGACCCCTCCAGCAAGGCTCCACCTCCCAAGGGCTCCACATCCTTCCAAATGTGCCATCAGCTAGGGATTCAAACACAGGAGCCTATGGTTGACATGATTCATTAAAAGTTCTATTGCAGGGCTGGAGAGATGGATTAGTGGTTAAGGCAACTTGCCTATGAAGCCTGGTTCAATTCCCCAGGACCCATATAAGCCAGATGCACATGGTGGCACATGCATCTGGAGTTTCTTTACAGTGTCTAGAAGCTCTGGCACACATATTCTCTCCCCCCTTTCTTGTGCTCAAATAAAGAAATAAATATTTATTTATTTAAAAAAAAGTTCTCTTGCAGAAAGACTCACATGCTCATCGCATTCAGTCCCTCAGACCTCGGGAAATCAGGATCAATGGTCACCACAAACCCACTGAAGCATTGTTACTTCTACTGATCAGATTCCATTTCTGCTAACGGGCTCTGATTATGCCTGCTTGTGGAAATCCTCCTCTCAAATGCTTTCATGCGCTGAGAACACAGACCAGTCTTGAATCTGGCTTTTGCGGGGTAGCTAGACATGAGTCCATGCATGTATTATCACTATGAATATCTCAGCACCATCCCCTCCCCAAAGACACTTCCTAATCTAAGCACAGGTGAGGGGTAAAGGTTCAGAGGAGCAAATGCACCTACCCTCCCAGGCAGCAGGAGCCCCCACATGACCACAGGATATGCAGCACAGGAGGGATGCTGCTGAAGTGACCCACTTCCTCCATCTTAACAAAGAGCTTCCATGAACCATTCCTAAATAAAAACTCTCTGCCTCCTCACAGCACTGAATGTAAAGGACTGTAACCTTAACTTGTATACTGAAATAAGCCCTTCTTCCCTTAAAAAGAAAAAGGAAAAAAAATGAGCACTTAGTTTCATAAGATTCACAACGTTTAAGAAACCAACTCTTCCTGGATACACACACACACACACACACACACACACACACAAACTAATATAGAAAATAATGTAACCTACAATAAGAAAAAGCCCTAGAAATTTTTCCAAAGTTTTAGTCCCAAGTAAAAAATTTCCATATTGGGAGTCATGTTATTTTGGCAGCAACAACAGAAGGATCCTGCCTTTCAATACATTCTGTTAGTCTGTGTCTTTTCATTGGGAAATTGAGACCATTAATATTCAACATTATTGAAAGGCATGTCCTGTCCTCCTTGTTGATTTTGTAGTGCTTGATGTTTTTCCAATCCTCTCTTGCATTAATTATTTGATTTTTTGAACCTACTTATATTCTTTTCTTTGAATTCTCTGACTGGAATTTTGACTAATTGTCAGACTAGTGATCATTACTGCAGGATTCATAATTTTTTTCTTTTATAAAATATTATTTATTAATCTAAGGATTCATAATTTTTGGAGGGCTCAGGTTGCCTTGATATTTTTGTATTTTTGATAATTCTGCATTAGGATTTTCACATCCTGGGTTATTTCATCGCTTGGATTTTCTTTTTCTGTATCAGCTGTAGTCTTAGATATGTGGGTCTGAAGTTATATTTTCAGAGTAGGAGCTCAAGGTGTCAGGTGTGGTCTCCATATTATTCCCAAAGTATAAAACTAACAACAGGGATGACCCAAACTGGTGGCTATGCTGCTATGCAAATATGAGAGTATCAAGTTAACAACAATGGTCCTTTTGGCTTCAATAATTGCTGGAGGGTAACTAGCAAGGCTTTTGGAGTGAGTTTGTATCTTACCTACACTGATGTGTGAAACTACTTCCCTCTTTAGTGTACCATGAGCTTAACTCAACTGGCTTAGTCCGTCAGAAGTTTGGATCATGGCTGGAGAGATGGCTCAGTGGTTAAAGGCACTTGCTTGCAAAGCCTGATGGCCCAGGTTTGATCTCCCACCTAAAGCCAGATGCATAAACTGGCACATGAAGCTGATATTCATTTGTAGTGGCAGGAAGCCCTGGGTATTCCCCACCCCCACCCCCGCCCCCAAATAAATAACTATGTTTTTTAAATTTTTTTGTTTATTTATTTATTGACTTATGTATTTATTTATTTGAGACAAAGGGGGGAGAGAGAGAGAGTGAGAATGGGTGTGCCAGGGCCTCTAGTCACTGCAAAAGAACTCCAGATGCATGCGCCACCATGTGCATCTGGCTTACATGGGACCTGGAGAATCGAACCCGGGTCCTTAGGCTTCTCAGGCTAAACCATCTCTCCAGCCCAAATAGATAAATTTTTAAAAAAGAAGTTTGGATTAGCTGATCTGGATGCTGCATAAGGGAGGGCCAAATGGGATAGATTCCTTGGTTTCTGGCCAATGAGAGAAGGTAAGCTGCAGGGTGCTGTTTGGGGAAAAAAAAAAAAAAAAAAAAAAAAAAAACTGAAGATAATGGGCTGGTTTCCACTGCTCTCTCCTTCAGATTCTTTTGATTTTGCAAGGAAGGTGCATAAGTGGGGAGAATCTCTTTCCAGGACTTTCCAAGGCTGTTGGTGGCTCAAGCAAGGCAAGAAGAAGCACTTGCATGCTATACTGCAGCTGGCTGGGGCCTGCTCCTCCCCCACTGCCAGTCACTTCCTCCTGCTTCTCTGCAGGGGTCTCACCTGGCTTAACAAATTCCTCAAAGATCTTGACTTTGAAAAAAACAGCGGGGCGGGGGAAGGGGGGCAACAAGAGTATGTTGTGTGTTCTGACCCTCCCCCACCCCCAGGTTTCTTTGGTGAGGTTCCTATTCGGCAGGAAAACATCATATTTTGGAAAACTGATCAATGAACAAAAGCAGACAACAGATATCAGACACCATGACTGGCTCCTGCTGCGGCCCTGGCTGCAAACTCAGCAGCCACACAATCTCCTGCGCCTGTACATGACCATGCAGGGTCCATTCTGCCATCACTGACTTATTTCCCATAGGACAGCATGTGCATCTTCATTCAAGTTATCGCAAATGATTCAAATTCCTTCCTATTTAAGGCTGACTGCTCCTATATTTTAGGTGCATAACACATTTACCCATTGCTTTGTTGCTAGACATACGGATTTCTTCTATATTTTTGCTGCTACTATGAATTAAGGGGTGCTAACATCTCTTCATGACTCTGTTTTCAGGGGCTGAGGATGTAGCTCAAATCAATAGAGTGCTCTCCTACTACACATGAAACCCCAAGATTCGTTGCTGTCATCATCTAAAACCTGTTGAGTTGTTCAATGCCTAGTCTCAGCTCTCTGTAGTTTCAAAGCAGAACTATCTCAGGTTCAAGATCATACTTGACTAGAGATAATGATTTCAAGGAGGTCTGAGGCTACATTGGATCCTGTGAAGTGGGGAAGAACTAAAAGAAAAAGAGGAGTGAAGGGACCAAACTGAAGCCATGACGGGCTTCAATAACGTGCCACCCTGACTAGGCTGAAGTTTCAATTTCCAGGAGGGGCGAACGCTGGGGGCTGAGACAGTTCCTGGAGACATGTCCCTTTCGCCGCAACCAATCAAAGATGAACAAATATAACTGCTGCTTGCTTAGCCAATTGCTTTAGGAGATTACCTCACCCGCCAGGAATTCCCCTAGACCTAGCCGCCAAATCCTTAAGATCAATAAAGAAACAGAAGTACAGTTACTGTTCAAATTAGCCAATCATGTTAAAAGACTAAAAGCCCACCAAAATTCCTTTGGCTGTGCTTAAAAAGAGCCTGCGTGCTCCTCTCAGGGTGGCCATTTTGTACGAGTGGTTGACCCCTGCATGCTGGCTGATTCTGCAGAATAAACGCTCTTTGCTTTTACACACTATTATTTGACTCTAGGGTCTTTATTCAGCGATTTTTGGACCCTTACAGGAGAATTTTGATTTCAGCTCTTTTACACATATACCTCAAAGCGGACTTGCTGAATAATATAGTATTACTGATTTTAAAAATATTTTATTACATTTATTTATTTGAGAGAGAGAGAAAATGGATGCATCAGTGTTGGGCCCTGCCCAGTGTGAGGCCTAGTGGTTCTGGGCCCAGCCAGAGTTTACTTGGCTCCCGGTGAGGCCTGGTTGACCTTCCAGAGCCTGAGTAGTTTGTGCATGTCCTTGTGACTCAGCACCTAGGCTGAAACTGCCTCCGCCCAGCTACTGCTGATTGGCCCTTACTGCCTCCGCCCAGCTGCTGCTGATGTGGTGAAATAATATTGGCCCTTATACCTTTCTCTCATCCTCTCTTCCCGCCCCCTTCCTCAAAATGTATAAATACCTCCCCATGACAATAAAGGAGTGAGTTCCGCCTTAGACGTTTCTCCCGGCTCAATGTGGTTTTTCTCCCCGGTGTTTTGGGGGGGAGGGGTTTGAGTCGTCGACACCCGCCTTCTCGCTCAGCCTAGAGAGAAGCGGCTGGCCCGGTTCTCTCTCTCTTCCGCTCTACCTGCCGGAGGTGGAGGGAAAAAAAGCCCCAGCACATCAGGGCCCCTAGCCACTCACTGCAAATGAACTCCAGATGCATGTGCCACCATGTGCATCTTGCTTATGTGGATTCTGGGGAAATGAGCCTGGGTCCTTAGGCTTCGCAGGCAAGTGCCTTAACCGTGAAGCCATCTCTCCAGCCCTGTTTTTAACTTTTTGAGGGCCTTTCATAATATTTCTCATTACTTGTTACACTATCTCACACTCCCACCATGGTCTAATGTTTTCAATTTCTCCACAACTTAACAAACACACTTACCTTGCTACCTTCTTAGAGTATCCAGACACAAATGCTACAATATTTCAATCATTCCCTCGCTAGAATAATATTGCAGGGCCATTTTAGGCAAATAGAACCTAAGGCCTGGTGTAGCTCACAGAAGGGAAACATCAAGGAATAATGTCCATCCTTGTGTCATGCTAAGCTAGGCACTGCCAAAAATTCCAACAGTTCCCTTTGTGGTCCTGAAATTCTCTACAGGAACACCTGACTACCTGTTGAGCAATACATAGTCATTTTGTTTGTTTGTTTGTTTGCTTGTTTTTGGTTTTTGAGGTAGGGTTTCACTCTAGCTCAGCCTGACCTGGAACTCACTATGTAATCTCAGGCTGGCCTCGAACTCACGGCAATCCTCCTACCTCTGCTTCCTGAATGCTGGGATTTAAGGCGTGCACTGCCACACCTGTCAGCGGTTAGTATTTTTTTAGACACCCGAAGTTCTTTGCACAGGTGTGGATCTATCCACCCGGAAGTAGTCTAAAGGCTGGACAGGATTTCTCAGCATAAGATTCCAAACCCGAGATCAGACTAAGAGACGGGCTGCAGGCTGGGTGTAAGCTTAAGCCCAGAGAACCCCTGTCCTTCTTCCATTTTCCCCTTCTGCCCCTGAAGCTCAGGTTTGCTGTTCCAAGTTCTCCTGCAAGCAAGTAGCCTAACCGACCTCCAGGTTTCCCCAGCCCTCGGGGGCCCTGGGGGCTCTGGGATGATCTTTGGAGTCTAGGCCGCGTTACCTAAGGGTAATTGAAGGGGCATGGACGGAGGGAGGGGCGGGCTCAGGTGCATGTACGGAAGTGAGTTAACCGCGGGGCCTGCCTGGCAAGCTTCCGGGTAATCAGCACCGGCTCACCCACACTTCAGCGTGCCCTCTGTCTTCCGGCTCCATCCCCCTCCCCACTTCCCTTCTCCCCATCCTCCCCAAATCCAGGACACCCGAGAAAGCTGTCTGGGGCCACTGCAGGGCTTCCTCGCCCAGGAGCCCCGATGTGCTTACAGTGCGGCACCCTGACCAACATAGTCATTTTCAAAACTCTTCAGACACCCAATTTAAGTGGAGCGGGCCTGGAAGCTATGTTTCCATTCTGTCAGTTGTTTCTGCTGTTTATATTTCTTACTTTCTTTTTCCCCTTTCCGACAACATTATGATTTCTCTTGGTTATCTTTTCCTCTGGCACCTGAACATAGAAAACACAGTATGATATTTCTGATTTGGGCTTGTAAAATCTCAGTTGGGTCTTCCGAGTATCTTAGAATCATTCATAATATGGTATGTCGTCTAAGTCTAATCCCATTTTTAGATAAATTAAGGAATAATTATATTCACTTTAAGTTCTAAATATACCACCAAGAATTTCAACTTTTGTTAAGTGTTCTTTGGAGAATGACCAGAGCTCTTCTGTGTGGTCTGCTTGTGGATCAGGTGTTGGGAACGTGGATATCCACAGTTAGAAGACTGAAACTTGATGCCTAGCTCTCACACTGTACAGAAGTCCACTCAGAATGGAACACAGGTTTCGATGTAAGACCCTAAGCCTTGAAAAACCCAGAGGAAAATATAAGCGAAAAACTTCAGCACGCAGGCATGAGCATTCAGAACAGTGCTTCTATTGCTCAAGAAATAATAACAAGAAATGACTAATGGAGCTGCGTGCAATTAAATTGCTTCTATGCAGATAAGGGAACAATGATGAGAGTAAAGACTGCCTGCAACATGGGAGAAAACCCCTCCCAGCTACTCATCCAACAGAGGATTAATACCCAAAATATAAAAAGAACTCAAAAAAGTTAACAATAAAAAAGTAAGCCAATGATCTGAATGAATTTCAAAAAGAGGTACAAAGGGCCAATAAATACATGGAAAAATGTCTAATAGTTTAGCCATCAGGGAAATGCATATCAAAGCCACATTGAAATTCCATCTCAGCCCAGTCAGAAAGGCTGGCCTCAAGGAAACAATTGACAACATAGTCCTGAGGATGGGGCAGGAAGGAATCTTCTTCGTACATTGTTGGTGGAAATGCAAATTAGCATAGCCCCTATGGAAATCAATTCGTAAGTTTCCTTAAAAAAAACTAAAAATAAAACTACCACGTGATCCAACTATGTCACTCCTCATTACATACCAAAAAGAATCAGTGAGCATACTGTAAAGATAGATGTGTACTACCATGTTTCTCATGGCATTATTCACATTAGCTAATTTGCAGAATATGCCTAGGCGTCTATGACATATGACTAGATAAATATAATGTGATATATATATATATATATATATATATATGTGTGTGTGTGTGTGTGTGTGTGTGTGTGTGTATATATATATATATATATACATATATATATATATATATATATATATGAAATGGAGTATTATTCAGGCACAGAGATGAAAACAAAATTAAGTAGCTTACAGGTAAATAGATGGATGTGGAGTAGCAGAGTCCAGGGAGACCATCATATTAAGGAGGTCTCACCAAAAAAAAATGGGGAATTAAACCCAGGACCTTGCACATGCTATTGACTGCTCTACCACCGAAATACTTTGCTATATCCCCAAGACCATCAGCTGTTTTCTCTTATACTAAGATCTGAGCAGGACCAGACAGGCCCAAAGACTGAACGGGTGCAATAGTGGCATGTCTACTCGTGGGGTAACCAACTGCTCTATAATTGGACTGAAGGCCCTCTCTACGGGAGGGAATACATACCTGGTACTGAAAAACCTAAGTAAAGTCTATGGTAGGTAAGGTCATAAGCCTTAGGTGTATAAAGCATGCCCTTATCTAAATGTATATACTATTCCCACCAAGCTGCCCGGAAAATACTACACTTAATGCTCATATTCACATATTAATGCTACTCTCACTTCTGGTTAGAGAAGCTTCTCTTTTCAGATGGCGATGACCACTGGGATGATCCAAAAGGCAACATAGTGCTGAGAAGAAGGGATGGAGAAGTGCCCAGCACTGAAACATCTCTGTCACACCCTCCAAGGCTCAGGGATCATTGCGGAAGAGGAGGCGGATAGAATGGAAGAGCCAAAGGAAGGGCTACTCCTACAATGCAACTGCCCACACAGAAATTGGCCTTGATATCCATGACCTTGCTGTGCCTAGCAATACCTCCGCAAGACCCTCATAGTAGAAGTAAAAGAGGATGACATCATATTAAAAAAAGAGACTAATGGAGAGAGGGAGGGGATATGATGGAGAGTGGAGTTCTAAAGGGGAAGGGGGGAGGGGAGGGAAAAATACGCACCTTTGGTATGTAAGTATGTTTTGTTGTCAATAAATATTAAAAAAAATAAAATAAAATAAAATTAGGCTGTGAAAAAAAAAAAGAAAAAAAAAGATCTGAGCAGGAGAGGGGAGATAAAAGTACAAGCAGACTACTACCAAAGAAAAAGGGGTTCAAGAGAAGGATAGAGGGGGAATAATAGAGGGGTATTGGGGATTGTATAACCAAAGTATGATTTAGGCAAGTATTAAAATATCACAAATACATTATTTCATACAATTAAATCCAGTAACAAAAATGAATTTTTTTCTATATTTCAAAGGCAGTAAACATAAACTTTTGAATTAGAACACATACAGTAGCATAAAATGAAGCAACAAAAAATAAATGTAGAATGATTAGACTTCTACAAAAACATAAGGATCAGGCTGGAGAATGGCTCAGCAGTTAAAGCGCTTGCCTACAAAGCCTAACAACCTGGGTTCGATTCTCCAGTACCCACATGAAGCCAGATGCACAAGGTGGTCCATGCATCTAGAGTTTGTTTACAGTGACTAGAGGCCCTGGTACACCTATTCTCTCTCTCTCTCTCTCTCTCCCTCTCTCTCTCTCTCTCCTTCTTTCTCTCTCTTTCGTAGATAAATAAAATATTTTAAAAATAGGGATTCAAAAGAAATTCTATGAGTAATTATTCACAGAGTTGAAGATGCAGGAGATGTTTATACATGTTTGCCAAACTACCATAGAAAACCTTATCTCAGGACTCATTTTAATTGCTCTAAGCTGTAACAAGCTGGTTTTTTAAATTTTTTTTATTTATTTGCTCAAAGAGAGAGATAGAAAGAAGAAAGACAGACAGGGAATGGGCAATTCAGGCCCTCTAGCCACTGTAAACAAACTCCAGATGCATGTGCCACTTTGTGCACCTGACTTTACATGGCTGCTGGGGAGTCAAGTATGTGTCGTCAGGCTTTGCAAGCAAGTGCTTCAAGTGCTGAACCATCTCTCCAACCCAAACCTATTTGTTTTTAATAGAGTAAAATCAACTAATAATTTGCATCAAAATCTCTCAATGGAAGATGGCCAGGCATGAGGAGGAGGAAAGAAGAGGTCATTATCCTTATGAACTTGCATAATCTAAGCAGAGACGCTAATTCTTCTTCACACTTCCAAAGACGCAAAGAAGCCAGAAATGCATAATTGGCTGGAAAAGTAGCCATGATTCACAGTGACCTGATCCCCTTCAGAACAAGTGGAAGCACACAATTTGTAGAAAACAGGTAAAATTTTATTTCTCATCGTATTAATAGTGACATTGATATTTTCAGTGTGATAATCTCTCATTCTGGAACAGATGTCCCTATTAAATAGTCGATATTTAAAATTTTTTAGTAAATTAGCACCTACAGATACATTATGTATCACTGCAAACTAATCTCAAATCCATCTCTGAATACAAACAAAATTAAGGAATAAAACTGAGAAAGACAATAGAGAAGAGAAAACAATAGAGAGAGTAAGAGATAAAAGAACAGCCGGGCAAACAGAAGAAAGGTAATAGAAAGTCAGAAGAAGGCTGAGCCAAGACAGATGAATTTGCTGATTATCACAAGAGTCATCTAGTCACCATGGCCTCCCTGAATAGCAGACAAAAAAAGTATGTGATTCACCTGGTGATCCCATTGGTAGATGGGAGGACCAGTGGCTGCACACACCAATCCGTCACAACCTCTTCCTAGTCTACCTGTTACATCTCTGCCTCTGTATACCTGCACTAGCCTCTCATGTGATGAGGCACACTAGTCCAGAGAGCCTTATCCCAAATGCCTTTAACATGCACAGGTGGAGTGTGTGGAACACAGAGAGATGGATGGACTAATTTGGGGTCAGAATTTTGGGTAAAGGGATGGAATGCCAGACAGGGCGTCACTGTGAACATAGCACTGCCATTCACCTGTCCAGAGAAATTTCCCAATCTAAACCCAGACCAAGGAACAAAACAGTAAGAGAACAACAATTCCGTTTATTCTGCTCTTGCACCAGCTGAGGAAGCTGACCCAAAACTCACAGTATAGTATCCTTGTATTTGTTTTTAAACAGTTCTTATGACTTACGCTGGCACAAATTAAATATGCAAAATAATGTGCACAAAGTCTACTGATTGGTCCAAACCTTGGAGGCCTGATGCATAAAAGGCCCAGATGCATCATGTTCTGGAAAACCCTCCTGTGACCTGGAACCCACCCTCCACACCTAACACCATGACCCACTCCTGCTGCTCCCCTTGCTGCCAGCCCACCTGCTGCACGACCACCTGCTGGAAGCCCACCTGTGTGACCAGCTGCTGCTGCATGCCCTGCTGCCAGCCCAGCTGCTGCCAGCCTTGCTGTCCTCCACTTTGGTGCATCACACCCTGCTGCCAGCCCTGCTGCCAACCAACTTGCTATGAGACCACCAGCTGCAAGACCGCTTGCTGTAAACCAACATGTGTGACCACCACCTGCTGCACTGTACCATGCTGCCAGCCCAGCTGCTGCTGCACACCCTGCTGTCAGCCGTGCTGCCAGTCAACTTGCTGTGAGACCACCACCTGCAAGACCACCAGCTGGAACCCAAACTCTGTGGCCACCTGCTGTTGCACACCCTGCTGCTGTGTGCCCATCTGCTGCCAAACCTGCTGCTGATCCACTTACCAAAGGACCAATGTCTAATGCCACCATATTTCTGTTGTCCGAGCTGACTGGCATATCATCATCAATTCACTTCTTACCTTTCTTTAGTGAAAGCTATGAGGTGGTTACCAGGAACTCAATTCCCGACCCATACTTTACCGAAACCTAGGAATCACCTTGAAGGAGAACAAAGCTCTCCACTTTTACTTTCCTCTTCGCTGGCCTTTGAGGACCTTGGGCCAGCTTTCATAGATAGTTGAGGTGTAGGTTAAGCCCAAGTTCACTATCTTTGCCTCTAAATAACTTAGGAAGACTTTCGAATTAAAATTTTCATATGCTAATGCAAGAGACCAGTAATCTTTAAAAGCATGTTTTTCTTCTGCAGTGTTCTGGAATCTCGTATGCTGCTTTCTCCTTCCTCCTCACTTGAGTCATGTTCCTAGAAACTGCAGTTTTAATAATCCTGCAATAAATTCTGTACCATCATTCAATACATACTGTCTGTCATTATTATGCTTGGGTATAAATTTATATGTGTTTATGTGTGTACATGTTTGTGTGCGTAGGTGTGTGCAAGTGTGTGTGTGGATATGTGAACACCAGAGGTCAACACTGAGGGCCTTCAATAATCTGTCTGTACCTTGCAGGAAGAGGCAGAAAGAGAGAGAGAGAGAATGGGCGTGCCAGCAGCCTTTCAGCCGCTGCGAACAAACTCCAGATGCTTGTGCCCCTTGTGGGCAAGTGCAGCATTGTGCCCTTGCGTCACTTTGCATCTGGCTGAATGTGGCACCTGGAGATTGGAACCAGCATTCTTAGGCTTAGCAGGCAGGTGCCTTAACTGCTAAGCCATCTCTCCAGCCCTGAAGCTTGCATTTTTGAGACACAATCTCTCATTGAACCTGGAGACCATTCAAGCTTACCAACCAGCCCCAGAGGTCTTCCTGTCTCTACAGTGCTTAAAATCAGACCCTTGAAGAGACATCAGCACCCCCATGTTATGTTCATGCCAGCTCTCTTAAAAATAGCCAGGATGTGAGAGCACCATAAATGCCCATCAAAAACGAATAGATAGAGTAGAAGACAGATTGGAGAATACACTTAGTTTGGACCATCCTGTTGACATAACAAACTGTTGTTCCTGATTCTCCCTAGGATCATCCACTAGCTAGAAATATGACTAGTATTTCATATTGAAACAAGCCCTGGGGCTAAAATGCCACATACACACATAACGTAGGACACATTCTACTCCTCTGATGATTGGAAAGTTGATGTGAAAAGCCAGCTGTTCAAGGCTTCAAATCATTTTCATTGTACAATGTTGACTACTGTAGCCCAGGTATACATCAATGAAACAGGGCTATACGTTATAAATTATAAACTGAAAAGGAGCTCATATTTCTGTGGGAGAAATCAATTTAGCTTTCTTCTACTAAATTGCCAATTTGCTTGAAAGAAAATGAACAGCAAAGCTGGGCGTGGTGGCGCACGCCTTAATCCCAGCACTCGGGAGGCAGAGGTAGGAGGATTGCCGTGAGTTCAAGGCCACCCTGAGACTACATAGTGAATTCCAGGTCAGCTTGGGCCAGAGTGAGACTCTACCTCGAAAAACCAAAAAAAAAAAAAGAAAGAAAGAAAGAAAATGAACAGCAAAAGGAATCTCAGAAAACACAAATGAGCAGCATACCCAGGAGTGTTGCTACACACCTGTGATCACACTGTGATCACTCAGCACTGGGGATGCTGAGACAGGAGGATGTCAAGTCCAAGGCCAGCCTGGGATACCTAACAAAGCATAGACATGTCTGGACTGCATAGTGAGGCCCTTTCTCAAAAACAGTTGTTGCAGACAGCTTCAGGTTCGCTGAGATGAACTTCCAGACCAAGCACAGTTATGGAGGAAGGGATATTATTTATTGAAGCTTACAGATCCAGGGGAAGTTCCATAAAGGCAGGAGAAACAGCCTGCTCTCCACAGGACCAAGCAGAGAGAGAAAAAGCCAACCAGCCACCACAGCACACAGAGCAAAACTACAGCCAAAAAGGTCACACAGCATACTTCAGGAACTCCTGCTAGGCACATTTGCATATCTTTACAATGGAATCTCAAACCCACCATTAACACCTTAAGACCAGCCCCCAGTGACATTGCCTCGAGGAAGGTGATTGTAGATGCAAACTATAAAGTAATAAAACATTGAATATATTGGGGGACATATATTCAAACTACCACAACAGTAATAATAGCAAACTTACTATTAAAGAAAAAAGGTAAACCAAGCACATCCATAGTCACTTCAAAAAAAAAAAAAATGACTGGAGAGATGGCTCAGCAATTAAGGCATTGTCCTGCAAAGCCTAACAACCTAACAACCCGAGTTCAGTTTCCCAGTACCCACATAAAGCCAGATGCACAGAGTGGTGCATGCATCTAGAATTCACTTATAGAGGCTGGAGGCCCTGGCACACCCATATTCTCTCTCTCTCTCTCTCTCCCCATAAATAAAAATGTTAAAAGTAAATACAGCTGATCTTGTTAAATGGCTGTTACCAAAAGTAATCTACAAATTCAACACTAAAGCCTTCAATCCCCAAGACAATATTCATGGAATTAGCAAATATTAACCAAAATTTATATGAAAACACACACAAAAGAAAACCCCAAATACTGAGCAAAAAAAGGTCAATGTTGGATATATCACAATATCTAATTCCAAAATACACTACAAAGCAGGGATGGAGAGATGGCTCAAGGGTTAAAGGCACTTGCTTGCAAAGCCAGATGGCCCAGGGTTGATTCCGCAGTACCCACATAAAGCCAGATCCACAAAGTGCCACACGCATCTGGAGTTCATTTGCTGTGGTAAGAGGCCTTGGTGTGCCCATTCCATCTCTCTTTCATTCTCTCTCTGATTGAAAATAAATAAAAAATATTAATATATAAACATATATAAAACAAAGTAATAGTAACAAATACAGCATGGAAATGGTACTGAAAGGGGACAGAAATGAATTCATTCCAGAGCCATCCGATGCTTAAGTGCCAATAACACACACGTGCTGGAGAAATGGCAACCTCTTTAACAAGCACTACTGGGAAACTGCATACACCCATATAGAGCATTAAAACAAGATCCCTTTCTCTAAAATTGTTTAAAAATCAACTCATAATAGGGCTGGAGAGATTGCTTAGTGGTTAAAGTACTTGCCTGTGAAGCTGAAGGACCCAGGTTCAATTCCCCAGGACACACATAAGCCAAATGCACAAGGTGGCGCATGTGGCTAGAGTTCATCTGCAGTGGCTAGAAGCCCTGGCATGCCCATTCTCTCTCCCCCACTTTCTGTCCCTCTCTTTCTCACACACGCGTAAATAAATATGTAAAATGTCTTTAAAAATCAACTTAAAATGGATCAAAGACCTGGAGCTTTAAAACTATTACAGGTAAACTCTTAAAAACACAGACATAGGTGACAACTTTTGAGGACTTTACTAGCTCAGTAGAGAATAGCCAGAAAGAGCAAGTCAGACTGCATCAGATTAAATATCTTCAACACAGGTAAAGAAATAATACCAGCATAAAGTGACACCCGACAGGTTACAGGTAAAGAAATAATGCCAGCGAAAGTGCCACCCTGAAGATTACAGGTAAAGAAATAATACCAGCGAAAAGTGCCACCCTGCAGATTACAGGTAAAGAAATAATGCCAGCGAAAAGTGCCACCCTGCAGATTACAGGTAAAGAAATAATGCCAGCGTAAAGTGCCACCCTGCAGATTACAGGTAAAGAAATAATGCCAGCGTAAAGTGCCACCCTGCAGATTACAGGTAAAGAAATAATGCCAGCGTAAAGTGCCACCCTGCAGATTACAGGTAAAGAAATAATGCCAGCGAAAAGTGACACCCTACAGATTACAGGTAAAGAAATAATGCCAGCGAAAAGTGACACCCTGCAGATTACAGGTAAAGAAATAATGCCAGCGAAAAGTGCCACCCTGCAGATTACAGGTAAAGAAATAATGCCAGCGTAAAGTGACACCCTGCAGATTACAGGTAAAGAAATAATGCCAGCGAAAAGTGACACCCTGCAGATTAGGATAAAATCTTTGCCAGCTGTTAATCTAGCAGAGGATTAATGTTCAAAACATAGAAAGTGAGTATCAGTGAACGAGTAATACAATCAATGGATAAGAAAGTTATCTATACATTTTTCAAAAAAAGAGGTCAATAAATACTTGGGAAAAAAAGTCCAACATCCTTAGCTATCAGGAAAATGCAAATCAAAACTTCATTGAAGAAAAAGATAGATAATATGAAAGAGAAGGTGAGTATAGAGAGGAGAGGGAAGAGAGACAGAAGCAGGAAAAGATTAAGGTTGGTCTTCATGATGTTCTCTCCACTTTCCTGTGGTTCAGGTGTTCCCTCTGCGGGCCTGCTGTTTTAGCCTGTTGTTCAGAATAAAGGGTTTTATTGTATCATTTCCTTTTGGGTCCCCATTTGTATCCCCCCTACTCTTGTCCTCCCTCCCACCCTCTCGCTTCCTCCCATCCTTACCCTCCCCCCATCCCACCCTCCCTATAGTCTGGTCCTCAGAGAGCTTATTAGGTTTGGCAGCATCTCAGGCGGATTTAGGTTAGGAGCGACAGATAAACGAGACCATGCGACGATTATCTTTTTGTGATTGGGTGAGCTCACTGAGGATGATCTGTTCCATGTTTGACCATTTTTTTTCAAATTTCATTATTTCATCTTTCCTTACTGCTACGTAGAATTCCATAGTATTCCCTCACCTTCCTTGGCGCTGACTTGTAACTCCCAGCACGGGGTTAACTTTCACAATGAGCTGTTGATACAAGACACCTACGAGGTTTCCCAAAAAAGACAGATTTCTGTCAGAGTTCTTGATACCCACCAAAGGTTAATGGTAAAACCCTACTGTCGAAGACAGCACACACGTGGGAGACCAAACAAGGAGAGACCTGGCCAGAATCTGGAAGAGGGTGAGTCCCCAGACAGTTAGCTAGCCTAGTGCCAGAGTGTGCTACACGAGCAACTGGGGGAAAATGGCCAACATCTGTCCAAACAACTCGCAGTCTAAGCTACCCAGCAGGAAACAACCTGACGCAATGCTAAAACAAGTGCAATAGTGGTACACAGCCATGGTGGGTTACCAACTGCTCTTGATTTGGCTAATAAATCCACTCAGTGGAATGGAACTCATTGCTGGAACTGGGAAATATGTCAAAACCATGTACAAAAATTAGTTCATTCTCCAAGATCAAGACACCATCAATTGTGGGCGAGAAGAGGGCCTACGAATATAAAATTCCCTCCAAAATGTCTAGCCATCCCATCTATCTAGTACTAACTTCTCTCTCCATTGGAGAATTTGCTTATCTTTTTCAGATGGACAACGAACCTGAAGGATCAGCCAATCACACCTCACCAGGGCCCCAGCTGAAACCCTAGAGTAATGCAGGGGAAGGGCAAGAGTACAGCTTTCTTGGTGAACACGACACCAGAAAAAGGCTGAAGGAGATAAACACAGAGAACATCCAACTCCTACTAAGCCAGATATCCAGAGACACAGAGGCTCTCAAAACCTCATCACTGAAGCAGAACTAAAATGATCCCAATGTGACTCAGGGAAATTCGCAGAAGAGGGGATGGAAAGAATGTTAGAGCCACAAGTTGGGGTATTATGCACAGAAACTTGGCCTATCCCCCATAACTCTTGACTACCCCCAAAATGCATGACCCACATTCCCCATTGATGAGGGTCCCTTTGGAAGAGGGAGGACAGGGAGGAGAATAATGGAGTCACCATTATGAATGTAAAATTAGAATAATATAAAAAAATTAAAAATAAAAATTAAAAAAATAAATAACTTCATTGAAATTCCATCTCACTCCAGTCAGAATGGCTGTCCTTAAGAAAATTAACAATGACAAATGCTAGCAATGATAAATATGATGTAAGGAAGAAGGAACCTTCTACGCTGTCAATGGGAATGCCAATTATCACAGCCTCTATGGAAATCAGCTTGGAGGTTTATCAGAAAACTTCAATTAGAACTCCTATTTGTTCCAACTAGGCCACTCTTTGGTGTATACCCCAAGGAATCAGAGTCAGCATGCCATGGAGAGGTGCGTATCCATGTTTATCATGGTAATATTCACAATGTCCTGCCATGGAATCAGATTCCTAGATGTCTGTCGATGCATAAAATAAATACTGTATGTAAAATGATAGAGTAGCATTCAGCCATAAAGAAGAATGAAATTAGAACATTTTCAGAAAAAATGGTTGCAATGAGATCATCATGTTAAGTGAAACAAGCCACACACAAGGAAAATTGTCACGTTTTCTCTCATATGTGAAATCTAGGACAAAGGACATTATAGTAGAAGGGGGACTATTTGAGAAAAGGAAATGAATTTGGAGGAGGCTATAGAAGTCATGAAAGAAGATAGTTGGAAGTGAATATTATCAATGTATTTTGAATACAGATAGGAAATGTCACAATCATTTAGTTTAGACAATTAGCATATGAAAATGAACAATTAATTATTTTAAGAAGCAGTAAAAATTAAAGTTTTAAATTAGACCATATAGAGAGGTATTAAAAATAAAACAAGCTTGCTTGAGAAGCCTAAGGACCCAGGTTTGATTCCCCAGGACCCATGTTAGCCAGATGCCCAAGGTGGCATGTGTGTCTGGAGTTTGTTTGCAGTAGCTGGAGGCCCTGGTGGGCCCATTCTCTCTCTCTCTCTCTCTCTCTCTCTCTCCCTCCCTCCCTTTCTCTGTCTCTAATAAGTAAATAAATAAATAAAAATAAAAAATGGCTGGGCGTGGTGGCTCATGCCTTTGATCTCAGCACTTGGGAGGCAGAGGTAGGAGGATCACCAGGAGTTCGAGGCCACCCTGAGACTACATAGTGAATTCCAGGACAGCCTGGGCTAGAGTGAGACCCTACCTCGGAAAACCAAAATAAATAAATAAATAAATATTTTCTTTATTTGAGAGAGAGTATGGGGTGGGGAGGGAGCACATCCAGGCCTCTAGACACACACATCACTTTGTGCATGTGGCTTCAACATGGGTACTGGGGAATCAAACCTGGGCCATCAGGCTTTGCAATCAAGTGCCTTGTAAGCCATCTCCTCAGCTCTCTGTGATGACTTTCTAATCTATGGACAAAGAAAGAGACCTACAGAAAAAAAACTCCCCTTGCCCTTCCACCTAGCAGGAGCAAACATATGGCCAGATGATGCTCAGATCTGCCACCAATCTGATGGTGTGACCCCACCCCTTTTGTCTAAAAATATTTCCTGTGAGTTACTCTCAAACAACAAGTGGATCACACACTTATCAAAGATTCATAACACGAGGAAACAACTTCTTCCTTGATAAACACAAAATGAATATAGACAATGATGTAAACACAAAGAAAAGGCCCTTCTGATTGGTCCAAGCTTTAGTGACCTGGTGTATAAAAAGCCCAGAATGGAAAAGCTCCTCATAGTCTGGAAAACTCACCTGTGAACAAGCAGCCCACCTCTCTCTATCTGACACCATGGCTGACTCCTGCTGCTCCTCCCGCTGCCAGCCTACATGCTGCTGCTGGACCACCTGCTGGAAACCCACCTGTGTCACCAGCTGCTGCTGCTCACCTTGCTGTGAGACCACCTGCTGGAAACCAGTCTGTGGGCCCTTCTGCTGCTGCTCACCCTGTTGTCGGCCCAGCTGCTGTGAACCCAGCTGTATCCAGCCTTGCTGCGTCTCAAGTAACTGCAGCACTCCCTGCTGCCAGCCCTGTTGCTACCAACTCTGCTGCCAACCAACTTGCTGTGAGACCACCTGCTGCAGGACCACCTGCTGTAAACCAACCTGTGTGCCCAGCTGCTGCTGCGCACCCTGCTGCCAGCCCTGCTGCTGCTGACCAACTAACTCCCCAGTGAACAACATCCGTGTAACCAGCACAAAGCATTTCTTACACGTGCTGAGAACCATCAGACTGCGACCAGAAACTCTATTTCATCATCTATTTTTATTTAAACATGTGGGTTGCCTTGATGGTGTTCAGAACCCTTAATTCTTACTCTCCTCTCCACCTTGTACTAGCCTCATCTGATGTGGAAGTCTGGCTCCAACTTAAATTCCAAACTGTGGTCTTCACCACTTCCTCTAAATAAATTTGGGAAAACATTTTTGTGCAAAGGGTCATAGCCTCACGCGTCTTCAGAATCGCATTCCATGCCATGTTCTCCAGGCTCGTTCATGCTACATTCTGCCTCCTGGTCCCTTTGAATATCTTCCTAAATATATGAAGCCTACACAAAATGTAAAATACTATATCTACCATATTCATTCCATATTATCTTTATAAACCCATTTTATCATTTATTTGTTTTATTTTAAATTCATGTCTTTGTAAACTCACTTGATATGAGATCTACAGTGCTCAATAGATTTTTATTTTTTAATTTTTTAAAATTATTTTATTTATTTTTGGAGAGAGACACAGAGAGAGACAGACAGAGAGGGAGAGGGAGACAGATAGAGATGGGCGCGCCAGCAGTCTCTCAGCTGCTGTGAACGAAATCCAGATGTGTGCGCCCCTTGTGGTCAAGTGCGGCATTGCGCCCTTGCGTCACTTTGCATCTGGCTAAATGTGGGACCTGGAGATTGGAACCGGGTTCTTAGGCTTAGGAGGCAGGCGCCTTATCCACTAAGCCATCTCTCCAGCCCTCAATAGATTTTTAAATGGTGTCACTGTCACACACAGAGAAAGCACAATGTTGTAGAGCAGATTTCGGCAAGTTACTTGTCTTGCGAGCCTGAAACGTAATACCTTAGTGATTAGCAACTCACTATTTCCCTCCACTTCAGCACTGGAAAGAAAACACCACTCTCATCTTTTTTTAATTTTAATTTATTGATTTTTTTTTAATAAAAAGGTTGCACGCATAGTCTTTCTCTACCCCAACCCCACTTCTGCTAAGGGTCTTCTTCGGTGGGGTTGTTGGTATTCATCGTAGGGAACCAAGAGGCCTCAGTCAGTCTCTGCAGGGATGGGGGAACAATATGTCTCAGGCTATTTCCACCCACCCTGAGGCTTTTACAATCTTTCTGCCCCCTCTTCCACAATGTTACCTGCAAGAGCTAAGAGGGAAGTTTCTATTTGCTGAAGACACCACAGCCTGCAGCCACAGGACACACACTTGTGTGTGCTCCTGGGAAACAGGGTATAGAAAGGAACCAAACAAAACAAACTTCATCCTTTAAGGACGCCATACTGACCTGCTACTTACCCCCAGGATCATTAGCATCTCATTGTAATATATTATCCTAGTAAAATTCCTGACCAACCATATCATCTTGCCCAGCCTCCTTCCAAACCAGGCTCAAAGAAGTTCATACGAAGATTAAAGGAAAGAAACCCGTACCTCCAGGATGGACTCAAGCCTTCTCAAAAACTTGCTGAATAATACTCCTACTCATTATTTACCATCCATCCTCCTCTTTCTCTCCTTGTCTCTTTTTGAAGTGGGAGCTTGATTGGCCAGTCATTTCTTCCTTCTTCTCTTTATTCTCTGGCTGAGAAAAATAAATAAATAAATCTTCATTCTGGGCTCAGTGGGATCTGGATCTTGTCATCAATTCCACCGCTTTTAAAAGGAGAGCGGACCCATTTGGGGGCAAAAATAGGCAACACTTTTCTTTGGCACCTCCTTACATAACATTTTACAGCAAGTTATGATACCACCTGTTATAATTACCTTTCTGTTGTTGTGACAAAAGCTTGTGGAAGGAAAGGATTTAATTCAGCTAACAGCTTCCAGGAGAGGTTTTGGTATGGTGGGAAAAAAACAGCAAGACTGGCCAGGAAGCTGACACACATCCCCTTATATCAGCAATAGGAAAACTGCAACAGGGGTGAGCTAGCTACCACCGGCAAGCAAGGCTGGCCTATAAAATCCCAAGGCCCATCCTCCAGCAAGGCTCCACTCCTGAAAGGCTCCACCAGCTGGGGATTACGTTGAAGCTTAGTCACAAACAAACAAGGCCTTGGGAGACATTTTACATTCAAGCGTCTGCACCATCCATCATACACCTTTAATTCGATTTTGAGGCAACTCGGAGCATGTTCTATCATCTTGAAGGTCGGAGTAGGGATTCTTCCAGAGGCATCAGAGGCGTCCATGTTCTACACTGGTGACACACTGGTATCCAGCTTCTTTGGTGTGTCTGGCAAGCATGCTCCTCCCCCACGTTCTCATCAGAAAGCTTAACTGGCACACATCCTCCAAGAAAGTTCCTCTTCTGATCAGTTTATCTGAGAGCTAAAGATACTCATTCACTCATGCTTGTTCATAGTTCAACATTGTTGTAGAAATGCCAGGATTAATTTATGGTCTTTCATCCAAGTATGTAAGGCAGCTCAATAATCTGGCTATATGTTTCTTTCTAGAATCCTCCCCCCCAATGGTTTGTGTGCGCAAAGGGACACACAGGATATAATAGTCCATATACAGAAAACACACTGCTCCCACACTCAGCTCTGGAGTCACTCATGGTGTCTCCTAAGACCACGAGAAAAGCCTTAGGAGAATAATTATAGGGAGACAAGGAAGGGCCAAGTTCAGTCACAAGAGGGTGGGGAATCTCGGCAGACTCAGAAGTAATTACAAATTAGATAAGGCAGAGGAAACACAGTAAGAACAAGATCAAGATGTGGCATGCAAAGTCAATATATTCCTAAGTAAGATATACGTGAGTTAAAGCCAGTATCCGCACACTTAAGCTCATAACCAAACTGGGTGGGCTTCAGTACTGTAACCTTGGCCTAACATCTGACCATTCTTCAATGCTTTGATCACAAAAATTAAATCATTGTCTCATTTTGTATTGTAATTGCTTTTTTAAAAAAATAAAAATCAACACGTTTTCCAGATAAGTTATCTGAGAAGGAAAAAGTTCCATTGCTGTGGTCAAAGCAGGCTAGGATTAGCCACCATTCAATGTGTCCATCACTCAAAGGATGAGCTAAAAGAGAAAGGGCTTATTCACAAGGCAGCCAAACAAAGGGACAGAGACAGGAATAGGTTTGGAGGTTTTGAGCTCAAACTACCGAATTCCTGCAATCCCAAGGGAAGTGTCAGTGCTTTCAACAACTTGGAGCTCAACAAATATGGCGCCCACATCACTGGAAAACAACTCGGGCTACTGATAATATCACGATGCCAAATGCCACAGGTGTTAACTAGAACAAAGCTAGTGAGCAACTCACTGATGGCTTAGCACAACCTCTAAAGTTAGTGATCTCTGAAATTACAGTCACTAGAAACAAGCCATTTTGAGAGCAAGAAAAGAGGGTTGCGTATGCAGAAATCTCCTTCAGGGAGAGGAAGAGACATGTTCTTCAGTGGCGTGGCCACTAGTAAGTTGTCTGTGGTCCTATAAGTCACTCACAGTGCTGTAAGCAACCCTAATTAAGTACACTGAGTCATCAGAAAAATGAAAATTTCATTCATATTTCCCTCACCTTCATTAATCTCACGAAAGAGGCAACAAGACACAGCAGAAAGGATTGTGTTTAACTGAGATCTTCAGACCTTCAGATCGCTATCCTGAACTGAAAAATGTATGAAAATACACACCCTAGCATTCTATATTGCATTGAATTTGAGAGATCACCACAGGAATAAAACAAGAAATAATGCAAAGTGAAAAGACTGTTGTGAGATTATTAAAAATGTCATCACTTGGGATGGAGAGATTGCTTAGTGGTTAAGGCTCTTGCTTGTGAAGCCTAAGGACCCAGTTTGACTCTCCAGATCCCTCGTAAGCCAGATGGATGAGGTGACACACGTCACATATGCATAGGTTGCATATGTGTCTGGAGTTCAATTGCAGTGGCTAGAGGCCCTGGTGCATCCATTCTCTATCTATCTATCTATCTATCTATCTATCTATCTATCATCTATCTATCTATCTCTGCCTCCCTCAAATAAATAAAATATTTATAAAAATTAAAAAATATTTAAAATATGTTTTAAAATGCATTGTTTCCTATAATTCAGAAGTAATAATAGTGTTAAATTATCATGTAAATGATAACATGGAAATTAAATATCTGAGAATAATCCCAAAGAAAGATGAGTAAGACTTCAAAAAGAACAGAATAGGGCTGGAGAGATGGCTTAGCAGTTAAGCCTAAGGACCCTGGTTTGATTCTCCAGATTCCATGTTGGTGCATGCATCTGGAGTTCGTTTGCAGTGGTTGAAGGCCCTGGCATGCCCATTCTCACTCTTTCTCTCTCTCTCTCTCTCTCTCTCTCTCTCTGTAATAAATAAATTAAATTAAAATCTAAAAAAAAAAAAGAATAGAATAAGTATTTATTCAGATAATTCTAGGAGCAATTTCTTATCCAAGAAAATTTTATCCACATCTACCAAAGGTCCTATACAAAAGCATTTATGGCAGCCTTAATTATAAGAGTCCTGAAGTCCAAACTAGCTATGTTTAGAGCATAATCAGCTAACAAATTGTGTTAAATTCATTCAGTGGAAGATTATGCAACAATGAGCATGAACAAAGTGCAGATTATGGTAGAGATGAATCTCACAATCACCATATACAGATATAAAAGCCAATGCCACCTTTTTTTTTATTTGAGAGAGAAAGAGAGAGGAAGAGGCAGAGAGAGAGAGAGAATGGGTGCACCAGTGGCCTGTCAGGTGCTGTGAACAAACTCCAGACACTTGCACCCCCTTGTGGGCAAGCACTGTATTGCATGCTTGCGTCACTTTTGCCTCTGGCTAAATGTGGGACCTGGAGAATCCAACGGGTGTTCTTAGGCTTGGCAGGCAGGCGCCTGAACCACTAAGCCAACTCTCCAGCCCCCAATCCTACTTTTTAATATATGTTTACAAAAGAGACAAAAAGAAGTCAGAACTCACAGACAGGATTCAAAGTCAAGAATAAGTTCCTTTTAGGGAAGAATTGAGAGGATGTAATTCGTAGGAGTGTGGGGCTGGTTTCTAGTTCTTATACTGGAAACAGTGGCATGGATGTGTACCCTTTGTGCTATTCCCTCAATGTGGAAATTAACATTGACACCACTTTAAAATGTAGGACACCTACATATAACTCTGAATGTCAGTCCTCATAGATAACTGCAACACATGTTAATTTCTTCCATAACTAAAATAAAGTGATGACAGCCAGGAGTGGTGGCGCACACCTTTAATCCCAGCACTCAGGAGGCAAGAGGTAAGAGGATCACTGTGAGTTCAAGGCCAGCCTGAGACTACATAGTGATTCCCAGGTCAGCCTGGGCTAGAGTAAGACCCTACCTCAAAAAACCAAAAACCAAAAACAAAACAAAAAAAAAGTTATGACAACAGATAAAAAGAGAAGGGAGGGGAAAGAATAAAGCAGACAGACAGATAGGAGAAATGAAAGAAAGTAGAAAAAAATCACTGAGCTAAGATCACCATGCCAATGGTTGCACAGGTTAAGACTAATCACCACCTCACCCCGCCTTGCCTGGACCTGCAGCAGCTGTGTGGCAGAGCGCTGTATGTCGGCCCTGTTGTGCTCAGACCTGGGGTCATCAGGACAAATGGTCACCCTGTGTCCACTCATATCCCCCTTAGTCTGACGTGCTCCTGCTAGTTCTGCTGTGGAAGACACGAGCTCAAACATCATCTTCCCCAGCTGCCTTTGATACACATGAGGCACACAGGTGAGTACCTGACAGAGACAAAGGTCTGGCTAGTCTGGAGTCAAGCTTTGATGAGTAAACAGACTGTGAACTAGCCATCCAGTTCACCACCAAACACAGCACCCACCATGTCTCTTTCCAGAACCCCTTCCTTATTCAAGTCCAACTACAAGAACAAAATTGTTGGACTAACCTGTTAATCTTAGCCCACCAGAAGTCATAACATGATCAGGTGATGATCAAAGTAGGACATTGCTAATGTTTTGTCCTTTAAAACATATCCCAGGTGTTACTTCCAATTAGGAAACAGATGAAATACTTACTTTCACAAAATTCCGTAATATTAAGGGACCCATGTTTTCCTTGACAACATCAAGCTTTATATGAAACATGACACAGACAACAACAACAAGGAACAGACCCGCTGATTGGTCTAAATTTTTTTTTTATTTTTTTTTTGGAGAGAGTCAGAGAGAGAGAGAGAGGGAGAGGAAGAGGGAGAGGGACAGATAGAGAATGGGCGTGCCAGCATCCTCTCAGCTGCTGTGAACAAATCAGCTGCTGTGAACAAACTGCAGCATTGCAGATGCATCACTGCATCTGGCTAAATATGGGACCTGGAGAATAGAATGGGCATTTTTAGGCTCAGGAGGCAGGTGCCTTAACCCCTAAGCCATCCCTCCAGCATCACTGCATGGACCATCTGGCTAAATGTGGGACCTGGAGAATAGAAGTTTTGGGCATTTTTAGGCTCAGGTTTGCAGGTGCCTTAACCTCTATCTGCCTCTTTCTTTTTCAAATAAATAAAATTAATTTTTAAAAATTTTTAGCCATCTCTTCATCATGCTGCCAAACCCACCTGCTGCAGGACCACCTGCTGGAAGCCCACCTGTATGACCAGCTGCTGCAGCCCAGCTGCATGAGCTCAGCTTCTGCCAGCCTTGCTGTCCCCCACATTGCAGCACACCCTGCTGCCAACCAACTAGCTATGAGACCACCTACTTCAGGACCACCTGCATTAAGCCCAGCTGTGTGACCAGCACACCCTGCTGCCAGCCCAGCTGCTGCTGACCAACTCCTCAATGAATGACATCTGCACAACCAAACGACTGCTGACAACTGACTTGCCACACACTGCACAAACTCTCTTCTTACCTTTGATGTGACCACCAGCAGAACATGCTCGTGGCCTGCTCATTGAAAGAACTTCTGAACACCAGGAGGCAACGCAGAGCCCTTCCCTCTCATTCCTGTCTTAAGCCTTGTGGGTCTTGTGAAAGCTTCCTAGAGCCTGGAGGTTGAGGTCTGCTTGGAGCTCATCTCCTGAAACCAAGGTCTTGACTTCCCCTCAAAACCTTAGGAAGGTAGTTCATAAAAGCTTCATAAGCTTAATCGGACTCATACTATTAATCTCAGCACTTGGGGGCAGGAAGGTCATCATGAGTGAAAGGCCAGCCTAGACTACAGAGGAAGTGCTAGGTCAGTCTGGACTGGAGTGAGACCCTACCACAAAAAAAAAAAAAAAAAAAAAAAAAACTTCATTAAACTTCATTGATTTATGCAACTGACCCATCATCTTTAAAAAGTGTCCCCCCGCGGGGGGGGGGTGAAGAGATGGCTTAGTGGTTAAGGTGCTTGCCTGTGAAGCCTACAGGCCCAGGTTCAAATCCCCAGTACCCACAAAGCCAGAGGCACACGGTGCCACATGCATCTGGAGTTCATTTGCAGTGGCTAGAGGCCCTGGCACACTCATTCTCTCTATCTACCTCTCCCTCTCATAAATAAATAAATAAATAAATAAATAAATAAATAAATAAATAATAAATTTTAAAAGTGTGCCCTGATTCTTATAGGCCACTTTTTCCTTCTTCCTTACTTTGAGTTGCATCCCCAGATGCAGGAATGCTTCATAAACTCTTTTTTTTTTTTTTTTTTTTTTGAGAGATAGAGTCAGAGAGAGAGAGTGAGAGAGATAGAGAATGAGAGTGCCAGCAGCCTCTCAGCCGCTGTGAACAAACTCCAGATGCATGCGCACCTTGTGGGCAAGTGCACATTGCGCCCTTGTATCACTTTGCGTCTGGTTAACCTGGGACATGGAGAATCGAACAGGCATTCTTAGGCTTAGTGGGCAGGCACCTTAACCACTAAGCCATCTCTCCAGCCTGTTTTATAAATTCTTAATTATAAATTGTCTCTTTTACTGTTGGAAGACCACTTGACATGAGTTACACATGCTCGCTCCATTTGTTAGTGTTCAGTAGCTGTCACTGTATCACACACTATAGGTACTGTGCTGGCTGGGAAGCTTCCCCTATTCTTTGGCTAAAGGGGGAGGTTATGCCTATCAAAAAGTCTTCTAAATATCTGTTTGTGTCCTTTGATCCATTCAGTTCTCACTCTTGGTTAGAGAATCTGCTTTTTACAGATGACAGCAAATATCAAGAAGACCCAAGACCCATCAGAATGAAATGAAAAGATAGCCAATTGCATAGCACAATACAAACCATCTCTATCACATCTGCCAGGGCCCAGGAAACATTACAGAGAAAGTGGTAGATTAAATTATGAGTGCTTCTTTCACAGATAACCTGAGAAAGTCCTCCAGGGAGATGGCTGCAGACACTGAGGAGTCTCAAAAACTCATCAAAACAGAAAATTAGAGTCTGCTGAGAGCTAAACACTAAAGGAGAATTACAAAACACCCTACAAGGCTCAGGAAACATCGCATAAGATGGGGAAGAGAGAATGTAAGAGCCATAGGTGGGAAGGTGTATGCTGATGCACTGTCCCCCATTCACAAAGATTAACTGGTACATCTATCACTCCATGTACTAATATGAATACCAATAACCCCAGTGAGGAGGGCCCTTAGTGGAATGGAGGCAGGAGAAAGGAAACATAAGAATACAATTCAATGGAATATGATCAATTTTCAACAGTTCTCAATTTTATAAAAAAGGAAAAATATATAATAAAAAGCACTTAGGCACCCATGCAAACAACTCTGAACTTTATTTCAACAATAACAGGGTATCAGTAAGCAAAGTTAGTGCTGGTATGAAGGTAGCGGTGTCCTTGTTACAAAAGGACCATTGAAAATTTTGTATGAGCCTGGCAGAGAACAGTTTGCTTGCCTGGGACTACATCTACAACAGAAGAAGATAATTGCCATGTTTAGAGAGAAATCTGATTTCCTGGGAAAGGGCCTTAGAATAAAGGATAGAAATAATTAGGGCAGGGGAGCCCTTAGAAATGCCATTCTGATTATTCTGTCACATTTGCTGCCAGTGGGGGAAAAGCTTCGAGGACCTGGAATGAGTATAGACTAAGAGATGGAGAAATTCTTTAAAAGACCCTTCACAAGGGATGGCTTAGTGGTTAATGCATTTGCCTGCAAAACCAAAGGACACAGGTTTGATTCCCCAGGATCCATGTAAGCCAGAAGCACAAGGGGCACATGCGTCTGGAGATCATTTGCAGTGGCTACAGGCCCTGGTGTGCCCATTCTCTTTCTGTCTGCCTCACTTCTCTCTCTGTCTCTTTCTCTTTCTCTCTCTTTCTCACCCTCTTTCTCTGTCAAATAAATTAAAAAAGACCCTCCCACAAAAAAACCCCACCTGGTAATGTGTTGTTTTCAATCTGTAATCATTCATACATGGGATGTGTCAACCCGTTGGCAGGAAGTTTAACAGGATTCCTTCCATGCCTGGGATTCCTCAAGTTCCCTAAACACCCTCTGTCTTACCACTATCATTATAGATTGATTAATCGCTAACGTTAGCTTTCTCTGAAGTCCACACCAGTCAAACAAACAGTGGCTTTATGGGAATCATATGCACAGTCACGATAAATAGCACTCTCTAGGACAGTAAAGAAGACAGTCTTCAGAGCATCTGGGGTCAGAATTCACAATCCTGATAAACTGACCAGGGTCTAGTCTTTAGCCTTGCCCACTCAACGACATGGTTTTGTTTACATGCCATGGACAAAGCCACCTTGTTGAGCGCACACACATTAAGGAAGCCCATAAAGCAAGAGAACCCATGTATTATCTTACAGGAGGATTAACTAACACGGACTTCCTAACCACCACCTAAGCAAGGAATCAGTACCGGAAGTCCAAGGAACAAAATGTTGGAGGGCATTCATTACAAACAAGATCTCACCAAGGGAACCTGGAAACAACTCACTCTCCTCTCCCTTCCTCTCTCCCTCACTCCATGGGCAGCCACGTGGCTGGGCATTAGCAACATCTGCCCTAGCAGGTGTCTGAATGCTTGAATTTCCACATTTCATCCGTCTTCTCATGTCTACCTATTTAATCACTCTCCATCAATTCTTCAGGCTTCGAAGATATCAGTTTGGTTTCTATCCTTTCCAACTTGGATGGTATCTAACTGGGGCCCCCAACTTGTGATGCACCTTCACTATTGATGGGATTTATCTTTCTGTGACTGCCGTGATCTCTGTTGGCTATTGATAATAATTCTAATTATATTTCAAGACAACTTAGAGTTGATTAACCTTTTTCTTATATTTCAAAGTCTTTAAAAAAAAACAAAACCCCCAATTGTTGGGGTCCCCCCCAAGACCAGCTCAGGAGGGACGATAGGGTTCTCTGCCGAATTGGGGTGAGCAGCGTGGAGTCACGACAAGACTCCGGGACTTGGGTGAAAGCGGAAGCAAGAATCCACAAACTCTTTTATTCAGGAAGTGCACATGGTTTTGAGGGGCTTGGCTGGCTAATCCTTGTATGGGGTGGTCCCCTATTTGTGACCAATGACAGCCTGTCTCTGGACAGGACATCTCGTAACAGACTTCTCTCGAGCATGGGGCTTTAACTGTTGTCACATCAAGCCTGCACAGAACGCCATTTTTACAGAAGCCACTTCCTGTTTGCTTCTGCCATGCGGTCTGGCTAGGACCAGGCCTATATTGTTCCATACACCCAATGAGGTAGAATTATTATTATAATATAGAATTGACAGCACAATGTTGCAATGACTCTCAATTTTTGTGTGCCTTGGTTCATCAGGTTAAAATCCAGTATTGCTCACTTGTTATGAATGACACCCCCGTCATATGCCTTCCCTTCTGCCTGCTCTGAGTTATTTGGGTATTACAGTATAGTTAAATTACTATTTTTACTGTATAAATCAGACATAATAAGTTAAGCTCTCTAGCACAATGTAATATTATTATGGAAAAAGCATATCTGTGGATTAAACCACAATTTTAGGTCTGTCACCTTTGTTCCTCAGCCCACTTTATTATCAAAAACATGTGGAAAAGGCTGGAGAGATGGTTCAATGGTTAAGGTGCTCACCTGCAAAGCCTAATGACCTGAGTTTGATTCCCCAGTACCCACATAAAGCCAGATGCACAAAGTGGTGCATGTATCTGGAGTTCATTTGCAGTGACTGGAGACCTGGTGTGGCCATTCTTTCTGTCTATCTCTCTTCTCTCTGTCTCTCTCTCTGTCTCTCTATCTCTCTGCTTGCAAATAAATAAATAAAAATATTTTTTAACATATGACAAGATCAAAGAGTGGGCTTTAAAACTATGTCCATTTACAAATGTTTGTGGAAAGCGAGCCCTGGCCAGTAGGCCTTCCCCAACTTCAAAACTAACACAGAAATCTCTTTCCCTCCCCAAAACTTCCCCAGCCCCTGAGACTTCTTGCCAGCCAGCCTAGTCTACTTCTTAAGTTCTATAACAATGAGGGCCCCTGTCTCCACCACCTCCAAAAGGTGGACAATATTTGAAGAATGACATTCCATCCAACCTTGTCCTCCGATCTCCACATACATGTACACATACGTGCACATGCACCCATATACAGGGGTGCACTCCCCATGCACACACAGGAACACATATACACATGTGAGCACACATTCACACACAGAAAAGCACAATCAGAGAAATTTTATTTGGACCTATTTCAATGAGCACAGGGTCCACTGAGACATGGTCGCACAGTGGGTGAGAGAGATTGAGCTCAACTCCAGATACAACACTCACAGTGAGAAGAGGGTTTTGCCAGGGAGCAGGTGAAGGTCAGAGGATAGAAAATGATTAGGAGGAAATAGCTGGGGTTCGGGGGATTCTGGAAAAACTCACCTAAGAGGACTTCCTGAAGAGCAGCCACATCCGCTATCACCCGGGGATGGTGGAGGATGAGAGACCTGGTTAGATAAGGAGGGTGCTGGAAGGGGTCTTGCTAAGCTGGCCTAATAGGGCTTTGTGCTAAAATACATTTTAAAGTGAACTTTATCAGGAACAGTACATGTGGGCCCAGGAAGAGGTTTAAAAACCCCCAGTAAACTTGGGCAAGCAAAGAGTCTTTGCAAATTTTATCACCTTAAAAAAAAAAATCTCTTTTCAGCACCTTTTAAGAAAACCATTGGAGTTCATAAGCACAAGTGATAGTTTGAGATTAGTCCAATGACTGCCATTAAAAATTACATTCTCGGGGCTGGAGAGATGGCTTAATGGTTAAGGCGTTAGCCTGCAAAGCCAAAGGACCCTGCCTGATTCAATTCCCCAGGACCCACGTAAGCCAGATGCACAAGGTGGCTCATGTGTCTGGAGTTCATTTGCAGTGGCTAGAGGCCCTGGTGCTCCCATTTTCTCTCTCTCTCTCTCTCTCTGACTCTCTCAAATAAATTTTAAAATTTCATTCTTGGAGCCAGGCATGGTGGTACACGCCTTTAATCCTAGCATTCAAGAGGCAGAGATAGGGCCACCATGAGTTTGAGGCCACCCTGAAACTACATAGTGAATTCCAGGTCAGCCTGGGCTAGAGGGAAACCCTATGACAAAAAGAAAATTACATTCTCACGATGGAGAGATGGTTTATCCATTAAAGCACTTGCCTACAAAGCCTAAGGACCTAGGTGCAACTCCCCAGAAGCCACATGGGCCAGATACACAGGGTGGCTCATGTGTCTGGAGTTGGTTTGCAGTGGCTAGAGGCCCTGGCACACCAATATTCTCCCTCCTTCCTTCTGTCTCATAAGCAATCTTTTAAGTTAACTTTTAAATTTTAATAAATAATTACATTCTCGGGGCTGGAGAGATGGCTTAGCAGTTAAGATGCTTGTCTGCAAAGACTAAGGACTCAGGTTTGATTCCCTAATACTCACATAAGCCATATGCACAAGGTGGCACATGCATCTGGAGTTCTTTTTCAGTGGCTAGAGGCCCTGCCGAGCCCATTCTCTTCCCCTTTCTCCCCGCCTCTCTCTCCCTCTGCCTGTCTCCCTCTTTCTCTATCTGCCTCTTTCTCTTTCTCTCTCTGTCTCAAATAGATAAAGAAATATTTTAAAATTACATTCTTGGGCTGGAGAGATGAGTCAGCAGTTAAAGGCACTTGCTTGCAAAGCCTGGCAGTCTGGGTGTGATTCCCTGTACCAGTACCCACATAAAGCCAGATGTACAAAGAGACAAATGCATCTGGAGCTTGTTTGCAAGAGGCCCGGGTATACCTGGTATACCTGTTCATCCTTTCTCTCTGTTGCACACACACACACACACACACACACACACACACACAAATATATAAAAATACTCCTTTTAGTTTTAAAATGGGATTATAAGATACTAGAAGAGGGAAGAGAAATCTACAATTAGGGTATAATACACGCTAAGAAGCCATCTTCCCCAGGGAAAAGGGGATGGAGGGGTGCTAAGGGACCAACGCATTCTGCTTGTTTGCTCATACATTGCTTTCCCTCTCAAAGATGGGTTACCTTTCCAAGACATTTATCTCTTTATTTGTGTGTGTGTGTGTGTGTGTGTGTGTGTGTGTGTGTGTGTGTGTGTGTCTTGCCTTTACATACAAATACCAGATGTGTGTGTCACTTTTTTTATTATTGTTTTTTATTGACTTTACATACAAATACCAGATGTTTGAACCACTTTTTGCATCCAGTTTTGCATAGGCGGGTTGGGGAATTGAACCCAGGCCATAGGCTTTGTAAGCCAGCACCTTTAACCACTTAGCCATTTCCCATCTTCCTATCCCCTGGGTTACTTTTATAATAGCAGAGAAATGAAAAAAAAGTTCAAATATTTACTTCTGAACCAAAAATGGGGAAATGTGCCCAATAAGAATGGTAGGGGCTGGAGAGATGGCTTAGCAATTAAGGGGCATGCCTGTGAAGCCTAAGGACCCTGGTTCAATTCTCCAGGTCCCACATAAGCCAGATGCACATGGTGACACATGCATCTGGAGTTTGTCTGCAGTGGCTAGAGGCCCTGGCATGCCCATTCTCACTATTTCTCTCTCTTTCTCCCACCACCTCTCTGTCTCAAATAAATAAATAAATTTTAAAAAATTTAAATGATAGACAGTCAGTTAAGCAGGGAGAGAGAGAGAGAGAAAAAGAGAGGGCAAACTTTTCTTATTTTGACAAGTGTAACTGTTTTATTTAGATCAAAACCGCTGGAGAAACTGTTCTTGGGGTTAGGACCCATCTTCTCTTTCTTTTGATCTAAAATGAAAAAAGTTCAAACATTTACTCAACCAAAAATAAATGTGCCCAATAAGAATGATAGGGGCTGGAGAGATGGCTTAGCAATTAAGGGGCATGCCTGTGAAGCCTAAGGACCCTCAATTCTCTCCCACGTAAGCCAATCATGGTGACACATCTCTATCAAATAAAAATAAAATAAATAAAATAAATTTATAAAAAAAAAAAGAAAAGGGCTGGAGGGATGGCTTATTTTGCTGTTAAGGCATTTGCCTTTTGCAAATAAAAACAGTTACACTTGTCAAAATAAGAAAAGGACCCAGGTTCGATTCCCCTCCCTCCAAATAAAAATAAAATAAATAAAATAAGATGCAAAGAAAAGGGCTGGAGGGATGGCTTAGCTGTTAAGGCATCTGGAGTTCATTTGCAGTAGCTGGAGGCCCTGATGTGCCCATTCTCTCTCTCTCTCTCAATCCCTCTCTATCAAATAAAACAAATTTAAAAAGAAAAAGAAAAGTTTGCCATGAGGTAAGCTCCCCAATGAGGCTGCCTCATCCAACTATCTGCAAACACGTATCTGACAAGAAAAATCTTAGGCTTAATAAGGAAATTTGGCCTCGTTGGTTCCAGAGCCACTGGAGAGTAAGATTTAGATTGAAGGTCCCCTGACAGATGGACTGCAGCACAAAGAGCGTCAAGGTTAGCCTAGAAGTGCACTTACTTCATTTCTGTCTTTTCAAACAATGGAGAACAATCAAACTGGAGAAAAAAAAAAGTGAACACGTCTAAAGAGAAATCCAGTTATAAACACTTAAATTCTCTTAATAAATGTGTGTCACTGCTCAGTACATTATGTCCCAGAGCAGCTGGAAGTAACCGCACATCGGTACTTGAGAAAACTTAGATGTTCAGTGTTGAGAGAAGCGAATACCATTCCAGTCCTTCAAGTTCCTGCAGGCCATACATCAATAAGCTTGATCTTGTCTCAAAACAAAAATCCTAGAATGTCTTCTTCAAAGGACCTTTTATGAATGCCTAGGAAAAGATAAAGCGTAGGCCCAATTAGACCAAGTCTTTTCAAGCCATTTAACGTTTCGTTTTTAGGAGATTAGTAGATAAGTGAAGTTCAGCAGAAAATGCATCTGAATTTCGGCAAGGCAGTGGAAAAGAACACCTTATGAAAACAATGCAGGAGGGCTGGAGAGATGGCTTAGCAGTTAAGGCGCTTGCCTTGGAAGCCTAAGGACCCTGGTTCATTTCTCCAGGTCACACGTAAGCCAGATGCACATGGTGGCACATGCACCTGAAGTTCGTTTGCAGTGGCTAGAGGCCCTGTGCACCCATTCTCTCACTCACTCTCTCTCTCTCTCTGTCTCAAATAAAAAATAAAATCTTTTAAATAAATAAATGCAGGAAAATGGGTTGAATTCAATTGCAATTTGCCAAAATCCTCTTCTTTGTTAATGTCAGCTTCTTACTTTGTCCAACACTAATGAGCGTTTAACCCCAAATTCAAATTAGGGGATAGGAAATGTACCAGTGGGGCAGTTAGGCAGGTAGACCATGACAGATCCACAGGACTGTCTTCTGTAGGTGTTCAGAGCTTTTGGGGGTTTCCAGGAGACATAGACTCCAACTTAAGGGTCTAGCCCTCACTAACTCGGATCCTAAGCGAAAGGCGCTAACTAAGGGGGTAATCAAAATACATTATTGTGGGCTGGAGAGATGGTTTAGCAGTTAAAGGGCATGCCTGTAAAGCCTAAGGACCCAGGTTCGGTTCTCCAGGTCCCACATGGTGGCTCATGAGTCTGGAGTTTGTTTGCAGTGGCTAGAAGCCCTGGTGCTCCCATTTCTCTCTCTCTCTCTCTCTCTCTCTCTTCTCTCTCTCTCTCTCACTGTAATAAATAAATAAATAAAAATAAAATCTTAAAAAATACATTATTGGACTGGGGAGATGGCTCAGTGGTTAAAGGCACTTGCTTGCAAAGCCTGCCTGTCCAGATTCAAGTCACCAGTACCCACATAAAACCAGATGCACAAAGTGGCACATGCATCTGAAGTTTGTTTGCAGCAGCAGCAGCAAGAGGCCCTGGCACACTCACTCATTCATCTTCTCTCCACCCCCCCCTTTTTTTTTTGGTTTTTCAAGATAGGGTTTCTCTCTCACCCAGGCTGACCTGGAATTCACTATGTAGTCCCAGGCTGGCCTCAAACTCACAATGATCTTCCTACTGCTGCTTTCCAAGGGCTGGGATTAAAGGCTTGTGCCACCATGCCCAGTTTCCATTTTAAATTTTTAAAAATATTTTATTTATTCATTTATTTGAGAGAGGGAGAGAAGAGGGAGGGAGAGAGAGAGGAAGGGAGAATATGGGTGCACCAGAGCCTCCAGCCACTGCAAATGAACTCCAGACACATGTGCCACCCTGTGCAATCTGGCTTATGTGGGTACTAGGGAGTTGAACCTGGGTCCTTAGGCTTCACAGGCAAAAGCCTTAACCATGAAGCCATCTTTCCAGCCCCTTAAATTTTTAATATGTTATATAAATGTATGAAAATTGTCAATAACAAGTTATAAAAATGATTTCTGGGAGTGGTGGCACATGCATTTTATCCCAGCATTCAGGAGACTGAGGTAGGAACATCACTGTGAGTTCTCAGCCAGCCTGGGCTACAGAGTAAGTTCCAGATGAGCCTGGGCTAGAGTGAGACCCTGCCTCAAAACAAAAAGTTATATTTTAAAAAAGATTCCTAGCTAAGCCACACCTGTATTTCAACCACACAAGACCACTAAGATAATACCACATGCTTATTGGTTTTCACCACAGAGGCTTGGGATAATTTGCCATTCAACAGTAGGTTAATAAGTCAATACAATGAAATAGATCCAAGCATTAAAAAACATAGTTCCTAGCTGGATGTGGTGGCACACGCCTTTAATCCCAGCACTCACGAGGCAGAGGTAGGAGGATCACCATGAGTTCGAGGCCACCCTGAGACTACATAGTGAATTCCAGGTCAGCCTGAGCTAGAGTGAGACCTTACCTCAAAAAACCAAAAAACCATAGTTCTTTAAGTCAATAATGATACAAGTAAATTAAATGGCATAATTTCACATTACATATATAATTTTTTATTGTTTGTATGCATGTGTTATGTGTGTGTTCATGTGTATGAATGAAGTGGAAGTCAGAGGAGAACCTCAAGTGGCATCGGTCCTTGTCTTCCACTTTTTGTTGAGATACGGTCTCTGACTGCATAGGTCAGGATAACTTGCTCACGAGCTTTGAGATTCTCCTGTCTCTGCCTCCTTTCATGTTGTAGGCACACTGGGACTACAGCAGCTCAGGCAGTGGGTTCAACTATTATACATGGGTTCTGGGAATCCAAACGTGGGTTGTCAGGCTTGCATATCGAGTCCTCTCCCAGCTGTGTGTGTGTGTGTGTGCTACAGATCACCTCTGTGTTCATATGAATTTTTATAAAACAGTAGCAGAAGTGATATACAATAAGATACCATAATAGAGAAAAGGGAAACAAGATGGGGAAGATATCAAAAGGACTTCAATTTTATAATATTTTATTTCAACTTTGGCACGTGTATGTGTGTGTGTGATATGTGAAGGGAGGGGAGTGTGTGTGTGTTACATTGCGTGTGTGCAGAGGCCAGAGGAGGACTTCAGGTGTCCTCCTTTGTCACTCTCCTCATTGTTTCCTTGAGACAGGGTCTCTCGCTGTACCTGGAGCTGCAGTTTTTGACTGACCAGCAAGCCCCAACTGTCTTCCTGTCTCCAGCCCCCACAGAGTTGAGGTTACAGGCATGGATAACCACATCCGGCTTTTTATGTGGGTGCTGGGGATCAAACTCAGACCCTCATACATATGCATCAAGCTCTCTTATTCACTGAATCATCTCCAGCCCCCTAGTTCAATGATTTTTAAAAGATCCAAAGCAGGCATATATATATATATATATGGTCTCCATTCTTGGTGGTAGTCATGAATGTGATATTTTGCTTGTGTTTTTAATTTTTTCTCCTACTCAGGGCATCAATAAGGATTTGGTTTACCAGCATGTTCAGGCCGGGCAGAACATTGTTTATACCAGGAGGTTCAGATGTTTTATGGGCAAGTTACAGCAAACTAAAAAGGAGCAAATAAATGCTATGCTATTTGAACTATCGCCAAGTGTGGGGAAAGATACAAGTTCTCCCAACCCACGTTTTGTGCCCGACATGTTTAGAATCTACAGTAGGTGTGCTGGCAGATAGCCAAGGAAAAATGTTTTCCAGTAAATTGAGAAATCCACAAACAGGACAATAAAAGGAATTAGTCGGGTCTGGCGGCCCTGTTGATAGTTTAATAGGTGATTCTAGTTAGTTGGTAGCCGGAGGCAAGAGGGTCACAAGATCAAAGCCTCCTAGGCTACAAAATGATTTCAAGACAAGCCTGGGCAACTTAGTGAGACCCTGTCTCAACAATTCAAAAGAAGTAAGAATAGAGTTTGGCCTATCCTTTGGAGGAGCACTTGTCTAGCACATGTGAAGTTCTGGATTTAACCCCCAGCACTGCAAAAAGCAATTTAATTAACTCATTAAAATAAACTTCAATGGGTAAAAATAAAATTCAAAATGAAATCTGAACTTCCAGATATGTTGACCATTGTGGAACAAATACATAAATTATTTGAGAAGATGGAACCCCTTAAACAGTGTAACACAAGGAACATGGCTGAAAATTCAAAGCAAGATAGGACCCACACCCCAGACCTGCACCTCTTCTCTAACATGGCTGAAATCTCGCCCCTCTCTGCCTTTTCTTAACTTTCATTTTGGACTCGAGTTGCAACTGATTGAATTATATTCCTTACCATACAAAACATTATCATCTGTGATTTTTGCAAGATAGGAATATCTTCTCAGAAGCAGCGTTTCTGGATCATGGAACAATACAGTCACATAACTTACATAAATTAGTTATGTATTAGTGTTTTCTTAAAAATAGTGGTCAAAGGGAACTACAGAAATGGCTCAGTAGCTAAGAGCACTTCTTGGGCAAGCATGAGAGCCTGGGGAGGCCTGGGAGATGGCTGTAGTTAGATCCCCAGATCCCACATAAACAGCTGGGCTTGGCCACACACATGCATCTGTAACTCCAGTCCCATGGGGGAGCAGAGACTGGAATCGCCAGAGATCATGAAAAAAGTGGCAAGCTCCCAGATCACTGAGAGACTCCGCTCAAGTAAGAATGAGTAGAAGGGCTGGAGAGATGGTTTAGTGGTTAAGCACTTGCCTGTGAAGCCTAAGGACCCCCAGTACCCACATAAGCCAGATGCACAAGGGGGCGCATGCATCTGAAGTTCGTTTGCAGTGGCTGGAGGCCCTGGCGTGCCCATTCTCTTTCTCTCTCTCTCTCTCTCTCTCTCTCTCTCTCTGCCTCTTTCTCTCTCTGTCTGTCGCTCTCAAATAAATAAATAAAAATAAACAATAAAAAAAGAAGAATGAGTAAAGAGCAATGAAGCTGGACCCCCAATGTCTGCTCCAGCCAGCACAGGTGAGCACGGGAGGCATCAGATGGACACATACCTGTGCATGTGCCACACACATACCACGCACTCACTACACCTGAACACACACACACACAAACAACAACAACAAAAAACTAAAATAGCATGGCCAAACCAACCAACAATCCCACCAGCAATGCAGGAGGACTCCTGTAAACACGTTCCTACCAGCGTGTGCATCATATAGCACAGGAGTGAGCAATGCATGCTCACAGCATGGTTCTGTGACTGCAGTTTCATCAGAACTCAGACACATTCGTGTGTCTACTTATTGTCTGTCGCTATTCCGTGATACAATGACAAAGCTCAGTAGCTGGGACAGAGACCATGTGACTCCACAAAGCCTAAAAGGTTAACTATCTGTTCTTTAAAAAAATTTTTTTTTAATTTTTTTTTTTTGAGAGAGACACAGAGAGAGACAGACAGAGAGCCTTTAGTCACGTGCAGGCCCCTAGCCCAGCAACAACTCACAGTCTTTTTCCAAATAGATTATAACAAAAGAGAGATGGCTCAGTGGTTAATAGCACTTCCTGCACAAGTGTGAGAGCCTGAGACTGCCCAAGTTCAAATCTCCAGATCTGACATAAAAACAGCTGGAAGAAAGTGAAGGACTTAAGTGTATGGTAATGCACATATGTAAGTAGAAGAACTGAGTACAGGGAGGGGAATGGCCTAAGCGAGGCCATGGGAAGAGAATGCATACAAAAAGGGCAGGGGGAGGGTCAATCTAAACTCAAGATATTATCAACAAGACATATGTAAAAATTATTTTTTTGAATAAGGGCACATCTAGAAGATGTAGACTGTTACTAGAAAATTTTCAGTACCTGGGATGGAATACCTTTCAGTGAGTTGTTGGCCAAGGAGGTCCCGGTAGCCTCCAAAACATTAAGGCTTTTGCCAAAGCCCTTGGTTTCCCTAGAGAAACAGATAGTAAGACCCTATTGCTGAAGACATCTCATGCCTGAGAGGCAAGGTCACTGAGAAAGCAAGCTGATGCTGACCAGAAAACCTACTCCCTGTAGACCAGCCAATTGAAAACTGGAAAAGCTGCACTGCACGCAGCGTATGGGAGACAGAAGCCATCAACAGTGAAAACAGTGGATGCTGAATATTCAAGCTTGGCCAGACAGGCCCAATGACTGAACGAGTGCAATAGTGGCGTGTCTACTCTTGGGGTAACCAACTGCTCCATAATTGGACTGAAGGCCCTCTCTATGGGAGGGAATACATACCTGGTACTGAAAAACCTAAGTAATAGTCTAAGGTAGGTGAGGTCATGAGCCTTGGGGGTATAAGCCTGCTAATGTCTGACTAAATGTATATATTATTCCCACCAAGCTGCCCTGGGGACACTACACTAAATGTTCATGTTCACATATTAATGCTACTCTCACTTCTGGCTAGAGAAGCTTCTCTTTTCAGATGGTGATGACCACTGGGATGACCCAAAAGGCAACATAGTGCTGAGAAGAAGGGATGGAGGAGTGTCTAGCACTGAAACACCTCTGTCACACCCTCCAATGGCTCAGGGACCATTGCGGAAGAGGGGGCGGATAGAATGGAAGAGCCAAAGGAAGGATATGACCTCTTACAATGCAGCTGCCCAGACAGAAATTGGCCTCGATATCCATGATCTTGTGGTGCCTAGCAATACCTTTGCAAGACCCTCAAAATAGAAGAGAAAGATGATGTCATCAAATTAGGAAAGAGACTAATGGAGAGAGGAGGGGATATGATGGAGACGGGAGTTCTAAAGTGGAATGGGGAGGAGAGGAAATATCAGGTGGGGTTTTTTTTTGGTATGTAAGATTAAAAGTCAATAAAAAAATAATTAAAAAAAAAAAAACAGCTGGGTGTGGACACACACACATGCACACGCACACCTGGGACCCCAGTCCAATGGGGGAGCAAAGAGCCAAGAACCTTCAGAGCCCTGCAAGCTCCAGAATTAGTAAAAGGAGTCTCAATCGCAAAATAAGATCAGGTGGCAAAGATTATGCTCTCCAGTGTCAAGCTCTCACTAGTCTTTGCCTAAAAAAAGAGGCTACATACATCAAATTCTCCCTAAATTAGTATAATGCTTATCCCATTTAAACTAGGCTGACTTCACTCTCCACTGGAGAATCTGCTCTTCTTTTTCAGAAGGTCGTGAGACCCGAGGAGATAAACCACCCCTCACACTTCAGCCAAACCACAGCTGAATCCACAGAGGAATGGGAAGACGAGCAAGAGTGCTGCTTCCATGCTGTTCCTGATAATCAGCACCAGGGTATAGGAGACAGACCCTGGGGATACTCAACACCTACCAAAGCAGAGAGGCAGAGGCTCCTAAGAGCTCATCACTGAAGTAGACTTAAAACTCACCCACCATGGCTCAGGGATCTTTGTGGAAGAGCAGGCAGAAAGAATGTAAGAGCCACAGGTTGAGACATTATGCCCAGAGGCATTTCCTCAACCCCCACCCCCCCAAAAACTGACTGCTGTTCCCACAACAATAACCCACAACCTTATAGGGAACCCTACTGAGGAGCGTCCCCAGTGGAATGGGGACAGGGACAAGGGGAAAGAGGGTACAACACATGCTACATCCATATAAAACATGTTGTTAATAATAATATTTTAAAAAGATAACAGCAGGCGAGTGACTCCCATTATGTCTTCTGGAGTGCCTCAGATTCATGCTCTTCTTAGCCTCTGGAGTTCTGGGATCACCTGGCCTTTAGGTTAATTCTAATCTATGTCTTTCCTGAATTATGTGCGTCTTTGGTCTACCAAGTCTACTCATCATGGGGAAATTGAGGGCCCTCAACTCAGAAGAACTCTTGGTGGTGAACAGGTTGGAAGCCGTTGAATTGCTTGCTTTATTCCCTTCCACCTTGACCATCTATAGCTGTAGACACCCACTATCCATGCACACCCCTGACTGAAGGGTTCAGGGTCAGTGTGTTTAGATGGGACCTAAAGGCAATACAGAAATCTTAGAAACAGAGGGGTGGGAAAGAATGAAGGCACTCGTCTGAGTCTTGTTAGTTACACTTAACCATTCATGTTTTTATTAGCACAGCAAAGGTGTCTCTGGAAAGACTGGGAAGTACTGGAAGAAAGAACTGGAGAGAAAGCTTTGCTGACATGAAATGTATTGATGACATCAAGAAATGCATCTACGTTGGTGCTTGCTGGCAGGTTACTCTTGGTGAAGATCTCTCCCAGCCTGACAAGTTCTCTCTCATCAGCACTTGGAGAGAGCACACGAGTGGACTCCAGTAAAGTTAGAGCAGGCAGCGTCTGTGCTGGGCCAGAGCAGGAACCCTCAGGATGGCCAAGCATTTATGGACTGCAGAACACCCTCAGAGGAGCTAAGAGCGCTCCATCCATGAAGTTCAGCCTCACGGAAGCTGGACTCCCAGCTGGTCTGTCAGGAAGTCGGCAAGCAGGTGCCGGCTTTACATACACTTAGACAAGTCGGTCGGCAGGAACTGGAGCCACCACTGGAGGATTTGCCTGAACCTGTCACGCAGCAAGGTGGCTGGCAGGAAGGAGATGTGCAAGCACTTTGGTTGTTGGAAGTAGAACCACCACAGGTTGGTTGGCCAGAAAGCCTAGTGCCACACGAAGCTGATTGACAAGTGCTCTTTACAGAACAAGGGGACTGGCAGTTAGCGACTGGCTGGCAGATGAAGGAAACAGAAGGAGCTGGTTGGCAGTGAAGTGACTGGCAAGGGGAGGGGACACAACAAGTCTGACCGCAAGAACTGAACACACAAGTCAATGGCTGGCAGGAAACAGGCATGCAGGGAACTGTTTGGCAAGGCTTGAAAACATAGCAGATGGGTTGGTAATAAACCGACTGGCAGGGCTGACCTTCACCTCCGACGAGTTGGCAAGATCCTCCTTGGCACGGACTAGGCTCGCAGATGACTGGTGGGCATGGTGTTTCAGCACAGGAAGTCACTTCAGAGCACGATGGCTGGCAGGATCCAGCATCACAACCAACTGCTTGGCCACACGCTGCCTGGCATGGTCCAGATGTGCAGGCAGACTCCTGGCAGGCATTCTGGTGGCAGGGGCTGGCACCACAGCACCGTGTCTGATCATTAGCAGATTCTAAGCAAGGTGGCTGGCAGGAGGTACCTGGACAAGAAGGCTGACCAGTGCCAGATTTACGGCACGTTGTGCGTGAGCAAATGGGTTGGCAAACAAAACCCACACAGGACATTTCTGGAAGGCATGTGGACTGACAAGCAACAGGTTCGCTGCTCCCTGGAGCCCTGCTGGATAACTGACAATTGCCTTGGCATGTAACCAGTTGCCAAGTCCTGCTTTGGCAGGAACTGGGCAGAGAGATAGCATTTTGAAAGCTGCCTCCGTTGCAGCATCGGGAAATGGTGGGCACAACTGGAATAGTCACGGCATTTTCAGGACAACAGCTGTCCGCCATAGTGCGGCTGCTACCCGGCCTGGGAAGCTGCAAGCACGGTTTACCCGAGTTTGAAAGGCATCTAATGTGGAGGGCTTTTATAGTCCTTAGCTAAAGGTGTTGGTATTGCCCATCGCATCTTTCCTTGTTATTGTCTGTGCTCATTTTCATACAAACATCTGATTAGAATGCTTCTAGAGGCTTAGAGATGCCTTCCTGCTTGAAAGAAAAAAAAAAAAAAAAAAATGTCTGTAGAGCTGGGAGTTTTGTCTACCGACTTTGGATTCCTGGGTGGAACCATGACCTGTCTCTTTTATAGGTTGTTCCCCAGCCTCCCTGAAGCAGGCTTCTCCTCACTACCCTCTCATCAGGAAGCCGCCACCAAGCTAAAGCTTCCCGCTCTTCCTCCAGGATGCAGCCTCGCGCCATCCACACGATCAGGAAGTGAAGCTCCAGCCCTGTTGGAAGAGAAGATATCAAAGATGGAGAAGAGAAAAAAATTGATCAATGGTTCATTCCCAAAGATGCTTAGATGTTTCCCTTTCTTCTAGAACCTTCACATTTGGCCCTCCAGAAACTTAACTTTAGACTTGCCAGTAGTGACAACAACTGGGCTGGGGGTGGGGGGATAGCTCAGCTGGTAGAGTGCTCACCTTGAGATCATGACAACCATAGTTGGATCCCCAGAACCCATGTGAAAATACTAGGCAGGGTGGCACAGACCTGTAATGCCATCACAGGTGGATCCCTGGGGCTCACTGGCCAGCTCGTCTAATCAAACTGGTGGTCTCCAGACCAATGAGAGATCCTGTCTCCAAAAGAGGGGGACAGTGTTCCCAAAAGTGACACTCAAGGCTGGCCTTTGGTCTCTATAGCGCACACACACACACACACACACACACACACACACACACACACACACACAAGAATGACAACTGTATCGGCTTCTGTTTCTTACATACTTACTTACTATACATAACCAAGCCCTTGACTTCATTTTTCATCTGTCCTTGAAATGACTTTACCTAGGAAAATTGTCACTCCCATCTTAGAAGCAGCAAGACTGAGTTTAAAATCTTCAAATCTAACACGGTTGGCTGCAAAATCGCTGAGCTTTTTTATTATTATGTGCATGCATGTGTGAGCAAGTTGTGTGTGTGCACATGCACGTGTGAGTGTGTCAGGATCTCTGCCACTGCAAATGAATGCCTGACCAGCTTTACTTGAGTGGCTGGGCAATTAAACCTGGACCAGCAGGCTTTGCTAGCAAGTGCCTTCAACCACTGAGCCATCTCCCCCAGTCCCCCCAAATCTCTGACACTATCTATTAGACCTCTGACTTTGAGGACATGCAGCCAGGGAGACTCCAAAACAGGGGCGGGGGAGACTGACATGCGGCTACATGCTGGCTCACAAGCATCTCCCACTGCAGTTGACTGATCACTGGCTAGATCAACCTAGTGCAATATTTCCTTTGATGTAGCAATATACCTTAAATATTTTAAAAATTGAAAATAAATCAGCCAAGCGCCTAGAATTCCAGGATCTGGGAAGCTAAGGCTGCTGTGAGTTGGGGGCCAGCCTAAGCTACACAGTGAGTTCTAGGTCACACACTTCTCTCCACTATGGTCAAATACCTGACAAAAACAAATTAAGGAAGGAGGGGATTATTTTGGCTCGCCATTTGAAGATACAGTCAGTCCGTTGTGGCAAGGAAGGCATGGGGGCACAACTCGCTGCCACTACTCACATTGTGTCTGACGTCAGGATGCACAGTGTGATGAATGCTCAACCGGCTTTCTCCTGTTTAATCACTCAGTCCATGGGACGGTGCCACCCACATGTAGCATGGGTCTTTCTACATCAGTTAACCTAATTTAGAAAATCTTTCCTAGATCGGCCCAGTGGTTTGTTTCCATGGTGATTCTAAATCCTGTCAAGTTGACAGCCAAGATTACGGACCCTGTCCCTGTCTCAGAAAAAAAAAAAATCAACTATTTCACCAAGGAGCACACCACTCATAATTGGGAGCCAACAAATATGGACATAAAGATTAAAAAAAAAAAAGACTACAGCAAGATGAACGTGTGAGGGGCTTTCTGGACCTTCCTCTTCCTCCTCCAGTCCTGGCCTAATTCTACATTATCAACCGACTTGAGCCTCCCACCTGGGGCACATCCTGGTCCGTGTGCAAATGACGGGACGGAAAGATCCCAGTTTGGGATGCTGACAGAGCTGGTCTTGAGCGCAAGCCAGATCCTTCTGTCAGACGTGTTGGCTAATTACCCACATTTTCAAAGTACCACGAGATCATCAACTGCATTGCTGTCTCAAAGTATTTTGACTATGAAAATGACTGGCAATCCTAGAGGGCACGGTACAAAGTTCCCACTGTGAAATCCCTTGTTCTTGGCACCCTCCTCACCTTTGTTTTGTTTTGTTTTTGTTTTTGAGAGAGACACAGAGAGAGAGAGAGACAGAGAGAGAGGGAGAGGAAGACAGACAGAGAATGGGAGCACCAGCAGCCTCTCAGCCGCTGTGAATGAAATCCAGATGCATGCGCCTCCTTGTTGGAAAGTACAGTATTGCGCCTTTGTGTCACTGCATCTGGCTAAATGTGGGACCTGGAGATTGGAACCGGCATTCTTAGGCTTAGCAGGCAGGCACCTTAACCACTAAGCCATCTCTCCAGCCCTCACCCTTATTTTTAAAACAAGAGAAACTTCTGGTAAGAACAATGTCTGTAAGACATTCACCCTTGTCATTAAAAGTACCTTTTTGTTTTTCCTGCCATTGATTTTTATGTCACATTGTAGGTCACTTCTTGTGTCATTCATTTTGACATCTTCCAAACTGCAGGGATCATGCTCTATATTTTATCCCTAATGATTTTTTACCCAAAACTCTTCATTTTCCAAGGGAAATACTTTTGGTTTTACCAAAGAGTTAAATCAAAATGAGACTATGAAAATTTTTTAAAAACAACATTGGGGCTGGAGAGATGGCTTATAGCAGTTGAGGTGCTTGCCTGTGAAGCCTAAGGACCCATGTTATACTCTCCAGATCCCACGTTAGCCAGATGTACAAAGGTGAGGCAGGCACAAGGTCGCACATGCCAAATAGGTAGTACAAGCATCTAGAGTTCAATTAAAGTGGCTGAGGCTCTGGCATGCCAATTCATTCTCTCTCTCTCTCTCTCTCTCTCTCTCTCTCTCTCTTTTCTAAAATAAAAAAATTTAAAAAAAACATTGGGGGGCTGGAGAGATGGCTTAGCAGTTAAAGTGCCTGCCTGCTAAGACTAAGAACCGGGTTCCAATCTCCAGCGGTTCCAATCTCCAGGTCCCACGTTTAGCCAGATGCAAATTGATGCAAGGGCGCAATGCCACACTTGCCCACAAGGGGGCGCACACATCTGGATTTCATTCACAGTAGCTGAGAGACTGCTGGCACGCCCATTCTCTATCTGTCTCCCTCTCCCTCTCTCTCTCTCTCTGTCTGTCTCTCTCTGTCTCTCTCTCCCAATATTAAAAAAATTAAAAGAAAAAACATTAGGTTAAATCTGGGGAGGGGATCTGTCTTCAAACATACCACTTGCATTGATTTAAAGAAATTCATTTTTCATCCATTTTTCTCTAAGTGTTTCTGTTCCCATTTATTTTTCTCATTAAAAAGAAACTCTCAGGACCAGGGAGATGGCTCAGTGGATAAAGTGCTTGCTGCGGAAGGATGAGGACCAGAGTTTGGGATTCTCAGATCCCGTATAAAAGCCAGACTCCGGGGTAAGTGGTTAGAACCCTAGTTCACCCATGTTAGTTAATAAGGTAGGCAAAGGAAGGTGAATCTGCTGGGAGCTCATTAAAGAGAAATGCTTGATTTTCAGTCAATTTGATGTGATTCGAGGCACTGAAGACATCTAGAGTGTTAGCAAAGACATCCTGTGACCACAAGAAATACAAATATGCATTTAAAAAAAAACACAGGCTTTGGACCAATCACCTATATACCAGTATGTACTTGTATAATATGCACATACATGTTTGCATGCATGCATTCTTTTTGAACTTTAGAGACATGACGTATTTCGACCTACCAACATTATGAGGGCTCACCCCGCTGCAGGTAGCTCTTGTCATTCTCACTGCAGTGTAACACTTCATTGTGTGAAGACACCACATCCTGTTTGTCTGTTCATGGCTACTGGATTATTGTGCTTCAGATATTTCATCTTACACATACAGGAAAAGGTAAGAAGAAAAAAATCTCATCTCACAGAATTCCTGTGATTTATATGAAATGGTAAGTCCAGGACTTGGTACTGACAATTAAAACCTAGGATAACTCTTCTTTTGACTCTAGAAGGAGACAGAAATAAATCTAATGGCCAGTGGTGATTGCAACTCCAACACCGATATGCAGAACAAGTTTCCCTTTTGACTTTCCCCCTCTGCTGTTGCCTAATGTTGGTGGTTCTCAAATAGGTTGTTTTCACATGTGCAGGGGATGTCTGGCAGTGTCTAGCGGGTAGAGACTGGGAATGCTGCTTAGCAATCGACAATGCACAGGACAGCCCCACAACAAGAGACTGTCCCACCCAAAATGTCAATAGTGTCCAGGTGAAGACGACCTGTTTTATCTGCTTCTATGCTGGTGATGAACAAGCTACCCTTTAAGGACAAGAGACCGTCCTTCCTTCTGTGTGCCCAGTGAAGGAGGAGACTGCTTTGAGGAGGCTCTGCACTTGGAGATCGCAGCAGGATGTGTACGGTGTCTACACAAGTGTCTGTGGGCCCCGGGAGAACGCAAAGAAAATCACCCCACCAGAGATCCACGTTAGTCTTCCTTATTGTGAAATGACTGCCATTTGTTGTTTCGATCCCATTTTGACCTCAAAGGTATCTTCTTCTAGTATCTCTGAATCCAGGCTACTGAGGTCCCCGTGCCAAGGGACTTGCCAAAACCCAGTGTTCCTGTCCTACGTACAGCCCTCGATGCCTTCACTTAAGCCCTGTGCCAAACCCAAACACTTCTGTCTAGCTCACAAGGCCCGCCACAGACAGATCCAACCTCGGGGCTCACCTCTTCCTCTGAGGAGTCCTCCCAAAACATCACCTCATGAGTAGTTTGCTCCCAGCCCCATTCATTCACCCAAACATCTCCTAGAAAACCATCCTTCTGTTTGTACCTAGCGAATTCCTGCTTTGCTAAGGGATGGACGCAGGCCTTCTGCTTAGCATAAAGGAGTACGCTAACTTCCGCACTGCCTGCTTGTCACCCAGCAGCGAGCTCCTTGAGCCTGGGAACTGAGACTGTTCTCTTCTCATCCTCAGAACCCAACAGTCTCTGTCACCTACCTAACAGCTATCCTATGATATGGAGTGAATGGACAGCCATCCAAATAATTGGAAAATGGATAGATTAGATGGAAGGGAGGGAAGGACAGAGACGGAGCAAACATGGAAAGAAAGAAGAAAGGAAGGAAGGAGGAAGGAAGGAAGAGAGGGAGGGAAACACTCATTGCTGGAAGAAAAGAAGGAAACATGGAATAAAAAGGTAAGTAAAGAAATAGAAGGAAGGACTGAAACATGGAATGAAAGAGGGAAGGAAATGAAAGAGAAAATATGGGAAAAGGAATGAAGGAAAGAAGGAAGAATTCTTGAAAGGAAGGAAACAAGGAAGGAAGGGAGGGAAGGAATGGAAGGAGGGAGGGGAGGAAACATAACATAAAAAGAAAAGGAAGGAAACATGGAATGGAAGATGGAATGAAAGAAACATGGAAGGAAGAAATGAAGGAAAGAAACTTGGAATGAAAAAGAGAAAGAAGGAAGGAAATATGGATGAAGGAAGAGCACATGGAATAAAAGAGGGAAGGAAAGAAAGAAGGAAGGAAAGAAACATGTAAAGAGGGAAGGAGGGAAAGAACCATGTCAGGGAAGAAGGAAGAAAAGAAATGCTGAAGAAAGGAGACATGGAAGAAGGAAGGAAGGAAGGAAGGAAGGAAGGAAGGAAGGAAAAGGGAAGGAAGGAAGGAAGGAAGGAAGGAGGAAGGGAGGGAGGGAAAGAAGGAAGGAAGGAAAGAAGGAAGGAAGGAAAGAGGAAGGGAGGGGGAGGAAGGAAGGAAGGAAGGAAGGAAGGAAGGAAGGAAGGAAGGAAGGGAGGGAGGGGAGGGACGGAAAGAAGCATGGAAAGGAAGAAGGAAACATGGAGCATGGAGGGAAACATGGAAGAAGGAGGAAGGATCCGTGAAAGGAAGAATGGGAGAAGGATGGCGATGCTTTCCAAGATGAAGTGAGTCTCTGGTGAGACTGTCACATTAACAGAAGAGCAAGGTCAGCACGTCCCTTCAGCTTAGCCACTTTTATTGGATGGTTAAATGCATCCCATAGAAGAAGTCCCCAAGGACCACAATGCATGAGGATAGAAAACATGTCATGTCAAGAGAGAGCTACGATGTGGCCGAACAGCTCTTCTCAACCTAACGGCAGCAGAAGACAGGAAGCCAGGACGCGTCCCTCTTGGTACCAGGAACCTTCACGTGGACCGTTAGGAGACCGGCACCTCTGATGTTTTGAAGCAGAAGCAGGTGGTGAGAGGCAGTGCAGAAAGAACGAGATTCTAGCTACGTTTTCATGGGCTTTGCAGAGGGCTGTCCAGGTTCTCTTAGTTTATGGCTTGCTTGGAAGGACGCAGTGGGCTGAGTCCAGGTCAGCGGTCTGCAGGCTTGTTGGCAGCAGGCTGCGGAGCAGCAGCCTCACGGGTGGTCGGGCTGGTGGATTTGACCTCTTCAGAGGGTTGGCAGGGATTCTCATCTGAGACCTCGGGCTTGCAGGGGGTTGAGTCGGCACAATCCGGTTGGCTGGAAGTGGACTTTTTGCAGTCGTTCTTACAGGGGTCGGAATCGGTGCAAGGCTGGCGGGAGCAGACAGGACGGTAGGAGTAGGAAGTGAGGCAGGTGGGGCGGCGCAGGATGGAGTAACATGAGCGGTAGCAGGCAGGACGGTAAGAGATGGATGTCATGTAGGGCTGCCTATAGGTGACGGATCCAGAGCAGATGGGGCGGAAAATTGGGCGGTAAGAAACAGGACTGCAAGGCTGCTTACAGGAACTGGGTATATAGAAAGTCCGAGGAGGGCAACTTGGCTGGCAGATGGCAGAAGCAGAGGAACCTGGACGGCAGCAGAGAGGCTGGCAAGAGGTAGATGGACAGGACACAGGCTCACAGCAGACAGAACTGCAGCGCTTGACAACATAGCAGGAAGGTTGGCATGGGCCGGACACACAGACAGAAGGTAGGCAAGGGCTGGGCTCAGAGCAGACAGGTTGGCAGATACTGGGAACACAGCATGAAGAATCTTGGCAAGTGCTGGAGACACATGATGGCTCACAGGGGCTCTGAACACAGCAGACAGGGCGGAGACAAACGGGCTCACAGACCAGAGCCATGCAGGTGGCTGGTTGGCAAGCACTGGACTCTTCTGAGCAAGGTGGCTCACAGGCACCAGAGTCACAACACACTGGCTGGCAGCTGCTGGATGTAGAGCAGACAGATGGGCAACAGCGAGGCGTAGGGCACACTGGCTGACAGCAAGCAGGCTCGCAGACCACAGGCTCACAGACCGCAGGCTCACAGACCATAGTTTGGCAGGAGACAGGCATAGTGCAGATGGTTGAACAGCAGCTTGGTTCACAGATGACTGGTTGGCAGGATACGGGCAAACAGATCACTGGCTGGCAAGGAGTGGCCTCGCAGCACACAGGCTGGGCACAACTGCTGCCAGAGCAGGAAGGCTCACAAATGGTGGCCTCACAGCACACAGGCTGGGCACAACTGCTGCCAGAGCAGGAAGGCTCACAAATGGTGGCCTCACAGCACACGGGTTGGCAGCAGCTGCTCCCAGAACAAGCAGGCTGACAAATAGCCTCGCAGCTCATGGGTTGGCAGCAGCTGGTCACCAAACAAGAAGGCTGGCAGCATTGTGAACCACAGCCAGATGACCCACAGCTATCCTCACAAGTCACCAGCTGCCACGTCTGGCTCCGACAGGAACTGGGCAGGCAGATGGGCCCTCCACAGCTCACCTCGCTGGAGCAGAGGGAGACGGCTGGCAGGGAGGGGCATTTTCTAGAACAGCAGCTGCCAGACATGGTGGAGATGCCTCTGCGTCTCTGTAGCACTAGGAGGTAAGCTGCCTGACTGTGATATCTCTCCCAGCTCCTCTCTTTTATACCCCACCAGTGGCACATGCTGTTTGAGGATCCTGCATCTTTTCCTCATCATTGTTTGGGCCAGTTTGTAAAGGAACACCTTATTAGGGCCTACACATGTTGATCTAGTCGTTGTTTGTCTGCCCATAAAGAGGAGGTTTATTTATTCTATTGCTAAATTTGGAATTCTCGAAGCTACAGGTAGTCTTAGAATAAGCGTCCTCACCTCCCAGCATCATGAAGAAGGACAGGATGAAGCTCTTCCTTTTTTGTTTAACTTTATTTTATTTTCATTGTTGGTGGCGGGGGGGAGAAAGGAAGATAGAGAGAATGGGCACGCCAGGGCCTTCAGCCACTGAAAATGAACTCCAGATGCATGTGCCACCTTGTGCATCTGGCTTAACGTGGGTCCTGGGGAATCAAACTTGGGTCCTTTGATTTTTCAGACAAATGCCTTAACCACTAAGCCATCCCTCCAGCCCAAACTCCTCCTTTTATCAACCTTCTACTCTTCTGTTCTAAGCCCTGGGCTGAGCACAAAGGATATGGACATGGGTAGGATCACCTTCTCTCAGTGGGAGGGGGAGGGAGCGTGGAACAGACTCACTAGGGTGATAAGCTCTGCACTGGGAGGAGTAGAGAGAAGCGATGAGGAACTCAGTCCAGGAGGGGACCTCTAGAGTGAATTTTCAAGGCTTGCACGTTACAGGAACAATCTTATGTAAAAGTTTCAGCAGTGCCATGAAGCACAAAGCATTCTCCCCTATTACTACAGATGGAGAATGTGGGGGTGGAGAGTCAAAAAATGTTGTCACTTGCCAAAGATTGCTCACATCCTGCCCCTCCTCCCCACATAGAGCTCAGCACACTGAACTTTCTTAGAAGATGTCATTAAGGTCGTACATTACAGACTCAGCCCATCATGCTGCCTTCCATCCTATCCCGTGAGCTACCATGTTCTGGAACATTTGTTCTGTCCGCCCTTGGAAAGCCCTTGGCACAACCTCTGTTTCTCCTCTCTCTTTTTCTACCACCCATGTCTATCCCAGGCATGTCATAGATCTCCAGGGACATCCTTGTCTTTAGAGATTTTTCTAAGTTGAGAATTTTATATATATATATATATTTGAGAAAGACACAGAGAGAGGGGAAGAGGCAGAGAATGGGCGCACCAGGGCCTCTCAGCTGCCGTGAATGAATTCCAGACGCATGCGCCCCCTTGTGCGCATGTGCGACATTGCATGCTTGTGTCACTTTTGCATCTGGCTAAACGTGGGACTGGAGATTTGAACAAGCATTGTTAGGCTTCGCAGGAAGGCACCTTAACCGCTAAGCCATCTCTCCAGCCCTAAGTTGAGAATTTTAATGCATGAACACACTGAAATTTTATGATCATCCCCTCCCTCATGAGTCCTCCCTCCCTCACCCCATCCCACCAAACCCCCTCCTCTTTCTATGTAGTCTGTCTTCTATTTTGATGTCTCAATTCATGTTCCCCTGCTCCTTCACCTATGTCAACATGTTAACAGGCTCAATGGTGTGCAAGCCTTATGGAGGTAGTGACCTCCACTTTGAGGTCATGACTTCACCCATCCCTTCATATCCTATGTATGTATGTCCTATGTATGGTGTCCCAAGGTACTCCTCCCTGCCCTCTGGCTCCTACATTCTTCCAGCCCCCTCTTTGTGCAGTGTTTCCTAAGCCTTGGAGGATGTGATAGAGGTATCGCATGTAGCACTGAACTCTCAAGAGCCTCTTGTTTTCAGCACTTTGATGAGTATTGTGACTCCCTAGTATCCATGGCCCAATCAAAAAGCAAAAGGACTAAACAGGTGCAATAGTGGCATGTCTACTCTTGGGGTAACCAACTGCTCCATAATTGGACTGAAGGCCCTCTCTACCTGGTACTGAAAAACCTAAACAAAAGTCTATGGTAGGTGAGGTCATGAGCCTTAGGGGCATAAAGCCTGCTCTTGTCTGGCTAAATGTATATATTATTCCCACCAAGCTGCCCTGGGGGCACTACACTTAATGTTCATGTTCACATATTAACGCTACTCTCACTTCTGGTTAGAGAAGCTTCTTTTTTCAGATGGCAATGACCACTGGGATGACCCAAAAGTCAACATAGTGCTGAGAAGAAGGGATGGAGGAGTGCACAGCACTGAAACACCTCTGTCACACCCTCCAAGGCTCAGGGACCATTGCGGAGGAGGGGGTGGATAGAATGGAAGAGCCAAAGGAAGGGTACAACTCCTTACAATGCAACTGCCCAGACAGAAATTGGCCTCGATATCCATGACCTTGCTGTGTCTAGCAATACCTTTGCAAGACCTTCATAATAGAAGTAAAAGATGATGACATTAAATTAAAAGAGAGACTAATGGAGAGAGGGAGGGGATATGATGGAGATTGGAGTTCTAAAGGGGAATGGGGGGAGGGAAGGGAAATACCATGCACTTTTTGTATGTAAGTATAGAAGTTGTCAATAAAAAAAATTAATTTTTAAAAAAGTGGAAAAAAAAGTGGGCAATGGAACTAAATAGAGTGTTCTCAAGAAAGAACTACAGGGGGCCAATAAATATTTTTTTAAATGCTTGACATCTTTAGCCATAAGGAAAATGCAAGTTAAAACTACTTTGAGATTCCATCTCACTCCATCAGAATGCCTCTAGGGATTTTGACATATCTTTTATTATTATTTATTTATTTGAAAGAGAGACAAAGAGAATATGGGCACACCAGGGCCTCCAGCCACTACAAACGAACACCAGACGCACACACCACCTTGTACATCTAGCATATGTGGGCTCTGGGGAAGCGAACTTGGGTCCTTTGGCTTTGCAGGCAAATGTCTTGACCACTAAACCATCTCTCCAGCCCGATTTTGACATATCTAAAAGGGAAATGCCTCTAAGACTTAATAGGTAAAAAGGAAGGGCAAGAGGTGATAGGGTGGCACTCCAGGTTTGTCTCTCGGATGCTATGAACAAAACTCATCGTTGCTACTACTTGAGTCAGGGATGAGGTGAGACATGAACTCCAGGTTTCAACCACCAAGGTTTGGCCTTGCACAGTGAAGGTCTAACCTTGCCTCCACCACGTGGTTTTGTAATCAGTGCAACAAGCACTTGGAAATCTGGGTCTCTGTGCCTCCTCCATTCATCCTTCCCCTCATGCATCAGTGAATGCAGTCGTTCACTGGTTTCTTTGGCTCATCTGTTCAACTCAGCCAACACTTGGGTCTATGGAAGGGATACCAAAAGAAAGCTTCGATTTCAGCCACACGGCACACGTGTAGAGGCGTGCTTTATGTCCTCATAAGCAAGTACTATACATGCTTACAAGTACTAAATAAAGAAATGTGCAGCACTTTTGGGGCACCAGAAGAAATATTAGAAATATGGTTTTTAGGAAGATAGGAGAACCTTCTAGTTTTAATTTATATTTATTAATTTATTCATTTTGGAAGCAGAGAGAAAGAATAGGTGCTCTAGGGTCTTCTGCCACTGTAAATAAATTCCAGTCATATGCATCAATCTGTGTATATGGCTTTATGTGGGTCCTGGAGAATCACTCAGGTTGTTAGGCTTTGCAGGCATGTACTTTAACCACTGAACCATCTCCCCTGCCCCAGGAGAGCCTTCATAAGTAAGTTGAACCCTCAAGAGGGAAGGATGGAAAAGCAGATCAGTCAAGGTTACACTCAGGGAGCAGGACACAGTTTGACACTGCCATGATGAAAAGTGCAGGAGGTAGGGACTGTGATAGGACTATGAGTTCCTGGGTCCCCAGTCATGAAAGGCCTGTGAACACGGAGGAAGAAATTGGACTTTATAATAGAACCTGGTGGGCTTACACTGGATTTGGTCTTTGGAAAGGTCTCTATGGCCATGGAGATGGGAGGAAGAGGACAAGTCTGAAGTCAAGGAGACCATCAAGGAACTGGAGCTTTCCTTCTTGTTTGGGAAGAAGGCGGCGTGTTCAAGTTAGGGTCTTACTCTATCCCAGGCTGACCTTGAACTCACAGAGCTCCTCCTACCTCTGCCTCCCAAGTGCTGCCACCACGCCCAGCAGAGAAAAACTGGATCTTTCTTGAGACAACTTGAACCTGACAGCACTTTGGGCTACAGCCATGTGAGAGGTTTCAAAGAGGCAGAATCTGCAAATGTCTGTGGTTGGAAAGCGGAAGATTAGAAACAGGAGTCACCATCACCATTGTTTGAGACGCACCTCTCCAATGAAGAGGAAAGGGGACTTTGGGCAGCACTTTGGTGTGTGTGGGGGGGGTTAAAGTAGAGCTGTCCATCTCCCCGCCATTCCTAGTCCCTCTCCTCTCCATCAGCTGCTCTTCCTCGGCTAAGCCAGTGATGGACTTACGGCTGGAGATGGCCCTCCACTCTTAATAAACCCCTCACGAGCTCTCAGATGAGAACTGTCATGGCCTTGCCCACGATGCCGTGGTGTTCCATCTTCAAAGAATCCTGACAAATGATCAAAGAAACAGCAGCTTTTCTAAGCTTGTAGGCCCTTCCTACTTGACTCTTCTTTAAAGCACTTCTGATCCCTTGACATCATACAGGCACCATAAGGTCAAGGAGGATGTCCACTCAGCACCCAGGGAAAGGTGTGATCTGTAGGAGATGCACAATTAATACTTATTGAGTGGATAAATGAGAACCTACGTGGCTCACGAAAACCCTGGTTGATAATTCCAAGAAATCACTACCTCCACTCGTGCATCTGGGTGGCGTGTCCACGGGCAATGAATAATCAGCAATTGTGATTCATAAGACTCAGTGCACAGCGACTGGCCTCTGGGCAGGTTTGTCCCATTGGGATGCTCCTTCTGTAACTCTGCCTTTGTCCTGGGTATTAAAGTTACTTCCTCGAAGGCCAGTTCTAGACAGACCAAAACAAAAATAACTTAAACAATAGATTTGACACTGAGTCAGGACAGAGTCATACCTCATATTCTAGGGCTAAGGAGATGGTTGAGCAACTAAAGGCGCTTGCTTGCAAAGCCTGATGACCTGGGTTTGATTCCCCAGTACCCACATAAAGCCAGATGCACAGAATGGTACTGTCTAGAGTTCTTTGCAATGATAAGCCCTGGCATACATATTCATTCTCTCTCTCTCTCTCTCTCTCCAATTTACATATATATGTACAGATCAAATAGATATATATATATATTTTAAATCTCATATTAGCTCTGAAATCAAGACATACAAATACCAATGGACTTTTTTTAGATAAGACAATCACTCACAAGTAAACATTTAGAATAGCTCAAAATAAAAATACTGATAACATCAAGTGTTCTCAAGACTATGAAGTAACTGTAGCTCTCAGACGTTACTAGGTGGAATATAAAATGACAGAAGTACTTTGCAAAGCAATTTAATAGTTTCTTACGTACTTGAGCATTCATTCACCATTTTCCTAGCCCTCCACCTCTGAAGTATTTATACAAAATAAGTGAAAACACATGTTTAGACTAAGACGTGCCCACAATGGCCAAAAACTGTAAAAACAAATCAAGTGTATATCAATAAACGACTGCATGTTAATGGAGTATATCCATACAATAGAACACTATTCTATAAAAACAAATTCACTCTTTTAATCTCAGCACTCAGGAGGCTGAGGTAGTAGGATCACTGTGAGCTTGAGTCCAACCTGAACTGCAGAGTGAGTTCAAAGTCAGCCTGTCTATGTGTGGTGGTGCATACCTTTAATCCCAGCCCTTGGGAGGCAGAGGTAGGAGGATCACCATGAGATCAAGGCCAGCCTGAGACTACATAATCAATTCCAGGGCTAGAACAAGACCCAATCTCAAAAGAGAAAGAAAGAAAGAAAGAAAGAAAGAAAGAAAGAAAGAAAGAAAGAAAGAAAGAAAGAAAGAAAGAAAGAAAGGAAAAGAAAAGAAAAGAAAAGAAAAGAAAGAAAGTAAGTCAGCCAGCTTGGGCTAGTCTTCAAAAAAACATAAAAGGAAAACTTGCAGATGCTGAAAACAATGCAAATGAATGCTTCAAATGTTACACTAAGCAAAAAAAAAATTGCTTTAGCACCATATGATTTCTTTTTGTTAAAAAAAAAAAAAAAAAAAGGCCTAGAAATGGAAAGCTATCTGAGGACATAGAGAGCAGATTTATAGCTGGGGAGAAGGATTACTTCAAGAAGGACCTAGGGCATTTGAGAGGTAATGGAAAGTTCCACTCACTAAGTGCAATGGTGATAACATAAGTATAATATATATATAATGCAATTGTCAGATCTCATTAGTTCATATACCCAAAAATGGCAGTATTTAAATATGTGTGAATTAGATCTCAAAAGAGTTGACTTATAAATCAAATGAAACAGAAAACCTTTACAAGACAGAAAAAAGTAGGGAGGTAGGAAGATGGCTCAGCAGTTAAAGGCCCTTGCTTGCAAGCCTGATGGCTTGGGTCCAATTCCCCAGTACCCATGTAAAGCCAGACCCACAAAGGAATGCACACATCTACCATTTGCTCGCAGGGGCAAGAGGTCCTGGCACACCCATATACACACAAATAGGTGTTAATTAAAGTAGAAGGAACAGCATACCTGGTTGAGTGTAAATACACTTTCAAATGAGTCTGGAGAGGTATATGTTAGTAAGAAGCATAGAGCACGCCAGAGGCTGGTACTGCTCCTTTAAAATTTCCATATTTTTAAATACTTTTTGGAATTATGGCTCTAGTTATAATTTTGAAAAGGGGGAATATTTTGGTCTTCAGGAAGCCAGTAGCACACAGTTCAGCACAGGCTCTGGCTCGATAGAGGTGACTACCAGGGAGACCCAAAACTCAGCAAAATGGCAAGATGAGGAAAAAGCCCAGGGCTTAACACTGGACTCGTCATCTCTGTCACACCCGCCGGGGCTCAGGGAACACTGTAGAGGAAGTGGCAGAATGAACATGAGCGCTGCTCTCACTGCCAGCCAGAGAACCACCTCTACGGAGACGGCGCTAGACAGTGAAGAGCCTCAAAACTCATGAGAGCAGAAAACAAGAGGCTGCCGAGAGCTCAGCACTAAAGGAAATTTCTATCACGTTCTCTAAGGCCCAGGAAGCATTGAAGAAGAGGGGACACAAAGAAAGAGCCACAGGGTGTGTAACCTTTCTTCGGGGTGCTGTCCTTCCAACATGTACTGACTGGTGCATTCATGACCCCACAGTGGTTACCGGTACCCCCACAAGACCAGCACGGTTCTGAACCCATCAACATTTTGAATAAAGGACTGAGGAAGACGAAAGGAGTGAGGTAACAAAACAGAGGAAAAAAATACCTTGAAAGAGGAGAATCTTCAGGGGATGGGGGGCAGGGAAGAGGGGACCAAAGAGGATAATGGGATGGGAACACAATCAAATTAATGTATGTTCATATATTAAAGTCCCCAATAAAAAGGCTTCTTTTTTTTTTTTTTTTTTTTTTTTTTTTTTTTTTTTTTTTTTGCTGTCTGTTTGCTTTGTAGAAGTAAAAATAATGTTCTCTCCAAGTCAGAGCAGAATTCTCTCAGGTGAAGAACAGTGTTTGTTTTATTTATTCCACAGGTAACTTAGGATCACTTTCAACAGGAGGTTGAGTCAGCTAGCTATCTTTTGCATGTTGACCTCTCAGCTGGGATCTCATAGTCCTGAGTCAGACCTCCTGCCCAGTAGAAATGCCCTTTCCTTCTCTCCTATCGCCAACAAAAGAGCTGCAGCTGGCTCCAGTCCAAGAAAATCCCACCCAGAAAAGGAAGCCAAGGCCAAAGCAGGAGGTTCAAGAAAACTCTGGACCACCCAAAACATCCATAGAGCCTGTGCCTTCACACATCCCAACTACAGGAATCTTGACATTAAGAACCACGTTCTGGTGGGCCTGGTGGACCAGGCCTGTAATCCTAGCTACTCAGGAAGCTGAGGCAAGAGAATCACAAGTTCAAAGGCCAGCTTGGGTTACAGAGCGAGTTCAAAGACCCTCTCTCAAAAGAAAAAATAAAAATATTAAAAGAGGGTTGAGGATGTAGCTCAGTGGCAGGAGGTTTGCCTAGCATGTTTTGTGAGGCCAAAGGTTCAATTCCAAGTACCATAAAAAATAAAATCAAATAATGGAATTTTTAAAAAGAGAGCGTTTTACCAACACTTCCTCCCCTGGCTTTGCCACAAGGATCAAACCACACTGGAACTCTTCCTGTGGAGCTGTCCTGGGGGAGCAAGCGGTGAAAAAAGTAGCCACACCTGTTGATCAACATTAAATTTGGCCAACATTCGCATTTACCTCCCAGCTTTTAAAACCAATCCTGGGCCATCCTAGGCCCTAGAGCTAAAAGATACGACAGCTAGGGACGAAGCCTCCCGGGTGAACCTGACGCCTCACCCCCACAGCCTTCTATGTGTGCGCATCTCCATCCTCCGCGCTGAGAATTACCTGCGGTTCTAAAACACAGATCCCAGGCCACACCCTTCGGGATCTCCGCAGGTGTCGGGAAGGGCTCCAGCATCTCCACTTTTGACTATCCCTCAGGTGAATCTGCTCCTCCCGGGTCCACAAACTGCACTGCAAAATCCCTAGTGTGGATGGCAGAACGAATCTTCCTAGCCTAGTCCCTGGCGTGGGCGTGGGGTGGGGGTTGGAAGGAGGGGGCCGGGAGTTAAAGGAAGAAACAAGAGGACTGATGAGGGTGTATGTCAGCATGCTGGAATTTATTAAGAGCTTAACAACAGTTTCAAAGGAACAGAAAGCTAGGGAGAAGAATCGATCAGTCCCAAAGACACTTGCAATAAGAGGATGCTACTTATAGTGGAAAGGCATTTATTTGACTTCGTGCCAAAAATAAAAAGTAATTTAAAAAAGTCATGGGGCTTCCCCCTTAGTACTTGGGAATCACTTCATAGGGATTTTAGTTTCTTTCTCTTCCTTTCTTTCTCTCTTTCTCCCTTTCTTTCTTTCTTTCTTCCTTTCTTTCTTTCTTTCTCTCTCTCTTTCTTTCTTTCTTTCTTCCTTTCTTTCTTTCTTTCTTTCTTTCTTTCTTTCTTTCTTTCTTTCTTTCTTTCCAGGAAATAGGTGGCTCTCCTTCTCTCGGGTGCCTTGAAACACGAGGGCAGGCAGGCGATGGAGAACAAGCTCTCCTCTCCAAACAAGAACCACTTTCTTGGAGCGGGTGGAAGTTTCTGGAGATGAGGTGGTGGTGGTGGTGGAGGGTGGGGGGATGGTGTCTCCAGCGGGAGCAGGTGGAGGCTTGTCCCCTGACACCGCCTCGCTTGTGCTGGGCTGGCAAAGGTCTTCATTTGGTCTCGCACACAGGCGTGGGCTGACAGCACACGGGCCCGCAGCATCCCGTGCTGCCGCCGCAGCATCCCGAGCCTCCGCAGCAGCTGGAACCGCAGCAGCCGCCGCCGCAGCCCCCGCAGCCGCCGCCGCAGCCCCCGCAGCCTCCGCCACCGCAGCCGCAGCAGCCGCCGCCGCCGCAGCCCCCGCAGCCGCCGCCGCCGCAACCGCAGCACGAGCCGCAGCACGAGCCGCAGCAGCCGCAGCACGAGCCCTGGCAGCAGCACTCCTCGCAGCAGTCTTGTTCCTGGGAGCAGCAGTTGAGGCAGTCCCCCGGGCAGCACCCCATGGTCCCTAGCCGGTCAGGTCCTAGGTCAGTCACGCCGGCCCCGAGGGTTCCCCTTAAGTTGTGGCCGTGGCCAGCGGTGACAGCAGCTTTTATATCCCCCTCACTCAGGGCAGAGGAAGGGGGCGTTGGCACACGAGACAGGATGTTTGGCTTTGTTATTATTTATGCCGGTTTCCATAAGAACGTCTCATTAGCTGGCTGTTTATTTTCCAGGCCTGAGTACCTCAACTCATAAAAAAAAAAAAATAAAATAAAAGTAAATAAAGCCCCACTCGTCTCAACTGCTATTTGTCCAGAGGGTTAAAATAATAATAATAAATGAACATCTGGGGAAAGACCTGTCATTAGCCAGGTTGGAGAGAGGAAGGGGAAGCTGGCCACAGACTCTGCTCTGGGCTCTGGAGGGACGGCTTGCCTTCCACAGCATCTCGGCTCGGGAGGCCTGTGAAGACAGCGCCACTTGGCAGGAGAGCCCATGGATGCTAGTCCTAGGAAACTTGAACAGTAAGAAAGGGCTATTTCTGATTGCCCTGGTCAGAGGCTGCAACAGAAGGCGTGATCATGGGCTGCAGGGATGGCTTAGCTGTTAAGGAAGGCGTTTGCCTGCAAAGCCAAAGGACCCTGGTTCGATTCCCCAGGACCCACGTAAGCCAGATGCACAAGGTGGCACATGCATCTGGAGTTCCTTTCCAGTGGCTGGAGGTCCTGGTGCACCCATTCTCTCTCATTCTCTCTCTCGATCTCCTCTCTCCCTCTTTCTCTGTCAAATAAATAAATATGAAAAATGAAAAAGGGTGTGATCATGAGTCTTTTCTCAGATAGAAATGGCATCCTCTGCACAGCCATGTGAGCAAGGCAAATATTTGTGTCTGTGTGAGGTATGCGGAGAGTGCGGCACAGTTTGTTTGGACTTGGCTGGTGAGCATCAATCACGGGTAATAACTGACTTGAGAAATGCAGACCGACTCACCATAAAACTGCAGAAGGTTGGGGAGCCGCATTCTCTCTGGGTTTCAGTGAACTGAACACTCAGACTTCTCTCTCTATGCACCGGAAGAGCTAAAATCAGCATCTGCTACCCATCAGCCCTGGGCCTTTCCTTGACAGAAGAAGTAGAAGAGGAGAGGAGAGCAAGAAGGAGGGAGGAAAAGATGGGGAGAGGAAAGAGGAAAGAAGGGGGGGATGAAGGAAGGGGGAAAAGGGAAGGAAGAAAAGAGGGAAGGAAAAAGGAGGGAGGAAGGGAGGGAGAAAGAAAGGGGAAAGGGAAGAAGGAAGGTAAGGAGGGAGGGGAGAAAGGAAGGAGGGAGGAAGTCACTGAACAGCAAAATACCCATTATCATCCCAGGGAATCAAATGCCTTTGGAAAGACATTAGAATTCACAGATTAAGGTCCATGTGTAACTTCTGAGATAGGTCAAAATTTCTGTCTCAGTTTGGAATTTGGTACCTAGCCATCCCCTGGGGGTGATAATGGCAGCCCTGGAGCCCTAGGGGCTTAGCCCTCTTGAGTACAATGCCCGAAGGGACAAAATTGTGAGCAGGAAGGTGGGTGGAGATGGGAACAGAGACTAAAGGACACAGGTCTTCTCTTTTAACTTCTCTTCCCTTTTTTTTTTTTTTGGTTTTTTTTCGAGGTAAGGTCTGACTGTAGCCCAGGCTGACCTGGAATTCACTATGTAGTCTCAGGGTGGCCTTGAACTCACGGCGATCCTCCTACCTCTGCCTCCCGAGTGCAGGGATTAAAGGCATGCACCATCATGCCCGGCTTCCCTTCCCTTTTAAGATGGCCTTGAAGGAGAGATTTGAAGAAAGCCTTGAAGGATTAAGGACAGGGCAGAGGCAGAGCGTGAAATGGACAACCTGCATATGATGTGAAACTGGGTACCCAGGAATGGGAGAAACCCCTGAAAGATCATGCTGTCCAATTTCTAAATGCTGTTTTAAATCAGAATTGCCCCCAGGTAGAAGCCTTTGAAAAAAAAACAGATATCCCAATCTGCATTCCAATCCTATGTTAAATCACAATATGCACTCATGAGAGCTTGGAGGGTTAGATGCTGAGAAGTTTCTAGGGCTTGGGAGAAGGCTCAGCAATTAAGAATGCTTGCTGCCCAAGCATGAGGGCCTGAGAGAGCCAGAGACCACCAGAGTTCAATTCCCCAGCACTCATGTGAACAGCTGGGCATGGCCTCACATGTCCTCAACCCCAGTCCCACAGGACGCAGAGAACCCCTGAGCCTGCTGGACTGACAAAACAACAGCAAAACAGCAGCTCCAGGTTGAGTGAGAGACTTTATCTCAAGCAAAAGAGGAAGACACACAACATTCTACTCTGGGCTCCACACATGCGCATGAGCCTCATGAATCTACAAACACATGTGCATACACTACACACACACCACGTCACACACCACTCCAGATACTACACCACACATACTCTATATACACACACATCAAAAAATAATGAATAGTAAAACTTTCTAAAGTAAGCTGGATTATCACATTGACTAGGAAACCCTGATATAATTTAATAGCACCATGGCTTCCACTGTCAAAGTACTCATATTTTTAAATTTTTTTAAATTTATTTAAGAGAGAGAAAGAAGGAGGGGGAAGAGGGAGAAAATAGGGGAGTCAGAGCCTCCAGCCACTGCAAACAAAATCCAGTCACATGCACCACCTTGTGCATCTGGCTTATGTGGATACTGGGGAATTGAACCTGGGTCCTTAGGCTTAGAAGACAAGTGCCTTAACTTCTAAGCCATCTCTCCAGCCCAAAGTACTCATATTTTTTAAATACTTTTATTTATTTATTTGAGACAGAGAGAGAGAGAGTGAGTGAGTGAGTATGGGTACACCAGGGCCTCTTGCCACTGTAAAGTGGCAAGTGACACATGTGTCACTTTGTGCATGTGGCTTTATGTGGGAACTGGGGAATTGAACCCAGACCATTAGTCTTTGCAAACAAGCACCTTTAACTGCTAAGCCACCCCTCCAGCCTCCAGTACTCATATTTTATGGAAGATGATATCAAGGTCCAGAAAGGACACATCAATGACAAATTTGATCCATTACCCAATGTTCTGGTCCCTGCTTCATTATTCTCTGTCACAATCCCATGTCCATAGTCAGGGGGCTGTGGGGGATGGAATATAGTAATATCCACAGTACACATATCCTTTTATCCACTTGTAAATTACTTTTATTTAGTTTATTTATTTGAGGGGGGCAGCTAGAGAATGGATGTTCCAGGGACTTCAGCCACTGCAAACAAATTCCAGACACATATGCCACCTTGTGCATCTGGCTTAAGTGGGTCCTGGGGAATGAAACCTGGGTCCTTTGGCTTCACAGGCAATGCTTTAACAGCTAAGCCATCTCTCCAGTCCTATCCACTTTTTAATATTGTGTGTGTGTGTGTGTGTGTGTGTGTGTGTGTGTGTCTGTGTGTATTCATGCCAAGGGTTCTTGCCACCACAAATGAACACCAGACACTTGCACCATATATTTTTTTTGGAGAGGAGTCTTGCTTTCATGGCTTGGGAATTAAATCCAGGCCCTCAGACTTTGCAAACAAGTGCTTTTAACCACAACTTCCCAACCCCTATCATATTTTTTAACACGTTCTCAGAGTGCTATGGTTTGAGTAAGGTTTCAGAGAGCTCCTCAAGTGTTCATTGCTGGGAGCTTGGTCCTCACGGTGGTAAGATGAGAGACTGTGGCACCTTTAAGAGGTGGAACCCCTAGGAAACCCTTAGGTCACTGGGGTTCTGCCCTCCCAAAGGTGTCTGGAGTGATTCTCTTCAGAGCTAGTTCTTCTAAAAGCCTGAGCCTGACCTGTCCGGTAATATCCCCATATCTCTCCTGCCCTCTTTTCTCTCTCTCTCTTTCTCTCTCTCTCCCACCCAAAGCCTTCACTTGAGCTGATCTGATGCTGCACCATGTCACTGAACCTGCGGACTGGGAGCTAAATGAATTTTTATTTATATACCTGCCCAGCCAGAGTAGCAACAGGAGGTACAAAGAAGGATTCAGTGAAGAGCCTTCCTCATCTCCCTGTCCCATCATTCCATGCTCTTGCCTCTCGCTCACCCCCTCTCTGCTTTCACAATCACTTGACCCCTCGGTGCCCCCAGTTTCCCTATCTGCAAACTGGAAATTAAGATACTAGTGATGCCAATCTCATAGAGTGTTTGCATACATATAAACACGGAGAACAATGGTTGGTCACGTATAGTTTGATATGCATTAGCTATTAGAAATATACACGAAAATGGATGTAGGTGTAGTTTGTGTTCGTCATGTAAGTAATAGCATAAAATACATACTGGTTCCCCACCATCACCACCAAAAAAAAAAAAAAAAAAAGGATTTTTTTTTTAATTCAACTAACTGCAAATAGGAAAACAAACGGGGAACCCCCCAGCCTAGAACAAGAAATGGCTACCACCCCCAGCAGAAAAGGTACCTGGTCTATACCACAGTCAACATGGAGTATAGTCCCCCCCCACACACACACACACTGCTGTACCATTCTAGAAGTGAGGCGCCACCTCCTCTGGGGCTGGGTCATGGATAGCCCAGGCCAGTACACCCAATAACTGCTTTCCCACAATGACTATCCTGGGGAAAGGAATGCAGGCAGAAGAGGAAGTGATGAGGATGAACTTTGACCCACGTAGCAGCAACAATGATAGGTGTCTTAAGAATGAAACATTGAACTAAAACAGCCCAAGCTTCCAGAGCACATAGAAGCGGGCGGATGGAGCCGAAACCTTGGAGAGTGGGAGGAGCCAGAAGGAGAAGGAAGGGCTAGATCGATTCCTTGCTTTGTGCCCCTTTGAAGAAAAGGGGAGCTGGGTCTACAGTGGAGTTGATAGATTTGGGCTAGTAATCCCTTAGGGGGCCAGGAACCTGGGCCCCTTCAGCCTCATCTGGATAAGCCGTGACCCTGCGCTTCAATCCCAGCAGGAGCTATTCAGCGCAGGTGAGAACAAGGTGGTCTGGGCCTCTATGAAGAAGGATAGGGGTTCAATCCCCTCCTGCCATCCTGCACCCCAAAGGCAACTGTCTGATCTGGTGCAGAGACTGAGAAAAGTAGAGAAGGAAGAAAAACAAAGAGCTGTTCATGGTGACAGAGACGCAGATTGACTGGGGGCGTTCACAATGTCAAGAACCCCTCCACTGGCCATACCCGCTGAGGTCCGTGGAGGGGGATGTCAGGATAAGAAGAGGCACAGGCCCTTCTCAAGGTCAATGAAACCTCGGTCCTTTAAAAAAAATTTTTGTTTATTATTTATTTGTTTATTTATTTGAGAGTGACAGAGAAAGGGGTAGAGAGAAAGAGAGAGAGAGAATGGGCACACTAGGGCCTCCAGCCACTGTAAACGAACTCCAGATGCATGTGCCCCCTTGTACATCTGGCTTACGTGGGCACTGGGGAATCAAACCTTGAACCAGGGTCCTTATGCTTCACAAGCAAGCGCTTAACAGCTAAGCCATCTCTCCAGCCCACCTCGGTCCTTTTAGAAAAACAGATCATGGAGGAGTACGGAAGAGCCCTCAAACCAAGAGCCCAGAAAGTAATGGACCTTAGGTCTGCCCAAGGGAATGGGAACTGCAGCTAAGCATGATGGGAGCCTCTGCCAGGAAGTAAGTGTGCATACAAGAGAGGACAGGAGGTCTGGGAACTGAGCCTAAGGGAAAACTCCTGGCCTCTGATGACAGACACCCTGGGGTTGAAGGCATTGAGTGAGTGGGGGCAGTAGGAAACCTAGGGGAAGGGGCAGGGCAAGGGAGACCAGCAAGCTGTCCAGGCACAAAGCTGCCCACATCCCCTTCCTCTTTCTTCTACTTTTGGAGTCTTGCCTGGGTATCCTTCCTGGAGTTGTGGTTTTCCTGGTGTCAGCAGTGTCCCTTTTGTTGAGCCCAGGGGTCTGTTGGTGTTGGCACCTCCAAGGGTTTCATATGACCCCTTCCAGCCCCTTGCTTCTTGCTGATGTCCTTCCCCTGCTAGGCAGCCAAGAGTGAGCTGAACCTGAAAGTCAAGTGCTCACCTTCTCTTTTCTACCCATCCAGTGCCCGTGGTGAGGCTCTGGATCCCCAGCCGTGACAAATGCTGTTGTGTCCTGAGAGCTTCACCAACATTAGAAAGAGCCTGGCTCTGTTGTCTGTCCAAAACCTACACCTGCTGATCTTCAGCTCGGATCCTCTCATCTCTTAGGATGTCTTCAGGATTATTCCCTCAGTACCTAAAGAAGTTCTTCATAGCATCATAGTATAATGGTAATCTATATTTCACTAATTCCCTGCTGAGAGACATTTACATTGCTTCTTCTATACCAGATATTTTTCCTATTATAACCAAGTTGAAGTAAATGACTGTGTAATTAATTCATTTACACATATCTTGACATCCCCCAGCCGTACACTCTTAGAAGAAAAAATGCTTGGTGAATGAGTACTCATGTCTGTAACTCTCATAGATGTTGCCCAATCAGCTCTCATAAAGGTTGGACCAATTGTGGTCTTGTCAGCAATTTATGCAGCTCTCTTCATTCTTTTTTTAAAATATATTTTATTTATTTTTTTGAGAGAAAGAGGCAGAGAGAGAGACAGAGAGAGAGAGCATAGGCACGCCAGGACCACAGCAAATGAACTCCAGATGCATGCACTCCCTTATGCATCTGGCTTACGTGGGGCCTGGAGAGTCGAACCGGGATCCTTTGACTTTGCAGGCAAATGCCTTAACCACTAATCCATCTCTCCAGCCCAACTCTTTCATTCTTTACCAACACAATGTGACATCAAGGCATGCGTCCTTGCCCATCTGATAAGAAAGATAGGACCTTGCAATAGTTTTAATTTGTATTTCTACTGTGTGTTCAAATGCTATCTGTGTTCCCTCTTGGGAATTAGCTTCGCCTCCATTGCCCATTTTTTAATTGGTTTTTAATTGGTTTTGGATTGTTGGGAATCACTTGCAGAGTAGAAAATAAAGCTTTCTCTTTAAGTTCTGTTTTTCTTTCCCCCAGGGTGCCATTTGCCTTTGACACTGTATTGAAATAATTATTTCCCTAGGTTGCCCTTTACAATATGTTTTTACCTTATAAGCCTTATACCTGCTTAACTGAATAATGTAAAAAGAAGAAAACATGGTTGGGAGATGGCTCAGTGGGTGAGAGGGCTTGCTGTGCAAGCATGAAGACCTGAATTTGATCCCAAGCACCCATGTAAAATGCCAGGCATGGCTACGCACACCTATCACCCCAGTGTTGAGCCAGGTGGGAACAGGAGGATTGCTATTGGCCAGCCAGTCTAACCAAATAAATGGTGACTCCAGGAGCAGTGAGAGACTTTGTAAGGCAGATGAGCTGCAGAGGACGACACTCAATGAGCTCTGTCCACGCACGTGTATGCATGCTGGTCTGTATATACCACACCGCTCCACACAGACCACACAACACACACACACACACACACACACACACACACACACCTTAGCTGGGCGTGATGGCACACACCTTTAATCCCAGCACTCAGGAGGCAGAGGTAGGAGGATTGTCATGAGTTTGAGGCCACCCTGAGACTACATAGTGAATTCCAGGTCAACCTGAGCTAGAGTGAGACCCTACTTCAAAAAAATAAAAAAAGACACCAAAAAATAAAAAAAAATTAAAAAGAAATGTCACCTATAATCTTAAAGAGATAAACATTATTAATATTCTAGTCTTCCTTTTAATGTTTTATTCTAAAGATTTGCTCATAAATATTGAAATGAATGGAAATAAATACACATATATATGCATATATAAACATATGTCAAGTACATGTTAAAAATATATAATTTCACTTTCCTCTAAAATTATTTAAACCTATTTCAAATCTTCCTTCCAGCTTATGCAGAAAGGAAAAGAGTCAATGTTGTGAAAACTTGGAAATCATTCAGAAATCATTCCCTCCTCCCCTCCCCTGTCTTTCATCTGGATATGGAGTGTGAGTGGGGAGAAGCCTGGATAGCATCATAATATTAAAAATGGGGTTAGGCTGGAGAGATAGATGGCTTAGCAGTTAAGGCACTTGACTGCAAAGCCTAAGGACCCCAGGTTCGATTCCCCAGTACCCATGTAAGCTAGATGCACAAGGTACTTCGTGTGTCTGGAGTTCATTTACAGAGGCTAGAGGCCCTGGTGCATCCATTCTCTGTCTCTCTCTGCCTCTCTCACTCTCTTTCTCTCTAATAAATAGATAAATAAAATATTTTTTATAAAAGTAGGGTCAGCAAGCTCACTGTTCACAGCTACTGAGATGTACATAGTCCCTTCTTAGTCTTTATTTTAGAGAGAGACACAAAGAGAAGGAGAGAGAGAATTGGCATTCCAGGGCCTCAGCCACTGAAATTGAACTCCAGATGCTTGCACCACCTAGTGGGAACATGCAACCTTGCACTTGCCTCACCTTTGTGTGGCTGGCTTACATGAGACCTGGAGAATCAAACCAGGGTCCTTAGGCTTTGCAGACAAGCACCTTAACTGCTAAGCCATCTCTCCAGCCCTGGTCCTCTCTTACTCTTGACCCCACCATTCCTCAGATGGCACCAGCTGGGGATGCTGGAGGTCTCCCTGCCATTGGAAATAAGACTATGACGATGGCCCATTTTCAATATACATATAAATATCTCACATAAGACTTAAGTTTATAAGCTTAACCAACAAGAGAGCACTACGCGCATGCCTGGTTTACTGCAGGGTCTGTAGATCTCAAAGCCCCAACATATAGGTAAAAACTTCATGTCTTCAGAATACGGAATCAGAACCAAGGTCAGTTAAACAGAGCAGTTTTAAAAAAAACCTTAGGGCAGGCTTATGTGGACCATCAGGAAGATTGGACCTCCCCAGGCACCCAGCCAATGGGGGAGAAGATAAAGACGGGACCTATGGCACTGAGGGACTACAAAAAAAGACTTTCTGGGCTCAGATGGCACACATCCATTTTTTTTCTAGGCTGCACCCAACCTAGCAAGATCAAAAACAAACTGCCTCACTTTCACTGCTCAGAGTCTCACAGTCTCTTTATTAAAAGAGGTGGATATTTCCCACACTGCTCCTCGTCCAGGAATTCTATACCCTCCCACCACCCCATCCTGGAGGCCCCAAGACCCTCTGACCATGTGGTCATCCTCCATCCTCCACTACAAGCCTGCTTTGATGGCTCTAAACTACACACTGACTCTCATCCATGCCTCTTCATGTCTGTGGTAATCACCCCACCATGGGGGCAGTGACTATAGACCATCCTGGCTGCTGCCCACACCACAAAGAAAGAGCAAAGGGAAAAAACACCAGGGTCAGGGCTGGAGAGATGGCTTAGCGGTTAAGGCGCCTGCCTGCTGAGTCTAAGAGAACGCCCACTCAATTCTCCAGGTCCCACGTTTAGCCAGACACAAAGTGACACAAGGGTGCAATGCCACACTTTCCTACAAAGGGCACATGTATCTGGAGTTCGTTCACAGTGGCTGAGAGGCTGCTGGCGTGCCCATTCTCTCTCTCTCTCTCTCTCTCTCTCTCTCTCTGTGTGTCTCTCTCAAAAAACAAAATCAAAAAACAAAATCAAAAAACAAAATCAAAAAACAAAAAAGGGTTCAAATCTCCAGGTCCCACATAAGCCAGATGCACATGGCAGCACATGCATCTGGAGTTCGTTTGCAGTGGCTAGAGGCCCTGGTGTGCCCATCCTCTCTCTCTTTCTTTCTCTCTCTCTCATGAATAAATAAATAAAAATAAATCTTTAAAAACAAAAAACACCAGGGTCTGTTTCCAAGTGTCACCCTGGCACATTTTTTTCCACAATTGAAACCATGTATACAATTTGATTTGATTTGTGCCCTAAGCAGTGAGAAAATGCTTGAATATAATAATTAATAAATATGAAAATTTGAAAACTTCTACTTCCAAGTTGAAGTAAATATTCCTTGTTGTTGAAAACCTATATGGGATCCAGTTTTCTCATATTACAAGCAAATCACTGAGATTAGTTTCCTTAAGTGTTGATTTTATCATTATTATTATTATTAACAACATATTTCTTATGAATACATCATGTGTTGGTACCCTCTTTTCCCTCATCCCTGGCCCCATTCAGCTGAGGACCATCCTCAGTGGAGTTGCAGGTATTCCCCATGGGGTTGTGGTTTATACGTTGTGGGAGCAGCAGTCAGTTATTTTGAGGGGAAGGGAATGCCTCTGGGCATGATGTCGCAACCTGTAGCTCTTACAATCTTTCCACCCTCTCTTCTGCAAAATTCTCAGAGTTGTGGTGGATGAGTTTTAAGTCTCTTTCAGTGATGAGCTCTTAGGAGCCTCTGCATCTCTGCTTTGGTAGGTGTTGACTATCCTCAGGGTCCCAACACTGATTATCAGATTCAGCATGGAAGCCGCTCTCATGCTCGTCTCCCCAATTCCTCTGTGGATTCAGCTGTGGCTTGGCTGAAATGTGAGGGGTAGTTTATCTCCTTGGGTCTCACTACCTTCTGAAAAAGAACAGATTCTCCAATGGAGAGTGAAGTCAGCATAGTTTAAAGGGATAAGCATTATTAATTTATGGAGAATTTGATGTATGTAACCCCTCTTGTAACATATCTTTCTTTTTCACTCTAAAATAAAGGCATGGTGGCTCATACCTATAATCCCAGCATTTGGGAGGCTGAGGCAGGATTATCACAAGTATGAGGCCAGCATGAGCTACACAACAAGTTCAAAGCCAATCAGGACTATCTACCAAGACCCTGTCTCACAAAATTAATTAGACTCCTAAAATGAAGGCTGGGAAGATGGCTTAGCAGCTAATGGTGCTTGCTTATAAAGTCCCAAAATGTAATTACTGAGTTTTCACTCACACTAATCATTTTAAACTATTAGTAACTGTTTTTAAAATATTCTCCAGAAAAAAATTATTCCATTGTAACCATTTCATGGTGCTTTTACCAATGCTAATTGCACTTTTTTTCTTTTCTTTTCTTTTCTTTTTTTGGGGGGTTGGGTTTTTCAAGGTAGGGTCTCACTCTAGCCCAGGCTGACCTGGAATTCACTCTGTAGTCTCAGGGTGGCCTGGAACTCATAGCGATCCTCCTACCTCTGCCTCCCAAGTGCTGGGATTAAAGGCGTGCGCCACCAGGCCCGGCTCCTACTAATTGAATTTTTAACATTTTATTTATTTATTTATTATTTGAGAAAGAAAGAGAAAGGGAAAGAGGCAGATAGAGAGAATGGGTATGCCAGAGCCTCCAGCCATTGCAGATGAACTCCAGATGCATGTGTCCCCTAGTGCATCTGGTTTACGTGGTTACTGGGGAATCAAACTTGGGTTCTTAGGTTTCACAGGCATGCGCCTTAACTGCTAAGGCATCTCTTCATCTTCAGCCCTCTTGAAATGATCTTTTTTTTTTTTTTTTTTTGGGGGTTTCAAGGTAGGGTTTCACTCTAGCTCAGGCTGACCTCAACTCACAGCCATCCTCCTACCTCTGCTTCCCAAGTGCTGGGATTAAAGGTGTGTGCCACCACACCCAGCTAATTATTATTATTTTTTTTTTTTGAGACAAGTTCTTATGTAACCTACTCTTGCCTCAACCTTATGTAGCTAAGGGTGACTTGAACTCCTGATCTTCTGCCTATACCTCCCAAGTTCTGGGATTACAGGAGTGTACCACTACACACTTCATCATATATATATTTGTTTTGAGGCAAGGAGGGTCTCGCTTTAGCACAGGCTAACCTGGAACTCATTCTGTGGTAGTTTGAATAGATGACCTGCAACATATTCAGTGTTTTATTAGTCTGTAGTTTGCATCTGCAGCCAGCCACGTGGCTGGAGGAACTGTCACTGGGCGGATCTTAAGGTGTGGTGGTGGGTTTGAAATTCCAATCTAAAGATATGCAAAGAGCCTAGTTCCACCTGGCGTTTCTGAAGTGTGCTGTGTGGCTTTTGGCTTTGGGCTTTGGGCTTGTGGCTTCTCTCTCTCTCTACTTGGCCCTTCTTGTGCCATTATGGAACTTCCCCCGGATCTGTAAACTTCAATACCCCTTCCTCCGTAACCCATGCCTGGTCTGGAAGTTCATCTCAGCGAACCTGAAGCTGTCTGCTACACACTCTATAGCTCATATTGGCCTCAGACTCATGCAGCTCCTACCTCAGCCTCCCAAGTGCTGACATTATAGGTGTGAGCCACCACACTCAGCTATCTTATTTATTTTTTTAATCTTTTTGTTGATCTAGCTGGTCCATCATGAATTCATGTAGTATTTGTTTATACTTACTTAATTGTTAGTACATTTATTTTATAACTTATTATTTCTCCTTTTGAAGATTACCTACTTCTGATTTTTCTACTAAACTACTCATCTTTTGTAATTACTTGATTTGATGTGAAGTATATTAGCTTTTTGATTATGCCACTCACATCTTTCAAGATTTGTCCCTGGGTGACATTTCCTTTTAATTGTGTCTATGTTGTCTTCATGGACAAGGAAGCAGAATTTTCTTTTTATGTGGATAAATCTATTCCTTTCTGCTACGGTCATGTTTTTCTTTTGTAAGTTATTTTTTAAATTTATTTATCTATTTTTCCAGTTTTGACAATTTTTTTTGGTGCATGTCTATAATGTATTTTGATCTCCTTCCCTCCAATTGCCCTTTCTTATTCCCCTTCCCTTCCATTAACACCCTTCTACTTCCCCATCAATCCCCATCTTTCATGTTTCGCCCACCCCCACACTGAGTTAAATTAGGGTCACTTGCATTATGGTGAGTCGAAGGACGTTTACTGTGGAATGGACAACTTTCCAATGGCTATACCACCGATGAACCTGATTCCCCTGGCCCAGCAACCACTAGCTGCCATTAGCTACGCTGGGAGGCACGGGAGCTCCTGAATCCTTCCGCCATGGACGGTGATGTATTCACAGGCTGTCTCACGCAGGAAACCACAGCTGCTGTGAGTTAATGAGTGTAATGACCACGACGTATCCAGAAGACAAGGCTTCTTGGACCTCCTCCTCCTCCTCCTCCTCCTCCTGCTCTTATGTTCTTCCCACCCTCTCTCGCTGGAGGTTCCCTGGCCTTTGGAGGGGATGGTTTAGATGGCCTGCTGCAGGCTGAGCACACAGTAGGCACTTATTCTCAGCTCTCTTGTCACCTATGCAACTCTGCATGAACCACTGCCGACTGTAGTAAGGAACTTCTATGAAGAGGCTTCACACAGTCCCAATACGATACTTGGCCCTGTCCAAACTTCCTCAGCTTCTGGAATGTCACCTTCTCCACTGGGACTTCCTGTCTTGCCTGGCACTGGCAGTTCCATACTTCAGAGTCTTAGTTCTGAGGTCAGGCCATTGCAAAGAGTTGGGAACTTCCCTTTTCTCTGGAATGGAGTGTGTGGGTGTGGGGAGTTCCCCCATTGCTCCTTGCTGGAGAGTTCTCTGATCGAAGTTCATCTCGGGTTGAAAGTGAGTCCTGGCCCCTGGCAAATAGAACAAAGATTTCCCTTCCCTCTGCAGCCTCAGGACTTTATTCTTTTTATTTTTCCCCCCTTTTCGTTTTTTTGAGGTAGGGTCTTGCTGAAGCTCAGGCTGACCTGGAATTCCCTCGGTAGTCTCAGGATGGCCTTGAACTCATGGTGATCCTCCTACCTCTGCTTCCCAAGTGCTGGGATTAAAGGCGTGTGCCACCACGCCCGTTGAGCCTCAGGACTCTACTCTTAACCTGCGTGTGGCCAGCATCTCTTGGCTGTCTCTCTTCCCCAAACCCCAAGTCAAACAAGTATCAGCTTTATTTTTTTAAGCTTTTATAGTTGCTTTGTGTATGATCATGTGAGCAGACATGTGCACATACATAGAGATGCCAGGAGAGGACATCAGGTGTCTTCCTCTGCTGTTTTTATGTCTTATTTCCCTGAGACAGGGTGTCTCACCGAAACTGGAGCTGCCTGTTTTCGGTTAGACTGCTGACCAGGAAGCCCCAGCAATACTTTGGTCTCTGCCCCATCTCAGCCCTGGTGTTTCAGGCATGTGTAGCCATACCTACCTTTTTTTTTTAAAAAGATTTTATTTTTATTTATTTATTTATTAGAGACAGAGAGAGGGAGAGAGAGAGAGTGAGAATGGACACACCAGGGCCTCTAGCCACTGCAAACGAACTCCAGACACATGCGCCACCATGTGCATCTGGCTTATGTGGGACCTGAAGAATCGATCTGGGGTCCTTAGGCTTCGCAGGTACATGCCTTAACCGCTAAGCCAACTCTCCAGCCTATACCTAGCTTTTTATGTGAATTCCAGGGATCAAACATTCAGGTCTTCATGCTTATACAGGGAGCTGTCTTACCCACTGACATAGCATGAATTTATTCTGGTGCATGAAGGATGCTGCTTTACCAAAAAAAGAAGAAAGAAAAGAAAGAAAGAAAGAAAGAAAGAAAGAAAGAAAGAAAGAAAGAAAGAAAGAAAGAAAGGAAAGGGGAAAAGGAAGAAAGGAAAGAGGAAGAAAAGAAAGAAAGAAAGAGAAAGAAAGAAAGAAAGAAAGAAAGAAAGAAAGAAAGAAAGAAAAAAGGGAGGGAAGGGAAGGGAAGGGAGAAGAAAAGAAAGAAAGAAAGTAGAAAGAAAGAAAGAAAGAAAGAAAGAAAGAAAGAAAGAAAGAAAGAAAGAAAAGAAGAGGGGAGGGGAGGGAAGGGAAGGGAAGGGAAGGGAGGAAGAAAAGAAAGAAAGAAAGTAGAAAGAAAGAAAGAAAGAAAGAAAGAAAGAAAGAAAGAAAGAAAAGAAGAGGGGAGGGAAGGGAAGGGAAGGGAAGGGAAGGGAGGAAGAAAAGAAAGAAAGAAAGAAAGAAAGAAAGAAAGAAAGAAAGAGGAAGAAAAGAAAGAAAGAAAGAAAGAAAAGAAAGAAAGAAAGAAAGAAAGAAAGAAAGAAAGAAAGAAAGAAAGAAAGAAAGAAAGGGACCTGACTTTCCTAATGTGAAAACTTGAGTGCCTAATAAATAAATGTTTATTCACTGTGCAAAGCAAGAACAAGACGCTGAGGTCATCAAAATGGAAGCATGCCTTCTGTTCTGGCGGCCTCTAGTGTTCATCTCCTGGCATTACACACACCATCAATGGGTTTTGATGCTTTTGAGGTGTTTGGGTTGTGTTTTTTTGTAAGATCGCTTCTGGTGCTGGTTTCATCACTAGTAACTTAACAAAAGTTTACTCACTTGATTTGCTGTAAGAAGTGTGTTACATTTACAATAGCACTATTTACATCATGCGCCCATTTGACTCTTAGCAAGGGAGGCACATTTTTGGCTACTACCTCCCATATCCAGACCCTGCACTATGCAATTTATAAGTGAGATTTTTATATTTTTTTTATTTTAGAGAGAGAGAGAGAGATCTGACATTCCAGAGCCTCAACCACTGCAATCGAATTCCAGATGTTTGCGCCACCTAGTGGACATGTGAGACCTTGCACTTGCCTCACTTTGGTGTGTCTGGCTAACGTGGGATCTGGAGAGTCGAACATGGGTCCTTAGGCTTCGCAGGCAAGTGCCTTAACCACTAAGCCATCTCTCCAGTCCTGAGATATTTTTGTTAATGTTTAAGATAGCTATATACAATTAGTATTATCTTTTTTTTTTTTTTTTTTTTTGCCTATTTGTTGTTGTGGTGCTGAGGGGGTAATCATGCAAGCCAAGTAAGTGTTCTATCACAGAAACCTTGCACCATCCTCAGTTTTTACCTGAGAAAACTTAGGTGCCTGGGTGTCACATGCTTTAACTAGGAGATGCAAAGCTTGGATCAGAATCTAGATCTGTTTGCTGCAGAAGCCCATTCTGGGGGCTGGGGAGGTAGCTCATCAGGTAAAGTATGTGCTTACAAAGCCTGCCAGCCTGGGTTCAAGTTCTCAGCTCCCAAATAAAGCCAAATGCAAAGTGGCACATGTATCTGTGACCCAAAGGGCATACAACAATGGGAGGCAGATCCAGGTGAATCCAAAGCTTAGGGGCATCTAGTCTGACAGTGTGCTGTCTGGAAGGTCATTTGCAGCAGCAAGAGACCCTGTCTCAAAGAAGATGACACACAGACATCTCAAATTTGCCCTCTGATCTCCCCATGCACACCATGACATGTGTACCCATACAGAGACACAATAACTAACTAACTAATAAATAAATAATTTTAAAAGCTCATCCTTAGAATGGAGACATGCTTAGCAGTTAAGGCACTTGCCTGTAAAGCCTAAAGACCCATGTTCAATTCCCCAGGACCCATGTAAACCAGCTGTACAAGGTGGCACATGTTTTATTTTCAGTGGCTGGAGGCCCTAGTGCATCCATTCATTCTCTCTCTCTCTCTCTCTCTCTCTCTCTCTAATAAATAAGTAAAATAAAATATTTTTAAATAGTTTATCCTTCTTTTCTTATACCCTTCCTTAAGAAACTACAGAAAAGTTAAGATTTGGCTTAACACAAGTCTTAAGTGTCATAAAACCTTCAAGTCATTTTAAGTTGACTCAAGAAGATATCATTTGGGCTGGAGAGATGGGTTAGCAGTTAAGGCATTTGCCTGCAAAGCCAAAGGTTCCTGGTTCAATTCTCCAGGACCCACGTAAGCCAGATGCACAAGGGGCCACATGCATCTGGAGTTCATTTGCAGCGGCTGGAGGCCCTGGTGTGCCCATTCTCTCTCTGCCTGCCTCTCTTCTATCTCTCTCTCTGCTTGCAAATAAATAAATAAAAAAAAAAAAAAAAAGAAGATATCATGACTCTTTTATTCACCACCTTACAGTGTCTACTGTATAGTGAGTATGCAATGAAGAGTGTTACAATCACAATTGAATATGAGAGGACCCTCTGTATTACACTGCAATCAAAAGTATTAGCTAGAAGTCTGTCACCACTGCCAGTCAGTACTGCACTTCTTCTTGGACCTGGAGACACTGGTGTGCACTAGGCTGTTCTAGACCTGCACTGCTCCCCATGGTAGGCAACAGCTGCATGTGGCCGTTGAGCACTTGAGATGCAATTAATGATGGGGCAGCTGAATTTTTAGCTTTGTTTAAGTGTCAGTGCATGATGTGGAAAAGGCCACAGGATGCTCGTGGCTCTCGCCTTCGACAGTACAGATGCAGAAGTTCTGGTTCAGATTAAACGGTGGACTAGAGTTTGGATTAACCAACTAGGATGTTGCAAACCAAGGATGCTCGATTTTCAAAAGTCTGAATTCTTTTTAAAAGCATCAAAGCACAGGCAAAATAGTAGGGACCACCAGATAATTGCCACAAAACAAAATCAAAGAAAGTATTCAGAGACCGAGAATGGAGAATGCTTCCCATCCCTCCCCCAGGGCATTTGCTGAACTTGGCAAACTTGAACTTCAGCTGTCGTGACCTCTCAGGAAGGTAGAAACAGAAGACAAAGTCTGGGGGTTAGAAGACAAAGCCCAGGACCCACCCAAGGCAGAAGATATCTATGACACCTGCTGCTCCAAGAAGCTGGGTCTGCAAAGAGCGTTATTCTTATAGAATGATGGTTCAGAAAATAAACTCAACCCACAATTCCTACCACCGGGGAACTATAAGAGAACTGTCTTAGACTTGACCGAAAAGATTCAAAATGCCCCAGGCTACATTAAAAAAAAAAGCCTCACTGATCTCTCTGATAATGTTTCAGTGCAGTGGCAGAAATAAACACAAATCCTTTGGCGGGGCAAGACACCGTCATTGCGCCTTAACAATTTCCCCAAACCAAGCGAGTGTGGCAGTCATTGCTACTGTTCACCAAAGGTTCCGCCTATCTGTCTTCAGCCTTCCAGGGCCATGCACTTGAGTTCCACTTGACATGACCAAGTGACTTATTTTGCCTAGTAATCCAAACAGGAGTGATAAATGTTGATTTGTAGACAAATGCTCTATGGGCCAAATATACTTTTTCTTCATCCCACCAAGCAAATCTGTGCAAGAGCATGTAGAGTCAAGGCTGCAGCCAGCCTCAGCTCTTGAAGAATTTATAATGAAGAGAGACCTGATAATGACTCATGTGGGACATAGAGCTTGAACCAGAAATAAACTCTGTCGCAGTAAGAGTTGGGGGATTTGAAGTAACTAGAAACTAGCCTAGCCTGGTACTAGAGAGAAGTACAAGAAGGACAGGAGCAAGGCTATTTCTCTAAGAGCTGTGACCTGAGTGTGCTACCAACTTACTGATCATCCTTCAGCATTAAGAGAAAAAAAAACTGAAGGAAAAAATTGGCATGAATTCAGTTATCATGTGGCTGAGTCACTTAAGTTCTTAATTTCTCTTGGGTGTTGGGCTTTATTCAAAAGATCTCTATAAATGTTCTTTCAAAATGAAGTTTCGTGCCTAATCCTGTCAATGTCATGGTTGTTAACATAGGAATACCATATTGCCTTCAAAGAACACCGGGCCAGGGCTAAAATAAAGAGGGATTATTCCTTTCTGATGAGAAAATGAATAGTCCTTCTTTCTTTCTGGGCTTTTCTGGCACTTACATAGCATGGGCAAGGCCCTGGGTTTCATCCCTACACTGTCAAAAAAAAATAGAAAAGAGACTCATTTGCCTTCCTACTTTGTGCTCCTCATAAAGTTCCCTGCCAAGGAATTAAAAAAAAATCTGCCTGTCATTACTGAAAGAACCTCTCTGTGATCTATTTCCTTATCCGCCCCAAATGAGTTATTAGTTTCAAGCAAGAATGTTATGATTGCTGAACCCAGGAACGTACCTCTTATGTGTCCATCAGAAAGATACCATGAAAATCAGTTTTCACGTGTGAAAACCATTCAGTTATATACATTACCTGATTGGGTCAGTCAGACAGACAACTGCCTGCATGGAATCTAGGGGCCGGATTCGAACAGGCTACGTGATTGTGTCAAAGCTGTCACGTGTGGTACTTAAGAGTCCTGCAAGTCACAAGAGCACACAACATCAGGGTCACACGGACAGAAGATCCGCATGTCGCTACCTGCAATCCCAGGTCCTGCGCAGCCCTGTCCATGCCATGAAAGAGCCTTTATCTGATTCCCAGATGGCTCACACGGGTTGCTGCAGCCCTAGCTGCAGGAAAAGCTGGAGAAGAAAGGTGCATAATGTCCTAGGAGTACCTAAGGCCAACTCAGAAAACTTGGGTCTATGATTAAATCCAAGAGGAAACCACAAAAACTAGAAAGTGAGCCGGGCGTGGTGGCGCACACCTTTAATCCCAGCATTGGGAAGCAGAGGTAGGAGGATCACCGTGAGTTCAAGGACACTCTGCGACTACATAGTGAAATCCAGGTCAGCCAAGGCTTGAGTGAGATCCTACTTAGAAAAAAGAAGAAAAAGAAAGAAAGAAATGGAAAGGGAAGATGGTCATGACAGACACAGGGTCAGAAAGACCAAGTGGTAAAGTAAAACGATGATTTACAAATTGCCCAAGAGAATTGCAAAGGACAATTTCTGTGTTGATTTCTTTCTTTCCTTCTTTCTTCTTCTCTTGTTTCCTATATTGCTCATTTCATGGGAATTTGAGACTGGATTCCCACCTGGGAGTCAAAGGGCATAGGTCAGCAAACCTTGACTCTCAAGGCTGTGGATTCCCTGTCCCTAGCAACAGGAAAGAGATCAGAACACAGAGACACAATCTCCTCAGGGGCCTCAAAGAAGTGACTCTAATGTTCATTGTATGGACCTGCTATGCATCAGACATTGGGGTAGCCTTCACCAACATCTTCTCATGCCACAGTTTATTTTATTTTATTTTAAAAATGAATGGAAGCCAGGCGTGGTGGTGCACACCTTTAATCCCAGCACTTGGGAGGCAGAGGTAGGAGGATTGCCGTGAGTCCAAGGCCACCCTGAGACTACATAGAGAATTCCAGGTCAGCCTGAGCTAGAGTGAGACCCTACCTTGAAAAACCTAAATAAATAAATAAATAAATAAATAAATAAATAAATAAATAAATAAATGGCCAGGCAGGTGACTCAATAAATAAAAGTATTTGCCATCAAACATAGGCACCAGAGGGCTGGAGAGATGGCTTAGCAGTTAAGGCACCTGCCTCCTAAGCCTAAGAACACTCGTTCCAATCTCCAGCGGTTCCAATCTCCAGGTCCCACATTTAGCCAGATGCAAAGTGACGCAAGGGCGCAATGCCACACTTGACCACAAGGGGGCGCACACATCTGGATTTCATTCACAGCAGCTGAGAGGCTGCTGGCATACCCATCTCTCTGTCTCCCTCTCCCTCTCTGTCTGTCTCTCTCCGTGTCTCTCTCCAAAAAATAAGTAAAATAATAAAATTTTAAAAACCATAGGCACCAGAGGTTAGACTCCCCCAGCATCCATGTAAAGGGAAGACAGGCATGGTGGCTGCCGGTAATCCCAGTGCTCTGGCTTCAAGAGCAAGACCCTCCCTCAGAAAATAAAGTGCAGAGTGACAGACAAAGACACCAACATTAACCTCTGCTCTCCACATGTATACACACACAAGTACACACCCACATGTACACACACATACATATGCACACAACACACACACGTACATATAAATGTAAACAATGAGGTGGTTATTATCATCATTTTATAGCTTAAGAAACCAAGGCCCAAAATGTCATGTGACCCTTTGAGAGTCACAGTTAAAGACTGAAACTTAAATTTTCGGGTGGGGCTCCACTTACATCCTTTTCACCTTTTAGCCATTTTTGAAACTCTAAACACCTGTTCCAATGTGTCACACCCTGAGCTTTTAGTTCACTGGGGCCACCACCAACGACACTGGCGCTGCCCTATGAAGTCATTTGTGTCCGTGCTGATCCATACCAACCACTGACAAGCACACATTTGCATTTCTTATGAATGTGTCTCTGGAACCCTTTAAACCTTCCCTCGTCTTTACATTTCAGACAGGTGCTTGTCCTTACCTTAAAAAGAAAAAAGTGAAAGTGAGAACAAGACTGGTTCCTCAGCCCGCACACCTGCAGTGGGCTCAGATAAGAACCAGGTGGGGCCGCATCCATCTACTTGGTGCATGACCTTGTCAAGGTGTTAGTGTGAGTTTCGCAATGGCCAGGGGCAGGCCGCATCACGATCCTATCTTCTGGTTTCTGGCATCTCTCCTCTGACTTTCCTGTTACTGATGGGGGTGTGAGCAATTGTTAGATGTCAAGGATGCGCCTTTGAAACAAAAGCAAACAACACAGTTGACTAATAGCTGTCATCCACTACCCCAAAGCTTTCATTGTGTGTGTTCTCTGAACCTAGTTCCCACTCAGCCATGAAAGCACTCCCTTTAGTAAACCCACCGATCTATCCTTTTAACTCTCTAAGGCTCCTCTAGTCCTTGAAATAAAAGCAGCTCCTTCCCAGAACCAGTGAGCACCATTCCCTCTGGCTGCTGCCCAACCTGACCCAGTGCTGCAGGTACACTGCCCACCCACCACCACCACCCCCATGCTCCAGTGACAGCAGCTTTGTTCCCTCTCTGGACGTGCTGGACCCTGTGCCTGGAAAGCTCTTTCCCTGTGGTCTGTTCCTTCTATGTTCCTCAACTCAAACATCATCTCCTGGAGAAGCCAACCTTGCCCATGCACTCACTAACATCACCCAGACCTGCAGCCACCTCATCTTAAGTGCCGGTCTAGGTCAGCAGGGGATGTCGGCTGGACGCTGTTCCTTTGAAATAAATTGCAGGTCATATATATTGGATTGAATGGCCCTTTCATGTAATGGACAATATACTAGTTAATTTCTACAGATACAAGACAAGCAGTGTTGGAATTCATGAATGAAACACAATTTTCATGCCAGAGCAAGAGTTTATTTGCATCCACAAAGTTGACAACTGTGACAAAGATTAATCCCTCCCAAGATCTGTTTCACAAGCATGCCAATCAGCTCTACCATACTTGATGGAATTATTTTCAAATCACATTTAGACAGCTTTCATAAAAGCGTAACATGGTAAGCAAATACATCATTGTAATAATTGATATTATTTGATCCTGCTATAGGTTTGTCTGTGTGACTCAAAAGATAGATCCTGTCTCTCTTTTTTGTGCTTCAGGATCAAGACAGGAAATGCAGTGGAAGGCTGAAGCTGACCCCAGGAAGCTGATGTCACCTTTGGCCAATATGTTCATTTTCTAAGATCTTGGGACAAGGTGAAGTTGAAATGAGGAACTCTTGTACTCCTTTCTGGCTGCAGGTTTTCTAGCATCCAAATGTGTTGCAAGGTCCACACCGAGCCCTTGTGACACAGGGATTGGAGACACAGGGCCCAATGGGTTTGTCACATGCATTGGTTGTGGCACAAGGGTTGCAAGGGAGCCTGAGGACAAGAAATCATGGGAACAAGTTAGAGCAAAATAAGCCAAAGAAGTTGAAAGATAATAAAAACAGTGTCAGGCTAGCATCCTTCCTTGAACTGTCTCAAAGCAAAAGCTTGAAATGATAAATCTATTTCCACCAAGACTGTTATAACCTTACAGGAACCCAGTGTGCACAAGGGAAAAAAAACATTGGCCTCAACTCACTTGCAGTCCTCGCTCTCCAGCAGGCCCCTGTACGTGTTGATCTCACACTCCAGCCGGGCCCGGACATCCAGCAGCACCTGGTACTCCTGGTTCTGACGCTCCAGGTCACCCCGGATCTCTGACAGCTGGGACTCCACGTTGGTGATCAGGCACTGTACCTGGGACAGCTGGGAGCTGTAGCGGGCGTCGCTCTCTGTCAGCGTGTTTTCCAGAGAGTTCCTCTGTGGTGGGGAACACAAACGATGTCAGGGGGAAGCTCCTTCAAGGGTCCCCCATGGGCTTCCAAAGCAGTCACAGGCTTCAAGAGCTAAGAGTGGGGCACCCCACTGCTTCTGCCTCCCAGACTCCATCCACACTGCCCAGCAGCAGATCTGAACACTACACACCAGGTTGTGCTGGGCCTGCAGCTCGATCTCCAGGGCATTGACTGTGCGTCTCAGCTCGATGATCTCCGCCTGGTAGGACTGCAGCTGCTCTGAGCTGGACACCACCTGCTTGTTCAGCTCCTCGGTCTGCAACAGCCAAGGGGAGGAGACGGGGTCAGACCCTGCGTTAGAGTCTTGGGGGACTCCGTTCCTGAGTGGCCACACGCTTAGGTACCCACCTGGGTGGTGAACCATTCCTCCACCTCCCGGTGGTTGGTTTCCACCAGGGCCTCGTACTGACACCTGGTCTCGTTCAGCACCTGGTTCAGGTCCACGGTGGGAGCGGCGTCCACCTCCACGTTGAGGCGGTCTCCCAGCTGGCAGCGCAGGGTGTTGACTTCCTGATGTGGGAAAGAGGAATAGTGAAATGAACACACGGGGTCTCGATACTGTCCTTGAGAGAATGCAATTCAAGTTCTGTTCATTCTTAAGCCTTCCGTGAGCTCCAGTCCCTCCTTTCCCATCATCCCTTTCCCTACAGACAGTGACTGATTCCATTTCACAAAACCCCTTTAAATCTCTGACCTCCTTCTGCCCTTCATATACAGCCGTACCACTTCTTACTTAAAGATATGTGGTGATTTTGCCTTAGAGCTGTGATATGGTTGACAACATATTAAGTTCTGGCTCCTAAAATCCCTGGTCAAGGTTCTTGCCAGAATATTTTATAGCATCTTTAGTTTGATTCTTAAACAAAGGCTGACAAAAAGGAACTAGACACTACTTAAGTCAAAATCTGCCATTCTGGAATAGAAGAACCTTACTCAGTGATGTGTTGATGCTACCAGTGTAGATTTTACTGAATGCAATAATTATCTGTTCATTTCATGACTCATCACTTCCTAAAACTAGCACTGGACTTAGGTGGCCATCAGACAGACCCGAGTTGTGTCTCATCTTTGCCTAGCTTCTAGAAGCTTCTGAAATCTTCAACTTGCTCATGTTAAAATGACAGCTTCCTCAGGACTCTAGAGGGCTTCACATAATGTTTGGTGCATGGTAAGCTCTTGATTGATGAGCTAGTTGTCACCACATACATTATTCTGGGATTTAAGGATGCTTTTTTATCCGTCATCTATCTGTCTCCTTTGCACCCATAACTGTCCAGTACTAGGGAGCATCTTGTGTTGCTTTTTTTCCAGCAATACTGATGAGCAGGAAGAGCTGCGAATAAGAATGAGTAGAGTTGTGGTCTGAGTCCAGCTTGCCCTTCTTTCTCAGTGGTCTGAAGCCACGCTGCCCTCCCGAGTTCAAGACAGAAAATTCAGGCCCATAATAGCTGCGTCATGCCTTGTTTGTGACCTTTTTGTCATTTCTGAGCTGGCCAACTTCCTTTAGTCTCATTCCTACCCCTAGCAGAAAAGCCTAATCTTCTATCGTGAATCTTTAGATTACTCATTCTCTACAAATCCCTTTCTGTTTGGCGATCAGCTTCCTTAGCTAATTGCGCCTCCACCCCACAGCCTATGGTGGTTAGGAACATGCCCAGGCGAGTCCAATCATCCAGTCATGTTCAGCTTTAAATAACTTCACCTGCTCGTGGTTCTGCTTGAGACACAGCAACTCTTCCTTCAGGGACTCCACCTGGGCCTCCAGGTCAGACTTGCACAGGGTCAGCTCGTCCAGGATCCTGCGCAGGCCGTTGATGTCTGACTCCACCAGCTGCCTTAGGGACAGCTCCGTCTCATACCTGTGACCACAAAGGTGTCAGAGGCAGGCTGGCCAGGAACATGCCTGGCCTTGACTGTACTTTGGTTGGGTTTCTCACACAACTAGAAATTAGGGTTTGCTAGTGTTTATAGCCATTTCTTTCCACTTGGGTTTTCAATACCCAGCAGTAGATCCTAGAGGAAACACACTGGTAATTCTTTTCATAAAGAGCTAATGGATTTAGGGAGATTTCAGTTCAAACTGTGAGGCTTCCAAGATGAACACACATCCCACATTCTCACAATTGAGTTTCATGCACCTTGGGACATCAGAGGATCATTATGTCCACACAGATATACAGTTCAATATGTGTGGCAGGGAGATGTCACTGTACAGAAGAAGAGAGAGGAAGGAGTGTGAGGCCTGGAGGAGGAAGGATCTCTGAGCTCTAGTGAGTAAGATCCTTGCGGATCTTGGGAAAACATCTAGGGAAAAATCTTAGTCAGTGTTCATCAGTGTGAACAACAAGCTAAGGAGGGAGGAGAAGGCAGAAGGTGGCACAAACACCAGTACCCCACTGATCTGCTCACTTACTTAGTCCTGAAGTCATCTGAGGCCAGCTTGGCATTGTCAATCTGCACCACCAGCCTGGCGTTCTCAGACTTGCCACACAGGATCTAGAAGCCCCGAAACATTGCAGAACGAACAAAGGCTTAGTTATTTTCTGCCAACAGCAATCCCTGCTCACTCACTTGTGTGTAAGGTTCAGAATACGAAATCACACTGTAGCTTACATAGGTCCGTTCAACGCTGTCCATGTACAAAGTGCTCAAGAAGCATTTGAAGAACTAAATTAAATACGAGCACACTCAAATAGGCAAAGAAGCTATGAGCAGAGGGTCTTTTCTTCTGCCTTTCCTATTGAGCAATACTGAGGAGCTGATAATAATAATCATTCGTGTCTAGTAAAAACGACTACGATCTGGTTGGCATGGTTCTTAGTGTTAACCAAGCATCCCAAGCTCAAGAAACTTTCACTCCCAAGGGGAAGACGAATATGTAAAGTCACAGGCACAAGGTCTACGTCATCTAAGCACTCCACTCTCCTCTCATGATGGCTGCGCGGTACCATTTACATCTACACAATTGCCAGTCTTTTTTGGGTTGAGCCAAATGTTCTAGTCCCCCGCTGGACATTGTGTGCCCACAGAAGCCCAGAGGTATTCAGGTTGAGATAGTGGGGCCAGGGTGCTTAGTTGAAGTGAAAGCCGAAGTCAGAGCATCCAGATGCCCAGTTGAGAGAGAGAAAAATACAAGTGGTCCGATCCACTGCCTCATCTTTCCTGGGTTTGGTGCTTTTCTCTCACCGCAGGGTAATACTTTCAGAGCTTGGTAAATGAATGAAGTACCCAGGGGCATCTCTTAATAACAACAACTTATTTCTCTGAAGTACTGTGGCCTCCACCTAGACTAAATGGATGCCAGTATTCAAAACTAACAGTCCTAAGGTCGAAAGTGGATGGATTCTCAAGAAATAATGTGGGAAAATGGACATCAGCCTTTCCATCACACCAAGAGCTCGAATCCCTTCGGAACCATATCTCAGACGCTCTCCTGCTAATTTCCTACTACAGGCACAAAGATGCCCGCTCCCTCACCTTCTGCTGCAGCTCCTCGATGGTCCGGAAGTAGGACTGGTAGGCAGGGCACACCAAGGGATCCTGCTGCTGGTTCCTCTCCTGGATGCGCCGCTCCAGCTCCGCGTTCTCCCTCTCCAGCTGCCGAACCTTCTCCAGGTAGCTGGCCAGGCGGTCGTTCAGGAACTGCATGGTCTCCTTCTCGCTGCCGTTGAAGGAGCCCTCACAGAACCAGTTGCAGTTGCCCACGTTGGCGGGGATGTTGCAGGCCCGGGCAGGGTGCAGCCATGGCAGCTGGGGGGCACGCAGGGCCGGGAGGAGCAGCTGGTGCGGCAGCTCATGGTGGGCAGGCAGCAGTTGTATGGCATGGTGCTGGAGGGAGCAAGGAGCCCGGCTGAAGACACAGTACAAGTTTCCAAGCCTCAGAGCAGTGGATCACCTTGTTCTGAAGAGCATTTATACCCACTCCACAGAGGGTGTGGACATGTACCCCCCCCTTTTTTTTTTCTTTTGCTTTGCTCATTTGGTGATGGTCAAAGCCCTTCCCCTTCATTTGTTATGTGTTTCCTCGAAGAGTCCCTCACCTCATAAAAGACTTTACTCGTGCTTCTCTCTAAGTCAGGACTCCGTCCATGCTGTGTGTCATGAAGTAAGAGCTTCGTGGTGTGACTTCAAAGGGCCAGACTCATGAAAGGCCCAGCCTTCATTAGCAGGGTGTGGCAGGTCAAGGGACAGTGTCACTGCTCTACCTCCCAACATGAAGGCCCCAACTCCTTAGCAAGCCTCCGTCTCTACCTGATGGACTAGAGAGGCAGAGAGAGAGAGAGCAAGATCCTACCTGAGCATCTTTTGCTCGGTCTGATTCCCAGACGTCAAATCATGGTTTTCAGAATAGGTCTTTCTGGGACAGTTAAAACCAACCTGGCTCCTGGTGGCCCTGCTTTGTGACACTTCTGTTATTGTGTCCATCAGCCAAATAACAGACAGCCACCAGGACCAGGGCAGTGTGCTAGACACCATAAGGAGCAGAAGGTGGATGAGTGCTGTGGGCAAAGAGAGCTTGAACCCCATATAGCCCTCGGGTGGTGCTCAGCTTTTCACCAATGAGATCTTATCCCTCATACCACAGCCCTTCAAGGCACGTCTCATGCCCATTTCACAGATGGCAAACCAAGGTGTTGAGGGTAGGAGATGGTAAGTTATGTGACTGGAAGTCCACACAGTTCTCTGTTCTTTCCGTCATGTCACACTGATGGTAAACAAATGGCCCACCTCCTTCCCTAATGTCTTCAGGCAGGTCGTTTCCCTTTGTCCTCTCTGAGATCTTATTTTACCTTAAGCATGACATTGTCTGGACTTGTGTATGTCTCTGTGTGTGTGTGTGTGTGTGTGTGTGTGTGTGTCCCCGGAACATAACGGTCCAGTTCATCTTTCAGTCCCAGTTCTAGGATCTTGTCACACAGTGGGCCCTACTGAGTGGGTATAAGTTAAATGAAGAGATGAACAGGAAGTGTTAATCTGAGGCAGGAAGTGATAAATGACACATAAATTATTTACATATCAGAGATCAGGACTGGAGGTTCAAAGACATGGCTCTGCACTGGGATGGAGAGGTTTCTAGGAAACAGAGAGGAGGAAAGGAGAAATCACAGGTGGCGGGCTTTGTGTGCTCACAGCTCACAACAGAGCAGGAAAATGCAACATGGTGAGAGGGTGCAAGTCTAGGTCGCTGTGAAGCGAAATGGTAGGAAATAAAGCCATGCCAATAGGTCATTCACACTAGCCATACTCAGTGACAAAGCCAAGGGGTTCGAGCCCCCTTGGTGGTGGCAGCACCCACGTAAGCTTTGGAGCTTATGTGTGGTGTGATGAAAGCTTTTTAGAAACTGGTTCAGCAGTTTATCAGTTGTAGAAACGGGAAGGAAAGGCTAAAGGCAGAGGAGACCAGCAAGGAGATTGTTACAGCAGTCCAGGCAAACAATAAGAAGGGGGGAAGGATTGATAGGACAAGAGATGACGGTGGGAGTGATGATGACAGGTTAGACTGTAGCCCAGGTGTGAGAGTTACAGAAGTGAGAAAAAGAGAACAGCAACAGGGGACTGAGAACTAAATTTTGGTAATCCCAAAGAAATGGAGAAATGATGACAAAGAGAACGTGTTTATGGCATTACAGAGGGGAAAGAAGGCAAGCACATGAAAGGGGAGGCCACAGGAGAACTTCCAAGTGCAACCAAGAGGCCACTACCATCAGGACCATGGAGAGGGTGCTGAGCGGACCAAGAGTTGTCAGGACCCTCTTGATGTCAGCCTCACGGGTGGACCCGCCGTACACAGCCCCTGTGTTCCTAAAGCCCACTCTGAACTTGAGGAATCTGAGTTTTCAAGCATGCAAGGACGAGATGTTCGTGACTCGGAGGATCCCCGCCATCACGCACTTGCACACGCTGTCGTAAAGTGTGTGAGCTTTGTTCTTAGCAATTGGTTGCATACCATAATTGGAGTTTGAAAATCATGGTGCTTTGGAGATGCTGAACCCGTTTGAACTCGATGATTCAGCACAGTTTGTAATTTGGGAACATTCATCCAAGAAGCACGAGCTGTGCGAGCTGCCTGTTGTGCACAAGGCCCCCCTTCTGTTTTGTTCAGATGAGCCTTAGTAGGCATTTGAGACAATGGGGAGAAAGCATCCAGTCATGTGCCTCAGGAGGCATACATCTCCCAGGGAGGGACGCTTCACTGTCCTCACAGCAGAGAACAAGGCGAGCTCAGATAGACAGATAGGTAGAACCCACTCAGCTACAAGTGCCAATCCAAACCTGACTGCTTTGCATTTTGCATCTGACTCTTCCCATCCTCCTTCCCACCTCCTCGTGTACAAAGATTTCCAAATGCCAAGATAGGCAAAGAGAGAGATAGAGGACATTCTTGGAACAAAAAGGATGTCAGGGACCTTACTAGTCATCTCATCCACGCCACCCTCATTTTACCAATGGGAAAACGGAACCTCAGAATGAAGAAGCGATTGCTCATGATCATATAATTCAAACCCAAGTCTGCTAATCCTCACTACATTCCCAGTCCCACAAGCAGAAATGGTGAATAATGTCAAAACTGGTCTTCTCTGCCAGCAACCCATCCTGACTGACCTAGGAACAAAAAGGCAGTGGGGCAGGGGCACCTCAAAAGAATCATTATCTATAGTAACGCTATCTTGAAGAAGAATTAAGGGTTCATGTGGGAGTGCTGAGAGAATTCGGCAACACTGAAGTTCCTTCCTCTCTAATTTTAATCGGCATTTCTCCCACCCACGTACTAATTAGGCCTGACCCTACTTTAGTTTCCAAGATCAGGCTCATTCAAGGTAGTATGGTCATAGGTGTCACTTGTTATTTCTAAGTTGATGACATAAGTTTATCCCAACAATTTAAAACCTCATCATCCGTGAGGAAGCTAAGGGGTTTGGGCCTCATTAGATATAGAACTATCTATAATCCATTTGGATCAACTTGGAATAGCAATCAATTAAACAATGACTAGAATAGAATAGAATTTTAATAGAAATACATTTAACCCCCCAAAGGTATGCAAAAACTGTAACAAGTTTTTTTTTTTAATTTTTTTTTATTTTTGGAGAGAGACAGAGAGAGAGGGAGAGGAAGACAGATAGAGATGGGTGCACCAGCAGCCTCTCAGCTGCTGTGAATGAAATCCAGATGTGTGCTCCCCCTTGTGGTCAAGTGGGGCATTGTGCCCTTGTGTCACTTTGCATCTGGCTAAACGTGGGACCTGGAGATTGGAACTGGGTTCTTAGGCTTAGCAGGCAGGCGCCTTAACCACTAAACCATCTCTCCAGCCCACAAGTTTTTTTAAAATATTTTTATTTATTTATTTTCAAGAAGGGAAAGACAGACACACAGAGAGCAAGAGAGAGAGAAAGAAAGAGAACGAGCACACCAGGGCCTCTAGTCACTGCAAATTAACTCCAGATGGATGTGCCACTTTGTGCATCTGGTTTTATGTGGGTACTGAGGAATCGAACCCAGATCATCAGGCCTTTCAGGCAAGCACCTTAACCACTGAGCAATCTCTCCAGCCCCAATTTTTAAATTATATTATTTTTTTAATGACAGATTAAAAAGAATGACACTACAGTGATGACACTGAATGCTTTCAAATATTTTAAATATTTTGTATTCTCTATACTTCTTAATTCTTCAAATTTTTTGAAACAATGTGCTACTTCTGTGTAAGAAAACAAAATTAAATTACATTAAAAATTCCTAAAGAATAGTCCTCTGCAGAGAAAGGAACACTTCCTAGCAGTACCTTAACACTCATAAGCTGGAACTGCCTGTTACTTGAAAGTTCTAAATAAGCTGAATTTTGATGCACAGCAGTTGAATATGTTGCATGTTTATGTAGCAAAATGCATTGAAATGTACTAGCATCGAAACATACATATAAAGAGAGTTGTGGAAATTATCTGTTTTCCTTGTGTGTCTCATTTGCTCAGAATATATACTTTCTTTTTAAAAAAGAAAAAAAAAGTTTTAACTGAATCAGGGTAAATGGACACTGAAATTATATCATTCCTGATTACACAAAGTTTTTGTGAGTAGTTTTAAATGAATTTTGTACTGCTAAAAACGATTCCTAAAGGAAATTCTTACTGTTCTTCTAAGGAAATAATGAGCTGTAAAAATGGGTCAGGTCAGACTCTGATTCCAATAGAAGCGCTGAAGTGCACCTGGGCTGCTATTCTGGAGATAAAGCCTTTATCACAATTGCCTTTCATACCCTCGTGGTAACTGCTCACTTTGCCAAGTCCAAAGGTTAGCTGGTGGAAGGGATGAAGGGAGACATACTGAGTGACCTGGGGTCTGAGCCTCAGGTGGCAGAGAGCTAAAGAAGAGAGACCCTTTGAGAAATCCTCTGCCAAAGGGCTGCCAGGCCACAGCCTACACTGAGCTCCATCCTTACAGTGGCTTTTCACATGCATAGGAGGAACACTGAGCTCTTTTTTCTGGGAATAGTGTCCAAGTCAGATGAAGCCTGGGATCATAGCACGTTGCAGCTGTCAGAATCCTACCCATGCTGTCAGTTTACCCCTCACTTTACAAATAGAATAACTTTGACACACACAGAAACAAAAAAAAAATAGCTTACACATGCACAGTTTTACTGTTTACACAGATTTTTATTTTCTCTCTTTTCTAATTTTTATTATTTGAGAGACAGGAAGGGAGAGAGAGAGAACAGGCACATCAGGGCCTCTTGTCAGTGCAAATGAACTCCAGACACATGCCCTAAGCTGAGAAATAATAAATGAAGAACAGGGGACAAAGTCAGTCATAGGTTTGATAGAATTCAGCTGAGAAGCCATCCAGTCCTAGACTTTTCTTTTGGGGGAGGTTTTTGATTACCTTTTCAATCTCCGTGGATGTGATAGGTTTGTTTAGGAGATTAATCTGCTCTGAGTTTAGTTTTGGTAGGTGGTATGTGGCTAGGAATTCATCCATGTCTTCCAGATTATCCATTTTGTGGAGTAAAGGTTTTAGAAGTGTGCCCTGATGATTCTTCCAATTACACTGATGTCTGTTGTGAACTCTCCTTTTCCACTTCTGATTTTGTTAATTTCAGAGTTCTCTTTCTTTTCTTTGATCAAATTGGCCAGAGAGTTTTCAATCTTGCTTATTTCTTTTAAAGATCCAACTCTTTGTTTCTTTGATTTTTCTTAATTGTTTTCTTAGTTTCCAATTTATTAATTTCTGCTCTGATCTTGATTATTTCTTTCCATCTGGAGCTCTTAGGGTTGGATTCTTGTTTTCCCATTGAATATAGGTGGAAAGTTAAGTTATTAATTTGGGATCTCTCTGTCTTTGTTATGAAGGCATTTAGTGCTATGAATTTTCCCCTTAGGACTGCCTTCATTGTGTCCCATAAGTTTTGGTAAGTTATGTTGTCATTATCACTCAATTCTACGAATTTTACAATTTCTTTTTTGATTTCTTCCACAACCCATTCATTGTTCAAAAGTGTGTTGTTTAAGCCGGGCGTGGTGGTGCGTGCCTTTAATCCCAGCACACGGGAGGCAGAGGTAGGAGGATTGCCATGAGTTTGAGGCCACCCTGAGACTACATAGTGAATTCCAGGTCAGCCTGAGCTAGAGTGAGACCCTACCTCGAAAAACCAAAAAAAAAGGGGGGGGGGGTTGTTGTTTAGTCTCCAAGAGCTGGTGGAGTTCCTGATGTGTCTCTTGTTGTTAATTTCTAGCTTTAAAGCATTGTGATCTGATATGATGCAGGAAGTTACTTCAATTTTCCTGAATTTTATGACATATGGATTATACATATGGTGTGTCATTTATAAATCAGTAATGTATAGCACAATATAGGCCTGGTCCTAGCCAGACCGCATGGCAGAAGAAAACAGGAAGTGGCTTCTGTGGAAATGACGTTCTGAGCAGGCTTGGTGTGACAACCGTTACAGTCCCATGCTTGCGAGAAGCCTACTACGAGATGTCCTATCCAGAGACAAGCTGTCATTGGTCACAAAAAGGGGACCACCCCATACAAGGATTAGCCAGCCAAGCCCCTTAAAGCCCACGTGCATATTCCTAAATAAACGAGTTTGAGGAGTCTCGCTTCCGCTTTCACCCAACTCCCAGAGTCTGTATCGTGACTCTGAGCTGCTCACCCCAACTCGGCTGAGACTCTACCGTCCCTCCTGAGCTGGCCTTGGGGGGGAACCGCAACATCTGGTGCCTGAACAGGGACCCTCTGCCCCATCGGAGTTGGTGAGACGCCCCATCCGTGACCCTCTGCCCCATGGGGGTTGGCGAGACGCCCATCCGTGACCCTCTGCCCCATCGGTGTCTGGCGAGATGCCCCGTTGAACGTCTGGTGAGCAGCTCCCTCAGCATTTGGCAAAACGCCCAGTTCTTCGAGACGCCCCCTCTTTGATCCTCGGTGAGTAGCCCCCTCGGTGTCTGGTGAGACACCCCGTTCTTGAACGTCCGGTGGGCAAAACGCCCAGTTCTTCATCATTGGTGAGAAAAGCCCCTTGCTGTTCCTTGTGCTGACAGTTGCCTGTGGGTGAGCAGGCAGCCCCTTCCCCCCTTCCTTTGTTTGTCCTCCCTCCACCCCCAGGAAGGCACACTCCGGCCCGCACAGCCCCAAAGCCTGTGTTGGCCCCTCCTCCCACTAAGCACAAGATACATGGGTCCTAAACACTCTATCCATATGTCTCAGCTGACCCCAGCATTAGGACTTGTGATTTGCATGATCATCCTCTTGTCTATCATTTTTGATCTGGGTTATTATTTTCTCAGTCTCTTTGATTCAGGAGTGTCCCAGCCTAGCCCCCCCCCATCAAACAACACCACGCGGTAATGGGCAACCTCCCTCCCCACCAGAGGACGCCGCAATTGCAGGCTCTTAAGGCCCTCCTCCGGCAATGTGGCTTAAAAGTAAAACAAAAGGACCTCCATAGCTTTTGGGATGAAACTCTTGTTTTAGCCCCATGGATTCTTATCCTCCTTGCCATAATTGCTGGCCTTAAAGGCTCCACTGTGGAGGACGTCATTTCTGCCCATAACAAACGCTATAAGGAGGATCCTAAACTGGCTCTTCAAAGTTCGTTCCTCCCAGCCCCCTCTTACGGTAACTCGGATGAGGAGGAAGTCAAACCTTTAAATGACAATAGACCGCCACCCCAACCCCCTCCAGCTACAGCCACACTCACAACCACCCTTCCCCCTCGTTACCCTTGCAAGGACCTTCCCCCTCCCCCCCCCTCAGTCCTAGACACACCCAGGTGACTGCAAGTTCCCTGACACGCCCCTTCACTGCCTTCCCTGTTAATGTAGGGCCGGATGCTACAGCAAGCCACAGTGGGCATGCCTACTTTGACCAAATAAAATCTTTATCCCTTCAAGGGCTTAAGGCCTGCCTCCCACAGAGGCCGGATACCTATTTTCATAACCTGGTCCAGGGCCCATCCGAGGGCTTCACGGATTTCCTCTCTCATGTGACGGAGTCCGTGGACTGACGCACTCCCCCTGGACCCGCCATGGATGCTTTAGTTAAGCAACTGGCCTGGGAAGGAGCATCCACGGCAGCACGTAATGCTATTGCTGCCATGCGTAATGAGGATCTCCATAAATGGATCGTAGCTACCAAAGATATCAATCCTATGTCTGCCCAATTCACATCCTTCATGGAATCTTGGGGAATAAAACACTCCCTTGGGATCCCCTACAACCCACAAGTACAAGCCGTAGTGGAGAAAACTAACAGGACCCTAAAGTTTTATAAAACAAAAGTTTCAATGCAGGGCCGAGGGTATGCTTGTGTCTTTCCAGAAACTTCACAGATCCCAGTTTGGATTCCTGCCAGAAACATCTGTCCAGCCACTGACTCAGCGACCAGCCTTGATGAAGAGGATGATGCCAAACCCCTCAGGCTGCATACAGGACTTTAAACTTATCCCCCCGCCCAACCAGCCATAAATTCCTTTGCAACTCCTTTGTTTACATTGAGCTGCTACCATTAAGGACACTCAGTGCTACTGACTATGAGGCTAGGGTGAACCCACGATAGTCGCCCAGCAACCTGTCCTACTCCAGTCCTTTTCAGGCTCTCTAGTTGATTCTTGCTCTCTGAGACTGTTCACGTGCCACAGAGCCACACCCACTTGGCCCTTCCATGCCTCCTAGGCAACAGCCTCATATGTATGGTACAATACAGATCTAGCCCCTAGCCAGACCTCATGCTAAAAGCCATACCAGGCCATACCCCTCGGGTTTTCTCACCAGGATGGCAGATAGCCCATGACGGGTAAGTTTCCATGAGATGGGGCAACCTAAGACAGGCACCATCACATGTGATGATCCCTTGGGGCCTGGGTTCAACAATGGCTTCCAAAAACCATACCAGGCTATCCCTCTCGGGTTTTCTCACCAAGGTGGCGAGTAGCCAATGATGGGTAAGACTCCATGAGATGGAACAACCTAAGACAGGCACCGTCACGTATGATGATCCCTTGGGGCCTGGGTTCAACAATGGCTTGGCAATAAACCATACCTCTCAGGGTTGCCAATAATAAAAACAAAAAGGAGGATATGTATGGCACAATATAGGCCTGGTCCTAGCCAGACCACATGGCAGAAGAAAACAGGAAGTGGCTTCTGTGGAAATGGCGTTCTGCGCAGGCTTGGTGTGACAACTGTTATAGTCCCATGCTTGCAAGAAGTCTGCTACGAGATGTCCTGTCCAGAGAGACAGGCTGTCATTGGTCACAAAAAGGGGACCACCCCATACAAGGATTAGCCAGCCAAGCCCCTTAAAACCCATGTACATATTCCTAAATAAACGAGTTTGCAGAGTCTCACTTCCGCTTTCACCCAACTCCTGGAGTCTGTGTTGTGACTCTGCGCTGCTCACCCCAACTGGGCTGAGACCATACTGTCCCTCCTGAGCTGGCCTTGGGTGGACTGCAACACAGTAAAGCTACTTTTATAAGAAATTCAGGAGGATAAAAGGGAGAGAATAAGCCAGACATAATATTCAAAAATGTCTGAGGATTGCCAGGCATGGTGGTGCATGCCTTTAATCCCAGCACTCGGGAGGCAGAGATAGGAAGATGGCTATGAGTTTGAGGTCAGCCTGGAAGTACAAAGTAAATTCCAGGTCAGCCTGAGCTACAGTGAGACCCTACCTTGAAAAGTAAATAAATAAATATTCATAAAAATATTTCATCATGAGCCAGGTGTGGTGACACACACACCTTTAATCCCAGTGCTCAGGAGGCAAAGGTAGGAGGATGGCCATGAGTTTGAGGTCAGCCTGGAACTACAAAGTGAATTCCAGGTCAGCCTGGGCTACAGTGAGACCCTACCTTGAACAAAAACAAAAATTCATCATGGATAGGCGCCAGGGTGAGGGGGGCTCAGGAGACTCCATGTCTCCCACAGTACCTACTGGCAATGGATGATTGCTGGGAAAGGAGGAGTCATATGCTTCGGTCATGTAGCTATTGGTGAGTTACCCATTCTCAATAAATCACCTTTCACCCATAATCATGCAAGGGACCCAGTGGTTCAAAAAAAAAAAAAAAAAAAGCCATGAAAGTAAGATAAGGATTAAATGAGAAGAATAAGGATTTTAAGGAGAGCGGGGGAGGAATGAGGGAAGGTAAATAGGGAGGAAGTGGGATCAAAATGGATTGGTATAGGGCTGGAGAGATGGCTTAGTAGTTAAGGCACTTGCCTATGAAGCCTAAGGACCCAGGTTTGATTCCCCAGAACCCACATAAGCCAGGTGCACAAGGTGGTGCATGAATCTGGAGTTCGTTTGCAATGGCGAGAGGCTCTAGCATGCCCATTCTGTCTGTCTTCTTTCTTCTTCTTCTTTTTTTTTTAATGTGTATCTATTTGAGAGAGAAAGAAAGAAGCAGATATATAGAGAGAATGGGCATGCCAGGGCTTCCAGCCACTGTAAATGAACTCCAGACACATGTGCCCCCTTGTGCATCTGGCTTACATGGGTCCTGAGGAATCGAACCTGGGTCCTTTGGCTTTACAGGCAAGTGCCTTAACAGCTAAGCCATCTTTCCAGCCCCTCTCCTTTCTCTATCTGCCTTTCTCTCTCTTTCTCAAATAAATAAATACTTTCCACAGTAATTGAAGTACGTAAATGAAGAAGCATGCAAGCCTTCAGTAGGAAAATGAAAGCAAACACTCCCCTTGATATATTGCAGTGAAGTGTCACAACACTGGAGACAAAGGGGAGACCTTGGAAACCAGCAATGGAAGCATAGTTCCATCCATGACAGAACCGAACCATGACAAAGTGACATCTTCCAAGTGCTGATGGAAAACAGCTGCCAACTTAGCATTCTGTCCTAGCGAAACTACCATTAGAATTCTATACCAGCTAAACTATATAATTTAAGAGCATGCAATAAACAGGAAAAGACATGTTCAGACAATAACTAAGAGAATTTATCACTTACACATTTTATAAGAACTACCGAAGAATACATTTCCGAAAACATGAAATTGAAATCAAAAAAGTAGAAGCACAGGAATCTTTTTTTTTTTTTTAACTCAAGAATAGGCCTTCATAGCTGAATCCTGATTGTAGAAAAATTCTTCTTTAGTAAAAATACTACAGTATAATATAATATAATTATATTTCTTTCAATTTATTGAATCTCAATTTTATCACTGACTTCACAACAAAATTCATGTTTATATGTAGTTGATAATAGATACCAAAATGCTCTTGGCCAATGAAACCTAAATAAATCTGTCTAAAAAATTTTAAATGGGGCTGGAGAGATGGTTTAGTGGTTAAGGCGTTTGCCTGCAAAGCCAGAGAGTCCTGGTTCGACTCTCCAGGACCCACATAAGCCAGATGTACAAGGTGGCACATGCATCTAGAGTTCATCTGTAGTAGCTGGAGGCCCTGGTGCAACCATTCTCTCTCTCTCTCCCTTTCTCTCTCTCAAATAAATAAATAAAATTAGAATTTAAAAAACTATATATTTTAAATGGCTAACATATGTAAAAGTAACATAACTAATGCAGTGGGAAACCATAGGAGCTATAAGGTTCAGGCTTGAAAGTTGAACCTTTCTTGAGCCCAGAGATTTTATTCAATGCCAGGGGAAAGCAAAAAGAGAGGCATGTCCAAATGCTGAGTAAGGGGAGGGAGAAGATTTAAGTGTTTTCAGGAAGGGGAAGGGGGGAACTGTACTGTGGGGGAAGGGCCTTCAATGGGATGTGTGGAGCATTGGCTTATGAGTACCCGTGACTCAAGGCTATGTAGAAATCACTTTTATAAGCCAACAATCTGGCATACATAGATAATTCTAAACATTAGGAATATAACAATGACCAAATTTTGGAACACAGAAAAGGGGTAATTCCAGAACATAAATACAAACTCCCATGGGCCTTGTTGAATCTGGACAAAGATAGAGATAAGTTCAAATTTGATAGTGTTCAGACTGGAGAGATGGCTCAGCAGTTATGATGCTTCCCTGCAATGCAATAACTCTAGTTCGACTCCCCAGTACCTACGTAAAGCCAGATGCACAAAGAGGCACACAGATCTGGAATTTGTTTGCATTAGCAAAGGCCATGGCATGCCTATTCTCTCTCTCCCTCCCTCTTTCCTTGCAAATAAATTAACATATTTAGTTTTAAAAGTCTTCAGCCAGAGAACAAGGTTGTCAGAAATCCAAACATCAGAAACTGTATTTTCTATACTTTCATTGTCTAATTCCATTTTTTTATTTTTATATGAGAGAGAGAGAGAAAATTGGCTTTGTGCATCTGGCTTACATGGGTCCTGGAGAATTGAACTGGGATCCTTTAGCTTCACAGGCAAACGCCTTAACCGCAAAGCCATTTCTCCAGCCCGTGTCTGGATTTTGATTGCAGTGGCTGGAGGCCCTGGTGTGCCAATTCTCTCTCTGTCTGCCTCTCTTCTGTCTGTCTGTCTGTCTGTCTGTCTGTCTGTCTCTCTCTCTCTCTCTCTCTCTGCTAGCAAATAAATAAATAAAATTTTTTTAAAAATCCATACACACGTGCCATTTTGTGCATATGTGCAACCTTGCATGCTTGCATTACCTTGTGTGTCTGGCTTACATGGGATCTGGAGAGACAAATATGGGCCCTTACGCTTCACAGGAAAGCACCTTAACTGCTAAGCCATCTCTCGAGCCCCTATTCTATTTTTAGAGTATTCATTTCACTTCCATCTCTGTGCTTTCCTCTTAACTTGTTTTCCTCCTTAGCACATGCCACCTGACATGGCCATGCTTGTAGCCTCTTCTCATTGCCTGTCTTCCTCCTCCACTTGGAATCAGCTCCTTCAGGTCAGTCTCTGTTTTGTTAGCTTCTCTGTCCAACAGGCACCATCAGAAGCACTCAAGGATTATTTGTTGAGCTACTTTACAGTTGCAGGAAAGAAACCTAAATAATCAATAGAACAAAATGTTTAAACTTGGGCTGGAGAGATGGCTTAGTGGTTAAGGTGCCTGCCTCCTAAGCCTAAGAATGCCGGTTTCAATCTCCAGGTCCCACGGTTAGCCAGATGCAAAGTGACACAAGGGTGCAATGCCACACTTGACCACAAGGGGGTGCACGCATCTGGATTTTGTTTGCAGCAGCTGAGAGGCTGCTGGCATGCCCATCTCTGTCTGTCTTCCCCTCCATCTCTCTTTTTCTCTCTGTGTCTCTCTCCAAAAAAAAAATGTTTAAACTTAATTTCCTAAAAAATAAGAAAGCTATAAATAGTAGTAGCAAACTACTATTGTACCCATATGTCATGGGGAATATTTGCAAAGGAGGAGGAGGGGAAGGAGAAGAAAAAGGAGAAGAGGAAGAAGATTAGAAGGAGGAAGAGGAGGAGAGGAGGAAGAGAGAAGGAAAAAGAACAGGATGAGAGGAAGAAAGGAAGGAGATGAAGAGGGGAAAAGGAAGAAAAGAGGGAGAAAAAGAAGAGTACAGGAGGAAAAAGGAGGAAGAGGAGGAGAAGGAAGAGGGAAGGTGTCCTGTCACACTAGGTGGTCAACCACAAATTGTATCCCAGTGGGCTTGTCAATGTGTGAGCTCATCAGTGATGCTGAACCTGCCCTAGACTCCGCAGAAACCAAATTGGTTTTGTTCTGGAAAAAAGGTGACTTTTCCTCTCTCTCCCCCAAAGAAAGTATCATGAAGAGATAAGAACTAAGGACAGCATCCCCCGAGTCCAGTTATCCCAAGCCCACCCTTGCGAACATAGAAACAAAGTCTCGTGCACTGAGCTATTAGATCCCTGAGTGTTTACTATCTGAGAAGGCTGCAGACTTGCTCATAAAACATAGAGTAGGATGTCTGGAGAAATGCCTGACCTTGATAAAAAGCAACTGCAAGGCCACCACAAGCAGGCAGTGTTCCTATCATACAGGACAACGGGTGGAATAACCTGGAAAAGGATAATTTACACGGCACATGGAGGTGCTGGAAATGAACTTGCCTGGAGGAAAGTGGGGAGCCCACCAAATGGAGCTCAGGCATTCTAAGCACAGCATGAGTGTCATTCAGATGTCATCCAAGGTGTCATGCCTGAGCTCAATGACTTCAACCACAAACAAGCACCGGATCATGAGAGCACAAGAATTTAAGAATCACACTGAAGCTAGGCCCCACCATAGCAGGAAAGAAGCTGGAACAAGGCTAGACAATCTGGGGACTAAGACAATGGCCTTGGCATAGACCCCAGCATGTATAGCAATGGAAGTCATTAGCCTTGGCTAGATATCAATAGGCACTAGTAGGAGCAGGACGCTAGCATATCTGTCACCTTTGGCATTCACAGACACCAGAGACTTGATAGCTTGAATTGAGATAATCTTGGAGACAGGATTCTCAAATTCAAACTGTGTGGCAGTGGTTAAAATACTCAGATGAGGGCTGGAGAGATGGCTTAGTGGTTAAGACACTTGCCTGAGAAGCCTAAGAACTCATGTTTGACTCTTCAGATCCCATGTAAGCCAGACACACAAAGTGACACAAGTACACAAGGTCACACATGCACACAAAGGGGCACAAGCATCTGGAGTTCATTGCAGTGGCTGGAGGTCCTGGCATGCCAATTCTCTCTCTCACTCTCCCTCTCATCCTTGCTCTTTTGTATAAAAAAAAAATGCCAGTCTATTGGGCTTACCTCAAAAAATTTTCTTTAATTAAAAGAAATACTCAGGCAGGGCGTGGTAGGGCACGCCTTTAATCCCAGCACTTGGGAGGCAGAGGTAGGAGGATCGCCGAGAGTTCAAGGCCACCCTGAGAAGACATAGTGACTTCCAGGTCAGCTTGAGCCAGAGTGAGACACTACCTTGCAAAACCAAAAAAAAAAAAAAAAGAAAGAAATACTCAGGGGGCTAGAGAGACGGCTTAGTGGTTAAGCACTTGCCTACAAAGCCAAAGGACCTAGGTTCAATTCCCCAGGACCCACGTAAGCCAGATACACAAGGTGGTACACGCATCTGGAGTTCATTTGCAGTAACTGGATGCCCTAGCACACCCATTCTCTCTCTCTCTCTCCCTCTGTCTGACTCTGTCTCTCTCAAATAAACAAATAAAAATTTTAAAATATTATTTTAAAAAAGATGGCACTGCAACCAGTACAGGGAAAGTTCTTTAAAAAAATACTCAGATGAGAAGACCATTTTAAAACCTGTTGGGTATTACTCAAACATGATGATGGATAACCCTTTTTACGATGATAAGTTATTCCATATTTGCCAAAGGAGAGTTGTGGAGATGCTTTGAGCATGTGCAGTACCATGTCTTCTGAGGGAGTGGGAACAGGAGGGAATTTTTCCACAGGCACTTGCTTGAACAGAGATTCCGTCTCTTCTAGCCACATTTACACGTAACTGACATACCATATGGGTTCTGGGTTCCATCCTAGTCTGGATCCTTCCTCACCATGAGTGGTTATTTAAATGTAAAATGTCCACATGGCTTCGTGTGTTTGTGATTAAGCCTCGTACTTGATCTCCAGCTGGTAGAGCCTTTGTGAGGTGGAGCCTTGCTGGAGAAGGTGTGTCCCTGGAGGGGCTGCAGCAGCCTTGGGATAGTATGATCCAGCCCAGCTTGCCAGTGTGAGCTGGCTCTCTCTCTTCTTCCTGCCTGCTGACATGAAGATGTGATACCCAGCCGTCTGCTCCTGCTATGCTTTTCTCCACCATGATGAAAATTTCCCTTGAAACTATAAGCCAGAAATAAACCCTTTCCTTTCATGAGCTGCTTCTGATCAGGTGTTTTGTCCCAGCAACAAGAAGGTAACTATAACATCATGTGAGTAAAAGAAATAAAGAAGTAGCCCATAGGTGTTCAGCTAATATTAGCTCCTGACCTCATCTGACAGAGCCTGGGAAAACATGGAAATTTATGGAAGTGTGAATATCATGCACGTTGCTCATCATATTCAAATGAGACCTCTTGCCTTCCTCTTCCCACCAGTTTAACGAAACCCATGTGGATGCTAGCACTCAATGTGTTTAATGAATGTCAATGAATCATGCCCAAGACCTTTTAGGACAGGATTAAACCATAAAGTCTCCTTCTGCTTTCAAGTGGCTTTATGAGAAGCTTGTGGAGAGCTGACACTTTGTAAAGGATGAATACAAAAGAAAAAATATGTTCGTTTGCAAGAGGAAAATTTATTAGGACGTCTGGGGAACCACAAGAAAGGGTAGAAGCAGAGAGGACCATTAAACACCTAATATGGCCCCTTTCCAGCTCAGAACCAGCTCAGGCCATCAGAACAGGTGGGTGGAGAGAGGTCTTGGATGAAGAGGTTCTGGTGGTCTTGGGGTCGGAGCCAGGCCACAGCATTGGACATTCATGCTCCTTCTGGGCTATTATGGAGTCATGGTGGTGCTGGATGTGGAATCAGAGAGGATGAACTAGTCCACCAATGGTCTTTCTGTCTTCACACAATCCTCCTGCTGGCCCTGGGGTATTTAGCACCCAAAGGTGTTGCAGGGTCCACATCGGGAGCGTGTAACACAAGGGTTGGTGACACAGGGCCCAATAGGCTTGTCACAGGCATTGGTGGTGGCACAGGGGTTGCAGGGCAGCCTGGAACACAGAAAAGCATGAGATGGTCAACATAAGAACAGCATTTTTTTTTTAATTTGAGAGAGAGAGAGACAGAGAGAGGAAGAGGCAGAGAATGGGTGAGCCAGGGCCTTTCAGCCACTGTGGACAAACTCCAGGTGCATGTGCCCCCTTATGGGCATGTGTGATGCTGCACACTTGCGTCACTTTTGCATCTGGCTATACATGGGACCTGGAGATTCCAACAAGCCTTAACTGCTAAGTCATCTCTCCAGCCCAAGAACAGTAATATTTTTTAAAGGGGTGGGGGGAGGCTTCATGGAACAGGCAGAGCCCATTCCCTGAGGTCTTATGGAGCCAAGCCTTATGTTGGCCACTTCTACAAAACTCAGTGACCATGGCAGAAGAAAACAAGGAAGAAGGTGAAGGCCCAGCTTTCACTCGATAACCCTGGAGACACAGGAAAGTCACTTCAAATTCTAAGTCTCAGCCTCCCAGCTACAAATAGGATTGGAAATATCTACCTTATAGATGTATAGTGGCCAAAAAAAAAGTTGAATCTATAAATATATTGTGTTAGCTGCCAAGTGGTATGGTCTACTCATCATTGAGTGATCTGTGCTTGATGCTCCTCTGGGCAATGTGGTTGTCATGATTTCCTCTGCCTGCTTCAAATGATTCGGACAAGCATCCATTGGACAATGGGCCTGAACGTTTACGTAACTCTTAGAGACTTTTTGTTCTCCTTTCATGTGGCAAGCCATCAGTAGCCAAAACTCACCAGCAGGGAAAACGGTCACATGGTGACTATCTTTTGAAAATACCTTTAGCCCAGGAACTGCGGGCAACAAACACCCTATGCCAATCTCTGGAGATGCTTTGGTATCTCAACTTCATCTGCAAAATCCCCGTTTTTCTTTAGTAGAAAGAATTACACAAGTGCCTCACAGGGAAACAACTGGGAACTCACTTGCAGTCCTCGCTCTCCAGCAGACCCCTGTACGTGTTGATCTCACACTCCAGCCGGGCCCGGACATCCAGCAGCACCTGGTACTCCTGGTTCTGACGCTCCAGGTCACCCCGGATCTCCGACAGCTGGGACTCCACGTTGGTGATCAGGCACTGTACCTGGGACAGCTGGGAGCTGTAGCGGGCGTCGCTCTCTGTCAGCGTGTTTTCCAGAGAGTTCCTCTGTGGTGGGGAACACAAACGATGTCAGGGGGAAGCTCCTTCCAGGGTCCCCCATGGGCTTCCAAAGCAGTCACAGGCTTCAAGAGCTAAGAGTGGGGCACCCCACTGCTTCTGCCTCCCAGACTCCATCCACACTGCCCAGCAGCAGATCTGAACACTACACACCAGGTTGTGCTGGGCCTGCAGCTCGATCTCCAGGGCGTTGACTGTGCGTCTCAGCTCGATGATCTCCGCCTGGTAGGACTGCAGCTGCTCTGAGCTGGACACCACCTGCTTGTTCAGCTCCTCGGTCTGCAACAGCCAAGGGGAGGAGACGGGGTCAGACCCTGTGTTAGAGTCTTGGGGGACTCCGTTCCTGAGTGGCCACACGCTTAGGTACCCACCTGGGTGGTGAACCATTCCTCCACCTCCCGTTTGTTGGTTTCCACCAGGGCCTCGTACTGACACCTGGTCTCGTTCAGCACCTGGTTCAGGTCCACGGTGGGAGCGGCGTCCACCTCCACATTGAGGCGGTCTCCCAGCTGGCAGCGCAGGGTGTTGACTTCCTGGTGGACAAAGGAGAAAGAATGAACCAAAGAAACTTTCCTACTGTAAATAAGAAGCTTGCACAGGGTGAACTTTTAAAAACAAAAAAGATGAATCAAATTAGAATCAAGTCTACTATGAGGAGGAAAACTTGCTATAAGTGCTGTTTAACATTAGGGAATCTTAGTAAGATCCAGCTCATTTATATAAACTGGACTATACTAAGGTTCTGGTCTGGACATTCGGTCATTCTCTAAGTCTCTTTCCTCATCTATATATGAGGATTCTTTTTTATTAATTTTTATTGACAATTTTTATACATGTATATAATGCCTTTTGATCATAATGATCTTCTATTTTACCTTCTCTTCCCCCCTTCTTCCTTGATCCCCCTTCCACTGAACCCCTTCTATGTAGCCATAAGAGGATTCTTGGCTAAATTATTGGTAACAGGCCTTGGGATTCTAGGATTCTAGCATTTCCTTCTGTGATAAACCCAGAATGACAATTAATAGCTTCGTGAATGTAAGGAAACCTAGTTAAATGTTGTCCATTCATTTCGTGTCTCCAACCTTCATGTACTGTGAGAGTTTGTGTGCTCCTTAAGAAAACATCTGATGTTAAAGACATGCAGCTGATTTCCTAATTTCATCTAATCTGCTCTCAGCCACTACTTGAGTTTCTTCTTTTCTCCTCTTTTTCCCATGCATACATCCAGCCATCTGTCCATGCACTTATTCAGCCCAGACTCTAGCTGTCTAGGTTTCACAGAGTATGACAACGTCCTCATGTGGTTGAAGAGATGGCCTAGCAGTTAAGGCTGTTGCCTGCAAAGCCTAAGGACCCAGGTTCCATTCCCCAGTACCCACATAAGTCAGATGCACAAGGTGGTACATGTGTCTGGTGTTTGTTTGCAGTGGCTAGAGGCCCTGGCAAACCCATTCTCTCTCTCTCTCTCTCTCTCTCTCTCTCATATAAATAAATAAAATAAAAATAAAACAGTAAAAAAAATCAAAACATTCTCTGTCCTCTCCCAGTCATGCTCATTGATCCAATACCTTTTCAGAAGACAACAGAACTTATTGAACAGTGGAAAGTCTTTGAAATATCTTTGTGTGAGCTTTTGAAAACACACACATCTGGCCCCACACAGAAACAGATCAGCCAACCACACTCCTTCATCTAAAAGAGGTCAATGTGAGCCTTGTTCCCCAACAGTCTCCCAAGTATGTTCTGACCAGCTAAACTGATGCATTTAGCTTAGCATAACAAGGTCTACCATGCCCTGCCCAAGAGTCACGGGGTAATCAGTATTGTGACGTTGATGGTTGACGCTTTCTTACCTGTTCATGATTCTGCTTGAGACACAGCAGTTCCTCCTTCAGGGACTCCACCTGGGCCTCCAGGTCAGACTTGCACAGGGTCAGCTCGTCCAGGATCCTGCGCAGGCCATTGATGTCTGACTCCACCAGCTGCCTCAGGGACAGCTCCGTCTGGTACCTTCACACACAGTCAGAAGTCGAAGGATATCAATGAAAGGATCCTATTCCCTGAGTTTTCTTTGTATAATATGGTCAAATTTCTCATATTTTAAGGCTTATATTTTTTAGTCATCTAAAAGAAAAACATCATTGTGCTAAGGAGACCTAGTTCCTCCCCAGACCCAAGGAAACGGCATTATGTATATTTTCATCTATTATGAACCACATTTGTTCTCAGAATCCCATTCACAAGTCACTATCAATGAAGCTCGGCACTCTGGCCCTCTTTAGTTGCTACGCTTAGTATCTCTGCTGTAGCTGGTCTGTCATCCAGTCCATCTCTCTGGGGTGAACCAAATTAGAGGTCACATAGAGCCAGCCTTGCCATTTCAATTGCTAAAGGTAGATTTCTTATTCTCCATGAGCCTCATTTGTAAAAAGTAAGACAAAACTCATGCTTCATGGAGTTGGGCTAAAGATGAAGAAATGATGATATGAAATCATATTGTAAACTATAAGGTCCCACAAAATGCAAAAGAGCATGATTGCAACAGTCAACCTTAAACTTACATTGATGCTTTGACAGAAATGGTTCTGCCTCTTATTTTTTATGATTTAATAACTTCTTAGTGATGGACTCATACTGACTAATCCATTTTGTGACACCAGTGTGGAGTTCACCTTTAAACACTATGTATGTATTGAATTCAAAAAGAGAAGTAATGAGTTGTTTCTTAGACTCCTACAAACTAAACTTGAAACACGGACTCTCAGCCCTCAGTGAAGAAACCTTGACTCCAATGCAAGGCCCAAATCTTCCCAGTGTCCTGTAGAAGCATCTTCAGGCACAGCCCTGGGACAGGTCATTGCTTTGCAATTCAACACGTTACCAGACTGTTCTGTTCTCTGTTCTGTTCTATTTGGGGATAAGGAGATGGCTCAGTGATTAAGTATGAGGGCCAGTGGGGGCCTGAAACCATCCAATTTCAAATCTCCACTTAACTATCTGGACATGATGACACATGTATGTAACCCCAGTAAGCAGCAGACACCAGGAAATCCTCAAGCTCCTGTGTCAGTAAGAGACTCTGGTGCACATAAGAACGAGTAGAGGGCTGGAGGGATGGCTTAGCAGTTAAGGTGTTTGCCTGCAAAGCCAAAGGACCCAGGTTTGATTCTCCAGGACCCATGTAAGCCAGATGCACAAGGGGGAGCATGCATCTGGGGTACGTTTGCAGTGGCTGGAGGCCCTGGTGTGCCCATTCACTCTCTCCTCCCCCCCAGTCTCTCTCTCTCTCTCTCTCCACCTATTTCTGTATCTCTCAAATAAATAAATAAATAAATAAATGTTTAAAAAAAAAAAAAAGAATGAGTGGAAAAGCAATGGAGTGGGACACCCAATGTTCTACTTCAGCCACTGCAGGCAAGTGCCCCTTCTGTGGGTGAGTGCATGAGGTGACACTAGGGCACATACACGTGTATACATACCACACACACACACACAGATACACCACAATACACACCTACACACTACCTTATCTGCACACAAATTAAAAAATATTATATATGAATTTTATAAACTAAAACAAGGAAATGCCTTACTTGGTTCTGAAGTCATCAGCGGCCAGCTTGGCGTTGTCAATCTGCACCACCAGCCTGGCGTTCTCAGACTTGCTGCACAGAATCTGTGGACAGGATTAATTGTGACCTGAATTATACTCCTTCAACCAGTCTTTCCCGATCACTTTTATTCATTCAGATGTTCGTTTTGGGGGGGCTTACAGTCAAGATGTAGTCAGAGAACTATCATTGAAAACCAGAACCTTTGGGGGTACAGTCAAGATGTAGTCAGAGAGCTCTCATTGAAAACCAGAACCAGAACCTTTGGGGGTACAGTCAAGATGTAGTCAGAGAGCTCTCATTGAAAACCAGAACCAGAACCTTTGGGGGTACAGTCAAGATGTAGTCAGAGAGCTATCATTGAAAACCAGAACCGGTGAGGTGAAATGCGTCCTTCATCACAAATACGCTGCTCTTCTCCCGTTGCTTCTCACCCCATAGCAACTGAGTCTACAGAGGAACCAAGTCTTGGGCAGGGGGCCAACCATCCCAGTTTGCTTTGATTGGAGGAGGTTCCTCCTGGGATGCTAAAGCCAGACAAGTCCCAGGATAAGCTGGTGATCCTCCCATCATGCCACCCTCATTCCAGCACTACTGACTTCTCTCCACTCCTCCTTCACAGATGTGCATGAAGTGTCTTTCTCCACATGGAATGCCCGTAGATGCCCTCAGCCACCCAGAAGGTCACCATGTATAACTCCCATTCCCTCTTTCCCCTGCCCCTCCAGGGGCCACTTCCTCTCTACGCTTTGCCCTTCTCTGGAAGAACTTCTTATGAGCAGTGCCCGGCTCATTTCCCCCACATCTTTCTGCCCGATTCAACTGGGAGCGCCTGAGGGGAAAAGATTGTCTTACTCAGCACTTCTACCCTCTCCCCAGCACTGCGCCTAACACTCACCAACTTCCTTTCATTCACTTTTCAAGAATTACAGAAAAGTAGACAGACAATTCCCTTCAAGAACCAAGAGCTTGTGGAATCTGGCTATAAAGTCCTGCTCAACTGGGGAGTGTCAAAACTCATCAAAGGGCTGAAAAAAAAGCGACTGTTGAGTACTCAACACTACAAGAGACATGTCTATCACATCCTACAAAACTCGGGGAACATCACAAAAGAGGGCGTGGAAAGAAGGTAAGAGCCAAAAGATGGGAAAGAGTGCTTTGGAACTCTGCCTTCCACACCCAAAGTGGCCAGTGTCGTCATGACCTCACAGTGGCTGCACAAGACATTGGGCCCATCAACATTTTGACATGAATGATGAAGGGGAACAACAAAAAAGATACAAAATAAAAGACAGAACTAGTTTGAAAAAGAAGGGGTTCTGTGGAAGGGATGGGAGAAAGGGGACAAAAGAAGATAATGGGTAGTGATTATGATCAAAATATGTACCTGTATGAAAATTGTCAATTAAAAGTTTTAAAAAAAAACTCTTCATCTTTCAAATTTCACTCTTCTGAGGATCATTCCAAGTTCCATCTTTATGTGGACTTTACGAATGCCCACCTGCTGTTATGGTCTTGTGCTGTCATTTATCTACATGCCTGCTCTGGGGGACGGTAAATGCACATTAGTGAGGCTCGTGGAGACAAGGGCTCTCTTTGCTTACCAATGCTGTCTTTTGCTCCACGTGTTCTAATTTTTTTTTTTTTTTTTGGGAGAGACACAGAGAGAGAGAGAGAGAGAGAGGGAGAGAGGAGGACAGATAGAGATGGGCATGCCAGCAGCTTCTCAGCTGCTGTGAACGAAATCCAGATGCGTGTGCCCCCTTGTGGTCAAGTGTGGCATTGCGCCCTTGAGTCACCAGGTATTCTAATTTTTAAATGCTTTAACTAGTTAAAGATTCACCAAGGAAGTGTTTAGCCAAAGATGGACAATATTTTTAAATGCTATCAATCTCTGAAAACAAGAGTTAGGCATTATAATAGACCTAAAAATGAGCTATTCTGGTTTCAAGTAGAAAGAAACACTGTAAAATAGCTATGACTAATTTGGGGTTGATACCTTCCCATAACCCTAGCATGTGTCCTTCACTCCTGGTCATTCAAAAACAGATTTTTGGAGACTACCTGATGTCCTACAAATTCAATGGCTTTGACTCTCTCAACATTAACTATACAGCCTTAGATCAATTCAAAATTCTATAGTTTCGGTTTGGATAAATCATTAAACTAGTACAGAGATGCCCACTCCCTCACCTTCTGCTGCAGCTCCTCGATGGTCCGGAAGTAGGACTGGTAGGCAGGGCACACCAAGGGATCCTGCTGCTGGTTCCTCTCCTGGATGCGCCGCTCCAGCTCCGCGTTCTCCCTCTCCAGCTGCCGAACCTTCTCCAGGTAGCTGGCCAGGCGGTCGTTCAGGAACTGCATGGTCTCCTTCTCGCTGCCGTTGAAGGATCCCTCACAGAACCAGTTGCAGTTGCCCACATTGGCGGGGATGTTGCAGGCTCCGGGCAGGGTGCAGCCATGGCAGCTGGGGGCACGCAGGGCCGGGAGGAGCAGCTGGTGCGGCAGCTCATGGTGGGCAGGCAGCAGTTGTATGGCATGGTGCTGGAGGGCTCAGAGCTCTACGAATCAGCTTCAGAACCTGATTCCTTGTGTCTGGTGTAAACCCTGGTCCTCTCCAAGGCTTTATGTCCTGCCAGGAGTGGGTGTGGTGACCACAAAGAGCATCACCCCCTTTTGCCCTCATTACTAGTTTTTCCATCTGCTATTTAGCCGCCTCACAGGAGTCCTTTAGCTCATAAAATGTTTGACTTTGGCTTCTTGCAAGGTCAGGACTCCTCACCCACCATGCTGGTTAGTTCAGTAGAAGCTTCATGGTTTGCCTTCAAAGTAACCAACTTTGCCAACAGCAGCACTTATTTCACTGGGCATTTAGTTACAGTGGCAGCTGAATCCTGTGTCCCAGAGTTGAGGGGACTTCTGGTCTCTAAAAACAGGGGAAAAAAATTCCTTATTTAGCTTATAACCAGTGAGAACATGGAGAGGAAAACACCATTCAAGGACCCCTCTAGAAACCAGACAGTTTAGTAGAGAAGCCCAGAGTCTATTTCTTTAATTTTTATTTATTTATTTATTAGAGACAGGGAGAGGGAAAGAGAGAGGGAGAGTGAGAATGGACATGCCAGGGTCTCTAGCCACTGCAAATGAACTCCAGACGCGTGTGCCCCCTTATGCATCTGGTTTACATAGAACCTGGAGAATCAAACCGGGGTCCTTAGGCTTCGCAAGCATGCGCCTTAACCACTAAACCATGTCTCCAGGCCCCATGTCTAAAATCAGAAAAGACAAGGCAACCCAGCTCAGCAGCTCCTTGCTATTCCATCCAGTCACATGGAGACATCTCTGACCTCTTCCTATAGAGCTACAGAAAACTTCCAGTCTCCACTTTTACTATTCAGTCCTCACAAGAACCTGAAGAAAGTTAATATATGGGGTGTACCTACTATGTGTGAGCTACTATACTATCTGCCTGCACACAGTGTGGCCCTAATGGGTAATGGCCCCTGCTTGCAGAGCACTCACCTTGCACCAGGCATGATGCTAGGCAACTCACCGGCTTTATCTATACTTCAGAACTCACAAAACCCTGTAAGAGTTTGCAGCGTGGCCTCTGAGAGGTTTCCTAAAGCCCCAGAACCTCCACATGGTGAAACAAGATCAGGTGTATATTTCTGTCATTTCAATGGCCATGTCTCTGTATCACATGGTATTCTCTCTTTCTCTCTCTCTCTCTCTCTCTCTCTCTCTCTCTCTCTTCCAGTTTTCTCACTGCAAAATGCAATACTGAGGAAATGGATGGAGCGCAATGGAATTCAATCATAACATTCTCTCCAAACTTAGACTGAGCCAAGAAATAGACCTGTTCTTCTCTATCAAAGAACCAACTCAATAAATATTTTTAACAAGTGGGGGGTGGGCTGAAGAGATGGCTTAGCAGATAAGGCAATTGCCTACAAAGCCTAACAACCCAGGTCAATTCCCCAGTAATACCCACATAAAGGTGGATGCACAAAGTGGAGCATATATCTGCAGTTTGCAGTGGCTAGAGACCCTGGTGTACCCCTCCTCTCTCTCTCTCTCTCTCTCTCTCTCTCTCCCTTTCTCCTTGCAAATAAATAAAATATTTTTAAAAGAACCAAGTCATTTCTATTCTAATGGAAGTCTACTAAGTCAGAACGTGTTGTACCCAGTAGAAGTTGAACTGGAAGAAACCCCTACTTAATCTGATGTAGAAATAAATGATTCTAGTTCTCCAAAGGATGTGATCCCTCAACACCACCACATTTCATATGCTATGTGGCATCACGTGGCCATCAGCACATTTTGGCAAACATCTTCTGCCTCCATACTATACTATTCCATAGGGAGCCTTGAGCTGCAAGGAACTTATGGTTAGTCACTCAATGTTCCAAATGCAAAAGGTACTCTTAAAGTTGTTCGTTTTGGAGGCTATATCCTAATTCCTACCACGTAGTCATCACTCGGGTCATCTTTTCTTCAAATGTCTCCCTGCAACCTGAGCAAATCTGCAGATCTTAAGGCTGTGTTTATTTTTAGACCCCCTACGTGTCATGTGGAACCAAGCCCACTGCATAAGGTAAACAACCAAGCTGGGCGACTTCTTGAATGGGTCAAAAAGGAGAGGCAGCTATAAAATACTCATGTGCATTTTGGGAGGTGATTCTGAAGGTCATTTCCAAAAAAAAAAAATTCAAGGATGTTTCCTGAACGAACAGAAACTTTGGAACAAATGTGTGGTCCCGCAGAGCTGCTTCACTGAAATTTCTGATACCCTCTCCCATGGCCACAGTGCACAACTCTCTGCCCATCCCGTATGACTCTCTGCTTTGAGAGTATGATCCCACCCTCCATGAAACAAGGAACGGGTATGTTCATTTAAAATCAGCCCCAGCTGGGCGCGGTGGCACATGCCTTTAATCCCAGCACTTGAGAGGCAGAGGTAGGAGGATTCACTGTGAGTTCGAGACCACCCTGAGACTACATAGTGACATAGTGAAGTCCAGGTCAGCCTGAGCTAGAGTGAGACCCTACCTTGAAAAACCCAAAAGAAAAATAAATAAATAAAATAAAATAGGGTCCAAACTGATCAAAGCCCAATGGAATATGATCAAATAATTCAATAAAAAACTGAATTCATCCATTTTCTCTAATTATTTCCCATTCTTCTCTCCTTTTTATTTGTCTCAAACTCCAAGAGGAAAATGTCCCAACTTATGGCTCTAATAATCTTTCCGCCCCCTCTTCCATGAATTTCCATGAGCCATGTTGGGTTTGTGTTAGGTCTACTTCAGTGATGAGGTCTTGGGAGCCTCTGTGTCTCTGGATATCTGGTTTGGTAGCAGTTGAGTGTTCTCTGTGTCTATCTCCTTCACCCTTGTACTGATACCAGATTCACCAAGAAAGCAGCACTCTTGCTCATTTCCCCTGTTACACTATGGTTTCAGCTGAGGTCCTGGTGAGGTGCGATGGGCTGATTCTCTCCTCAGGTTCTGCGTCTGCCTGAAAAAGAGAAGCAAATTCTCCAATGGAGAGAGAGATCAGCACCAGATAAATGGGATAACCATTATTATTTTAGAGAGAATTTCATAGGTTAGGCCCTCTTATAGCCCATGATTGGTGGGAGCTTGATATTGGAGAGCAGGCTCGATTTTTGGATATGGTTCTGACTTGTTTCCCAGTTGCAACTATGAGTTCCGTTCCAATGAGCAGATCTGTTAGCCAAATCAAGAGCAGTTGGTTACCCACTATGGCTGTGTGCCACTATTGCCCTTGAGCATCACGTCAGGTTGTTTGCTGCTGAGAAGCTTAGATCTCGCATTGCTTGGACAGATGTTGGTCACTTTTTCCCAGTCGTTCGCGTAGCATTTTCTGGCACTAGACAAGATAACTGTCTGGGGACTGACTCTCTTCCAGATTCCAGCCAAGTCACTCCATGTTCCATACCAACAGCATATGGTGGACAATGACACTTTTTAAAGAATAACTTACAAAAGAGAATGGTGTGTCATAAACTGGAGAATAGATCTGTGAAGATTTGGATGCCCGTTCCTATAGTTTCTACCTTAATCAGAGTGAAATCACCCAGGGGGATAGATCCTGAACCTTCAAAAATGTACATTAGAGTTATCTATAAAATAACTTGCTGCTTCCACATCTTGCATGGAAGTAACTGCTGCATATTAGTGGATGGCTTTAGGGGAGTGGGGTTTGGTAAGGAAAAAGAAACATTTCCATTTGATTCCTAGGAATTCTTGGAGGCCATTGCTTTTTACTTCCATTTTTTGTGGATTCTGACCTTTCCATAAGTGATGACATTGTCTCTGGAAGAGTGACCTTTTAATAAACATGATGACCCAATGAAATCCTAACAACCAGAAAGGTTTTATAGCTACCTGTGTAATTGTGCCAGACGCCATGGTTGAGGCTTCTGGTCTCAAGATGTGAGCAAAGTGCATTTGAGGTTTAAGGATACTGTTTATGACAGAAGCCACAGCCGTTTCCATGTGATAGATCACACCCAAACTCGACAGTACTACTTAACCATGGAGTGAAGTCAGGTGCTGGGGACACCCTCCCTGTGACAAGACTTGAAAGTCATGAGGAAGCCACATTCCTCCTTCCTGACGCCATCTATCTCCACGGTGTCTGGGGCCAGTGCTTAAAATTCTCATCATCTTTCTTGGAAAAGAAATGCAATAGATTGGGCTACTCACAGACTTATAATATGTTAATATATACAAATGGCAGGGAGAGGTCAAGAATGGTATCATTGGGATCCACACAAAGCTAGAAGATTGTCTCACCCCAAAGGGGGAAAATTAAAAGGTCCTTAGAGCAGCACACAGCTGCCAGGTATGGAGGAGCACACCTTTAATCCCAGCACTCGTGAGGTGGAGGCAGGAGGATCACTGTGAGTTCTAGGCCAGCCTGAGATTACATAGTGAATTCCAGGTCAGCCTGGGCTAGAGCGAGACCCTACCTCAAAGTAAAAGAGTACAAACCATCTACAGCCATACTAGCCTGAATGTGTTCAATCTTGTCTGATCGTGGAAGCTAAGCAGAGCTGGGCCTGGTTAGTACTTGGATGGGAGAAAAGCACAAAGAGTACCTATCATTAACGCCAGGCCCCCTTGCTAGAATAGCTGCAGTTGTAATTACCCACAAGAGCAGAATATGGGACCATTTCAGGCTTTTCCCAAAGATGATGAAAGATACTTTATCAACCCCCCAGCCTCGCTACACTGAGGGAAGAAATTGTGGTGGCAATCTGGAAAACGAGAGTGGTAAGATGGTGTGTTGCTCAGCTTTCCGTTACTGTAACGAAACATCTGAGATAGTCAGCTTATGAAGAGGACAGGTTTGCTTGGGCTCTTCATTTTGAAGGTACCAGTCTATAAGACCCTGGTGCTTTGGACCTGTGTTAAGGCCATACATCATGGCAGGGGCACATGGCAGAACAAAACCTCCCACCTCATGTCCAAGAAGTAAAAGAGAGAAAAAAAGAGATGCAGGGTTGCTACAACCCGCTTCAGAGAATGACCCCTATGACCCCAAATCCTCCCATTAGATCCCCACTTCTGAAAGCCTCCCTCACCTTCCCTGGGTACCAAGACCTAAACACCTAGGCTTTGGGTGGGGGGGCACTCCTAAGATCCAAAGTATAGCAGACAGCCTGACCAGAGACAGATATGGATCCCTGAAAGACAAGAGCCACAAACCCTCTCAGGCCCTGTGACTGGTTCCCTTACACTTAGTCCTGAACTTCCAGTGGGAATAGGGTCAAGTCAACCATGCCGCTCTGAACTCTACCATCCATGAGCGAAGAATAGGAAGCAATCCACGATGGTGGAACTTAATGGCTTTTGTCATCATGGGCTATCTGGATTCAGGGACCACTCAGAGGAGGAATTAAGACATGATTACGTAGACTGCTTTGTAGATCAAGGGGAAGAACAGATGCAAAAAGTCATTTTTAGAAGGACAGAAGCTAGTGGTCCTGGCGGGATGGTCCTGGGGGTCAGCCAATAAAGTGCTTGCTGCACACACATGACGACCTGAGTTCAGATCTGCTGCATCAACATCTATGCCAGGTGGGTGCGGAGGCTCACCTGTGCAATCCCAGGGTTCAGGAGATAGAGGTTCCCTGGAACAAGCTGACCAGATATCTAGACTAGCCAAATCAGTGAGCCCTGCGTTCAAACAAGAGCCCCTGCCTCAATAAATAACATGGAGAGGAATTGAAGAAGATACCATCTTCAACCTCTAGCCGCCACAAGCATGCGCACACACATGTGCACCCACATCCATGCAAACCACATGCACATATATACATGCAGCAATGATACACAAATATGAGGATGAAGTAAGCTGCATGCTTTGTACAAATGTGTCTTGGTAAACGTTGGTGTTGTGTCTATTGAGTCGATCATTTAAGATACACATGAAGAAGCTGCTAGAACGCTGCTTCATCCCCCAGCATCCCACAGATTGTCTCTTTCTAGTCACCAGCTCTATCTCCAATGTGATTTTCATCGTCCTTGACCTGGACTCTTCCCCTCATGGAAGCTCTGAGTTCTTTCCGTTTCTGTGTCACATCCACAGCTCCTCCATTTCCCTCTCCAACTGCTACACCCAGATGTCATGGCTGTCCTCACAGGCCAGGAAAATCCAGGAACGAACCTCACGTCAGGAACTTTGCAGAACTCCAAGTCAGTTCTATCACTTCTGCCACTGGCCCCAAGGCTCTTCTGTACCCTGCTGTCTTCCTTTCTATGGTCAGACTTCCTATAGGTATGACCACCATCTTTATTATTTAAGTATCCCTCTCTTGAACATCTCCTTCAAACATAGCCATTCTTTTTTCTTTTCTTTTTCTTTTTTATTTTTGGTTTTCTGAGGTAGGCTCTCACTCTAGCCCAGGCTGACCTGGAATTCACTGTGTAGTCTCAGAGTGGCCTCGAACTCACAGCCATCCGTCTACTACCTCTGTCTCCCAAGTGCTGGGATTAAAGGCTTGCACCACCACGCCCAGCCCTAGTCATTCTTTTAAATCTCCCTAAACTAGAGACCTACCATTGTTTTATTTTCTAAGGCCCAACAACTTCAGACACATATGAGGGTTTATGATGGGTAATTTTATGTGTCAACTTGGCTGGACTAAGGGATGCCCAGACAGCTGGTAAATACTACTTCTGGGTGGATCTGTGAGGGTATGTCCAGAGGAAATTACATTTGAAGATCACCTTCCCCAGTGTGGTGGGCATCCACTAAGCCATTGAGGGCTTGAAGAATAAAAAGGCATAAGACAGTGGAATTCACTTTTCTTTTTAAACATATTTTATTTATTTACTAAAGAGAGAGAGAGAGAATGGATGCACAGGGCCTCCAGCCACTGCAAACGAACTCCAGACTCATGCATCACCTTGTGCATCTGGCTTACATGAGTCCTGGGGAGTCAAATCTGGGTCTTTTGGCTTTGCAGGCAAGTGCCTTAACCACTAAGCCATCTCTCCAGCCCCACTCTCCTTTTTTGAGCTAGGATATCCATCTAATCCTGCTCTCTGACATTTATGTCTTCAAACTCTTAGACTCATTCCATTTGCTCTCCTGAATTGACTCAAGCCTTTAGGCTTAGAATGGAACTGCCCCATTGCCTTCCATGAGCCACCAACTCAGACAGCAGTTCATGACGTGAGCCTACCATACAGAATAGGTTTCATATACATATGTTTCTATGAATAATAGATAGACAATAGAAGATAGATAATAGATGATAGATAGATAGATAGATAGATAGATAGATAGATAGATAGACAGATAGATAGATAGATGGATCCTATGCTATTGGTTCAATTTCCCTAGAGATCTGATTGGTTTACTTTATCTGGAGAACATACTGCAGTGTTTACTCAGTACACCTTTATTTTTCTCTCCACTGTTCCTTGATCTCCAATCAGCACCTATTTGTTGGACTATGCCTACAAAATCCACCCATCTTCTGCCCCACCCACCCCTCTCAATTCTTGGTGTCTCTCACCAGCCTCCTAAATGATGTTCCTCCTATCCTTCAATTCCACCCAACTCAATTAGCCTCCTGGACCCATCACAAGTCAGGCGATACACAGGTGCCAAATACATTACTCAGCAGCCTTCCTTGTAAGAACAGCTTGTAAATCACCATGCAACACACGATCAGAGGTGTTCCTACCTAACTACGTTACAGTCTAATCTTCCATTACCACAGTTACTATCCGTTCTAAGTTGGGAATTGAACTAGCAACCTTTAAATATGTCTCCTGGAGCTGGAGAGCTTTCTCAGTAATTAAGGCACTTGCCTACAAAGCCTGATAAGCCAGGTTCAATTCCCCTGTACCCACATAAAGCCAGATGCTCAAAATGCTCAAAGTGTCACATGCATCTGGAGTTTGTTTGCAATGGCTAGAGGCCCTGACATATCCCCATATTCTTTCTATCTATCTATCTATCTATCTATCTATCTATCATCTATCATCTATCTATCTATCTCTGCTTGCAAATAAATAAATAAAAATATTTTTAAAAAATAAAAAATAAATACATCTCAATTCCTCATCTCCTTACTAAGCAAGATTCATACTTGGGAAAACTTTCCCTTTTCTCAGACTTAAGCACACTCATCCGACCAAACAAGTGCCATCAAGTTTTATTTCAGAATTATGTTAATATCAACAGTGAGAGTTGATTGAAGTAGGGACTATAGGAGGTATATAAAGTTTTAATAACCTTATCATAATCTTCATTAATGTTACTCTTCCTTATTGGCTCGTGGTTTACACTATGTTTTAATTAGTGCTGGGGTTATCTCTGTTGAAGGGTCTGAAGTCAACAAGGCAAGCAGACAAATTTTGTGTGAACTGAACATGTTTTCAGAGCCCTGATCCAGTGCTACTTCATTTATCTTGTACTCTCTTCTTAGCACTCTCTCATCTCTGAACCACCTTGCTGTTTGGCTGCATTTTTTCCTTGAATCCTTGCTGTTTCTCACTTTGTTTTATCTATTCTGGAATGAATTCACACTGTGGCCCAGGCACAGGGCTCAATTACTTGAGTTCCTCTTTCCTCCATAACGTACCTGGCACACACAATAGGTAACTGATTGTGTTTGTGTCTATCAGAGTCAGCTAATGTTGAATTGTGATTATGGTGTACAGATTTGATAGCTTTAAGACTTCAAGAATGAGGCAAGGAGGGTGGATGCAGAAGAATTATTGTTTATTGGGCTGAGGAGATAGCTTAGAGATTAAGGCGCTTGCTTGCAATGCCTGACTGCCCAGGTTCAATTCCCCAGTACCCATGTAAAGTCAGATGCATAAACTGGCACATGCATCTGAAGTTTGTTTACAGCAGCAGGAGGCCCTGGCACACCCATATCTCTCTCTCTCTCTCTCTCTCTCTCTCTCTCTGTGTGTGTGTGTGTGTGTGTGTGTGTGTGTGTGTGTGTCTTCCTCTCTTTCTGTTTGTGTTTGCAAATAAATTAAATTAAATTAAAAGAATTATTGTCTATTGAGGGATACTTGGAATTGTAGGAAATGAAATGGCAGAGTTTCTGAAGGAATATTATAGAATTGAGCAGACTTAGAGGAAGGAATAAAATAATGAAAGACAAAGATAAAAAGAGAAAGAAAGTTGGCTACATGTTAAGGGTCTTTTTTCACGCATGTATGAGCTTGTGTGTGTGCATGCATGTATGTATAGTGGAGTAGAATATGTATCTGGTGTATGCACGTGTGTGCAGATGTGTGCCCAGAGGCCAGAACAGCTGGGACAAGCTGCGGGGTCCATGGGAGAAGAAATTGCAGAGGCACATCCTGACATGCAGCTGCCTGCTATCGTGCAAGTGAGTTCTAAAGGTAACATGATCCTGGGGCTTCCTCCCTGTACAACTTCATCTTGCTTACAATATACTATCTAAGTAATATAGCTGGCTCCTCTAGAATGGCCCCTCCTGCATTTCTACAAGCTTATTTGTGGCTTGAATGTGCCCCCAGTCACATAGTTCTAAAAACTGTTCTAAAAACTGTAAGAGCACAAACCCACCAGGATTCAAGGCCTGGGGAAACTTGGAGTGCTAACTCCCCCCAGCCCACCAGCGTAATCAATTTTGAGTTCTCCACCTCTGAGTGGTGCTTCGTTTTCTCACTGACTCAAACCCCAATCTCAACAACAGTTGGACTGATGTCAAATGGAACTGTCCCATGAGCAACTGAAAACCTGGGATTTGAGCTGAGCTGAGATTTGTGGGTCACCAACGCAGGGGTGCTGGTTCTCCAGGAACAAGGCCATAGGAGGACAGCAGCAGAGGACACCAGGAACTGTTTCCTCCAATTGGAACAACAAGGGAAGACAATCGAAAGACAGAGCACAGGTGAACAGAGCTGTGACAAGTGGCCTCGGGATGTGAGGGTCTGTGGAAACCAGAGGAAGCACATTTCCAGGCATCTATCTATGTTATTGAGGCTAGTACTCCAGAGGAGAGAATTGCTGCTCTCTGTGCAGTTTCTACAGAAGCTTGTGTTGAGGTCATTGGGGAAAAGGAAGTTAAATGAGGGTAGTGGTGAAAGATAACACTGAAATTTGGGGAGGATTTTCAGAATATTAGCCAAAGGCCCTGTGGCCACAGCTAGGTGGGCGTTAAGTGTTGATGGCCAAGTTTCCTGCATGACCAGCCCTTGGTGAGAGCCTTCCCAGAGGCTACCCCTCCCTCTCCGTCAGTTTCCAGTGGAACAGAGTAGCTGATTCAGTCATTTATTCCAGGTCATCCTGCTAGTGTGGGTTATTTTAATGAGCCAGCCACGAACACTTTACAAAGCACGAGTGTGAATCGGAGACACCTTTGACTATGCCAGAGAAATAAAGTTTATTGGGAAGTAAATGAAGTACCCTCCTTGCATTCCAGAGAATGCCAGAGAAGACAGGAAAGAGGGAAATGGTAACATGTACAGGAAATGCCCTAAAGTGCATAGCCAGAACCCATATTACAGGGAGCTGAACGCCTTCAGAAACAGATACACACCGTCCTCCACACGAAGGAGTTTTCCAGACATTAGAAGACGGCGCTGTGTGTCTGCCCTTCGCTCTGGGGTGCATGGTGGTGCCCTTGGCTCTGGGATGCATGGTGGTATCTAGGAATCACAGTTGCTACAACAAAGTTTCTTAATGGCAACTGAGTCCTGGCTAAGGAAGGGCCAGAGGATCATTCCTGCGTTTGATCGAAACGGCTTCATTTCCATCTTCGAAGAGGGGCTGAGCTGGTCCATTAACAACAGCACTTTTGAGAGCTGCCACAAGGGCCACAGGAGCCACCAGTGGCATTGGTGGTGGCACATGGGTTGCAGGGGAGGCTGGGGAGACACAGAGGTTTACAATGGATTGGAGCGGGGAGGACAGAGAACCCAAGGGTTCACAGAACACCTGTGCTTATACAGACAACCCTCGACTCATCAGTAGTTGGAATGAAATTTTTGCTTGTGATTTATAACCCTTGTCCTCTCCCTGAATTCCAGGTACAGAGATTAGTGGGGGAAATGATCTTGAAAATAGTATCTTACGGTCATGAGTTCTCATGCAATGCAACAGGCTCTGCCTTAACCATCGGACAAGGTAGTGAGTGTCAATCTCTCCACCACTTCATCGCCACTGGTAGCCTCTAGAGGCACAGGCCATTCTAGTCTTCTTTGCCCAGCCACTCTTACTTCACTAATACAGATCACTAGTCACTAATAGACATTGAATTGTTGTGCATTTGGGGAAGAGTTAAAAATATGAACACCACGTATGTGACCCCAAATCTTAGGCTTCCTTACATACACATCATCCCAGAAATCCTCTACCCCACACTCACTTGCAGTCCTCGCTCTCCAACAGGCTCCTGTACGTGTTGATCTCACACTCCAGCCGGGCCCGGACATCCAGCAGCACCTGGTACTCCTGGTTCTGACGCTCCAGGTCACCCCGGATCTCCGACAGCTGGGACTCCACGTTGGTGATCAGGCACTGTACCTGGGACAGCTGGGAGCTGTAGCGGGCGTCGCTCTCTGTCAGCGTGTTTTCCAGAGAGTTCCTCTGTGGTGGGGAACACAAACGATGTCAGGGGGAAGCTCCTTCAAGGGTCCCCCATGAGCTTCCAAAGCAGTCACAGGCTTCAAGAGCTAAGAGTGGGGCACCCCACTGCTTCTGCCTCCCAGACTCCATCCACACTGCCCAGCAGCAGGTCTGAACACTACACACCAGGTTGTGCTGGGCCTGCAGCTCGATCTCCAGGGCGTTGACTGTGCGTCTCAGCTCGATGATCTCCGCCTGGTAGGACTGCAGCTGCTCTGAGCTGGACACCACCTGCTTGTTCAGCTCCTCGGTCTGCAACAGCCAAGGGGAGGAGACGGGGTCAGACCCTGCGTTAGAGTCTTGGGGGACTCCGTTCCTGAGTGGCCACACGCTTAGGTACCCACCTGGGTGGTAAACCATTCCTCCACCTCCCGTTTGTTGGTTTCCACCAGGGCCTCGTACTGACACCTGGTCTCGTTCAGCACCCGGTTCAGGTCCACGGTGGGAGCGGCGTCCACCTCCACGTTGAGGCGGTCTCCCAGCTGGCAGCGCAGGGTGTTGACTTCCTGGTGGACAAAGGAGAAAGGGTGAACTTACAGAATGCATCTGCTAGCTCCCTCCTTAGGAAAATGAGTATGACCCTGTTACAAAAGGACTGAAAGGAACCTTGATTGTTCAAAGATTCACACAATAAGCTCAAATGGAGAGTGCACCAAATCCTCTCCCAAACAGCACTAAAATACCTTCCATTTTCCTCTAAGACTACGGCCTTGCCACATGCAAGTCCTTCCTCGCTTCCCTTCACAGCCCTTCAGCTACTGCTGACCACACTCACTTCACCCACTTCTGTATCTATATCTGTGTCTGTATCTGTGCTTAGCGGCTTCCCTCCATCAGCACACCCCAGGATGGAAACCCTCCTGATTGCACCCCATGCCGTACACATCTTACACAGCCTCATTTCACTCCCTGTTGTCATTGGAAGTTTCCTAGCTGTTCCTCCACACTAGACTGGGCTTGTGAAGAGAAGGATCATGGCTTATTTCATTTTCCCCCTCCATCCCCACCACCAATCTAAGACCTAACAGTTCTAGCAGACAGCAGGAGCCAATCAATGGCTGTCTCTCATCAGTAGCTCCAGCACCTACCAACACGCCCGTGTGTTTGAGAATGAGCAGCTTGCCTTACACCTTCATAAGGATGCAGCAACGTCCTTCTATAAGAACGGCCCCACACCCCAAGGCCTGATGGTTCCCACTTCCTGATTCCCAGTGCTCAAGGCTTCACTGTAAAGCTTCAGAGCCTCTTTTTAAATGGATCTTCATACCTCCTCATGGTTCTTCTTGAGACACAGCAGCTCCTCCTTCAGGGACTCCACCCGGGTCTCCAGGTCAGACTTGCACAGGGTCAGCTCGTCCAGGATCCTGCGCAGGCCGTTGATGTCTGACTCCACCAGCTGTCGCAGGGACAGCTCTGTCTGGTACCTGCACATGCACACAGTGGGAGGGTCAACCAGTATCTTGATTGGACAGGACTGGCCAAGCTCTCTTTCAACTTGGACCTTTTTCTGCCTCTGCTCCTCCATGTTTCCTTCTTGCTATGTATGGATGGGCTGGTGAACTCTTGACTCACTCTAACACCAGAAGGTGCCCACCGGGACCCATAAGATGGAATCTCAGTCTGCCCTCCATTTTGGTAGTTAATATAGCAGCAAACTAATCCATTCCCAAAGACCAATTGATTCAACTTCTGGATTGGGGATTTAAACTCTTTCCAGAAAAAAAAATACAAGTTGAACAAAAACTCTGGAACACTCAAAAAACTCTGAAACTCTTACTATTGGTGTGATAGAACAGTGGAGAACACCTGGCCTGACTTCATTGGCCCATCATAGTCAAAATGCAGGTGCACTAGAAGCATTCTATAAAGTCACACCCAGGCTCGTGTCTAAGGTGGATATGAAACACAAATGAATTTTGGTTTTACATTTGGGCCCCATAAAAAATAGGTCATTGTGCATGTGCAAATATTTCAGAATTCAAAAAAAATCAAAAGTCTGAAACACTTTTGGTCCCAAGAATTTTAGCTAAGGGATATTTAACCAGCAGGACAAGCCATCCATGAGGCTGATTTTACAGGACCAGACTTAAGGAGAGAAGCAAAAAATGAAACAAATGGCTTTCTGTTCCCTCCCAAGCCACACATTGGGCCCGTATAGCCATGAAGGAGCCACGGGAGCTTGGAGGTTATTTAACCCAAAGGGCTCAACATACTTGGTCCTGAAGTCATCAGAAGCCAGCTTGGCATTGTCGATCTGCACCATCAGCCTGGAGTTCTCAGACTTGGCACACAGAATCTGGAAGGAGGGTTCTAAAGTGAGATCCACGTGAACTTGAGATGGTCTCACCCGTTCAAAGACAGGCCACTGCTTCTGGACCTCCATGTAGCCCACCCCTCACCTTCTGCTGCAGCTCCTCGATGGTCCGGAAGTAGGACTGGTAGGCAGGGCACACCAAGGGATCCTGCTGCTGGTTCCTCTCCTGGATGCGCCGCTCCAGCTCCGCGTTCTCCCTCTCCAGCTGCCGAACCTTCTCCAGGTAGCTGGCCAGGCGGTCGTTCAGGAACTGCATGGTCTCCTTCTCGCTGCCATTGAAGGAGCCCTCACAGAACCAGTTGCAGTTGCCCACGTTGGCGGGGATGTTGCAGGCCCCGGGCAGGGTGCAGCCATGGCAGCTGGGGGGCACGCAGGGCCGGGAGGAGCAGCTGGTGCGGCAGCTCATGGTGGGCAGGCAGCAGTTGTATGACATGGTGTTGGGAGAGGTGATAGAAGGACAGTGAACTGCTGGTGGGTGAGGTTTGAGCCTCTCCTTTCTCCAGGGCCCTTTTATACCCTCATGATGGGTGGAAGCTTGGAAAATAGCATAGTTTCCTTTCCTAATGGCTCAGCTAATTTTTCTTTAAAATATGCTAGTTAGATGGTTCCAAAGAGTCCCCCTCACCCCCATAAAATTATTCCATTCAGCTTGCGTCACAGCAGGCTCTTCCTGGGGTGTAGTGGTTGATGAAATCAGAGTTTCATCAGAAAGCTTCAAAGGACACAGAATCATTACAGTCCCAAAAGGCTCGCCCCATTACTCAGAGGGGAGGAGAGCCAGGAGCACGAGGTGGAGTTGTTTGCGAATCAGAGATTCTTCTCCCATGAGGTGCTGCCACTGTGTTGCCTGGAAAGGGTTAGGGGTGAACATTGTGCCAGGTAGTTTTCTCCTCGCAAACCTATCCACATTTCAGCATTCAGTGGAATTCATCCTCACAGCAGAAACCTGCCCTGTGCCCATTGTAAAGATCCTTAAACCTGCCTCCTGCTTGGTGCTTAGGAGATTTGCTGAATCACGGGCAGGCTGAAAACAATTGTGTGTTAGTATTTGGATGGATGGATGGAAATAGGATAAAGACAAGGTTGGCCCAACTACAACCCACAAGCCTGGCATTGTCTTCAGGGTTATGCTCTTGGAAAGTGGTGGAACCTTTAAGAGATGGGGCCATCAGGAGGGTTCACTGACACTGGCTACATATAGCTGAGGTCAAGTTTAGCTTGCTGTATCTTCTTTCTTTTTTTTACTTAGATGGCACACAGAGATTTAGTTTTCATTCATTCTGGTATTTTTTTATTTTTATTATTTATTTTTGGAGAGAGACAGAGAGAGAGAGACAGACAGAGGGAGAGGGAGAGGGAGACAGATAGAGATGGGCGTGCCAGCAATCTCTCAGCTGCTGTGAACGAAATCCAGATGTGTGCACCCCCTGTGGTCAAGTGCAGCATTGCGCCCTTGCGTCACTTTGCATCTGGCTAAACGTGGGACCTGGAGATTGGAACCGCTGGACATTGGAACCAGCGTTCTTAGGCTTAGCAGGCAGGCGCCTTAACCGCTAAGCCATCTCTCCAGCCCCATTCTGGTATTTTTACAAAGATAATTTTGTTTTACTTGATTCTTGGATCCCCTCCTCTCCCCAACCCCCTTTGTTTCCCTTTTCCCCTCCCCCATATTCTCCCCTTCTATTTACATGTCACATGTGTCCTTTCACCCCTCATCCTTCTTCCTGCTCATCTCTTTATACTCACTCTTGTTACTATTCTGTCTTCATAGGTTTTGCTCACATTTACTATATCTATATCTATATAATTATCCATATAACCGCCATAAAACATACTTGAGTCACTTCACTTAACATTAGTCTTTCCAGGTCCATCCATTTTCCTATGAATTTCAAAGTTTCACCTTTTCCATATTGCTGATTAGAATTCCATTGTGTATATGCGCGGCATCTTCATTATCCATTCATCTGTCAACCAGCATCTAGGCTGATTCCAGTTCTTAGCCATTATAAACAGAGCAGCAATAAACATGGACATACAAGTGACTCTGCAGTAGAGTGTGGAGTCCTTAGGGTATAGGAGTAGTATAGCTGGGTCACATGGAAGTTCTATTTGTAATTTTTTTTGAGATATCTCCACACTGATTTCCATCGTATCAGAACTAGTTTGCACTCCCACCTTGCTGTGTTTTCTGTAGCTGAAGTTGTAATAGAACACAGCCAAGCCCATTGGGATAGGCATTATCTAGGGCTGTTTTTGTGCTATATGATGACAGAGCTGAGCAAGTGTGACAGAGGTTATAGACTCAAAACTGCCTAGAATATTTATTTTCTGGTTTATACAAAAAAAGAAGAAGGAGGAGGAGGAAGAGGAAAAGAGGAAGAGGAAGAAGAAGAAGAAGGGGGAGGAGGAGGGAAGAGGGAGGGGGGAGAAGAAGAAAAGGCTGGGTGTGGTAGTGCACACAGTTTAATCCCAGGTAGAAGGATTGCCATGAATTCATGGCCCACCCTGAAACTACATAGTGAATTCCAAGTCAGCCTCACCCTACCTCTAAAAAACCAAAAATAAAAATAAAAAGAAGTATCCAGAAGGAAATGATGCCAGTGGAAGTGTTGAGGTTTAAATATGATGCATAATGCATTAAAAAAGTAAAGCCAGAGTGAGATATATAGAACTATCCAAGATGAGCTTCTCTCAAATTTTCTGGAAAGTTCTCCCACCTAGTGTTGAGATGTAAACCTCTTTCTAAGAACATTAACCCCCCTAGAAAGATGACCTGAGCTGCTCTCAAGTCATAGTACTCATGACAATACAGCTTGACTCTGGCATCTCTAAGCAGTAGACACTCTGCCTGGTGAGCGGGCTCCTCTCAGTCACCTCTGAGATTGTTTCCTTTTGACTCATCCGTACCTTAGATCCTGGCTTCCTGAACTAGGGGCATATGGGGTCATACAACTGAATGAGAGAAGCCACAAAATTTGCCAGCAGTAAATGGTTTCTGAATACACACCTGCAGAAAACCAACCCAAAAATCAAATGTGTGATAATTCTGTGGTGTTTCTGGCAGTGCCCGCTGTATTGCATTTCCCATACCTTCACTGCAGCCTTGGTACTGAGCACACAGCATGCATGCATGCTTTGCTCTGCTCATGCTGCCACACAGTGCCAGTGAATGCAGCCTGAAGCACCTCTGCTCAGATTCAAGATAATTGTATGTTATGACTCACAATGTTTTTACTACACATATAGAGTTTTCTGCTCTTACAGAAACACATAGTAGTTTTTGTTATAGAAAACAAAAAAATTAATATTTTCCTGTCATTACTCAACATGGAAGTATCAAATTAGTGTATCTTCAAATTATATTGTTAGAATATTTGATTTTTTTTTTTAGTTTGAGAGAGAAAGACAGACAGACAGACAGACAGACAGACAGAGAATGGGTGCACCAGCAGCCTCTCAGCCACTGTGAACGAACTCCAGATGCATGCGCCCCCTTGTGCACATGTGCGACATTATGCGTTTGCATCACTTTTGCCTCTGGCTAAATGTGAGACCTGAAGAATCAAATGGGCATTCTTAGGCTTCTCAGGCAGATGCCTTAACCACTAAGCCATCTTTCTGGCCCAGAATATTTGATTTTAAAAATTGCCTCAAATCCAATCATGGAGAGGTTGTTGGCCTCGGTAAGAGTCCTCCCACTTTGCACCAGCGGGCACATCTTGCCTGGCGGGTCAGTATTGTAGAGTGTAAGATTCACGGCTGGGTGATCTCATTGATGGCTTTTCTCCATCAGAAGCCTGCAGAGCACCCTCTGGCACTACAAAAGCTAGCCAGCAGGAAGGAAGCTTCTGCCTCAGCTCAAGCTGGCCTTCTCTTTGTCCTGAAAGCAGTAGGTGTGGTGTCTTCAGCAAAATGTCTTTCTTTTCAGTACTGGTGGGCATCCAAGAGCCATGGTAATATCCTGTATTGCTTGGGGGGCCTCGGGGGCTTCCCTGACCAACAACTTGCTGGATGTCTTCCATGCCTGGCACTGATATTGTTGTGTGATAGCCCATGGCTGCCAGGAGCAACATTATCCATCTTTGTTCATTTTATTATCTTATATCCATAAATACTTTTTATTAAGTTTGCTAAGGACTAGATTTTCTAATGGATTTTTCATGTATCTTAATGTTAGTTATCCCTCCTTCCCCTCAATCCCTCTTTTCACCCATCTCCTGGTATCCTTCCTCCTTAATCTTTGGTCCTTTTCCAACCCCAGTATCCCCCCATCTGTTCTCATATCATTTATGATCCACTGTCTCTTCCCATTCATCCCCACTGCCCCTAGTCCTTATATAAACTTCCTGATTTCTGTTGACATTCCAAGTTGTACTCACGGGTCTGAAGATTCAAAGCCAGGATCTGCATATGAGAGGGAAAATAAGGCAATGGTCCTGTCGAGCCTATATCACAATATAATATTTTCCAGCTCCATCAATTTTCCTGCAAATTTCATAATTTGTTATTTCTTTACCGCTGAATGAGACTCCATGGTGTATATGTACTACATGTTCATTATCCATTCATCAGTTGGTGGCTGTCCAGACTGGTTCTGTTTCCTAGCCATTGTGCACAAAGCATCAATAAACATGGAGTAGGCTATTGTCTTTGACTTTTTCCAGTTGAATTCTGTGTACCAATGTGGATTTCTTCAGGTTCCTCTTTGAAGTCCACTGGGCTTCAGGAATCTGAATATCCATTTCCTTCCTGAGATGTAAGAAGGTTGGGCCACGCCAGGCATGGTGGCACATGCCTTTAATCCCAGCACTCAGGAGGCAGAGGTAGGAGGATCGCCATGAGTTCGAGGCCACCCTGAGACTACAGAGTGAATTCCAGGTCAGCCTGAGCTAGAGTGAGACCCGACCATGAAAAAAAAAAAAAAAAGAAAAAAAAAAAAAAGAAGAAGAAGAAGAAGAAGAAGAAGAAGAAAAAGGTTGGGCCATTATTTATTTCCAAGAAGCTTTTTGTTCTTTCCTTCTCTCTTCTTCTGGCTCTCCGATAATGCGTATATTGATCTGCTGAATGATGTTCTTCAGCTTTCCTTACTCATTTTTAAAAAATATTTTGTTTTTATTTATTTATTAGAGAGAGAGAGAGGAAAGGTGGGAGGGAGGGAGAGAATAGGGGCCACCAGGGCCTCCAGCCACTGCAAACGAACTCCAGACATATGCGCCACCATGTGCACCTGGCTTACATGGTTCTGGGGAAACAAACCTGGGTCCTTATGGCTTTGCAGGCAAGTGCCTTAACCACTAAGCCATCTCTCCATCCCAGCTTTCCTTACTCTTGTCCATCCCTGTTATCTTCTGCTCCACTGAATGGAAAATCCCCAGTGGCCTGTCTTTGAGTTTGTCCTTTCTTCCACTTCATTTAGAGTGCCCTTGAGCCCCTCTAGGGAAGTTTTTCAGTCCAGTTATCACGGTCATGAGCACCACGGTCTCTGCTCACTGCTTTTTTGCATTTTCTCCTGGCTGAAGTTCTCAATTTATTCATATATTGTTTCCCAATCCCGTAGAGCCTCTTTGTGGTGGCTCCTTTGAATTCTCGTTCATACAAATCTTGTATCTCCCATTTCATATCATTTCATATCAGTTTGGAGAGATTATTTTCATATCTTTCTGGGGACATTTTCTCTGTTTCTTCATTTTCTTTGCTCTTTCTGCTGGTATCTGTGCATTAGGCAGAACAACCATCTCTCCCAGTCTTCATGAACTGTCCCTATACAGGAGAAAGCCCTCATCAATTAGTGCAGACAGAGCTCTGGGGGCCTCACTCTGCACTGGGCTCCTGTGCTTCTCAGAGGCTCCCAGCTGTCTAAAGTACACTGGGTCCCATGAGCACTCCAAGATAGGCAAATAAAAGCTGAGAAAAAAATCAGTGTTGGGCTGAAGAGATGGCTCAGCAGTTAAGGCACTTGCCTGCAAAGCCTAAGGACCCAGGCTCAATTCCCTAGTACCCACATAAGCCAGATGCACAAGGTGGCACATGCACCTGGAGGTTGTTTGCCGTAGCTAGAAGCCCTGGTGCACCCATTCTCTATCTGCCTTTCTCACTCTCTCTCATAATAAATAAAATATTTAAAAATCAGTGTTGAATGTATGGTCCAATCATTTTCCTTCCCTTGCCACAGAGAAGCTGGGATGTGAGAGTTTTCTCTTGGTCTTAAGGCATGATGGGGGTAGAATTAATTGATAGAGTATGCCCTGAATCTTTGTACTAGCTTTAGTTTGGCTGATTTCATTTACCCAATGTTCAAGAGCCTCCTGGCTACTTATTGGAAACTCCACGAAGGTCACTGATCTGAGTATTTTATTATTTTATTTATCTGAAAATTTTATCCATGAGATCAAGGAGGTCCAAGGCTTCCTGTCCTGCCATTTTATTCATGTTAGCCCCCAGAAAACACACATTTGAAGTGTTTCATATCTCTGCCTATGATACATATGAGCTCAGCAAAAATAATCAGTTCCCTTTGAGTCTTGCTTTACTCGTTTTTAAGCCAAAGTAATAATAAATCTGCCTATCTTGTAGTTTTGTAAAAAACTGAGAAAAGTATTGTTTATGAACATCGGGGATGATAATGATTGCTTTGGTAAACTTTGCTCTTCCTGTTCTTGGCCCAGATGGTTCAAAGGAAGAATTTCATGAAAACTCAACTTTGTAAAGCAGACACCTAGACACACTGCTCATGTCACACCAGTGGTGATCAAAGCTCACTCACTTAATAATTACTAAAGGGCACAGAACTCTCTCGTGAATAAACAATGAAAACGCAAATGTTGGCATTAAGAGATGAGAATAGGAAATTCCTGATCTTGTGGGTATTGTTAACTTATTTGGAGTTCTTTTTTTTTCTTTTTATTAATTTTTATTTATTTAATTGCAAGGGGGATGGCAAAGAAAGAGAAAACAGGCATACCAGGGTCTCTACCCACTGCAAATGAACTCCAGATGTATGTGCCACTTTGTGCATCTGACTTTACATGGGTACTGGGGAGTTGAACCCTGGACCAGCAGGCTTTGCAAGCAAGCACCTTTAACTGCTGAGCCATCCTCCTAGCCCTGGAATCATTCTTTTCTGTTGGCTTTTTTGTTCATTTGTTTTGTTTTGAGGTAGGGTCTTGCTGTAGCCCAGGCTGACCTGGAATTTGATACATGGTCTCAGGGTGGCCTTGAACTCACAAAGTCCTCCTACCTCTACCTCCCAAGTGCTGGGATTAAAGGCATGCACCACTACTCCTGGCCTGGAGTCATTCTTAAAGAAGACAAATTTGCTGCATGGAATTGTACTGCCACCAAGTTCTCCTTTTTGGTAATGGCATTCAAACAAGCCCTCCTGGGGGAGTCCTCCAGCCCTTCAACTATTCATAACAATGATGATGTCAGTGTTGTTGGTGGTTATGTTGATGATGGTATGACGGTACCATTTCATGAATCCCTATCGTGTGCTAAGCAAAAGAATAAGGGAGAATTAGCACCATTCTCATTTGACTCTTCCAACAACAAAATGACAATAAGTTGGGGGTGGAAAAATGACTCAGAGGGTAAAGGTGCTTGTTTTCAAAGCCTGGAAGCCTGGGTTTGATGCCCTAATCCCCACATAAAGCCAGATGCACAAAGTGACGTATGCATATGGAATTCGTTGGCAGTGGCAGAAGACCCTGATGTGCCCATTCCTTCTTTCTCTCTCTCTCTCTCTCTCTCTCATCTCATTCTCTCTTTCTCTCTCCATTTCTCTCAGCTTATTATAAATATGCTTAAAAACAACAATAAGCCTGGCGTGGTGGCGCACGCCTTTAATCACAGCACTCGGGAGGCAGAGGTTGGAGGATCGCCATGAGTTCCAGGCCACCCTGAGACTACATAGTGATTTCCAGGTCAGCCTGGACTAGAGTGAAACCCTACCTCAAAAAAGAAAGAAAGAAAAAAAAACAATTAGAGTTTGGCCTTTTATTTGCATTTTATAGACAAAGAAACAAATTGGGGCTGGGATTTGCACAACTCAGGTGTCTGACTCCTGGCACTGAATACCTTCATGCAGTGCAAAAATCTTCTACTTAGCACACAGTCTTCTCTGATTTGTGATATTAAGAATACATCCCTGCTCCTTGTCCCTCACTTTATAGTTTTATTTTTCTTTCTTACTGGCCTCCTCTCACTCAGTGTTTTGTTCTTTCACATCATTGATTCATATGTCCATGTTAGGAATAAGTTTGTCTCTTCTGAGCATAACCCAATGAAAATGAATAATCACATGACATAACCTGATTTAGAACCTAGGAGAAAACCTACCTGCCTGGACCTGAACATATAACCTCGTAAGAAGTGGTAGAATTTACTTAAAAGTTCATTCTATTGACTAGGATCAAAGAATTCCAAAGCTGGGGCTGGAGAGATAACTCAGTGGTTGAGGTGCCTACCTGCAAAGCCTAATGACCCAGGTTTTCTTCCCCCGTACCCACTGAAAGCCAGATGCACAAAGTGGCACATGCATCTGGAATTCCTTTGCAGTGGCTAGAGGCCCTGGTGCATCCTGTCTTTCACTCTTCTCTCTCTCTCTCTCTCTCTCTTTCTCTCTCATTCTGTGTGTGAAAGTAAATAAATAGAATTCCAAAACCAAAGAGACATGACTTAATGTCAGACAGAGTGGGGGCTGAGACAGTGAGGGAAGAAAAAACAAATGCTAACAGATTGCTTTCTGGTCAGATCCCAGGTATCTTCATAGTTCTCCAAACACCCCGAGCCCGGTGGTCACATTCCATTACTATTATCAGCATACACCAGAGATCAAGAATCAGAGATGGGCTAGGGATATGGTTCAGTGGATAAAACACTTACTATCCAAGCATGAGGACCTGAATTCAGATCCCCAGAACCATCCAAAGCCAGACTCAGTAGCATTCATCTGTGATCCCAGCTCTGCTATGTTAAAGATGGGAGACAGAGACTGGAGAACTAACGGAAACTCATGGACCAGCTAGCCTGGCATTCAAGGAGCAAACCACAGAGACCCTGTGTCAAGGAAGGTAGACGGCAAGGACGGACTCCCGTGCTTGTCCTTGGAACTCCACATGGATGTCATGTACATACATGCCTGTTCTCACTCTCTCTCTCTTTTTCTCATACACACACAGACTCACACACACACACTACCCCCAATTTATTTTTAAATATTTTTTTAAATTTTTTTATTGTTTTTGGAGAGAGAGACAGAGAGAGAGAGTGAGAGGAAGACAGAGATGGGTGTGCCAGCAGTGTCTCAGCTGCTGAGAATGAAATCCAGATGCGTGCGCCCCCTTGTGGTCAAGTGCTGCATTGTGCCGTTGCGTCACTTTGGCTAAACGTGGGACCTGGAGATTGGAACCCCTAAGCCATCTCTCCAGCCCCCCAATTTATTTTTAAAGAATTAGAGACATTAGGAGGAGACTTAACTAGTCCAAAATGACATGAACAAGTCACTGCAAGTCTGCCTAGCCCACCATGCCAATTGTGAGTGAGAGAAATGAGACATTGACCCAGGCCAGGGTGCGCCAAACACAAGAATGAGAGAATGCAGAGGCGAGGCCACAGGATCCTATAGCAGCTCCGTGTGTACGGACAGAGGGCACACCACACCTAGGCTTCATGCACATTGCTTCACTCTTCAGTAAACTGGGAACTGAGAGGTGGCAGATTCCACAGGCGTGTCACAAAGCCTGACTCCTAGAAATGATGGGATAGTCTTTGACAAAGGAAAACGCTGAGCCCTTCTGGAAAGCCTGCTGTTCTTCCTGACGGCAGCCTCATGCATCAAAGAACCCAGATGGTGGCTTGGGTCCTAGACGTCAGAGTGAAAAATGTATCATTGCTCTCTCCTGTAAGAAGAACAAAGTTTGTTAGGAAATAGGGAAAAGTGCCAGAAAATAATATTCAGGGGCTAAATCTTGGGGTGGGGGGAATTCAATCATCCAAGAATAGTACTTACAGTTGTCTAGGAATCCAGCAGACAAGACAGCCCTGGAGCCAGTAAACAAATATCAAAGAACACTAGAAACGCCAAGTACCCTCGGGACAGAAGGACAGCGACTAATGCTGAGTAATTGAACAGAGCATACGCTCCTGTTGCCGGGCTGGATTTAAAGAAGCAAGAAATGGTAGTGTGAAAAACAGCAGAATAGTATGTAAGTGAGCATGAAATTAAAAAGGAAAAAGAAAATATACATACATATGCACACATATATGACCATCCTTTTCTACCCTTAAAGAGCCCAGCTATTGCTGGGCATGGTGGCGCAAGCTTTTAATCCCAGCACCCGGGAGGCAGAGGTAGGAGGATCACTGTGAGTTCGAGGCCACCCTGAGACTACATAGTGAACCCCAGGTCAGCCTTGACTAGAGTGAAACCCTACCTGGAAAAAAAAAAAAATCAAAGCAGAAATCCAGAAGTTACAGAGAGATCAACACTAAATCAGACTGCCAACAGGCCTGCCATGATTCAGGGAATATTGCAGAAGAGAGTGAGGAAAGATCGTAAGAGCCACAGTGAGTAGGAGTATTCTGAGGCACAGTGACCCGCTACCCCACTGAGGCCTTCATGGCCCCACAGTGAATCCCATAACCTCACTGAGGAGGGCCCCAGGGAACTGGGAGCAGGGGTTAGGGGATAAGAGTATAACCTGTATAATATGTATAAAATAAAACTAAAATAAAAAAGCAACAAAACTGAATAAACATAATGCTTAAAAAAAAGCCCAGCTATGTGTCAAGTCAGTAATATTTAAGATCGTTAATAATCCTAATAAAATATCTGTTTTACCAAATGTTTCATTAAACCTGGCATGCTGTGCTTCTCCTTGCAAGTGGACAAAGAAGGCAGCGATAGCCGGGCGTGGTGGCACGCACCTTTAATCCCAGCACTCAGGAGGCAGAGGTAGGAGGATCGCCGTGAGTTCAAGGCCACCCAGAGACTACACAGTTTATTACAGGTCAGCCTGGGCCAGAGTGAGACCCTACCTCAAAAAACTAAAAAAAAAAAAAAAAAGTGGTTTTAGCCGGGCGTGGTGGCGCATGCCTTTAATCCCAGCACTCGGGAGGCAGAGGTGGGAGGATTGCTGTGAGTTCGAGGCCACCCTGAGACTACATAGTTAATTCCAGGTCAGCCAGGACCAGAGTGAAACCCTACCTCGAAAAACCAAAAGAGAAGGCAGCGAAGAGATGGCTTATGTCTACATTGCCTCTGGGGAACCTAAAGCTCAGGAATTCCATATTCTAGTCAAGGATGCAAGGCTGACAGTACTGACTAGCATCCAGACTCTGCTAAGTAGGTCTCCACAAGCTCACGAGAAACTCATCACGGGGGCCGGGGTTTTGGCTCCATGCCTAGAGTGCCTCCTTAGCATATATGAAGCCCTGCGTTCCATCCTCAGTACCACACAAAAAGCCAGGGATGGCTGTGCTTTCCCGTAATCCTAGCACTTGACAGGTAGAGGTAGGAGGATCATCCTGAGCCACATAGCGACTTACAGGCCAGCTTGGAGCTCCGAGAGACCATGCATACACCACACATGACACACCAACACAGCACGCACACACATACACAAGCGCAGGCACTCATGCAAAAAGAATAAATAAAATAACGAAAAGAAAGGAAGTCATCTCCCGCAGAGCTTCCACGGCCCACACGGTGCCAGGCTGGATTTTAAACCACTGTCGTCTGAGGGCAGACTCTAAATCTGGGCTCCAATGTCTTTTAGAGTCCCCAGGGTGATTCCAAATCACCACTAATGTGTTCTGCTATGTAACTGAAGATGATGGTGGAGCACCTGGGAAAAAACTTCTAAAAGCCATGTGGACGTGTTTAACAGGATGTGGAGCATATTTATTTACAACTTTGAGGTTTAACTAGAAAGACTTGGATGTGTGTGTGTGTGTGTGTTTCAAAACATGGCTGGGGAGCCGGCTCAGTGGGTTAGAGCACTTACCAGGCAAGCATGAGGGCCTGGAGATCAATCTCCAGCACCATCGTGTAAAAAGCTGGGCATGGCCACACGTGTCTGTAACCCCCATCCTGTTGCAGGAAGAGACTGAAGAATTGCTGGGACTTTGCTGATCAGTAAGCTAGACAAAAAAAAAAAAAAAAAGGCAGCTCCGGGCGGAAGAGTCTCCATCTCAAGCAAACAACACAGAAGAGACGTCAAGGAGGACACCCGACATTCTCCTCTGGCTTCCGTACATATGCACAGGGGGCACGTGCAGCTGCACATACATACACATGTGTACCCTATATATACACACGCATATGTGTGCACACCAAAACAAAGATGGCACAATTGACAGATCCTGTAAATTTATTCCATAAGCATAATGTTCCTTTACTAAAGATTCTATCTCTACTCAAAGCATCAAAAATCAGAGATTTCAGTTTGGCCAATGGCTGTGTCATTTTCTTTTTGTGCATCTGGCTTTTACATGGGTACTGGAGAATCGAACTCAGGCCAGTAGACTTTGAAATCAAGTCCCTTTAACCACTGAGCCATCTCCCCAACCCCTTGGTTTTCTTTTTAATGTTCGGTTTGCTAATGGCAAGTCTCTCCTCTGAACTGGTTTGGCCTTTTTTGAAACCAGTCAAGAAGAGGCTGTGGATAAGGTGGACTATCAAGTTAGGCAATTAAAAACACACAAAACTCCATGTAATTATGACCCATAATTGACTTCAAAAGCAATTCCTGAAGATGCCAGAAATTAGTCAGGACTCTACCCTCGTGAGCAAATTGTGTGAAAGAGACAACTTTAAAGAATGCTATTGACCTGAATCTGTACATTTTGCTCTGATTTTTTAAAACATTCTTCATAATTTTAGTAGTGTATTATGTAGAACTAGATGGGACCTAGTTCAAAACCCTTATTTTTTTATATCCAAACATGATTTTTTTTTAGAAAATTCCCAGTGTTCAGTGTCCTCACCTGAAGAATGATTCTAATTTTTAGAATTATTATAAAATCGAGATAACAACATACTAATTTGCCTATCCTAAAGTAGACCTTCAAAACATAAGAGCTATATAGTTTCATGTTTCTGCTGTCACAAATGTCCACAGAGCTAGTGGCTTAGAACACATCAACTTTATTTACTTAAGGCCGTGTAGATTAGAAATCCAAACTGTATCTCAAATATGACTTGCATGCAACATTGAAATTAAGGTGTCAAGTTGCATTTCTATATACTAATAATGAAATATCCAAAAAGGAAATTAAGAAGAAGTTCCATTTACAAAAACATCACAAAGAAAGGACTAGTTAGAAACAAATTTAGCCACTATAGTCAAAGACTTGTATATAGGAAATTATAAAACACAGCTGAAAGAAATAAATTAAAAGGCATTCTGCCAGGCATGGTACTCCACTCCTTTAATTACAGCACTTAGGAGGCAGAGGTAGGAGGATGACTATGAGTTCGAGACCAACCTGAGACTACAGAGTCCAGGTTATCCTGGGCTAGAGTGAGACACTACCTTGAAAAAAATGCATTTGAAGATTTGCTATTGTTAATATGACAATCTAGGCCAAAAAATATATATATATATACTATCAGTTTAATGATATTCCTATTAAAATTCCAATGACTATTGTTTGCAGAAGTAGAAAATCCCAACCTAAAATTTATATTAGATCCCATGGAATTCCCCAAAAGTCAAAACAATTTTTTTTTTTTTTTTTTTTTTTTTTTTTTGAGGTAGGGTCTCACTCTGGCCCAGACTGACCTGGAATTAACTATGTAGTCTCAGGGTGGCCTCGAACTCATGGAGATCCTCCTACCTCTGCCTCCTGAGTGCTGGGATTAAAGGCATGCGCCACCACGCCCGGCTCAAAACAATTTTTTAAATCATGAAATTTGGGCTGGGGAGATGGCTTAATAGTTAAGGTACTTGCCTACAAAACCAAAGAACCCAGGTTCAATTCTCCAGGATTCCACATGAGCCAGATGCACAAGGTGGCACACATCTGGAGTTCATCTGCACTGATTGGAGGCCCTGGCATGCCCATTCTTTTCTCTACCTGCCTCTCGCTCTCTCTCCCTCCCTTTCTCTCTGTCTCTTTAATAAGTAAATAAAGAAAAATAATTTTTAAATCAAAAGGTTAGAGAAATGACATTTCCTGATTTCAAAACTGAATACAGTGGTCATAAGAGTGTGGTACTGGCATAAGGACAGACTTCAGAGACCAGTAAAACTTGAGGGCCCAGAAACCAGCCCCACATTTATGATGAAATAACTTTTGTCAAGACTGTTCAGTGAAGAGGGTCCTCTCAACAAATGTACTGAGAAAACTGCAAGCAAATGAATAAAGTTGAATGTTCAGCTTATACTATACCCCAAAAAATTAACTCAAAGGCCAAAACAAAAAAACAAAAAAAAAAACATAAGCACTAAAACTAGATTTGGCAATAATTTCTTAGATATAGCCCAGAAAACTCAGGCAGCCCAAGAAAAAGGTAGACAAAATAAATTTCATCATAATTACAATACTGTACATCAAAGGACACCATCAAGAAAATAAACAGGAGTTGTACTCATGGTACACAGTAGTGAGCGGGAAGCTCTGGCTCCATCTCCAGTACCAAAAGAGGAGAGAAAAACAGAAGAGGGAGAGAGAACAAACAAAGAAACTCATATATCTGATTAAGATTAATGCCCAACCAGGTGTGGTGGCACATGCCTTTAATCCCAGAACTCGGGAGGCAGAGAGAGGTAGGAGGATTGCTGTGAGTTCAAGGCCACCTTGAGACTACAAAGTTAATTCCAGGTCAGCCTGGGCCAGAGTGAGACACTACCTCTAAAACCAAAAAAAAAAAAAAAAAAATTAATGCCCAGAGTTTATTATGAAGTAAAACTCAACAACAAAAATAATTAAAATGGGAAAAGGACCTAAACAAACATTCTCCAGGGAAGATTCACAAACTGCCAGGAAGAGATGCTCAGCATCAGTAATCACCGGGAAATACAAACTACAATGAGGTGCCACTTCATACCCATTGTGATGACGACCATTTAAAAAACAACAAAATAATGAGTGTTAGGAGAAGCTGAAGCCCTGTGCGTTTCTGGTAGGGATTTTTACATGGTGAAAACACTATGGAAAAGATATCATTTGAGGGCTAGAGAGATGGCTTAGCGGTTAAAGTGCTTGCCTGCAAAGCCAAAGGACCCAGATTCAATTCTCCAGGACCAATGTAAGCCAGATGCACAAGGTGGTTTATGTGTCTGGAGTTCATTTGCAGTGGCTGAGACCCTGGCTTGTCCATTCTCTCCCTCTCCCTCTCCTTCTCCCTCTCTCTGTCTCTCTCTGTCTCTCTCTCTCTATTTCTCTATCTCTTCCTCTTTCTCTCGCAAATAAATAAATAAAGATAAAATATTTTTTTAAAGATATCATTTGAATTTACTTGATTATGTCAGTTCACAGGACCCGACCGTGTTTCACAATAGTGTGATGACATTAAAATGGTCTTCTGCCATTTGGAGAAATTGATGCTTAACACTTCCATGGATCTACATTACAGTTAAAGACTAATGTCCTTTGTTAATAATTCCTAATGCCATCAGTTCCCCTCCATCCCTTTGCTCTTTGCGGAGCTCAGAGATTTGTTTCCAGTCCCGACCTAGTTGTTCACAGAGTGGAGGCGCTGACCCTTACTGCTCTCAGAGCTAGCTTCCTTTCATCAAATTGTAAGTCCCTCGGAGTTAGAACTGTCTGTGTGTGTCCTCACCGCCCCACCGCCCCCACCGCCCAGCATCTACAGAAGTGCTCTTAGACCGAAGTGAGAAAAGCCACAGGTTCTCAGGAAGAGCTGATGATGTCTCACGCCACAGTCAGGCAGGGGAGTTCAGCAACTGGAAGCCCGGGCTGAGGATGATCTACACACGAGGGAAAGAAGGCATGGCAAGGAAAGCCACGGAGTTCCTTCACAGGGTGCTCCCGAGCTTGCCTGCACCAGCAATAGCCCAGGACCATACGACACTGGCCCTACAGATCCTGCTGAGGAAGGAGCCTCTTCACAGGCCACCAGCCTCCACGCATGCCTCCAACGTTCAGATCTGGAGCTGGGCGTGGTGGCACACACCTTTAATGCCAGCACTAGGGAGGCAGAGGTAGGAGGATCGTTGTAAGTTTGAGGCCAGCCTGGGACTACATTGTGAATTCCAGGTCAGCCTGGACTACAGCGAGACCCTACCACACACACACACACCAAAAAAATAAATAAATAAATAAATAAATAAATAAATAAATAAATAAAATAAATAAATAAAAATAATTTTAAAAAGTTCAGGTCTGGGTCCCAGCAGCTCTGGGAGAATGTACGTGATAAGAAAAATCCAGAAAGGGAGGAGGGGATAGGAGCCACATCACAGCAGCAGCCCTGCCCTCCTTCCTATTGGCCCATCTGCCTCACCCATGAGGCCAGTCATGACCCACCAGTCAGGGGTCAGCTCTGGCCATGCGGTCACAAAGTCCAACTTTCAAGTGGCGTTTTATGGAGTCCTCTGGTGATGAGTACATCGCAACAAATGAATCCCAATGAGCAAGGCATCTGCTTTGCCAGGAAAATGGCATTTATTAGAAGGTTACAAGGGAGGGCTGCTGGCACTTCAGAGAGTTCTCTAGGCAAGCAAAAGAATCAACTCCAGGTTAAGGGAAAGGGGTGGACAGGGATGGTCTGGAGCTGGTTGCAGTGGCTGAAGGCTGAAAGTTTCAGGTGAGCTCCTTGGCTGCATCGGTGAGACTCCTCCCGCCGTTCAATTTGTGTGTTTTCAGGCCCTTTTTGCCAGCTCAAAGCTCTGCAGCCCTAAGCCTTGTTCCTCTGGCATTCCTGAGTTCTACCGCACAAAAGAGTTGCAGGGCCCACAGCGGGGACGTGGGACACAGGGTGTGCAAGGGGCAGGGGGTGGGCAGGGAGTGCAGGGATTGGAGACGCAGGGTCCAATGGGTTTGCCGCATGCGTTGGTTGTGGCGCAGGGGTTGCAGGGCAACCTGGAGGCAAAGAGCAGCACAGAAAGGTAAGTGAAGGGGAAAGTACAATCATATGCCAGGTCGTCCAGCAGTAGCAGGAGAATGGCTGTCAGAACTTTGGCCTGACCTAAAACTCTTGTCAGAGAACATCACAAGTGCTAGATAGAAAGTCTGGAACTCTGACTTCTCCTAGCTCCTGACATTAAACATGGTACTTCCCTTCTCTCTAAGCCCTAGTTTCCTCATCTCAAGAATAGGGGAAATGTCGATCCAGCCTGCCTGAAGGTAGTTATATGATGAGATAAGATATCGTATAGAAACATATTATCCATCTAATAAAGTATTGTAGGGAGACCTCTCATTGATTACACATATGTTCACACATGTTATCATGACAGAATGCAAAGAATGGGTTATACAATCTCAGTTTGCATAACCAAATCATTCGTGCTTCTGATGTGTTGAGTGATAGCTACAGTCTATTTTTCTGAGTTCTGTTTGAGCAAGTATAGTGTGAAGGCATGATTGTCATTCTAAGATATGCAATCACTGGGGAGTGCAACTGTGTCAACCTTTATCAAACACATCCACTGTGCACTCACTTGCAGTCCTCGCTCTCCAGCAGGCCCCTGTACGTGTTGATCTCACACTCCAGCCGGGCCCGGACATCCAGCAGCACCTGGTACTCCTGGTTCTGACGCTCCAGGTCACCCCGGATCTCCGAGCAGCTGGGACTCCACGTTGGTGATCAGGCACTGTACCTGGGACAGCTGGGAGCTGTAGCGGGCATCGCTCTCTGTCAGCGTGTTTTCCAGAGAGTTCCTCTGTGGTGGGGAACACAAACGATGTCAGGGGGAAGCTCCTTCCAGGGTCCCCCATGGGCTTCCAAAGCTGTCACAGGCTTCAAGAGCTAAGAGTGGGGCACCCCACTGCTTCTGCCTCCCAGACTCCATCCACACTGCCCAGCAGCAGATCTGAACACTACACACCAGGTTGTGCTGGGCCTGCAGCTCGATCTCCAGGGCATTGACTGTGCGTCTCAGCTCAATGATCTCCGCCTGGTAGGACTGCAGCTGCTCTGAGCTGGACACCACCTGCTTGTTCAGCTCCTCGGTCTGCAACAGCCAAGGGGAGGAGACGGGATCAGACCCTGCATTAGAGTCTTGGGGGACTCCGTTCCTGAGTGGCCACACGCTTAGGTACCCACCTGGGTGGTGAACCATTCCTCCACCTCCCGGTGGTTGGTTTCCACCAGAGCCTCGTACTGACACCTGGTCTCGTTCAGCACCCGGTTCAGGTCCACGGTGGGAGCGGCGTCCACCTCCACGTTGAGGCGGTCTCCCAGCTGGCAGCGCAGGGTGTTGACTTCCTGTAGGTATAAAAAAAAAAAAAAAAAAGGTGTTACTATCCTCAATGGGAAAAAAAAATGGAGCTCAGACATGGACCCACCTCTTGAAGCCCTGTTAGTCTGTTTCCTCAGAAAAGGAACTTTGAATGGGGCAGTCTGTGTCAGCTCAAGACAAAATGGTCTCCATGTGGTCTAGCTCCCTCCCTATCATTGCTGTGCTCTAGCACTTGGCTTCAAAATTAATTCCCAGGGATTTGCTTGTCTTCCACTGAAGGACAGACTAATTAATTCACCATGGCTATGAGACCCTTAGAATGCAAAAGGTTGGCTTACAAATTCAGATTACAAATCAAATAATTCTTGCTGTCAAGGAAGAAGTAAAATCATGCCATGACCCCTCCAAAGAAAAAGAAGGATCTTCATTCTTGGGAAGAGAGGCTGGAGAGATGGCTTAGCGGTTAAGCACTTGCCTGTGAAGCCTAAGGACCCCAGTTCGAAGCTCGATTCCCCAGTACCCACATAAGCCAGATGCACAAGGTGGCACATGCATCTGGAGTTTGTTTGCAGTGGCCGGAGGCCCTGGTGCGCCCATTCTCTTCCTCCCTCTCTCTGCCTCTTTCTCTCTCTGTCTGCTCTTAAATAAATTAATTAAAATAAACCAAAAAAAAAATTTTTTTTAAACTTGGGAAGATCTGGGCATGGTAGTGCATGCCTTTAATCCCAGCACTCGGGAGGCAGAGAGAGGTAGAAGGATTGCCATGAGTTCAAGGCCACCCTGAGAATACAGAGTGAATCCCAAGTCAGCCTGGGCTACAGTGAGACCCTACCTCAGGGGGGAAAAGATCTTGGGAAGAATAGAGACTCACGTTCATTCACCCTGACTTATTGGTTTTTGAAAGAGAAAAATAACTTTGTATATCACTAATATGTAAATGTTAGAGCTCATGCTACAAGCTGGCGGTCAGTTACTGGCAGATGGAAAGATGCCCTGGGAAACAATTTTGAGTAAGAGGCCAGGATCATGGATAGCTTTTATCTCTGACGTTTCTTTCATCTAGAGTTATTGGTATTGGTGGTTTTATAGGGAATTCATAAAGCCATCCTGAGCTTCGTACTTGTATCCCAAAAGCCATCAGCATAAGGCTGAGTTAGCTTTCTACAGCTCTCATTTCCACTCTCACCTCCTCATGGTTCCTCTTGAGACACAGCAGCTCCTCCTTCAGGGACTCCACCTGCGCCTCCAGGTCAGACTTGCACAGGGTCAGCTCGTCCAGGATCCTGACGCAGGCCGTTGATGTCTGACTCCACCAGCTGCCTCAGGGACAGCTCCGTCTCATACCTGTGCACAAGTATAGGATTAGAGCAACAACTGACAGATCTTCAAGACTCAAGGGAGTAGTCCCTGCTAACCTCATTTGCCTTGCCTTCCTGCTTTTTGCAATGAGTCAACCCAGAGACAGGGTTATAGAGGCTCCATCAAAACCCAATGCTTGGGTTGGAGAGATGGCTTAGCAGTTAAGGCATTTGCCTGCAAAGCCAAAGGACACAGATTCAATTCCCCCAGGACCCAAGTAAGCCAGATGCACAGGTGGGACATGCATCTGGAGTTCATTTGCAACAGCTAGAGGCCCTAGCATGCCCATTCTGACACACTCTCTCTCTCTCTTTCTCTCTCTCTCTCTCTCTCTCTCTCTCTCTCTCTGTCTCAAGTAAATAAATAAAAGTTTAAGAATATTTTTTAAAACCTGACACTTTTCTAATTTTGTGATTCCTTTGCATGCCCACCCCCTACACACACGCACGCACGCACAGACTTCAGCAGAATCTTTTACAACTAACGGATTGATCTGTCATTTCAGGAAAGCTATGGAAATCCCTTTTTAAAATTAGAAGCTAAGCAACAGAACGCAGACACCAGTGTGGTTTCCACTTGGTACTGAACTCACTTGGTCCTGAAGTCGTCGGCAGCCAGCTTGGCATTGTCAATCTGCACCACCAACCTGGCGTTCTCAGACTTGGTGCACAGGATCTAGGGAAGAAAAGGCCATATGATATGAAGCCATCAACTTTTTTAAAAGAGAAAGCAAGGCCAGGCATGGTGGCGTACACCTTTAATCCCAGCCCTCGGAAGGCTGAGATAGGAGGATCGCTGTGAGTTCGAGGCCACCCTGGGACTTCACAGTGAATAACAGGTCAGCCTGGGCTAGAGCGAGACCCTACCTCAAAAAAACAAAAGAAAGAAAGAAAGAAAGAAAGAAAGAAAGAAAGAAAGAAAGAAAGGAAGGAAGGAAGGAAGGAAGGAAGGAGGAAGGAAAGGAGAAGATAAGAGAAAAAAGAAAAGAGAAAAGGCAAGAATCATGATAGACAGAAGCAAAAAACACTTGTTTGTCTACCCCAGGCTGAGAACCATGGTAAGCTCCCCTTCTTTTGCTATGACATCTGAACCCCTCACCTTCTGCTGCAGCTCCTCGATGGTCCGGAAGTAGGACTGGTAGGCAGGGCACACCAAGGGATCCTGCTGCTGGTTCCTCTCCTGGATGCGCTGCTCCAGCTCCGCGTTCTCCCTCTCCAGCTGCCGAACCTTCTCCAGGTAGCTGGCCAGGCGGTCATTCAGGAACTGCATGGTCTCCTTCTCGTTGCCGTTGAAGGAGCCCTCACAGAACCAGTTGCAGTTGCCCACGTTGGCGGGGATGTTGCAGGCCCCAGGCAGGGTGCAGCCATGGCAGCTGGGGGGCACGCAGGGCCGGGAGGAGCAGCTGGTGCGGCAGCTCATGGTGGGCAGGCAGCAGTTGTATGGCATGGTGCTGGAGGGAGCAAGGAGCCCGGCTGAAGACACAGTACAAGTTTCCAAGCCTCAGAGCAGTGGATCACCTTGCTCTGAAGAGCATTTATACCCACTCCACAGAGGGTGTGGGCACAGTATGCTAACATCTTTTTTCTTTGTACTTCACTAGTTTTCAGACGCCCTTTCCTTCAGTCTATTATTTACTGTTCTCAGAAGAGCCCATGGTCTCATAAAATTCTTTACTTGGGCTTCTTGCTAAGTCAGGACTCTTCTTCAGCCAGTCCACCCAGGAAAGCAGAGTTCTGTGGTAAGCCTTCAAAGAGGCTTCATGGTCCAGCCCCAGTTTATTGCCTATAGGTTGACCCAATGGCATTCTCTTGTGTCACGTGGCCCAGCAGACCCATAATCAAATTCATGTCCTGGCCCACTGAGAATTTCTGGAAATAGACACAAATGTCATTGGAAGAAGAAGTGACATTAAGTTGGCTCCTGTCCCTTCTGCTGGGAGAAGTATTTCTTAGTGATGCAACATTTCAGGCTGGGGATGGGTGGTTGTCGAGGTGGTTAAGACTGATCTGTGCCACGGATGGACAAGTTGTTTGTGTTTTACCAGACCACTTAATCAGTTAAGGGAATGGTGGGGACTCTGATAATTATTTTGAGAACAGAGAAGTTGCAGGAGAAAGAAACAGCTGAAAAAAAATACCAGCTGAAGCCGGGCATGGTGACGCACGCCTTTAATCCCAGCACTCGGGAAGCAGAGGTAGGAGAATCGCCATGAGTTCGAGGCCACCCTGAGACTACAGAGTTAATTCCAGGCAGACTGGGTTATAATGAGGCCCTACCTCAAAAAAAAAAAAAAAAAACTGAAGAAGCCATGGAAATGCATTTAACTGTCTAGGAAAAGTATGTGGAGGTGGGTGTGAAAGAGGCGAGGGAGAGTTTGTCAAACTTCTGTGATGTGTCCATCAAAACAGAGGGAGTGGGTATATTATGAAAATCAAGCAATAGCCCAAAGAGTTTTGGGGTTGTCCATCCGTTGTAGAGCACTTGCCTCCCATAGGCAAAGGCCCTTAGTTCAAAGCCCAGCACTGTAAGCAGACAGCCCAAAGACTTCTCACATTCAAAATCTTTTTTTTTTTTTTTTTTTTTTTTTTTTTTTTTTGGTTTTTCAAGGTAGGGTCTCACTCTAGCCCAGGCTGACCTGGAATTAACTATGTATTCTCAGGGTGGCCTCGAACTCTCGGTGATCCTCCTACCTCTGCCTCCCGAGTGCTGGGATTAAAGGCATGAGCCACCACGCCCAGCCAAAATCACTTTTAAGGGCTGGAGAGATGGGTCGGCGGGTAAGAGAGTTTCCTGAGCAAGCACGAAGGCCTGAAGGAGCCTGGGTTTGATTCCCCAGGACCCATATAAACAGCTGGGCATGGCCATGCATGCCTGTAACCCCAGACCTGTGGGGATCACAGACTGGCAAATGGCTCAAAAATAGCAAACTCTATAACCAGTGAGACACTCCATCCCAGGAAACCAGGCCGATGGACAATGGAGGAATATACCTGGATTTCTCCTCTGGCCTCCACATACATATCTGCGCTCACACACACGCGCGCGCATACACATACGCATACATCACCATGCCAATCACACACACCACACATAATACACACATGCACATGATAAATAGAGAAATAAATAAACTCATTTTAAATTTCCAGTTAAACTTTCTAATAAAATGCTGTACAAAGAAGCTGTACCATGTTCTACCCTGAACAACCCACCTCCTATCCTCTTAGTTTACACACAACATGTTCTGAAGACCAAAGGCACAAAAACATCAAAAGAGGGCTAGAGAGATGGCTTAGTTGTTAAGGTGCTTGCCTGCAAAGCCAAAGGACCCAGGTTTGATTCCCCAGGACCCACATAAAGCCAGATGCATGGGGGTGGTGCATGTGTCTGGAGTTCATTTGCAGTGGCCAAAGGCCCTGGCATACTGGTTCATTATCTCTCTCTCTTTCTCTCTCTAATAAATAAATAAAAATATTGTTTTAAAAAAACATCAAAAGAGGGCCATGTTTGTGTCATGGAATCCAAGGACTTAGGTAACAGGAAAGAAAACATTAGGATATCCCACAAGCAGGGTTTTTCTTTTTTCTCTCAGACAATAAAGGTGGCAGGGGTCTTTTGGAGATGTGATGGAAGGGACCAGATCCAAGGGTGAGGTGGTCAAATTTGAGAATGTTGCCTAGTTATAGGCACCAACAGACATCACCTGCGTCTCAGCAGTAGCACCACAAGCTTCACTGTGGCTTTGGCTGGCAGCCAGAACCGCCACTTTACTGGCAGCTCCTAGGAGTCCCTCTCCCCACCCCGCTTTCGTGGTACTATTCATGTGGCTGAAGTCACAGCTACGCGGTCCTGCGACTGCATTCTCCAAGACCATCATCACCAACTCGTTACCACTCCGCTCAGAAGCAAAGCCCCACACACAACAAAAACAGCCCCAGACATATAATAAAAGCAAACTTTCTGTGCTGTCTTCCAAGAAGACCATTAAAGAGGAAGAAACAGGTAGATCTGGAGGCAGGTACCACCCAGGCTTTCCAGAGTAGGGACCCAAGGCCAGGCAGCCGCAGTCAGAAGGGAGCTTCTGTCGCCTGTCACCTGGGTTTGGGATGCATGGAGAGGATGCATCCAAAGATGAGCGCTCATGGGGAGAGATCTGGCCACTTCACTTGCCGATGCTTGTCAGTGGCTTCAAAGCGCTGGCTGTCCAGCAAGGAGCTACTTCCTCAATCCTGTCTTCTCTCCCGCCCAGGGAGGCTTTCCCCTTCGCACAGGCTGAATGCCTGCAGCAAGAGCCTTCAATCTCTCTGGTCTTGTCCACTGATCAGCCAGTGCAGCCTCACAGAGGCTTTCACCAAAGGACATGTTCAGATTCTACATGTGAGAAGACTCATTTGATCAACCCCAAAAAAGAAAGGTATTAACAGAATTTCTGATAATACCAAGACATGGGAGACTTGGAGACAAGGAAATGTGTTTATAATAAGAAAGATAAGAATGTGCAGAAGAGAGGAGCAAGAAGAAAACCTGGAAGGAAAACTCAGAACCATGCAGGATCACGTGGATAGACAGAGCTAGCCCTTCTGCAGATGGGTTAGCCTGAAGAGCACAGCTCTGAGAAGTAACCCAGGCTTGGTAAGTTGATGGGCCGAAGATCAGCCCACCCTGCTGAGTGTCCTATGGGATATAAATGGAGACCCACAGACATAGGGCCACAGTGTCTGCGGCTTCTAAACCTTGACCCACAGTGTCCAGAACAGAACAGCGTCTCCATGATGCAGTCTGAGATTTGTTTGTGCCCAAGACATATACCATTATGGGCACGAAGGCAATCGTAACTTCAGAAAAGAACAATGCTGTCCATTCCTGGGTGAGAAGTGTGGAGAGAAGAGAGGGAAAAAGGAACAGGGAGTCAGACTTGTGCTGGTTTCAGGTCCTGGTCAGCCAGCAACCACACCAAAGATGCTATGGGGGGGTGTCACCTGCTCCTGGGGATCCCTGGTTTCTCTGCTGGGTGTCATGCGTAAGGTGATATGGAACAAGAATTCAGAATGGAGACCACAGGCTGACTGACTGGTGAGTCAACATGAGGCTGCCGTCTCTTGTCTTTCTAGCATTTCTTGTACTGCTTTTAAGATATCAACTGGCTTGAGTGAATTTGATTTTTCAAAAAAACTATTTATTTATTTATTATATATTTATGCAGAGAGAGAAATAGAGAAGGAAGGAGGGAGGAAGGGAGGGAGAGAGAGAGAGAGGGAAGGAGAGAAAAAGGAGGGAGGGACACAATGGACACATCAGGACTTCTTGTCACAATAATTGGACTCCAGATGCATGTGCCACTCCATGTACCTGGCTTTATGTGGGTACTAAAGGAATTGACCCCAGGCCAGCAGGCTCTGCAAGCAAGTGCCTTTAACCACTCAGACATCTCTCCAGCTGAAGTGAATGTGCTTCTTGAATTGAGGAAAATGGGATCCCGGGAACTCACACGGGCTGGGAAATGACTTGTTTGCTTGAGTTCCTCATTGTAATATTTGCATGTTTTGTTCATTCTCAGTGAAGTTGAGGGGCTGTGCAAAGGTTTGATCAGTAAGTCACTTGCTGAACAAGTGTGAGATCGGAGTTCAGATCTCCAGCACCCACATGAAGGTCAAGTGGATGTGGCAGCCCACCTGCAATTCCAACACTTGGAAAATGGATCATGGGGGGGGGGGTCTTCAGGACAAGCTGACTGGCTAGACCAACCACATCAGCAAGCTCTTGGTTCAAGAGAGACCCTGCCTCTGTAAATAAGTGGAGACTGATGAAGGAAGACACTCAATACCAACCTCTGCCCTCCACATGCACACACACACACACACACACACACACACGTAGCCACATAGACACATAAACAATAAAGAAAGAGAAACTGAGCTTTCAGTGGATAGTCGCCTATCTTTATTTAGTTCAATTGAATTCAAAACACCCGTATCAGACATCTTCTCTATGCTGAGAAGAACTGAACTTAAATGGAAGGATTGAAGCTGGAAAAGAATTATCTGTTTAGGAACAATTCAGGCCAGTCAGACTCAATTCAAAGTAAAACTAGAAATAGCCAGAAGATAAGGAGATGGAATATTTGTATTCTATTTGTTGATTTGCAAGGGGAGAGAAAGAGAGAGAGACTGGGTAAGCCAGGGCCTCTAGCCACTGCAAATGAACTCCAGATGCATGCGCCGCTTTGTGCATCTGGCGTTACGTGGGTCCTGGGGAAAGGAACACAGGTCACTGGGGGCATTGCAGGCAAGCACCTTAACCACTGAGCCATCTCTCCAGCCCGAGATGGAATATTTAAAAGGTGGGTGGACATTTGTAAATATGCCTGTTTTTGATGTAATTCCAAAACTACACATGTGAAGTTAAGGGCAGCAATGTGTTGAACACACTGAACAACCACTGTATGGTTGACATTACCCCAAGGACATTGTGACAAGGCAGGATGACATGACCCTGCCCTGCTGGAGCTCTTATACCTGATGAGCAGACAGGTCTGCAACAAACATAATGTCACCGAACTAGACCCTTCACTAATCCCCTAATTTCCTTCCTTACTCTCACCACTTCCCCGCCCCCACCGTGCTTCTTGAGGCGTCCTCCAGTCAGTAACTTAAAGTTACTTCGTGATTCCCAAGCGTGGAGTGAAGGGATGGAGCCCGTTCAGATTCCCTGCCTGTTTCAAAGACCTGTGTGTGCTCCTCAGTCCAGGTGACTCGTAGGCAGGACTCAAAGAACTGATCTCAGGAGAATCCTAATCCCCTTAAAGAATGTTTTCTTCAACCAGGCCTGGGTGTGAGTTATTTGGCCATTTAGTTCTGGTTGCTTTGGAGGCCACAGTATGGATGCTTGTGAGGGCCATACATCAGCACTATAGCTTCCCCATAGGCATACTTTTAAGACAGGAAAGATGGGCTAGAGATATGGCTTAGCAGTGAAAGGTTCTTGCTTGCAAAGCCTGATGGCCTGGGTTCAATTCCTCAATGCCCACATAAAACCAGATGCATAAAGTGGCACATGCATCTGGAGTTCAATCACAAAAAGCCTTGGATTACCTATTTCCACTCCCATTATCTCTCCCCCGCCCCTTGCAAATATATAAAAATATTTCTTTAAAATGTGAAAGATGGACTGGAGAGACGACTTAGCGCTTGCCTACAAAGCCTAAGGACTCATTTTCAACTCTCCAGATCCCACATTAGCCAGACACACAAAGGTGAGGCAAGCTCAAGGCAACACATGCCCACTAGGTGGCACAGGCATCTGGAGTTCAATTGCAGTGGCTGAGGCCTTGGCATGCCAATTCTCTCTCTCTCTCTCTCTCTCTCTCTCTCTCTCTCTCTCTCTTTCTTTCTTTCTAAATAAAATAAAAAGGGGAAAAGGTTTGTAGTAGGTGCATGTGACAAATAGTCCAGGAGTGTGGTGTGGGATGGAGAAAGAAAAGAAACCATATAAATCAAGTCCATTTGAAAAAGTGAAGTAAAAAAGGGAATTTGAGGAGTGGGGTGGATGGTGGGACAGCATGTGGACCTTCTGTGAGCACACACCACTCTGCCCTCTTGAGACCTGAGATCTCTGAAGTGTGCAGAGGTCTGGAGGTCAATGTGAGTGTCCAAAGCAGGCTGTAGAGATGCCCAAGAATGGCAGGCAGAAAAAGATGACCCGGGCCCAACAACCAACAGAAAGATGAATCCTCGGCTGAGGGAGACTGGTAGGGAGCCAAGGCCAAAAGCTTAGCCTTGAATGTTGAGTTTGGGGACAGAGGATGGTGTAGGAGGAGAAGGGCCCAGAAAACAGCATCTTTGGAGAGACTGCAGACCCTGGAGTGCCCGTGAAGTCCATCTGTGCATTTGAGAGTGGTCTGGGTGGGAAATCTTAGACACACATACCTTCACCAGAATTCTTACCAGCTACACATGGGGAAAGAGCAATGGACCAGAAGTAAGACTTGAGCTTGGGTGCCTGTTTCTGTCCTGCCATGAGACCTGGGAGGAGTTCTCCCATCACCCTACGCTTGAGTGGTTCCCACTTCACAGTGGGGACGGTGGTGCCTGGTCTGACTCTTTCAAGGTAATGTGGAGTTCAAGTTACAGAATTCATATTCTTCCTATATGGTAAAAACAAAGCCGGGCGTGGTGACTCACGCCTTTAATGCCAGAACTCAGAAGGCAGAGGTAGAAGGATCACCATGAGAACAAGGCCACCCTGAGAATACATAGTGAATTCCAGGTCAGCCTGGGGAGGCCTAACTTCAAGAAAAAAAAAACAAAGTAGTTATTGTAATCCCTCGTAGATGCTCACTGTTTTTTGTTGTTGTTCTTGTTGTTTTGGTTTTTCAAGGTAGGGTCTCACTCTAGCCCAGGCTGACCTGGAATTCACTATGTAGTCTCAGGTGGTCTTGAACTCACAGCGATCCTCTAACTCTGCCTTTCGAGTGCTGGGATTAAAGGCATGAGCTACCGCACCCAGCTTATTTTTTATTTTTTTTACTTATTAGTTATTTGCAAGCAGAGAGAAGAAGGGAGAGAGATAGGGAGGGAGAGAGGGAGATAGAGAGGGGGGAAAGAATGAATACACAAAGGCCTCTTGCTGCAAGCAAACTCCAGATGCATGCACTACTTTGTGCATCTGGCTTTATGTGGGTACTGGGGGGTTAAATCCTAGGCTATCAGGCTTTCAAGCAATCATCTTTAACCACTGAGCCATCTCTCCAGCCCAAGACTACTTCTTTTCTCTGCATCAGCATACACTGCGGTTTTGGTAAGGGCGGGAAGTTTGATTCAGCCTCTTCAGTGGTTCCCAGTCATCAGAACTGGACTCAAGTTTCAAGTTCCTCCGAGATACTTTAGAACTTTTATTACTCACACCGCTCTTGATGGCTTGAACTCAGAAAGGTGCCTGTCACCATAAAAAAGTATCATTTCCTTTAAGGAAACCAAATGATGAGGTAGTTATGGTTGTCTGATAAAATCGGAGCCATAGCTTCTGTAAAGCTCAGTGGTTAGAACACAGTTGCTTAAGGTAGACTGGTCTGACTCTGAATCCTGGCTTCACCATCCAGGAGCCATGTGACCTTAAACATGTTACTGAACCTCTCTGCGCCTTGGCTCTTTGTCTTGGAAAGTGGAAAACCATAGCCATCGCGTCACGAGGTGGTAGTGAGGATTAGGTGAGCTTCTGTACAGAGGCCCATGGATGACTGAGATCAGTGTCTGGCTGCTGCAGTTACCTTCTCATGGCTAGGACAGAACATCCAACCAGAAGCCGCTTAGGGAAGGAAAGGATTTGTTTTGGCTGCCAGTCCAGAAAGGAAGCTTCCTCATGGCAGGGGAAGCATGGCAAGAGCAGACAGCCAGGCGTCACATCTCCACATCAGCTTGGAAGAGGCAGTGAGAGTGAGCTAGCCTGGATTCACACCTCCACAGCATCAGGAAAGAAGTAATGAACTAGACTTTGACCTGGGCTCCATTACCCCTAAAGCCAGCCAGCTCCCAGTGAACTTCCTCCAACAGGACTCCACCTCCCAAAGGCCCAACAACTTCCCAAATTACCACTAGCTTGGGAACAAGTATTTAAAACCTCTCTCTCTCTCTCTCTCTCTCTCTCTCCCCCTCCCTTAAATGGGAATATGAGCCTATGGGGAACATTTCATTCAAACCACTACGTAATAAGAGCTCAAATGATGTGCTGTTTGAACAGGAGAAAGAAATAATAGTATTGATGGTGATGATTCTAATGCTGGTAATGATGCCTGTTTGGTTTTCAAAGGAAGTGCTCCACACACACACCACCATCACCACCACCACCAAGCATAATAATTCCCAGAATTTCTTCCCAGGAAACCAAACCACTTCACATACAATCTCATCACACCTAATCATCTCATGTGAATGACAGGCAAGCCACTGGGTAATGAACCTAAGAAACATGGGTCAACCCCCCTGGAGCCCCACTGACTCACTTCATGCCACCAGAAGACTCCCTCAACCACTGAATGACTCACCCTCTCACGCTCTCGCTCTCTTTATCTTAAATGGGAAGAATGATGTTTGCTTACTCTGTCATGCAAGAATAAGTTGGTTTATTTTGTTAGACAGCTTTGAACTTGTTGCATGAAAGGAGCCATTTAAGTACAAAGGAGGAGGTGAGGGCAGTTGATCTGGGTGCTATATTAAGACTAATCATGAGTGTTCCTTCTTATTAAGACTTACTGTTGATAAAAGCCTTTGGGGGGTGTCCCCTGTGCCACACTCTGAAGTCACAGTGGAGGGAAGGGTGTGATAGCCGCTGGCCTTTCCCAAGCTTCCTATGATGGAAGGCCCGAGACCTCCCAAGTAAATCAGTGTCCACATGGTCATTGGCCAGTGGACCGGCTTCTCTGGATGACAGCAATGGGAAACAGAGCAACCAGATTCTTTCTTGAGCTCCCTCCTCCCTGCAGCCTGGAGGCTGTAGCAGCTCTTGCAGCAGATCCCCTCCCAGGATAAGCCACATTAAACAACCATCAGCTGCATGTGGAACACAAAGCCCAGCTGCTCAGGCAGGCTTGGTGGTTCCACTTGAAGGCTTGTGGTTTCACTAAGGAACTAAAACTAGAGCATGGGGGCTAGAACACTCTGACCAACATGCGCAGCCCCATCAAAAGCCTCCTTAGAAGTCGGGCAGTGGTGGTGCATGCCTTTAATCCCAGCACTTGGGAGGCTGAGGTAGGAGGATTACCATGAGTTTGAGGCCAGCCTGAGACTACATAGTGAATTCCAGATCAACCTGGGCTAGAGTGAGAGTCTACCTTGGGGGGAAAAAAAGCCTCCTTAGGAAAAGATGAAGACATCAAAATAAAAGTGAGATTGATGGAAACGGGGAGGGAATATGATGGAGAGTAAATTTGTGAAGGGGAAAGTGGGGAGAGGAATTATCATGTTTATTGTCTATAATTATGTCTATAATTATGTCAATAATAATTTTTAATTTTTTGTTTATTTTATTTTTATTTATTTATTTGAGAGAGACAGACAGAGAGAGAAAGAGGTAGAGAGAGAGAGAGAATGGGCGCACCAGGGCCTCCAGCCACTGCAAACAAACTCCAGATTCATGCACCACCTTGTGATCTGGCTTACATGGGTCCTGGGGAATTGAGCCTCGAACCAGGGTCCTTAGGCTTCACAAGCAAGCGCTTAACCACTAAGCCATCTCGCCAGCCCATTAGAAAAAAAATTAAGCCTCCTTAGCTTCTCCAATTAAGAGAGAATGTTTGGCCAGGCATGGCGGCGCACTCCTTTAATCCCAGCGCTCAGGAGGAAGAGGTAGGAGGACCACAGTGAGTTCGAGGTTACCCTGAGACTACATAGTGAATTCCAGGTCAGCCTGGTATACAGCAAAACCCTACCTCGAAAAGCCAAAAGGAGAGAGAGAGAGAGAAGAAGAAAGAAAAAACAGAGAAAAGAATGTGTGAATGTCTTCAGTGATGGAGAACTCACTGCTTCTGATTTTTGTTCATCTGTGTTCCAGAGATGAGTACGTTCTTGGCCACAACTGCCTAAACATGGAGCTTCTGGTTCATGTGTCAGTTATGTGTGAATTCCAGGGCAGGAAGCTGTGAGAACTCACTAATGGGACTTGTCAGTGGGTCAGCCTGTCTGGACCTTTCCAGGCTGATAGTCTGTCAAACTCATCAATTACCATCAATTAACATTTTCAGAGTTTCCAAGTGCACAAGCAAGACACGATCTCCATGGCATGAAAGACTTGTCAGCCATGGGATACATGAAAAGAACAAAGCCAGCCCTTTCTATTGTGCCTGACCAGACAGAGGCTCGCTCCCCAAACATACTTCTAGCCCAGAAGTTTTCATACTTAAGTGTCCATCAGAATTATGGAGTTTAACATTAAAGGAGACTTATAACGTGCCTGCCAAGGCTCAGGGAACATTGCAGAAGAGCAGGTGGAAAGATTCTAAGAGCCACAGGGTGGGAAGGAGGATCCTGAGGCATTGTTCCCCCCACCCACTCACCCACAGAGAGTAACTGGTGCATTCATGACCCTACAGGGCATACCAATGACCTCACTGAGGAGGGCCTTCAGTGCAGTGGGGGCGAGGGAGAGACTATAACCCCTTAGGAATACAACCAATATGCACTGTATTCATATACTAACATTATAACATTATATATATAACATTATAACATCATAATTAACAAGAAAAAATGATCAGGGATGGGGAAATGGCTTAGCGGTTAAGGCGTTTGCCTGCGAAGCCAAAGGATCCCTGTTCGATTCTCCAGGACCCACGTAAGCCAGATGCACAAGGGGCACATGCATTTGGAGTTTGTTTGCAGTGGCTAGAGGCCATGGCATGCCCATTCTCTCTGTGTGTGTCTCTCTTCTATCACTCTCTCTGCTTGAAAATAAATAAATAAAAATTATTTAAAAAAAAAAAAAAAGAAAAACCAAAAAAAAATTTAAAAAGAAAGAAAAAGAGAAAAGATCACCTGAAAGACTGATCAAACAGACAGCTGGTTTAGAAAGTTTGGGATAGATCTCAAGAATATATATGCCCAACCAGTTCCTGGTGATACTAGTGCTGCTCGGAGGTCCACAGTTTTAGAACCACAAAATGGACTTTGAACCTTCTTCAGAGAGTCTGGGGTTCAAGACTTGACTCTCGACCAGCTGAGAAGAGCAGCTGCCCCGTCTCGGCACAGGTCTGCGAAGTGTCTCCCAACAAGAGGCCTCTGCTATCACACATGGTGTTGAGAACATAAATGCCGGTCCTCACGCTCCAGAAGCTTCTCCTTTGTATTGTTCTTGCCCTGCAGCTGGGCTCTGATGCCAACAGCAGCTGGTACTCCTGTTTCTTCTTTAAGTAGGTCTGATTAGACTTGGCATCTGGGCTAACACAGCGACCTCGGTTTCCCACAGGAGTTCATTTTTTGTTTTGTTTTGTTTTTGTTTTCGTCAGTTGTGCAATGTGGTGTGGGGGGAGAGTGACTTATGGTGTGTGCACATGTGTGTATCCATGCATTCCCCACGCATGCACTCTCAGCTTCTGTCTGTGAAGTAATCAAGTACAGAGACTCCTGGAAGTCTCTGACCAGAGACTCCTCGGAGCCTTTCTCACTCCTGTATTCTTTTTATACCTCAGAGTGTTCCCCAAATGTAGACTCTAAAACTTCTTTAGAAGGTGACAGCATAATGGTGTTGACCACAAGGTAGCAAGAGAGGGCGGGGAGCGGGGAAGAAGGATTGGGGAAGAACTGACCAATAGATACTAGTCATAAGCAAACACACATGCAAATATATAGATAAATAAATAAACTTTTAAATCATGTATGGTGGCATACAACTGTATTCCTAGCATTCAGAAGGTGGTGACAGGAAGATCTGAAGGTCAAGGTCAGCCCTGGCTACATAACATGTTCAAGGCCAGCGTGGGCCATATGAGACCTTTTCCTTAAAAAAAGAAAGAAAGAAAGAAAGAAAGAAAGAAAGAAAGAAAGAAAGAAAGAAAGAAAGAAAGAAAGAAAAAGAAAGGAAAAGAAACTGAATAATTTATGATTTGCAAGCAACAAAATTCTGGTCCTGTGTATCAGTGACTATAGGCTAATTAAGTAATTGGTATCTTATGGTGTCTGTTCTTGGGGGTCTCACCCTACTTTCCAAAGCATCTTCCACTGACTCACTGGATCATGGAACAACTTTGGTTTTGCTTCTTGCAAAATTTCTCTGAAATATCCATTACTTAGAGACCTTAAATTTTCTTGATTTTCCAAACATACTCAGACCATCAGAAGTTTATAGCTTCCTTTATGTCTAAAGAAATGAGCCAGTGACCAGTTAACCAATAAACCCTAGAAGGGATCAGCTAGCCCACTCCCAGTCTGTGCTAACAACAATGCTATACTGACCCCATTCCCAAGGTGCATTAGTTTACTACGTGGACCTTTAGGGCAAGAACAAATGACTTCTCTAGCCCTCAAACAGAGTGTCAGAACCGAAAGGGATCACAAAGACCTTGGGTCTTTGGCCATTCACTGATTTAACCTCTGATAACCTACATCCAACTAGTAGTCTGGTCTACCATGTTCAGGATGGTCCATGTCATCACTCAGTCTCTGTGACTCTTGGTTCCCAGGCTTTGCACTGGCCTGTAGGATCCAGAGATATGCAGAGTCTATCTCTGCCTTAAGGAGCTTATACTATAGGGAACTGTTAGAAAGTCCTTCATGCAAACATAAAGCTACCTCTTTGTTTCTTCTGCCTGCCACACATCCATTCATTCACACCCACCTCCAAATGCACCTTAAGGCAGGGTCTGCCACCACCAGTGATGCCTCTTCCATCAAGGCAGCTAGAAATTCAAGTTACCAGCTTTAATAAAACACCTGAGTCTATTGGGGACATACATTCAAACTGCCACAGGATCCATAAGGACAAATCCAATCGTGCCACAATGCAGACCCATAGCTCTCTGTAACGGGAGTTCTTCATTAGCAGGGTTCTAAGTCCCCTTGCCATTTTGAGTATATTCCTGTGACTCATAATGGGGAACCCTAGCAGGAATTTTTGTGTGTGAGAGAGTTTAGATGAAAAGGCTGCCAGTTGGTGGACCAGAAAACCTGCCAGCCCAGGGCTCTTGTGTGAACTGCGCTGGTACCACCAGATGTTCATCCATCATGACCACCAGCCACCAGTTGGTGGCATACACTCAGTGGAACCTATGAGGACAGTTCCACATGGCTACTCCGTGTAAGCGTTTGGGTGGTATTTAGCAAGATCGGGTTTGCTTTGTTCTGGTGATCGAGTCCAAATGTTGAGTATTCGTGAGCTCCTGCTATATGACAGCCCTTCTCAAAACAGTATGGGCAGTGGTGGGCCAGACATTCCTGCATCTCAGAAAGCTCACAGACAAACAAGTCATGTAGTCAGAGAAAAGAGAGGTTACTGGGCCTGAGGGATGCAGGGGAGGCTTCCAAGGGAATATTTGGGCATTGAAGATAAGGATAACTAAGGTAGGTACACAGGAGAAGAGAGGGTTTTTCTAGAAAAAGAAATAGAGACAAATGAACACATGTTGAATTTTAGAGGAACCTTCAGAGTGCAAGTATATAGCTGAGGAGATGGCATAAGATACTGTGTAAGCATGAGGATCTGACCTCAAATCCCCAGAGCACACAGAAAGCCAGGCAGGAAAATGCACATTTCTAACCCTTAGTACACCTAAAGCAAGAGGGGACATAGGGATAGGAGAATCCCTAGAAGGTCATGGGGTCATGGGCGGTTAGCCCTGCATATGCAGTGGTAAACAACAAAAGACCCTGCCTCAAACAAGGTGGAAAGTGAGAACCCACATCCCAGGTTGTCTTCTGACCTACACACACACACACCACGCATGGTACACATGCACCTGTGCTCACACATGAACACCTGTGCTCACACACACACACCACACATGGTACACACCTGAACTAACACATACACAAATAATACACACACACACCACACATAGTACACATGCACCTGAACTCACACACATGAACACGTACACAAATAATACACACACGCACACACACCACACATGGTACACATGCACCTGTGAACACATACACAATTAATACACGTGAACATGCACCTGTGCTCACAAACAAATAATACACACACACACATACACACACACACCACGCATGGTACACATGCACCTGTGCTCACACACGTGAACACGTACACAAATAATACACACACACACACACACACACCCCACACATGGCACACATGCACCTGAACTCACACACATGAACACGTACACAAATAATACACACACACACATACACACACACACACCACGCATGGTACACATGCACCTGTGCTCACACATGTGAACACGTACACAAATAATACACACACACACACACACACACACACCACGCATGGTACACATGCACCTGTGCTCACACATGTGAACACGTACACAAATAATACACACACACATACACACACACCCCACACATGGTACACATGCACCTGAACTCACACACATGAACACATACACAAATAATACACACACACACATAATACACACACACACATATACACACACACACACCCAAATAATACACACACACATGCACCTGTGCTCACACACACATGAACATGTACACAAATAATACACACACACATACACACACACACACACACCACCTGAACTCACACATGCACCTGTAATACACACACACACAACACGTACACAAATAACTACACACACACATATACACACACACGCACACACACACACATGGTACACATGCACCTGACTCACACATGGCACACAATACACCTGAACTCACACACATGCACCTGAACACACACGTGAACACGTACACAAATAATACACACACACACATATGCACACACACACACACACAAATAATACACACATGCATACACACACACACACATGCACACCTGTGCTCACACACGTGAACACGTACACAAATAATACACACACACACACAAGCAGGCATATGTGAACTCACACATGGCACATACTGAACATCACACACATGAACACATATACTGCACCTGTACAAATATGAATACACACAAAGAATACACACACACCATGCATGGTACACATGCACCCATAATCATGTACATAAACACATATACAAATAATACACACAGAGAAACACACATATAAGAATTAATAAAAGAAATGCAAAAATGCAGCTAATAAGAGGCTTATCCTAAGTGGTCTGCCTCTTTGTCTCTCTGTCTCTCAAATAAATTGATTAATTTTTTTGGAAAAAATAGAAATAAATGAAAATCAGTTCAGGGTGTGGGGAGATTGTGCAGTGGTTAAAGACACCTGCTTGTGAAGCCTGCCAGCCTGCGTTCAGTTCCCAAGCCACCCACCTAAAGCCAGACACCTGATGTGCCATATGTGGTGTACACACACACACACGCAAAGCAATCAATAATTGTTAAAGTCAGTTCAGGGACTGGGAATGTAGCTCAGTGGTAGAGCACTCACCTGATGTGCAAGGTCCCAGGTTCCACCCTCAGCACCACAAAAATAAATAAAATGACATTGATGTATGTGTGTTATCTTCAAGAAAATAAACAAAGTTCTACTTGTTTTCCTGGTTCACTTTTCATCACCACGCTTTGTTTTATGAGAACATCTAAGATGGAAAAAGAAGGAAGAGACCAGAAGGGGAAACTCAGACACTGTGTTTGTTAAGCCTGTGGGGAGGAAGCCAGCTGGTATGTGATACTTTCAAATGTCTATTATGTTCTGGGAATCAGATTTGGTACTTAATTCACAGTATTCCATTGATCTCTCTCTCTCTCCTCCCTTTCTCTTTTACACACACCTACTCCTACATGCTCAAAGTTGACATATACTACTATATAAATGTCGACTGCCTGCTGTGTGTTTTACATATAATCGTGTGTTTCACTCCTTGCAGCCCCACTGCAATATAGTACAAAGATCCTTTTGTAACAAGCAAAGCCCTCAACACTTAAGTAACGTGTCTGAGCTCACAGATCGAGAAAGACATCATGGCCCTGAGGTGTTAGCCTAGGTCTTCCTGGCTCTCAAGCTCAAATTCCTTCTGCTCTCCCAGGCAGCCCAGAAGGGGCCAGAGACAAGCCCAGCCAGGCAGCAGGCATCTAGTGACATCTACTCAGTTCATTAAGCAAAACAGCACTCAGCTTCTGCTCTGGGACACCCACTTTCCCGGTGAGCCAAAATTACAGCAGGGGATGGAAAAATAGAGTTCCTTGGAGATGTGTGGATAGATGAGAGATCACCAGAGGAGAGTTTAGGAAAATGACTCTGGCACCCACAGCTATGCCTTGGAGCAAGGACTTTGAACCTCCACTTTGTGGAGTCTAGAGCCCACCACATGGTGTCTAACACAGAATGTACACGCCAGAAGTAGGACACGAAAGAGCAATGGTTCTACGTGCACAGAATGAAGGTGGCACAGAAGGTCCAGGGCAGGAGGAGGTACCTACAAGGATCTGAGTGGGCTGGGAGAGGTGGCTCACATCTGTGGTCCCAGCACTCTGGAGACTGAGGCAGGAACAAATTTGAAGACAGCTTGGTCTACATAGCAAGTTGCAAGATAGCCAGACTTCTCAGGAGGCAGAGGCAAGGAGGATCACTGTGAGTTCTCTGTGAATTCCAGGTCAGCCTCAGCTAGAGATGGCTTAGCGGTTAAGGCACCTGCCTGCAAAGCCTAAAAACACTTGTTCGAATCTCCAGGCCCCCACGTTTAACCAGACGCAAAAGTGACGCAAGCTTGCAATGTCACACATGCACACATGTCTAGAGTGGCTAAAAGGCCCCAGAGCACTCATTCTCTCTCTGCCTCTTTCTCTCTCTCTCTCTCTCTCTCTCTCTCTCTCTCTCTCTCTCTCTGTGTGTCTCTCTCAAATAAAAAAAAATCTAGGACTGGAGACTCAGAAGTTATGGGCACTTGCTTGCAAAGCCTAACAGCCTTGATTCAATTCCCCAGTACCTACATACAGCCACATGCACAAAGTGGTGGGTACATCTGGAATTCATTTGCAGTGGCAAGAGGCCCTGGTGTGCCCATTCATATTCTTGTTGTTGTTTTCTTTGTTGTTGTTTGTTTTGGTTTTTGGTTTCAGACTGACCTGGAATTCACTATGTAGTCTCAAGGTGGCCTCCAACTCACAGTGACCCTCCTACCTCTGCCTCCTGAGTACTGGGATTAAAGGCGTGCGCCACCATGCCCGGCTCCATATTCTTATTCTCTCTCTCTCTTTTCTTACTAATAAATAAAAATATTTTCATGGAAATATTATGATGAAAACCAAATACCAGCAGTGCCATGAGAAAGGAAGGCAGGGATGGCAGCAATGTCCTGGGCCTGAGTCACTTCTGTGTATGGGATCAGAAGAGGGGAGAAACTGAAGGCAGCCTCAGGGCCCCCTGGGGACACCAAGGGAACTGGGAAGTCATGAGAAAGAGCTGGCTGGAGGGGATCAGAGATGAAGGCCTGGGGACAGAGAGGAGCCTGGGGGTCGTCTGGACTCACAGAGAAATCCTCTCCTGACTCCTGGCAGGCACATAGGCCAAGGGCTCACACCTGAACAGCAACCAGGATTCTCTGGGACAGTCGGTGCCCCAGGGAGGAGGTGATGTTTGGAATCTCTGAAGCAGGTGGCAGGGAACATATTTTGGTTAGAGGGAGTGTCATTTGAAAACAAGCATAACCTGTATTCTAAATGAGCTGTCTTTTAGACATGATAGGAGTTTGTTGGCATTTCTGTTTTTAAACATTAAAACAACATTAAGTGAGAGGGTGAGGTATTTATAAGTTTATGATATGGGAAAGCACAGGTGGGAAAATAGTGAATTAAATGGGGAAAAAAAGAATATTAATAATGATTACTAGCCGGGCATGGTGGCTCACTCCTTTAATCCCAGCACTCGGGAGGCAGAGGCAGGAGGATCGCCGAGAGTTCGAGGCCACCCTGAGACTACATAGTGAATTCCAGGACAGCTTGAGCTAGAGTGAGACCCTACCTCAGAAAACCAAAAGAAAAATAAAATGATTACCAAGCTTGCTGTAAATGTCCATGAGAGGGAGCGGATTTGATTGTGTTCTGGCTATAAAGTTGAAGGGAGAGAGCTGGGATATAAAAGAAGTTTTACACATTTCTATCTGCCTTAGGTATTACACACACAGTATGGAGTACATGAAGCGAGAGAGAGATTGAGAGAGATACTCAATAGAAAATTCTCCTGATTCTGGAGGTTGATAATTCCACCTCAATGTTCTTGGCTTCCCAGTTAGACAGGGGGAGGGGAAGGGGAGCAAATGTAGGGTCCTCCCTCAGAGTTCTTTCTCATGGTGGAAGGCCTACAACCAAGTCACTCATTCCACTTTGCTAAGCTTTGTGAGTAGTGATATTTGAACTTAAAAACACACACATACACACACCATGAGTGGAGAGGCCTTGCAAAGCCTAGCAGAAGTTAACATGCAAAGCCTAGAAAGAGACAGACATCAAGATGTGATCACCCAGCACCAGCACCAGGGGCAGGGCTTAGCAAACAGAAGCCTGATAGGCCCAGCACTCAGTGCCCCCAAATGGATCTGGTCTGAAGCCAAAGGAATATATGTCTCAGAGAAGAAAAATAAGAATTGTATGACAACTGGCTGCGATCATTATGACCAAAGCAATAGCAGTTGCCACTTCTAGGTCCAAGGAGGTCTGGTCCATGAGGGTGTGGTGATACACGGAGGCCAGAGAAAGAGAGAGAGTCAACCTGTGAGAACAGAAGGACCAGGGACCACCCTGAGCGCCCAGTCAGATGGAAGGGCCATGGTATACCTTAAAATGAGACCAGTGTCACTAGAAAGAGACACCCCACACACACACCCAGACCTCCCTGGACCTTCTTGACCTCTCACAACACAAAGAACCCCTTTCCTGGTCGCAAGTGATGCCATTTGGAGTGAGCCACAGAGCTCCAGCAACTGCCATGGAAGGCTTCATTACCGCGGTCAATCTTCCGGGCCACCCCTGTGGATAGTGTGCTGGTTTGAGTGTGAAATGTCCCCCACGGCTGCAAGTGTTTGTGATCAAGCCTCAGACTTAAACCCCCGCTGGAGGAGGTGTGTCACTGAGGGTGGACCTGGATTTTGTAGTCCAGTCCAGCTTGCCAGTGCCGGGCAGCCCACTCTCTCACCTTCCTGCCTGCTGATCAGGAGATGTGACACCCACTGTCTGTCCCTGCTATGCTTGCCCCACCATGATCAAGTCCCCCCACCCCCTTGAAACTATAAGCCAAGATAAACCCTTTTCTTTCATAAGCTGCTTCTGGTCGGATGTTTTTTGGTTTTGGTTTTTTTTTTTTTTTTTTTGGGGTTGTCCCAGCAATAAGAAGATAATTGCTATTGATCGCTAGGGTTCCTGAAGTTGATGGCAGGATGCGCCCCTCCCTCTCTTCTTTCCTGCTGGAGGAAAAGACTGACCCTGCTGGTTCCCATTAAACAAATGCACTGAGTACCTTCCATTGCCAGGAACATCCTATTGGTCATCCCTCAATCACAGCGAGAGGAAATGGCAATTACTCTTTTTTACTAATAAACAACAGGTCTCAAAAGGTGACCACTCTTGTGATTCAGCGTCCCAGGGTGTAATTTGAAACCAGTTCTGCTTAAAAAATGTTCTTTCTACCCTATGATGCCTTCATAAAAAAAGGACCAATTTCTTGTCTTGGGCTTGGCACCAGGGTACATACGTAAGCTGGGATCTGGAAGTTTTGTTCCTCTGGACATGCTCTGTGCCTGCCAACAGCTGACACGATCAGCATCCTGTAGAGGGCAGCACCACCCCCTCAGGACTGTTTCTCCACCTTCCCTTCAGCCTCGTCCTGCTGAGCTCCACCTGGGTGCGCGCCAGAGCCCCATCTAAGAGGCAGGTGAGGATTCGGAGGGCTGTGGCCACAACTGCAATCCTCACTGTCAGAACATGCAAGAAGAAGCAGCAGTAGAGGACTTATACATCCGTGGCAACATCTCTCTTTGAAAAGCACATCATCTAGCAGGGCGTGGTGGCGCACGTCTTTAATCCCAGCACTTGGGAGGCGGAGGTAGGAGGATTGCCAGGAGTTCGAGGCCACCCTGAGTCTACAGAGTGAATTCCAGGTCAGCCTGGGCTACAGTGAGACCCTACCTCAAAAAACCAAAAAAATGAAAAAAAAGGAAAAAAAAGGAAAAAAAAAGGAAAAAGCACACCATCTGCCAGGGCCTGGAGAGATCGTTCAACAGTTAAAAGCACTTGCCAGAAGCACCAAGTGGCTCATGCATCCGGAGTTCATTTGCAGTAGCAATTGGTCCTGACATACCATGTCCATTTATTTTCTCTCTCGCTCGCTCTCCCTCCCTCTCTTCTTACAAATGAATTTTAAGCAATTCTTTTTAAAGTTCACCTGGGAAGCAAGCCAAGCCCAAGCCCACTGTCCTCAGTGACCACTCCGAGCTGCAGATCTAAGATGCTAGGCAGGAATTGCATGCCTCTTTGAAAAATGGCCAATTGGAGTGAGAGATAAACCTTGGCAATCTAGCCAGGGCAGTTCTCAACATGACCTTCTTTTGACTGGATTGGAACTCTAAGTGGTGTGATTTTTGCTCTTGGACAAAAATACCAAGAGGCCAAAGATGCCAGGGGAATGGTAGGGACATGTTAGTTGTGAGTTGTTCTGAAAGAATTCAAACTTGGCAACTGGCAATTGTTCCTTTCACCAGTCTGTAGATAACCACAGTAAGGCACACACGCAGCGTCAGAAAACAGTCTTTGTCCAGAGACTTAGGACCCCAGGACTCCAGAAAGCTCCTTAAGGTGACAGTCAGGACCAATGAATACCCATGAACTTGAGGGTCAACACACGAATGGCAGCACCGAAGTAACGGAAGGGGGCTTAGAGGCCATTTGATGCAGGTGCCTAGTCATATCTTGGGAAATTCTACAACAGTGGGACAGAATGAAAATCCCAGAAAAGACACTGAAAAAAAAAAAACAACAACACTAGCATTAATCAAAGATGAGTGCAGCATTGCAGAAAGCAGAGACAGAAGCAGAATGCCACTACTTAGAAGTGTCTACTGCTTGTTATTTAGTGGATATGCCTCCAGTGAGCCTGGTCTTTTGGGAAAGAAGATTAAGAGAAGAAGAGGTGGGGACACCCTGGTCCCAGTGCCTCGAGTATAACCACCTGCACTAGAGCTTGGGCTTCAGAATTCTCTCCCAGTACTGCCTCCACTGGGCAAGGGAGGGCCGCAGTTGTTGGAAGCCAAACTTGGACAAAAGGCATAGGATGCAGAGATGGCAAGAGAGTCTTAGGGAATGAGAAAAGAAAGAGTTAGGGGAAATGGAGAGACGTCTCAGTGCCCCACAAAAGGACAAAGGATGGGCATGTTGTCAACAAAGGGCACAGGTCAAAGGAGTCCACCTCAACAGTTCCACAGCCACCCTCATCTGTGTCTTTCAGCACCCCAGAAGCTGGGTTTGAGGGTGACTGTGAGACCTGGCTAACATTTATGTAACATTCTGTCAACACAGGAGAGGTGACTGAGTCACTACGCAAACACGCAGAGGAAGGCTTGAGATCTGCAAGTTCTCTCTGAGGAATCACCTGGCAGTCAGGTGTGTGGCTTGGCCAGGTTCTGACTGGCTCACATACTTGAAGTCCTTGCTGTCCAGAAGGTTCTGGCACATGTTGATATTACTCTCCAACTATGTCCTAGGCCTGGCAGTGTCCAGTGTTCTTAACTGGGCCTGGATGTGAGGCAGCTGCCCCTGCACGTTGTTGATGCAACTCTGCAAATGGGCCAGCTCAGGGCCACAGATGCCTCCTCTTCAGACAAGAGTTCTGTTCACAGTCTTCTGGTGGGAAATAATGGAGTAAGAGACCCATTCCTGTCTACAGCCATGCCACCCTGAATGTACCTAATCTCGTCCGATCTCAGAAGCTAAGCAGGGTTGGGCCTGGTTAGTACTTGGATGGGAGACCCATTCTTTCAACAGTGAAACTCATAGCCAGATTCTCCAACTTCAAGAACTCTGAGGATGTTCCCAGAGCGCTAGAGAAATCGTTACAGACACGTCTAAGACTTTCCACCAGGATATCCTAACTTCAGTGTGTCGTGTTCATCCCTATGTTCAAAATGCATGGCAAAAAGTAGCAACCAGGAAAATATTGTCAATGGAGTGGCTTGACTTCATGCTCGTTCTAAAGGGATGGTATTGGATTTTCATGGGACTCTTGGTCTGGGTTAAACTGTACTTGATGGCCAGGCCCTCCGCTATGGAAGGATCTTGGACATAATGGTAAAGGAACAGATTAGTGAGACTTCCAACAGATGCTACTGGCAGGTCATTGCATGGCCTGGCCTGGCCTGTGGTAGTCACCATGTGCTGAGTGTGAAGGACACATGTCAGGTTGGCTGGGCTTGGTGCTCCACTGCAGAGCATTCAGTATATGTCCCAGCTCCAGGATCTCTGACAGGCAGTACAGCAGCTCCTTAGAGTAGGAGGTGGCCTGCAGGCTCATGCCTTCAGACCAAACCACAGCAGGCCAAATAAGAAATCAGCTCAGTGGCCCAGAATAGAGCTAAGGGACCTCCCTGCTCTGCAGCCTGGTCCTTGCCTGAGCTTAGACTCAATGTTCTACACTCAGCAGCCAACCTGCCTTACAGCCTAATATTAGCACTGCATCTCCCGCACCTGAGTCCACAGTGGGCTCAGAGTTTATCCCCAGATGACACCTCACAGAATGAGATTCCTGCAGGGGTGGAAGGAACAGACACCTGAGCGAGAAAGGACTTTGACAGAGCAGACAGTGCCTGGACTTGTCCCATGACAAGCAGTAGAAGGGAAGGACAGGCTGGAGAGAGGCTTCGTGGTTAAGAGCCTGCCTGCAAAGCCTAGGAATGCCCGTTTGATCTCCAGGTCCTGCATTTAGCCAGACACAAAAAAGTGATGCAAGGGCACAATGCCGCACTTGCCCACAAGGGGGAACATGCATCTGGAGTTTTTTCACAGCAGCTGAGAGGCCCTGGCACACCCATTCTCTCTCTCTCTCTCTCTCTCTCTCTCTCTCTCTCTCTCTCTCTCTCTCAAATTAAAAAATAAATGCCAGGTGTGGTAGCATGCACCTGTGATCCCAGCATGTGGGAGACAGAGACAGAAAATCCCTGGGGCTCATAGGCAGCTAGTCCAGCTGACTTGATGAGCTCTAGCTCTAGATTCAGCAAGAGACCCTGTTTCAAAGAATAAGGTGGGGCTGGAGAGATGGCTTAGGGGTTAAGGCGCCTGCCTCCTAAGCCTAAGAACACTGGTTCCAATCTCCAGTGGTTCCAATCTCCAGGTCCCACGTTTAGCCAGATGCAAAGTGACATAAGGGCGTAATGCCACACTTGACCACAAGGGGGCGCACACATCTGGATTTCGTTCACAGCAGCTGAGACACTGCTGGCGAGCCCATCTGTCTTTCTCTCTCTCTCTCTCTCTCTCTCTCTCTCTCTCTCTCTCTCTCTCTGTGTCTCTCTCAAAAAAAAAAAAAAGAATAAGGTGAAAAGTGACTGAAGAAGACCCCGGATATCAATCTCTGGCCTCCACATACACGCACACATACACATGCATACTCACACATATGCATGTGCCCACACACATATAAACATGCATACACACATCGTGCACACCACACACACAGTAGAGTCCCCTGTCAACGACCCACACTTTCATCACCATGGATCCTCATTTGTTGTCCATTTAATCAGCATTCTCTGGGTTGGACCCTGTGCTTACGGAGCTCATAGTCAGGACAAACATCTTTACATCCATTGACTAGAGGGGGAAGCAAGGCTCACAAAGAATAAATGGTCTATTCAGAATCACATGCACACTCAGCGCCAAGTGTTCTGATTTCAAATGCAGGATTCATCTTGCCAGGAAGACAAGTCGCTGGACCTTCAATGTGTTATTTGACTCCTTAGGTTAATTATTTCCCATTATTTTTCTTCCATTCTCACTCTCTCAGTTACACCTTGTAATACCAACAAGCTCTGATGACATTTCTTCCCATGGATGGATTTGGCCAATGATCAGTGGTTCTGTCAACAACCTGAGCACTGACAGCTTCAACTCACAGTAGTCCAATTTTGCTCCTGGTTACAAAACAAATCCGCTTCATCTTCTAGACACTGGGGGTGGGGGATGCTAGGATCTAGCCAATCTAGACTACACCTCCTCTTTTGTCTGGACTTTTTTCTTCCACACTCTCTAATGACCCCTTCTACAACGACGCTAAATTAAGGCTGGCAAAGGAAGTGACTACTTGTTCATTGATCTGTTCATTCATCTGGTTAAAAGCTCTTTGCTTTTGTTTGTTTGTTTTAAGATTTTGGTGTGTGTGTGTTCATACCACTGCACACGTGCTCAGGTCAGAGGACAGCTCTCAAGTCCATCCTCACTGTTCCACCTCACCTCACTTGAGGCAGGGTTTCTCTGGACCTCTCTCCAGTATTGTTCTTTATGCTGTGCTTCCAAAAACTTCTGGAAACTTGTATGTCTGCCTCGCATCTTGCCCTCAGCGTACTGGAATTGCAAAAGCCCGCATTGGCTTCTTGCTTTCTTCAGTGGGGTTTGAGAATCTAACGTGAGATGGAGGTCAGGGGAAGAGGGGGAGAATGGGCACACCAGGGCCTCCAGCTGCTGCAAACAAACTCCAGACGCATGTGCCACTTTGTGCATCTGGCTTACATGAGTCCTGGGGAATTGAACCTGGGTTCTTTGGCTTTGCAGGCAAATACCTTAACCGTTATGCCATCCCTCCAGCCCAAGGAAAGTTTTTTAACCACCAGATACTTCCAGCTTGACTGAGTGTTCACCTGTCTGTTGATGCGCCCACATGAAAGCATGAATATTCATTCTTACTGACCAATGGTAGAACAGGAGGGACTAACCCGTATAATGGTGGGGTACTCGCTTGAACTATGACTCAATCAGCCTTCTCAATGGGATGATATGGGTAAATATTATGCTATTTGGTTTTGAAGACGTTTTACGGTTCTTTTCTCTGCTGTTATTTGCTTTTTAACTCAAGGTGGGGAGTAGTAAGTCTTAGATAAGTTCATTCCCTCAGCCCGTGTCTCCCACCAGCACCCTTCTTGCCAGGCCGTTTTACTGCTTGCCTTGGAATGGGTGAAGCATGATATAGCTGCTGCCACCAGGAAGCAAACATAACGTGGGTAGACATGGCGTTTCCCACAGTATCTGAGAAACTCATCAGTATGAGAGGGACTCTGAGAACCACAGGTGACCTGGACAAGGAAGGGCAAAATCAAGATGACAGAAACAAACAAAAGCAAACAATGACCTTTTGAATCTCTAATAAGAACTGGGTTGTGGAGTTCAAAGATGCTGAGTATAACAGCTTTCCTTCTCGTTGCTGGGCAAGGTATGTGACTGTAAGCGGCTTTGGGAAGGAAAGGGCTTGTTTGGGCTGACATTTTCAAGGGGAAGTTTCATCATGGCATGGAAGGCATAATACAGACAGAGAGCTGGCTCACGTCATCACACAGCAGCTGCAGGGTGGAAGCAGCAAGAGTGAGCTAGCTCTGGGTAACAAGTGGCTAAACTGATAAGCCTCAGGGTCCAGCCTGAGCAACACACCCCCTCCAGCAAGGATCCACCTTGCAAAAGATTAACTTTCCTAGATAGTCACCACCTGGGGACCAAGTATTCAAAACCATGAGCCTATGGGGGAACAGTTCACTGGAGCCACCACACTGAGTTATCTGTGTCACTGTGGGCCTTCTTTGTGCCTTGCTTGCTTAATTTTAAAGTTAGCTATTGACCACACATGATATGCCTTGGGAGGCTGATCCATGACACTGTTTTAATCCTTACCTCATTTCTGTGATGTGATGTTGGGGTTCAAAGCTGAGCCTTTAACCTGCTCTGCACCTGTGTTGCTGGCATGGTGCTAATCCCCAGCAGAAGATCCACTTCATTAATCTTATATGTGATGTCTCTATATATTCTCTGCTGTTCTGTTTTCTTCTGAAGCTGATATGTCTGCTGACTTATCTGTAAAAGGCTTCGCTTTGCCACCTCTGTACTTGGTATCGGCAATGCTAAACCCAACTCCTCTCTGCTCTTGCCCTGAGTCGACTAAGTCCACACTCTCTTTCAAGTATAAACTCCTTTGATGACCAGTCTTTACAAACAAACTCCAGATGTGTTCTCCTTACATCCCTTAACTGGTTACCTACTACTTCAACTTTTTACCTATAGCCTCGAGAACAAACAAGATGTGCTTCCCTGATAAAAGATGAGCTCCCCTCTCAGCTATGTGCTTCTGCAGTTGGTGTGCTCCCTGTGAGGTTGCTCAGTTACCAACTCCATTTGTCTGAGGTCTCTTATCTGTGCTGCCATCCTACGTATTATTCCCAGGTAAATGCCAGGAGTCCCTCGAATCTTCTCCAATGTGGATTTGTGTTAATTTTTCAAAGGGAATAAATAAACTATTGAGGACCAGAGATGTTAAGTCATTTTTTTTCTAAGATCACCATTACCAAGTGGTAAAGCCTATTCCCAATACCCAGTCTCTTTCAACTCCAGACCCTGTTCCTTTTCTCTTCATGTTGACCTCTACCACACCTCCCACTCCCCAGGAGAATAACTCTGCCACTGTGAGAAAGAAAAATAATCAAAGGAGCTAGAAAGTGGGCAAGAAGTTCAAATTAAAATATAAAACAAAAATCTGACATTCTATAGTAGTCTCTTCACAACTATAGAATACTATCCAGATTCGGCTTATGCTCCCCAATGAGTAACCCTTTGCAAACGCTGTCGTTAGGAGGCATTACCAGACCAACCTAGCCAGGCTCTGGGTTCAATATGAAAATTATGTCATCAAACACCTCTTTGTAACTCTCCTCTACCTCATCACATAGCAGCAAGCGTCTCTTATAAACCAGAAGTGAACCTTTAAAGTCATTCCCTCTATGTTTATCTGGCTTTACAAGGGTCCTAGGGGATCCAACCCGGGCTAGCAGACTTTGCAAGCAAGCACCCTTAACCAACGAGCCATCTCTCCAGCTGTCTTTGTTGAGTAGCGTGAATCGTTCAACCTTATCGTCTGGCAGGATTCCCTCGGGTTCAAAGCCATGTTTCTTCTGTTTCACAACACATGACAAGTGTTACTTCATGGTATCACTGCTGAAGTTTTGTATACCCACATGAGGTTTCTCCCATCTAAAACCTGATCTTCTCACCCGGGCTTGGTCTTCTCCTAAGTGTTTCAGTTTTGCATAATGATATTGAGACTATGTGATTCTTTGTCAAGTCACTTAAGTCCACTGCTGGGCGTTTTTCTCAAAGAAGGTGAATGTAGCGTGGTGATTCTAACATTGACTTTCCTCCAGACATTTCACAGAGAGTACCTGTGGCCCCTTTGTGAGCCAGGTTCAATAGCAAAAAGGATGAAGACAGAACATGAGAGATAAGGAGCCTGCAGCCCCCTTCACACCTGTGTGCACAAAGCTGTCTGCACTGGGCCTGACTTTAGACAACCTATCTCTACACAGGCAACTAGGCTACTGCAGAGTGAGAAGCTAGAATCTTGAGGATTTTTTTTTTTGTTTCTTTGTTTGTTTGCCTTATGTTTTTTTGTTTTTCTAGGTAGGGTCACGCTCTAGCCTAGGCTGACCTGGAATTCACTATGTAGTCTCAGGATGGCCTCCAACTCACGGTGATCCTCTGACCTCTGCCTGCCGAGTGCTGGCATTAAAGGCGTGCGCCGCCACATCCAGTGCTAATTTCAACCATAGTGTTGCAGTTAGGTATGGTAGTGCATGTCTGCAATCCCAGCACTCAGAAGGCTAAGCTAGGAGGATCACCACAAGTTCAAGGTCACCTTGGACCATGTAGTGAATCCTAGGCTATCCTGGGCTATTGGGTGAGACCCTGTTTCTAAAAAATAGTGTTGGGGACTGGAGAGATGGCTTAGCAGTTAAGGTGCTTGCCTGCAAAGCCAAAGGACCCAGGTTCAACTCCCCAGCACCCACATAAGCCAGATGCACAAGGAGGCACATGCATCTGGAGTTCGTTTGCAGTGGCTGGAGGCCCTGGCACACCCATTCTCTCTCTCTCTCTCTCTCTCTCTCTCTCTCTCTCTCTCTCTTTCTCTCTCTACCTGCCTATTTCTGTATCTCTCTCAAATAAATAAATAAAAATAAAAATATTTTTCAAAAAGAAAAAGTAGTGTTGGGGGCTAGAGAGATGCCTTAGTGGTTAAGGCACTTGTCTGCAAAGCCTAACAACCCAGGTTCAATTCTCCAGTACCCAAGTAAAGCCAGATGCACAAAATGGTGTGTGCATCTAGAGTTCGTTTGCAGCAGCTAGAGGCCATGGCATACTCATTCTCTCTCTCTCTCTTTCTCTCGCTCTCTCTTTGTCTGTCTTAATGTATGTATGTATCTATCTCTCTGTCCTATACTTACACATAAATAAATAAAAATTATTTTTCTAAAAAATAGTGTTGGAACACATGGATATCTCAATAAGTAAGAGAGAAAGGTGTGGCGTTACAGACTGCTACCTGGAAAATATACCTACCCCTTTTTAAATTTTTTATTCATTTATTTTGAGAGAGGGAAAGACACAGAGTGAGAGAGAGAGAGAGAGTGGGAATGGGCACGCCAGGGCTTTCAGCCACTGCAAATGAACTCCAGATGCATGTGCCATCTTGTGCATCTGGCTTATGTGGGTCCTGGGGAATCAAACCGAGGTCCTTTGGCTTTGCAGGCAAGTGCCTTAAACTGCTAAGCCATCTCTCCAGCCCTACCTACCCCTTTTCTATCATGGCTTTTACTGCAGGAAGAGACATGCAAGGAATTGTGCCCTGTGAAGAACACTCTCTATCACACACTTGCCCTCCCTCCTCCTTCCTTTCTCCCTCTTTCCTTATTCCCCCATCTCTTTTATCCTCTCTCTCTCTCTCTCTCTCTCTCTCTCTCTTTTTGCATGTTCCTTCCACTCTTAGGAACTGTGGTCCCATCCTCCCCACCACTTACTGGGTCAGGCCTGTATCCCTAGAGTTCAGCACACAGCCTGGCTCCACCAACATGTTAGAGTGAGTAGGTAATAAGCCTGGTGTGGCCAAACAAAGCTTGTATGTTGAGCCAATGAAACGAAATCATAGATTCTTAAGCAATGTGGAAAAATAAATAAATATACAACCAGGGATTTGCTTATGAATTAGCTCTCAAACAAAGAAAAACAAAGCCACCGTTTGTAGTGCATGCCATTTTTCCAACAACAGCAAAGCCGGCAATGTGTCTCTACATGAAGACTTGGAAAAAGTGCAAAATCAACTCCTGTGAGAGCCAGCTCCCCACATTCCACTTGACCCCACTTTCCAAAACCAGATCCATGACAATGTAGGGGGTTTTTGCATATCAATTGATGGCATAAATTCTACAGGTCACATTTGATAAGACATGCAATAGGTTGACCTTCAAAAAAAAGACAAAAGCAGTGTGGTCAGGGTGCTGCCCACACACAGCTTCATCATCTCACTGGACACTGAGATGCTCAGTTTGCCCATAGAGCCCTGTGGTGGTTTTAATGTCCCCTATAGCTTCATGTGCTTGTGATTAAGCCTCATATTTAATCCCCAGCCAGTGGAGCCTTTGGGGGTGGAGCCTTGCTGGAGGAAGTGTGTTATTGGGGTGAACCTTGTGATTTATTAGTCCAACTGTTGGGTGTTCCGGGCTAGCTCACTCTTGCCCCTTGCACCCAGCGGATGTGACAAGATGTGACAGTCTGCTTTGCCATGCTTTGCCTGCCATGGTAAAACATCCCCCTTGAAACTGTAAGTCACAATAAACCATTTCTTAATGAGTCAGGTGCTTTGTCCCAACAATGAGAAAGTAGCTGCTATGAACCCCCAAATCCCCACTGGACCATGGATCTAAAGAAAATCAACCAGCCCCAGAAAAAGACAGAGCTCACTCCTCAGTTTGTGCATCACTGGGAACAACCGTCTCTGCTAATGATGTGTGCTCACCTTCAGAGTCATCCCTTCCCTTTCTCAGATACTGCCGCTGACCCTGGACAAGCACGGATCCATGTGGACAGCTGAGCATTAAACAGGAAACCAGTGTAAATCTAGATGACTTTGGTTTTGTTTGGTTTGTTTGTTTGTTTTTTTAAAGGCAGGGTGTCATGCTAATCCAGGCTGACCTGGAACTCTGTTTGAGCCCAGACTGGCCTTGAACTCACAGCAATCTTCCAATTGCTGGGATCAAGGCTGTGCACCACCACACCTGGCCGATTAGGAGACTTGTGGCAAGGAACACAGTACGGCTTTATGTCTGGCTTCACACTGTGCTTTAAAAAAAATGCCAGTGGGCTGGAGAGATGGCTTAGCAGTTAAGGCGCCTGTCTGCCAAGCCTAAGAACGCTGGTTCCAATCTCCAGGTCCCAAGTTTAGCCAGATGCAAAAAAAAGTGACTCAAGGGCACAATGCTGCATTTGCCCACAAGGGGGAGCACATGTGTGGAGTTCATTCACAGCGGCTGAGAGGCTGCTGGCACGCCCTCTCTCTCTCTCTCTTTCTCTCTTTCTCAAATAAAAAAAAATTACCAGTATCTGAACAATTACTAAACTCATTTGTCATCCGACTTGTGGCAAGGAACACAGTACAGCTTTATGTTTGGCTTCACACTGTGCTTTTAAAAAAAATTGCCAGTGGGCTGGAGAGATGGATTAGCAGTTAAGGCACCTGTCTGCCAAGCCTAAGAATACCCATTCTATTCTCCAGGTCCCATGTTTAGCCAGACGCAAAAAAAAAAAAAAAGTGACTCAAGGGTGCAATGCCGCACTTGTCCACAAGGGAGCGCATGCATCTGGCATTCATTCACAGTGGCTAAGAGGCCATTGGCATGCCCATTCTCCCTCTCTCTCTCTCTCTCTCTCTCTCTCTCTCTCTGTGTGTGTGTGTGTGTGTGTGTGTGTGTGTGTGTGTGTCAAATAAAAAAAATGCCAGTGTCTGGACAATTACTAAACTCATTTGTCATCCTCCAGGGCAGTGGCTCTTTGGCCAGCAGCAGCTTTGCTTGGGACTGTGTTCGACATCTGCATTCTCAGATCCTAGACATACTAGATCAGAAACTCTGGGACTGGGCCTTGGATCTGCACAAGCTCTCCAGGAGCTGCTGACAAACACTCAGATCAGAGAAGCACTGCTCTGGGACCAGGCGCTTGATTCAGGTGTCCCCCATAAATTTAGGTTGTCTGAATGCCAGGTCCCCAGCTGATGGAGATTTGGGAATTAACACCTCCTGGAGGCGGTATATTGTTAGAGACGGGCTTATGGGTATTATAGCCAGTGTCCCTTTGCCAGTGTTTGGCACACTCTTCTGCTGCTGTTGTCCACCTGATGTTGACCATGGGTGTGATGTCCACCCTCTGCTCATGCCATTGTGGAGCTTCCCTTAAGTCTGCAAGCGAAAATAAACCCTTTTTTCCCCACAAACTGCTCTTGGTCGGGTGATTTCTGCCAGCAAGGTGAACCTGACTGCAACAGATGGGAAACCTCTGAAACAAACTCACATCCGGTCTCCCTGCTAAACTCACTGGAAACAGTTTCTAACCTTGGCAGCACCTGAGAATCCCCAGGAAACTTCTAGACATTGATACCCAACCACAACCAGACCGATGACGTCAGTAGTCCTATAAGTGGGACCCAGATATTAGCTCTACAGGCCGTTCTGATACGTATCTGAGGTTGAGAAGCAGTGATTTGGAAAGCTGTAGGAGAAAAAGAGTGCAAAGGGCTCTATAGTGAAGAGCGACACTTTGGAATCAGAAGCGCAGATTCTGGGACTTGGGAGGTGACTCCACAGTTGAAGGAACTTGCCTGCAAAGCCTACAGACCTGGGTTTGATCGCCCGGTACCCACAAAAAAAGCCAGATGCACAGAGTTGCATACATCTGGAATTTGTTTGCAGTAACAAGAGCCCCTGGCATGCCCATAGACTCTCTCTCTTTCCTTCCATCTCTCTCTCCTTCTTCCTCTCTCTCTTTCTCTCTTAATCCCTTATAAATAAACAAATAAAAGGGTTTTTTTTTTAAAGATTATGGAAGTTGTCAATAAAAGTTTTAAAAATGAAGTGTAGGGCTGGAAAGATGGCTTAGCGGCTAAGGCACCTGCCTGCTAAGCCTAAGAATGCTGGTTCCAATCTCCAGGTCCCATGTTTAGCCAGATGCAAAGTGATGCAAGGGCGCAATGCCACACTTGCCCACAAGGGGGCGCACGCATCTGGATTTCATTCACAGCAGCAGAGACTGCTGGCGCGCCCATTTCTGTCTCCCTCTCCCTTTCTGTCTATCTCTCTCTGTCTCTCTCTCTAAAAATAAAATAAAAATAATTTAAAATTTTTTTTAAAAAAGAAGTGTAGATTCTGGCTTTATTATGGGGCAGGAGTTGTTGGTGTATGTGTGTGCATGAGTGCACGTGTGTGCATTTATGTGCAGATGGACACACCTCGTGTGCAGTCCAGACTAGGATGTCAGGTGTCCTCTATCGCTTTTCTGCCTTGTTTCTTTGGGATGGCATCTCTCACAGAACCCAGAGCTTGCCATTTCTTTTGCTTGACTGGACAACCAGCATCCAGTGGTCTTCCCGTCTCTGTCTCTGCTCAGCACAGGCTACAGGTATGTACAGCCTCTCTTGGCTTTTCCATGGGAGCTGGGGGGTCCAACTGAGGTCTTCATGATTGCACAGCATCATCTCCCCAGCTCCTGAAGGTTTTATTGAAGACACGGGGCTCTCCTTTCCTCTTGTGGCAAATGAGGATTAGAAAACTTTCCCTGGGAGCAAATAGGGAGAATTTGCATCTCAGAAAGTGGAAGCATTGTTTGCTACTGAAACTACTGTTAATTAAACCATTCAAGACTGAAAGGTCTTGTCTGTCATTCTGAAATCCAAGATATTCTGAAAACCAAGCTTTCCCATTCTTTCTTATTTGTCTTCACATAGAACCTACTTACCCCGCTTAGTTTAAACAGAACACTTCACAAGTGCTCCCCACACCCGTGAAATGTCTGGACAAGAGTCTAGACAATGGGGCTCATCCAGGAGCTGGCTGAGTATCTTTCACATGAAATGCAGGATTGGTGTTCACTCTGATGGCTGTCTGAGCTCTGTGGGGGCACAGCCTCATACCTGTGGGATGTGGGGACCCATCTATCATGTCAGTCACCTGCAGAGGACAGGCATTCTCAGAGTGGGAAGAAGTCCATCAGAACTCACCTCCTCCTTAGTTTGGACATCCAGCAGGAGTCTAGAATCTAGGACAAGGCTTCTGGACTTCCGGTGCTGGAAGTGACACCCAGTACGTGGAGGGAAGTAGGAGCTGGGAAGAGAAATTCTCACACAAGATCAATTTTCTTCTAGAGCCATCAACTGTGTATGGGTCTAGGGAACCCATAAGCAGGTTGTAAGCCAAACCTCCTAGACTCGTGAGCTACAGATGCCGCTTTGCTGGTTGCCAACCAGAGCTTCCCAACTCGGAAGCACGACCTTCCACCCAGTGACAAGGAACCCGGGGTCCTTACCACCCTGGACCAGAGCTGTGTGAGAAAGTCTCCCCTAGGACTGGTCATAGACATCAGAATTGTCCCCAAAGCCTGGTGACCAGGAAGGAGGGACAGGGTTATTTCACCCCTTCTCTTCACCAGGAGCATCCCTCTGAGCTGTGGACCAGGCGGAATTGGGGCTTGGTTCTCATTAAAGGAGGAGGCGCCCCTGCAAACGCTCTGCCCCCAACACCACCACTCACAGGGCGTGTGTCCCGGAACGTGGCAGTTTGCTCACTTTATCCCGGTTTCCCATCTGAAAAGGCAAGCTCCAGAACAGACCACACCCTTGAACTCTTGTGAGCACACTGAGAATTAAAATTACATTGTAAAATACATAAATACATAAAGAAAAATAAAATTACATTGTATATTGCAACCTAGGATATGCACACATTCATACATGCTGAGACCCAAGGGTTCATATTAAAATTCTTCTCTGGGGACTGGAAAGATGGCTTAGAGGTTGGGGCACTTGCCTGAGAACCCTAAGAACTCATGTTCAAATCTCCAGGTCCCATGTAAGCCAGATGCACAGTGATGTAAGCACACAATGTTACACATGCACACAAGGGGGCGTATGCATCTAGAGTTAGTTTGCAGCATCTGAAGGGACCTGACACACCCATTCTCTCTCTCTCTCTCTCTCTCTCTCTCTCTCTCTCTCTCTCTCTCTCTCTCTCAAATAAATAAATAAATTTTAATGCTTTTTTCCAGTCCTTTTCACTTGGCTCTCTCTCCCTCCCGCTCTCTCTCTGTCTCTCTCTCTCTATCACACACACACACACACACACACACACACACTTCATAGACCAGTAGTGTATTACAGCTACAATTTAAAAATATAAGACCACACTCCCCACTGCCCATAAAATAGGGAAAAGACCTCAATAGACTCACTCAAAATATAACTTCATATAATTTCTTGCCCAGGAGCCAGAGGAAAAAAATGCCGTTTCACAAGTGCCAAAGGAAAGTGGCCCCAGAGAGAAAATACCTTGAGGATCAAAACCCAAGTGGAAGTCGTGAGAAGCTACGGAGCGGCAGGGGCACCGTGGAGGGCACTGAGCCATTGGTGAGGCCGCCCCAGCTGCAGGTAGGTCTCCCTCTCCTCAGTGGTGACAGAACAGACGTCCTGGCCCATGCTGCCTCAGCAGTCTTCAGTGGGTGCACAGGGTGCCTCAAAAAGGAGCTGTTCCATGGGGCTTGTGGTGTAAGAGAGATGGGCACTGGGGTGGAGGGCTCAGGGAGTGGCATATAGATTGCATGACATTCTACAGTAACGCAATAAACAAGGGGCTGGGGAGAAGGCTCAGTGGTTAAAGGCACTCACTTACAAATCCTGTCATCCCAGGTTCGATTCCCCAGTACCCACCTAAAGCCCAGGTGCACAAAGAGTCTCATGTGCTGGAGTTCTTTTGCAGTGACAGAAAGCCCTGGCACAGCCTTATACTCTTTCTCTTTCTCTCTTCTCTCTCACTTGCTCGCTCTCTCTTTTTCTTTCCCTCCCAAATAAATAAATAAAAACATTTTAAGAGTTATAGAAATGGGGACTAGAGAGATGGCTCAGCAGTTAAGGCTTTTGCCTGCAAAGCCTAATGACTCAGGTTTGATTCCCCAGTACCCACATAAAACCAGATGTACAAAGTGGCTAGACACTCTAGCACACCCATTTTCTCTCTCCCTCCCCTCTCTCTCTGGAAATAAATAAATAATAAATAAATAAATAAATAAACAAACAAACAAACAAACAAACAAACAAGCTCAGCTGATAATTCACACCGAGATCTGGAGCAGCATTTTTTTTCCAAGCCCAGAGAAAACCATGGGGCTTTCTGGGGCGGACATCTCTGTGTAGGCAGATTTTGTAAAGTGTGTATTCTTACCACATCCTGCATAGCTAGATGATAGACTAACCCCCTCCCCTCGACCCACAATCCCCAGTGCCTCAGACACAGTATCTTCAATTGTTAAACACTAAAACTATGGCAGTTCCTGCATAAAATTGTCAAAGTTTTTATTGAATTGTTGTGAAATCACTTTTCCCTGCTGTTCTTTTTTTAAATTTATTTACAAATTCCTTAATTGTAGACAATATCCCATGGTACTTCCCTCCTTCCCCCCACTTTCCCCTTTGAAACTTCATTCTCCATAATACCCCCTTCCCCTCTCAGTCTCTCTTTTCAGTTTGATGTCATGATCTTTTCCTCCTATTATGATGGTCTTATGTAAGTAGTGTCAGGTACTGTGAGGTCATGGATATCCAGGCCAATTTGGGTCTGGAGAGCACATTGTAAGGAGTCCTACCCTTCCTTTGGCTCTTAGATTCTTTCCTCCCCCTCTTCCACAATGGACCCTGAGCCTTGGAAGGTGTGTTAGAGATGTTTTAGTGCTGAGCACTCCTCTGTCCCTTCTTCTCAGCACCATGGTGCCTTCTGAGTCATCCCAAGGTCACCACCATCTGAAAAGAGAAGCTTCTCTAACCAAAAGTGAGAGTAGCATTAATATATGGGTGTGGATATTAAGAGAAGTGTTTACTGGACACTTTGGTGAGCAGAGTATATACATTTAGCCAGACACCAGCAGATGTTACACCCCTAGGGCTCATGACTACCCCTGTCAGAGTTTTTCAGTATCAGGATGTATTCCCTCCCATGGAGTGGGCCTCCAGTCCAATTAGAGAGTGGTTGGTTTCCCCCATAACAGACATACCACTATTGCACCCATTGGCTCATTTGGCATGGCTGGCCAAATTTAAAGCTTGCAGTGTTCACTGTTGAGTATCTTCACTGGTGTTTTCTCTCTCCCATTGAACTTCATGCAGCGTAGCTTTTTCCAACTTTCTGTCAGCTGGTCCACATGGAGGAGGCTTTCAGCTCAGCTCCAGCAGGATTTCTCAGTGACCTTGCAGCCCAAGCACGTGAAGTCTTCAGCAATAGGGTCTTAACATCTATTCCTGGTGAGAAACCAAGAGCCTCAGCAATGGCCTTTAATGTTTTGGAGGTATCTGTGACCTCCCTGGCCAACAACTCACTGGAAGGTATCTCATCCCTGGCACTGAAAGTTTTCTAGTCACAATCTATGGCTTCTGAGTGTTCCATTGTCCAGAAAAGTAGCTTTCCATATAACTTATTATATCCTCTTAGATTTTGATTAGCCCTCCCTCCACCTTTACTTATCTCTTTCCCTGACCTCACTTAAGCCTTTTCACCCCCATTAATCTGTTCTTCTACTTACATATATACAATGCCATCCTATTACGTCCCCCCTCTCTCCCTTTTTATTCCCTTTATATCCCCTTTCTAGCTTACTGGCCTCTGCTACTGAGTTTTATTCCTACTCACATAGAAGTCCAATCATTTGTAGCTGTGATCCACATATGAGAGAGAACATGTGACATTTAGCTTTCTGGGCCTGGGTTACCTCACTAAGTATAATCCTTTCCAGATCCATCCATTTTCCAGCAAATTTCATAATTTCATTTTTCTTTACCGCTGAGTAGAACTCCATTGTGTAAATGTGCCACATCTTCATTATCCACTCATCAGTCGAGGACATCTGGGCTGGCTCCATTTCCTCCCTTCTGTTCTTTTGTAGTGGTTGCTGTTTTGATAAAAGTGACTGTATAGGGGTTTTGTTTTGTTTTGTTTTGTTTTGTTTTGTTTTAGATAAATAGCAGATCATTCCCTTGTCGGTAGAATCAGTGAAGTGAGACATCTGAGGAGTTTAGGGTGCTTTCATTTCCAGCACAAAGTGACTGTTGAGCTAACACTGAGAGGTGAAGATACTTTTCAGATGGCTGAGAAAGTTTTTAAAATGTTTGTGTAGAAGTCTCTGTCACTGCACTGTTGCCAAAACTCAGAATTGAACCACATCTGGTGACTAAGTCTGAGATGAGATGCTGAAGCCAGTGAGAAGTAACCACCGTCACTTTACTGTGCAGGACTTTGACGATGCAGCAAGTGAGCCAATGGCCTGAAGCACAGAGCATTCACTTGTGAGGTCTGCATGAGATTTTAGTAACGCCCATAGGACTCTATGTTCATCTACAGTAGTTAGCAGAAAATAGTCTGGCAGGACCATAAAACCAGGTAATTGCATTCTTTGAGCTACTGACTGAAATACAGGAGAGAGAGCGACCACATGAATCTGCCAGTCATGTGACTCATGATGTATGGCTGGTAGGAAGCTGTGTTTTTTGGGGCGGTTTTTAGAGAGAGTCGGGGGAGAGGACAGATAGAGAATGGGCACACCAGCAGCCTCTCAGCCACTGTGAACAAACTCCAGACACGCGCGCCCCCTTGTGGGCAAGTGTGGCATTGCACCCTTGCATCACTGTATCTGGCTAAACATAGGACCCAGAGAATTGAACAGGCATTCTTAGGTTTAGGAGGCAGGCACATTAACCCCTAAGCCATCTGTCCAGCCCAAGGCTGTGGTTTTTAAGAAATACTAATTTATTTGAACTGTTCCTTGCCTAAATTCTTGCAGAGTAACAATTTTATTACTGATTATAGAAAGCAAATAATAAACTCTTGCCATTGAAAATCCCAGTGTCTGGAATGCCAAGCCTAGAAGGCCACTTCTGATGACCTGGAAGGTGATCCATGTCACTGTCCCCACAAAGTGATTTCACACAATAAAAACATGGACCCCAGGAGGGGATGAATTCACACAACACTTGGCATGAGGAGAGGAAAAGATTGATTTAGTACAATTCGGGGTGCACAATCACCACCAAGCCATTGTGCCTGATCTTTCCCTCAGGAAGTGCCACCCTTTGATCAGACCTCTCAGAAGGGCAGTGCTGCCAGAGGACCTCTCTCTAGGGCACTGAGTGACAGGGACCTAGCCAACACTAATGACTTTGGGGAATGTGGTAGCTTTGGAAAGCTCATTGGGCTCAGGGCAAGCACAGCTCTGGGCTGTGGATGAGAGCTGAGAGGCATAATCCCTGAGAATAGGGAGAAATCAAGAATCCACTGTGCCAGAGTTCCCATCACTTTTCTGTGGCCCTGCTGACATTGCCCATAAACCAGCGTTAATTAACCCAAAAGGCTTTGATATGAGGGCAGAGTTCCTCTGAAAAACCCATGTGTGGAACACTCCAGAAGGTCCTGATGCTAGTGAGGCATAAATATGTCCCAAAGTCCATGTCCATGGCTTCTTGAGCTATCAATAAGACAGACAGGGCAGGAGACTAGACAGCTTGGAAGTACCACTTAGATACTGAAGGCACTGGCCACCTGTTTCCATCAGGGGGCTCAACTCCTGGCCCTGAGCAGTAGAGCTTGGTTTCATATAAAACCTTTAACAAGCATTTGGGTGGTCAGACAGGTCCTAGTGAGTTTCAATGACACACGGGTGTGGAAATGGGGACCTGGTTAGACTGGACAATATATGCTTAGGGGAGGCAGGAAGAAAGCCTGCAGAAGTCCCCAAGGGTCCAGAAGCCTAGAACTCCTGGTCTGTGTGCACCCACCCTGTGCAATGGCTCCTGGTCTCATTTCACACCCTAAGGGCTGTGCTCACCCTGAGTCAAGTGTGCAAAGGATGCAGAGATCTGAGCTGGGTGGTTGTTAGTTTTTTTTTTTTTTAAAGGGAACTACACTCTCAGGGAAAAGTTTCAGCATTTAAGAGAAAAGTCAATCCATGCTTAGGGAAAGGAAGAATGAGGAAGGGGAAATATTTATTACACCGAAATAATAACAAGCTTAGATACCTATTAGTCTCCGGTGCTTGGAGACAGCATAAAGAGCTTAGAGAGCCCTGCTGGGCTTGGCATGGAAACACTTGGCTTCAATTCCCACCTGCTGGTTGTGTGTCTGTGAGCACTTCTTTCCTTCCCTCTGGGTCTTAGACTCTGTACAATGGGAGAGGCTGGGCCAGATCACCTGGAAGGCTCCCTCCTGTCTGGCAGTCTAGGGCAGCTCTATCCCATAACACTCTCTGTGGTTGTGGGAACATCCTACTCAGTATCACTTAAAGACAATGCATACATAGTCACACCAAGCTGACACAACTAAAGGAGTTGACTTCCCCCCCCAAAATTTATTTAGTTTTACCTAATTAAAAAATTAAATAGGGCTGGAGAGATGGCTTAGCGGTTAAGGTGCCTGCCTGCTAAGCCTAAGAACGCTGGTTCCAATCTCCAGCAGTTCCAATCTCCAGGTCCTATGTTTAGCCAGATGCAAAGTAACGCAAGGGCGCAATGCTGCACTTGACCACAAGGGGCGCACGCATCTGGATTTCGTTACCAGCAGCTGAGAGACTGCTGGCACGCCCATCTCTGTCTGTTTTCCTCTCTCTTCCTCTCTCTCTCTCTCTCTCTCTCTTCCTCTCTCTCTCTCTCTGTCTCTCTCCAAAAAAAAAAAAAAAAAATTAAATAGCTGTGCGTAGACAGTAACTGTCTTGTCGTATAGGACAGATCTAGGATCCCAGAACCACAGATCCAGTCTGTTCTGTCTCATATGTGTATCAAACTGAGTACATTTTAGGAAACTTTTGCAGAGAAAGGATTACGGGTTTGCACACAATTAGGAAGAAATCCAACGAGCCGGGAGCCCCTCTCTCCGACCGTCTCTGAGCCTTGAACCTCCACCCCTCTTTCCAACCAGGACCGGTAGCTTTCGGAGCGCGATCTATGTGTCTCCACGATTAGGCCAACAGCCTCGGCTTCCAGGCAAGCATGCAGGATCATGTCCAGAGAGCACCCAGACAGCTATGGAGCTAGTCCACGTTTCACGATTTCTTGGCAAAGCCGGAGGGCAGATAATAGAAACATCACTGGGCTCATTAAGGAAGAGCCGTGTGTTCGGAAGGTACAATTCCAGCCTCCTTCCTCTTTACCTGCCTTGGCCAGCCCATTGCCAAGGCCGGTCCTTCACCAAGTTACTCACATTGAGCCCATTTTTTTTTTTCCAGTTATCACAATCGCTTTGGTTGAAAACCTGTTAGCTGTCTTCATAGAATGTTGGTGTGCAGCCCTGCCTCTCAGCCACTCTGTCTACACATCTTTGGTGAAACATCTTAAAATACCACTCTGGTCATGTCATCCTTCCGCCCAAATCCCACAGCAGCTCTCCCACTGCCTTTTGGATAGAGGCCAGGCTCTGTGTGGGGTTCTGAGTCCCACCCCCCAACACAGCCCAATGCTTTCCTCTCTTTGAGCAGTTATTACCAGCACTTATTCATCCAGGAATCAGCTGCTCCAGCCAGCAGGGCCACTCGAGACCTCCCAAGTGTGACCACCATTCCACTGCAGACCCCATGCTCATACTTGTAGCCTGTCTTGGGCCCCATAGATCCCATTCAACCTCCAAACCCACCTGAAATCCCACCAGCTATTGAGAAGCCTTTTGGTATCCCCAAGCTAATGCCTCTGATTTTTTTTTTTTTTTTTTTTTTTTTTTTTGTTTGTTTTTCGAGGTAGGGTTTCACTCTGCCTCTGATTTTTGAAACAGCCGTACAGTTAGACTTCAGGTTCAAATTTTTGCCCTTGCATGTTAATTGTGGCCAGAAAATTTAACCACTCCTTCTGCCTCAGCTTCCTTCGTTGGAAATGAACACAATGCCCAACCTTCCAAGGCGATCATGAAAATTCCAGGTATTAATTTTGACCAGATGGCTGAGCATTTGATGCATAATAAATGCTCAAAAGAGAATGGCACTGAACTTGGTGGTTCAGGTCTGTAATCCCAGCGACTCAGAGGCTGAGGCAAGAGGATGGCAAGCTTAAGGACAGCCTGGGCCTCAGAGTAAGTTCAAGGCCAGCTTGGCCAACTTAGTAAGACCCTGTCTCAAAATAAAAAGTTTTAAAAAGCAGGGGTGCCAGGCGTGGTGGTGCACTCCTTGAATCCCAGCACTCGGGAGGCAGAGGTAGGAGGATCACTGTGAGTTCAAGGCCACCCTGAGACTACATACTGAATTCCAGGTCAGCCTGGGCTAGAATGAGACCCTACCTCAACCCCAAAAAAAAAGCAGGAGCTAGAGCTGTTCTGACTAAAAGCAGTTCTTAGCTGCTCTGTTCATTGTGGTAAGGGTGCATAGTACACAGTACGTGTACAAGGCAGCCTGTGTACAGGCCCAACCCATACACGCACTCCTTCTGTGAGATTAGTAGAATGTTTAGCTTAGAATGTTATTACTGGTTTTGCCTGGATTCCATCAAGGCAACAGATGGGTCAAGCTGAATGTCACCATCCTCCTTGGCCTGTGAAGCCTCCTTTTCCCTTTTGGGTGACTTCCCTGTCTAATGCTTTCTGAGCCAGCTGTTTCTTACTCTAACAGAAAATATTTTCTGGGATGGGCACATGACTCAGTGATTAAAGATTGCTTGCGTGCAAAGCCTCATGCCCCGGGGTTCAACTCCCCAATACCCATGTAAAGCCAGATGCACAAAATGGTGTATGCAGCCAGTTTGTTTGCAGTAGCAAGAGGCCCTGGTGTGCCCATTCTCTCCCCCTCCTCTCTGCTTGCAATAAACAAAAATATTTTTTAAAAATATATTTTTGGGGGCTGGAGAGATGGCTTAGTGATTAAAGTGCCTGCCTCCTAAGCCTAAGAACGCTGGTTTCAATGTCCAATGTTTAGCCAGATGCAAAGTGAGCAAGGGCACAATGCCACACTTGACCACAAGGGGGCGCACGCATCTGGATTTCGTTCGCAGCAGCTGAGAGGCTGCTGGCGTGCCCATCTCTGTCTTCCTCTCCTTCTCTCTCTGTTTCTCTCTGTGTCCCTCTCCAAATATATATATATATTCAGGCTGGAAAGATGGCTTAGCAGTTAAGGCACTTGGTGGAAAAGCCAAAGGACCCATGTTCAATTCTCTAGGACCCATGTAAGCCAAATGCACAAAGGGGCACAAGCATCTGGAGTTCATTTGCAGTGGCTGGATGCCCTGGCACACCCATTCTCTCCCTCTCTCTGTCTCTCTCTCTCGCTGCCTATTTCTTTCTTTCTTTCTCTCTCTCTCTCAAATAAATAAAAATAAAATATTTTAAAATTAAAAATATATATTTTCTTAGAACACATTAAAACTGGAAAGAAAAACAAAAACGCAGGGGCTAGGACAGATGTAGCTCAGTGGTTCAGTACTTGCCTGGCATGTGCAAAGCCCTAAATTCAATGCCCAGAATGGCAAAAAATAAATAAAAAAAAAAAAACAGAATTAGCAATTGTTGTTGCTGTTACTATTACTATTATCATTTGATCCTTACTAAGGAAGTCTTAGCTGCTCCTCTAATTGTGTCTGCATGGTGGGGAACACTTGCATAATCCTGCACCCAGCTGTAATCTGAAAAGGATGAGAAACTCTGCAGATGAATGAGTTAAGCATTTCTGGAGCCCGAAAGCTCCAGTTTGAGTCCTGGGTGTACCACTCTCTAATCATGTGACTTTGGACCTGAGTCCACCACTTTCTAACATGTGACTTTAGGGCTTTCTCTTAACCTCTCTGAGCCTTAGTTTCCTCATGTCAAAATGGAAGAAGTAATGCTACCTTGTTCATAGATTGTTGCTAGGATTAAATGAGGCACAATTAACTGAATATACATGTTGGTTCATCACGTTTTAATGCAGACCCTGCAACTGGTAGCACTCACTGAAGACGTTCGTCCTGGATGAGCGAGCATATTGTGCCAACTGGAATGCAACTTGGGGGTAGGTTTATGAGCGTCTTAATCTCAATTACAATAGTTTGGCCTAGGTTCCTGGCATGGTCATCTCCCTTCTCCCTTTATTCTTTTATTACTTCGCTCTGGTGCGATTGCCTGGTTTAAACTGGTTCATGGCATGCAGGCCTTTTTTAGTGAGTCTGTGTGGAAACAGAAGTGGCAGAAGAATCAATAGAAAATGGGAAACACACTCCTCTTGAGCCCAACTGGGTAGAAATGGTTCATGAATACGCTAGTGTAAGGGACAAGAGTGAAAGAAACATTGCAAGGCCAATGAATGAAGCTTTATTTGCTGGTTCACTGAGAACTCGTGCGCTTTGACACCCGTGCAGACAACTAGAAGCATCACCAAAGATGACCAGCAGAAATGGAGGCAGCTTGGAAGCAATGGGAGCAAGAGCGCCCCCTGGAGTATCAGAACAAAGTAGGGAGCCGTCCACTTCCTGTTTCGGCTCAGGGCTATCTAAACGGGTCAGGCTGGCCCTACATCTCTGGTGGCCAGCAAAACTGTAGACGGATCCATGCACTGAGAGATGCTGAGGGCTTCAGTAGCGGCCCTGGAGGCAGGGGGAACAAGGCACACAGACAGTGTGGGGCACACAGACTGAACGGGGCACCGCAGGGGAGGGCGCACAAGGCTGGCAGGAGGGAGTTGAGCAGGGGTTACAGGGTAGCCTGCAAGAGAAAGTCACAATGGGGCAGGATTAGTGGAGGAGCCCAACTCCCTAACAAGTCATACCAATTCTATCCTCAGACACCTGCAAACGGCTCCACTGCCTACCTCCTCCAACCCGCTTTCCTTATCCCAACCTCCACTATCTTTGCCTCCGGTGTTATCTCAATACCTACTAACTGGTCTCACCCAATGAGTTGAACTGTTTCATCCTCCCTGAAGCCTCTCCAGCTCAGTGTGAAGTCCCCCAGTGGCACCCTGCGCCTTTTTCCTTCGTGATGGGTAATTATTCTATTATGGTCTGTCTCCATACTTGGCAGTGAGGTCTGAAGCTACGTGTGTGTGCCCCCACCCAAATCGTCCCCCCACACACACACACACATACACATACCTGGCATGGAGCAGGCACTTAAGAGTGTGTTGAATAGGAAGAAATAATAAATGGGAGTGGAATGAACACATGGCAAAAGGAACCAGGGTGATCTCAGAGCCTGACAGGCTGGGGCACACAACCAGAAACAACACACTGGACATTGGATGGAGACCAAATAGCTCAGAGACCCACTAAGGAAGCCTGGGGGCCACATTCGTCCGGAAATGGGTTTAATTTGGCTGGCACTCGATTTTTTTTATTGTTGAAAATATTTTAAGATCAAGAAAATTGTAAAGTAGGGAGTGGGGGGGGGGGGTTCCCAGATTCCAGCTTCCCTCGAAAAGTCAGAAAATCCAGCAGCACTGGACCTGCATCTCATGTTGTGGACCCCGTCCTAGGGGGACAGGATTGTTCTCCTTCAGTGCAGCACAAGCTCTCCGGTTTCCACAGTCCTCACAAGTCACACACCCCATGTGTATGTTAATGGCCTTGTCTTTGCACACATGTGACATTGTAACACTTGCCCTGGGGGATAAGATTCTGAATAGCAGAGAAGCAAGACTAATATAGAACAAGAAATTGCTATCTACATAATAGGAGGGGGAAATGATATCAAAATAGAAGGGAGACTAGTTGGAAAGAAGGGCTTTAGTGAAGAAGGGAAAGGTGCTGGGAGGGGATTATGATCATGGTATGTATGGAGGTTGTCAATAAAAAGCCTTTTTTTTTTTTTTTTTTTTTTTTTTTTTTGAGGGAGGGTCTCACTCTGGCTCAGGCTGACCTGGAATTCACTATGTAGTCTCAGGGTGGCCTCAAACTCTTGGCAATCCTCCTACCTCTGCCTCCCGAATGCTGGAATTAAAGGCGTGCACCACCCCGTCTGGCAAAAAGTCTTTTTAGAAAGAAAGAAAGAAAGAAAGAAAGAAAGAAAGAAAGAAAGAAAGAAAGAAAGAGTTGGATGCTGGAGAAACGGCTCAGTGGCTAAGGTGCTTGCCTGTAAAACCTAATGGCCAGATGCATAAAGTGATGCATGCACCTGGACTTCTTTGCAGTGGTTGGTAGCCCTGGCATGCCCATTCTCTGTGTGTGTGTCTGTCTCTCTTCTCTCTCTCTCTCTCTCTCTCTCTCTCTCTCTCTCTCTCTCTCTCTCTCTCTCTCTCTGATTAAGAATAAATAAAAATCTTTTTAAAGGTCTGGGGAGATGGCTTAGCACTTAAAGGACTTGCCTGAAAAGCTTAAGAACTCATGTTCAAATCTCCAGATCCCACATAACCACAGTGAGGCAAGCACATAATGTTGCACATGCACCACAAGGGGGCGCATGCATTTGGAGTTCATTCACGGGGGCTGAAGGCCCTGGCATGCCCATTCTCTCTTTTTCTCAGCCTCTTTCTCTCTTTCTCTCTCTCTCTCAAAATAAATAATTTTTTAATTGTTTAAAAGTAATGGAGAGCAGGGCTGGAGAGATGACTCAGAAGTTATGGTGCTTGCCTACAAAATCAAGTGACCCAGAGTCAGTTCCCCAATACCCACATAAATCCAGATGCACAAGGCTAGAGGCCTTGGTGTGCCTTCCTCTCCCCCCCCTCTCTCTCTTTCCCCCCTCTCTCCTTTGAAATAAAAAAAAAAATAGTGGAGAGCATTGCTGATGATGGCTGACACCCAAAGTTGTCCTCTGGCCTTCTTCACACATATGTGCGCGCGCGCACACACACACACACACACACACACACACACACACACACACGTTTTAAAGGAGCTTGTCTACTTGGAGTTGGTTTCTTCTGGACCAGGTTTGAGTGCAGCCTAAGCATCATTACCTGGCTTGCTTCAGAACACGCTGGCTTCCTGATGGCTTCTCCATCATAACAGGGTGCTAAGCTGATGTCCCTTAAGGACATATAGATCCACTTACGTCCTATATCCACCTACTCCCCGCCCACATACTTGCTGTCCTCGCTGTCCAGCAGGCCTCGGTATGTGTTGATCTCACACTCCAGCCGGGCCTTAACATCCAGCAGCACCTTGTACTCCTGGTTCTGCCGCTCCAGGTCACAGCGGATGTCGGCCAGCTGGGACTCCACGTTGGTGATCATACACTGCATTTGGCCCAGCTGGGAGCTGTAGCGGGCCTCCGTCTCAGTCAGAGTGCTTTCCAGAGAGTCCCTCTGAGGCAAAGGAAAGGAATAACCATAAGGGGGAAGCTATTTTCCATGGCTTGGTTCAGACAGAACAAAGAAGAGCCAAGTCTCACATTGATGTGGTAAATGACCCTTCCCTACCTAAGTCACTGCTGAACTAGTGGTCCAGAAAGGTCAAATAACTGTTCAAAGTGAAACGGCAGGTCCGTGACAGAGCCAGGGTTTGAATCCAAGACCCAAATCTGATCCTAATTCTCTGACTCCTTCTACTCACCTAGGCTGGCTCCATGCTTTGGATTTGAGGTTTTATAATAGATCATCATGTATGACCCATTAGAATCACATGGGAGCCCTTGACAATTACCCAGGTGCAGGCCCAGGCCCCAGCTCCAGAGACTCTCGTTCAGTTTTAAATCTCTGTGGGTGACGTTAAGACCGAGGGGTTGGAAGGATAAGCTCGTTAGACGACAGGCATGTCGTGGAGGAAGTGGACCTCCAATAGGGAATATGTCCCTGAGCTGGATCCAGGAAATAACCTCCCTGCAGGAAAATCAGCTGGGCATAGATCCATGATGGTTGAATCTTGTCATCCTCCTTCCGGCATGCTTGCACCCATGCCCAATACGTTCCCAGACTGAGAGGTGAGGAAGGCGCAGCCACCAGCGGCACTCACCAGGCTGTGTTGAGCCTGCAGCTCGATCTCCAGCGTGTTGACCGTCCGCCTCAGATCAATGATGTCAGACTGGTAGCTCTGAAGCTGCTCAGAACTGGTGGCCACCTGTTTGTTAAGCTCCTCCATCTGCAGTGGAGCAAAGGAGAAGGATGGGAGCCCCTTCCCTGGGACACAAAGGAGACCAGCCCTCCGCCCCGAGGAGGTGTACCCACCTGCATGTTGAACCATTCCTCCACATCTCTGCGGTTGGTCTCCACCATGGTCTCGTACTGACATCTCATCTCCTCCAACATCCTTGTCAGGTCCACAGGAGGGGCAGCATCCACCTCAATGTTAAGGCGGTCCCCAAGCTGTTGTCGGAGGACACCAACTTCCTACAGAGGCACAAGACCCCAGGCAAGTGTGAAAAGAGCACAGTCCCAGCTCGCCTACCCAGAGAGACCTGGCAAAAATGTAGCAAGAGGGCTGGAGAGATGGCTTTGCAGTTAAGGCGCTTGCCTGCAAAGCCTAAGGACCCAGGTTTGACTCTTCAGATCCCACGTGAGCCAGACACACGAGGTGACGCAAGCACATAAGGTTGCACATGCACACAAGGTGGCACACATATCTGGAGTTCAAATACAGCAGCTGGAGGCCCTGATGTGCCAATTCTCTCTCTCTCTCTCTCTCTCTCTCTCCCTTTTTGTTCACTCTCTCTCGCTCTTGCTCTCTTGCTTTAAAAAAAAAAAAAAAAAAAGGCCAGTCTGTTGGGCTTGCCTCAGAAAAAATGTAGCAAGAGGGCTGGAGAGAAGGCTTAGCCGTTAAGGCACCTGCCTGTGAAGCCTAAGAATGCTCATTCGATTCTCCAGGTCCCACTTTTAGCCAGACGCAAAAGTGACGCAAGGGCGCAACGTCACACATACACACAAGGAGGCACACAAGTCTGGAGTTCGTTCACAGTGGCTGAGAGGCTGCTGGTGCGCCCATTCTCTCTGTATCTCTCTGTCTCTGTCTCTCTCTCTCTCTGTGTCTCTCTGAAATTAAAAATATATGTATAGCGCTGGGCGTGGTGGTGCACACCTTTAATCCCAGCACATGGGAGGCAGAGGTAGGAGGATTGCCATGAGTTCAAGGCCACCCTGAGACTACATACTGAATTCCAGGTCCAGGTCAGCCTGAGCTAGAGTGAAACCCTACCTCGAAAAACATATATATATATATATATATATATATATATATATATATATATATATATATATATACACATCAAGAGATGCTAAAGATCTCAGCAGTAGACAGGCCCTTCAAGGACCAAAGGCCACCCTGTAGTGCCTCAGAAGTCTTCCCGATCCAGCTGAAGACCCTTGTAACGCCTCCTGTGGCTTGAGCAGAAGTGCAGCAAATGGCAAGGTAGGTTTGATCCATTTGAGAAAAAAAAAAAGGGAAACCCATGCCCACTGTTTCCTCGGCATGCTAGCAGCCTGTGTTCGTCTAGGAAGGAGGGCCGCAGAGCCTGGCTGCTTGAGTTTCAAGCCCCAAGTTGGAGCAGCGCCTCTCCATTCTTGGCTGCCAGGGAGAGAAAGCGGTCACTGAGGTGGCCCGAGTGTATGATAGCGCTTCATTAGTGACTTCCTGATACAGTTCCCAGCTCTCTGGCTTAAGTGGGATGAGTCAGGAGCCTGAGGGTGCGCAGTGAAGTGCATGCTGACGGGTTAATTTATGCTTAAGCCAAAGGAAACCCAGCCAGGATCCAGGAGCACTTGTTCGTTCAGATCCCTAGTGAGAAATTGGACAGTCCACTGAAGGAGGACAAAAACACCATAGTGCAGGTGGAATGGCCTTCGCGGCACACAGGGGCCCAGAGCTGAGGGCTTTCCGGCAGATGAGGAGAGAGAAAGTAGATGTGGCTTCAGTTTATACATCTTATATATTTAAATAGGACAGAGCGGGGGAGAGAAAGAGAGAGAGCGAGAAGAAAACCACTGAAGTCGTACGTTCTCTCAAAAAAAGGGGGTCCCACCCCTTTAGGTAGCCTGGTAGAGACAGGCCGTTCAATGGGAATCTGACCACTGGATCACCCAGACCCCACTGTACCACTCTCCCTCTGGGATGTGGCCCTTGCCAGGAAGACAAATACAATCATGACCAGAGGCCTTTGGCAGTAACCCTGGCCCCAGACACACAGAAGAAAGAGATACATTTCTGAGCACAACCAAGAGGCAGGTGTTTCATGCCCGGGACCTGGATCGTATCCATAACCCATTGTACCCTCACAATAACCCTCTAGGGTGGTGCAAGCCCTGTGACACAGGTGAGGAGGCTCAGAGAGCTTTCCTACATCAGGCAGAATCACAGAAACCGTGTGTGGCAGGTCTGGCGATTTCAACCCAAACCTATGCAACCCCAAACCCTGCGTTCTTCTCAACCTGCCTCCCAGGGCCTCCTCCCTCAGCCTGACTTCTGCTCTCACCTCCTCATGGCTCCTCTTGAGACACAGCAGCTCCTCCTTCAGGGACTCCACCTGCGCCTCCAGGTCAGCCTTGTTGAGGGTCAGATCATCCAGGATCCTGCGCAGGCCGTTGGTGTCGGCCTCCACCAGCTGTCTCAGGGCCAGCTCCGTCTCGTACCTGCAGAAGGTCGGGGTCAGCAACTGAGGAGTAAAACTGTACCCAGGACTCAGGGAGGACTTGAACCGCTGTCACTGTCTAACCTTGTGTGAGATTTGATGGAAATCCACCCCAAGAGCCTATGGGGAGAGGACCCCTCCCCTCCCGCCCCGTCCCCCCCCCCCCCCGTGTCCTGCCAAACTCACTTGGTCCTGAAGTCATCTGCAGCCAGCTTGGCATTGTCAATGTGCACGATCATCCTGGCGTTCTCAGCCTTGGTGCACAGAACCTGCAGAGAGGGGATGGGTCCGAGATGAAAAGAAGAAGAAAAAAAAAACAGCGAAGGGAAGTCAGTGACAAAGGCAGAACTCAACAGCCCCGGTAGCCATCTCTGAGGATGTCCCTCTCCCGAGGAACTATGGGAAATATTTAGTGAACTCCTAGTCTTTGAGGATCTTGAGATTTACTTTTTAAGCATGAAAACCCATTCTGTCTGACGTCATTTGTGTGACAGAAAAGTTCTACTTTTAATATTTTCGTGGCCATATGTTAGCGTGCATATTCCTACGTGTGGGGTGCTTGTAAATGAACTTGTGTGTGGAGCACCATCTACCTTTTCTTTTTGTGTTCTTTTTTTAAAATTTTTATTTTATTTATTTATTTATTTTGGTTTTTTGAGGTAGGTTTTCACTCTAGCCAGGCTGACCTGGAATTCACTATGTAGTCTCAGGGTGGCCTCAAACTCACAGCGATTCTCCTACCTCTGCCTCCCCAAGTGCTGGGATTAAAGGTGTACGCCACCACTGCCCAGCCACTCTTTCTTGAGACAGGGTCTTTCACTGGCCTGGAGCTCATCAATTTGGTCTCCATCTCTCAGGCGCTAGGATCCAGGGCACACACCACCACACCCAGTTTTTCACATGAGTTCTGGGGATTAACCTCAGGTTCTCATGGTAAGCACCTTTACTGTGCTGTGATCTATGTCCCCAGTCCCAAAAAAAGGGTTCTTAACATTGACTGAGAAGTCAACATATGCCAAGGATGATTCCAAACATTTGACCTGTGATTTCTTGTGGAATCTTCTTGAAAACTCCTTTAGACATGCAGCCATTACTCTCCCATTCTATAGAGGAGGAAACTGAGTCAGGCGTGATGGCACACACCTTTAATCCCAGCACTCAGAAGGCAGATATAGGAGGATTATTGTGAGTTCAAGGCCAGCCTGATATTAATAGTAAATTCCAGGTCAGCCTGGGCTAGAACAAGACTCTATCTTGGGTTGGTGGTGGGGGGACAGAAGAGGAAACTGAGGCCTGGAGAAAAAGGGGGCCTCCCAATGGCACACAATGAATTAATGGTTGTCCTGATCCCAGGGCTCTTCCTGCATGAAGAGGTCTGGCTGGGTGCTCAAATTAGGAGACAACCCTATGCCCTAGGGAAGCATCTTTCCCCTGAACATAGCTTAGTAAGTGAAGGAGATTCAAATCTAGAATACCAGCTCTTCTGGGTGCCTCCCAGGCTAGTCTGTTCACAGCCTGCCCTCACCTTCTGCTGGAGATCCTCAATGGTCTGGAAGTAGGACTGGTAGTCAGGACACATGGTTAGCACCTGACCCTGGAAGACCTCTTGGATCTTGCTCTCCAGCTCCGCGTTCTCCCTCTCCAGCTGCCGAACCTTCTCCAGGTAGCTGGCCAGACGGTCATTCAGGAACTGCATGGTCTCCTTCTCATTGCCGTTGAAGGCACCCTCGGAGAACCAGCTGTAGGTGCCCATGGAACTGGAGATGGCTGGCCGGCGGTTGCTGGGCTGGCAGGAGCTGGACAGGTAGGTCTTAGAGAGACAGCTGGCTGGCCGGTAAGTGGTGGGCATGCAGATGGAAGGCATGCATTGCATGGGCTGGCACACATAACCCAGGCATAGCTCGGGCCTGCAGCCCATGTTAGTGGAGCAGCTGGAAGAAGGCCGGGGACAGCTCTTGACAGAGGTTGATGAGCTATTAGTAACACAGCAGTTAGCTGTCATACTGGGGAGACCCTTTCTTCCCCCCAGCAGCTCCCTGGATGTCTACAGGCTCCATCCTGCCCTGGCCTTTTTATACTGTTGGAATGAGGGGGCTCACACTACAAAGCCATGAGGGGGCTAGCGCTGTTGATGTTTATGCCCAGCTCCAGAGGAAGCTGATAATTAATTTGTAATTTGGTTTCCAATAAGGAGTTGCTTTCCTCATAAAAAGAGGCCAAGCTTGTCATTTGGCTAAAGCAAGACTCTGGGCTCCTGTCATTGGTCACCGAGGGAAAGCTTCAAGACATATCTTCAAAGGATCAGCTCTATAAGGAGGCCTTCATTACCAGGGTGTGACTGCAGGCACTGCTTCAGCCTGTCCTGAGCTGCCAGTGACCTTGCCCATTGGGCCCCCACCTGCACCTGCCCCGAGGAAAGTTGCAAGCCTACAAGAGAGGCGGCCACCCCTTTTAATGAAAGCATTCCTTATGAGAAGAGGCCTGGTCCCTTAACAAGGAAATGGGTGGGTGACAGAGGCTGCCCTAGTGCTGGCAATGGCATAGATGTGGAGAGATAGGACAGAGACGAACATGCACCATCCTTCCACCCAGGGAAAGGAAATGACAACTTCGAAGAGAGAAGGAACCTAAGCTACAGGATCCTTAGGTTTAAAAAAAAAAAAAAAATCTTATTTATTTATTTATTTGAGAGCAACAAACAGACAGAGAAAGAGGCAGAGAGAGAATGGGCACGCCAGGGCCTCCAGCCACTGCAAACGAACTCCAGATGCATGCGCCCCCTTGTGCATCTGACTTACGTGGGTGCTGGGGAATTGAGTCTCAAACCAGGGTCCTTAGGCTTCTCAGGCAAGCGCTTAATCACTAAGCCATCTCTCCAGCCCATGGGACTTTTTTTTTCCAGTGGGATGCAACTGAGAAAGGGAGGGGTGAGGCCCTTCCCTGTTGAAAACCAGGGCGATGTCACGAACACCTCTGGGAGGCAGATGCTCTACCTTGACCCTCTCTAGGTCGTCCCCTCCACCATCAGTGCCCCGTGTGCAGCCGTGCAGAGGGTTTCTCTACGGGCTGTGGAGACTGAGGTTGTTAAACACGCTGGGTAATGTCTCTACTTTTACTTTCTGCAATGGTGGGCAGGGAGGGCTCACATTGGGACCTGAGAGAGTAGAAGCTATGTGAGTCAGCTCTTTGAAAAGGCCGTTGCAAGTGTAATTCAGTTGGCAGAGTGTGCCTGCCTAGTATGCACGAGGCCCTGGGTTCAACTCCCAACATCGCATTAAAACTACGTGTGGTGGTGCATGCCTATAATCCCAGCACTTGCAAAATGGAGGCAGGCAGATCAGAAGTTCAAGGACAGTGTGATGATTTGAATATAGAATGTCCCCCATGGCCTCATGTGCTTGTGATTAGACCTCATACTTCACCCCGAGATGCTGACGCCTTTGGAAGGTGGAGCCTTGCTTGAGGAGGTATGTTGTTGGGGGCAGGTCTTGGGGTGCATAGCCCGTCCACACTTGCTCACTCTCTATCTCCTTCTTGCTGATGTGGACATGTGACACCAAGCTGTCTGCTTCTTCTATGTTTTCCCTGCCATGATGAAACTTCCCCTCAAACCTGTAAGCCGGAAATAAACCCCTTTGCTCCCATCAGCTGGTTCTAGCAGGTTCTTGGTCTCAGCCACAAGAAGGCAACTGCTGAGGTGATTGTGATTCTCAGCTGTACAGGGAGTTTGAAGCCAGCCTGGAAAGAAAGAGCGAAAGAGAGAAAGAAAGAAAGAAAGAAAGAAAGAAAGAAAGAAAGAAAGAAAGAAAGAAAGAAAGAAGACAAGAAAGAAAGGAGACAAGAAAGAAAGAAAGAAAGAAAGAAAGAAAGAAAGAAAGAAAGAAAGAAAGAAAGAGAGAGAGAAAGAAAAGAAAAGAAAAGAAAAGAAAAGAAAAGAAAAGAAAAGAAAAGAAAAGAAAAGAGGGGAGGGAGGGAGGGAGGAAGGAAGGGAGGGAGGAAGGAAGGAAGAGAGGGGAAAGGAAGAAGGAAAGAGAAGGAAGAGAAAAAAAGGGATTCTCTGTAGCACTGGGATGAGAAGGGAAGGGAAATATACAAAGAAAGGAAGAGAGAGAAGGGAGAAAGGGAAGACAGAGGGAATGAGAGAGGGGAGAGAAAACGAAAGGGGAGGGAGAGGAGGGGAGGGGAGGGGGGGAAAGGAAGGGAAGGGAAGGGAAAAAAGGGAAGGGAAAAGGATGCTCTGTAGCACAGGGATGAGCTAAGCCAGGAAACTGGGAATGAGTGTTCTCAGTTATAAAACCTTGGTATTCCCTTAAAGCAGCCTGCTGGACTCGTGTTTTTCAGTCCTAGCTACAGAAGCCACATGCCTACCCACTGCACATGTATGTCCTATTGTCACTTTTTTTTTTTTTTTTTTTTTGGAGAGAGACACAGAGAGAGACAGAGGGAGAGGAAGACAGAGATGGGCACGCCAGCAGCCTCTCAGCCACTGCAAACGAAATCCAGATGCGTGCGCCCCCTTGTGGTCAAGTGCGGCATTGCGCCTTTGCGTCACTTTGCATCTGGTTAAACATGGGACCTGGAGATTGGAACTGGTGTTCTTAGGCTTAGCGGCAGGCACCATAACCACTAAGCCATCTCTCCAGCCCCTATTGCCACTTTTGATTCACTCTCTGTACAAGTTATCTTTCCCATTGCTCTGACAAAAGCAACACAAGGAAGGAAGGAGAGTGTGAGGGGACGCACTCCATCCTGGCGCTGAAGGCATGGTCACGTTGTATCCCTCGTCATGTAGTGAGCAGAGAAATGAATGGTGACACTTCACTGGCTTTCCACTCAGTCTGGAGCCCAGTCCACGTGATGGTGAATGACAACAGGCAGACAAAGAACGGGATCAGAAACGGGTGCGCCAGAGCCTCCCGCCATTGCCACCAAACTCTACACGCATGCGCCACCCTGTGCATCTAGGTCCACATGGGTACTGGGGACTTGAACCCAGGCAGCGAGGCCTTGAAAGCCAGCACCCTTAACCACAGACCCATCTCTCCAGCACCCCCCTTCAAAATTATAATCAGCACGTACTGGACGCACACAAGTACCAGGCACAGAGCTGGGTACTTGGCATTATTTCTTCCCGCCACCACTCACAAAAAAAAAAAAAAAAATCAAATATCATTGTAATATAGGGCTGCAGCAGAGTCCCCAGTTCAACAGCCCACAGGAACACATCAGGCCCACTCACTCCAGACCCACTGAATCTGAAGCTCTGAGAATGGGGCCCAGCCATCTCTGTGTAGCAAGATCTCTGTATGGTTCTGGAAGCCGCTGAGATAGAAAACATATTTTATATTTTGTGGAGTGTGTGTGTGTGTGTGTGTGTGTGTGTGTGTGTTGAAGTTGTGTCCCATAGGCTCATCTGTGGCCACCAGAGGAAAACAGAAGATTGCTCTCTCCATCACCTACCCGCCTGTTCTGTTTTTCCTTGCAAAGATGTCTCCTGCTATTTCTGGAGTTTACCTTTCCTAAGCCCCAGTGAGTCTCTGGTCTCTGCTCTCCACAGGGCCCAGCTTTTTACGTAGGTTCTGGAAATTCAAATTCATGCTTGCATGGAAAATGCACTTAACTGCTAAGCCATTGCTCCAGCCCCAAGCACAAATATTTTAACAGTAGCTGCTAGAATTTCCCTTGCAGAAAATAGCCTTTACTTGGAAAATAACACACATTAAAAATATCTTAGAGCCAGGCATAGTGGCACATGCCTTTAATCCCAGCACTCAGGAGGCAGAGATAGGAGGATTGCCAAGAGTTTGAGGCCACCTTGAGACTACAGAGTGAATTCCAGGTCACCCTGGGCTAGAGTGAGACCCTACAACAAAAACAAACAAATACATATACATATACATATACATACATATATATATATATTAGAGCCGCCTGGCTTGGTGACACACGCCTTTAATTCGAGCATTCAGGAGGCAGAGGTAGGAGGATTACCATGAGTTCAAGGCCACCTTGAGATTACACAGTGAATTTCAGGTCAGCTAGGGCTAGAGTAGGACCCTACCTCAAAAAAAACAAACAAACAAAATCTTAGAGTAAAAGATGGGACTGTGATTTCCCTGGAAGGAAACCTCAAAAATGAAATGCCAGAGGACTGGATAGATGGCTCAGTGGGTAAGCATTTGTCACGCAATCATGAAAACACAAGTTCAGATACTCGGAACCCATGGAAAATGCCAGATGGTGCACACAGCACTGGGGAGGTGGAAGACAAAGAGGGTCGTTGGGGCTTACTGACTAGCTTGTGGAGCCAAATCAGTGAGTTCTGGGTTCTCTGAGAAACTCAATCTCAAAAGATAAGGTGGAGAACAATAAAGGGAGATATCCAGTGTGGACCTCTAGTCTCCACACGCACACACACACACGCACGAGCACACACACACACACACACACACACACTGACAGCCCAGCCGAATAAAGACAGATACCTACCCACAGAGCACTCAACTAGAAGAAAAAGTCAATATTGACCAGTTTCCAAATGCACATTGTGTGCTTAGCAGAGTATTCGGGACTTGACAACCTAGAGTGTCACGTTCTCCATCCTTCTCAGGAAGACACCGAGTCTCAGAGAAGGACTGTGACTTGCCAGCACTCACACAGTTAGTGGCGGGGCTGGGATTTGAACCCAGGTCCCTCTGATCCCATGTTCAGAACCCTCACTCCTTACATTAATACCATGATCTTCTTCCACCACTGAAGTTGAGAAAGGCAAGAAGTAGTAAGTGGATGTCCTTCCTGTCCCATCCCAAGGCCTCCGTCCCAGCCAGATCAGCCTTGCCCCTGGTGCCTGAAACCCTGCCTGGCACAAGTTGGTACTTGGTAAGGGTTTGTTGAATAAGGTGAATGATCCTGAGGCCAGCACTCACAGCAGGCGCCTGAGCATCTGCAGAATTAGCCACTGTATTCCAAGAAGTGGGAAGCTAGAGTGCTGCAGGCGCCCTGGAGCAAGGGAGCTGGCAGAGAGCAAAGGCCACGGTCATCCTCTACAAGGAGCTGGAGAGTCTCCAGCAGAATCAGGGCGAGCTGTTCTGAACCCTGAAGGGGCAAATCTTGGGCCTGCACTGGTCCAACCTCTTTCACCAGCCTGCTCTTCACCTTGGCACTGTGACAGCCCTCTGAACATGACTTCCATTCCTTAGTAAGCATTTGAATTATCTAGATTAGAAAATACTGCCTTCTGAGGCTGGAGAGACGGCTAAGTGGTTAAAGTGCTTGCCTGCAGAGCCTAAGGACCCAGGATTGATTCCCCAGAACCCACGTAAGCAAGATGCACATGATAGTGCATGCATCTGGAGTTCACTTGCAGGGGCTGGAGACCCTGGCATGCACATTCTCTCCCTCCCCCACCCTCTCCCTCTCTTTCTCAAATTAATAAACAAATAATTTTTTGTTTTTTTGTTGTTGTTGTTGTTGTTGTTGTTTGTTTTTCGAGGTAGGGTCTCACTCTAGCTTAGGCTGACCTGGAATTCACTATGTAGTCTCAGGGTGGCCTCAAACTCACAACAATCCTCCTACCTCTGCCTCCCACGTGCTGGGATTAAAGGCGTGCACCACCACGCCTGGCAAAAAATAAATAAATAAATAATATTTTAAAAGAAAGTATGCCTTCACCCTTGACCCTTTCCCACTTGGGATTGGGAGAACTTGGTGTTTGCTTGGTCTGTCTGGGAAGGGCATTCTGCACACAGATGAGAGACTTCAAGTTGAAATGTGGGCTATTCCTGTATCTGTGTGCTTCGTCATATATCTCATTAAGCACCAAATGCACACAAGACCGTGCAGGAGCCTGGCACAAGAGCTTCTGAGTTACAGGTGGAAGTCCCGAGTTAGGCCCAATATGTCACCTACATGCAATGCAATGGAGGTTTGAAGGGGGTTCCTGACCTGGGAGGGTTTCTTAAACGGGCTTCAAGGGAAGAGGGGAGTTGATACGAATGTACCTCTAAAACTATCCTGAAGCAGCTCTGATGACAGACATGAGGCTGAAGAAGTGACCCAAGAGCTGGGCGTGGTGGCACATACCTTTTATCCCAGATCTCAGGGAGGCAGAGGTAGGAGGATCAGTGTGAGTTCAAGGCCACCCTGAGACTACATAGTGACTTCCAGGTCAGCCTGGCTAGAGCGAGTCCCTACCTCAAAACACCAAAAAATAAATAAATAAATAATAGAGAAGTGGCCCAAAATGATGCATCCCGTTACACTGTCCCAGTGTGGTCACTCCTAATCTGGAATCCTGAGTGGTAGTTTGAATATATGCCATGTATTCAGTGTTTTACTAGTTATAGATCTGAAAGTAAGAATGGCCTTTGAGATTCCATTGTAAAGATATGCAAATGTGCCTAGGGAGTTCACTGTGTGACCTTTTGGGCACCTGTGAAGAAAGGTTGCTTTATCAGTGATCTGTAGTAAATAAATAAAATAACTGTGTCTGGAAGTTCATCTAAATAACTGTCTGCTACACCTGGTCAGGGACATAGGGACCCTGTCATCCCCAGGGTAACCCTTACTCAAACATCCCCCATTCATCTGCCCAACAGTCAACCCCTGAACCCAGCAGAGACACAAACCAACACAGGAACAAAGTGAGCCAGTCGACAGGAGCCAGACCAAGTGGCTTTATTGTCAAACCCATAAAACTACTGAATTACATTTCAGAACCTACAGGAACACACTCGGAAAGGGAGCCTGACCCAAAGGGCAGGCCCAGAACAGAAACCCTGGAACCCATTGAAATGATGCAGAGTCGAGGCCTATGGTGCAGTCAGCCTTAGTAATAGGCTCTGAGAAACTTAAAGACATATTTGCAGGGAGCCCTTTTTGGCCCTGAACCTAGACTCTGCCTGGGCGGAAAGGGTTGGGCTTTGAGAGTTAGGGTTGCCTAGAGACCAGGCACAAGCCCTGGGGACAATGGCCTTGAACTTCTTGGACCTGTCGTTCTCAGAAACGGCCTCCTGGGCAAGGCACACAAACAGGGCGGGGGCTGCAGGTTATACGGGTGGGCCAGGACTACAGGAGGCTGCTGGAAGGCATGGAAGGCATGACTTGGAGGACGAGTGATCAGGGGCACACGGGTTACAGGGAAGCCTAGGAGATAGAAAAGAGTCAGGTTACTATCATTTTTCCAGATGTTATTTTCTCTTTAAAAAAAAATATTTTCTTGACTTATTTGTATGCAGAGAGAGGCAGAGAGAAGAGAGACAGAGAGGAAGGTGAAGGAAGGGAGAGAATGGGTGTGCCAGGGCCTCCAGCCACTGCACATGAACTCCAGATGCATGCACCACTTTGTGCATCTGGCTTTACGTGGGTCCTGGAGCATTCCCTGAATCATTAGGCTTTGCAGACAAGTGCCTTAACCACCAAGCCATCTCTCCAGCCCACAGGTGTTATTTTCAAAAACTCTGAGAAGATTCCATGATATGCAAATGCAAGAGCCCTAATCCTGCCCCCTTGTTTTACCAAAGGGGAAACAAAAACCCAGAAAGGAAATGAGACCAGCCTGCCAGAGTAATGTAATGACTTTGTGCTAAGACCGGAGCTAAAAACTCCAAGAATCCTGAATCAGGATACCAGGCTCTTTGCAGGCACCGTGTGGTTTCCCTCAGAACTTTAGAGACGGTGTTCAGAAGACAACAGAGCCTGCAACTTTACTCACTTGCAGTCCTCGCTCTCCAGCAGGCCCCTGTACGTGTTGATCTCACACTCCAGTCGGGCCCGGACATCCAGCAGCACCTGGTACTCCTGGTTCTGACGCTCCAGGTCAGCCCGGATCTCCGAGAGCTGGGACTCCACGTTGGTGATCAGGCACTGCATTTGGGACAGCTGGGAGCTGTAGCGGGCCTCTGTCTCGGCCAGGGTGGAGTCCAGAGCATCTCTCTGAGAGGACGAGATTTGTGGAGACAGGAAGAAGTTTCGAGGTCAGACAAGGAGTAAGGAAGGCCCACCTGGGTCACAGTGGAGCTTAAGAACACAAAAATAAAAGTTCAGGGGGCTGGAGAAATGGCTTAGTGGTTAAGGCATTTGCTTACAAAGCCAAAGGATCCAGGTTTGATTCTCCAGGACCCACATAAGCCATATGTACGAAGGGCACACACATTTGGAGTTTGTTTGTAGTGGCTAGAGACCCTAGCTTGCCCATTCTCTCTTTCTGCCTCTCTTCTATCTCTATCTCTCTGCTTGCAAAGAAATAAATTAATTTTTAAAAATTTTTTAAAGTTTTAAAAAATAAATAAATAAATAATAAAAGCTCAAAGCATCACTAAGCTAGGACAATCCACTGTCAGACAGATTAGACATCCAGCCCTGGCAGACCCCTGGATCCAGAGAATATCTCCCTAGTAATGGCTCAGTGGCTGAGAATTATACACAAAGTGGATCTTCCTACACAAATATAAGTTACTGCTAGGACATGCCAGCTGCCACAGGCATCTTGTCTTCCAACCACTAGAGCAATTGTGAATTGGATTGAACCTTCACTTCCTCTGCACAGAGAAGCCCTCGTGCCCAAGAACTTGAACCCTGGCAGCCAGCTTGTATAGTCAGCGCACAGAATCAGCCTAGGGGCTGTGTGCTTCCGCACTTGCTCCAACAGCAGCCCCACCCCCACCTCAGGGCTCACCATGCTCTGCTGGGCCTGCAGCTCGATCTCCAGGGAATTGACTGTGCGTCTCAGCTCGATGATGTCTGCCTGGCAGGACTGCAGCTGCTCTGAGCTGGACACCACCTGCTGGTTCAGTTCCTCCGTCTGTAACATACACAAGCAGGATCTGGTTAGGAACCCTGGAGAGTCAGCTTCAAGGGTCTACAGAGGTCACTTAGAATATAAACCAAGGACCTTCCAGACCAATGCATTTGGGGTGTGTATGGGGTGTGTGTGTGTGTGTGTGTGTGTGCGTGTGTGTGTGTGTGTGTGTGTGTGTGTGTGTGTGTGTGTGTGTGTGTGTGTTGCATAGAGAATGGCAATCTGGTCAAGGCGATATGGTGGGGTCAAAACAGAGAGGAAGCTCTCAAACTCCAATTTCTGGTTCAGAGTCCCAGGGCCACTTCCGCGGGACGTCGCATGTGCCTCTCTCTGCTGCACCAACAGCTTCCAAATACCTACCTGGGTTTCATACCAGTCTTCCGCATCCCGGCGGTTGTTCTCCACCAGGGTCTCGTACTGGCATCTCATCTCATCCAGGACACGGTTCAGGTCAACCGGAGGAGCGGCGTCCACCTCAACGTTGAGCCGGTCACCAAGCTGGCAGCGCAGCGCGTTCACTTCCTGTCCCACAAACCAGAGTCAGCACCAACGTTCCCAGTTGGTTACCTCATCCACGCTCACCTCTTCCCAAGCTCACCCCTTCCTCCTGTTCACTTTCTCCTCCGCACTCACCTGTTCTTCCTACACTCACTTCTGCCCACCTACTCACCTCTTCCCTTATGCATATCCCTTCCCCATGGTCATCTCCTCTCCCCGTGCTCACCTGCTCCACCATGCTTACCTCCTCGCCCACCTTCACCTCCTCCCTCATAGTCATCCATTTCCCTCCCTGCTCACCTCCTCGTGGTTCCTCTTGAGACACAGCAGCTCCTCCTTCAGGGACTCCACCTGTGCCTCCAGGTCAGCCTTACACAGGGTCAGATCATCCAGGATCCTGCGCAGGCCGTTGATATCGCCCTCCACCAACTGCCGTAGGGACACCTCCGTCTCGTACCTGCAGGCACAGAACAAAGCCCCTACAGCTTCATTTCCTTCTCTATCTACGGCAGGTCCCACCCCAGACTGGCCTGGTGCAGTGAGTCCTGCCCTTGTGCCTTGCTGACTGAGCTCCCCCGAAACCCTGAGCCCAGCCATCACTGGTATCCAGTTCCACCAGCCCCAGCCGAGGGACAGGCGCCATCACTCACTTGGTCCTGAAGTCGTCGGCAGCCAGCTTGGCATTGTCAATCTGCACCACTAGCCTGGCGTTCTCAGACTTGCTGCACAGGGTCTGGGAACATCAAGAAAGTCATTTCATATGAGAAAGAACCTTCTACTGGTGGGACTTCCCCAGGTCTCTAGTTTCCCATCCTAGAATCCCAATAGCTTGAGGCTTCATGAGGCATATAGCAGCTATAGAGGTCAGGCTGTGGAGCCTCAAGGTCTCTCCCCATGTGGTGTGCCTGTAACCTGATAACATGGAGCTGGAGAGAAGAGCACCGACAGGCTGTGGGGAAAACCCAGCCAGCATGGCGGAACAAGGTCTCTTCCTGCTTTTCCTCAGACTGTAGGATCTGTTGAGAGCATAACACGTCACTGCTGTAGTTCTCTGGTCATATATGCTCCTTCTCAAGATCCAGCTGTGGCTTTCAGAGATATAAATTGGACACGAGGGCTGGAGAGATGGCTTATTAGTTAAGTGCTTACCTGTGAAGCCTAAGGACCCTGGTTCGTGGCTCGATTCCCCAGGACCCACGTAAGCCAGATGCACAAGGTGGCGCATGCATCTGGAATTCATTTGCAGTGGCTGGCATGCCCATTCTCTCTCTCTCTCTCTCTCTCTCTCTCTCTCTCTCTCGCTCGCTCGCTCTCGCTCTCTGCCTCTCTCTCTCTCTCTCTGTCTCTCTCAAGTAAATAAGTAAATAAAAATAAACAAAAATTATAAATTGGATAAGAAGGAAACTTCCATGAGTTACTTATAAGAAAACGAATATGTACTAAATATACCAAATCTAATCCATTCATCCCAAAACACTGAGGACATTCAAACTCAGAGAGGTGGATGATGGTATCCAAGGTCACACAACCAAGCTCTGGGTCTACGAATTGCCAATGAAGTCCCTGAACCAGCCTGGACTTCAGTGTTTTCATCTGCATAATGGGCTAATGGGGTCTCCTTCACAAGACTGCTGGGAAGCATAACATAAAAGAGGTCACATCTGTGAACATGTTTTGTGCCCTCCAAAGTGCCCTGCAGGAACAAGGCTACCATGGCGCACGTTCGCCAAAGCCAACCCTGAACTCTCACCTTCTTCTGGAGTTCCTCCATGGTCCGGAAGTAAGACTGGTAGTCGGGGCACATGTAGGGCACCTGTTGTTCACACCACTCACGGATGCGGCTCTCCAGGCTGGCATTCTCCTGCTCCAGCTGCCGAACCTTCTCCAGGTAGCTGGCCAGGCGGTCATTCAAGGACTGCATGGTCTCCTTCTCATTGCCAGTGAGGATGCCCTCTCCAAACCAGCCCCCACCCATGCTGTAGCTGGTGGTGGCAAAGCCTCCAGCCGGGAAGCAACTGGCAGCAACCCGGTAGCTGCTTCTGCCCAGCCCAGCTGAGGACACGGAGAAACTCCGGGTTCCACGGGAGAGACTCGGCAGCTTGCAAGAGCTGCTGGAGTACATGGTGGACACGCGAGCGGAGCCCCCTCCAGCCCTGCCGGGGCTCTTGAGGGATCCAGACGAGAAGTTGGCCTTGAGGCATTTGGAAGCCATGGCCATGGCAGCCCAAAGGCAAGTGTAGATCTCCGAGAGCAGACACCCCGACACAGGGCAAACAGCTTTCCCCCAGACTTTATACCTCCATCCCCGTGGGCGTTGGTTGGTCCTTACAAAGTGTTTTCTTCTCATTAAAGTTAATTCCACTTTCTATCAAAACCTCTCATTACCCTGTTATTTAGCTTCGCCGTGAACATTTTCTGGCCTCGTAAAACAGAAGCCCCGTTGGACTAGTGACTGTGTGGAGACTCATCCCCACCACCCCGCATCCCTGGGAAGACCAAGTCTCTGTCAGTTCTTCAAAGGGGCCTGTCATCAGGGCTCAGCCTTCTTGTGAAGCGGGCGTGGGAGATTAGCCACCTTCTCACCTCCTCCTGCTTTGTCTCCTTTCACAGGCAGGCCCAGAGGGAGGAGGAAGCCTGAAGGTGGCAAGAAGGCAGGGGTCATGTGGCCCTAAGCAGACATTGGCTCTTGAACGGTTCCAGAAGATGTTGCCATGGTGACCAACTCTCTCAGTGTGCCCAGGACTGTTGCAGTGTTGTTAGTTTAAAACACTTTTTATTGTCAACCTTCATACCATGTAACACAGTTATAAGATACCATGATTCTAATCCCCTCCCACAATTCTCCCCTTTCTCCTTTTTTCCTTTTTTTAAATTTAATTTTATTTATTTATTCATTTATTTGAAAGAGAGAGAAAGAGGCACAGAGAGAGAGAGAGAATGGGCACACCAGGGCATCCAGCTGTTGAAAATGAACTCCAGATGCACGCACCCCCTTGGGCATCTGTGTTATGTGGGTCCTGGGGAATCAAACCTGGGTCCTTTGGCTTTGCAGGCAAGCACCTTAATCATTAAGCCATCTCTCCAGCCCCCGAATCTCTTATTCTTTTCAACTAGTGTCTCTTCTATTTTGATGTCATCATTTTTGGTCTTGTGTAGGTAGCCTCAGCCACTGACTGTGAGGTCATGAAAATCATGGGTGAGTGACATCTGGAAGACAGTATTGCAAAAAGCACTCTTCCCCTTCCTTTGGCTCTTACGTTCTCTCCATCACCTCTTCCACAATGGTCCCTGGGCCTTGGAGGATGTGACAGAGATATCTCAGTGCTGTGCACTCCGCTGTCCCTTCTTCTCAGCACGTTGATGAGTTTTGAGTCACCCCAGTGGTCACCACTATCTGAAAAGAGAAGCTTCTCTAACCAAAAGTGAAGTTCGCACTAATATATGGGCATTAACATAAGCACTGAAAGGACAGTGTGGTGGTCATCACATATCCATGTACCTAGACAACAGGCGTGGTTTCCCCCTAGGGTTTGTGACCTCCCCAGCCATAGACTTTTGATTAGATTTCCAGTACCAGGCATGAATTCCCTCCTATGTAAATCCAGTCAGAAAGCAGTTTGTTTCTCTTGTAACAGTCATGCCACCATTGCCCCGGTTGGTGTATTTGGCCTGGCTGGCCAGCCCTAAAGCTTGCAGCATCCACTGCTGGTTAAGACCACTGATGATCTTTGTTTTGTTGGGGAGAGTTGTTTTTGTGGTTTTTTTTTTTTTTTCCTCAAGGTAGGGTCTCACTCTAGCCCAGGCTCTCCTAGAACTCACTCTGTAATCTCAGGCTGGCTTCAAACTCACAGTGATTCTCCTATCTCTGCACCCCAGTGCCGGGCTTAAAGGCGTAAGCCATCATGCCCAGCCATTGATAACTTTTCTCCCCTAACAGACTGCACATTTCTTTCCAGAATCCTGATGGTCAATGGTGGGGAGGGTGGCTTCCAGCTCAGTTCCTGTTTGATTCTTCAGTGACATGCAAGCCAAGAATGTGGAGTCTTCAGCAATACTGTTATAATCTTAATGTAATATAAGGAACTTTCACTCCTGGACCAAATGGGACAGCTGGTCACCCCTCAGTCCAGCAGAGCCTTTGACAGATATTCCCACTTTAACCAGGAAACCTGTCACATAACTGCTGCTCCATCCAAAAATGACTAGAAGTCGGTTCCTGGGGCTCCTGCCCATGATGACATGTGGTCTAGGACAGAATATGTTCTCAGCCCTGGGAAGATGGAGAAAGCTTTCCTTCTGGTGGTCTCGGTGGGATGGGGAGAGGGAGGTGGCTGATTCCCAGATCTCCTCAGCAGGCATAAGGAGCTTGGCCCTCCGCAGGCTCATCTCTGCTCCGGCTCCCGCTAGCTGAGCCATGGCCTGGAAAGCTCAGTCCAGTTCGCCCAGGATGTGAGACCTGGAACAGGGGCTGGGGGACTGAACGAGAGAGGAAGCAGCGTTGGAAATGGGGCTCATCAGGTGAGCTCCTATGAGCTAGCCTCCCAAGTTGCCCTGCAGTTTTTGTTTGTTTTCAAGGCAGGGTCTCGTTGTAGCCCAGGCTGACCTGGAATTCACTCTGTAGTCCCAGGCTGGCCTTGAACTCATGGTGATCCTCCTACCTCTGCCTCCCAAGTGCTGGGATTAAAGGCGTGCGCCACCACACCCGACTCGTTTGCTTACTCGTTATCTTCCCATAAGGAGAAAGTCCACGAGTTGAGAGCAGCCATGAGCCCGGCATGGTGCTCGCTCAGCCTCTGCAAGCCTTGACTCATTACCCCACCCTAAAGCTGAAGAAATGGAACCTCCACAATGGAAGAGCTAGCTTAGGCCCCCAGCTGGTGGCTAGCAAAAAAAAAAAAAAAAAACTGGAACCTTGTCCCCAGATGCTGGATGTGACAGAGTCTATGGAATCTATGGAAAACAGAAAGGAGAAAATTGGGATAGGATCCACAAGAGGATGGCCCACATCCTGCAGCCCCAGAAGAAGCAGTCCAACATCATGGTTACATCTGAGTGTGTGGGTTTGAACCCCAGCCACTTCTCTAAGTCTCCCTCTCTTTCTTCTTCTGTACAGTGGGGAAGAAATAATTGTGCCCGCTCCCTGGGTTGCCTGAAGCGTTCAGTGAGTTTTGAAGCTTGTGAGACAACACCTGCTTTTTGTAAGGGTTCGTAGTGGCAGCTTGTGGGGATCACAGTCCCTGTGCAAGTACAGTCTTGTCCTGGGACTGGTCATGCCAAGAGAATAGGGACAAACTGAGCACCCAGGCCACCAGCCCAGAGGCCAAGTACATGGATTTGGAACCCTCAGATACACAGCTCCCATGAGTCACTGTGCCTTTTCCATTTGCAGGGGACCCGGAGTGACCCCCCCCCAACACACACACACACGCATCTCCAGCTTACTCCTAGAGCCCCGTTGGCACCATGCCTCAGAGCAAAGGACAAAAGCTGAGCTGAGAGCCTGGATGAGCCCCTTGCGTGTTGCATTTCCCACTCACACCCCTGCTGAGCCACAGCCTCCTGGGGGTTTAGAGATGTGCTGCGGTCTCAGGAAGGACCACACCAAAGCCACAGGTCCCAAAGAAGCCACCACGTGAAGGCCTGAGCAGCCCCATGCTTTCTACACTGACCCAGAGGTCACATGGTTTCCCCATGTGCTGTCCAGAAGGGGACCAAGTGCTGTTGACAACTTTAAATGCTCTGCTACACCACCCTATTAATAATAAGAACAATCGGACCCGCCATCGCCCACTGAACATTCAGTACCGACAGGGCCCATGCTTGATCTTTCCATACATTCTCACGAGAACCTCTTGAGATCAGCATCACCAATAACCTCGTTGACTAGACGAGTAAACTGAGGCTCGGCAGCAGAGTTGTCAGAACGAGCACGCATTCAAGGTGTGTCATCTCCTTAAAGCCCCACACACGCCTACAGCACAATGTGGATAGAAGAGTGCCAACTCCTACAGAAACACCCAAAGATTGGGGTGATGAATGATTTACCCAAGGTCCACACAGGCTTCCCAGAAAGACTACAACCCTTCCAGTCCTCAAACTGGCCCTGCTGCCTCTGGGGGTCAGCCCCAGGGAGCCTGCGCCCTCTCCAGCCCTGCTGGGGCCTGCCTAACCCTTGGCACCCACAGCAGAGCCTCTGATAGAGAATTCCTTGGCCCTCGATTCACTGCTGTCCTTTGACAGACTGATTCCAGCCCGTGTCCTCAAGGATCTGAGAACAGACTGCCTTGGAGGGGAACCTCATGCTTCTTTTGAAGCCTCTATACCATCAAGCCCAGTACTTGACTGCTAGATGTTTCAGAACGAGTGAGTGAGTGAATGAACGAGTGACTGCTTTGCCCACGGTAAATTAAGGAAATAAAGGGTTTTGAGCAAAAGGGAGCACAGAAAGAAGGGGAAAGGAAGGAAAGAAAGAAAACTGGAGAGGGAAGGAAGAGAAACACAGTCTTTCTACTATTCCTGCCCTTAGAGATAAGGAGATGGGAATGGAGCCACCTGCCCAAACAAGCCAGGTCCTCAGCACAGAACAAAAGCCATCTGCTTGAAGGAGACAGGCCCAAGAGACAACTTAGTGCTAAAGGTGTGGCTGAAAATCCTGATAAGATGTTTTTAGATAATTTGATTTAAAAATATAAAAAAAAAAAAAACGGGTAAGTCATGTTTTTAATGCTGTGACATATCCTACTAATTGTTGTGGCCTATTTTCATTCTTTCTTAGTATTTTTTCTTCTTTATTAATTGTGTACGTGTGTATATAGTTTATCGTTCGTATGTGTGTGTATGGCCATGCACATGCCACCGTATACATGTGGAGGTCAGAGAACAACTTTGGGGTGTTGATTTCCTTCTACCTTTTTTTTTTTTTTTTTTTTTTTTTTGAGACAGGGTCTCTCTTGTTTCTGCCTGCCACTTGGAAGGCCAGTCCAGCTGGCCCCATGAGCTTTGCGATTCTCCTATTTTCTATTGCTCTAGGGATCACAGTCGTGTGCACTACTTTGTGTCCACCTTTACATGGGTGCTAGGAATTCACACTCTGGTCTGCAGGCTTGTGGAGCAAGCACCTTTAACCACTGAGTCATCTTCCCTGCCCCAAGCATTCTCTTTTGTTTTTGTTTTTGTTTTTGTTTTGTTTTGTTTTCTGGCCCAGGCTGATCTGGAAAAGCATTCTTTTTAAAGGAACAAAATAGGCCAGGCATGGTGAAGCACACCTTTAATCCCAGCACTCAGGAAGCAGAGGTAGGAGGATCGCTATGAGTTCAAGGTCACCCTGAAACTATATAGTGAATTCCAGGTCAGCCTGGGCTAGAGTGAGACCCTTACCTCGGAAAACCAAAAACATAAAAATAAAAAACTAACATTGCTTAGAGAGCATTCTAAGAGCCTTCCTCCTGGGATCTCTGCCTTCTCTGTCTGTAGACCATGCCATGGATACGGTCATCTATTAAAACACCCTCTGCCCTCCTTCCTCCTTTCTCTGTCCAACCTTGAAGGTTTCCATCAAATCCAAATCTGCCCTAAAGCTTTCCCTGGTCACCCCAAATCTTAGCAATCTCTCTCCTTCCTCAGAACATGAAATCTTGCCCTACAATGCCTTCTTTCATCTCTGGAGCTGGTCCTGGGAGTGAGAAGAGGCTGTGTGGTGGGGGTGGGCACTCTACACTTAGATGGTGGCTCCACGGCATCTGTGCCTGCCTGTGGTCCACTATGGAACCAGCTGCTTCCACCACCCCTGCTTCTCCCGCCTGAGCCCTGGAGTTACCACAGGATTTGCTAGGCACCGGGGATGAGGGTGACACATATGCACATATATCACCTTCTCATTTCCTTGCTTTTTGTTTGTTTGTTTGTTTTTTAAGGCAAGCCCAACGGACTGAACTTTTTTTAATGCTAGAGAGAAAGAGAGAGAGAGGGAAAGACTTGACACACCAGGGCCTCAGCCACTGCAATCAAACTCCAAACGTGTGTGCCCCACTATACACATGTGTGACCTCATGTGCTTGTGTCACTGTGTCTGGCCTACATGGGACCTGAAGAGTCAAATATGAGTCCTTAGGCTTCTCAGGCAAGCACCTTAACCACTAAGCCATCACTGCAGCCCTGCCTTCTCATTTCTTCCTTTCAACATAAGTACGTGTGAATGAGAAAGATGGTACCATAGTATCATCTGGAAAGTAGAAAAGAAATTGACCACAATCAAGTGGTATGTTCACTCTGGGAAGTTTTGAAAGATACAGTGTTCGACATGATGTTATGGAAAGAGCAATGGGATAGGGGTCAAAACCTCCGAGGCCGGGCGTGGTGGCATATGCCTTTAATCCCAGCACTCGGGAGGCAGAGGTCAGAGGATCGCCATGAGTTCGAGGCCACCCTGAGACTACATAGTGAATTCCAGGTCAGCCAGAGCTAGAGTGAGACCCTGTCTTGAAAAACCAAAAAATAAAAATAAATAAATAAATAAAAAAAAGACCTCAGAGGGCATGCTAGGATTTTCATTCTGTGTGCACAGTGTTGTACTGGCATTGGTCAGTGGCCTTGGCTGGAACTCAGAGGGGTGTGTGTGTGTGTGTCTGAACATAGGAGGGGTTCCTTAGCTAATGTGGATGTGCTAGAGAATTTAATAAGAACCAAGGCAATGACACATAAATAAATAAAACGCTCACAACCACACTAGGCTGCATGTGTAAGATGAGCCTGTGACTGTTGTCATTGTCACAAACTGTAGCGTGATTATAAGAAGGGACACACTGGGCCCAGAATGGCAGTGAACGCTGTAATCCAAGTACTTGGGAGGCTGGCAAAAAGATCGAGTTCAAGGTTAACCTGGACTATAAATGCATAGCACAAGAGGTGTGATTACCTATCGGGTCACAACCCAACCACATGGTCTGTGGTGCTAATGCCTTGACGAGGCAGTGGGAGCTTCCTCGCAAACAGAAGCCTCAGTCCATGCCCGGTTCCTTAACTGCTTCCACACAGGAATGCGTTGCTGTCTGTGCCTGCCTGGCCTCCCATCCCACCCCTAAGCTGTGGACTAGAACTGGAGTTACAGACCTCAGGCCACAAAACAGGGATAGAGCCGAAAGAAGGGACAGGACAAGGCAAGGGTCAGAACCACGTGAACCTACCTTCTGTCCAAAGCTGTGTGGGTTCTCCTGAAGCAGAAGAACGAGGCCCGCGGCCCAACTTCAGGATGCTACGAACAGCACCACTCACCCCAGCATCCTGCTGTGTAGAAAGCAAAGAGCTTGGCCCACCAAGCAGGATTTCCTATCTCCCTCTCAATGCAGGGAACCTTTATTTCCCAAATTTAATCTTTTGATAACTTCATACGTGTATATAATGTACTTTGATCACTTTCACCCCCATTACGGCCTTATCCCCCCTCCCCTGAACCTCTTCTTTCCAACTAGTCCCTCCCTGCGTGAGTGTGTGTGTGTGTGTGTGCGTGTGTGTGTGTGTGTGTGTGTTACTCACAGAATTTAGGGTTGCTTGCATGAGCATGGGTAGGAAGTTATTTACCAGAGCATGGGCAATTTACCAGAGGCTATGCCACTGAATGAAATGCCCCACCCCCACCACAATCAGTAACTCCTCAGGGCGAGGCCCCTCCCCCAACCATAATAGAATATTGATAGACCCAGTCGTGTGGGAGTCTGATGCAGGTAAACCGCAGCTGCTTAATTAGCTCTTGTGTGCAATGGTTGTGTCATGTTCGGCAGACAGAGTTCCACAGCACTCCTCCCCACCCGCAGCTCTAACCATCTTCCCAATTCCCTCTTCCACAGTGTTCTCTGAGCCCTGGGGGGGAGGGTGATATAGATGCCCGGATCAGGGCTAAGTGCTCAAAAGTTTCCTATCCTCAGGCACTTGGGCCAGTTATGGCATGCTTTCCATTTATTTTACTTTTTTTTATTATTTTTCAGTGCTGAGGCTCAAACCCAGGGGCTTGTGCTTGCTAAGCAAGCGCTCATCCACTGAGCTAAACGCTCAAGCCCATGCTTTACATTTATTAACAACAACTCTGAGAGCCACCACATTCTGAATGCACATTGTCCCATCAGAGCTCTCAGAAACCCATTTCTTAGTGAACTAAAAAAAAAAATAAAACTCACTGGCCATGCCTGGGCTCACAGGGCAGAGCAACAGAGCAGGCCCAGCCTGGGGGCTTCCCTTCTGCCTGTGTGTCCCTTCTCCTGAGGTCTAAGGTGACTTTGCTGCACCTCCAGCTTGGCTGGCCAGAGATTACAGGTTCATGTGAGGGCTGGATCATGAGCTCAAGTAAGAACCCAGAGGCAGAGGCAGACTTGCTAGGTAATGGCAGGTCTCCTCCACTTTCCACTCTACACTGTACTGTTGTGTAGCCCGGGGCAAGTCACTGACCTCTTCCAGCCCTATGCTCTCAACTGAAGAATGAGTCGAGTGACAAAGGAACCAGTGTGGAACCCTCAGACAGGAGCTGCTTCTGTGATAGTATATACTGGACCTGGCCCAGTTAAGCCCCAAACCCAGGCCTTCATGGCTCAGCCAGTAGAATCCAGGCACCCTGAAGTCTGCCGCACATCGTGGTCTGGCTCTCCTCTTTCCACAATCCATGTCTGAGCCCCACCACACTGTCTTGGCTACGCTTCACTCCCTGGTCCTTTTTGTTGGGACTATGCATTTGCCTCGCTCTCTGCTTTCACCTGCCCCTCACCACCTCTACTCCCCTCCCTCAGGGGCAGTTGGCTCAGGAAAATTGCCTGGAGCTTAGCCTTCTCTAGGTGGCTCTGAGACCCCCTTCTCCTGAACAGTTCCCAGTGTCAGATCAAAAGAAGAGAAGGTGTTGGGGCTGGAGAGATGGCTTAGTGGTAAAGGCGTTTGCCTGCAAAACCAAAGGATTCAGGTTCAATTCTCCAGGACCCACGTAAGCCATATGCTCAAGGGGGAGCATACATCTGGAATATGTTTGCAGTGGCTGGAGGCCCTGGCACTCTCTCTCGCACTCTCTCTCTCAAATAAATAAATTAAATTAAATTAAAAAGGAGAGAAGGTGGAAAGAAAGAGAGGTAACCACCAAACACCACCAGAACTGCCCGGTCACAGGAGCCTTTACCTCTTCTCGGGCCACCCTAGGGTGGGTGCCCACAGGCAGGACCAAACTGGAAACTGTGACCAGCACCCACCCAGATGTGGTGGGTCAGTGTCCATTCTTATTGGCCAAGACCTGAGGCATCCCCAATATTTTAAATCACTGCTACTTTCTGCCTCTCAGAACCAGATAAAACAGACCTGAAAGCAAACCCAGTACTACTTGACTGCAACACCCCGACACAAGAATCAACAGAATGAGCCAGGGCCAGGCTTGCTATGCCAACAGAACACTTTATTGGGTATGTTTCCAAGGGAACCTAGTTTTGCATGCTGCAAAAAGCACAGTTAAGACCAGAAACACAATAGAAGAACTTTGGTAGAAAAACCTGCTAAGCAAGGAGAGAAGCACCCTTAGGGAAGCACGGGGTCATTTAGCAGCCAGGAGCCATCGGGCGCCCTCTTTCCTGTGCCTCGGGCCTCACCGGGAGCTGGTCATGTGCTCCCGGGAGGAGATGACTTTCCCATCTCTGATCTCCTCAGTGATGGTGCGGATCTGGGTGCTGACTTGGGGAGCCGAGGTGCAGGGCCCAGCTGGGGCGCAGGACCCAGAGGGAGCATAAGAAACTCTCATGGCAGGTTTGCATTCCATGGAACAAGGATGGGCAGGAAGCCTGGGGAGAGGAAATCACACTGAGTAACATCTGACACTGAAGCACTGGACTGAGATGAGATCACGTGAGCCAGGTTGTGCTGGCAATGAATGGTCTCAGAATAGTTGAATCCCTCTGAAATCCCAAGAAAAGGGGGGATAGGGATGCAGAAGAGACTAGGAACTCCCAACCAAAAGATGATTCAAGGAACCTGTTGTGCACTGGGTTGGCATGTCACCCCTGGGCATTACCAAAGCCCAGGACCAGAGGGACTCTCCCCTTTCATCTTTGCAACAACCAGTGTTCCCTAGGCCATGAGAATTGAGTCCAGCCCTTTCCCCAGCCTCCTCTCAGAGACCCACGGCCACTCACTTGCAGTCTTCCCCCTCCAGCAGGCGGCGGTAGGTGGCGATCTCCGACTCCAACCGGGCCTTGACATCCAGTAGGACCTGGTACTCGTGGTTCTGCCGCTCCAGGTCACAGCGGATCTCGGCCAGCTGGGACTCCACGTTGGTGATCATGCACTGCATCTGGGCCAGCTGGGAGCTGTAGCGGGCCTCCGTCTCAGCCAGGGTGGATTCCAGGGAATTCCGCTGCAATGGAGAAGACTTGCTGTCAAGGGGAAGGCATCCCACCTCAAACAACCACTGCCCCGGTGCCCACATACAGCTGTGGTCGGGCCCCACAATAGCAGGCGTGCTGAGGCTGGTGGACGGGGGAGCCAGCCCTGAGCCTTGGTCAGTCGCTCAGGCAGACGTCACCCACCATGCTCTGCTGGGCCTGCAGCTCGATCTCCAGGGCGTTAACGTTGCGTCTTAGCTCGATGATCTCCGTCTGGCAGCACTGCAGCTGCTCCGAGCTGGACACCACCTGCTGGTTCAGCTCCTCGGTCTGCAATGCACAAGAAGAAGAGACACAATCAGACCCAGTGCCACTCCTTTATACAGTGATCCCATCCCTGGAGCACATGGTCCCAGGCTGCCCCAGCCCCACCTGGGTATTGAACCAGGCCTCCACATCTCTGCGGTTATTCTCCACCAGGGCCTCGTACTGGCATCTCATATCATCCAATATCTTGTTGAGGTCCACTGGGGGGGCGACATCCACCTCCACGTTCAGTCGGTCCCCAAGCTGGCTGCGGAGTGCATTGACTTCCTGTATGGAGGAAGCAAGACAGCATAAGGATGGGTTGAGGGCTCAGTGATCTGAGTTCAAAGTCTCCCTTTCTGTTGCCTGTTGGGGGCCCTTGGACAAGATTCCTAACTCTCCGTGCTGTGGCTCTTACATTCTTTCCACCTCCTTTCTCTTCACTGCTACACGAACCTCGGAAGGGATAACACAGATGTCCATCTGACACTGCACACTCAATAGTCACTTATCCTCAGAACTGCGATGACTTGTGAGTGTCCCTAGAAACAACTAGTGTCATGGGCAGGAACGTGGGTATTATTCCACTTGACATACTTATGCATTCATCTTCTCATCTTTAAAAAAGATCTTGTAGCCGGGCGTGGTGGCACACACCTTTAAGCCCAGCACTCAGGGGCAGAGGTAGGAGGATCTCTGTGAGTTCAAGACCACCCTGAGACTACACAGTGAATTCCAGGTCAGCCTGAGCTAGAGTGAGATCCTACTTCGAAAAACCAAAAAAAAAAAAAAAAAAAAAAAAAAAAAAAAAAAAGATCTTGTAATAGAATATAACTCCCGGGATTACTATGAGGGTTAATTGAAATGCAGTATTTTCACCAACTTCCTGGCACATAGTGAAAGGTCTGGCAGGGGTACCCCAGCTGGAGGGGAACTGTTGGGGGTCGGGTAGCAGCAGCCTCACCTCCTCATGGCTCCTCTTGAGACACAGCAGTTCCTCCTTCAGGGACTCCACCTGCACCTCCAGGTCAGACTTGCACAGGGTCAGCTCGTCCAGGATCCTGCGCAGGCCGTTGATGTCAGCCTCCACCAGTTGCCGCAGGGACAGCTCCGTCTCGTACCTGTGCACACAGAGCGGTGCCAAGTCTGCCACAGGGGAAGCCAGCCAGGCCCAGGCAAGGAAGACCCTTGGCCCTCCTGCCCAGCTACCATTGTTAACTTGGGGTCAGAAGTACAGTGGTTCTTTCCCTTGTCCCAGAGCCTGTGCCACATCTTCCCATTTATAACTGTGTCTGGCCTTGCTCCCACCTCACCAGCTCCCTAAGGCAGGGGACAGAGTTTGAAACAGCAAACCTCCCCTAGTCGCCAGGGGTAGGGGGACACAGGACACTCACTTGGTCCGGAAGTCATCAGCAGCCAGCTTGGCATTGTCAATTTGCAAGACCAGCCTGGCATTCTCAGACTTGGTCAACAGGATCTGGGAAAAAAAAAAAAAAAAGAGAGAGAGACTTGGGCTGGAGAGATGGCTTAGCGGTTAAACGCTTGCCTATGAAGCCTAAGGACCCCGGTTCGAGGCTCGATTCTCCAGGACCCACGTAAGCCAGATGCAAAAAGGGGGTGCATGCATCTGAAGTTCGTTTGTAGTGGCTGGAGGCCCTGGCGCACCCATTCTCTCTCCCTCTCTCTCTCTCTCTCTCTCTCCCTGCCTATTTCTGTATCTCTCTCTCAAATAAATAAATAAAGTAAAATTAAAAAAAAAGAGAGAGACTTCTCATGAGCTGGGGAAGGCACAACAATGTGCGGGCTGCAGGAAGGGGAAGCCCAGCTCACAGAGGACACAGTGCCTCTGAGTCCAGGCAGCATCTTCAAGGGTCCTGCCCAGGCATTCAGGGGTCAGTGGCCATCAATCTTGGCATCTGGAGCCTCCAAGGTGGTCCAGTGGGATACATCAAGGTGAGGCAGACTTGAGTTCAGGTTCTGGACCCAACACCCAAACTGTGTGCTCTTGGGTCAGCTTCCGAACCCCTCAAAATTCAACCTCCTTATCTGCCAGATGGGAGCAGGAAAACCCGTGTCTCCAAGATGAGGAATATGTAAGTCATTGGCTAGGAAAGACTCAGGCACAAGGGTGGGTCCTAATAGAGATCTGGGGCATGCTCCTTCCCTCCCTAAGCTGAGATAGTAAGAGGGAAATGGCCCATGTCTCACGGTAGAATATGTATAAGAGACCAAAAGAGTCACCTTGGTCTCCAGGAAACCAAGACCCTGGAGAGCAACACAAATTCTCTGTAAGTTATGGTCCCAGCTGGGTGGGTTTGGGGAGGAGAAAGGCCCCTCCCAAGAGTTGGGCTTCTCAACTGGAGAGAAGCCGGGTCCCTGTTACCTTCTGCTGGAAGTCCTCGATGGTCTTGAAGTAGGACTGGTAGTCGGGGCAGATGTATGGCTTCTGACACTCATACCACTCTCGGATGCGGTTCTCAAGTTCCGTGTTCTCCCTCTCCAGCTGCCGAACCTTCTCCAGGTAGCTGGCCAGGCGGTCGTTCAGGAACTGCATGGTCTCCTTCTCATTGCCATTGAAGGAGCCCTGGGAGAACCAGCCTCCGTTCCCAGCAAAGCCACAGGAGGGGTACCCAGAAAACGGGTAGGAGCCAGGCAAGCAGCTCCCAAAGCCGGAGAGGCCCGTCCTGAAGGTCGACATGGACCCCCCAGTGCCAGCCAAACCAGAGGCCTTACAGGAGCCCACAGAGTGGATGGAGGACATCCGAGAGAAGCTGCCTGTGGAGCCACAGAGGCCCCTGGCAGACCCAGTGGAGAAAGTCGGGGTGCAGATCTGGGTGGTCATGATGCCAGCAAGGAAGGTTGCAGCTTAGCCAGGAGCTCTGGTTCTGGGCACTCCAGGCATCTCTGGAGTATTTATATACACTCTCCATGGGGTGTTGGCGTGTTCCACATCTTTAGCTCTTGGGAAAGCCTTTTCCCATCCCAGAAATAATCTCATCAGAATGTCATTTTTGCCACCCATCCAGAATTCCTGTCCTTGTTAAAAAAAAAAAAAAAAAATTATTCAATTTGGTTTGCTACGTAAGGACTCTCAGCTGCTGTCATTTCCTAAATTTTATTGCCTCTTCAAAGAGTCTTTGCCCCAGATCCCATAAATTGGGAGTGGCCTTACACATGACATTTGGTTCCTGACCTCCTTACTGCCTTCCCCTGAGGAGTCAAATCTGTCATCTTGTCACCCCCATCTTCACAGCTGCTCACCTGTCTGTATCTGGGCCACTGGGGCTGTGCAAGGAGGGTAAAGAGGACTAAACGTCGCGGTGCGTCTGTGGTTTTCGAGCTTGTGGTTCTTCCATTTGTACCTCGTAACAACCCGGGGAGGTGGATGATGGTACCACTGTGCATACAGAGACTCACTGGTTTAAAATATGTGCTTGACAGGGCTGGAGAGATGGCCCAGTGGTTATGGTGTTTGCCTGAAAGCCTAACAATCCGGGTTTGGTTCCCCAGTACCCACATAAAGTCAAATGCACAAACTGGAGTTTGTTTTCAGTGGCTAGAGACCCTGGTGCACCCATTCTCATTCTCTCTCTCTTTCTTTCTCTCTCTCAAATAAAGAAATAAAATACGGGGGCTGGAGAGATGGCTTAGTGGTTAAGCGCTTGCCTGTGAAGCCTGAGGACCCCGGTTCGAGGCTCAACTCCCCAGAATCCACGTTAGCCAGATGCACAAGGGGGTGCATGCATCTGGAGTTCGTTTGCAGTGGCTGGAGGCCCTGGCGTACCCATTCTCTCTCTCTCTCTCTCTCCATGCCTATTTCTGTATATCTCCCTCAAGTAAATAAATCAAAATAAAATATTTTACAAAAAAGAAATAAAATACCTGCTCAACAACAATCAGGAAGTGAGTGGCAGAGACCGGACTCTGAAACCAGAGCTTTCAGACCCCAAATATTATGCCCTGTGCCATAGCTTCCGCACACAGCCAAGGTCAAGTCAACACAGCCAGAATTTAGGGACAAAAGAACAACATTCAAATTGCTCCTGTGTTGATCATTTGGTCTATGACATGAAGCATGTTGCTTGTCTGGGATCCTCAGTGGCTTCGTGGGAACAATGGGTATCATTGCCCGCCCTCCCGACTCCACTCAGCTATGAGGAGAATGAAACAAAACAGATATAAACGTGCTTTGAAGACCACTGAGTGCTGAAGAAGAGTCGGTTAGGCTAAAAGTCTTTGGTGATGGTTAATGGTGGGGCCAGCAAAGGATCATGGGTATAAACACTCCGATGGGCTTGCTGAAGTCTCTGTGCCCACCAAGCACACTATAGGGATGGTGACGGGGAGGGAATCCCATAACCACTCCCTCAGATGGCCTTTGGGTGCATCATTATGGAGTTTCCTGTCACTGTGAAACCCACCTGCTCAGAGTCAAAGGTGGGGCTGGAAGGCAGTGTCCCTTGTGGTCCTCGTCTTTCAGAACCTAGTCTTCTCAGACCTTTCTGGCCCCTGAACAGGTCACAGAGGCGGCCAATGGTAGAGAAGGAACAAAAAGAAGCAAACCAAATACTCTGAGTTAGACGAGCCAAGAGAGAAGAGACCCCGAGAGGGAAGGACCGAAAGGTAAACGCCCCAACCTTCCTCCTCCAAACCCAGACTTTCCCAAGACTTGGGGAACCTGCTGGCTCTTCTCTCATAGACTTGGTCTGCAACTCTGGCATTTATGGAAGCATTTTATGTGCTTCTGAAGTTGTAATTCCCAACCTCTTAAAGCACTTTATAAGCTTCTCTCGGCAATTACTCAATCCTCAAGGTGGAGGATTGACTGTGGAGAACACACTTCCCATGGGATGACACCTCCACGGGTGCCCGAGATCTGCTGGTGATGGTCTCTGCAGGGACCACTCCACGTAGCACTTCCTGGGACAGAGAGAAGGGCTGTCTCGCACTCACCCCCCCACACACACACACACATCCAAGAGGCTCAGCTGCCCAGCAATGGCTTCCTCCCAGCTGCCTGCCTCCGGGCTCTCTAGCAAGGCTTGAGATTTATCACGGAGCTTCTCAACCCAGCACTGCTGACAGACACTGGGCTGGGAAATCCTGAGCTGTTCAGGGATGTCCTGTGCATTGAAAAGGTTTGGCAGTTATTCATGGATTTTACTTCCTACCGTCAGGAGCAGCAGCCACTTGCCCCAGTTACGATGACCAAAAATGTCTACAGACGTTGCCAAATGTCCACTGGGCAGGGGAGGAGAGCAACGCCGTTTCCTAGCTGACAGCCCCAGGTCGGAGACTAGCACTGCCACCCTGTCTTCTCGAAGCTCCTCTCTTTGTCTCTAGGATAACCACCACATTCTGTTGTGTCTGTTAGGCCCACCGAGGCAGATCCTTAACACTCCCAAGCCCCAGTTTGCCTCCTTGACAACACAGAGTTTTTATCCTGTAAAATGGACCAGAAGGCGTCCTTTATCAAGATGTCCTTTACACGGTTCTTCTCTGTGTAGGGGTCCCTGGTTGGTGGGCTTATGAAATTGATATTCCATGTTTTTCTTCTTCTTTTTGTTTTTTTTGTTTTGTTTTGTTTTGTTTTGTTTTGTTTTTCGAGGTAGGGTCTCACCCTAGCCCAGGCTGACCTGGAATTCACTATGTAGTCTCAGGGTGGCCTCAACTCTCGCCGATCCTCCTACCTCTGCCTCCCGAGTGCTGAGATTAAAGGTGTGCGCCACCACGCCCGGCTGCTTCATCTTTGTTAATCTCTTCGTGGTGGTTCTCAGTTTCTCTCGGGCAACTGGATAAGCTGGTAGGTGTCTGCTGCTCCAGGGTTCTTGCCCCTGTCGCCTGTGCATCAGAAGGGTCACCACAGGACGCAGAGGTGCCCCCGGGGTTGTGGCAATTGCAGTGTGCTCCTCCTGGAGCAGGTGACAAGTAATGAAGGGAGATGGTCCTCCAACATCCTTCAGTCCCTGCCTGATCTCTGTTGTCACCTGCATGGCCACCTCACGGAGGGGCCTGTGGTGGGCACTCAAGAGAGGAATTCCTCTGGCCTCTCCCACTCCAGCACCCTGTAGCATGTCAGGATGAGACCCAGAGGAACAAATGTTTGATTTTGGTCACAGAAAAGAACAAGCTCACGGACCAGCCATCTCCCGGCACCACTAGTGGAGCAATCCCTCTCAGGGAGCGCAGCTCTGAAGGACAGCCGGTGTTCAGGGTTGAATAAATCAGGAGTGGGTACATAGTTCTCAAATTTGACCTCAAAATAGGATCCTGGTCTGAAAACATTCTTTCTAACATCAGTCCACAGTGGTTAATGCATTTGCCTGCTGGGTCTAACGACCCAGGTTCGATTCCCCAGTGCCTACATAAAGCCAAATACACAAAATGGTATGTGAATCTGGAGTTCGTTCACAGCAGCTAGAGGTCCTGGCACACTCATTCTCTCTCTATTCTCTCTCTCTTTCTCTCTCTCTGCTAATAAACAAACAAACAAACTTCTTCCAAAGCCTATGTAATAGGAGACAAAGTCAAATAAATGTACTTTCCAGAGCACCAATCACCTGCCTTGATGTGATAAGATACTGGGTTTTTGTTTATTTGTTTTGTTTTGGTTTTGTTTTGTTTTGTTTTGTTTTGTTTTGTTTTGTTTTGTTTTTCCAGGTAGGGTCTCACTCTAGCTCAGGCTGACCTGGAATTCACTCTGTATTCTCAGGGTGGCCTCAAACTCACAGCAATCCTCCAACCTCTGCCTCCCAAGTGCTGGGATTAAAGGCGTGCGCCACCACATCAGGCGAGATACTGGTTTTTACAGCATAACCTGACTGTCCAGGAAAACACTAGTGCTCAAAGAGCCACTGGCTAGCATCGCGTCCAGACTGCAGCCGTCTCCTTGGCTAGAATTCCATGTCTAGACTCTGACCCTTATTTTAGAAGCTCCTTGGGCCCAGGTAGCAAATAAAGTAGTCAGAGGATGCTGCATCCACCATGAGCCCAGAATTTGGGGACAGGGAGAGGAGAGGAAATGCAGCTACAGGAATAGAAAAGACTTTGGCTTTTCCCAAACCTAGCCCAGAATCTCATCGAGTCCAAGGTCAACTGCCAACTTCATTGTTAGGAAGAAGTCCCCACCTTCAAATACACTTCTGCCTGAATGCAAGAGTTCTGCCCAAGATACCAATTCTGAATCTCCTTCCACCTGCTTCTGGTCAGAGAATACCAGAATGCTCACCAAATTGACCTCTAAATATTTGTTTACAGCCATACATTAATGCTACTCTCACTTTTGGTTGGTTGGTTGGTTGGTTGGTTGGTTGGTTGGTTGGTTGGTTGGTTTTTTGAGGTAGGGTCTCACTCTAGCCCAGGCTGACCTGAAATTCACTCTGTATTCTTAGGGTGGCCTTGAACTCTCGGTGATCCTCCTACATCTGCCTCCCAAGTGCTGGGATTAAAGGTATGCACCACCACACCCAGCCTACTCTCACTTTTGTTAGAGAAGCATCTCTTTTCAGGTGGTGGTGACCACTGGGGAAATTCAAAATTCCTCAAAGTGCTGAGAAGTGACAGTAAAGTGGTTGGCACTGTCAGGCATCTCTATCACACCCTCCCAGGCTCTGGGACACTGTGAAAGAGGGACTAAATAGATGTAAGAGCCAGAAGCTTTGGACTGCTATCTTCACACACAAAGTAGCCATTGCATTCACGGCCTCACAGTGTCTGATGCTACCTACACAAGACCTGCATAATACGAGGAAGAAATGGACATCAAAGCAGAACAGGGGTCTAGAGGGATGACTTAGTGATTAAGGCGTTTGCCTGCAAAGCCAAATGATCCAGATTAGATTCCCCAGGACCCACGTTAGCCAGATGCACAAGGGGGCGCACATGTTTAGAGTTTGTTTGTAGTGACTGGAGGCCCTAGCGCGCCCATTCTCTCTCTCTCTCTCTCTCTATCTCTCTCTCTGTCAAATAAATAAATATATTTAAAAAACAGAACAGGGACTAGTTGGAAAAAAAAGAGATCAGTGGAAGGGGTACAGGAGAGGGGACAAGGAAGGATGATGGGAGGGGGTAATTATCAGGGTACATTGATATATGTGTGGAGATCATCAATAAAAAGTTTTTCAAAGCCAGGCGTGGTGGTGCACACCTTTAATCCCAGCACTCAGGAGGCAGAGGTAGGAGGATCGCCATGAGTTCAAGGCCACCCTGAGACTACATAGTGAATTCCAAGTCAGCCTGGACTGGAATGAAACCCTACCTTGAAAAACAGAAAGAAAAAAAAAAGTTTTTCAAGCTTTTAATTCATCTTAATAAGGGAGTGCTAATTTTATTAAACCTTCCTGTCATGCAATATTAATTAATTTTAAAACAAATGCAAGGGTGATATATTCAGGGTATATTCTATGACAATGTGTCCAGGAAAGACATAGGTTCTCCCATCAAGATCTCTCTTTCCCTGCCTCTCAAGACTTTGATCAAAAATGTCTAAGCCGAGGCTGGAGAGATGGTTTAGTGGTTAAGCACTTGCCTGTGAAGCCTAAGGACCCCGGTTAAAGGCTCGATTCTCCAAGACCCACTTAAGCCAGATGCATTAGGGGGGTGCATGCATCTAGAGTTCGTTTGCAGTGGCTGGAGGCCCTGGTACACCCATTCTCTCTCTCTCTCTCTCTCTCTCTCTCTCTCTCTCAAATAAATAAGTAAATGATGTATAAGCCACCACTACAAAGAGACCCGCAAAGGCAACAGAGAAAGACCAGACAGCAACCCACGGGGCAGAGAGACCATCTACCATGACATCAATGGGACCAAGGTCATTGAAGAAGTCCGATGACTATTTCTCTCTTCCAGCAGCCTGCTGGCTCCGGCTTTATCTTTATGGTTTTCTCACATTGCTGCCCCAACCTTGAGGTCCACACACAGGTCATAGAGAATTTCCCATCATACAAGGTACCTGAGAAATGCAATCCTCCATCCTAGCCTCCTCAGACCCTACCCAGGACACTGGAGCACCCACAACTGGTTCTCAGCTCCCCTGCACAATTGCTTTTCCCTTGTAACAAAGAATGTGTTCACACACAAATCACCTGGGATCTCTGGTCCCTCCCCACAGAAGCCCAGGTACTATATGTTCTACATTCAATAACTACATCCACGGCTCCTGCCAAATCGGCCAACCAGCTGATGTCAGATTCTAGTCCAGACAAGCAAAAGCAGGTATGCAGAGTTGAGGGAAGCATTGTGGGAAGAAAAATGCTTATAATCAAGACATTTCTAACTACCCATTTAACTTTTTCAAAAGGACCAGCAAAGGTCTTGCTGAATTTGATGGCAAGTCTCATTCACAGACCAGGGAAGGACAGAGTTGCCAGATTCCACAAACAAAAGTACATTCAATATTTGGGATATATTTACAATGAAAAGTTACTGCTTATCTGCAAAATCAAGCCTGCTGGGCATCCTGTGGGACAGGCCTCGGAGGGTACGTATCACTGAGAGCCTTGGTCCTGCAAGACACTGCCGCCTTTGCCCTCCTCCCTGTGGCCTGTCACTGTGACAGTGATAGTGGAGCAAATCCACAAGGATCCTCTTAGAAAATCATGCATTTGGGGTCCCTTATGCCCGTGGTCTCTGCAGCTGCCATTTCTGCCCTCCAGGCCCAGTAAGCAGAACTCAAGAGATGCAAAAGTTAAGTTATGCTCCCTCAGGTCCCGGCCACCTCAGTGACAGTCCACCCTGACCCCAGCTGCTATCAGCAGCATGACTCAGCTCTTCCTGGGCAGGATCTGCAAGGGTCTCACTGCTCCACTTCCAACTTCTCCAAGTGCCGAAACGTGTGTCTGACTCCTACTGTCATGAGACTAAACCAGGCTCAGATCAATCTGAACACACTAAGTAATGGAGAAGGCCACTCCCTGACCCTGCCCCCCACCCCACACACACACAGGGATAATAGGAGGATTGATGAGGGTTACAGTGGCCCTGAACTTTGGCCCCTCTCAAAACTCTAGGAGTTTAACACAGCTAATGGGTGTCAAGCTCCCCAACAGTTGAACCCCTAACTGGGTAAACCTCACCCTGGTTAAACCTTGAACCTCTTACTTTACCAGGCCAAAGATCTCATCTTACCCAAAATACGGAAGCATTTATTTTTCTTCCTGGTGGCGAGTTTAAGGCCACCACCCAGGGTTTTGAGAGTTTGTTCCAAGTGGCTCTTGCCCCCGTGAATGCCCACCCTCCCAGGAAGCCACTGTCCCACACATTGAAACCATACCTCTCCAGTTCTCTTGTGGCCATGCTCTGCCTTCATGGCCCAGGACCCACGTCCCTGTCACCTGTGGACCAGTTCTTCCTGCATAGCCATGGTGTCCAACAGCTCCCATCTAGAAGAGACCAGGGCCATCTGCTCAGAGCCACTGAGTCCCTCCCTACCCCCCACCGAGCTTTTATGGCCTGGAGAATTCCACAGCATCCCTCCTCTCCCTGATGGGCTTAGAGCACTTGTGGTTTGTGGGAACTGCATAGTCAGGCCTATTGGAAACCAGTACCTCGGTGTCCAGCGTCCCCTCCATTCAAGTATCACTTAACTGAACCATAAAGTGAATTCTCCGAGTACCCTTTCTGATTGGCCCAGTAGTCAGCATTTTACAGGGGTGCTGCACAATTGACTGAACGCCTCTTCTACTAACAACAGTGTGTAGCCAGGCCCGGGGCTCCCCGCTGTCATTAACCATGCTGTATGCTGTGAGTTCTCCTTTCAGGCTGCTCTGAAATGCTTGGATGAAAGAAGCCACAGGGTCATTATGACTGATCATAAAAGCGAGCCAGAGAGTAAATATCAGACATTTGACAGCTCCCCTAAACGTCCACCCCCATCAGATGCCTATTCGAGTCCCAGCAACCACACCCACCCACTTGTCCCCTCAAACTCCATAGGGAAAGGGAGGGTATGCCCAGCTCTTCTAAAATCCACTGAGAGCTGCTCAAAGAGACACAGCCCACATGCTCTCCATCTCTGACCACCAACAACCCCAGGACACCCTCCCCAAAAATGCAGGTGTCTAAGAAAACCCTTGAGACACGGGGACCCAGCAGGCATGGAGGATGGAAAGGCCCCAGTAGGGATATAGGGGAGCCTAGGACAATACATCTTCCACCTTGTCAACCACAGACTTGTAATGGCATCCCTCTCCAGTGTTACCACAGGCTTCCCTTTCCAGAAAGGCTGGGATAGCCCCATCTCATACTCTGGGTCTTTGTGGACCCTCAAAGTGTCACCCAAAATGGAGACCGAGGGTACCAACAGGGTCTCAGGTCTAGAGCTCTGCCCTCAGCCACACCGTGTTAGCCAAGTGCCCAACTGCCCTGCCCAATTCTGGAGACAGACAAGGCCTCTTGACGGGACCAAGTCTAGGACTCGGACCTTCTACCTTGGGTCCTAGCAGGTGACCAGAAGTTCTGGCCTGCTTTCTGGCATGAGTCTGCCCTCTGCAGGACCTGGGCAGCACAGACAGCCCCATGGGAAGGGCCGAAGTGCATTAGCCCATTAACTGGGGTGGAGCCTTGAGGACAGGGAGGCGGCTTTTGTTCAAAGGGAGATGGGCGAAGCCAGTGCAGTATGGAGCCACCTTCAGGCCACACCTGCCCTGTGTCAGGCTCTTCTCCTGGGAACCCGACCTAGTGCTAAGGCTGCTGGACACCACAGGAACATCCCTGGCTCACTCCTCTGTCCTCTGAGCCCTGGGATCTGAGCCACAGCGCTGTTCCTCCCTGTTACTCCTAAAGCTGAACACATAACCCTTGACGAAGGACCATCCAGAATCTCAGGAAGCACCATGGAACCTGGATCCCAGCCCTCACACTAGCTGGATCACAACAAGTCTGTGTGTAAAATGGGCACAACAGGGCTGGAGAGATGGCTTAAAACAGTTAAGGCGCTTGCCTGAAAAGCCAAAGGATCCCGGTTTGATTCTCCAGGACCCTCGTAAAGCCAGATGCACAAGGGGGTACACGCGCATCTGGAGTTCATTCTCTCCTTCCTTCTCTTTCTCTCTCTCTCTCTCTCCCTCCCTCCTTCCCTCTTTCTCATAAATAAATAAAATCTTTTAAAATGGGCACAACAGAGCCATCAAGGGATGGCCGCAAAAATGGAAGGAGATGGGGCTGTGAAAATGGCTTGGTGTATAAGAACATTTGCTGTGCAAGCACGAAGACCCAAGTTTGAACCCAAACACCCACGTGTGGTCACACAGGCCTCTGATCCCAGTACCAAGAGGGAGCAGAGATAGGAGGATCACTGTGGCTTGCTGGTCAGCCAGTCTAACCAAAAAAAAAAAGGCAAGATCCAGTGTTGCCGTAACCCTCTCGGTACTGTGCTAAAACACCCAACAGAAAGCAGCTGGCAGGAGGAAAGTTGTTTATTTTGGCTTACAGACTGGAGGGGAAGCTCCATGATGGCAGAGGAAAACGTGGTATGGCCAACTTCAGGTGGACAACAACAGCAGAAGAGGGTACCTAACACTGACAAGGGGAAGCTGGCTCTAATACCCGTAAGCCGGCCCCCAACAATACACTTCCTCCAGCAAGACTCCAATTCCCAAATTGACACCAGCTGGGAACCTAACATTTAAGAACATATGAGTTTCTGCGGGGGAGACGCCTAATTCAAACAACCACATCCAGGTTCAGAGAGAGACTGTCTCAAGGAAATAAGATGGAAGAACAATTGAGCAGATCACCTGATGTCCTCTTCTGGCCTGTGTGCCCTTGCCCGTGGTGTGTGTGCCTCTAAACACAAATGTGCATACGTCACACATACTACACCCACCCCCACCCCCTCCACACACCCAACAATAGCAACAACAACAAAAAGATGAAATAGGGCTGGAGAGATGGCTTAGCAGTTACGGTGCATGTCTGCGAAAACTAAGGACCCAAGTTTGACTTCCCAGAACCTACTGAAGCCAGATGTACAAGGTCACACATGCATAGAAGGTGGCGCACACGTCTGAAGTTTGATTGCAGTGGCTAGAGGCCCTAGCATGCCAGTTCTCTCTGTCTCTCTCTCTCTCTCAGAAATAATAACAATAATAACAAAACAACGGAGTTTGGTAGAATGTGAAGTGTGAGACATGCTGACCTCCGCCCCTGCTCTTACCCCCTTATCCCTGGGCCTCCTGCATTAATGTGCACGCATTCACTCAGAAATGAGTCATGCACCATCGGGACGGAGCTGTTTGCTCACAGCAGAAACAGTAGGCACTGCGCCTGGGGTGGCCTGAGCATCTAGGACAACCTGAGGGAGGGGCAGTGTTGACCCTGCAGCCTGATCACCACTCTGCTCTCGCTAGAGTGCCACCCCCACACACGACTAAAGGAATGAACACAGTCCTGAGCAGAAGTACAGGAACCTCGTCCTGCCCCTGCTGCCTCCCAGTCCAGAGAGCCAGGAAGGCCTTCTTCCCAGCTCAGGAAGCCTCCAGGTGGGTTCTGATGGAAACATCCACTCTTGGCCATCCTCACCCAGCTCCTGGTGGGATCCCAGAGGCCCTCCAATGGAGCCAGCTTCTCGGGGTGCTCCCTGGGATCTAGGGTGAAAGAATCCTGGGCCAGAGTCCCCACCCCCAACCTCCCGCCACTGCTCCACCTGCACAACTCCTCTCATATCCCAAAGAGCTAGTTAACACTCATAGCTCATTATAGCTCATTAATATTTATAGTCTTGGCACCAAGGGTTCGAGACCTGCCAGGGGAGCTTAGATTTAGGAACACTCTCCCCCAACACCAACCCTCACTGTCTGGGATAGGGACTTTTTTCCTCTTGCCCTCGGTGCAGTGTCTGACTGCCCCTTCTATTTCCCATAGCTTTTATTTATTCGCCCCCTTGTTCCTCCATCCAGTACATTCTTCAAGCTCCTATAACATGCTGGGTATGAGGGTGTGGGTGACCATGAAACTTTCCCTGCCCAGAAGGAATCTCATAGGTTAGATAAAAAAAAGAACCAGGGCTGGAGAGATGGGTTAGCGGTTAAGACATTTGCCTACGAAGCCAAAGGACCCAGGTTCAATTCCCCAGGACCCACATAAACCAGATGCAGAAGGGGCACATGCATCTGGAGTTCATTTGCAGTGCCTAGAGGCCCTGGCATGCCCATTCTCTCTCTGTCTGTCTCTCTTCTCTCTCTCTCTCTCTCTCTCTCTCTCTCTCTCCTTACAAATAAATAAATAAGATTTTTTAAAACTTTAAAAAATATTTTTAAAAAGTGAAAAAAAGAACCAGAGAGGTCAATGACCAAAAGTTTTGTTGCTTTGTTTTGTTTTGTTTTGATTTGTTTTTGTTGTTGTTGTTGGGGGTGGGGGTTGTTTGTTTGGTTGGTTTTTGGTTTCTCGAGGTAGGGTCTCACTCTAGCTCGTGCTGACCTGGAATTCACTCTGTAGTCTCAGGGTGGCTCAAGCTCACAGCAATCCTCCTACCTCTGCCTCCCAAGTGCTGCAATTAAAGGCGTACACCACCATGCCCGTCTCAAAAGTGTTATTTATTGAGCATTTACTGACTGTATGGCAGGGACTGTTCTGATCTCTTGACTTTAATAACCCACAGGGGCAGGTAGTGCTTAACAGAAAAGGAAGGGCTCTTCCTTAGTTCCTGAGTGCCTTAAAGCCAAAAGCTGCCTTCTTTTCTCTCTCTCTCTCTCTCTCTCTCTCTCTCTGTGTGTGTGTGTGTGTGTGTGTGTGTGTGTGTGTGTCTGACCCAATCCAGTTCCAATACATAGTAGACACTCAATAAGTAGCTACTGCCTAAATAGGTTAACAAAAGAAGCAAAAAGACTTGGAAGTAGGGGGATCTGTCCTAATCTTCTGTGAATCTGTAGTTCCTAGCAGAGTGCTAGGCGGGTGAACTTGACCTGAGCTCCATGTACAGAAGTGAGGAGGGGCAGGCTCTGGAACGAGCGGGTGGAGACCTTTCTTCTTGGCCTGGCAAGCTGGACCCAGGATGCCTGAGTGAGCCTCACGTGCCTAAGCCACGGGCATGTAGCCCAGAAGCAAGAAAAGAGCAGAAACTAGTAAATTTTGGGGAGGGGGACAGGGGAAAGAAGGGAAGGGAGGAGAAGAGCAGGAGAAAAAAAAACAGGTGGTAAAGGTGCCAGGTTCCTCATACCATCTGGCTGAAAATCCCATGACCAAACTCAAACAGCACGTGAGAGACGGGTCCCCAGTTCATTCATTCCTTCCTCTCTTCAATAAACACTGGCTGAGCTCACCCCGAGGTAGGACACCACAGCCCTATCCTTCGGAGCATATGATTGGGAAGGGCGGGTGTGTACATGCATGTGAGCACTCGGGGAAGCCCCATGTCAGCCGGGTGCCATGGGAAAGGGGCAGCCATCTCAGTCTGCAACCAAACAAAGATGGGTTATAGAGAGGAAGAGCATCTGATCCCATTGAGGTCTCTTGTAGAGTAAGAGTCCCTGCAGACATCCAGACACATGGCTGCTTCGCCAAGAGCATGTGCGGGTAGCACTCAGGAAGGAGGCTGGTAGAGGAGCCAGGCTGGAGGGAGGCAGGAAGCGGTCAGAGCCTCTGGGCTGTGGGCCAGTGAGGAGGAGTCAGCCCTTTCCCCGGGCACCATGGGGAGCCCTGAGGGCATCCGTATGCTGGAGAAGGACTTTGAATTTCAGTCAGTCACCCCAGTCAGAGTGAAAGACAAATTCAAACATGTGGCAATGAAGGCCAATGAGGAGGTTGTGCAACGTGCCCAGAAGATCAGGACCAAGAACATCATAGCTAAGATAGTGTCTGCGGGAAGGACTTAGGGGGAAGGTCTGAGAGAGAAGAAGGGAGCCAAAATGGCCCCTGGTTTCTGGCTTCAGTCTCCAGGTACGTGAGATTGGGGACAGGGAAGGAGTATGCCTAAAAGGGCAGCAGGGGCTCCTCCAGAGTGTTCAAGAGGTGATGCGAGGCTCAGAGTGGCAGGTAAGGGGGGGTCCTCCCTGGAGATGCAGATTTGGACCCATGGGCATGTTCAGGATAGCCCAAGGGAAGAGGGAAAAGTAAAAAGAAAACATCTCTAGAGTCAACTTGTGAAGTGTGAGCACCACCAGGGAAGGCTGGGACTGGGAGCTGGCCTTCCAGAGGGGTGGAGGGAGCTGGGACAGCAGCAGGAAGCCAAGGCAGGCTGAGGCCCCAGATGAGTCATGAGCTGGTCCCTCCTGAGTGGTTTGGAGTTGAAAGACCTTGGAATGGGCCAGGGAAACTCCAAGGACTGGATACCTCTGGCCAAAATGGAGCCATCAGCCTATAAAGCTATGATGGGAACACTGTGGGGTGTGTCCGTGGCCTGGGGCTGGAATGCCTGTCCTGAGCTTCTTTCCCTTGATCAACCCTGCCTGAGCCCTTCGCACGTGACCCCGTCGCTGCCTCTATTGCTGGACATCCTGACTGCTGTCGAACGGGCTCACTGGTCCCTGCTTTGTCTCTGACGAGTTCCATTTGTCTGTGTTTGCCGGGAGCTACTGCCTCCTCAACAGTTGTCATTATTGTTGTGTCCAGTGGCCCATCTTCCCTCTGTTTGCCCAGGTGGGAATTCTCTGGCCCTGTTGGTGCCTGGATTTGCTTCTCAACCCAACTGTGCCTGCCTCACGCACAACCCAAACCGGGACCACCCTCAAAAATCAGACCAGAAGCAAAAAAAAAATAGATTTGCAAGAAAGCAGGGAACTTTATTGAATTGTCTGTTCTTTTTTAGTAGAAAAGTTGAGAAACCAAAGAGTAGGAGGATTAGGATGGATCGAGGAAGAGAGAAACTGAACCAGAGAGAAGAAGGAGAGAGGCCCCATGCCAGGGGATGTCAGAGCTCCTGGGAAAGAAGAACTAGGCCTCACAGCCAGCAGTCCCTTCCTTCCTGCAGGGCGCCATCAGCTCTCCTTCTGTGGCTGTTGAAGGTGAGGTAAGGGATGCCAGGCAGAATTAGAACCTGCGGGCATCAGAAACACGGCGACTGGAGGCAGAGGCGGAAGCGGAAGCACTGGCAGCGTTGGCATTGCTGGGGCTGACGTTTCCTGACACACAGAGAAAATAAATGGTGCTCAGGCTGGGGAAGGCCCACCTTGGGCCAGGCCAGATCCCAAGGAGGGCTCAAAACTCCTAATTAGGGTAGCCAAGTCGATGAGGACTCTCTATGTTATGTCCCCCCTCCCCCTCAATTGTGGCTTTCTCAAAAAACAACCCACTGTCTCTATGAGGCAGAGACATCTATTTTGAAAGGAAACTTCGTGAACAAGTGATCATGTCCACCCCAGTTCCCTCTGTCCCTATACTTGGGGGCCAGCACTGACTCCCTACCATCCAACCACACTCAAAATCAGTGACCCAATCTGTCTCCCATCTGTTTCCTTACCTCCTGAGGAGGTGAAGCCCGTCATCCTGGAAGGGAGGAGAGAGACAGCCGTGAGCAGAGGGCAACCCACGACAGGTGTTCCCTGCTCCTCAGATAGAGTGACTCAGCACGCCTTTCAGAGCCCTGAGTCAGAATCTTTTCCTAGCTCTGCCTCCAGCCCAAGCCCTCAGTTTCCCCCACGTGTCTGTCCACCAGCCTACCTGTCTTGTCAATTAATTGGTCAGAAAGCCCTCAAAAGGAGATACTATTAGTCCCAAGATTAGTCCCAACATCAGACTCCAGCCCCTCACCCTTCCCCTAAGTCTGCAGGATGGTTTGGCCTCTGCAGACAGTCTGAAAGCAATTAAACCACCCTCTCTCTTTTTCCCTGGTGCTGGGGATAGAACCAAAGGCCCTGTACATGCTGGATAACTACCACTATGCTATTCCCCCAAATCACCATCCTGATAGGTTTTTTTTTGTTTGTTTGTTTGTTTGTTTTTGTTGTTGTTGTTTTATCTGAGCTACATCCCAGCCAGCGGCTTCCCCAGATTAGATGTTTACTCCACGTCCCTATTTTTGTCCATCCACAAAGGCCTGAATTTGGGGCATTCAATGGTGCTGGACCTTGCAGCCTGCTGAGAAACAGCCTCTCGGTCCGATTGAGAGTAAAGGGGAGCTCTGACCCCAGCAATCCTTCCAGACATTTTGAAGCTCAGCAGAAGCGATCCTCTCTCTGATAGAAGACTGACCTTTCCTGCCCCGCCGTCCACCACCATTCCCGTGACCACTTTCCCAAACCCACAGGTACCAAGGACCTACTTGGCATCCTGGCCCTCGAGCAGGCTGCGGTAGGTGGCGATCTCCTGCTCCAGCCGCGTCTTGATGTCCAGCAGCATCTTATACTCCTGGTTCTGGCACTCCATCTCGCTGCGGAGCTCGGTCATCTGGGCCTCGATGCTGCTGATGAGCCCCTGGATCTGCTGCAACTGCAGGGCGTAGCGGCACTCCGTCTCCGCCAGGGTGCTCTCCAGACCAGCTTTCTGATGAGGGTGACAAGGAAGATGGTCTGAGAGGAGCCAGGACGTGGGAGGATGTGAAAATAGGAGCCACTGGACAGGGGCAGTAAAGGTACCATGCTCAGCTGGGACTGCAGCTCGATCTCCAGGCTCTGGAGGGTACGCCTGAGCTCTGTGATCTCTGTCTTGCTGGTCTGGATCATGGCGGCGTTGGAGGACACTTCCTTGTTCAGCTCTGCGCTCTGTATGTCAAGCAGGAAGAGAGGGATGGAGGAGTTCTACAGAAAGCCCTCAGCCAAGAGGCCTTATCCACCCGGCAGCAGCACTGCCTGGCAACATGGGGTAGTGAAGGGTTAATAGCCTTCCCTGAAAACTAAAGGGAACTAAAGAGTTAATAGCTATCCCTAAAGCTTGCAGGCAATAAAGAAGTTTGGCACCTTCCCCAATTGATGTACTCCCCTTAGCCTAGATGGCCTTGAAGGACCAGAGACCATCTGAGTGTCCTCCCTTAGACATTCCTGGCTGAAGAAGCCTATTCTGAACAAGGACACAAACAGCTACAATTTTCTTATCAGCTGCACCTGGTCCAGTCTGTTTTTCTTAGGATTCTCCTTATAAACTTACACCCCAGCCTGGCTCAGTGCTTCAGCCTTCATCCCTTGGGAAAGCTGAGGCCCCTTGCTGTTTCTCTCAATAAACAGTCTTGACGGTAGAGATCGAAGTCCAGTGTTCTCTTTTGCTTTGCCAATACCTTGCTCTGGAACCATTCCTCAGCATCCCGACGGTTCTTCTCTGCCAGCGCCTCATACTGCTCCCTCATCTCGGTCAGGATACGGGTCAGGTCAATACCAGGAGTGGCATCCATCTCCACATTGACCTGGCCTACTACCTGGTTGCTGAACTCCTTCATCTCCTGTAGGGTGAGAAAGGAAGATGTAGGAAATGCCTCCTTCTCCTTGGCTCTGAGTGCTGGTAGAAGGGTCTAGAAAGCTCTCTTCTAGGTCCCACAGTGTACAACTACATCAGCCTGCAGCAGACAGCTACCCTTTCTCACTAGAGGTGACTCATCCGTGGCAGACCTGCCATCCCCTCTCACCTCCTCATGGTTCTTCTTCATGTAGGCCAGCTCCTCGTTCAGGCTCTCGATCTGCATCTCCAGGTCAGTCTTAGACAAGGTCAGCTCGTCCAGCACCCTGCGCAGGCCGTTGATGTCGGCCTCCACGCTCTGGCGCAGGGCCAGCTCGTTCTCATACCTGGGATATTTTTTTTAAAAAATCAAAACAAGGGCTGGAGAGATGGCTTAGCGGTTAAGGCGCCTGCCTCCTAAGCCTAAGAACTCCCGTTCCAATCTCCCGCGGTTCCAATCTCCAGGTCCCACATTTAGCCAGATGCAAAGGGCGCAATGCTGCACTTGACCACAAGGAGGCGCACGCATCTGGATTTCGTTCACAGCAGCTGAGAGGCTGCTGGCACGCCCATCTCTGTCTGTCTTCCTCTCTCTCTCTCTCTCTCTCTCTCTCTCTCTCTGTCTCTCTCTGTGTCTCTCTCCAAAAAAAAAAAAATCAAAACAAGACATAAAGATATGAGACACATTTCCTACCCCTTCCCCTGTACTGGACTCTCTCATTACTCCTAGGCCTTCCCTTCTGGATGTTCCAGGAGGATCTATCACGTGAGCATTTGTCTAAAATAAGAGTCACCTGGGAAAGGGATGAGGGCAATAAACTCACTTGAGCCTGAAATCATCTGCAGCCAGCCTGGCATTGTCGATTTCCAGGATGACCCGGTTGTTGTCGATGGTGGTGGCCAGGATCTACGAAACACAGAAGGGAAGGTCTGGAGGACCTATGGGCTTCAGGAGAAGAGTGTGGACAGGACTCTGCCTCTTAACTGTGTCTGAACTTGGACGAGGTTCTTCACTCGGAGCCTCAGTTCCTCCTCCTTGAAGTGAGGAGAGTTCTCCCTTTTTTGTCATTTTATCATTTCCCATCTGATCATGACTGGGGAGACCCAGGAGGAGACTCATTCAGCACTTCGTTCAGTAGTCCTATCTCGGCAGCCTTGGACCTGCCAGTTTTGTAGGGCACTGTCTTGAGACGGTATAACATCAGCCATATTCTCACTATATCCCCGGAGCTGGCCTTCCAGCTGAGCATAGAGGAAATTCAGCAACTGTCCCCAGCTAGTTGAATTTCTTATCCAAACACTTTCTGTCAAAAGCTCTTAAATCCTACCCTGCTTAACTGGGGCTCAGCCCAGGCTGGTAGATTTCTGCTCTAACAAGCTGGTATCACAACATGATGGATAGGCCTCACATAGGGCAGCCAGGCCCCATCCTGCCTCTGCTATTTTCCCCTCCTCTGAGTCATCACCAATTGAGAACAAGAGTTTAAGTGGGCCCTTCCAAAATAAACAATTATTCCCCGAATGATGAATGAAGATGTCTTTTCTCTGTTGGTTTTTGCCATTCTTAATGGCTTTTAAAACTGCCACGTTTCCAAGTAACTCAGTGGGTCAGGATTATAGCAATCAAGTCACAAATAACGTAACTGGGAAGCCATCATTAAAACAAAATGGGGGCTGGTGAGATGGCTTAGTGGTTAAGGCTTTTGCCTGCAAAGCCAAAGGACCCAGGTTCAGTTCCCACCTAAGCCAGATGCACAAGGTGGCACACACATCTGGAATTCGTTTGCAGTGGCTGGAGGCCCTAGTGCACCCATTCTCTCTCTCTCTCTCTCTCTCTCTCCCTGCCTATTTCTCTCCCTCTCAGATAAATAAATAAAATAAACTTGAAAAAAAATTGTTAATGTCAACATGAGCAATGGCATCAATAAACATGAGGAATGGGAGAAAATGCATTTGGGAAGTCATGGTGGGAGAAAACCCATCAGGACTAGAGATTTTTGGTAGTTCAAGATTAGACTTTTTGCTCTGCAAGAAGGGAATGAATTGTGACCACACTGGTCCCCCGAGACAGGACTCTGTCCCGCATGTAGGAAACCTCAGCATGGGAGGCCTCACCTTCTCCCGGAGCTCCTCGATGGTCTTGTAGTAGTGACTGTAGTCGCGCTCAGGGCTCGTTGGGCTCTGCTTCAGGTGCCAGTCACGGATCTTCACCTCCAGGTCGGCGTTGGCCTCCTCCAGGGCGCGCACCTTGTCCAGGTAGGACGCCAGGCGGTCGTTGAGGTTCTGCATGGTGATCTTCTCGTTGCCAGAGAGGAGCCCGCCATCGCCACCGCCAAAGTCACCAAAGCCACCGCCAAAACCCCCGCCAAAGCCACCTCCGAAACCACCGCAGAGGCCACCGCCGAAGCTGCCTCCGAAGCCACTGCCAGCCCCTCCGCCAAAACCACAGCTCATGCCACCTCCGTAGCCTCCAGCTGATCCAGACACAAACCGCGAAGAACAGGAAGAGATGCTACGGCCTCCTCCAAGCTTGCAAGAGCCACCTCCAAAACCGCCTCCGTAGCTGGTGGAGGAGTTCTGCAGGCGACAGCTCATGGTGGCAGCGAGACCGAGAACAAGTACAGCGGGAGGGAGCTGGCCTTGGCTACGTCCGAGGACTGTGGCTCTCCTCTGCTCTGGACACCTTTTATACATCCTCCGTGGGGGTGGGACATCCTCTCCCCTACCTTCCCCACCCTCTGACCTGATGCCAACTGTACCTCTTTTCCCACAAACCCAGTTACCTCTACTTTTCCAGGGTGGGTGGTTTGGAGGGTGGCTTTTTCATTTTGTTTTGTTTTTAATCCTAACACAAAAGGGATGATTCAGAGGGAACAGTTCTGCTTAAGACTATCCTTTTCACAGCTGAATTTTGCTTCACCTCTCTCCAGGTAAGGTGCTCACTCCCATGCTGTGAGCCCCACCCAGTCTTAGGATGGAACTCTTTGCCAAGGAGCCTCCTCAGAGAAAGAGGAGGGGGGTCTGCAACATGGCCCTGTGCTTGCGTGAAGTCACCACCACCCTCAGCCTCCTTTATTTCTTCTCTTTTTTTTAAAGATTTTATTTTTATTTCTTTATTTATTAGAGACAGAGAGAGGGAGAATGAGCATGCCAGGGCCTCTAGCCACTGCAAATGAACTCCAGACACATGAGCCAGCATCTAGCTTACATGGGACCTGGAGATTCGAACTGGGGTCATTAGGCTTTGCAGGCATGTGCCTTAACAGCTAAGCCATCTCTCCAGCCTAGCCTCCCTGATTTCTGTCTCTAGAACTTCTGACTGGAATGTTCTGGATCCCTCTTATCACCTCATCTATGCCAATGCTCCCAAGGGCTCTAATGACAAAGTGTGGTGGTGATCTTACAGAACGAACTGCCTTTAGCATAAAAAAAATTGGCACTAAAAATAGCAACACTGACAAGACACCTTAGAGGACCCTCAAACACAGCCAAAGAAACTGAGGCACAGGAAGAGGAAGTGACCCTGCTATCGTTCTCAGAGCAGAAATACTTTACACTCTGTTTCCTTTGATCTTCGCAGCAGCCCCAGGAGGTGACTCCTATATTATCCCCACTTTACACATAAGGGAGCTAAGCCTGGAGGGCTGGATGAGAATCCGTCCCTGAGGCTGCTTCTACTGACCCTGAGACCCGGTGCCATACTGTAAAAGTGTCCAACTTGCCTTGCTGCCTGTGTTATCACTCCTCAGAACTTTCCCGCACTCCTTAAAGCTCCAGGTACTTTATCTCAACAGCTACCCATCCTCCAGACACTTTCCAACTTCTGTCACCAGAAATCAGTTCAGAAATTCTCCACCAGCGTCTACTTGACTCCCCAGGGGACCCCCTGACAATGTCTAGAGATGTTCTGGTTGTTACAACTTGCAGATGCTCCTGGTAGAGAGAGGGTACAGATGAGGTTCACTCTCTCGCCATGCACAGGAAAACCTCTGAAACAAAGAATTAACAGGCCCCATAGGTGCAGAGTATCAGGAGTCCAGAAGCCCTGTAACTGTCCAGCACGCAAGATTTTAATATGCCATTATACCAACTGCCTTAGGGGCTCATCTGAAGGTGGAAAAGGACTCTGTATTGCCTGAGGTGGTGGGGGAGGGCTGCTTTCATGGTATCGGCCTCACTCTGAATGTTTGGCCAAGAGATCACGTAGGTGGAGGATGTGACTCAGAGCCTGGGGCTAGAGTCTCTTCTGAAGACCCCACATTGTGGCTGAGAAACTCAGGGAATATGCAGTGGAACTACCAGAGACTGGAAGAAAAGGCTTTGAGTGGTCCCCCAGAGTCCAGGATAGAAAAAAAGTTTCTAGGGCTTAGCGGTTAAATTGCTTGCTTGCCTGGGAAGCCTAAAAACTCATGTTTGGATCTCCAGGTCCCACATAAACCAGACCCACAGTGATGCAAGCACACAATGTTACATATGCGCACAAGGGGCACATGCATCTGGAGTTCATTTGCAGTAGCTGAAGGCCCTGGTGCACCCATTCTCTCCCTCTTTCTCTCTCTCTCTCTCTCTCTCTCTCTCTCTCTCTCTCTCTAATAAATAAATAAATAGAAAAAAGTTTCTAGAGCTGAGAAGAGGATCCTAGCCTGGGATCCCAGAACCTCATGTACCAAAGTACCATAGTCACTAAAAACGGCCTCTCAGGGCCTGGCATGGTGTTGCACACCTTTAAAAATTCTCAGCACTAGGGAGGCAGAGGTAGGAGGATCACTGTGAGTTCAAGGCCACCCTGAGGCTACATAGTGAATTCCAGGTCAGCCTGAGCTAGAGTGAGACCCTACCTCGAAAAATGAAAAAAGAAAGAAAGAAAGAAAGAAAGAAAGAAAGAAAGAAAGAAAGAGAGAGAGAGAGAGAGAGAGGAAGGAAGGAAGGAAGGAAGGAAGGAAGGAAGGAAGGAAGGAAGGAAGGAAAAAATGGCCTCTCAGGAGCAAAGTTTAAGCTACAGCAGCTGTGGGGGTCTGGATAGTACCACTTAGAGACCAAGATGGTTGGGCCATGCTTGAGGTTATCCCAGGACCTGCTGTAGCAAGACCATAAAGGAAAACCTTGAGTCAGGACCTTGCTGCCTTTGTGTTAGCAGAAGGGGAGGAAAGCGGTCCTGTGTGCACCCAGCAGGAGGGTGGGAGTGCCAGGGCAAGAGCCAGGGTGTGCTCAAGTACTCACACAGCAGTAAGACCAGAACTGGGGCTAACCCCTGGCCCTGCCCAACTCTCCCACCCCAAGCTGATGGCTCAGTTCTCTCTCTCTCTCTCTCTCTGAAAAGGCATGATTCAGCCCAAAGCAAGAGCTCTGGCTCGCAAAGTGGAGGATCAAAACTGACAAAAAGGTGATTAATGGAACCTGCCAGGCCTGAGGTGACAATGGCCCACTCCTCCCGGGGCTGAAAGGCAGGTTGGGGCCAACGCCTGGAAGGAACAATGCCTTAGATCCTCCAAAGCCTAGCAGAGCAAACACAAGGTGACCATGACATGTTTCTCTTGGCAGGGTCAGGACACAGCCCCTCCCTCCCAGCTGGGACGCCTGGGGTCTTGCTGTAGGAACACCTTCCTCCAGCCATGGGGTCAGGACACAGGCCTGGGGAGGAAGCCGAGCATCCCAGTGATCCAGCCCAGGAGTCCAGTCGTATCCCAGACCTCACGCAAATAGTGCCAGCTTAACATCAGTTTTCTGTTTTGCTTTTTAAGGGGGGAAAAAACCCACAAAATTCAGTCCTGGTCCATTTTCAAGAGAAAAACTACATTCGTAACCGCACTTAAAACATTGTCTACAGGGCTGGAGAGATGGCTTAGTGGTTAAGGCGCATGCCTACAAAGCCAAAGGACCCCAGATTTAATTCTCCAGGTCCCACGTAAGCCAGATGCACATGGTGGCACATGCATCTGGAGTTCATTTGCAGGGGGTAGAGGACCTGGCACGCCCATCTCTCTCTCTCTCTCTCTCTCTCTCTCTCTCTCTCTCTCTAATAAATAAATACATAAAAATTAAAAAAAAAAAAAAACATTATCTAAGGACCCAGGTTCAATTCCCCAGGACCCACGTAAGTCAGATGCAAGGTGGTACATGCATCTGGAGTTCATTCACAGTGGCTGGAGGTCCTGGCACACATATTCTCTCTCTCTCTCAAAATAAGTAAATAAATAAAATGATTTTTTTAAGTTGTCATTTAGTCTCACAGTAAAGATGCTGTAGGAACACCTTCCTCCAGCCATGGGGTCAGGACACAGGCCTGGGAGGAAGCCGAGCATCCCAGTGATCCAGCCCAGGAGTCCAGTCGTATCCCAGACCTCACGCAAATAGTGCCAGCTTAACGTCAGTTTTCTGTTTTGCTTTTTAAGGGGGGAAAAAACCCACAAAATTCAGTCCTGGTCCATTTTCAAGAGAAAAACTACATTCGTAATCAAGACTTAAAACATTGTCTACAGGGCTGGAGAGATGGCTTAGTGGTTAAGGCGCATGCCTACAAAGCCAAAGGACCCCAGATTTAATTCTCCAGGTCCCACGTAAGCCAGATGCACATGGTGGCACATGCATCTGGAGTTCATTTGCAGGGGGTAGAGGACCTGGCACGCCCATTCTCTCTCTCTCTCTCTCTCTCTCTCTCTCTCTCTCTCTCTCAATAATAAATAAATACATAAAAATTAAAAAAAAAAAAAAAACAACATTATCTAAGGACCCAGGTTCAATTCCCCAGGACCCACGTAAGTCAGATGCGCAAGGTGGTACATGCATCTGGAGTTCATTCACAGTGGCTGGAGGTCCTGGCACACATATTCTCTCTCTCTCTCTCAAAATAAGTAAATAAATAAAATGATTTTTTTTTAAGTTGTCATTTAGTCTCACAGTAAAGAGAAGGTTTTGTTGCCGGGAGTGGTGGCACACGCCTTTAACCCCAGCACTCGGGAGGCAGAGGTAGGAGGATCACCAAGAGGTCAACCTGGACTAGAATGAGACCCTACCTCGAAAAACAAAACAAAAACAAAAAGAGAGAAGGTTTTGTTGTCGTTGAGACCTTTAGTTATTATTGAGACTGGTTTCATGTATCCCAGGCTGGCCTCCATCTCACTGTGGAGCCAAGAATGACTTTTAACTTTTGATCCTCCTGCCTCCACCTTCTGAGTGTTGGATTACAGACCTGGGCCACAGCATCTGGTTCATGTGGTGCCAAGAATCAAACCCAGGGCTTTATCCATGCTAGGCAAGCACTGTACAAACTGAGCTACATCCCCAGCCCAAGAGAGGGCTGTTTAGAGCCGTTTGTTTAGATAAGCAGCTGAGGTTCAGGGAAGCAATTTCCTTGCCCAAGTCTCTTTGAGGTTTTAAATCTGGCTCATTCTCTCTCTCTCTCTCTCTCTCTCTCTCTCTCTCTCTCTTTCTCTCTCTCTCCCTCTGTCTCTCTTTCCACGTAATGGTGGGGTACTCGGGTCTCTTAGTATTTCACCCTGTGATATTGTGGTTTATATTAAATATCTGTATTTGGGAGTCTTTGGCTCCTAGCACAGGGCTGTAACTCTTAGTTACTTCCTGAGATAGCAACGCTGGGAACATCTTCTAACTTTGGTTCTAGTCTCTCCAATCTCTCAAAGTGTCCTAGTGACAGGAGCAAATTAAGTGCTTCCTAGTGAGCATGTGGATGGCAGCTGGTCACTAGAATGATGTCCAGCCCTACCCACCCGCCCTCATGCTCCAGGAAGCGAGAGGGGCCGGAGGCTGAGTTAACTGAGCATGGCTGTGTGATGAAGCCGCCATGCAAACCCATCAAGTGTACGTTCAGAGAGCTCTCGGCCGGTGAATGAAAACACATTCATGTGCCAGAAGGTTGGCACATTCCAATGCCATGAGCACAGCAGCTCCTGCCCTGGTAGCCCTTCTACGTGCGTGTGTTCCCTTACCTGACTGCTCATTTGTGGTCTTTAAAATATCTTCTGTGGGGCTGGAAGAGATGGCCCAGTGGGTAAAGTTGTTTGCCACCCAATCATGAGGACTTGAGCTTGGGGACCTCAGAACTCACTTTTTTTTTTTTTTTTTTTTTTTTTTTTTTGACACAGTCAGAGAGAGAGGGACAGATAGAGAATGGGCGAGCCAGCCACTGTGAACAAACTCCAGATGCGTGCGCCCCCTTGTGGGCAAGTGCGACATCGCTCCCTTATGTCACTTTTGCATCTGGCTAAACGTGGGACCTGGAGCTCTAATGGGCCTTCTTAGGCTTAGCAGTCAGGCGCCTTAACCACTAAGCCATCTCTCCAGCCCCAGAACTCACATTTTTAAACAAAGGTCCGGCCTGGTGACATGTGCCTACAAATCTCAGCCCTTGGGAGACAGAGACAGGAAATCCCTGGGCTCACTGGCTAACTAGTATAACCAAATGGATAAGCTCTAGGTTCGGCAAGAGACCCCGTCTCTAAACAGCAAGGTGGAGAACAACTGAGGAGGACCCACAACATCGAGCTCTGGCCCCCGTGCACATGTACACATGCAATATATACATACGTGTCCTTCGTATGAAGTTGGCAGTCATAAGCACACCGTGATCCTATATTCTGTGAGCTACTCTACTGAGTAATTCAACCCAAGAGCGGAGTCTTGGGAAGCCATGACTTCAGAGCCAAGTGGGACAGAAGTTGTAGGTAACCTGGGCACGTACTTACAGAACATCTGAGGCAGGATGTCATCTGGGGGGACTGACCCTAACCTGTGGGACCTGTGCTAACTCTGCTGTCAGACATGAACTTGTAAGATACCCAGTAGGTATCTCCAGATTGCTTGCTGGTGGGCAAAACCCACACGTCCAGTCCCAGGTGTGTCCTGAGTGTGAGTGGAGGGAAATATGAAATTGGTTGAACTCTGTGAACATGAGACACTGAGGCCAGTCTGAGGTGACCTCAGAGTAGTGCCGTGTCAAGAACATGTCTCTGGGAAGGACGGTGTGGTAGTTTGAATAGATGTCCCCCAATATATTCAGTTTTATTAGTTTATAGTTGGCACCTGCAGCCACCTGGCTGGAGGCAATGTCACTGGGTGGATCTTAAGGTGTGGTGGTGGGTTTGAGATTCCATTGTAAAGAGATGCAAAGTGTGCCTAATAGGAGTTCCTGAAGTGTGCTGTGCTGTGTGGCTGGTGGCTTTTCTCTCTCTTGCCTGGTTCTGTAAGAGCAGGCCACTTCTCCTGCCATTATGGAACTTCCCCTGGATCTGTAAGCTACAATAATATCCCTTCCTCCATAACTGGGCCTGGTCTGGAAGTTCATCTCAGTGAGCTTGAAGCTGTCTGCTACAGATGGTCTACCCCCAGGTCCTGAACGAACAGTCTATTTCTCAGGAGAGGCCCCTCTCTCCTGAGGCTCCTTGCGAGGTAAGTCAACCTTCCTTAATTCACATTCTATGTATGTTAAGAGGATAATAAAAATAATACCAGCTAGACTGGGGAAATGGCTCAGAGCGTAAACCACTTGCCATGCACATGTGAGGACCCGAGTTCAGATCCCCAGCACCCACGTAAGGGCAGCTCACCATGGTAGACACCTGAAATCTCAGTGCTGGAGAGGCAGAGACTGACGGATCCCCAGGGCAAGCTGGTAACGAGGCTTGTGAGCCAAGCCAAATCTGTGAGCTCCGGGTTCAGTAAGACTTTTTCTCAGTAAATAATGTGGAAAATGATAGAGGGTGACCCCTGATATTGACCTCTGGCTCAAAAGTCCATATCCTTGTGAACTGGCTCTGAGCCACTTGATGCGGCACTAGCCTCACCCCCATCCAGAGCAAGCACATCATTGTCAGCTTTGCCACACTCAGGCTTCTCCAACAGCCCGAGCTGCCTGGTGTCAGTGTTGGCCATTCTGCTGTCTGTCCCCGGCCTGAGCGCCAAAGCTCGGGGACTCGGGAGTACTCATTCCATCTGGGACAGCAGAGCCAGAGCTGTAATAAGAACTTTGCCATTCGACACCCTCCCCTCACGAGTGGGGAAACTGAGGCCCCAGGAGAGTGGGAAACAAGGAGCAATGCAAAGATTTTTCGACTGTCCACCACCCTCCCTTGAGCTTCCCAATTACACGGTCTCTATGTCTCCTTCCGCACACTGCCCTTCCAGGTCTCTGCTTCTCAGCCGGCCTCACCAGGTTACTCGTGCACAAAGTTGCACATTACACCTCGTCCCCAGACTCCTGCTGCAGTGTCCTGCTGGTTTCAGGCCTCCCTTCCCTCTCTCCCTGGACTCCAAAGAGCCCAGAGTCCAGCATGGCTGACCCACCTCCCAAGAGGTCTCAAGGCTCCCTACTGAAAAAGGTCCTCTCTCCAGAAACAGACGGTCTCCCAACAGTTTACCCAGGCCTTGGGGACAGTCCTTCTCTTCAATGATACCTGCTTGCCCCAGAACTCCTCAGAAATCCACTTAAGACTATCCCTGGGACTGGAGACAAGGCTTAAAAGCCAAAGGAGGGCTGGAGAGATGGCTTAGCGGTTAAGGCACCTGCCTCCTAAGCCTAAGAACGCCGGTTCCAATCTCCAGTAGTTCCAATCTCCAGGTCCCACGTTTAGCCAGCTGCAAAGTGACGCAAGGGCGCAATGCCGCACTTGACCACAAGGGGGCTCATGCATCTGGATTTTGTTTGCAGCAGCTGAGAGGCTGGTGTGCCCATCTCTATCTGTCTTCCTCTCCCTTTCTCTCTGTCTCTCTCTCAAAAAAAAAAAAAAAAGCCAAAGGACTCTGGTTCAATTCCCCAGTACCCACATAAAGTCGGATGTACAAGGTGGCACATGCATCCAGAGTTTATTTGAGATGCCCAAAGGCCCTGGAGCGCTCATTCTCTCTCCCTTTCTCTTTATCTCTCTAAATAAATAAATAAATAAATTTTTTAAAGACTATGCTCGATTCCTCAGGCCCTTGCATAACCACAGTGCCTAAATCTAAAAGATATCACCCAGGCTTCCAGCAACTCAGCAAGGACTCAGGATGAGGTGAACCTGAACTTCAAACCTGCATTAATCACAGACTGGCTGTGTGACCTTAAGAAAGTTGCTCAACCTTCCAGTACCACAGCTGAAAAGCAGGCATTAGGTGAGCACGTAAGGCTTCCCAAATACCTGACATGCAGGAGGCCAGGGCAGGCAGGAGGTTGCCATTGCCTCCCTGCCCCGTGTGAGGAAATGCGAACTCATCATTATGTGACCCATCTGATAATGCCCCAGGGCCTCCACCCCGCACCGAAGCCTGCTTCACCTCCTTCCCACTGTGGTCCAGCAGCCAGCATGTCACCCACTGCAACCAAGCACAAGGCAGGTGGTTCCTATTTCTTTTCTCCTACCCTGTCCTGGGTTTCCTGAAAACAGGATTCTTGTCAGCTACATTTTCAAACACTGATCCTGGTGCAGGGAAACCCCAGGAAATACCTGAGAAGCTCTTTGGGGGATTCTTTCTCTAAGGGGGCAGGTGGGAAGGTGAGGCATACGACAGCGGCATCTGAAGGGTCACCCAATCTCCGAATCCCAGGAGAAAAGCCGCCTTGCTGGACTATTTTCCCCAATGTTGACAGTTGTCCTTGAAGGTGACCATCAGAAGGGCATATGCCCAAAACACTAGAGGGGACACAGCTCCCATGTGAATACCCAGTGGGCACAGCACCCCCCTGTAACTCCAGCTCTCCAGAGGCAGAGAAGGGGGGGTCCCAGCCGGGTTAGATGGCTCACTAGACCAGCTGAAAGAACGAGCTCTGTGCTGAAGCTAGCTCAAGAAATAAGTGGTAAGTAATCCAAGAAGACACCAGACATCAACTTCTAGCCTACACACGCACACACACACACACACACACACGCATACATACACACCCATACACACACACACGCATACACACATGAACGCACACACGCACACACACACATATACACACATGCACACCCAAAGCATACACTGTTTAAAAAAAAAAAAAAGACTAGAGAATTCCAGAGCCATGTATCAAGAAGGAAAAGGCAAAGAACAGCTGAGCATGGTGACACACACCTTTAATCCCAGCACTCAGGAGGCAGAGATAGGAGGATCACTATGAGTTTGAAGCCACCGTGAGACTACATAGTGAATGCCAGGTCAGCCTGGGCTAGAGCGAGACCTTACCTCGAAAAACCAAAAAAAAAAAAACGAGTCCATTAGCAACTCGACATTTATGCAGCACCCATGCTGAGGATCCCACAGAGAGCTTAGTGCCTGCTGTCACCCATCCTTCAATCCAGGCTCTTCTCTGAAGTCCCAAAGAACAGATGACCTCATAGACTCTTTTTTAAAATATTTTATTTATTTATTTATTTATTTTATTTTATTTTATTTTATTTTATTTTATTTTATTTTATTTTATTTGAGAGAGAAGGGTGGGGGAGAGGCAGATAGAAAGAAAGAGAAAATGGGCTTGCCAGGGCCTCCCGCCACTGCAAACAAACTCCAGACACATGAGCCCCTTGTGCATCTGGCTTACATGGGTCCTGGGGAATCAAACCGGGGTCCTTAGGCTTCGCAGGAAAATGCCTTAATCACTAAGACATTTCCTCAGCCCCAACCTCATAGAGTCTTAATGGTCATCGTGTCCAGCCTATTCAATCTGCAGATGGAGAAACCGAGACCCAGGGAGAGGTGGGGCCCCCACTGACCTGGAGGAGACATGACAGACATGCCCCGTGCTTGCTCTGAGAAGCCCAGCCTGCGTGGAAGACACACCCAGAGCCCTAAAAGCCTCCTTAGTGGTGAAGGGAGGGGACATCACCTGCTGCCTGCTTCCCGCATTGGCTGGAAACCAAACCTGACCTCAGCCCACGGCTGGCAGAAGGTGTGCCATCTCTGCCCAGAGACTATTTAAGGGCTCAGCAAGGCATTAGCCATTCTAGGATTCAAGCATCTCTAGGGTCAGGCTGGGGACAGGGCTTGGAAAGTTCCAACGACCTATATGATAGCCCCACTGGGAATCCCAGGAAAGCAAAAAATGAACACTCCAAGCCAATGGTGGTGGCACATGCCTGTAATACACACACACACACACACACACACACACTCAGGAAGTGAAGGCAGGAGTATGAGGAGTTCAAGATGACCCTCGGCTATATAGTGAGTTTGAGGTTAACCCAGGCTATATGAGACCATGTCTCAAAGAAACCAAAAAGAAGAAGAAAGAAAAAGAAGCCTGCACTCTGGGAAGATAGAGGCAGCTTCTCTTCCTTCTGCCCCTTCCCATCCCTGACTCAGTGTCCGGCCTTGAGAGAAGGCATGCAGACTGTGCCTTCCCTTGCTCACTGCGTCTTTTGAAGAGGTGACTTTTACAAACTAAAGACAGAGAAGACCCTTGCTGGCTTCACTCAGAAGACCTGAGACCTCTCCACAGAGGCCCAAAGGTCAGTGGGGCAGAGCAGTAACCAGGCCCCCAGCTTCCATTACTTGGGGCTGAAAAAGGTCTGGGGACAGAGCCCGGGAGAGGCTGTTCCTCACACTGGGGGAGGGAAGCAGCTGAGGTGTTGGCTTCAGCAGTGAGCTGAAACCACAGCCTGAGGCTTGAAGGCCTAATGTGAGAGCTCTCTGTCTGACAGCCAGGGGTCTGTGACATGGGGACAGCCCCAGGCGTCAAGAATGGGTTTCATTAAATTGGGCATGGTGGTACATGCCTTTAATCCCAGCACTCGGGAGGCAGGGGTAGGAGGATCGCCAGGAGTTCGAGGCCACCCTGAGAGTACATAGTTAATTCCAGGTCAGCTTTGACCAGAGTGAGACCCTACCTCGAAAAAAACAAAACAAAACAAAAAAAAAAGAATGGATTTTATTGAGCATCCCCTCTTAAGAAAGGCTTCTGAAACCTTGTGAAAACTAGGAAACTCCAAGGAAAGGTCTGGATAAGAGACGCCCTCCACCCCCAAGACCAACATGGCCATGTCTGCAGTCTGACCTCATTTAAAGTAGCTTGCATCGCCGGGCCTCAGTCTCCTCTTCAGAAACTGACGCTGGAGTCCCATACCCACGTCACAGGGCTATTGGGAGAAATGGTAGTTATCATGGAATGCCACACCAAAGGCCCAGCATACTGTAGACACTCAGAAAGTCCTATTTCATCCAGGAGACACATTCACTATTCAGTCTCCCCAGGAATGGCAGGCACCACTTTATCTCCAGCCAGGATGAGTAGGGAAGGGGCTTTACCCAGTGAGACAGTGGTGACCCCCTCAGCTCTTCCCTTGGAAGGTCAAATGGTCAGGAGAATAGCGCTGCCTCCAATCTGCTCTTCTAGCAGACCAGTTCTCCCTGTCTGTGTCTAATCCTCTCCTCAGGACCTGACCCAGCCCAGCCGAGGCATCCAGACTTCTCTGCTTCCTCCTTCCCCACCTTCTGTTCATGGCTGTGAAATCTGGAGCTCAGAGGAGCCAGCCCCAGACCCAAGACAACAGGCAGGGGTTCATGGATACAGCTGTTCCAGTAGGTCCCAAGAGGAGACAGGACAAAGCAGGCATTTGGATCAAGAAAGGCAACAGGGGCTAGTGTTGCTTCATACTTTTAAAAATATTTTTAGTTATTTGCAAGCAAGAGAGACAGAGAGAAGAGAAAGAGAGAGAGAAGGGGTGCTCCAAAGCTTCCAGCTGCTATAAACAAACTCCAGATGCAATGTGTCACTTTGAGCATCTGGGGAATTGAACCCTGGCCACTAGGCTTTGAAGGGAAGTGTTTTAACCTCTAAGCCATCTCTCCAGCTCCTGCTTTGTACTTCTTAAGCTTAGAAAAAAAAAAAAAATCAGGTAAGCCCGGTGTGGTGGTGCACACCTTTAGTCCCAGCACTTGGGAGGCAGAGGTAGGAGGAACGCTGTGAGTTCAAGGCCAGCCTGAGACTACATGGTGAATTCCATGTCAGTCTGGGCTAGGGTGAGGCCCTACCTCAAAAAAAAAAAAGAAAAAAAAGATCAGGGAGGACTTACTAGAGACAATGTCAATTCCCTCTGAGCACTTTACATGTCTTTGGAAAAGAAGTAGGGTCCAGTTTTACAGAGAAGCAGAGATGGGAACTAGCTGGTCAGCTTGGAGGTTGGTTGTACCCAGCTAGAAAGCTAGAAAGAAGGAGGCGTGCAAACAGCATGTGAAGTGAGAGGGGTCAGGAGTAGGCTCCTGCGACAAGCTATGAAGGGCCATGGCCTGGGAGCCCAGAGGAAGCCCTGATCATAAAGACATGTCAGTGTGAGACCCAAGCCAGCTGCTCACTGCCCATCCACAAGGCCACCAACAAGTCCTTCATCTCTCCAATCAGGGTCCTCACCTCTAAGATGAGAAGACTCAATCCTGACCACCTACAGTGAGTATTGACAAAAATCTAGAATCATCGAGGAGAAAAATTCCTGGGCATAATCTGTGAGGGAATGTCTATATTAGTCTACTTGAAGGGGGGAATATCTATCCTAAATGCGGGTGGCACCATTCCATAGGCTGGGGCTCCCAGCCCGAATTAAAAAGAGAAAGCAGCCCAGCCGGGCTTCCCAGCACTCGGGAGGGAGGCACAGGTAGAAGGATCACCCTGACTTCAAGGCCGCCCTGAGGCTACATAGTGAATTCCAGGTCAGCCTGGGCCAGAGTGAGACCTTATCTCAAAAACAACATAAATAAATAAATAAATAAATAAATAAATAAATAAATAAATAAATAAATTTTTAAAAAGCAAGCTGAGCTCCAGCAGTCATGACAGCTGTTTGTTTTAATGTGTGTGTGCGCACACACACATACACACCCACACCAAGGCCTCTTGCACAACCACCAGACATACCACTTTTTGTATCTGGCTTACATGGGTGGCTTGGGAATTGAACCCCAGTCTGACTAGCTTTGCAAGCAAGCACCTTTAACCATGGGGCCATCCCCCAGCCCAACTCTCTGCTTCTTGACTGCAAACACCATGTGACCAGCTGCTTCATGCTCCTACCAAGATGACTTCCCTGCCATGAGGGACTGTACCCTCAAACTGTGACCCAAAATAAACCCTCCCTTCCTTAAGGTGCTTTTATCAGGCATTTTGTCACAGCAGTGAGAAAAGTGACAAACACACTGTGCCTAACACAATGTCAGTCCCCATGGTCACGTGGAAAATAATTATTAGACATGTTGTGCTCTGTGCTAGGTGCCCCCAAGTGCCCCAAGGAATCAGCCCCAATTCCACAGTTCCCACCACCACCATGGGGTGAGGCAGAAGAGCAAGCAGCCTTGTGGGGCTGGAGTAGTCTGCACAGTTTATGTCTGCTCACTCAGGGAAAGAGCCAGCAGGGAGGCAGATGTCAGAATGGGTCCCAGCCTGCCCCTGGGCTCAGAGGCCAACCTGGATCCCACCAAGAAAAACTTGGCTCACGACCAAAAGATATTTGCAAAAGAAAAGGTTTTCTTTATTGAAGGAACAGACACCATAGACAAGAGCTTGTTATTCAGGTCAGCTGCTTCTTGTACCTCCACAGTAGGGAAAGCTAGAGGGAAGAGAATTATGCAGAGCCCCCAAATGGAAAACGGAGGGACCCTCTTCAACAGATCAGCTTCTGAAGACAGGGACTGGGGTTCACTTCTGTGACAGTCCTCCGCTCGGTCTGGGAACAGCTGGAGTGACAAGGGTCATTTTCTCTGTGCTGGGCACTTAGATGTCTCTCTTGCGGGAAGAAACCACCTTTCCATCCACTGTCTCCTCCACATTGATGCGGAAATTGCTGCTGCTGCTGCCGCCACCGCCTCCCAGAGACGCTATTGAAACAAGGAGTAGACTTCAGCAGGGGGGACCTCCTCTCTCTCTCCCCTGAGGTAACAGGGAACTAGGCTGGGCTCTGGGAAAGCTGGACAGCACCCTTGAGAATGGCCGCAGGCCAATCCCGCTGGAGCTGCCTGGTGGATTACTCAATCACATTACCCCAGACGAGCTGGGATGGCGGTAGGGAAGCCTGGCAGTGAGCAACAATGCAATTTCTAAACTGCACATGAACAGGGGTAACTGCGGGCATCCTATCACAGATGTACGAAGGTGGGTTCTGGGGCAGAGACAAGCCCCAGATAAAGCCTGCTCAACCTGGAATATTCTCAGGAAACCTTCAACCTCAACTCTACCTGGGGTCTAAAAATGGGAGTGCCCCCAACCCTGTTGGGGTGTTTGGTCTCTTCTGCTTCCTCCCCATTCCAACCAGAATGGTCGCTTCAGTAGTCTACGCCCCACCAACCCCAGAAGAGTGAAGCCTTCCTACCTTCCCTGATGCCAATGCCAGCCATCCTGAAAGAAAAGGGGCAATGGGTGTTAGAAAAAAACAATAGCTCTGGTGTCCCAAAGGGAAGCCCCCGGTGAATGACTGAGCAGTCCTCGCTGGCCCCCACCTCACATCTCACTTCTCTGGGGGCTGGAACATCCCAGTGGCCTATCAGGCCCGCCACTCCCACAGCAGACACACTCTAATCTGCAGTGAGTCCTGGTCCATTTCACACGCTAATTGGAAGGAACATTAAACCTTAGTGACTTGCCTAACCTACAGCGTTTACAGGAGAAGCACAGGTTCACAGAGGTAAAGTAATGTGCTCAAGGTAACAGCTAAAGACTAGAACACAGGGCTGCAGAGTTAGCTTAATGGTTAAGGTGCTTGCCTAAAAAGCCAAAGGACCCAGGTTCGACTCCCCAAGACCCTATGTAAGCCAGATGCAGCAGGGGACGCATGCGTCTGGAGTTCGTTTGCAGCATCTGAAGGCCCTGATGCACACATTCTCTCGCTCTCTCTCTCTCTCCCTCCCTCCCTCCAAAATAAAATAAAATAATTTTTTAAAGACTAGAGCACAGACCACACCCCTCCAAACACCCCTTAGGTCTCTTTCTATTCTACAAGGCAGCTCTTGGGGATACCCTCGCTGTCCCCCTCACATGGCCTTGCACCCCAGCCCAGTCATCCTTGTTCCTCTGTCTGCACGCATGTCCCTACTTGGCATCCTGGCCCTCGAGCAGGCTGCGGTAGGTGGCGATCTCCTGCTCCAGCCGCGTCTTGATGTCCAGCAGCATGTTATACTCCTGGTTCTGGCACTCCATCTCGCTGCGGAGCTCGCTCAGCTGGGTCTCCAGGCCGCTGATGAGCCCCTGGATCTGCTGCAGTTGTGTGGCGTAGCGGCACTCGATCTCTGCCAGGGAGTTCTCCAGCCCAGCTTTCTAGTGGGACAACAAACCAAGGGCAGAGTGAGAGGGACGGGATAGAGCACCCAGAATGACCACCGAGGGGGTTTTGAGGCTTCGCTAGCAATGGAAGATGGGAGCATCTGTCACCCGAGAGGACAGGGGCGTCCCTACCATGCTGAGCTGAGACTGCAGCTCGATCTCCAGCCCCTGCAAGGTGCGTCTCAGGTCCGTGATCTCCGTCTTGCTGGTCTGGATCATTTCTGTGTTGGAAGCCACCTCCTTGTTCAGCTCTTCAGTCTGCATGTTACGCACAAGAGACATGAGGCCCCCTGGGTTTCCTTGGAGGCCTGGGGAGTGAGCAACAGGAGCAAGGGCAAGGCTAGGAGGTCGAGCCCACCTTGCTGAAGAACCAAGCCTCGGCATCCCGACGGTTCTTCTCGGCAATGGCCTCGTACTGCTCCCTCATCTCGGCCAGCATGCGGGTTAGGTCCACCCCGGGGGCTGCATCCATCTCCACATTGACCTGGCCGGCCAACTGGCTGCTGAACTCCTTCATCTCCTGTAGGGTGAGGAAGGCCATGTAGAGACAGAGCCTATGAGATATTGCTGAGAGACTGGCGTCCTCGGAACCAGTTCTGGCTCTGTCACTAACTCATGGTGTGACCCTGGCACACCCCCTCCACCCTGACCTCTGCTCCCCATGCACAGGAAGAGGGTGGATTTCATGAGCTCCTTGACTCTGACAACTTCTCCCACTCTAAGTCCTATAAGACAAGGACCTTCAAAACAGTAGGTCCTGTGTGAGCTCACAAAGCAAACCAAGTCTGCAGTTCATGCTTGACTTGGCCTTGGGTCCAAATCCCCAGAGGCGCAAACCCCTTCCTCTCCATAGGAACCCCTGGTGGGGGTTTTTATTGGGGGGGTGTGGGGGGCAGTGCACTTCTGAAGCACTCAAGTTCCCAGCCAACTATGAGAAAGGACCAACAGTCCCGCTCCACCTCCTGCCACACAAAGCCCTGTGCCACTGTCACCTCCTCGTGGTTCTTCTTCAGATAGGCCAGCTCATCGCTCAGGCTTTCAATCTGCATCTCCAGATCCGTCCTGGCCAAGGTCAGCTCGTCCAGCACCCTGCGCAGGCCGTTGATGTCGGCCTCCACACTCTGGCGCAGGGCCAGCTCGTTCTCATACCTGGGAAGAGTGAGAGTGTCCCAAGTCAGGAAGGGTGAGGGGCCTCGGCTGCTCAGGGAGGAAAGAGGAGAGCCGGGTAAACGGGGTGACACAGGAAGGGGAGGCGGCAGCAAAAACACACTTGAGCCTGAAGTCATCTGCTGCCAGCCTGGCGTTGTCAATCTCCAGGATGACCCGCGAGTTGTCGATGGTGGCAGCCAGGATCTACAGGAGACAGGAGGGAGTTGTCCCTGAGGGACACTGCCCTCCCAAACTGTGCCCAACATCCCTTTCTCCAACAACCTCCTCTGCTATGGCCACCAACGTTAGATCCCCTGGGGGCACTGAGAGCCCAGCCTCACCTCCAGCGCACATTCCTTGCACTGACCCCTGCCACCCTCCCTGGGACACTTCCATAGCGTACAAGACCAAGGAGGCAGTATTGCCTGGAATTCCCTCTGATCCCTGAATGACCAAGGCTGTGCTGTTGCAGGTAGAGTGGACTCTGATGAAAGCCCTTTCCAACACACACTGCCAGCCTCTGTGTACCTGCCTCCTGAATACTTGGACAGAACCTTGGGTATCCAGAATATAAATATAGCCAATATAAACCTGAAAGCAACAAGGGGGGCATTTATAGATGAGGAAAGCGGACCCAGTGGGTGAAAGGGAAGGTGAGGGGGTGACTGAGCCTATATGGGATTCCCAGGTCCCCTAAGTCCCAGTGATGCTGGGTTTTGTGTTTGTTTGGTTGCTTGTTTGGTTGGTTGGTTGGTTTTTCAAGGTAGGGTCTTGCTCTAGCCCAGGCTGGCCTTGAACTCACAGTGATCCTCCTACCTCGGCCTCCCCAAGTGCTGGATTAAAAGCGTGCACTACCATGCGCAGCTACTTCTGTTCAGTGTTGCTTCTGGCACTAAATATGCACCAAAGGCTGAAGCAAGAGGTTCTGGCCTTTAAGCGTCAATGGAGCTACACTTGAATACTATTCTAGCCAGAAAGGTAAAAAACACATGACAAAAAGCCCTGCAAGGGCTGGAGGGATGGCTTAGTGGTTAGTTAAGGCATTTGCCTGCAAAGCCAAAGGACCCCAGTTCCATCCCCAGGACCCACATAAGCCAGATGCATAAGGAGGCATATGCACCTGGAGTTTGTTTGTAGTGGCTGGAGGCCCTGGCGTGCCCATTCTCTTTCTCTCTCCCTCTCTCTGCCTCTCTCTCTCTCTCTCTCTCAAGTAAATAAATAAAAAGTTTAAAAAATAAAAAGCCCTGCAAGATGTGTGGGTCAAGGAGTTGTTCTCAATAAATGCCCTTCTATGTCCCCATGGCTAGATTCTTGACACTCCTCCCTCCTCTGGCACTGCCAAACAGAGCCGATGCGCAACCCCATCTGCACCCGGGAACCAGGTGCATCCTGCATTTTCCAAGGTTACGCACCAGTTACTGCCCGGATAGGAAAAGACATTTCTTACAGATGTGTGCAGGGCACCAACCACCCATTCCCTCTCTTTGACATCTGAGGACTTACTTTGTCCCGGATCTCTTCCATGGTCTTGAAGTAGTGGCTGTAGTCACGCTCAGGACTGTCTGGGCTCCGCTTCTGGTACCAGTCTCGGATCTTCACCTCCAGCTCCCCATTGGCCTGCTCAAGGGCGCGCACCTTGTCCAGGTAGGACGCCAGGCGGTCGTTGAGGTTCTGCATGGTGATCTTCTCGTTGCCAGAGAGGAGCCCGCCATCGCCACCGCCAAAATCACCAAAGCCACCACCAAAACCTCCCCCAAAGCCACCACCTGAACCCCCACCAAAGCCACTTCCAAAGCCTCCACCAAAACCACAGCTCATGCCACCGCCGTAGCCCCCTCCCGCGCCTGACGAGACAAACCTAGCCGAAGAAGCCGACAAGCGGCTCCCACCTCCTCCATAGAGACTCCCCCCACCAAAGCCACCTCCCCCGGCCCGGAGGGAAGCCCCTCGGGTAGAACCACCCCCGAAGGTGGAGGAAGAAGTCTGCAGGAATGTGGTAGCCATGGTCAGTCAGCCAGTGCCAGCGAGTTCTCTGTCAGCAAGCTTGGCTAAAACCAGACCGCAGCACTGCTACCCCCAGCCTGGGGTTCCTTATATACCCCTCAGAGGGGTGGGGGCCTGGTCTCCTCCCCCAAGTGGAGCCACCTCCTTGTCCTCCTGACAAACACAGCTGCCTGTGCACCTTCCTCGTGGTTCCTGAGTTTTTCTTTTCTTTCTTTTTTTTTTTTTAATGCAACAAAAGAGATGATTCAGAATTAATGTAGCTTTGCCCCAGGCCATGGTTTTAACACTTGGATTGCAGGTTCCTGTCTCACTCTAGTAGAAAGCAACAAAGAGCTCTCGCCACAGCCCCGTTCCCAAGGCCTCTCTCTGCCTGTCCCAGCCCGTTAGAGCAACAGGCCAGCTGCGCCTTCAGATGGACATCACACACACACACACACACACACACACACAGCCTGTGAGCCTCACCCCAAGGTGGACCCGTCCTTATTCTCAGATTTCCCCATCGCTGCTTTGTGCTCTCCTGCTTCAAAGGACCATGCAGGAGTCTAGAGAACTCAGACAGAGAGGAAGCCCCTGAGGTTGAGAACGCAGTGTCCATGGGGGCAGGCTGAGAACAGGAGAGGGGGGTGCGTCTTGAGTCAAGTTCCAGCTAAAGTGACCAGAAAGGTCAGTGTCTGTCCCATCCCTGGTGCTGTGAAAGTTCTCTCCTCCCTCCCTCCATCTCTCCCACCTCCCCAATTCTAAAGCCCCCTTCTGCTTCTCCAGCTCCTCCCTAGGCCCCTGGCTAGCTCGCAAAAAGCCCAAAAGGCCCCAGCTGACAAGGGTCTGATTGATCATCCTGCCACCTGCCAACTGCACATGTCACTGAACCTTCGCCTGCTCCGGGACAAGTTGGGGCAAACCTCTGCAGATAAGACTCGGGCAAGTACCAGAAAGCCCCCCCCCCCCCCCGCCTTCTCCAGCAAGAGGCATGTTGCTGCTTAGCTGAGCCAGATCAACCCCCGCTTGTCCTGTCAGGCAAAGCTCCCTGGGGAGGGGTGGCTCTGCCTGCCTGAGTGAGGAGGGAGGATGGGGGGAGACCAGCAGGCAGGTGGAAGACACCAGAACCCTCAGAGGCCAAGACATCAGTCACACAGGGGACTGAGGACAGAGAGGGCAGCCACAAGCTCAAAAGGGTCCTTGCCACAGGGACACTGGTACCTATTGGCAGTGCCACTTGGACACACGGCCAACCCGCTAGCCCTTGCTCCCAAGCTTACAGGAAGCCTGAGAATGGAGAAGAGAACCCACCCAGCTAAAGAGTCCAGAGGGGTTACTACTGCATAAGATCACAGACAGGGCTCAGGAGTCCCTCAGGCCACTGTCAATGACACATGTGAGACTTTGTACGTGTTGTTTCTTAGGGCTCAGTTTCCTTGTGGTCCATGGAACTCAGTTCCAGAAGCTCTGAGACCCAAGATCCCCATCCTTCCTCCTCCTGACACCCCATCAGCCAAGCAAAGTGATGGCAAGCTGCAGGTCCAGCACCTGGGTCTCCCCAGTGCTCTCACCAGGAGGAACGCTGCCCTTGGGCATCAATCAGATCGTGCCTTCGAGCTCTGGTGTCTTCAGCAGCAGCAGCAGCACTCTCCAGTAGCAAGCGTCAAGGGACAATCAGGTGGCCTTGATTTTTACTCCACTTCCACAAAACACTTTGTGATTTGCAAAGCATGTCGCATTCACGGTCCCCTCGATTCCCAAGGACACAGAGGTTAACCTCCACCCAAGTTTTAGAAAAAATAAAATTGGGACTCGGGGCTATAGATGTAGTTCAGTTGGTAAAGGGCTCGCCCAGCATGCACTACGAAAGCCCTGTGATCCCTCCTAGCACCAAATAAAGCAGGTGTGCTGACACATGCCTGTAATCCCAGTGCTGGGGAGGTAGAGGCAGGAGGATCAGAAGTTCAACATGGGAGTTGGATCCCAGTCTGGAATGTATAAGACCATGTTAAGGAAGGAAGGAAGGAAGGAAGGGAGGGAGGGAGGGAGGGAGGGAGGGAGGGAGGGAGGAAAGAAGGGAGGGAGGGGAGAACAGAGAGAGAGGAGAGAGGGGGAGGGGAGGGGAGGAGAGGGGAAGGGAAGGGAGAAAGGTAAGAAACAAGAAAGGAAGGGGGAGGGAAAAAAGGGAGGGAAGGAGGAAGAGAAGGAAGGGAAGGGAGGGGAAGGGAAAGAAGAAAGAAAGATAGAAAGCAAGAAAGGAAGGGAAGGAAAGAAGAAAAAGAAGGGAAAATGGATGGAAGAGAGGAAAAAAGAATGGAGGGAAGAAAGAGGAAGGAAGGGAGGGGAATGAGGGAAGAAAGAAAAGAAAGAGGAATTGGTACTCAAGGAGGTGACATTATTAGTGTGAAATGACACACCCAGAAAGGGTGACCACCAGGACCCATGCAAGTCCTCCATCCCTTAAGGAAGAGATCCACTGAGTTGGAGGGAGAACTGCAGGCCAGGGTGCGAGAGTAGCCCCTCCCCACCCAGCTTCAAAGTGAGCCAGGTCTCCTAGTGCTGGGCCCAGACAGGGCAGTATTGTCTCCTGGGTGGGAGGATATTGTCTCCTCCTCAGAAAGAAAAATAATCAAACCCAGATCAGCCAGAGCTCATTAGAGCCTCTGCAGACACGGAGGCCCCAGCAATTAACACACAGAACAATTACTCGTCCATCACCCCAGGGTGAGGGAGCGCTGGAGCCCAGCCACTCTGCACTGTCTCTCCTCTAGCAGCCCCTGGAGTGGCTTTCCCTTCGCTCTCTGATCCAGGCCAGGCGTGGCACCTGCCTTCCAGATTCCCTGGTCACAGTCCCTAATCTTAGTCCAAAGAGCTTTTGTGAGCATAGGTAGGGCAGAGCCTGGGACCTCCTCGCCAGCAGACTGGATGTGTGCCCGTTTCTGTTCTTTGCCCACCGTGGCTAGACAGTTGTCCATAGAGCAGAACCTCCCCCCCCCGGAGATGGATTCTGCCTCTAGGAAGAACTTGACGTCCTTAAGCCTGGGTGGTGATCTTCAATGGGGCTTCCACACTGACCCCAGCCCCAGAGGCCTAGTGAGCTTTTTATTTTAAAAATATTTGATTATTTATTTGAGAGAGAGAGAGAGAGAGAAATAGGCAGGTAGAGAGAGAGCGAATGGGAGTGCCAGGGCCTTCAGCCACTGCAAACAAACTCTAGATGCATGCATCCCCTTGTGCATCTGGCTTACGTGGGTCTTGGAGAATTGAGCCTCAAACCAGGGTCCTTAGGCTTCACAGGCAAGCGTTTAACCACTAAACCATCTCTCCAGCCCCCCCTAGTGAGCTTTTGATGGCACATGAAGGAGGTCTCCATAAACATTAAATTCTACTCACAGGCCTCCCGTCCACTAAGGAGGTCCCAGAGATAGAATGCACAAGCTAACTCACCTCCATGCCCCCTTTTCCTTTTACCAGGTGTGCAACTCTGGGCTATGATCCCACCTCTCTCTGAATCACAAGCAGAAAATGAAAATAATTGATGCACGGACAGAACAAGGTGACTGACGGGAAATGCTTTGTAACTCAGCGCAGCCACGTGGAAAAGACCCAGTCCCCTACCCTCAGCCCTCTTCCTCTCCCAGGTCTCTTAAGAAACAGCTCTATTGGGACTGAGACAGCAAAGTGCTCCCACCCTGTACACACAAAGGAAAGCTCCCTTCCCCACAGCCTGCCTGGAGACCTTCTACCCCTGACAACCTGTAGTGTTTGTGTGGGCCCAGACCCCACCCCATTATATTCCAGGGGCCCCTGGGGCAGAGAGTGGTTTCAGCTGGCACAGCAGAGGCTTTCATGGGTTGGGACAAGGGACTCTGAGCAGTCCCAGCTTGCAGTACAGCCAGGCGTCTGCCACCAGCTCCAGGGCATCCTGAGAAGAAGGGGCTGGAAGGTGGTGGAAGGAAGAGGCTCCTGGTGCTAGGCTGAGCAAGGCCAGGGAAAAGCAGGCCTCTGGGATCACAGAATCCCAACTAGCCCAGAGACTTGGTGCAAAGCGGAGGAACCTGGGCGTCACAGGGAAAAGGGGGAAATAGCGCCCCTTCAAGATTAGCAGAGAGCCTTGCATAGATAGGATAAGGAGCACTCTACCTGCCAACAGTATAGACTTAGCTGGCAGTGGGGAGTGGGACAAGGGTCCCTCATTTTCCTCCTCCTCACCCCCACAGGCTGGGGCTTGCGCCCCTCAGCCAAAGGCCTGATTTATAGCCCTCTTGTTTACCTTGAATCGGCTTCAGCTCTTGGCAGCTGAGCTATAAACCGCAGGGGCAGGACCATAACCACCCAGGGGCAGAGCTATACCAGGAAGTTGTCACTTTGTACCATTGCAGGGGCCCAAGGCAGGCCTGACAAGCCAGGTAGTGGAGGCGGGGGTGGGGCGGGAGAGGGGCTGTGTGGGAGGTCTGGGTCACAGCTAGGTCCCATTCCAGGCTCTGGGCCCAAGGATGGGCCTTATGTCAGTGCCTGTACAGACACTGGCCTGCAGGGACACCGGCTCCAGCTTTGCCTTTAAGTGGAATGTCTGACCCCAAAGCCCCAGTGTGGGTTAAGTAGAGAAATGTATGAGGAAAAACTGTCACATGGGATCCCTGTCCTGTGACATCACTGGAGCAAGACGGGCACAAAGGATGCCAATTCCAGGAGACCACCCAGGCATGGGTGACCCCATAGGATAAGAATCAGACACCTCAGATTCTAGCTGCATCTTGTAGCTGCTATATGGCCTTGGAGAAGTATTTAACCTCTCTGAACCAATTTCCTGATCTAAAAGACAGTTCATCTCATTAAGAGTTGATTTCAGAAGCTGGGCGTGGTGGCGCACGCCTTTAATCCCAGCACTCGGGAGGCAGAGGTAGGAGAATCACCATGAGTTCAAGCCCACCCTGAGACTACAGAATGAATTCCAGGTCAGCCTGGACCAGAGTAAGACCCTACCTTAAAAAAAAAAAAAAGAATTGATTTAATGGGCTGGAGAGATGGCTTAGCGGTTAAGGCATTTGCCTGCAAAGCCAAAGGACCCTGGTTTGACTCCCCAGGACTCATGTAAGCCAGATGCACAAGGGGGCTTATGCATCTGGAATTCATTTGCAGTCTCTCTCTCTTTGCCGCTTTCTCCCTTTCTCTGTCTCTCTCAAATAAATAAAAACTTTAAAAAAAAAAAAAAAGAATACCTTTCTTCTTTTAAAAAGAGAGTTGATTTCATTAATGGTGTTCAAATCACATTCATTACACACACACACACACACACACACACAAACAGAGACACACACAGTGCCCAACCCAAGTGAGTGCAATGGAAAAAAAGCTCAATCTGGAGCTGGGCGTGGTGGCGCGCACGCCTTTAATCCCAGCACTCGGGAGGCAGAGGTAGGAGGATCGCCGTGAGTTCAAGGCCACCCTGAAACCACATAGTTAATTCCAGGTCAGCCTGGACCAGAGTGAGACCCTACCTCAAAAAAAAAAAAAAAAAAAAAAAGCTCAATCTGGGATGGTGCAAATCCCATCTTTGCCTTACACGAGAGCACTTTCACATACGCCATCCCACCTGACCCTCGGCTTGCCTTGCTCTGAAATGGAAGCCATGCGTACATCACAAAGTTGGTGTAAGGAACACATTGGATGAATGACCCGTGCAAATGAGAAATGACATCACTACCAGTATGCCAGTGCCTTCCTTTTCCTTTCCTCGGACAGGGTGGACTCTGGTTCAAATAAAATCTACACAGTCCTGACCCATCTCTCCATGGGCAAGCAGTCAGGTTTTATTGACAGGTCAGAGGAAGAGCTGGGGTTAGGATCCCTGCCACACTCTTTCCCCTTCCCAGAGGGTACCCCACTGCAGGAAGAAGGCAGGAGCCAGCTCAGATGACCTTGGGGGTGGGCAGATTGTTGTAGTGGGCATCCTGGCCCTCCAGCAGACTGCGGTAGGTGGCAATCTCCTGCTCCAGCCGCGACTTGATGTCCATGAGTTGCTGGTATTCCTGGTTCTGCCGCTCTGTGTCAGCACGCACATCGCTCAGCTGGGCTTCGATGCCGCTGATCACGCCCTGGATCTGCGCCAGCTGGGCTCCGTAGCGGGCCTTTGTCTCTTCCAGCGTGCCTTCCAGGGAGGCTTTCTGTAGGGAGCAAGAGGGGACATGACTCAGCAGGGCATGGGCGCAGCCACCAGCCAGGCTTCCCCGGGGTGGGGGTGGGGGACTGCGAGGACATAGTGTAAGGTCCCCAAGGTGGACACCTACCATACTGAGTTGAGACTGCAGCTCGATCTCCAGACTCTGGAGGGTCCGGCGCAAGTCTGTGACCTCTGATTTGCTTATCTTGAGCTGCTCCGTATGGCCCACGACCTCCCGGTTCAGCTCCTCAGTCTGTGACAAGACAAAGCGGGGAGAAAATAAGTACTGGGGCTCCCCTGTGGGTTAGGGGTATCAAGGCCTCTCTCCTGGCCACTCCCCACAGGATCCCTGCGTCCCCTGCGTACCCGAGTGGTGAACCAGGCTTCGGCATCCTTCCTGTTCTTCTCGGCCATGACTTCATACTGGCTTCTCATGTCACTGAGAATCTTGGCTAGGTCAATTCCTGGAGCAGAATCCACCTCCACGCTAACCTGGCCACCCACCTGGCTCTTCAGGGCACTGATTTCCTGCGAAGAAAAGCAGAGGTGGGCACATCAGGACCCAAACATGCTGGACCTAGTCATGTCTCCCATCCACCTGGACCAAAAGGAGGCTGGTTTTGAGGTGTAGGTAGAGTAGCCAGCATGGAGGATTAGACTGAGAAGGTCACCATCCCCTACTGGGGCCTTGGGAGTCATGATCACCACACAGGACCATGCTAAGGGTGCACACGCTATGACCTTGATCAATGGTTCAGAAAGACAGCATGCTCAGCCCAGGGTGGTCGGGTCATGGTGGACCCACCTCCTCGTGGTTCTTCTTCAGATAGGCCAGCTCCTCCTTCAGGCCTTCAATCTGCATCTCCAGGTCCGTCCTGGCCAAGGTCAGCTCATCCAGCACCCTGCGCAGGCCGTTGATGTCGGCCTCCACGCTCAGCCGGAGAGCCTGCTCCGTCTCAAACCTTTTCAGAAAACAGCGGTAGTCAGGCCGGGGCTGCTCTGCACTCTACCAGCTTGCCCAGAGTTCAGGCATCCCTGAGGCCTTGCTTCAGGTCAGCTGGGATAGGTGAGGGCAAAGTTCAGTCCCAAACTGCTATGAGCTGCATAACAGCCTGGGGTGGCTCCCACTCCACCACCCAACTGACTACTGCAGACCCCCCACCCCCACCCTCACCCGAGCAGGGCCACTCACTTGGTTCGGAAGTCATCTGCGGCCAGACGGGCATTGTCAATCTGCAGGACGATCCTGGAGTTCTCAATAGTGGCACCAAGAATCTGGAAGGGAGGAGGCGGGCACTTGGCAAAAGTTGGGCAAACCAACACTGCCTACCCACTTTCTTCTCAGAGGAGGGGAAAGGAGAGAATGAAAAGTCACCACTCCCTAGACACCGAACTGGCCGCTCCACCACGGCTCCCTGGGGCCCGCTATGGGAAGCCATGAAATCAACCCATGGCCAGAACCGAACAGGACACACTGTGAGACAGATCAGGGGGGAGGGAGGCAGGAGTGAAACTGAATGGCCTGAAGAGGGTCTAAAAACCGGGTGTAGATAGGCATAGAAAAGTGCTTCTTCTCACATGCTTTGTGCCTCACCATTTGCGTGTGTGTGTGCGTGTGTGTGTGTGTGTGTGTGTGTGTGTGTGTGTGTTATGGGTGCTTATGCATGTCCACATGGGTGTGGAAGTCAAATGTTGATGTCGGGTGTCTTCCTCACATTCTCTCCACTTTACTTACTGAGCCAAGGGCTTTCACTGAACCCGGAGCTCGCAGAGTCAACAAAATAGCGAGAGTCAAGGAAGATAGCTAGCCAGTTTGCCCTGGAGATCCACTATCCCTGCCTCTTGAGCACTGAAATTAGAGGCACCTTGCCAGCCTAGCTTTAAGTGGGACCTGGGGATCTGAACTCTGGCCCTCATTCTTTCATAGCAAGCACTTTATTCACTGTGCCATCTCCCCAGGCCCATGGCTCACCCTCTATGAGAGCCTCTGAATCTCGCTGCTCTCTCGGTGAGCACTGGGCTGTACAAGGGGTAGAAGTCCTGAGTTCACCCCAATACTGAAGACTCTCTGACCTGACCCCAGGGGTATATTTCACATCCTCCAGGTCACAGTTCATTAAAACACTTGGTCTCGGTGTCATTCAAAGAGCATAGTAATTCCCATAGTTTTTGGTTTTGTTCAGTTTAGTTTGTTTTATTGGTTTATTAAAGATTTATTTATTTATTAGAGACAGAGAGAGCAAGAGAGAGAAAATAGGCATGTCAGGGCCTCTAGCCAGTGCAAACCAACTCCAGACACATGAGCCACCATGTGCATCTGGCTTACTTGGGTCCTGGAGAATCGAACCCGAGTCCTTAGGCTTTGCAAGCTAGGCTTTGCAAGCAAGTGCCTTAACCACTAAGCCATCTCTCCAGCCTGGGTTTGTTTTTTTTTTTTTTTTTTTTTGAAACAGGGCCTCTCTATGTTGCCCAAGCTGGCTTTGCCCTCATCCTCCTCCTCCCTCCTTGGCTCCCTGAGTGCTGAGATTATGGTGTACACCACTACATCCAGCTGTAGAGTTTTCTAATGCAACAGAACAGAATATATATAAAAGTCAAGCTCACTCACAGTAAGGTAAGAATTGCTTCAGGAAACTTTTGCTGTGTGGGTGTGGGAGGGAGGGAGACAGGACAGGCAGGAGAAAGACCTTCTAGAGACTGGGTGGGCCCTGTGCAGATGAGGAATGGGGGGGGGGTCTGAGCTTGATGAAAACCAGACCTACTGATTCAAAGAGGAATGTAAAAAAACCACACACACCCCAAGCAGTCCCCAGATGAGGCAGTAGCCCTTGAGTCTAACATTCCTAACACTCTAACGACCCCCTCTTCCCTGATCAACTGGACCCGCCCCTCCTACCTCCTTCCTGCCTGATGCTCCCCCAACCCGGTGGCCACCGCCCTACACACTGAAGTGCCCTGCCCGCCCCAGCCTGCCACCCAGGTCAACACTTCCTGCTCCAGGGTTCTACCCATGCTCCCACCTCTGGTACTCCCCACCCCACCCCCAGGGACCTAACTGTCCCCCGCCCGAGCCCTTGGGGCTGGGTTTCCGAGGCCGCGCCCGCCCGTCCCAGCACCGCGGCAGGTGCACTTTCCCGGAGCTGGAGCCAGGTCGCCACCCACCTTGTCACGCAAGTCCTCGATGGTCTTAAAGTAGTGGCTGTAGTCGCGGGAGGGTCCGGGCCCCTGCTTCTGGTACCAGTCTCGGATCTTCACCTCCAGCTCCCCGTTGGCCTGCTCCAGGGCGCGCACCTTGTCCAGGTAGGACGCCAAGCGGTCGTTGAGGTTCTGCATGGTCACCTTCTCATTGCCGGCCAAGAGCCCGTCGGACCCACCCAGGGATATACCATAGCTCCCACCATAACTCCCACCATAGCCCCCGGAAGACGAGGACACGAAGCGGGCGGAGGACACGGACACGCCGCGACCACCTGATCCCCCGTGGATACTGGGCGCGCGGAAGGCACCCCCAGCTCCAAAGCGCACGGAGCCGCCGCCCAGACCCCCGTAGGACGAGGTGCTGGAGGACTGGCGATAGCTGTAGGAAGTCATGGCAAGGCCGAGGACACGAGTGAAGCGACGCTGGCTTGAGAGCTGCTGACCACAGGGGGAGTGGTGAGGCCCTCACCTGGAGCTTTTTATGCCTGAGGCGGGAGAAGGGATGGGGACGAGGCAGGGGCGGATATTTGAAAAGTGCAGGCTCCTGAGTATAATAAATATGGGAGCTCTATGCCATTGGTCAATTCCTGGTGGCTCTGCCCCCAACTCTCCCCTCCCAGGAACCACAGCCCACTGTCCTTCCCCAAAGATGCCCCACCCAGGCCCACTCAGGAGCTACGGTCGTTCTTACACAAGCTTAGACACAACTTAGACCAGGACGCTGGCATTGTCACCCTAGCCCTTTAGGACTCCCCCCCCCCCCAGAGTTTGAAACCCCGAGAAATCACAAGTCCTCTAGATACTGCTACAGGCCCACTCTCTGGGGATGAGCCCCCTTTGGAATTACAGTTAATAACACCTCGCTTGTGCGCATAATCAAAACCACCCCCACAAGTAGCATAGTCATTCAAATCAATGGACATGACGGATTCTCAGAGCCCACCCCTTGTGGAAACCACCTTCCTCTGACTACCTTAACTCCCTATAACAAAAGCAGGTTCCCGGTGAGGGTGCTGCATGTAAGCTTCAGACTTCCTGGCTGTCTGTTGCCCCACCCTGCTGTGACCAGACAATGTCCCAGGTGACAATAGGTACAGCTGCAGCCTGGCAGCTTGAGCTGGCTTCTGCACAACTCTGTACTCAAGACTGACCCCTCTCCCCACCCCGGACCCCGCCCAGATGTTGACCAAGCTAAGAGACAGCCCCCACATTCTTCGGAACAGCTCCATCCCCCTCCTCAGTCCCCAAGCCTAAGGTGCATGCAACCAGCTATTCCTTGGGCTTTAAAAAAAATTTTTTTAAATCATTTTATTTATTTACTTACTTACCTGAGAGACAGAGAGAGAAAGAGGCAGAGAGAGAGAGAGAATGGGCACCCGAACTCCAGATACATGCGACTCCATGTGTATCTGGCTTACGTGGGTACTGGGGAATCAAACCAGTATCCTTAAGCTTCACAGGTAAGCACCTTAACTGCTAAGCCACCTCTCCAGCCCAATATTTTTTAAATTATTTATTTTAGAGAGAGAGAGAATGGACACATCAGAGCCCCTAGCCACTGCAAACAAACTCCAGACGCATACACACCACCATGTGCATCCGGCTTACGTGGGTCCTGGGGAATCAAACCCTGGGTGCTTAGGCTTCACAGGTAAGAATCTCAACCACTGAGCCATCTCCCAGATCCCTCATTGGGGTTTTTTTTTTTTTTTTTTTTTTTTTTTTTTTTTTCGAGATAGGGTCTCACTCTAGCTCAGGCTGACCTGGAATTCACTATGTATTCTCAGGGTGACCTCGAACTCACGGCAATCCTCCTACCTCTGCCTCCCAAGTGCTGGGATTAAAGGCGTGCACCACCACGCCCGGCTCATTGGGCTTTTTTAACGTTCCCCTGATGAGGACTCTGGGTCCTGATGAGGCAGCTAACTTGCCCATGTGGCATTTAGCACCGGCTACCCACAGACAAAATGGAATGGAACCCTGCCCTCCTTGAGGAGGTGTGAAAAGATGGTGTGCTCAATCTGGGTGCCTCAGAGTCCTCCTGCTAGAACAGGGGTCACTGGATGAATGAGCTACGGTCAGTGGCACAAACGTGCTAAGGATGAAGTAAAACTTTTCCACAGCAGAAGGAGTGCCTCTCCACATCCTGCGTTCATTCCGTTCAACAATTCCACCATCTTGACCTCTTCCATGGACCGGGCTCCCTGGCAAACACTTCAGAACCTTGCAACAGCCTCGCCCGGGCTCCTGCCCCTTCCGCCTCGCCTGTCTTTGAAATTGTCCCCATGGTTTATTCTCTTTCAGGCAGAGCATGTCTCGAATGGTCTCGGGATCGAAGCTCTTGTAGCTAGCTCCCTGGAGTGTCACTGATGGGGGAGATGGGCTAGCCCGTCTCCATGCCTCAGTTTCCCCCTGTGAAATGAAGAGTGCTCCCACTGAGCCCTCCTGCCTGCATATTATCAGTGGGACCCCCTGTGACTAAAAGAAGACTTTTTCCTATCCGGCAAAACCCGAGTTCACAGTAAACTTTCTTCTAGCCACCATCTCTGGGAAGAGGGCAGCGCGCGCTTACATACACACACCAGGAGCCACTATTTAAACACTATTTGTTAAGTCCAGAGCCACTGTTTACACTGAGATTCAGTTGCAGAAGGACCCCAGGCAGATCTGGGAAGGCCAAAGCCAATCAGGAAAGCAGGGTGCGGCTGGGCCTTCACAAAGGTTGTAGCGGCCAGGGCTGGCCTCAGTGAGTCACTCCTTATCTGGCCAGCTCCCTGGGGGGAGGGAAAAGGGGAGATTGTCTTGATAGTTGCTATGCCTTAAACCCTACCCAGATCTTCTGTTTTTCTGGCCTGATAGGGGGTCTGGAGCAGGACTTTGTATCCAGAAACAAGGAACAGGTCCAACAATTCTCTCCCGAACATGTGCTGAGCTCTTTAAATGGCCTCGGAGTCATGACATTAAGAGTAGTTTACAAAGTCTTTCAGAACTCCTCGCCTACAGCAGCTCAGTGGAAAGAGGGGCAGTGTGTACAGCTAGGAGGTTGATTCTGGGGTCCTGAGTATGGCAGAGGACTTGCTCACCCTTCCAAGGAATGGTCAGCCCCCAAACAACTCACTCTCATTAGGGTCCTACCCCCAAAACCTTATACCCATTCCAAGGACAGCCAGCCCCAGACTGGACTGGGGTCCTAGTCACAGATAGTAGGGCTGGAGAAAGTCCCCTGTTCCCTCTCTCTAGTCACAACAGTGTCTAGCCCAGAACTAGGTGGTCATAGACACTCAAGAGAACAGGTTACACATCCCCCCTCATAAACCAGATGGAACTCGGGGTCCCAGCCCTGCTCCCATTCAGTGAGCAGACTGCCTGCAGCCAGCAGAGAGTCTCTGCTCCTCTCCCTCCGGCTCAGGGCTGCAGAAGAGGGCCACATAGGGCAGGCTGGAAGGACTCTGGATCCCTAGCTTCATTTTGCAGAGTCCACACAGTGGGAGACATCCAGTAAAGTAGACTCTGCTGGCTCTGACTTCCTTTATGAAAGTTTCACAAGCACAGTAGTAGAGGCTGTGAAAACCTGCTTTTCATTTGTAAGACAGAGCTGATGCGGAGGGAGCCAAAGCCTATTTCTTAGCTGTTTCAACAAATAAATATAGCCGGGCGGTGGTGGCGCACACCTTTAATCCCGGCACTCGGGAGGCAGAGGTAGGAGGATCACCATGAGTTCGAGGCCATCCTGAGACTACATAGTGAATTCCAGGTCAGCCTGAGCTAGAGCGAGACCTTACCTCGAGAAAACAAAAATAAAAAGAAAGAAATGTTAAAAAAAAAAAAAAAAAAAGATGACAGTTCTTATAAGGGGCTCAATCAGATAATAGGCACTCAAATATGGTTCTTATCTTATTATGTAAATAGTATTAAATAGTATATGGTTATTATAACTGTGACTACAAGTATTATTATTTAATTTTGTTTAATTAGCCTTTCCCCAGTGTATCAGACCACAGGCTGTTTTGTCCAGCAATACCAAGTAAAAACTCACAGGTTACAGGAAATGTTGATTCAGTCCAAGAACGCTCAGAGAGGCAGTGACTTGTCTGAGGTCACATGGCTACTGAGAGGAACTAAGATTAGCTTCCTCATTCTGACTCAGGTAGTAACTTTCTTGGCATCTTCACCTGGACATGTTCTAGAAGCTTCTTCCACATAGCAAATACAGCTAGTTCTCAGAGAGGTTGAAGGTAGAGAGAATTTTCAAATTCCTGAGGAAATAGGATAATGGCTGGAAACCGTTGGAAAGAAGATGGGGAAATGGCTCAGCAGTTAAAGGTGCTTGTTTGCAAAGCCTGACAGCCTGGGTTCAGTTCCCCAGTACCCACCACTTAAAGCCAGATGCACAAACTGTCTCATGCACCTCGAGTTCCTTTGCAATGGCAGGAGGTCCTGGTGTGCCCATACTTACTCTCTTTCTGTCTGCCTCTCTCTCTCTCTCTCTCTCTCAAATAAATAAATAATTTTTTAATGGACTAGTGCCAGGCATGGTGATGCACACCTTTAGTTCCAGCACTCGGGAGGCAGAGGTAGGAGGATCATTGTGAGTTCGAGGTCAGCCTGGGACTGCAGAGTGAGTTCCAGGTCAACCTGGGCTAGAGTGAGACCCTACCTCAAAAATAAATAAAATAATTAAAAAACGAGCTGGGGAGATGTCTCAGCAGTTAAAGGTGCTTGCTTTCAAAGCCTGCCTGGCCCAGGATCAATTCCCCCAGTATCCTTGTAAAGCCAGATGTACAAAGTAGCACATGTGTCTGGAGTTTGTTTGCAATTGCAAGAGGCCCTGGTGCACCCATCCTTCCTCCCTCTCTCTGATAAATAAATAGATAAATAAACATATAAAACTAGTCTTTAGCTGAAAGAGGGGCTACATCCATCAAACTCTCCCTAATTTAATAACTCTTATCCAATTTAACCTTTGCTGACTTCACTCACCGTTGGAGAATCTGATTTTCTTTTTCAGAAGGTAGTGAGACCCGAGTCGATAAACCACCCCTCACATCTCAGTCAAGGCCCGCATGAAACCACAGAGGAATGGGGAGCAAGAACACTGCTTCCATGGTGCCCCTGACAAGCAGCGCCAGGGTGAAGGAGACAGACACTGAGGATACTCAACACCTACCAAAGCAGAAATCCAGAGGCTCCTGAGAGCTCATCACTGAAATAGACTTAAAACATACCCACCACAGATCAGGGAAATTTGTGGAAGAGGGGGCGGAAAGATCGTTAAGAGCCACAGGTTGGGATGTCATGCCCAGAGGCACTGCCTCCCCCTACCCCCTCCCCCCGCATTACTGACTGCTGCTCCCACAGCACATAACTCCCACAACCCCATGGGGAATACCAGCAATCCCTCTGAGGAAGGCACCCTGCAGAATGCGGGAAGGGAAGAGGGAAAAGATGGTACCAACACATGATATATCCATACAAAGTATGTCCAAAAAAAGGAGAAAGAAAGGGAGAGAAAGAGAGAGAGGCTGGAGAGTTGGCTTAGCAGTTATGGTACTTGCCTGCAAAGCCAAAAGACCCAGGTTCGCTTCCCCAGGACCCACGTTAACCAGATGCATAAGGTGGTACATGCGCCTGAAGTTCATTTGCAGTGGCTGAAGGCCCTGGTGTGCCCATTCTGTCTCTCTATCTTTTTCTCTCTCTCAAATGAAAGAAAGAAAGAGAGAGAGAGAGAGAGAAAGAAAGAAAGAAAGAAAGAAAGAAAGAAAGAAAGAAAGAAAGAAAGAAAGAGGGAAAGAGGAAAGAAAGAAAGAGAGAAAGAGAGAAAAAGAAATATACTTTCAGGGCTGGGGAGATGGATGAATGGTTAAAGGAACTTGCTTGCCAAGCTCACTGGCCCAGATTCAGTACTCCAGCACCCATGTAAAGCTAGACACAAAATGTTGCAAATTTAGCTGGTATTTATTTGCAGTGTCAAGAGACCCAGGTTAAGGCACTTGCCTGCAAAGCCAAAGAATCTCAGTTTGATTCCCCAGGACCCATGTAAGCCAGATGCACAAAGTGACACATGCGTCTGGAGTTTGTTTGCAGTGGATGGAGGCCCTAGCACACCCATTCTCTCCCCTCCCTCTCCCTCCTCTCTCTCTCTCTCCCCCCCCTCCCTCTTTCTCTCTCTCAAATAAGTAAATAAATAACATTTTAAGATATTTTAAAAAGAGACCCAGATATATGCATACTCACACCAGTGCACACAAATAAAAATATTTATAAAAAAGAAAATAAGTAAAATATTTTAATTTAAAATATGTAAAAACAATCTGAGGGTGACAGACCCAGACTCTGAGTGGCATGGAACAGCAAGCTGATGACAATGATGATCACCACAAAGGTGACAATAATAATGACAGCACATAATTATGACCAAGCTCTACTGTGCGAGACAATGCTGCTAACCACTTTACGTGCATTATGTCCACTGATCATGTAAGATGTGTACTGTTGTCCCCATTTCACAACCAAGAAAACTGAGGCTCGAAAGGTTAATGGTCCAAGCAAGGTCACAGCAGTAAGCCATGGACCTAGGATTCATGCATCTTTAGCTCCCTGCAGACACGCCCCAGCCACAAGCACTTGTCCTATTTTCCCAAGATGGAGGTCAAGATGGCTTCCTCCTGGGCAGGTTCTAGAAGCTTCTTCCACATAGCAAATACAGCTAGTTGTCCCCTTGTTATGTCTCAGTCTTTTTTTATTATTATTTATTTATTTATTTATTTAAGAGAGAGGCAGACACACAGAGAGAGAGAGAGAGAGAGAATGGGCACATCAGGGCCTCCAGCCACTGCAAACGAACTGCGGATGCGTGCGCCACCTTGTGCATCTGGCTTACGTGGGTCCTGGGCCCAGTATCACCTGCCAGGTCCTCCTCACTCATCCTTCTTGCTACAGTACAGTCATTTAGTCAGTCACTGGGCCCTTCACGCACTGTTCTTCAAAGTTCTCCTCGCAGGAGAGAGATTCATACCGGAGAAGAGAAAGGTAGATATGCAGAGAGCTTCATGAAGCTGTTGCATAGATTAGCAATCTCCTACCTAGCAGACACCATCCCCTGCCCCAGAGACCCTCAGCCTTGGCCATTCAAGGTCTTTTACCCTCTTCGTTTCACTGAAAAGCCCCTTCTTCCAGGCAAGACATGTTGCTAGGTGATGGCACACAGACACAAACACAAGCTTTTCCTGTTGCCAAGAGGCCGATGGTCTGCAGGGGAATAATTGACGTGTACTAATTTTGAGGAGATGGAGCAGATTAGCCCAGACTTTGTGGCTCATACCTGTAATCCCAGCACTCAGGAAGCTGAGGCAGGAGGGCTGCTGCCAAGTGGAGTCCAGTCTGGGCTACAGAATGACACACAATCGTGAGAGAGAGAGAGGGAGAGAGGAAGGTGAAGATGGAAGGGAGGGGAAAGAGAAGAGAAAAGGCTCAGACTGAATATCCACATTAGTCCTAAAACCCTGCAAAAACTAATAGTGAAGGGGTATCTAAAGAGAATAAGAGCAGGCTGGGGACATGGCTCAGTGGTTAAAGGCACTGCACTTGCTTGCAAAGCCTGCTGGCCCATGGTTCAATTCCCTGGTACCCATGTAAAGCCAGATGCACAAAGTGGCATTTTCAGAGTTTGTTTGAAGCAGCAAGAAACCCTGAAATGCCCATTACATTATCTCAGTCTCTTTTTTTCCCTCTCTCTGCTCACAAATAAATAAATAAAAATAGCTTTTAAAAAGATTAGAGAGAAGAGAAATGTCAACAACGATTTTACAGCTCAAAAATACTAATGCAGTAGCAGGGCGTGGTGGCACACGCCTTTAATCCCAGCACTCGGGGGGCAGAGGTAGGAGGATCACCATGAGTTCAAGGCCACCCTGAGAATACATAGTGAATTCCAGGTCAGCCTGAACTAGAGTGAGACCCTACCTCGAAAAACCAAAAAATAAAATAAAGCTAATGCAGTAGGAGAGAGCAAGTGAAGACCTAGGTTTTAGGAAGAGGAAAGGACCCAAAGAAGGTCAGAAATCAGGGGCACCAGGTACCCTGAAAAGACAGTGAATAGAGCAGGCTGAAAGCTTCTATAAACTCGCACTAGGCCAGTCTCCCACACCCCATCCCCAACAAAGAAAGCCACTGCTCCCCAGCCCAGAAGACGATGGGAGAGTCATTCCTCTCCAGTAGATGGCAAAACTGCAAAGGTATGTGTGTGTTTGTTTTTGTATGTTTTTTTGCTATTTTATTTATTTATTTATTTATTTATTTAAGAGAGAGGCAGACAGACAGAGAGAATGGGCACACAGGGCCTCCAGCCACTGCAACTGAACTCCAGACACACACGCCACCTTGTGCACCTGGCTTACATGGGTTCTGGGGAATTGAACTGAGGTCCTTTGGCTTCGCAGGCAAATGCCTTAACTGCTAGGCCATGTCTCCAGCCTGTGTCTCAGTCTTTTTGAGGCAGAATCTCAAGTAGCCCAGGCTGGCCTTGAACTGGCTGTGTAGCTGAAGGTGACCCTGAACTTCTGATCCTCTTTCCTCCACCTCCTTATTACTGATAATATAGGCATTCACCACCGTGCGCAGTTTATGAAATGCTAAGGATGGAACCCAGGGCTTTATGCCTCCTAGGCAAGCTCTGTACCAACTGAACCACATCCCCAGCCCCAAACTGCCAAGTTTGATCTTATCAAGTGTTGGGAAGGTACAGAGAATGAATCCTGTCAAACGTAGCAAGCGGAAGGTGAGTTGTAGCAGCCACTCAGAAAGCAATTTCTCAAAGCCTCTCATTTGCAAAAATACACAAGGGCTGGAGGGATGCTTAACCATTAAGGTGGTTATCTGCAAAGCCAAAGGACCCAGGTTCAATTCCCCAGAACCCACATAAGCCAGGTACACAAGGTAGTTTATGCTTCTGGAGTTCATTCATAGTGGCTGAAGGCCCTGGTGCACCCATTTAAAAAAAAAAAAATCCACCCAAGCCACCAGCTTTTGCTTCTTATTTGCCCTCAGGAAACTCCTTGTGATGTATTCAGGAAGACACAGAAAGGGGTGGTCTTTGAAACCTTGTTTATAATGATTACTAAGGAGGGAATAGTTAAGCAAACTCCAGAAGATCTAGACAGGAACAGGAGAAGAAATCAAACAGTATGAGTAATGTCAACCTATAATGACATGAAAAAAAAAAACAAAAAAAACCTAATAGCCAATTGCTGGGTACAATAAAACAGTGGAGAGCATGACGCACAGTAAAATAAACGCGCATTGGCGCGTGGCTCAAAGGTGACTTATGCCTGCAGGTGCGTATGCGCACCGGTGTGAGTGCATGGATAAGAAGGCAAGGTTTCCCCAGAACAGAAGCTGACTGAAGGGTAGTCAAGGAGAACCCAAGCTCGGTCTATGTCGTTTTCATTTTTGCAAGAATGTCTCTGTGTATTGTTTAATTATTTAATCAAATACTTAACATTTAACTAACTACTGTCCTAAGAATCACAACTATGATCAACTTGTAGAACGGGCTGCGTTCAAGAATAAGATCCCAGCCAGGCGTGGTAGCACACGCCTTTAATCCCAGCACTCGGGAGGCAAAGGTAGGAGGATCACCGTGAGTTCAAGGCCACCCTGAGACTACATAGTTAATTCCAGGTCAGCCTGGGCCAGAGTGAGACCCTACCTCAAAAAACCAAAAAAAAATAAAATAAATAAGATCCTGCCCACAGGCACCCCTACTTCCCCATGTCTGCTCATTTCACCCACACTCTGGTTTTGTTTTCCATTGTGTGTGTGTATGTGTGTGTATACGTGCACGGACATGGGCGAGAATGTGGGCATGGGGGAGAGGGGCTGTGTACAGGCATGTGTCTGGACATGCATGTGGAAGAGGCCAGAGGGCAGCCTCTGGTGTCACCCTCATGAACACCATCCATCTTTTATTTTATTTTACTTTACTGGGGTTGTTTTGCTTTGTTTTGTTTGTTTTTTGTTTTGTTTTGTTTGTTTGTTTGTTTGTTTTGGGGGGGTTGAGACAAAGATCATTGGCCTGAAGCTCACAATTCAAGTCAGCCTGGCTGGCCAGTGAGCCCGGGGGATCCCCTTGCCTCTGCCTCTCCAGTGCTGGAATTTCAAGGACATCACAATTTTTGCATAGATACTGCCAACCAAGCCCTTTACTGGCTGAACTACCTGCCCAGTCCTTGTCACCTCCACCCACCAGCACTCTGGTTTTGATTTGGGAAGGGAGGCAGGAAGTTTGGGAAGGTGGAGAACAGATGGAGGGAGAAGAGTGATCCAGCTCTAGGTCCTGGGAACTGGTTTTCCCAAGGCAGCGGAATGGTGGAACTTTTCAAGAGGGATTTTGTGAGCATCTTTATATGAAGAAGGCCATGGACATTGACCTAAAGGAAGACTCCCTTCTGCTCTTGATCCCCAAAGATATGGAGCTCGGCAGCATTCCCACACTGGGCAGAAAGACCTCCTGGGTAGTGTATACCACAGGGCTGGAGCTGGTACCTGGCACAGCGTATCCTATGTGGGCCTGAAGCCAGAAGCCACCTTGTCTGTACCCTGGGAGGCATTCCTTTAGGGACTCTGAAATAATTGGGGGGATATTTAGGGACACTGGGGCAGGTAACCACCAGCCACCATGTGAGCCATCATGTAGAACGATTGAGCCAGCAGCATGTAGACCTCAAACCATCAACATAATCAAGCAGGAGAATGTGAGACTCATGGGCTGGAGGGATGGCTTAGCAGATGAGGCGCTCACCTGAAAAGCCAAAGGACCCTGGTTCAACTCCCCAGGACCCACATAAGCCAGATGCACAAGGTGACACATGCTTCTGGAATTCTTTTGCAGTGGCTGAATTCCCAGGTACACCCCTTCTCTCTCCCTCCCTCCCTCTCTCTCTCTTTCTCTCTCTCACACACACATAAATAAAAAGAAAAGGAAAAATAAAGAGAACATGAGAATTATGTCTGCTCCTTCCGGCCTGAGAGCAAAGTGGGCTGCCTCAGCGGGTACAGCCCTTGAGCAAGAAGCTGAGAGAACAGAGGACAGTACGTGCTTGTCAGGCAGTGGGGTAAAGAGAGCAGAGGTTCTGAGAGCAGAAGTGAGAGCAGACTTCGGGAACTACAGGTCATCCAGATGGGGAGCTGGGAAGGTCAACAGGGTTCCGCCATCAGCCACACTTGGACTTGAACACAACAGAAAGTCACTAATGTGAGTAAATTGCTAGAACAAGGGGAGCTGGCATGACCAGGGATAAGGAAACCAGTTTAAGGTAAATGGAAAGAGTCCATGTTCAAAGCTGGGCCTGGTGATACAGGTCTGTAATCCTGGCTAGTCAGGAGACTGAGGCAGGAGGATCAGAAGTTCTGGGGCTGCACAGTGAGTCTGAATCCATCCTGAGCGACATGAGACTCTGTCTCAAGATAAAAAGTAAAAGGAGGGCTGGAGAGATGGCTCAGCAGTTAAGGCGCTTGCCTGCAAAGCCTAACAACCCCAGTTCAATTCCCCAGTAGCCACATAAAGCCAGATGCACAGTGGCACATACATCGGGAGTTCGTTTGCAATGGCTGGAGGCCCCGGAGTGCCCATTCTCACTCTTTTCTGTCTCTCTCTCTCGTTCTCTGCTTGCAAATAAATAATAAAATAAAAAACTTTAAAATATTTTAATAATTAAAAAAAAAGAAAAGCCAGGTGCAGTGGTGCACGCCTTTAATCCCAGCACTCAGGAGGCAGAGGTAGGCAGATAATTGTGAGTTCAAGGCCAGCCTGAGACTACATAGTGAATTCCAGGCCAGCCTGGGCTAGAGTGAGACTCTACCTTGAAACCCCCCAAAAAAAAAAAGTAGAAGGAGGGCTGGGGCTGGGGCTCAGTAGGTATGGCGCTTACCAAGCATGTGCAAGGCCCTAGGGACTGTTTGAGACAAAAAGGGTTTGAAGGTTGTCATGGGGGAAGGGAGGAGGAAAGGAGAGAGAGACCAAAACTACTCTTCTGGTTTGAAAAAAGTCCGGAGGGAAGATGGGAAAACAATGCACAGAGAGAGTCCTTGCTGTGTGCCAAGTCCAAGGGCATTTCGACAAGCAAGACCCCTGCACTCCACTCCGTCAGGAACCTGTGTCTTCCCAGGACATGTTCTGGAAGAAGCCAAGTGCCTGACTTGATGAGCCGGGCAGTAGGGCAGGGCAAAGCAGCCATAGTAGGAGCCAGGCAGGGTCAGGGGTGTCTCGGGACCCTGGGCCAGCCAGCTCATCCCAGGCACTTCCTGAATTCAAGAATGAGGGCAGGGCAGGTATTCTGAGTCAGGATGGCCCCTGGCATTGCTCTAGGGGAGGAAAAACCAGTCTGACCAGATCCAGGGCAAATGTGGGTGAGGGAAGGAGGTCAGTCCCTGTCCAGGGGAGGCAGGGAGCAGGGGCGGTCAGCTCTCCCCAGGCGCCACATTCCACAGCCTGGAAAGGCCCAGGACTGACTTGGGCTGAGTGGGAGGCTCCAGCTCCCCTTAGCCAGTGGTGGCTCTGCCTTCACTGGGGCCCTGTTGGATGGAAGCCCCTGGCCTGCCCCAGGCCAACACCTATGCTACCTGATTGTGTAAGAGCCCCAGAGCTCACTCCCTCCACCTGGCCATGCTTAGACTAGGTCTGAGATTCTAGAACCACCTCCTAGATAGTAATTGAAGAGCCCACCTCCCCGCCCCCCAGCCACTCACCTCAGCCCATCACCCAAGGCCCCTCCCTCAAATGGCAGCTTCTCTCCTTCTCTTCCCATAGTCCTTAACCCACCCCCTCTCTCTCTGCTGCTTCTTTCTCTCTCTCTCTCTCTCTCTCTCTCTCTCTCTCTCTCCCTGTCTCCTCTTTTCCTCTCTCTCTCCCTCCCTCTCTTCCCGCCTTCCCCTCTTTCTCCCCCTCATCAGGTTAAAATAAACTCTTGAACTCAAGAAAAGCTTTGAATCTCAGTGCACCTCCATCCTGAATCCCAAATCTGACAGACTAAAGCATGGGACATGCAAGACCCAAGGCAGAAAGGAAAACAGCCCAGAGTTGACCTGGTTGCCTGGAGCTGGTGAGAGGCCCCTGAGTCATCCTCTTCTCCCTCCCTGGCCAGTCATCTGCCCTCCCACCAGAGTCCTGGAGTGGGGGCCATGCTGCCTTCCCTGGGGATTCCACCTTTGAGAGCCTTGCACTTCAAAACTTCTCAGAGCCTGGGAATTCCGAGGTCGTTGATGCTTTGGGGCTCTTAATTAACTTCATCTGGGAAAGTTTCAGCCCTGTCTTCTAAGGCCACTAGGTGCCTTAGCAGGCCTCCTGGGAACACCTACTATGCAGAAACCCGGGGGGGGGGGAGGGCAGTGGCAGAAATGCCAGGCCCATTCAGCTGCTCAGCTCAGACAATGCCTCCTCTGAGAGGTCCATGCGGAGGTCTGTAGGCTGGGGTAGGGTTCCTCCTCACTCCCAGCCCTGGAAATGACAGCAGAGGAGGAAGACACTTGCTTGGTCATTAGGGAGAGACTCTTGGGAGCCAGCAGTCTGGCTCTGTACCTTTAACTGAATGCATTGAGGCTAAGGCCAAGGAGGGGGCTTCCTTTGCCCACCTTGTCTGGGATTGGGGCAGGAGCCTAAGGGGTAAACTTTCACCAGAAATGACCACCCTAAGCTCAGGAAAGAGACAACTTGCCCTCTGGAGCACACACAGATCAGAGACACTCTGTTCCCCAGACAGATCTCAGTTCCATCTCGTTTAAGAGGGAGAGGAGGGGAAAGAAGAGGAGAGGGAATTGGGAGGGGAAGGGAGGAGGGAGGGTTAGGCTTCCTGAACTTCCCATGCCTGTCATGCCTGGTCTCCTTGTCTTTATCCTCGCCTTGAAACTAAGAAACCAGCCGGGCATGGTCTCCCAGCACTTGGGAGGCAGAGGTTATTGCCTCGAGGCCAACCTGAGACTACAGAAACCAACCTGAGCTAAGTGAGGGCTGGAAAAACCAAAAAAAAAAAAAAAAAAAGAAAGAAAAGAAAGAAACCATAGTAAGGGCTGGAGAGATGGCTTAGTGGTTAAGGCACTTGCCTGTGAAGCCTAAGAACTCATGTTCAAATCTCCAGGTCCCATGTAGCCAGACAAACAGTGACACAAGCTCACATTCACACTAGGGGCACACCTGCCTGGAGTTTGTTTGTAGCAGACTGAATATCCTGGCACACCCACTCTGTCTCTCTGTCTCAAAAAAAAAAAAAAAAAAAAAAAGAATGTTAAGAGGGATGAATAAAGAAAACATGGTACATATACACAATGGAACTTCATTCAGCAATAAACAAATGCAAGGTCACTGGACTGTAGAGATGGCTCAGTGGTTAAAGGCACTTATTTGCAAAGCCTTCACCCTGATTCAATGCCAGATGGGCATTTATTTGCAACAGCAAGAGACCCTGGCATGTACATGCAAACACACAAGCACACAGTTTTTTTATTTATTTTTTTATTTACTTGAGAGAGAGAGAGACATAATGGGCAGCGCCAGGGCTTCCAGCCACTGCAAACAAACTCCAGATGCATGCACCCCCTTGTGCATCTAGCTTACATGGGTCCTGGGGAATTGAACTCAGGTCCTTTTGCTTTGCAGGCAAACACCTTAACCGCTAAGCCATCTCTTCAGCCCAAGCACACAGTTTTTTAAAAAATTACCACAGTTGCAGGAAAACGGATGGAGCTGGAAATCATTATATTAAGCAAAGCAACCAGACTCAAAAAGACAAATTCCACATGTTATATATGTGAATATATATTGTGGGAGTATAAGTCATGAAACTGCATGGGAGAAAAGCCTTAAGGGGGTAGAAAATACATATGTCGTGAAAACTGGGGCTAGTGGGGGAAAGGGAAGGAGGAGACAATTGGAAAGAGGCCAGGGAATGAGAAAAGGGAAGGAGGTTTAATAGGAACAACGGATGTATGAAAATGTTATATGAGCCTCATTATTCTGTATGCTCATTTCAAAAAAAAAGCTACTTTTAAAATGTAAAACAGAAACATATCAAGCATCTTGTATTAAGTGCAGATGAATTAGTCGAGGGAAGAACAGGAGTATAGGAACTTTCTAGCTCAAAGATTTCCAAGCCTTGGCTGCCGACCCCGAGAGCGGTGGGAGCTGAGCAGACGTTCTACGGACCCCACAGTGCAATCACGCACGCTCATGTTCACATGCTGCAGCAGGTCACCCTCTGGGTGCTGGGAGAAGACAGCAGGCCAGAAGCAGCTTATAGGGAGGATAGGGTTTGTCTTGGCTTACAGTCCCATGGAGAAGCGTCACCATAGTGAGGAAAGTGTAACAGGAGCAAACAGCTGAGTGTCACATCTCCCAACAACAGGAAAGTAGCCCTGAGAGAGCTCACCCTGAACCCCCAGTGGGCCGGACTAGCAAACCTCAACATCCTGGGCAACACACCTCCTCCAAGGAGGCGCCCCCTCTCAAAGGCTCCACAACCACCACAACTCTCACAAACTGCCAACAGCCAAGTTTTCAAAACACATGAGGCTATGGGGGACATTTCCCATCCAAACCACCTCACATGCTGATCCGCGGTGCTCACACATGCTCACACACGCACACACACACACACACACACACACAGAGGCTCATACTCACACACTGGCACACACACACTCTAACGCTGGCACACACACACATCAGCATAGTTGTATTATGTATGTTCGCACATCTTTTCACACTCCTTTCACATACACATACACACAGGCACACTCCCATGCTTACACACGTGTACACTCTCCTTCACCCAAAGCAGTTCTCACCAGGCTCATAACCCAACTGCTGTAAGATTTTGCTTCTGCTGCCTACAGTGCCTCAGCTCAACTCTGTGGGTTTATAGGTCAAAAAACTGAGTAAGGGGCTGGAGAAATGGCTTAGCGGTTAAGGCACATGCCTGTGAAGCCTAAGGACCCAGGTTCATTTTCAGTGGCTAGAGGCCCTGGCACACCCATTTTCACTCACTCTCTCTCTCTCTCTCTCCCTCTGTCTGTTTCTCATAAATAAATAAAAATAAATCTTTTTTAAAAAAACTGGGTAGCGCCAGATGTGGTGACATATGCCTTTAATCCCAGCACTCGGGAGGCAGAGGTAGAAGGGTCATCATGAGTTCAAGGCCACCCTGAGATTACATAGTGAATTCCAGGTCAGCCTAGACTAGAGTAAAACCCTACCTCGGAAAAAAAAAAACTGAGTGGGACAGGTTGGGGAGATGGCTCAATGGTTAGAGGAGCTTGTCCCACAAGCCTGCCTGCCAACCCTAGTTCAGTGCCCCAGTACCCTGGAAGCAAAGTAGCACATGTGTCTGTAATCCCAGTGCTCCTACAGCAATGGTAAGTGGAGGGGGAAAATCCCAAAGCTCACGAGCCAGGTAGTCTGGCTCTCACCAGGGAAAACGAGAGAGATTCTGTCTTGAAAAGGTGGAAGGCAAGGTCTGATTCCCCCACGGTTGTCTTCTGACATCATATACGTACAGTAGCACAGGGGCACCTATACACATGCACATATACACACGCTGAGTGGGAGGAACTAAGGACCACAGGTAGGTGCTCTGAATCCAGGCTGCCTGCTCACAGGGGTAATTTTCCATCATGGATCTCAGGAGCTCAGCAAAGAGAAAAACAAACACTCCAGGCTCCTGACAAGAGCTGGTGGCAGGCCAGGGACAGAGGAGGGGCAGGAAGGAGCTCCGGAGGGAGGGTACTCTGAACCAGGGAGCCTCGAGCAGCAAGAGTGGGCTGGAGAAGCACTGAACTTCAGTTAGTGGTGCAGGGAGTGACAACACAGGTGAGAGATAGTGGGCATTCCAGTAACAAAAAAAGGATCATATGCCACATGTGGTGGCACATGCTTTAATCCCAGTACTTCAGGAGGCAGAGGTAGGAGGATCACAGCTGAATTCAAGACCAGCCTGGGACTACAGAGTGAGTTCCAGGTCAGCCTGGGCTACAGTGAGATCCTGCCCTGAAAATACCAAAGAAGAAGGAGTGTATCTCACATGAACATGTTGAAATGATCTCAGTTCCCCTTTGCTATAGAGACTGTCATATGTTCATCGTGCTGACTAGGAAACTAAAGACCACTTGTGTGTGCTTACTTTAGTAAGGGTAGAGTTGGAATTTGAACCCAGAAGACCTGACCTGCACCCTGAAGCCGAACCATTGTGTCCAAAGCTAATGAGGGCAACAGAGGCCATGGAGCTGGTAAGAATCAATAATCTAAGGACCTTGCAGGTTAGGCCACTGGATTGGAAGATTTTTTCCCCTTTATTCCCTAAAAGCCAAGGATTTTTTTTTTTTTTGAAAAGATAGAGAAAGAGAAGGAGACAGAGAATGGGCACGCCAGCAGCCTCTCAGCTACTGCAAACAAAATCCAGATGTGTGCGCCCCCTTGTGGTCAAGTGCAGCATTGCGCCCTTGCATCACTTTGCATCTGGCTAAACTGGACCTGGAGATAAACCGCTGGAGATTGGAACCAGATTAGGAGGCAGGTGCCTTTTGATCCCCTCCAGCCACTTTTTATAACCAAGAAAGCAAAGCCTCAGATGAGTCAGTCAGCCAGGGCCAGGACGCCTTGAAGCTGGGAAGACAAGAGCTCCCATTAAAACAGTGCCCTTCCTTCTTGGGTCTGGTCTCAGAGAACAAAGGACTGTAACTGACCTCCAGCACCAGGCTCCTCTACCTCAAAGCAGCTTTGCTCTAACCCCTCCCGGCTCACGGGCCCTTGGGGGCAGCCTATCATTACCAGCAGCACTTCTCAGCCTGTGGGACAGACGTACCAAAGAGGGGAGCATTATTTAAAATGCTGCTTCTGGGCTAGAGAGATGGCTTAGTGGTTAAGGTGTTTGCCTATGAAGCCAAAGGACCCAGGTTCAGTTCCCCAGGACCCAAGTAAGCCAGGTGCACAAGGTGGCACATGCATCTGGAGTTTGTTTACAGTGGTTGAATTTCCTGACACTCCCATTCCCTCTCTGTGTATCTACCTCTTCCTCGCTCTCTCCCTCCCCCCTCTCTGAAATAAATAAATAAAATATTTTAAAATGTTGGTTCCTGAGCTCCATGCCAGAACTGCTGAATCACCTTTCTGTGAATGAGGTTACATTTCTAATGTGTTTTCTTTTTGTTGCTGGTTTAAGGCCTCCTTTTGCTCCTCTCAAGGACTCTGCCTCCAATGACTGTGTCTTTGTCAAAAAAAAAAAAAAAAAAAAAAAAACACTGGGAGTCCTCTATCACTCTTCTGTCTTATTTCCTTGAAACAGGGTCTTTCACTGAACCTGTAGCTCCCACCATTGTTGCCAGGTCAAGTGCCTGGGTTCTGGATCATCCTCAAAGAACTCCCCAAGCCCCAAGGCCAAATGACTGGCTTTCAAGTTCTGTTTATTTGAATTTCTTCTTGGCCCACTGATTTAAACTAGGGTCACTTTGCATAATCATGAATGGGAGGTTTATTTGAAAAGACTGAGAAGAAGAAAAACAGGCAGTCTTCCAGTGGCTGTCCATCCCCACTAAAGGACATGGCTCCCCATCTCCCAGCAATCATCAGTTTCCACTAGATAAGGTCTTTTTATAAATTAGGGGGTTGAGCCTCTCCCAAGTTCAAATGTGTATGAAGAACCTTGACATATGGACTCTCCCGACCTCATCTAGGGTCACATAAAAAAAAAAAAAAAAAACCTAAAGACAGGCTCTCTCTGATCACTGTCATGTACAGACTGGAAACCCCCACCTGCTTTTTGGGGCCTGTCCACAAGCTAAAAAGACACCCCACTAACTATCATTATGGATGTTAAACTGATCAGAGTCAGGGCCTTCCTGACTCCACCCACTACAGCTATGGAATTACAGGCAAGGCATTCAGCTACACCTGCATTTTGATCCATCTCCCTCTTTCTTTCCCCCCCACTTCTTCTTGGGCTGGAGATTTTTAAAATATTTTTAATTTACGGTTAGCCAGGTGCAAGCTGAGAGAGAGCTCCCAGCAGCTATGGGCACCCATCTCTATCTGCCTCTTGCTGCTCTCTCTGTCTCTCTCTGTGTCAAAAAAAAAAAAAAAAAAAAAACTTCTTCTTCCATGTGCCCCATCATCCTTCCATGACTTGTTTATTTGATCTGGCTTAAACTATGGTCACTCCTCATGAATGGGAGGTTTGAACCAGTCTTCCAGTGGCTGGTCCCCACTACATTTCTCCAAGCAATCATCAGTTTCCACTTTATCACTGAACTATCTTCACAAGACCATGGACTCTGAATTTTTTTTTGGATTTTCAGAGTCAGGGCATTAAAAAAGCCATCTTTTTTTAAATATTTTTATGTTTATATATTTATTTGAGAGTGACAGACAGAGAGAAAATGGGTTCACCAGGGCCTCCAGCCATTGCAAATGAACTCCAGATACATGTGCCACCTTGTGTATATCTGGCTTATGTGGGTACTGGGGAATTGAGCCTCAAACCAGGGTCCTTAGGCTTTATAGGCAAGTGCTTAACTGCTGAGCCATCTCTCCAGCCCCTGAATTTTTTTCAATATTTTATTTATTTATTTATCTAAGAGAATGAGAAAGAGAGAGAAGGGGCACACCAGGGCCTCTAGCCAATGCAAACAAATACCAGATGAATGCACCACCTTGTGCATCTGGTTTATGTGGGTACTGGGGAATCTAACCTGGGTCCTTAGCCTTCACAGGCAAGTGCCTTAACCACTAAGCCATCTCTCCAGCTCATGGACTCTGAATTTTTTTTTTTTTTTTTTTTTGAGGCAGGGTCTCACTCTAGCCCAGGCTGACCTGGAATTCATTATGTAGTCTCAAGGTGGCCTCGAACTCACAGCGATCCTCCTACCTCTGCCTTCTGAGTGCTGGGATTAAAGGCATAAGCCACCATGCCCAACAGGACTCCAAATTTTTAATAAACTCCCCAGGCTCACTAAAGTTGGAATGCACTGGTCCAAAGCATGAGATCCCTGAACGTCTGTGATGGAGCTCTGGGGAAGGAAGACCGCATCAGTATGGCCCAAGCTTGGGATGTAAAGTAAGAGACTCATTGCAGCCAGTGTTGACTTCCTGTGCAGGTGACCCCAGCTCAAGAAAAGCCTTAGTTTGCCCAGGTGCCAAATCATCACACTTTTTTTTTAAACATACTAACAAGTTGTTTTGCCACAACTTTATAGGTGCTTGCAAAAGACACAAAACCCTGGATTGCCAGGCTCGGTGGCTCACCCTGTAATACTAGCGCTTGGGGGGATAGCTATGAGTTCAAGGCCTGCTTGCGCTGCACAGTGAGATCTGTCTAAACCAAAAAATTTGGTTTTGCTTGTAGCATCGCAAGTAGCTAGAGCTTTGTGTTTGCATTGAATCCTCATGTCCGTCAGGTTCTATGGGAACAATGCAAAACCAGGCCCTGGCGGGTACTACTTATGCAGTGGGGTTTTGCATCTTAGCTAGTGATCCCCACAGTTTGGGAACTCTTATAATGGAACTCCTGCAAACCTGACTGGTCTTTTTTGCTCCAGAGAGAAATGCCACGGGTATTATACAGAACAGACATCTTGCTGCTAAAATACCTCTGCAAAGATAAACCGGGGTCTGCGGAGATGGCTCACTGGATAAAGCTCTTGGCACACGGGCTTGAGGATCTGAGTTCAGACCTCCAGCACCCAAGCAAAGGCAGATGCTTTCGCACTGATGTGTTGGAGACTTGAGAACCACCAGGAAGCTCTTGGGCTAGCTAGCCTGGTGGTCGCAGGAGTAAAGAATGGAAGGAGAGACGCTGCCTCAAACTAGGTGGGAGGCAAGGACCAACACTCAAAGTTGTCTTCTGACTGCCACACAATCACCCTGCCTGCACACCCACACTCACGAACATGTGCACACACACACACACACACATGCAAGGCATCCACAGAGGACTGGCTCCTCAGACAAAAGGAAATGTCACCACTCACATTGCAGGGAAGTCCTAAGCTTTCCACCGACAACACAAGTGACAGTGCAAGGGAGTGGGAGGGGTCATTACTGAGAAGATAAGACAACTTGAGTCAAAGATGGCGAGTGATAAATGCAGATAGATACTCTTCCAACACCCGTGGGACCAGCAAAGCAGGCAAGGGCTCACAACCCTCGCCATGGGCCAAAGGCTAAAATCCTTAAGATGAATAAAAATTCCTACAAACGCCAGGCGTGGTGGCGCACGCCTTTAATCCCAGCACTCAGGAGGCAGAGGTAGGAGGATTGCTGTGAGGTCAGGCCACTCTGAGACTACAGAGTGAACTCCAAGTCAGCCTGAGCTAGAGTGAGACCCTACCTCGAAAAACCAAAAAAAAAAAAAAAAAAAAAAAAAAAAGGTTCCTACACACTACTCTCACTGTTGGTTAGAGAAGCTTCCCTTTTCACATGGTGGTGACCACTGGGGAGACTCAAAACTCTCACAGTGCTGAGAAGAAGTGACAGTGGAGTGTTGAACACTAACTGAGACATCTCTGTCACACCTTCCAAGGCTCAGGGAACATTGCAGAAGAGGTGGTGGAAAGAATGTAAGAGAGGGCCGAAGAGATGGCTTAGCGGTTAAGGTGCTTGGCCGGCAAAGCCAAAAGACTCTGGTTGGATTCCCTAGGACCCACGTAAGCCAGATGCACAAGGGGGCGCATGCGTCTGAAGTCTGTTTACAGTGGCTGAAGCCCTGGCATGCCTGTTCTCCCTCTTTGTGTCTCAAATAAATACATAAAAATAAATTATTTTTTTAAAGAAGAATGTAAGAGACGAAGGAAGGGGGCAGTGTTTTGCAATACAAGACTCACATAATAAGAGGGGAAATGATGACATCAAAATAGAAGAAAAGGGGGCCTCCAGAGATTGTTAAGGCGCTTGCCTACAAAACCTAACTATCCAGGTTCAGTTCCCCAGTGTCCACATAAAGCCAGATGCACAAAGTGGCACATGCATCTGTAGTTTGTTTGCAGTGGCTAGAGGCCCTGGTGTGTCCATTCTCAATCTCTCTTTCTCTCTGTCTCTTATCTCTGTCTCTCTCTCTGCATGCAAATAAATAAATGAAATGAAATGAAAATAGGAGACACTAGTTGAGCCTGGAGTGGTGGCACACACCTTTAATGCCAGCACACGGGGAGGCTCAGGTAAGAGGATCGCCAGGAGTTCAAAGCCAACCTGAGACTACATAGTGAATTCCAGGTCAGCCTGGGCTAGAGAGAGATCCTACCTCAAAAAATAAAAGAAAAGAAAAGGTGCTGGGGAGATGGCTTAGTGGTTAAGGTACTTGCCTGCAAAGCCAAAGGACCCAGGTTCAATTCCTCAGGACCTACATAAGCCAGATGCACAAGGTGGCTCATGCATTTGGAGTTCGTTTGCAGTGGCTAGAGGCCCTGGTGTACCCATTTGCTCTGTCTCTGTTTCTCTCTCAATAAATAAATAAATAGAAAAGACCAAGAGATTCAATGGAGGGGTATAGGGAGAGAGGGAAAGAGAGAGTGTCAGGAAGGGATTATGAACATGGTATATTGTATATTGTCCATACATATGGAGGTTGTTAGTAATTGCTAATAAAAAATAAAAAATTTTAAAAATTCATACACATAACTAAGACACCCACAAGTGTGGAAGAAAACGGGTTAAAAATTTGATACTTTAAAAATACGAAAATGTTCCACTTCACTCACAAGAAGCAAAATGCAAATTTTGATAGTCATGAAATCTCCTATTTCACAGGTCAGATGTAGGTGGTTTCCATAGTGTAGCAATTATCACATTCGCCTCAGATTGGTAAACATGAAAAGGGTTGAACTGGGTGTGGTGCTGTGCATTTGAAATCCCAGCAGTTGGAAGGTGGAGACAGGAAGATTTTGAGCTCAAGGCCAGCCTGGGCTACACAGCAAAACCTAGCCTCAAACAAACAAAAAAAAGAGAAAGAGTTAATAATTTGGTATTTGTTTGGAATTTGAGGAACTGAATACCCCACACCTTGCCGATGGTGGTAAAATCAACATAACTCTATGAACAGCAATTTCCAGCATGTATTAAAGTCTTAAATGTAATTCTCAGACAAATTTCCCTCATACGCATGTGTCTTTCACATGTACCTTTGCAAAGAGACATGATACCCAAGGACAGTCAGTGCAGCTTTATCTGTAATACCAAAAGCCTGGAAATGCCTAATTAACCAAGTGCACGATGCACTGGTACACTGCGTAATTATTGGAAAGCATGTGACAGGGCTGGAGAGATGGCTCAGTGACTAAAGGAGCTTGCTTGCAAAGCCTGCCAGCCAGAGTGCAATTGCCCAGGACCCATGTAAAGCCAGGCACACAAGGTGGTGCATGCATCTGGAGTTCATTTGCAGTGGCAAGAGGCCCTAGAGTGCCCATTCATATTCGCGCTCTCTCCCCTCCCCCCACAAGTAGATAAATAAAGCACGAGACAGTTCGGTATGATACCAATAGGAAACACATTCGAAGTACTTTGAGACATGAAGAAGTAAAGTGACAGAGCAACATATATAGTCTCTACCATTTGTGTGCTCCAGGGAAGCACACATATGCATCTGTGTCCATAACTGCACAGGCAACTTTAGAGCAATACACAAGAAAGTGATGGCAGTGGACACTTCTGGAAGGGGAACTGGGAGATGGATTCAAAGGCTGGAGAGAAACTAATGTTTAGCTGCACACTCTTTATGCTTTTAATTTTTTAAATTTTTATAGACGTTTTTGCTGTGTGTATGTGTGTATAGGTATGCCAGGGTCTCTTGCTGCTGCAAATGAACTCCTGACTGCTTTATGTCGGTCACTGGGAAATGCATGTATGTCCTCATCCATATATGTAATACACCTGAAACAACAAATAAACTTTGACGTTTAGTTTAGTTGTTTAGTTCGTTTGGTATAGTTTAGTTTGGTTTTGTGACAGCATCTCACTATGTAACCCAGGTTGGCCTCTATTTATTCGTTTATTTATTTATTTTCACATGTGTGTATGGGCACACCAGAACTTCTTGCTATGGCATACAAAAGCTAGACACGTTCATTAGTTTTCTGTGGTTGGGCTTTATGTGGGTAGTGCGGAATAAAACCCAAACCTTGGATTTGAACTCTTGATCCACCTGCCTCAGCCTCCTGAGTGCTTGGATTGATAGGTGTACACCACCATGCCAGACTCCAATGTTCATGTCCAATATGAAATGTGAACAGAGTCGGGACCCAATCCTGGCATGAGAAGGAGCTCACAGCTTCAACCCCTCTGGGTCTGGTGGCTGCTGATAGCCTCCACAAGCAATTCCCTGCTTTGCCCGAAACCATGTGCAGGAAGCACCATTCATTGCCTCATCCATGCCTCTGCACTCTGAGCCGGCCCCGTGCAGGGTCAGAACACAAAGGTGAATGGGATCCAGGACCAACCCCACAAGCTGGGAGAGCCGAGAAAGGGCCACAGGGGCTGATAACCAGAGCGGTCTAGTAGTTAAGATTAATAAGTGACCATGGAGGCAGGGAGTGACAAGCTTAGCCTTTGAAATGAGTCACACTTGGGTTTGAATGCCACTCATTAACCTAGCCCAGTTCCTTACCCTCCCCAAACTTCAGGTTCCTCTCCTAACGTGTAGGCAAAGGCCATACCAGACACAAGAAGGTTTAGAACACAGGCCTTAGAATGGAGGTGGCCCCAGATGTGAGAGACAGAGTCACCATTGACTTTAAAACTGTATCATCTGGCCTGAGGAGCTGGCTCTGCGGTTTACAGCACTTGCTATTGAAGCATGAGGGCCTCTTGGGCAAGAGACAGTTAAATTAGATGACTTGGAACCTGTGTAAAAAGTTGGGTGTATGGCCGGGTGTGGTGGTGCACACCTTTAATCGCAGCACTTGGGAGGCAGAGGTGGGAGAACAACCTGGAGCTACAGAGTGATTTCCAGGTCAGCCTGGTCTAGAATGAGACCCTACCCCCACCCCCCAAAAAAAAGTTGAGTATTGGTACAAAGGTCTGTAACCCAGTCCATGAGGGCTAGGGTCTGGAGAAGTACAGGGATGAACCTCCACACACATGCACATGGGGCTTACACATCTGCACACACCACACCATACACACTCTCCACACACACACACACACACACACACACACACACACAGGGCCCAGTACTTTACCGCTCACAGCCTCAGTTTCCTCATCTTTGAAATGAGGCCAAGCACACTGTGATGTTGGAACATTTGAGGGAGGTAACTGGAAAATCATGTAAAACACACAGTCAGCCCTCAATATTTGGACAGCTGTTGTCACTGTGACCAATTCGAGGATTCGGCATAATGTGTCCATCAGGCCAGCATGGGACAGCCAGGCAGCAAGGATGGAACTTCATACAAGGTTTTGGGGGAGCCACTTATGGAGGGAGGGATGGGGTGGGAAAGATGTTCGTTAGAAGAGCTGGGAAGGGGCCTGGCGCAGGGTACTTCTGCCAGAGAGAAAGCTATCGTGGCATGATGAAAAAATGTGAAGGGCATCTCAAGTAATCTGAGGCATAAAACTAGAAGAAAGGGGCTGGAGAGATGGATCGGCATTAAAGGTGCTTGCTTAGAAATCCTGACAGCCTGGGTTCGAGTCCCTAGCAACCCACTTAAAACCCGTCATGTGTTTGTTTACAGCGTGCATCTGGAGTTTGTTTGCAGGGGCAAGATGCCCTGGCATGCCCCTACTCATTCTCTATCTTTCTCTCTCCCTCTTTCTGTCTGTCTGTTTCTCTCTCTCAAACAAATAAATAAAAATATTTGAAAAAAAAACTTAACATTTAAAAACAAAAAACTAGAAGAAAGTGAAGCCTAAGGTTGGGGAAGGCCATGGAGAAGAGTGGCCCTAGTCCTGAGGCTGTCGGCATCGGAGACCTGCAGGACACTCCTGAGTGGACGGTGACAAGGAACAGTCTGGCCCTGGCTAGTGTCTGGAGAAGACACTAGAAGTCCTGACAAGAATGAACACTGAACAGAAAGGCTCACCATACACACCACAGACCAGCCCCAGGTAGTCTTGATTTCACAGGTAAATCCAGGTACCTGCAGAAGTGCATGCCTTCTGGAGACTGGGGTGGGGAGGGGGCCAGCCACAGGCTGGCCTGTCCAGCTTTTAGAGCCCCCTGCATTCCATTCCTTCAAAGTACAAAAGCAAACAAAAAAAAGTGCAGCTGGAGAGATGGCTGAGCAGTTAAGGCGCTAGCCTAGGAAGCCCAAAAACTCACGTTCAAATCTCCAGGTTCCACATAGCCAGATGCACAGTTAGACAAGCCTGCAATGTTGCACATGCTCACAAGGGGGCGCATGTGTCTGGAGTTCATTTGCAATTGCTGAAGCCCTGGCAAGCCCATTCCCTCTCTCTCTCTCTCAAAACAAATAATAAAAATAAATAAATAAAAGTGTTTCCATGGTCACATCTCCTTTCTGACCTTTCTGTCTTGCCTCTTCTAACTCTCAGGACCAACGCTCGCCCATTATGGGAACAGTGTTGGAAATGCAGCAGGGATCTGCTCATGTCAAATAGCTTCCCAGCCCTTTTCCCTAAAGGGTTACCTTCCTGTAACCCCACACAGAAGCTGACAGACGCTATTTACACCCTCGGCACCTGAAGTCCCCTTCCCCTCAGCCATCACACATTTCGACCCTGCCCCACCTTCAAAGTCCCCAACAAAGCAGCAGCCTCCCAAAGATGTTTGTGCACCGTGAATATACATCGTTGAGGATTTGATGATACCATGCTATGTGTTCGTCATCTCTTTAGGGAACAGCCAGCCCATCCGTGCAGCCAAAAGGGGCTTGGGGGAGGTAATTAAACTGAGGATTCTGCTGGGCGTGGTGGCACACACCTTTAATCCCAGCACTCAGGAGGCAGATGTAGGAGGATCGCCATGAGTTCAAGGCCACCCTGAGACTACATAGTGAATTCCAGGTCAGCCTGGGCCAGAGTGAGACCATACCTCAAAAAAAAAAATTAAAATTAAAAATAAAATAAAATAAAAATTAAGGATTCTGAGATGGGAGGATAATACCAAGATTATCCGGTTGAGTCCAGTGTTGTCACAAGATCTTTCGAGAGAGAAGACAGAGTGATGGAAGTCAGAGCGATGTGACCATGGAAACAGAGGCAGGGGAGTGGGCTCTGAAAGCAGAAGGGCCTGAAGCCAAGGAAGGCAAGTAGCTCTAGAAGCTGGAAAAGCCAGAAAATGGTGCGCTCCTCACTTTTTCTCATTACTACAACAAAGGATCTGACAGAAGCAACTTGAGGAAGGAAGGGCTGATTTTGCTTGAGGTGTGAGGGTGTCGTCTACCCTAGCAGAAAAGGCATGGCGGCAGGAGCCTGAGGGGACAGTTACATTGTGTCCGCAGTCAGCAAGCAGAGCGAGATGGATATGTGTGTTCCATTGCTTTCTCCTCTTTATTCAGTCCAGAACTCCAGCCCGGGAATGGTGCTGCCCACTTTCAGAGCCTTCCCTCCTCAGTTAAACTTCCCTGGAAACATCCTCCCATAGGTTGGTCTCATAGCTACCTCCAAACCCAAATTACCAATAAAGATTAACCATACAAGTGGATTTTTCTCCCTTCCCCACCCCAGCCTCCAGAGCACATTTCTGCCAACACCCTGAGCTTAGCCATAAAACCCACTGCATATTTGTAATCTCCAGAACTGTAAAATACAAAACTGAAGCCAGGCGTGGTACACACTTGCAATTCCAGCACTCAGGGGGTTGAGGTGAAAGATCCCTAAGTTCAAAGCCAGTCTGGGGCTACAGAGCAAATTCTAGGTAAGCCTGGACTACAGTGAGACCCATCTACTTTGAAACAAAGAAACAAAAAAGATAGTCAATTTAGTGGCTAAATGTACTTGCTTGCAAAACTCACTGGCTCAGGTTCAATTCCCCAGCCGCCCATGTTAAACCAGACAGGTGTTCATTTGCTTTAGCAAGAAACCTTGGTGTGTGCACACACATATAAATAAAAATGGTACATTTGTGGGGGTTTTAGTTATCTGTGTGTGTGTGTGTGTGTGTGTGTGTGTGTGTGTGTGTGTGTGTGTATGCATGCATGTACATGCCATAGTCTCTTGCTACTGCAAACGCTTATCCAGCTTTACATGAGTGGCTGGGGAATTGGATTCATCCTGACAGCTTTGCAAGCCCTGTGCTTTATCTCAACCTCCCTTGACTGCTGAACTTTTCTGGGGCTGAGCCTGTCTACGTCTCCATACCCGCACCCACTCAGGAACTCTGAGCACTCTTCCAGCACTGATGGACTCAGATGTGGCGGGAAAGTCTGCATGGAAGACGCTGCAATTCACCTGGTGTATGTGTGGACCCTGCTGTCCATCTTAGACGGTAACCCCACAGGGGGTGGGGGACAGCTGTGAGCATTCTCCTCCATCCCCAGCCTACGGCCAGGAAGGCCTTGGCATGTGGAGCAGGGGCAGGAACAGGAGAAGAAAGCAGTGAGACTTGCTCCCTGCAGAGACTCCACTCCCCCCACAGGTTCACACCGAGAACCCCAGACCACATTTCTCCTTCGCCCCACCCTCTGGATTGCACAGGGCAGGGTAGGGGCTGGTCAGTCGGTGAGGCTGGCAGGATGCCATGTCCTTCCCCAGACCAGCCTCTCTGCCCAGTTTTTCTGTACCTGGTGCTACCAGGCAGCTGGGCCTCCTCGCTCCTTCCCCATCCCACCAGGCTGAGCTGGCTAGTGAATGATTCATTCCACATCCCTCCTACCCTGCCCTGTTTTTGGCCCTGCCAGACCCTGGTCCGTCTTGGCTCCATCTCTGCACTGCACTGATTCTGGGCAGCCTGAGAGCTGAGCCATGCCCACCCCCACGTTCTGCACCTCAGGCCATGGCAGTCTCCATACATCCTCCCCATCAGCCTCAAGCAGGCTGTGACTTTCTCAGCCCAGATGTCCGTGGGGCAGCTGTGCATTCACAACACTGGCTACCCCATGCCAGGAGTAGCCTGATCCTTGCTGATCATCTCCTTAACAGCCATTATGTCCGTTCCTTATAATAACCATCCAAGGGAGGTGATTGCCACCCATTTCACAGAAAGAAGAAACTGAGGCTCAGAGGAGTTAGGTGATGTCCCTATGGCTACATGGGCAGGTGGTTGTAGAGCTGACTCCAAAGCCCCTGCCTTCCATTGCAGCACACCTTCATACCCTGCCTATGCTAAACTCGGGGGAGGTGGAGAACTGTGAGCGGTAAAAGGCTTGGCATTTAGAGTCCAAAGCCCTCTGGTCCAGGTCCGTCGTTTCTCATCTGCTTTACCTCAGGCAAGCCCCTCGGCCTCTCTGAAATCCAGTATTACAGCCAAGGAGAGGGATGGGAGTGTCCACTTTAGAGGCCAGCTGCAACTCCAAGACAGGGCCAGCTGCTGGCCACCCCCGTCTCCCCCTAGGTGTGCTGACCTACCCCTGCAAGCACCTGGGCCAAACTACACTTTGTAAATGTGCCTGTTTCTTTCTGGGCCTCTGAAAGATGGGCAAGGCGGGGTCATAGACCCTGTCACAGACTGAGAAATATTTGCAGAGTCTGAGAGCCCTGCTCAAGGCCAGGCAGCTGATAAAACACAAGCCCTTTGTCCTCAGCCTGCAGAGCTTTCTCTCCTGTGCAAGATGCTTACAGGGCTGACACAATTTAGAGCCACAGCGCCCCGGTGAGGCCACAGAAGACTCACCACTCTGCAACCTGGCCTGCTCCTTCCTCCTCCTTTTCTGCATCTCTGACCCTCCCAGCTGTAAAATTGACACTTAATTTCCTGGTATGCAATATGGCCACAAGGGGGCGCTGCAGCCATGGTTGTGAGGCATCCGGTTAAGAGAACTGTTCACACCTGCCTCCAGGGTGCCCCTGCCTCCCGGCCAGCCCAGCTTTCTGCCTTTTGAGTGCCTCCCCCGTCACCCAAGTGTTTAAGAACCTCCCAAAATAGGACAGACCATATATGACATTTCTATTAGAGGTGGAGTTTAGTGGGACAAACTTGGAATACACACACAGTGAGACTTACAAGCGTGTCTAAGCCCTCCACATAGGCTAGGACAAGGTGACAAAGGAAACCCAACCAGTCTAGGAATCCCATACATGTGGGTTCAAATCCAGACTCTTCCCATCCCAGCTAGACATTTGTCCTTATTTGCTCAGCCTCAGCTTTCCCCTGGACCACCTGATGAGAGGGGCATTCTGGAGCAGAGGTTGGTTCTGGCATGCCCCCACCCCCATTAAGTCCTCCCCATCTTCCAGAGGCATCCTACACAGATAGGAAATGCAGCCATGGCAGGAGGGCCACAGAACTCCTGGGTAGCCTCCAAGATGACTAAAAATCTGGTGTTGGGGCCCAAGAGCTAGCTTAGCAGTTAAAGAGTTTGCCTGTGAAGCCTAAGGACCCAGGTTTCATTGCCCAGGACCCACATAAGCCAGATGCACAAGGTGGCACGTGCATCTGAAGTTCATTTGTACTGGCTAGAGGCCCTGGCGCACCCATTCTCTTTATCTGCCTCTCTCTCTCCAATAAATAAAATGTTTTTAATAACCTGATGTTAGAAGGCTCTGCAGCCTGAACCCAGGAACCCTCACGTGTCCCATGGTCTGGTGTGGCTGTCAGAAGCTGTTCACTCTCTTGCTCCAGGCCTCACCTCCCACTCCACCTCCACCAGCTCCTTCACTCTTCTGTCCTACCTGCTTCTCCTTAGCCCTCCCCCCCGCACCCAGTCCCTCCCCAAGCCCACATGGTTGTCCCCGTTCCAAGCTCCCTGGGCTGTATAACTCTTCCATCGAAGCTCTCACTGGCCACGGTTTCTGACCACCTGTGGGTCCCCCGTAGGTGGTATGGCCCGTGAGACAGGGTGACCACGTGCACACCAAGTATTTGTCAAATGCATGCGTGACGTGGGAAAGCCAGATGTGGGTTCCAGGGTGGCTTCCTGGCAGCAACAGCTCTGGAAACCCTCGTTCTCAACTTCCTGTCCCTTTAGCCTCCCGTGTATTTAACAGGCTCTGAATGTTCCCTGTTCATTTCCATTGTCCTCCTTGGACTTGCCAAACTTTTCCTCTGGAAACTCCAAAGTACAACCCAGAGCAGAAAGGAAGAGAGGAGCGCCGAGGAGAAGGCGAAAAGAATTTGTTTTGGGTGCATTTGGGCCTAAGAGGAAACTAGAACAGCGGAAATACTGGAGAGAAATACGAGTGGGGGGAGGGGAGAGAAAGCTCTGGAATGCGAGGCTTCTCCATGCTGTTTGTAAGACTGATGAGATTCAGACCATAGATCAGAAATGCCCGAGGCTCCTGGCCCTCCCTGTCCTGTGATCAGTCACTCCTGCACGCCCCTCCTCTACAGGCACTGACCTCTCCAGGGAAGTGACCTCCCAGCTATGGGCATCACTCTCCCGAGATTTGAAGGTCGGGGTTAGGTCTTCGTAGAAGGGGCCTTCTGCAAATTTGGAGGTGCTAATCAAATATGGTGTTGCAAGGAACACCCATTTTGGAGTTAAGTGTAAATAAAATTTTTAAAAATTTAAAAAAAAAAAAAAAAAAAGAATCCTGGCTTGAGTGGTCAAACTTTCTAGACTCAAATCTTGATCTCACTGTTAATGGACTGTGATTTTTTTTTTTTTTTTTTTTTTGGTGAGTCATTGACTCTCTCTAAACGAAACTAATTTCCTCATGTATTAAATGAAAATTTAACAGCGCCATGAGGTTGCAAGTCCTTACGTTCTTAGCCTGGCATATAGTAAGCACTGAATAAGTATGAGTCCCTGCTCTTGTATTCAGCCTTTCTTTTTGTTCTTTCTTTCTTTCTTTTTGCATGTATGTATGTAGGGTATGTGTGTGCATATGTGTGGGTGTGGGTGGGTGGGTGTTCATGTGTGTGCTGTGTGTGGAGGCCAAGGGACAACCTCAGCTGTCATCCTCAGCTATGCCACCGACTTCATCTTGAGACAGGCTCTTTCTCTCCTTAGCCTGGAGCTCACCAATTAGGCTACTCTGTCTTGGCAACAAGCTCTAGGGAGTGTACCCCTCAGCACTGTAAGTGGGTACTGGGAATCTAAGTTCAGGTCCTCATGCTTGCAAGGCAAGTGCTTTGCCAGCTAAGCTATCTCCCTATCTCTAGATGATTGTCCTTAGTCTTATCTGCAAAGGAATCTCCATCCGCTGCCTGGGCCTGCCCAATATGAAAGCCAGCGATCAGCTTTCTTAGACAGCTGTGGCTCATGACCAAACTCCCCCAGCCCAACACATTTGCATAGGCCTAAAATCCGGTTGCTAATGTTCTGAAGAAAGAGGCATCTTGTAGCCAGACGTGGTGGCGCACGCCTTTAATCCCAGCACTTGGGAGGATTGCTGTGAGTTTGAGGCCACCCTGAGACTACATAGTTAATTCCAGGTCAGCCTGGACCAGAGTGAAACCCTACCTCAAACCCCCCCCCCAGAAAGAAAGAAAGAAAGAAAGAAAGAAAGAAAGAAAGAAAGAAAGAAAGAAAGAAAGAAAGGAAGAAAGAAAAGAAGGAAGGAAGAAAGAAAGAAGGAAGGAAGGAAGTCTCGAAGGAAATCCATTCTGGCAGGAGTGACTGCAGACACCCCGATTCCAGAAGCAGCAATGCCAGGGGGTTTGTGATAGCATCAAGTGGAATGTGCTGCCAAACCCAGGCCTCCAGCTGGAGAGGGTTTTCTCCACGCTGTGCAGCCGTCCAGCCTTGGAGGAAGTTTCTTCCTGGAGGTTCTATGATTTGCCTAACGTCTCTTAACAACCTAGTTTCAGGGTGTGGTTCTGAACATAATGAGAAAAAAAAAACTGATGGGTTCAGAGTTCAGTGATAGGTGTCACTGTTAACAAGGGAGTTCTCTGCAACCAGTGCTCAGGTGTTGAAGAGATAAGAACTTATATGAAAGCTGGTTCTGCATTTTCCACCCCAGCCACCCCCACCCAGACCTTTCCATCTCAGGGGATGATGCCTCCTCTGAGACTCCCAAACATCCTTGGCCCCTCCCTTTCTTTTTTTCTTTTTATTTTATTTCTTATTTATTTGAGAAAGACAGAAACAGGCAGAAAGAGAGCTAGAAAGGGAGAGAATGGGTGCACCAGGGCCTGCAGCCATGCAAACGAACTCTAGACACATGCGCCACCTTGTGCATCTGGCTTACATGGGTCCTGGGAAATCGAACCTAGGTCCTTTGGCTTTGCATGCAAGTGCTTTAACCACTAAGCCATCTCTCCAGCACCTCCTCTCTTTTTTTGATACTGTAGAGTCCTTTCAGAAACGCTTATAGTTGCTACCTTCAAACTATGTCCAGAATCCAAACACATCTGAACATCCTCACGGGCAGTGCCAAGGTCTCTCTATAGATGACTGCTCTCCATCCCATCTCTGTGCATCTAGCTCTGGCCCTCTGGCCTCTTCTCAAATGGCATGTCACTCTTCTGCTCAGAGCCTCTGAGTATTAGTCACACTCATTAGCACCCACTGTTGTGAGCACCTCGAGATCCCTTTGGCTTCCTGTGGTGATGGTTTCTTGCTGGCTTGCTAGCTTTTGCATATGGGGTGTGTGGGTGGGTGTGGGTGTGGGTGTGTGTGTAGTCATGCTTGCAGGCATGTGAAGGCCGGAGGAGAGGAGAACATCAGTTATCCTTCCTCTGTTGATCATCATGTATTTTCTCGAAACAGTCTCTTGCCTCTGAACTCAGACTTGAGTTTTCAGAAGCCACAGGGATCTTCCTGTATCTGCTCTCCACATGACTGGGGTTACAGACATGTGTGGCCCAGCAGTTTACAGGGTCCTGAGGAATGTAGTGCCCAGTTCACAGCGCCCCCCAGAGACCACCAAAGAGTCCAGACACGTATGCAAAAGCAAAGAGCTTTATTTCGGGCTTAAGCTCGGTCTCTTGACTTCACCAACACAGTGGATTCGTACAAGAACCTCGAGGTGCGTTTCGGAGAAGCTTTTATTGGGTTCAAACAAAGAGAAGGGAGATTTCTAATATGATTGGTTGACATTTACCATGAATTTACTTGTTACAAGTTGATTGGTTACACAGCAGCTGAGGAACGTTAAGCAAACTACAAAGCCACAGGAATGTATAACACCTGCTTATTTCCTCTAATTGGCCCGGTATTTTGGATCAGTATGGTCTTTCCAGTAACTGTTTGTTCTGACTTACATTCTGGGAACCTGACCTGAGTTTAGCCTGAGGCCTGCAAGGCAGCTGAAGCCTATCATGGCGTTACTTTGGTTCTTGGGCCTTTCAAGGAACAGAACTCAAACAGTCTTGGATGCTCTGTAACTCTTATGCTTATGGGAAGTGCCCTGACCCACTGAATCATCTCCCCAGAGCTTGTTTGGAGGGTTTAGCAGGGGAGCACAGCTACTCTTATGCCCTTAATTGAAGACCGGTCCTCCTCTCTTCCAGGAAGGGCGTCCTCTTCGACAGAGCACACAGCTTGGGAGGGATGCACATGGAGCCGTGAGGGAGGAAGGGGACACCCGCCTACCCAGCCAGATCAGCCAAATCAACCTTGGCGATCAATGGGGTGACAGATGTCACAGCCAGATCGTCCTCACGTCCCCATCATTTGTCTCTTGATCACATACACACTGGAGTGACTAACCATTTCCTGCTTGGGCAGTTTTCCCGAAGCCCCAATCCAAGCAGAGAGCTCCGCCGTGCTCTTCTTCTGTCCTCCCATCCAGGAGCGATCTGCCTTTACCTGTGTGTCCTGAGGCTCTCTAGGAGGAAAGGCCAAGTTCCTTAGACAGCCCTCCAGGCCATATGTGCTCTCTCCTGCCCTGTCCTCATCCTCTTCTGTTTAGTTTCTCTCTCACTCTACTCTGGCGACAGCGACCTCCCAATTCTTTCCTTGAACACACCAAATATGTTCTCATCTTCCACAGCTGAATCCTGGCCTGGAGGGATGCCTGGCCACAAACCCCACCTGCTACCTCCCCCACTCTGTCATCACATCTATGAACCTGACCTTGCTGCACTTAGCACTCACCCCCACCCCATCCCCACAGAACTGGAGGCTCCCTCCCACTGCAGATTTCCTTGTGAATCTATCACCTTCAAATGTGTTATTTTCTTAGTCATTTATTCACTACATTGACATATTTTCCCTCCCTCTCCTCAATGTCAATTGTATACAAGCAGAATATTTCTTTCTTGTTCTCTGACGTCTTCCCAGCAGCTAGAATAGTGGCTGGCATAGAAAATATCTAATGGGCTGGAGAAATGGCTCAGCAGTTAAGGATCTTGCCTGCAAAGCCTAAGGATCCAAGTTCAATTTCCCAGGACACATGTAAAGCCAGATGCACAAAGTGGCACATGCATCTGGAATTCATTTGCAGTGGCTGGAGGCCCTGGCACACCTATTCTCTCTGTCTCTCTTCTATCTCTCTCTGTTTGCAAATAAATAAATAAAAATATAGCTGGGCATGGTGGCACACACCTTTAATCCCAGCACTTGGAAGGCAGAGGTAGGAGGATCATTGTAAGTTTAAGGCTGCCTGAGACTACATAGTGAATTCCAGATCACCCTGAGCTAGAGTGAGACCCTACCTCAAAAAACCACAAAAGTAAAAAATAAAAATAGGGGCTGATCTCTCATATGTGGATCCTAGCTACAAATGTATAGACTTGTGTGTGAACTGGAACCAAAAATTGGTACCAGAAACAAGTAAACTGGTAAAAGGCTATAAGGGAGGGAGGGAAGGGAAGGACTTAAGTGTATGGTATTGCACATATGTAAGTAGAAGAACAGATTACAGGGAGGGGAATGGCCTAAGCGAGGCCATGGGAAGAGAATGCATAAAAGAAGGGCAGGGGGAGGGTCAACCAAAATTCAAGATACTGTGAATAAGACTTATGTAAACCTACTTTTTTGAATAATGGCACATCTAGAAACTGTAGACTGTTACTAGAAAATTTTCAGTACCTGGGATGGGATACCTTCCAGTGAGTTGTTGGCCAAGGAGGTCCCGGTAGCCTCCAAAACATTAAAGGCTTTTGCCAAAGCCCTTGGTTTCCCTTGAGAAACAGATAGTAAGACCCTATTGCTGAAGACATCTCTTGCCTGAGAGGCAAGGTCACTGAGAAAGCAAGCTGGTGCGGAGCAGAAAACCTTCTCCCTGTAGACCAGCCAACTGAAAGCTGGAAAAAAGCTGCAGTGCATGCAGCCGTATGGGAGACAGAAGTCATCAGCAGTGAAAACAGTGGACACTGAATATTCAAGTTTGGCCAGACAGGCCCAATGACTGAACGGGTGCAATAGTGGCATGTCTTAGTGCTAGAAGTATTAGCTCAAGCAATAAGACAGGAGAAAGAAATCAAAGGGATACAAATTGGAAAGGAAGAAGTTAAGTTAGCAGAGATGACATGATTCTATACATAAGTGACCCGAGAACTTCCATCCCAAAACTCTTAAAGGTGATTAGCACCTTCAGCAAAGTAGCAGGATACAAAATCAATGCACAGAAATCAGTAGCCTTTTTGTATGCAAAGGACAAAGAGACAGAAAAAGAAATAACTAACATCGTCCCATTTTCAATTGCAACAAAGAAAATAAAATACCTTGGAATAACATTAACTAAGTGGACCTATACAATGAAAACATAAAAACTCTCAAAAAGAAATTGAGGAGGTCCTACAAAATGGAAAGACCTCCCATGCTCCTGGATTGGTAGAATTAACATTGTGAAAATGGCAATTTTACAAAAGCACTTTATAGATTCAATGCAATGCCAATAAAAATCCCAACTTCCTTCTTCAATGAGATAGAAAAAGTATCTCAAAATTCATATGGAAAGGCAGAAGGCCTGATATCCAAGCTCATCCTCAGCAAAAGAAACACCTCTGGAGGCATCACCATACCTGATCTAAAGTTATACTACAAAGCCATTGTAATAAAAACAACCTGGTACTGGCACAAAAACAGGAATATAGACCAATGGAACAGAATTGAAGACCAGACTTTGGGTCAAGAAACTACAGCTACTTGATATTTGACAAAGGCCCTAGCAATGTAGAATGGAAAAGGACAGCATCTTCAACAAATGGTGCTGGACAAACTGGACAACCATATGTAGGAAAATGAAACTCGACCCACACATCTCTCCATGCACAAAAATTAAGTCCAAATGGATAAAAGACCTTAATATAAAACCAGAAACTCTGCTACTACTGGAAGAAAAATAGGAGGAACCTTCCACAATATAGGAGTGGGAAAAGATTTCCTGAACAAAACCCCAGCAGCTCAGGAAATTAAACAATCCCATTGGGATCTCGTGAAGCTGAAAAGCTTTTCACTGACAAAAATATTATAACCAAAGCCAGCAGAATACCCACAGAATGGGAAAAATTTTCACCACCTATACAACTGACAAAGGCCTAATTTCTAGAATCTACAAAGAACTCCAAAACCTAAACAATAAATCACCAAACAACCCACTCATTAAAGTGGGGCAGAGAACTGCACAGGAGTTCTCAGAGGAAGAAATACAAATAGCAAACACACATTTAAGAAAATGTTCAACATCCCTAATCATCAGGGAAATGCAAATTAAAACAACTATGAGATTCCACCTTACCCCAGTAAGGATGGCTAACATTTAAAAAAACAATGAAAACAAATGCTGGCATGCAGAAATAGGAACAAGTCTTCACTGTTGGTGGGAATGTAAAATGGTTCAATCACTATGGACAGCTATATGGAGACTATTGAAAGCACCATAGACTTATCAATGGATCCAGTTATTCCCTTATTGGGCATTTATGGCTCCAAGCCTCAGATCAGAGACATTTGCTCAACCATGTTTATAGCTGCTCAATTCATAATAGCAAAGAGCTGGAATCAACCCAGGTGTCCATCACTAGACGAATGGATAACAAAGATGTGGTATATCTATACTATGGAATTCTAGAGTCACAAGTTGGGGATTATGCACAGAGACTGGGGCCTATCCACCAGAACTCTTGAGCAAACTCACAATGCACGATCCACATTCCCCATTGATGAGGGCCCCTTTGAAAGTGGGAGGACGGAGAGGAGGACAATGGAACCAATATTATGAATGTAAAATTAGAATAATATAAATAAAAAATATATATTTATTTAAAAAAAATAGTGGCATGTCTGCTCTTGGGGTAACCAACTGCTCCATAATTGGACTGAAGGCCCTCTCTATGGGAGGGAATACATACCTGGTACTGAAAAACCTAAGCAAAAGTCTATGGCAGGGGAGGTCATGAGCCCTAGAGGTATAAAGCCTGCTCTTATCTGACTAAATGTATGTATTATTCCCACCAAGCTGCCCTGAAAGCACTACACTTAATGTTCATATTCACATATTAATGCTACTCTCACTTCTGGTTAGAGAAGCTTCTCTTTTCAGATGGCGATGACCACTGGGATGACCCAAAAAGCAACATAGTGCTGAGAAGAAGGGATGGAGGAGTGTCCAGCACTGAAACGTCTCTGTCACATCCTCCAAGGCTCAGGGCCCATTGTGGAAGAGGGGGCGATTAGAATGGAAGAGCCAAAGGAAGGGTATAACTCCTTACAATGCAACTGTCCAGACAGAAATTGGCTTTGATATCCATGACCTTACAGTGCCTAGCAATACCTTCATAAGACCCTCATAATAGAAGAAAAGATGATGACATCAAATTAAAAGAGAGACTAATGGAGAGAGGGAAGGGATATGATGGAGACTGGAGTTCTAAAGGGTATGGGGGCAGGGGAGGGAAACATCATGCATTTTTTGTATGTAAGTATAGAAGTTGTCAATAAGAAAAATTTTTTTAAAATAGGGGCTGGAGTGATGGCTTGGCAGATAAGGCACATGCCTGCGATTCCTAAGGACCCCAGTTCAATTCTCCAGGTCCCATGTAAACCAGATGCACAAGGGGGCCCATGCATCTGGAGTTCATTTGCAGTGGCTAGAGGCCTTGATGTGCCCATTCTCACTCTCCCTCTCTCTCTTTCCCTCTCTCTGTCTCAAATTAATTAATTAATTAATTAAAAGTTAGACCAAGCCAGGCCTGATGGCACAAGCCCATAATCCCAACTACTTGGAAGATCAAGACAGGAAGATTCCTTGTTCAAGACCAACCTGGGCAATTTAGCAAAATCCTGTCACAATTTTTTTTTGTGGGCTGGAAAGATGGCTTAGCAGTTAAGGCACTTGCCTACAAAGCCTAAGGACCTAAGTTCGATTCCCCAGGACCCATGCAAGCCAGATGCCAAGGTGATGCAGGCATCTGGAGTTCTGTTTGCAGTGAGTGACTGGAGGCCCTGACACACCCATTCTCTCTCTCTCTCTCTCTCTCTCTCTCTCTGTCTCTCTGGTTTTGCAAGGTAGGGTCTCACTCTGGTCCAGGCTCACCTGGAATTAACTATGTAGTCTCAGGTGGCCTCAAACTCACAGTGATCCTCCTACCTCTGCCTCCCGAGTGCTGGGATTAAAGGCATGAGCCACCATGCCCCGCTCCATTCTCTTTTTCTATCTGCCTCTTCCTGTCTCTCTTTCAAATAAGTAAATAGTTTAAATTTTTTTTGTAATTTTTATGTATTTCTTTGCACATGTGTATGCATGCCAGGGTCTCTTATTTCAGTAAATGGATGCCTGCCTGACTTAATATGGGTGGCTAAGGAACTGAACCAGGCTTTCAGGATTTGCAAGTAAGTGCCTTTAACTGCTGAGCCATCTACTCAGTCCTAGCAAAAGTTTCAAAAAGTAAAAAATTGGTTATGATACATCTGATAGTGGAGTGGTTGCCTAGCATGGTGGTGGTCCCCAGTGCTATCCCCAGTACAGAAATAAAGATGTTAAACCAAAAAATAAATGTTAGACCATTGATCAGAGAGAGGGGCACCCACATACATGGAACCTGATCGCACTTATTAGGAAAATTAATTGACTCATAGTACCCTGAGCTCCAATTATTCCCAAGCTCCACCCTACCATTCTGAATTGACTCCAGAACTATAGCTAAGTCAAATGCCTGTGGGAGGAGGTCAATTTCAAAGTTAGAGCTTGGGGAAGAAGGCTTACACAACATCAAAATTTCAGGATATTGCTGGTCTGCATCAGCAGAAATGTGAAGACTCATTCTGGCAATGGATTCTCCTTTTAATTTTTTTTTTTTTTTAGAGAGCCGGGGGTGGGGGGGAGAGAATTGGCTCAACAGGGCTTCAGCCACTACAATCAAACTCCAGATGCTTGTGCCGAGTGGGCATGTGCAACCTTGAGCTTGCCTCACCTTTGTGCATCTGGCTTATGTGGGATCTGGAAAGTTGAACATGGGTAAGCGCCTTAACTGCTAAACCATCTCTCCAGCCCTAAATTTATTTATTTATTTATTTTATTTATGTATTTGCAAGAGAGAGAATAGGCACAGTAGAGTCTGTTGCCACTGCAAAGTAACTCCGGATGCATGTCACTTTGTGCATCTGGTTTTACGTAGGTACTGGGGAATTAAATCCATGCCAACAGGCTTTGCAAGCAAGTGCCATTAAGGGCTGAGCTACCTCCCCAGGCCCATATTCTTTCTTTTTTATTCAAAGTAAAGTCTCACTCTAGCCTAGCCAGAAATTCACTCTGTAGCTTCAGGCTGGCCTTAAACTCATGGCAATCCTCCTACCTTTGCCTCCTTTATTTCTCCTTTTTTTTTTTTTTTGATCAAACCGGATTAATCACTAAAGATCCAAGAAGAATGGACATTCAGCTTCTAGCCTGAGAATATATGAGTATATTTAATTGGTTACTCAGCTGGAGGATGGAAATGGAAAGTCATTGGGGCCTATTCAAAATAAAGCTATTTCCACAGAATCCCTGTGGTAATAAAGAGAAGGGAATTGATGATTTAGAGTAGAGTTACCATATGAAATCCATTCTCGCAACAATCAGCACCTACTATAACTCAGCACTTAGCAAGCGGTCTTTTCTGCCTCGTTCCTTCCTCGTCACTTTCGTAATACCTTATGATCTTAGCTTGAAGAGATTGGTTGGTACTCCTGGTGCATCACCTGTAGCTTTATTGCTTCCATTCTAGTTCAGCTGACCTTGGATAGGGCATTTAGGACATATGGTCCTAGTAGGAGCCCCAACATTATCATTTAACTTTTTTTTTAAGATGGTTTTTATTTATTTATTTATTTGACAGAGAGAAGGAGGGAGGGAGAGAGACATAGAGAGAGAGAGAGAGAGAGAGAGAGAGAAATGGACACGCCAGGGCCTCCAGCCACTGCAAATGAACTCCAGATGCATGCACCCCCCTGTGCATCTGGCTTACGTGGGTCCTGGGGAATCAAACCTGGGTCCTTTAGCTTTGCAGGCAAACGCCTTAACCACTAAGCCATCTCTCCAGCCCCCAACATTATCATTTTAAAGGGCCCCACTAAAGGAGCCAGCCACAGTCCCTATGTAGTCCACATTGTACTCCCTCATTTCTACTTCTTGCCTTAATTCTTTCCAACAACCTTTTAGCATTTTCTCATGCACACACCCCACCCCCTCCCCGATGGATTAGCATAAAAGCCGCATTCCTCATGTAGAAAAGTACATATACTCCCTTTTCAGCAGTAATCAGGTCAAATCCCCTATGGTTTTGGAGGACCATTGCCACCAATGAGTCTATCTGGTTCTGAAGAGTGACTGTGTTCTCTTGAACAATAGTTAAGTCTTCCTTGTTCTGGGTAGAAGGCTGGCTATGTTGAACTTGTTGGATGCCTGTTTCAGTGGCACCAGTGGCCACAGGACCTGGAGAATTGAACTGGGGTCCTTAGGCTTTGCAAGCATGTGCCTTAACTGCAAAGCCATCTCTCCAGCCCAGTCATGTTTTGTTTTTAAAGTCCTATTCATTCATTCAACTGGGCCTGAAGACTTGGGGGTGGTACTGTGTTTGTAAATTCCAAGCTAATCCCACTGCCTTGGACACCTGTTGGACCACCTTGCTGACAAAGGTTGGTCCGTTACTGACCTTATACTCACTGGGACTCCAAAGTAGAAAGCAGGACACTTCTTGGGCCTTTTCTGTGTGGGTCGGGAGGGTTTCTACCCAGCCTGAAAGGTTGTACGCTGTAACCAGCAGGTATGGGTCCCCTCTGCTGGGCTGAATGTCAGTGGCTCCATTTCTAGATGTTCAGATGGGCAGGACTGGGCTGGCAGTATCCCTTTCCTCTCTGGTTCCGTGCAGGCCCCTACCCGGTGGGATGGAGCCACCCACACTCAGGGCAAGTCTTCTCCCGTAGTTAATTCTCTCTAGAATCACCCTCACAGACACACCCAGGTGTGCACTACTAACCTCCCAGGTGCTTCTCAATCCAATCAAGTCCACAATCAAGATTAACCATCACAGGGCTGGAGAAATGGCTTAGTGGTTAAGGTGTTTGCCTTCAAAGCCAAAGGACCCTGGTTCAATTCCCCAGGACCCACATTAGCCAGATGCACAAGGTGGTGCATGCGTCTGGAGTTTGTTTGCAGTAGCTGGAGGCCCTGGTGCACCCATTCTCTATCTATCTATCTCTCCTTCTTTCTGCTTCTTTCTCTCTCTCAAGGAAAGAAAGAAAGAAAGAAAGAAAGAAAGAAAGAAAGAAAGAAAGAAAGAAAGAAAGAGAAAGAAAGAAATATTAATCATCACAGTACTGAATCCGAGAGTATAAATGATCTAAGTCCACATTTCATTTGCAAGGGGATGCTTTATTAGGAAGCCAAGATTAGAAGGGGATAGGGTCAATCCCAACCTTAAAAACATCAAAACCCAATAGGCAAGAGAGCCGCCAGGTAACCAGAGGCACAATGACAAACCAGCCCAGTCCCAAATGGACACCCAGGCTCATTGCCCACTAGTCTTGATGTCATGCTGTAGCAGGCAGGCTTCCTCCAGGTCCTGCCTGTCTTGGGCTCGCTCAGCGGGGATCAGGCAGGGATAGTGGACAGGGGCTCTAGTATCATCTCTGGTGACCTGCAAAGGGATGGAGATGAGAGTAATAAGAGAGGGCTTTGAGTGGAGAAAGATGGGGAAACTGGGAGCAAGGAGCCTGGACCTCAAGAGCTGGAAAATCCTGAGATGGAAGGACTGTGGGGTCACCAAACCTCTGGCTCCATCCAGTTCTGAATCTTTTCTAAGCAACCCAGAAGGGGACCCTCATGGCACAGTCTCCACCATCCCATGGCCTTGTCAATAACTTCTCTGACTACTGAGGCAAAGATAGTTCCAGCCTCATCCCCACCTATACAGCCATGCCCTTACAGGGCCACTGAACACCAGACACCTTGTAGATGGACAGTCCCCTGGTGCTGCAAGGCTGTTCTGAGCTATGGATCTGTAGTGTTGTTATCCAGATTTGTTTTTTTTTTTTTCCAAAGATCATGCTTTTATTATAGTTCTAGAACAACCTTTTCAGATTTATTATAACTACATATTAAGTCGGGGTTGTTTTTAGCGAAGTAGGGTCTCTCTAGCCCAGGCTGACCCGGAATTCATTCTCTAGCCCCAGGCTTGCCTCAAACTCATGGCGCTCTCCATCTCAGCCTCCCAAGTGCTTGAATTAAAGGCATGCACTACCACACATATTGATTTTTTTTTACTACATTAAATTCAATGCATGCATGAGAAATTTTCCCTGGCCTACAGACTACTTCGCCTGTGGGATGCTTTCGGACGTGAAAATGATGGCATCCGTTACATCTCTCCTTTAGTAGCTGTGTCACCCAGTGGCTGTGCAAGCCAGCCATTGACTGAAACCCCTGGATCTCTTTCCCGCCTGAACCGTCAATGACCCAGGTCTCCCATCCTCATCCTGACTGCAAAGTACCGACCGTGGAGCCCCACAGAGCTGGGCCCCTCATTTATGAATTGTATGACCTTGAGGAAATTACTTCTTCTGCATTGCATTTTCCTTGAATAGGAAAACCTACCTCAGAGGGTATGGTGGGAAATAAATAAGAGAATGTACAATTTTCAAACCATCTCCTACATTACTGAGACTTGGATCATGTGCAGATTTGATTCTAATCTCACCCAAAGTTGTCGAAAACATCAATTGAGAGCCAAAAATGGATCTATAAAACTTCACTAGAGACCTCTGTAAATTCTAATTCTCTTCAGAGCATGTATTTCCCAAAGAAAGTCCTCCAAAGAAAGAAAGACCCTAAAAGAAGTGGTTTCCCAGCACACACAAGGCCCTGAGTTCAAGCCCCAGCGCTGCAAACAAGGGAGGATCAGGCTGAAGCCATAGCCTAGCCATCTAGAGTTCCTGTGCACTGGCTAGAGGCCCTGACGTGCCCATTCTCTTTCTCTCTAACTGCCTCTTTCTCTCACTCTCTTTCAAGAGAGGATCCCATCTTTCCCCATTCACCACCTAAAATTATCCCTTACCTTGTGAGTCATCACAGTCTTCAGACTTAGAAGAGGACTGGGATTGAGATGGCCTTCCACTTCCTCCTCCGGAACTACTTCCTCCACCATAGCTGCCTCCACTTCCTCCTCCAGAGCTACTTCCTCCACCATAGCCACCTCTGCTGCCTCCTCCAGAACTACTTCCTCCACCATAGCCACCTCCACTTCCTCCTCCAGAACTACTTCCTCCACCATAGTTGCCTCCACTTCCTCCTCCAGAACTACTTCCTCCACCATAGCCACCTCTGCTTCCTCCTCCAGAACTACTTCCTCCACCATAGCTTCCCCCACTTCCTCCCCTGGACCCACTTCCTCCTCCAGAACTACTTCCTCCACCATAGCTTCCCCCACTTTCTCCCTTGGACCCACTTCCTCCCCCATAGCCACTTCCACTTCCTCCTCCAGAACTACTTCCTCCTCCGTAGCCACCTCTGCTTCCTCCTCCAGAACTACTTCCTCCACCATAGCCACCTCCACTTCCTCCTTCAGAACTACTTCCTCCACCGTAGCCACCTCTGCTTCCTCCTCCAGAACTACTTCCTCCACCATAGCTTGCCCCACTTTCTCCCTTGGACCCACTTCCTCCACCATAGCTGCCTCCACTTCCTCCACCGTAGCTGCCTCCACTTCCTCCACCATAACTGCCGCCACTTCCTCCTCCATGGCTGCCTCCCCTTCCTCCACCATGGCTGCCTCCACTTCCTCCACCATGGCTGCCTCCACTTCCTCCACCGTGGCTGCCTCCACTTCCTCCTCCATGGCTGCCTCCACTTCCTCCACCGTGGCTGCCTCCACTTCCTCCTCCGTGGCTGCCTCCACTTCCTCCACCATGGCTGCCTCCACTTCCTCCACCGTGGCTGCCTCCCCTTCCTCCTCCGTGGCTGCCTCCACTTCCTCCACCGTGGCTGCCTCCACTTCCTCCTCTGTGGCTGCCTCCACTTCCTCCTCCATGGCTGCCTCTACTTCCTCCTCCATGGCTGCCTCCCCTACCTCCTCCATGGCTGCCTCCACTTCCTCCACCGTGGCTGCCTCCACTTCCTCCTCCGTGGCTGCCTCCACTTCCTCCACCGTGGCTGCTTCCACTTCCTCCTCCATGGCTGCCTCTACTTCCTCCTCCATAGCTGCCTCCACTTCCTCCACCATAACTGCCTCCACTTCCTCCTCCAGACCCACTTCCTCCTTGTCTTCCTTTGCCACTTCTAAAGCCAATTTGTCCAGCTCCAGAAGATTCACTGAGAATAAAAGAAAAAAGGGATATAATGAGTGGCCTTCACATACACATGCAAGGACGGACCTGGACAGAGTGGAGTCTTTCCTTCCTGGAAGGAAGAGGACAGAAGGTAGGAAGCAAGCTGGCTGGGAAGAAAGAACGCCCCTCCCTGGAGCAGAAGGTATGCCCTTCTCTCATTGTTACAGTGCTCCTTTCCCAAGCCCAAAGCCCAGAGTCAACCCCCTCACCCTCCACAAACACACATACACAGAATAAAGAGGTCCTCAATCAATCAGACCCTCCTCACACACAAAAACTTTTCTAGCTGCTTCTATTCAGAGGGCCAGAAATAATGTCAGAAGTCTAAGGAGTTCTGCAGGGTGCCACAGAATCTTAAGGACCTACAAATCTTCCTGGCCGCCTTCAAGGAGGTTGCGGTAGGTCTCAATTTCCTGCTCCAGCCGTGTCTTGATGCTAAGCAGAATGCTGTACTCCTGGCTCTGGCACTCGCTTTCCGCCCGAACCTCGGAGATCTGGGCCTCCAGCTCTCGGATCTGCTCCTGGATGTGCTGTAGCAGTCTGCAGTAGCGGTTCTCTGTGTCTTCCAAGGTCTTGTCCAGGGCCAATTTCTAGGTGGCAAGAGAAGACTTTAACAGGGATGTCATACTTTCCTCCCTGGGGACCCTGTGAAGCCTTCCTAACCCCTAGGAGTCTAGAACAGGGGTACCAACCGTGCTGTGCTGAGCTTGCAACTCAATCTCCAGCTCCTGGGTGTTGCGCCGGAGCTGAGACACCTCCTGAATGTTGCTCTCCATTTCTTGGCCACTGTTTGTCACCTCTTGTTCAATCTGGGTCATCTGCAAATCAAAGGCTCAGTTAGGACCAGGCAAGGCCAGGAGCATCACTGGGCAAGACACTGCCTCTGCCACCAGGATTATCACCTGAAGACAAGCTCAGTCAAATCCAATGTCAAGGTATTCTGAGTTCTGGGTCCCTTCTGCTGGGCAGGGCTATCCCGTTTTCTCAACAAGGCATTGCTTCTCAGCAAAGCTCATACTAAGTCCTCAAGTCTCCTTTCTAACCTTATTTCCTGCCAAACACATGCACGCACACACTTATCTTTATCTACCAGGCTCTATGCCAAGCTTTGAAGACCCAGTGAGGAAGCAAGCAATCAGGAACCCAATGTAGCAAGGAAGACACTGTATCTCTCTAATAGACTCTTGTATCACATAGGGTTATGGTAGGTGGCCCACGCTCTTTTGTTCACATACACACACACACACACACACACACACACACACACACGAGCTATGAGCTTCTCAAATGCAGTAATCTGATTTGCCTCATCTCTGAGACATCAGCACTTTGTCTAAAACTTGACAGTGAGAGAGCTGCCACTCTATTCTACCATTCTATCTGTGCACAACAAATGAAGATGGATGCATGGCCTCCATTGGAGATGGATGGATGGATGGGTGAGTGGATGGATGGATGGATGGATGGGTGGATGGGTGGATGGGTGGATGCAGCTGCACTGAGATACAGAGCAGTGGATGCATAAAGGGATGGGAGGAAAGAGGAGTGAAGTAGAAGGATGCATGGATGGAGGGATCGAAAATGGGACGAGCCGCTCGCTCACTCCACTCACCTGGGATTCATATTGCTGTTCAATTTCCTTACGGTTCCTAGAAATGAGCTGCTCATAGTCCTGGCGCATGTTGTTGAGGATCTGGGTCAGGTCTTTGCTGGGAGCAACATTTATCTCCACATTGACATCGCCATCGTTTCGGCCAGTTAACTGGCTCATCTCCTGCCAGGGAAGAAGGGGACATGATGTCATGAAATAGGATCCTTCCGGTCCCTTCAGGGTACAAAAGGGGGACACAGTTGTGAAAGCCAAGCCAATCACCACCACCGGCAGCACTGAGAAGGAGCTGAAAATGTCTGAGTCATCCCAGCACTCAGGAGGCAGAAGGAGGAGGATGGCTGTGAGTTCGAGACCAGCCTGGGACTAAAGAATGAGTGCCAGGTTAGCCTGAGCTAGAGTGAGACCCTTCCTCAAGAAAAAAAAAAAAAGAGCAAGGCAGAAGGGTCTCTCGGGCAATGCTCCATAGTGTCCCCTTACATCTCTGCCCGCCTGTCCCTCCCTGACCCAGTAAGTCATAGTAACAGGACCTTACCTCCTGATGGTTCTCCTTGAGGTGCTCCAGCTCATCCCGCAGAGAATCTAACTGCATTTCCAGGTCAGGCTTCTCCATGTTCAGAGTATCCAGCACCTTCTGCAGCCCGTGGATGTCTGCCTTCGCCCCTTGCCACAGGGTCTGCTCTACCTCAAGCCTGCCGGCCAGCCCCAGTAAAGAATGATCAGGAGGGCACCCGGTCCCACAGGGACCGCCAGACCTCTGCAAGCAGAGGGTGCATTCACAACAGCACAGGGAGAAGGAGATGGGCAAAACTCACTTCGTCCTGAAGTCATCCAGCTTCATGCGAGTGTTATCCAAGTCCAGGAGAGTTTTGCTGTTGTCCACTGTCAGGTCCACAATCTGAAACAGAGAGGATGGGCATGAAAAGGCCACGCTCCCTTGTTATGACCCACTGCCGGGAGAGGAGGAGGGCAGATCAAGCCATAGGAGAGGAGACTGCCATTCAGGAATCGGAAGAGGTTCAGAGACAAGAAACGCTCCCAACAGCAGAGGCGTGAGACAGAGCCCTCACCGCCTTCAGCAAAAACAAGTTCAGGGCCGGGCGTGGTGGAGCATGCCTTTAATCCCAGCACTTGGGAGGCAGAGGTAGGAGGATCACCATGAGTTCAAGGCCACCCTGAGACTACATAGTGAATTCCAGGTCAGCCTGGGCTAGAGTGAGACTCTACCTCTAAAAACCAAAAAAAAAAAAAAAAAAAAATTCAGTATGCTCTTCATCCATTTGGCCAATATTTACAAATCTACAGCAAAGAACACTGTAGGGTTTAGTGATCAATGACAAATGTCCTCAAGAGGCCCACCATTGGCTACAAAGCCCACAGTTGCGTAAAAGAGTTCAAAGAGAAGCCAGGCATGGTGGCACACCCCTTTAATCCCAGCATTCAGGAGGCAAAGGTAGGAGGATCGCCATGAGTTCGAGGCCTCCCTGAGATTACATAGTGAATTCCAGGTCAGCCTGGGCTACAGTGAGACCCTACCTTGAAAAATGAAAAACCAAAAAAAAAAAAAAAAAAAAAAAAAAAAAAGAGTTCAAAGAGAGAAGAAACGGCGTTTGGCTGTGGGAAACCAGAAAAAACTTTGGGAATGAGATAGCAATTGAATTGAAAATCCTGATGGATGGCTGACACTTCGTGTGTATAAATAGATGGAAGAGGTCTGAGGCTGAAGAAATATCACATTCAAAAGCACACGGAAGCCAGGTGTGGTGGCGCACACCTTTCACCCCAACACTCAGGAGGCAGAGGTAGGAGGATCACCATGAATTTGAAGCCACCCTGAGACTACATAGTGAATTCCAGGACAGCCTGAGCTAGAATGAGACCCTACCCTGAAAACAAAAAAAAAAAAAAGCACATGGAGACCAGACATGGTTGCACATGCTTTTAATCCCAGCACCTGAGAGGCAGATATAGTAGGGTTGCTATAAGTTTGAGGCCAGCCTGATACTACATAGTGAATTCTAGGTCAGCCTGGGCTAGAACAAGACCCTACCTAAAAAAATAAAAGCTCTTGCCGGGCGTGGTGGCGCACGCCTTTAATCCCAGCACTCGGGAGGCAGAGGTAGGAGGATCGCCGAGTGTTCGAGGCCACCCTGAGACTACATAGTTAATTCCAGGTCAGCCTGGGCCAGAGAGAAACTCTACCTCGAAAAACCAAAAAAAAAAATAAAAAATAAAAATAAAAATAAAAAAAAATAAAAGCTCTCTCTCAGAGGAGGTGGAGTAGGGGAAGAGAAGAGACTAGGGGGAGGGGAAAAGGAGGGAGCTGGGTTAAAGGATAGGGTAGGAGGGATGGACAACAGGGAATAGGCTCAGGGTGATGTCACATTTTAGGTCAAAGGGAGAAACCTCAACAGACCAAACACAAGGACTTGGGCAAGTTCATATGCTATTCAGTAATTCATGAAAGAGCATAAAAATCATTCATTCTGGCTTGAGAAGACGGCTCAGCGGCTCAGTGCTTGCTGCTTAAGTACGAAGGCATCTTGGCCCAGAAACCACCAAGTTCAACTCCCCAGAACCCATGTAAAAACTGTGTGTAGCCACACTTATCCACAACCCCAGTCCACAGTGGAGAGTAGGGGAATGTGGGTAGAGAGCAGAGAATCCCTGGGGCTTGCTGGGGATCGCAGCTCCCAGTTGAGGTGACACCATCAGAAGAAAGTCCATGGGTGAGTGGTCAGAGAAGACCACCCAAAATTCTCCGGCCTCTTCACGCTCACACATGGGGCATGTGCATGTGCACACACAGGGGACTACACCACATAGCACACACACCATGCCACGCACAGACTCTATACACACATATAGACACACCTGAAGAAAAAAAAAAAAAAAAAACCCTCACTGGGCAATGGCTCAGTGGATGAAAAGCTTGTTACACAGCTGTAAATACTTGGAGTTCATCATATCCCCAGACACAAAATGGCCTAGATATCCACGACCTCACAGTGCCTGCCACAGTACCTACACAGGAGCATCACCATAGGAGGAAACAATGGCGACATGAAAATAAAAGAGACGCCGGGCATGGTGGCGCACGCCTTTAATCCCAGCACTTGGGAGGCAGAGGTAGGAGGATCACCGTGAGTTCAAGGCCACCCTGAGACTACATAGTTAATTCCAGGTCAGCCTGGGCCAGAGTGAGACCCTACCTCAAAAAACCGAAAAAAAAAAAAAAAGAGAGAGAGAGAGGCTGATGGAGAGTGGATGTGTGAAGGGGAAAGTGGGGGAGGAAATTATCATGGTTTATTGTCTATAATTATGGAAGTTGTCAATTTTTAAAAAGAAATTTTAAAAATGAAATAAAAACCTTGCCGGACGTGGTGGCACACGCCTTTAATCCCAGCATTTGGGAGGCAGAGGTAGGAGGATTGCCGTGAGTTCAAGGCCACCCTGAGAATTCCAGGTCAGCCTGAGCTAGAGTGAGACCCTACCTCGGAAAACCAAAAAAAATAAAAAATAAAAAAAATAAAAAATAAAAACCTCAAAGTCTGGGCTGGAGAGATAGCTTAGTGGTTAAGGCGCTTGCCAGCAAAGCCTAAGGACCCAGGCTCGATTCTCCAGGTCCCACATAAGCCTGATGCACATGGTGGCACATGCATCTGGAGTTCGTTTGCAGTGGCTAGAGGCCCATTCTCTTCCTCTCTCTCTCTCTCTCCCTCTCTCTCTAATAAATAAATAAAAATAAAATGTTTTAAAAACCTCAGAATAAAGAAAGAAAGGAAGGAAGGAAAGAAACACAAAGAGGCAAAAGCAAGACGACAGGGTGAGAACAGAGAGCGCCCAATCGTGAGCTCCTTGAGGACAGAGATTGAGGGAGTCCCATCACCACCCAGAGCAGCACTAACGCTGCCACCCTTTGGAGTCAGTGGATGAATAAATGTACATGCTGGATGGGCGGGTGGATGGCTTTCATCCTCAGAGCTGGAGAACCTCTTCGTTAGTTGAACAAACAGCATGTCTAACTGAGTCTAAAGAACCTGAAAAGGGGCTGGAGAGATGGCTTAGCGGTTAAGCGCTTGCCTGTGAAGCCTAAGGACCCCAGTTCGAGGCTTGATTCCCCAGTACCCACGTAAGCCAGATGCACTTGGTGGCGCATGTATCTGGAGTTCATTTGCAGTGACTAGAGGCCCTGGCATGCCCATTCTCTCTCTGTTTGTCTCTCTCTCCCTTTCTCTGTCTCTAATAGGACCTCAAGAGAAATGGGGGAGGAAGGGGAGAGTAAAGACCAGCTCAAAAGGAGGCTTCACTCATGTCCCAACCTTGCTCATGTCAACCCAAGCCTCCTCCCGGCTTTGCCCAAGTTCTGAAAGGTGACCGAGGTGGAAATGAAGGCCCAGAGCACTGGCTGTAGCTCCAAGCCCCAAAGGAAAGCCCCTTTAGGAGCGGAAAATGGGTTTGAAAGTGTCACGTTTCCCCAGGATGACATCCCCCAGAAGACCTGGGTATGGTCTTGCTTGGACCCAGCATCATATCTCTTGAACACAGAGTGGGAGTGGGGATGGGAGGGGTGGATGTGTTTGCACCTACCTGGCTCTTGAGGTCCTCGATAGTGTTGTAATAAGGAGAGTAGTCCTTCTGGGAGACCTGGGACCCCTTCTTGTTATACCACTCCTGAATCTGTTTCTCCAGGCTGGTGTTAGCTTCCTCTAGGGAGTGCACCCTATCCAAGTAGGAGGCCAGCCGAGAATTGAGGTTCTGCATGGCAACCTTCTCGTTGCTGTCCAGAATAACACCTCCAGGGCTGCCACCGAAGTCCCCAGACCCACCAAAGCCTCCCCCAAAGCCCCCAAACCCACCAAAGCCTCCTCCTCCAGCACCACCTCCCCCAAAAATACTACCAGAACCCAAGCCCCCTCCAAACCCTCCACCATAACCGCCTGCACCTCCCTGGCCACAGGCCCAAGAGCCGCCCCCACCGAAGCTACTGGAGGAGCTGAAGCGGCCCCCTCCGCCCCCAGCGCCCGAGCAGCGGCTGAAGGAAGCCCGCATGCTGCCCCCGCTGCCCCCGCAGATCCCGCGGCTCCGGAAGGATGAGGAGAGCTGGCTGCAACTCATGGTGCTGCCCGCCTGCCCGCCGTGTCTATGGGCCAGGAAGCCAGATCAGAAGTTGCTGGGTGCTGAGCTGTCCCCAAGGACTGTCCCCTACTTATACCACCTGCTGAAGGTGGCACTCCTGGGTGTGCCCTCTTCTGTGCCAGCCTCACCCCCACCCCGGACACACAACAGATTTAGAGAAGGCCTGGGATACCAGAGACTGGCAGCCCCAGGCTCTGCGTGCCTTGGTGACTGCCCAAAGGAGGCCCAACCTCTCTCCATTGTGTGGAGTAATTTAATGCTATTAGGCTGTCAAAGGCACCATAAATCAACCTAGCTGTGGGGGGGTGACCTATATCCTACCTCTGATATCTGGTGACCTTGACAACAGGCCCTAGATCCAGCCCCTCTCACCTTCTTTTTTTAAAAAAATTTTTATTTATTTATTTGAGAATGATAGAGAGAGAGAGAGAATGGGCACATCAGGGCCTCCAGCCACTGCAAAACGAACTCCAGATGCATGCGCCCCCTTGTGCATCTGGCTTAAGAGGGTCCTGGGGAATCGAGCCTCGAACCAGGGTCCTTAGGCTTCACAGGCAAGGGCCCAACTGCTAAGCCATCTCTCCAGCCCCCCTCTCACCTTCTAAGATTGAAACTTCCCAGAGCAGAGTGGACTCCCAGGGACGATGACGTCACTGTCACTGACCCTCTCACTGCAGCCCCCCCCCCAGCTCCTGCCTGGGTCCCACTGTGGGGAGTAGAGAGCTTGGTGTGGGGGTCATTGAGGAGAGTGGGGGATGTGCAGATCCTACCCCAGCGAAGCCCCCATCTAATGGAAACTGAGTTCTCTTCCAGGTTAACAGGGAGCCAGGACTCTGCTCTTAGGAGACAGCAGTTTGCTGAGGAGACAAGTGGTGTTGGCACCAAGGTGGATAGAGGTATGGAGCAGTGGACCCGACCCCCACCCAGGACTCCAGAACAGCATGCAACATTCTCACAGAGGACCGTGACAAGAAAATGAACCAGATGGAATACTGTTTCTGTTGGCTGGCCTTTTTTTTTCTTTCTTTCTTTCTTTCTTTCCTTCTTTCCTTCTTTCCTTTTTCTTTTCTTTTTCTCTTTTTATTTAACTTAATTTACTTGCAAGCAGAGAGAGAGAAGACAGACAGAGAGAGAATGGGTGCTCCAGGGCCTCCAGCCACTGCAAACAAACTCCAGACACATGCTCCCCCTTGTGCATCTGGCTTACGTGGGTACTGGGGAATTGAACCTAGGTCCTTTGGCTTCACAGGCAAGCGCCTTAACTGCTAAGCCATCTCTCCAGCCCTTCTTTCTTTTTTCTTTTTTGGTTTTTCACTCTCGTTCAGGCTGACCTGAAATCCACTCTGTCTCTCAGGGTGGCCTCGAACTCATGGCAATCCTCCTACCTCTGCCTCCCAAGTGCTGAGATTAAAGGTGTGTGCCACCACACAGCAGGAACACTACAGACCTGACTGCCCTAGTCCTCTTGCAGGGCCCAGAGGTCCGTATGGAGCTAACCTCGGTTATGTCCCTGTCTTGTGCTGAGCCCTGAGGATGTCAAGATACCACAGTGTGGCTTATCTTCCTCCTGGAAGAATGCCATGCCTATCAGGTCACCAGGGGCCAGAAAGAGGGTGATAATGATGGCTGGGGGCTCTGGTGCCAGACCACCCACACTCAGTCTGGGCTTCATGCTCACTGGCTGCGTGACTTTGCCAACTAACTCAACCACACTGTGCCTCAGTTTCCTCCCCTCATCTCCCAGGAAGGGGTGCATGAGAAAGGCTCAAGAAAGATCAGACTGTGCCCCTCACAACTCCGCCCTCCCCAGGCACTGAGATATCAGCTTCTGACCCCTCTCCTTGCTGCCATGCCTCCTGATTTCCTGCAGGGTACTTGTGATGAACGGATAACCAGGTCCCTCCTCTGACTTTCTTGTGTCCCCAAGATGGTATCCACATCCTGGCATCCACGGCCGTCCTCCTCAGTCTTTGCATCCTTGCTTTGCCTCCCTGTTCTCTACAACCACTACCAAACCATACAATGTTTATCAAATTCCCTTCAGACTTTTGCCATTGCCGCCAATGGAAATGTCCCTCCACACCTTTTCTGTGCAGAAAATTCCTACTCATCTTTGACAACCCCCTCTCTCTGTGCCCCCTCCTCCAGGAAGTCTTCCTGAGCGCTCCCTCTCTAGTTTTCCATTTTGTCCTGTTAAGAAGAGTTTTCATTCAATCTCTATGGCCTCCCCTACCCCTGCACTAGCAAGAGGCCCTGGCCAGGGCCTCCAGCTGCTGCAAAGAAACTCCAGACACATGTGCCACTTTGTGCATCTGGCTTTACATGGGTACTGGGGAATCAAACCTGGGTCGTTAGACATTTCAGGCAAGCACCTTAACTCCTGAGCCATCTCTCTAGCTCAAATAAACTTTTTTATTTTTTTAATATTTTATTTTTATTATTTATTTGAGAGAGGGAAAGAGGCAGAGAGAGACAGAGAATGGGCACACCAGGGCCTGTTGCCACTGCAAACAAACTCCAGATGCATGCCTCACCTTGTGCACCTGGCTTATGTGGGTCCTGGAGAATCAAACGAGGTCCTTTGACTTTGCAGGCAAGTGCCTTAACCCCAAATAAATTTAAAAAAAAAAAAAAAAAAAAAGCTAGGGCTGGAGAGATGGCTTAGCGGTTAAGGCACCTGCCTCCTAAGCCTAAGAACGCCAGTTCCAATCTCCAGGTCCCACATTTAGCCAGATGCAAAGTGACACAAGGACGCAATGCCACACTCACCCACAAGGGGGCGCAAGCACCTGGATTTCATTCACAGCAGCTGAGAGACTGCTGGCATGCCCATCTCTATCTGTCTCCTCTCCCTCTCTCTGTCTGTCTCTGTGTCTCTCCAAAAAATAAAAAATAAAAATAAAAAAGCTAAAGGGCTGGGAAGACAGCCCAGTCAATAAAATGCTTGCCATGCCAGCCTGAGGGCCTGAGCTCAGATCCCCAGTAACCACATAAAACCCAGTTATGGTGGTCCACATCAGTGATCCCAGCCATGGGGAGGCAGAGACAGGAGGATCCCTGGGGTTTACTGGCTGGCTAGTCTAACTGAATCTGTGAGCTCCCGGTTCAGTGAGAGACCCTGTCTCAAAGAATGAGGTAGAGAGAGATTAAGGAAGACATCCAGGGTCAGCCTCTGGCCTCCACATGTGCATGCACACACACATGTACCAGCATACGTATGAACACCAATACACACACATACATTTTTTTCAAAAAGCATAAGGGCTGGAGAGATTGTTCAGTGGTTAAGGCACTTGCCTGTGAAGCCTAAGGACCCAGGTTCAATTCCTCAGTAACCACATAAGCCAGATGCACAAAGTGGCACATGCGTCTCAAATTCATTAGCAGTGGCTGGAGGCCCTGGGACACCCATTTTCTCTATCTGCCTCTTCCTCTCTCTCTCCTTCTCTCTCTCTCCCTCCCTCCCTCCCTCTCTGTCTCAAATAAATAAATAAGTAAAATATTTTGAAAAGTGTAAGACATGTCAGGGGAAGAGATTGAGTAAAGGAAAGGTGGGGGGAAGGCTAATTAAAACCTAAGAGGACATAAATAAGTTATATGGAAACTTATTTTTGTGGACAATGGAACATTCAGAAGCCATAGATTGTTAATAGAAAATTTTCAGTGCCAGGGATGGGATACCTTCCAGTGAGCTGTTGGTCAGGGAGGTCTCTGATACCCCCAAAACATTACAGGTCATTGCAGAGGCCCTTGGTCTCCCACCAGGAATAGATGGTAAGACCCTATTGCTTAAGACTCCACACACTTGGGCTGCAAGGTCACTGAGAAATCCTGCTGAACTGAAAGCCTTCTCCATGTGGACCAGCTGACAGAAAGCTAGATAAAGCTATGCTGCATGCAGTTCAATGAGAGAGAGAGAAATCACCAGTGGAGATACTCAACAGTGAACAATGAGAGCTTTAAATTTAGCCAGCCAGGCCAAATGAGGCAGTGGGTACAATAGTGGCATGTCTGTTATGGGGGAAACCAACCCCTCTCTAATTGGTCTGGAGGCCCACTCCATGGGAGGGAATACATCCCTGATACTGAAAACCTATGACAGGGGTAGTCATGAGCCCTAGGGGTGTAACGTCTGCTGGTGTCTCGCTAAATGTATATACTATGCTCACCAAACTGCCCAGTAAGCACTTCTCTTAATGTTCATACCCATATATTAATGCTACTCTCACTTTTGGTTAGAGAAGCTTCTCTTTTCAGATGGTGCTGACCTTGTGTTGCAGTGAGGTTCACATTGCTGACAGAAATCACCCAACCAAGAGCAGCTTGTGGGAAAAAAAGAGGTTTATTTTGGCTTACAGGCTCAAAGGGGAAGCTCCATGATGGCAGGGAAAACGATGGCATGAGCAGAGGGTGGACATTACCCCCTGGCCAACATAAGGTGGACCATAGCAACAGGACAGTGTGCCCAACACTGGCAAGGGGAAGCTGGCTATAATACCCATAAGCCCGCCCCCAACAATACACCACCTCCAGGAGGCTTTAATTTCCAGTTGCCATCAGTTGGGGAGACTAGCATTCAGAACACTTAAGTTTATGGGGGTCACTTGAATCAAACCACCACACCTTGGGATGACTCAGAAGGCACCACGGTGCTGAGAAGAAGGGACAGAGGAGTGTTCAGCACTGAAACATCTCTAACACACCTTCCAAGGCTCAGGGTCCATTGGGGAAGAGATGGAGGAAAGAATGTAAGAGCCAAAGGAAGGATTGGACTCTTTAATGCTTCTCCAGACACAAAATGGCCTGGATATCCACGACCTCACAGTTCCTGACACTACCTACACAAGACCTTCATAATAGGAGGAAAAGATGATGACATCAAAATAAAAAGAGACTGATTGAGAGGGGGAGGGGATATGATGGAGAGTGGGTTTCAAAGGGGAAAGTGGGGGGAGGGAGGGAAGTACCATGGGATATTGTCTACAATTAAGGAAGTTGTCAATAAAAAAAAATTAAATTTAAAAAAAAAAACGTAAGACAAGAAGAGAGGCCAGGAGGGTTAGCCAGGGCCCAAAGCCTTGGAGGCACGGCTGAGGGGTAGGAGGCTCTTCCTAGCGAAGGTCTGCAAGCAAGCCTGTGGTTGGCTGGTGTCATAAAGGATAGCATTCCTAGAGACGCTTCCCAAGAACGCACGGTGACTGGTCAGTAATACAGCACTGAGCCAGGCAGGGTGGCACACACCTGTAATCACAGAACTTGGGAGGCTGAGGCAGGAGGATCACAAGTTTGAGGGGAGCCCAGGCTACCATAGCACGACACTATCTTAAAACAAAAAGAGGGGCGCTGGAGAGATGGCTTAGTGGTTAAGGTGCTTGCCTGTGAAGCCTAAGGACCCATGTTCTATTCTCCAGCTCCCACGTAAGCCAGATGCACAAAGGTGAGGCAAGTGCAAGGTCGCACATGCCCACGAGGTGGCGCAAGTGTCTGGAGTTTGATAACAGTGGCTGAGGCCCTGGGGCGCCAATTCTCTCTGTCTCTCTTCTGTCTCTATCTCTCTCTAAAAAAAAAGTACCAGGAGCTAGGGGCTAGGGAAAGCAGTGGGCTTTCCAAGGATGAGGACCTGAGTTCAATCTCCAACACCCATGTAAAAAGCCAGGCATGGCCCTGAGTGCCTATAACCCCAGTATTGGGGGAGAATGGGGCGTGGGTGAGACCAGAAGATCACTGAGGCTCACTGATTAACCAAAAAAAAAAAAAAAAATGGTGAGCTCCAGATGCAGTGAGAGACTCTGCCTCCGGGAAGTGATGGGAAGAGCCACAGTGGAGGACACCTGATGTCTTCCTCAGGCCTCTTCATGCATGCACATGGGGCGTGGACATCTGCGTGTGCACACACACACACATGATGACAAGAAACCTTCCCTTTTCTGTTTCCCAGTCTTCTGAAATCAGTCATCACTGCAACCTCTTCTACATCCTCTGCACCTGTCAATCATCCCACTCAAGAAAGCCAAGCCTACCCTGGGCTCGGAACCATCCAAGCAAGCTGGGGAGATGGCTCAGAGCTTAGAGGCACTTGCTAGCAAAACCTGCAAGCCCAGGTTCAATTCCTCAGTACTCTTGTAAAGCCAAACACACAAAGTGGCTCATGCATCTGGAGTTTGTTTGCAGTGGCAGGAGTCCCTGGTATCTGCATATGCTCACTCTCTTACTCTCTCTTTGTCTCTTTCTCTCATTAAAAAAGAAAAGAAAAGAAAAGCACTTTCAGGGCTGGAAATATGGCTAAGCAGTTAAAGACTCTTGCTTACAAAGCCTGATGGCCTGGGTACAATATCCCAGTATCCACATAAGGCCAGATGCACAAAGTGGTGCATGAGTCTGAAGTTCCTCCTGGTGTGTCTCCTCTCTCTCCCTCTCGTTCTCTTTCTGTGTGTTTCTCTATCTCTCCTAGCAAAATAATAAATAGTTTTTTAATAAAAGAAAAAAAAAAACACCTTCAAGCTGGACATGGTGGTGCACACTTTTAATCTCAGCATTTGGGAGGCAGAGGTGGGAGGATCACCATGAGTTCAAGGCCAGCCTGAGACTACATAGTGAATTCCAGGTCAGCCTGGGCTAGAGTGAGACCCTACCTTGAAAAACAAAAACAACAACAAAAAAAAAGATGCACCTTCACAAAGCAACAGTAGTTAGAAGTTGTGTTTGCATCATTTTCTTCTATTTCTGGCAAATGATTCTGCTTTTCCTGTTGCTGCTGTTGTTTTTCTGTAGCAATACAGCATTTTGTATTGAGATGAATGATGAGCTGGTTTATGAAAGTGAGTTAAGAAAATATTTATATGGTGATGCAAAATGTGTTATTTAAAAAATAGAGGGGCTGGGGAGATTGCTTAGTGGTTAAGGCACTTACCTGCAAAACCAAAGGACCTCAGCTCAATTCCCCAGGACCCATGTAAGCCAGATGCACAAGGTGGTCCATGCATCTGGAGTTCATTTGCAGTGGCTGGAGGTCCTGGTATGCCCTCTCTCTCTCTCTCTATCTATCTATCTATCTATCTATCTCCCCCCTTTCTGTCAAATAAATAAATAAAATAAAAATAAAGGAAATGGGGCTGAGCAGGGCGTGGTGGCACACGCCTTTAATCCCAGCACTTGGGAGGCAGAGGTAGGAGGATCACCATGAGTTAGAGGCCACCCTGAGAATACAAAGTGAATTCCAGATCAGCCTATGCTAGAGTGAGACTCTACCTCTCTCTCTCTCTCTCTCTCTCTCTCTCTCTCTCTCTCAAATAAATAAATAAATAAATAAATAAATAAATAAAATATAAAAAATGTTTTTTAAAAAAGGGGGCTGGAGAGATGGCTTAGTGGTTGAGCACTTACCTGTGAAGCCTAAGAACCCCAGTTTGAGGCTCGATTCCCCAGTACCCACGTAAGCCAGATGCACAAGGGGGCCCATGCATCTGGTGTTTGTTTTGCAGTGGCTGGAGGCCCTGGTGTGCCCATTCCCTCTCTCTCTCTCTCTCTCTCTCTCTCTCTCTTTCTGTCTCTATCTCTCTCAAATAAATAAATATAAATAAACAAAAAATTTAAAAGTGAGACCCTTCCTCAAAAAAAATAGGGTTGGAGAGATGGCTTAGCAGTTAAGGCATATGCCTGCAAAGCCTAAGGACCCCAGTTCAATTCTCCAGTCCCACATAAGCCAGATGCACATAGTGGCACATGAGTCTGGAGTTCGTTCTCAGTGGCTAGAGGCCCTGGCATGCCCATTCTCACTCTCTCTTTCTCTGTCTCTAATAAATAAATAAATAAAAATAAATAAATAAAATCTTTAAAAAAAATAGACAAGGGCTAGATAGATGGCTTAGTGGTTAAGGTCCTTGCTGGTGAAGCCTAAGAACTCATGTTCAAATCTTCAGGTCCCACGTAAGCCAGGTGCAGTGATGCAATGCACAATGTCACACATGCACACAAGGGAGCACACACATCTGGAGTTTGTTTGCAGCAGCTGAAGGCCCTGGCATACCCATATTCTCTCTCTCTCTCTCTCCCCCATCTCTCTCTTTCTCTGTCTCTTTCTATCTCTCAGTCTCTCTCTCAAATAAATTTTTTAAAAGATAATAAAAAATAGACAAGAGCTCTGGGTGTATAGCTTAGTTGCACAGATCATGCACAAAGCTCCTATCCTGAGCCAACATAAAACCAGGAATACTGATGTATGCCTATAATCCCAGCACTTGGAAGGTGGAGGCAGGAGGATCAGAAGTTCAAAGTCAGCTGGGGAGATGATCAATGGTTCAAAGGGCTTACCATGCAAGCCTGAAGACAGGAGTATGGACCCCCAGAACCCAAAGCAAATAGCACACACATCTGTAAACCCCAAGGTGCCTGTGGAAGTGGGAGGCAGAGACAGGAGAATCCTGAAGCTCACAGGCCAGCTAGTCTGGTTTTCACAGCAGCAAAACAAGAGAGACTCTGTCTCAATCAAGATAGCAGGCCAGAGATGGAGGGATGGCTTTGCAGTTAAGGTGTTTGCCTGCAAAGCCAAAGGATCCTGGTTCAATTCTCCAAGGACCCACGTAAGCCAGATGCACAAGGGGTTGCATGCATCTGGAGTTTGTTTGCTGTGGCTGGAAGCCCTGGAGTACCCACTCTCACTCTCTCTCTCTCTTTCGCTCTCTCAAATAAATTAATTAATTAAATATATTTAAATTTTTTTAAAAAAAAAAAAAGATAGAAGGCCAGAGGCTGAAGAGATGGCTTAGCTGTTAAGGCACTTGCCTTTGAAGCCCAAGAACCCACATTCTAGTCTCCAAGTCCCATGTAAGCCAGATGCACAAGGTAACACAAGCTCACAAGTTTTCACATGTGCACAAGATGGCACACACATCTGGAGTTTGACTGCAGTGCCTAGAGGCCCTGGAGTCAATTCTCTCTCAGCCTCTCTCTCTCTCTCTCTCTCTCTCTCTCTCTCACTCGCGCTCTCACTCTCTCGCATAAAAAAAAGATGAGGGCTGGAGAGATGGCTTAGGAGTTAAGTCACTTGCCTGAGAAGCCTAAACACTCCTGTTCGAATCTCCAGGTCCCACATAAGCCAGAAGCACAGTGACGCAAGTGTGCAATGTCTCACATGCGCACAAGGGAGCACACATGTCTAGACTTTGTTTGCAGCAGCTGAAAGCCTTGGTGTGCCCATTGTCTCTCTCTCTCTCAAATAAATAATGTATTTTTTTAAAAGTCCAGTCTATTGGGCTTGCCTCAAAATAAAATTAAAAATTAAAAAAAAAGATAGAAGGCCAGGACCCCAAGGTTGTCCTCTGACCTCCACATGTGTGTTGTGGCACACATGAGCCCATACGTACATACACCCACACATGCATGCACATAAACACACACCAAAAAAAGTCAAGGTCGTCCTTGGCTACATAGTGAGTTTGAGACCAGCCCAAACTAAGTGATAAATTGTCTACTTACAATGCAATCTTCTAGGCACAAAATGACCTGGATATCCAAGACCTCACAGTGCCTGACACTACCTGCACAAGACCTTCATAATAGGAAGAAAAGATGATATCATCAAAATAAAAGAGAGACTGATGGAGAGAGGGAGAGGATATGATGGAGAGTGGAGTTTCAAAGGGGAAAGTGGGGGGGGAGGGAATTACCATGGGTTATTGTCTACAATTATTGAAGTTGTCAATAAAAATAAAAAAGAAAAGAAAAGTCAAATGATGGGCTGGTTAAGGCACCTGCTGTCAAAGCCAAAGGACCCAGGTTTGATTCCCTAGTACCCACATAAAACCAGATGCACAAGGTGGTGTGTCTAGAGTTCATTTGCAATGGCTAGAGGCCCTGATGTGCCTATTCTCTCTCCCTCTGCCTCTCTCTCTCTCTCTCTCTCTCTCTCATAAATAAATAAATAAATAAATAAATAAATAAATAAATAAATACTTTGAAAAATCAAAAAAGAGGGCTGGCTCTGGGCTGCCTGACCACTGGTGAACCTTCAAGTTCTGGTGAGTTTCCCCTTGTCTTTTGGCCCCCGAACCCCTACTTCCCACATGGGCCCTTCACCCACTCCTGCCCATCACATGGCAGGAGCTCTTTGTACTTTCTTTTCTGTCCTCTCTATGATTTTCCCAGACCCATCACATGAGCTCTCCGATCACATGGGTGTATTCATTTTCCTTCCCTTGGTTTTGTATTTTCCTATGTAAATACAATAACTTAGTATTTTTTTAAAAGAAGGCTGGAGAGATGGCTTAGCAGTTAAAGCACTTGCCTGCAAAGCCTAAGGACCCATGTTTGATTCTCCAGAGCCCATGTAAGCCGGACACACAAAGAAAAGGCAAGCACAAGGTCACACATGCCCACTAGGTGGAGCAAGCTGATGGAGTTCAATTTCAGTGGCTGAGAGCCTGGCATGCCTATTCTTTCTCTCTCTCTCTCTCTCTCTCTCTCTCTCTCTCTCTCTCTCTCCCCCCGCTTGCTTGCTTTCTCTAAAAAATAAAATCAAAATTCAAAACCACAAAGAATAGACAATTGAGTAGGAAAACACTGAAGGTATGATACCAGGGAAACTGGCAGGCCATGGTTAATGGGATGTCTGATTTCTTTTCTCTGTTCCAGATGGTGACACCCCTCTGTCATGCTGGGCTCCTCCTAGATCCAGATGTGTAGTGGTGTTGCAGGTAGGCACCGCCTTCTCCCTTTTCCCAAGCACTCTGCCTGGCATGGACAGGGTGGTGCCAGGATGATGAGAAAGCCAACAGCCCTGATCTAAGGGACCTCTTCCCACTGTATGACCTGGTTCACTTTTCTACCTACTCAGGACTGAGGGGGCCCCCACACCCCTGGGGGAACTCTCTGAAGAATGAATGAGAAACAGAGCATCCCATCCATGTAGCCCAGGGCACCCTGCCCCAGAACCCCCCCGGAGAATGAGCACCATCCTCACAGCGCATGCTCAGGCTGCAGCCTGGGCTCACCATACCAGCACCCCAAGTTCAGTCCTTGTCCTTGGAGCATGGCTGGAGTGGGAGGGAAGAGCTGGCAGGACCAAAGAGGCTGACAAGAGGACCAGACAGGGAAACAAGCATAAGCTCCACCTGCAAGACATGGGGGGAAGGTTCCTCCGGTGGGGGTACCGGGACTTGAGGGGAGGCAGGAGTTGCCTGGCCCTTCCATGCAAACCTATTTGTCTGTATGCAGCTGCCCAGACCCCGCCCCCTTGCTTCCCATTTCTATGTGTTGTTGAATCCAGGTGGGGTTCAGGGGAGGCCCTGAGTCATCCTGCTGCTGGGTGCTGGGAGAGTTAATACAGACCTGACTCATGGCTCCTCTGCCAGGTTGTGGGCCCGCCCCTCCAGGAGCCATCCAGGCAGGCACACACCACCTTCTGGCACCCAGCTAGAGGTGCCTTGCACATCTATCAACGCAGATTCTTTCTCAGACAATAGTCACTTGTCACCACTCCACCTAGCCAGACCCCACCAAACCAAGGTGACTAGATTCTTCCACTGATTCAGAGAACTTCCTTTCCCCTCTCTGAACCTGCTTCCCCCCCGCCCCCATGAATTTGGATGTATTGAGTATCCAAGCCATGCTCCAAGCCTAGCACTGAGAGCTGAGGACAAAATGACCAGCAGTGACAGGATAAAACAGATTTCCCTACAGCCCGGTAAATAGACAATCCAAAACCGAGGTGAGTAATATTGGTGGGGAAATTGGGGAGAAAAATGTGACACAGCCTGGACGACCAGGGACAGTCATCCTGAGAGATGCTTAGATGTGTGAAGGAGTGAGCCAGGAGAAGGAAAAGGGAGGGGGAAGCAGCCTGAGCAAGGGACCAAGAGCAAGCATGAATGTCCTCAGGGGGAAAACAAAAAAAGGAGTGACTGCAAGAACAGTAGCCCAGCCTGGCGTGGTGGCGTACGTCTTTAATCCCAGCACCCAGGAGACAGAGGGAGAAGGATCGCGGAGAGTTCGAGGCCAGCCTGAAACTACATAGTGAATTCCAGCTCAGCCTGGGCTAGAGTGAAACCCTACCTTGAAAAAAAGAAAAAGAAAAAAAACAGAAGCTCAGCCAGTGTAGGTTTGGGAAGAGAGAAATAGCTTCAACCTCATGTGAGGCTTAGAGGAGCTAAGATTATGAAGTGACTAGTGTGAGCCCCACACGCCATGGGATATTATCCTGACTATTGGTGGCACTAGGTCGGCTCCTCCCTGCACCTTGCACCGGTGAGGAGGCACAGATCTCACGTGACCAGCCCCTGGAAGCCGAGCGGCAACCTCACTCACCTCCACCAGAGGGTGCTGTCGAGTCACTTTTCTGGTCGTGAGTGAGTGCCTTGGCCTCAGGACCTGTGGAGAAGAGCCCTGGTCATCCAGACCCAGGTGTTGGTTCTACCTCTCCCTCTGGACACGGAGATGGGGACCAGGGGGCAAGGGGTGTCCATGTGAGACCCAAGGGTCACTGCCACTGTGCCCTTTTCTTCTGGGACCCTAGAGTACAGGATGGAACCACCCCAAAGCCTCTTGATCTTGACTCCCTCCCCTCTCAGTTCTGAGACTGCTGCCAGCCAGGTAGTCTGTGGTCCCCCGTGTTCATCCTCACGCAAACCCGTCTTTCCCCATACTTCCTCCAGAGACGACAGCCACCCAAGCCAGCACAAAGACGCTCGCTCCACCACTTGGGAGTCTAAAGAACTCACATTCCCATCTTCCGTAGCAATCCCCTTCCCCCGCCCCCCGGGGAGGCATAAGCTAACATTCATAAGCAGTCTGTGGCAGTCTAGCCTACTGGTGAGGGTGGTGTGTTTTGCTCCTCAAATGTGGACCACTTCCTTGATTTCATGTCACACTTGATCAAGAGGCTCATTGCTTACCTAAGCACCCTGGTAGCCATAGCCCAACCTCCCTACAAGTATCATGAAGCCCCTCTCTACAAGGATCCTAGGGCTCTGAACCTGAAACCCATCCCTTTCCTCTCTGCGGAAGCTGTCTAAGACCTCTCTCTTCTGAGTTGTCCCCTTCTCCGTCCACACTCTAGTCCTTTAGCTGCAGAGGGCACATCCTCACTCAACCCTTCTTGATGCCAAGACTGAGCTAGAAGGCGATCCCACCAGTGGGGGTGGCAGAGAGATGAGGGGGGGAATGGGATCAAAATATGTTATAAGCATGTTTGAAATTGTCAAAAATTATGAATGTCTGGCATGGTGGCACACGCCTTTTATCCCAGCCTTCTAGAGGCCACGATAGGAAGATCGCCCTGAGTTTGAGGCCAACCTGAGACTGCAGAGTGAATCCCAGGTCAGCCTGGACTAGAGTGAGACCCTACCTCAAAAAAACAAAAAAAAATTATAAACGAATGAAGGGATAAATAAATAAATGTCATCTCAGAGTTCCAGGGTCACAAATTGTATTTTCTGTGGGACATACTTAGAGACCAACGTTCCCACATTCCTTTGGCTAATAGCTCCACTTCTTTCACTACGACATGTGAAGCACTGCCGATGTACCAAGTGCACTGCTAAACTTGTTGCCTCCGTGCAGTCCCTCCACCAGCACTGGGAAGTTGTTAATCCCCCTTTCCATAAGAGAGGGATATGAGCCGGGCGTGGTGGCGCACGCCTTTAATCCCAGCACTTGGGAGGCAGAGGTAGGAGGATCGCCGAGAGTTCGAGGCCACCCTGAGACTACATAGTTAATTCCAGGTCAGCCTGGACCAGAGTGAGACCCTACCTCACAAAACCAAAAAAAAAAAAAAAAGAGAGAGGGATATGAGTCAGTGTCTCGCCCAGACTTCAAGGTCAAAAAGTAGGAACCCAGACTGGATCCCAAGATGCCTGCTTCTGAAGGTTTTAGCCCCATAGTCCAAACTTAGCCTTTGTTCATCTCAACTCTATCTAGAAGCTTTCTTCACACAGCCAAATGAATGAGCTGTTGAAACGGGTACAGGACTGGTCAACTCTTTCCTAGCCTGAAGCTCTCAGCCCCGCCCACTTCAGGCATCTTTTACCTTCCTCCAGGTGAGGCTCCTCCCCTTCCTACGCCTCACCCAGCCCCCAGGGAGTCCAAAACACATTTCTCCGCCAAAGTGAGGCTCAAAAGCCCTCACTGTGTAGCTAGGGCTGTCCTGGAATTCGCCTGCCTCAGCCTCCCCAGTGCTGGGATTTCAAGTGTGAACCACCAGGCCCCGCACTCAGCCCTGGCTCTTAAGACATACTTACCCATTGGATTCTTATGTCAACCCCACAAAGCAGGATTCATTATCTCTATTGTTCCAAGAAGGAAACTGAGGCCCAGACCGTCCAAGGTTACAGAGTTTATACCGACTAGAGCCACGGTTAGAAACCAGTTAGCCCATCCCAAAAACCTCCAAAAAATGCCTGCATCATGAATGGCTGGTACCCAGCGTCGCTAACACAGCTATGCCTGGAGCTGCGTATGCTGGACATCATGTTAGACAGAGGCTCTGCCATTCTCCCAGCGAATGCTCACAAGCATTCCCACTGTACAGTTAGGGAAACTGAGGCTGGCAGAGAGTAATCAACTTGCCCTAGGTTAACTAAATATAGACTGAGAGGGGCAGTTAGTCCAGGTCAGGGAGAGAAGAATGTCAGTTGAGCATGAGTTCTACCTTGGGTTCACAGCCTTCCATTCACAGATTTTAGACAATTTATGAACCCATAAAACTGCATGCAAATGTATGTCCTTATTTGGAGATAGAATGTAAGGAGAAAACTCTACAACATCCAACAGAGTCTGGAAGGTTCTCAAAAACTTTAAGAATCCTTAGCCTCGGGCTAGACAGATGACTTAACAGTTAAGGCACTTGCCTGCAAAGCCAAAGGACCCAGGTTCAATTCCCCAGTACCTAAGCCAGATGCACAAGATGGCGCATGCATCTGGAATTTGTTTGCAGTGACTAGAGGCTCTGATGTGCTCATTCTCTCCCCTCTCTCTCTCTCTTTCTCTATTTATATATCCCTATTTTTCTCTCTTAAATAAATATTTAATTTAAAAGTATTTTTTAAAAAAAGAATCCTAGCCGGGCATGGTGGCGCACGCCTTTAATCCCAGCACTAGGGAGGCAGAGGTAGGAGGATTGCCGAGAGTTCAAGGCCACCCTGAGACTACATAGTTAATTCCTGGTCAGCCTGGACCAGAGTGAGACTCTACCTTGCAAAACCAAAAAAAAAAAAAAAAAAAAAGAATCCTGGGCTGGAGAGATAACTTAGTAGTTGAGGCACTTGCCTGAAAAGCCTAAGGACCCAGGTTTGATTCCTCAGAACCCACATAAGCCAGATGCACAAGGTGGCACATACAGATGATGTTCATTTGCAGTGGCTAGAGACCCTGGCATGCCTGTTCTCTCTCTCTTTCTCTTTCTTAAATCAATAAATATAAGTTTAAAAAAAGAATCCTACCGGGTATGGTGGCGCATGCCTTTAATCCCAGCACTTGGGAGGCAGAGGTAGGAGGATTGCCATGAATTCAAGGCCACCCTGAGACTACATAGTCAATTCCAGGTCAGCCTGAGCTAGAGAGCTAGAGAGAGCTAGAGTGAGACCCTACCTCGCAAAACCAAAAAAAAAAAAAAAAAGAATCTTTAGCCTAGCAGAATGCCTAACACCAAAAGCACAGGTGAGTGTGGGAAACAATGAGTGAAAGAGGGAATATGCCTCCGTGCCCTCAGAGATCCCACGCATGACCCGGGACACACAGCTATGTGTATCTTCTGAAATGGTGAAAGTCGTCCTGGGACCTGAGCCCAGCCCGCCCCCAGGCCCTTTCTCCCAGTCCCTGAGGCCACAGCCAGGTGCTCTCACAGCTCCTCCCCCTTCTTCCACCTCCACTCCTGACAAGGACCAGGCAGAGGTCGGGATTATGCAACTCAGATAAAGAAGCTTTATTGACTGCCAGGAGGGAGAAGGGTCAAGTAAAGTGTGAACTGATTGGCCGTGGGAGAGAGACCTTCCCAGTGATAGCTGTGTCCACAACAGGGGCCTCCTAAGCCTGGGCGGCGTCTGGCGGCCTTAGTTCTTGGTGCGAAGGACCTGCTCGTGGGTGGACACCACCTTGCCGTCGTGCACATCCATGACCTTGGTGCGGATCTGGCGACTGGAGGAGGTCACTGGGGAAGACAGGAGATAAGACATTAAGCGGAGGAGGGCAGGCAATGCAGTGGAGAGGACAAGAAGCCAAGGAGACTCTGGTGAACTGTCTCCTGCTGTCCTCTAGCCTTGAAACTGCTGCTGTCCCAAGCACTGACACCATCAGCACCAGGGCTTCCCGTGGCCATGCTCAGTCTGACCGCTCATAGCGGACCTGCCTGGGAACTCAGACCCAGCTGGTTCAGTCCAAGCAAACCCAAACCGACTAGAAGAACCGCGTGACTAGAAGAACCGCGTGGGGCGCTGTCCGTGGTGCTGATAGTCATCACTGTGGGGTCTACGCAGGTATCCATTGGAAAACCAAAGATCTCTACTCTTTTTTTTTGTTTGTTTGTTTTATTTTGTTTTTCGAGGTAGGGTCTCACTCTGGCCCAGGCTGACCTGGAATTAACTATGTAGTCTCAGGGTGGCCTTGAACTCACGGCGATCCTCCTACCTCTGCCTCCCGAGTGCTGGGATTAAAGGCGTGCGCCACCACGCCCGGCTTAAAGATCTCTACTCTTAATAGCACTGGGCAGAGTTAGGGATTTTTTTTTCTATCCAAAGAGGTTCACAAAATATAATGGGTGAGAACACTTGGCTCCACTCCCAAGAAACTCTAAACTATGCCCTAGACCTGAGGGGAGAGCTCAGGTAGTCCCAAGCGCAGGCTTAACGAGGGGGGAAAGTCTTACCGTCCCTGGATGACTGGGAGCCAGAAGAGAACTGGGATGAGGAGAGGCTGCAGAGACAGAAGAAGGAAGGACCGTTAGACAATGGGGGGGGGGGTGATAAGTGGAGAGCAGGGGAGCAGGCTAGTGGGTGGGTTTCCACTCACTGGGCGTCCTCGCCCTCCAGCAGGCGGCGGTAGGTGGCGATCTCCTGCTCCAGCCGCGTCTTCACGTCCAGCAGGATCTTGTACTCCTGGTTCTGCTGCTCCATCTCACAGCGCAACTGAGCCAGCTGCTCCTCCACGCTGCCGATCATCTCCTGGATCTGCGACAGCTGCATGCAGTAGCGGCCTTTGGTCTCCTCGAGGTTGTTCTCCAGGGACGCTTTCTGCGAGGGAGGGAAATAAGATGAGGGGTCACTGAAGATGTTCCGTCCCCTCGTCTTCTAGTCCTGGGACCCACTCCTAAGCACGGCAGCATCCCTACCATGCTGAGCTGGGACTGCAGTTCGATCTCCAGGTTCTGCATGGTGCGACGGAGCTCGGAGATCTCGCTCTTGCCGCTCTGCACCAGCTCGCTGTTGGTGGCCACCTCACGGTTCAGCTCCTCCGTCTGTAGAAAAAGCAACATTGTTCACACCAGAAAGCCCTGGAAGGTGGGTGGTCTTGGTCCCTTCCTCTCCACACGGCCACCCACCTTGCTGAAGAACCAGTCCTCGGCGTCCTTGCGGTTCTTCTCCGCCATCTTCTCGTATTGGTCGCGCATCTCGTTCAGGATGCGGCTCAGGTCCACACCCGGGGCCGCGTCCATCTCCACGTTGACATCGCCGCCCACCTGGCCTCTCATGGAGGCCATTTCCTGCACAACCAGAGAAAAGTCCACAGTCAGGAGCCTTGTCTGGGCAGCTGAGTTGGGGGGGGACCCCTAGTCAGAAGTTATCCAGGCCTGACCACCACCTTCCCACAGCTTCATCCTCTCTTCTCTCTCCCAGCCATTCCTGTAAGCCAGCTTTTCCATTTAGTGCTCACCTCCTCGTGGTTCTTCTTCAGATAGGCCAGCTCCTCCTTGAGGGTCTCAATCTGCATCTCCAGGTCAGCTCTGGACAGGGTCAGCTCGTCCAGCACCCTGCGCAGGCCGTTGATGTCAGCCTCCACACTCATGCGCAGGTTCAGCTCTGTCTCATACCTGGAATCATCCAAGAAAAAAAAATTTTTTTTTTTAAAGTAATGAAGAGCCAGGCATGGTGGCGCACGCCTTTAATCCCAGCACTCAGGAGGCAGAGGTAGGAGGATTGCCATGAGTTCGAGGCCACCCTGAGACGACATAGTGAATTCCAGGTCAGCCTGGACTAGAGTGAAACCCTACCTCAAAAAACCAAAACAGAAAGAAAAAGGAATGAGACTCCCATCCCAGACACACGTAAAGCTTTGTTCTCGGACATCTTCCCATAGCTGGCACCCAGAGGGTGTTTAGGGGAGCCAGTGTTAGACACAGTGCCTATTGATGGCTCAAGTCTGAACATTCCTGGGGTCCAGGGAACCAGGCAATTCATCATCAAGCATTTGCCCGGGAGGAGGACACTTCCAGCTTCAGCCAACCAATAAGGTTCAAGGCCTACAAATATAACAGCCTATTAGACTTCGGGGGCAGGTGGGGAAAGTGGGGAGCGCCTCTCCCTGGAGCAATGGTTCCCACACCTGGCTAGGGATCAAAATTACCCAGGTAACCTGCTACAAATAACTGAACCGAACTCCAAGGGTGGAGCCCCAGCGTCTTGTACTTTTTTACAAGCTCCCCAAAGGGTTTTGCTGGCACTGGTCTGCTCTGGTTGGAAAACACTGATCTAAAATGCCCCGCCCTAGGGAAGCTGGATATCTGGAACCACCACTGCAAACTCACTTGGTGCGGAAGTCATCGGCAGCCAGGCGGGCATTGTCAATCTGCAGCAGGACGTTGGCATTGTCCACAGTGGCTGTGAGGATCTGCAGAATGGCAAGGGCATGGGTCATTTGTTAAGCGGACATCAGTAGGCACACGTCACTACAGCCTACACTGGGCTGTGCCCTCCCGCTCTACCCCCACAAGCCTTTGCTCACCTCAGCATTTGAGGGGAAAAAAGAAACCCAAGCAGTCCGCTTTGACGCCCCACCCCCATCAACACAGGAGTTGGGAAGAGAACCGGCCCCAGAATCAAAGGCCCTGGAGTTCAGGTTCCAGTACCTCCTCTCGCTTAATACAAAACCCAAGACAGATCTCGAGGCTTCTGTTTCCCCCTAAGTCTCCCTGCACCCCTTTCATGCTCCGGCTTCTCCTTTCTCTGTGTGATCTAGCCCACCAGCCCTCTGCAGCTACACACATTCCTTTTCAAGCTCACCAGGTGAGACTTTCCCAGGAAATGAAACCCAACAGGCCCAGAGGATTAAAAGGGGGGGGGCGGCTGGAGAGATGACTTAGAGGTTGAGAGTTTGCCTGTGAAGCCTAAGGACCCTGGTTTGAGGCTCAATTCCCCAGTACCCACGTAAGCCAGATATATAAGGAGGCGTATGCATCTGTAGCTCATTTGCAGTAGCCGGAGACCCTGGAGTGCACCCATATTCTCTCTCTCTCTCTCTCTCTCTCTCTCTCTCTTTCTCTCTGCCTGTTTCTGTATCTCTCTCTCTCTCAAATAAATAAATTAATTTTAAAAAATTTTTAAAAGAAAAAGGAGGAGGAAGAGCGGAAGAAAAAGAAGATAAGCCTGGCTAGAGGCCCTGCCCAGGTTGTCTAATTTCCCTAATCTACGAGAGGCATCAAAGCCAGGCAGGTTCGCCAAGAGGGCTCCTGGGGTGACTGTGGGAGCAGGAAGAAGGGTGCTGGAGGCAGATGGCACAAACCTGCCAGGCTCCCTTTTGTGCAGAGCATCTATGAGAGCCATGATTGATATAGCTGCGGGTTTTCTATGCCTGCCCGAGTTGTAGGGAGAGGCCAGCCACTGCCAAGGTTCATGGGCGGTGTCGACCTCAGCCCAGACTAACGAGCTAATGAGCGGTTTGGGTGTCTAGCCCAGTCCCGTTACAGCCTCGCTCCACCCCTGTGCTGGAGAACAGGTAGCTAGCCACCTCCTGTGCTAGAAGGTGGGGAGTCAGGGGCCCTAGTCCTGCTGTGTGACCTTCAGCAGGCCCCCGTGCGTCTCTAAGCTCCGTCTTCTTTCTCTGCACATTGTTAAAGGAAGGAATCACTGGCCTCACATGGGCAAGCATGGGCAAGGTGAGGAAAAGCCAACTTCCCACCAACCAGCCCTATTGGGGTTGCCGAGGACCTCAGAAAAGCGAGCTGGGGTTGGAGTCTGTCTTATCTAGAATATGTAAAGGTAGCCTGAGAAATCTATCATTGCTAGAGGAGAGAGGGAGCCAGAATGGCACTGTCCAGTCCACTCACCTTGTTCCTGAGGTCCTCGATGGTCTTGAAGTAGGAACTGTAGTCCTTAATCTCAGCAGGCCGCTGCCTCTGGTACCAGTCACGAATCTTCACCTCCAAGTCAGTGTTGGCCTCCTCCAGGGCCCTCACCTTGTCCAGGTAGGAGGCCAGCCGGTCATTGAGGTTCTGCATGGTCACCTTTTCACTGCCCACCAGGAGCCCATCACCACCGCCGAAGCCACTGCCAAGGCCACCACTAAAACCACCACTGAAGAAAGGACCAAAAACACTACCTAGGCCCCCGCCAAAGCTGCCGCTGCTGAAACCACCACCATAGCCGCCCCCCATCCCACAGGCTCCCCCGGAAGAGAAGCGGGAGGAGGTGACTGACAGGCCCCCGTAGGTGCTGGGGGCTCGGCAGGATCCTCCGGCCAGGACAGAGGAGATGCGGCTAGAGCCACCACCAATGCCACAAGAGCCCTTCATGGAGCTAGAGGAGGTGAACTGGCGGCTGCAGGTGGTCATGGTGCCGAGAGAGACGGAGTGAGTGAGTGAGTGAATGAGCGAGTGAGCGAGCAAGTGGGCAGAAACAAGAGAGAGCTGCTCAGGTAAGTTGGAAGCAGATACCAGGCCTTTATACTCATGAGTAGGGGGCGGGCCTGGCATTTTCCATTCCCCTTGGCTTTCATCACCCACGAGCCAGCGCCAACTCCCAGGCAGATCCCTCCTCTCCTCCGCCTCGTCATGTCTGTCATATTTTACTGGAAACTCATTGTTTGGGGTGTTTGGGGCTTTCTTGTCCCGCCAGGTGTGATTCACCAGGGGAGAGGTGGGCCTGCAGGCTACACTTTCCCATGGGGCCCTGGGAGCTGCAGCCCTCAGGAACCTGCTCACTGGGCTCAGCCAGGATGATGGGCAGAGTCTTGCTGCGCCATAAAGCTAGTCACCTGTGAATGTGCATTAAATGCATGGATCCTCGCTCCTTGTGGCAGAAGCCCACCACTGCCGGGACTGACAGCCGGCTGGGAGGCACAGCAGCCTGGCTACCCCCAGCCCTATCTGCTAAGGACACGAATCTGCTCAGAGGCTTTCTCAGCCTTCACACTGAGCTTACTAGCTAACGTGCCTGTCACATTGTCAGCCAGCCAGGTGGCAGCTCAGACTCCAGGCAGTTCTCCCTAGCCCTGGGCACAGAGCCTACCATGCATCACCCACCTGTGCACATACCTGTGACATTAGCTGCTCAGTCAACAAGGGCAGGTGGCCCAGTGGACACAGCCAAAGACATTGAGAAAGAGCACAGAGTCATGTGTGACCCAGGACTTGACAATTCCCAGATCCTCAGTTTGCTGCTCTGCAAAATGGGAATTTAAAAAAGTACCCATTAGTGCTGGGTGTGGTGGCACACACCTTTAGTCCCAGCACTCAGGAGGCAGAGGTAGGAGGACTGCCGAGAGTTTGAGGCCAACTGAGACTACATAGTGAATTCCAGGTCAGCCTGGGCTACAGTGAGGCTCTACCTCGAAAAACAAAAACAAACAAACAAACAAAAAAGAGCACCCATTAAAGCTGGGGAGATTTCTCAGTGGGTAAAGCGCCTGCCACACTAGCATGAGGAGCTGAGTTCAGACCCCCTAGTGCCCATATAAAATGCAGGGCCTTGCCTATAATCCCAGCACTAGGGAGGCTGAAACAGAAGGATCCCAGGGCTTGCTGACCAGTTTAATCCAGCAAACTGATGAGCTCTAGTTTCAGCAAGTGACCCTGTCACAAAGAATATGGTGGAGGGCTGGAGAGACGGCTTAGCGGTCAAGGCGCTTGCCTGAGAAGCCTAAGGACCCATGTTTGACTCTCCAGATCCCACATAAGCCAGATGCACAAAGGTGAGGCAAGCACAAGGTCACACATCGCCTGGAGTTCGATTTCAGTGGCTGAGGCCCTGGTGTGCCAATTCTCTCTCTCTCTCTCTCTCATAAAAAAAATTTGAAAATTTAAAAAAGAATACAGAGCCAGGTGTGGTGGCGCATGCCTTTAATCCCAGCACTCAGGAGGCAGAGGTAGGAGGATCACCGTGAGTTTGAGGCCACCCTGAGACTACATAGTGAATTCCAGGTCAGCCTGGGCTAGAGTGAGACCCTACCTCAAAAAACCAAAAAAAAAGAATACAATGGAGAGCCATTGAGGAAGACTTATGATGTCAACCTCTGTCCTCTACATGGACACACACACGTGCATGCCCACCCACACACATGGACACACACACACACACACAAATATGCACACCACACCCACATACACAGGCCATAAAATAAAAAGACCATTCACTGTTCCTACTGCAGGCAGCTCTGAGGGTTCTACAGGAAGATGACACAGAAGGGTCTTGTCAACTGCCCGTGGCATAAAATCTAGCAAGCAGGGTTGGAGTCCATCTTGAAGTGGGTGAGGCTGCATCCCTAGAACAGGCCTAGAGGACTTTTTACTTCTGGCCTCACGTGTAATTCTCAAAGCCCAGAGCAGATAAGGAGGGAGGCAAGGGACTGACTCCCAAGAGCGGTGACTGGGAGGAAAGCCAGCACCTGGAAGGGAGCTGGGCTGTGCCAAAGGTATGACCAAAACGGACACAAAGATCCCTGACTTCTGAGGCCCCAAGAGCCGAGGGACATTTCCAGAGGCCCAGTCGATTCTGCTTTGGAACTTTTGTCTGTCCCCTCAGCTCTTTCAGTTCTCCCTGAAACCTCCCCAAACAGCATTTTTCTGGCCCCCCACCCTCCTCCTGCCAGCCCCCCAGCCTCACAGACCCCTGCAGGCATGTTGGGAGGAAGGAATGTGGTCGTGTCTGGGACTGTCTGACTCGTCCTATCTCCCCAGACAGGCCCCAACATTCCCCGCTGGAGGCCGCAGTCTTCCGAGGATCCACTTTGCTTAGAACGGAAGTGGTGCCTCCACCGAGGACTTCCACCCCACCCCAACTGCTGTCCAAGCCAAGGTCACCTCATACCCCCAGCAGTACTTAAGAGCTTAGACACAACGCTGAGGCAGACGTTTGAGGCTGTGGGCTCCCCAGATCTGCCTATCCAAGAACCAGCAAGGATGTGAGTAAGCCAAGGGTTCCACCCCGCTCCACCCACCCCTGACAGACACTTCTAATCTCCTTCCAGAGAATGGTCCCCTCCACCCTGGCCCAGCCCTGCAATTTCCCCAATGAGAGGTAGCAGGGCTTTGGGCTCAGGGACAGATGCTTTTGGTAGGAGGCATGTTGCCTGTTGGCCAGGGTGGGAGGTGAGGGTGGTCCTTCCTGAAGATAAATGCAGGATCCAGAGAGATCCAGGGGCCCAACCCCACTTTTTTTTTTTTTTTCATTTTTCGTTTTTCCAAGATAGGGTCTCACTCTAGCCCAGGCTGACCTGGAATTCTCTGGGTAGCCTCGAACTCATGGCGATCCTCCTACCTTTGCCTCCCGAATGCTGGCGATTAAAAGCGTGCGCCACCACGCCTGGCTTTTTCTTTTTTTTTTCATGACCCATGACCCTTGTCTCCTTTTCTGCAGGAACCTCTGGAGCCAAGCAGTGAAAACTCTTCATCCATCAGGTTCTGCTCCAGACAGACTCCCTCTCCACGCTCCTCCCCTATTGCTTCTCCGGCTCCCTCTGCTCCTCTCAACTCTTCTTCCTCGTCCTCCCCCCACTCCTGCCTCCCGGCTCTGCTCCTCCCCCCTCCTTCCCCTGCTTGTCCTCCTCCTCTTCAGGACCCTGACCTCCTTCTCCATCCCAGATCCTTCTTTTCCCCTTGCTCCTCCTCCCCATACTCTTCCCTCTTTCTCCTCCTCCCTCTGCTCTTCCTCTTCTCCCGTTCTCCTGTTCTTCTCGAACCCCCTGTTCTTCATCCTCCTCCTCCTCCTCCTCTGCTCCACCTCCACCCCCAGACCCTCCTCCAAAGGGAGCCCAAAAGAACAGGGCCTAGAGAGATGGCTTACCACTTAAGACGCTTGCCTGCAAGCCAAAAGACCCAGGTTCGATTCCCCAGGACCCACGTAAACCCAGATGCACAAGGTGATGCATGTGTCTGGAGTTCTTTTGCAGTGGCTGGAGGCCCTGGTACATCCATTCTCTATTTATCTGTCTCCTTCTCTCTCTCTCTCTCTCTCTCTCTCAAATAAATAAATAATTTTCTAAAAATCCTTCAGAAACAAGTGTCAGGAAACAGCTGACCATGTGCACAGTTCCCAAGGCTGCCCTTCCCAAGCCACTATCAACTCAATGGCTTCAGCACCAGACACTTATTCTCCCAGTTGGGGAAGACAAGATGTCCCAAATGAAGGTGGCAAGGCCACACTCCCTCTGAATATCCGAGAGTAGGCTTCTCCCTGGCCTCAACAGCAAAACCCAAAACAATTCCTCCGTCTTCCCACGGCCTCTGCGTGTGTCTCTGCATCCTCTTCTGTGTCTGGCAATTGCACTTGTTCGATCTGGTGTCCCCCGAACCCAGCGTGACCTCTTTTTGATCCTTACTACCCTACTTCCTCCTCATTGCAGAGACCCTATCTCCAAGTACCCCTGACCGGGGGAAACTGTTTAACCCACTGCAGTGGTTTGAATGGATAACCCCCTTACATTCAGGAGTTTATTGAAACTCGCAACTTAGACCTCCATCCTCCTGGCTGGAAGAGGTGTCACTGTGGACAGATCCTTGAGTCCAAGCCCTAAGGTGTGTTTGGGGGCGGATCTGATTCGGGGTGCTTGAGCTCTGCCTGGGGTTCCTGGAATGTGCTTGCTTGTGATGCTCATGGTGGCTTTTCTCTCTGCGAGGATCTGTGTAAAGGGAGCCAGCTTCTTCCGCCATTATGGAACTTCCCCTAGATCTGTAAGCTTCAAATTATCCCGTTCCTGCCATATACTGTACCTGGTTTGGAAGTTCATCCCAGCAGCGTGGGGCTGACTACAACACCTACTGCATGGTATAACTAACTGACTAGGTCTTGTTAGCCACACCTGAGAGACACAGAGATGGAAAGTGAAAACTTGTTGGAAATGGTCCTGATAGGATATGGGGTGTGGGGGTGCATCTGGAGGCTTCTGGAAGCTGCGCAGATTAGTGTGCTGGGGGCAGGGAGGTGCAGTGTTCTTAGTACTGTGCCAGTGCTCCCCGTCAGCCCATTTCTCTAGCTCTTCACAGAGGGCTGCACTGGGATAGACAGCACATTTTATTTTTATTTTTTTATTTTTATTTTTTATTTTTTTATTTTTTTTGTTTTGCGAGGTAGGGTCTCACTCTGGCCTAGGCTGACCTGGAATTCACTCTGTAGTCTCAGGGTGGCCTCAAACTCTCGGTGATCCTCCTACCTCTGCCTCCCGAGTCCTGGGATTAAAGGCGTGCGCCACCACGCCCGGTTGCTTTGTTTTTCAATTTAGTTTTGAGAGAGAGAAAGAGGCAGAGAGAGAGAGAGAATGGGTGCTTCAAGGCTTTTCAGCTGCTGTGAACAAACTCCAGATGCACATGTGCGACATTGCATGCTTGTGTCGCTGTACGTCTGGCTATGTGGCATCTGGAGATTCAAACATGCGTTCTTAGGCTTCACAGACAAGCATTTTTTTAAAAAAAAGCCATTTTGGCTGCCCTTGTTTTTCTCTTTTTGAGACAGGCTCTCCCTAAGTAGCCCAGGCCAGCCTTGGATATTATTATTATTATTTTACTTATTTATTTGAGAGAGAGGAAGAGAGGGAGAGAAAGAGAATGGACACTCCAAGGTCTGTTGCCACTGCAGATGAATTCGACAAATGTGCCACTTTAAGCATCTGGCTTTATGTGGGTACTGGGGAATCAAAACTGGGCCCATAGGCTTTGCAAGCAAGAGTCCTTATCTGCTGAGCCATCTCCTCAGTTCCAGCCTTGAATTTGTAATCCTGCTTTCTCCACTTATGACCTCCCCAGTGCTAGGATCTCATGGCTTCATACCTGACTCTTAAATTTTTACTATGAAATAATTTTTAACATTTTAAATTTTTTAATTTGTGAGCAGAAAGAGACAGCAAGAGAAAAAAGAAAGAACAGAAGTGTCCGGGCCTCTTGTGACTGCATCTGGCTTTACACAGGTACTGGCAAGTCAAACCCAGGCCAACAGGCTTTGCAAACAAGTGCCTTTAACCACTGAGCCATCTCTCCAGCCTTTATTTAGAAATTTTAGACTCTCCAAAAAAAAAAAAAAAAAAGCCCAGGCATGGTGACATCCACCTGTAATCCAGCATGGTGACAGCCACCTGTAATCCAGCACTTGGGAAGTAGAGGAAGGAGTATCAGAAGTTCAGGGTCATCTCAGCTATCTAATGAGTTCAAGGCCAGCCAGTTTATCTGTACCCTTCACCCAGTTTCCCCTTCAGAGAACAGATCACATAAGCATTGTACAATTTTCAAAAAACAATAAATTAACATTGATTCACACAATGCCACTAAGCAACTCCAGGATTTCCTGGAATTTTGCCAGTTTTTTTTTTTTTTTTATAATGCTCCCTTATGTTACAGAATCCAGGTATGGGTCCTACAGTGCATTTGCTGACCTGTCTCTGACCTCTGACCTCTGACCATCTGTGCATGTAGTGGCCATGACACTGCCTGGGTCTTTCCTTGTCTTTACTGTCCTTCTTTCTTTTCTTTTCTTTTCTTTTCTTTCTTTTTTTTTCTTTTTTTTTTTTTTCTTTTTTGGTTTTTCGAGGTAGGGTCTCACTGTAGCCTAGGCTGAGGGTGGCCTTGAACTCTACCTCCCGAGTGCTGGGATTAAAGACATGGGACACCATGCCCAGCTGACACTTTCTTTTGTTCGTTTTTTGGAAGTAGGGTCTCGCTGTAGCCCAGGCTGACCTGCAATTCACTGTATAGTCTCCAATGACCTCGAGCTCACAGTGATCCTCCTGCCTCAGCCTCCAGTTTCCAGAGTGCAGGGATTAAAGGTGTGCGTCACCACGCCTGGCCTGACTTTGACACTTTTGAATAATATCTCTGTTTGGATTTTCTTGTTGTTGTTTTCTAACAATCAGACTGTTGGTGAGAAACCCACAGAAATAATGCACAAATCCTATTCTCCTTCATCTTTGAACCTCTCTACTTTATACCTGCATGGATGCAAGAAAAGAGCATTTCTTGGGCTGGAGGGATGGCTTAGCGGTTAAGGTGCTTGCCTGCGAAGCCTAAGGAACCAGGTTCAAGTCTCCAGGTCCCACATAAGCCAGATGCACAAGGGGGCACATGCATCTGGAGTTCATCTGCAGTGGCTGGAGGCCCTGGCATGCCCATCTCTCTCTCTTTCTCTCTCCCTCTCTAATAAATAAATAAATAAATTATATAAAAATATATAGAGAGAGCGCATTTCCTTTTCACCCACTGGCCTCAAGAGCTTCATTTGGCCTGGATTTTCCAAGGCGATATGGCTCCAGGAGAGGTTTGGGGGTCCATGCCCAGAGAAAGAACTCTCTTGCTCCTCCTTCCTCCAACCCCCAAGCCACACTGAGTGTCCTGGAACCCTCTCACTGGCCAGTCTAGGACTTTCCCATGTTGGCCTTGCTTGGAGAGGTACCATGGGTTCTCTTGTCGTTTTTAGTTTGGTTTTGATTTTGCTTTTCCGGTGGGGGAGAAAGGTTGGTGTTATTTTGAGTTTTGTGTTTGTTTGCAGCAGGGTCCCACTGTGAAGCCTAGGCTAACTTGAACTCAAAGTGCTCCTCCTGCCTCATCTTCCTGAGTGCTGGGATTACAGGAATGTACCACCACATCCAGTCCAAATTCCCTAATCCTTATTGTATAGAGTCTTTTCCTGCCCCTGCCAGCTCTTTAGGAAAGACGGGGGAAGGGTCCTCCTGAAGCCACAGGTGGGAAATATGATCCTCAGGCTCAAAGACTTCCCTTCTAACAGAGAGACTTTCCTTCTCTGCCATCCCTTCACCCTGCCATCCCCCCTGCCATACCCCCCCGTGATGCCTTGGCCTTCCGTACTCAGAGAGCACTCAGGGCCGTCATTTTCAGGGACATTGTGTTAGGGCTTGAGCAACCTCTGTGGCTAGAGGGAAGAGATAGAAAGAGGCCTGGACCAGAAGAACAGGCCAGCAGCCCACGCTGCAAGCACAAGAACCAATCACCAGCCTGGAGCACCTCTCCAAGGCTTCAGGTTCCCTTTTCCCCAGAAAGCTGGGCCTCCACCTAGTGGTTTCCAGGCCAGCCTGCCCATCTGAGCCATGTGCTTGTGAGAACTCAATATATGGGCCAAGCCAAGCATTTCAGTGTATGGGCCTGTCAGTCTCCTATCTTTGCTGCAAAGCTGACAGAACGGAGATTGAATCCCACACCAAAGATGAAGAGGGCCCAAGGGTTGAGGAATTTCTCAACACTGCATCAAGGAAGCTGCCCTGTCTGGCTTCAAGCCTTCCAGAAAGAGGCTACCTCTTTCTGGAAGGTATCTAAAAGTCAGAGCTTCAGTCTACACCAGCCTCTTGAGTTAATGGGTGGGAACATAAGGCTGAGAAGAGAAAGGGACATGTCCAAAGACACACAGCACATCCTGCCTCAAAAGTGAAAAACAGTGGCTGAGAAGATGGCTCCATGGTTAAAGGCATTCGCTTGCAAAGCCTACAGGCCTGAGCTAAATTCCCCAACCACCCACATAAGCCAAATGCAAAAGGTAGTTCAAGCATCTGGTGTTTGTTTGCAGTACCAAGAGACCCCGGAGCTCTTATATGTGAGTGTGGGGGGAGGAGTGTAGGTGTGTGGGGTGTGTGTGTGTGTGTGTGTGTGTGTGAGTGTGCTTGCTCATGAATACACACACATGGATACAATAAAAATAAACCAAAAAATTTAAGTGAAAAATATTTAACAAAGCCACCAGGGTTCTAAGTGAGGCAGGGTAAGAATATGTGCGGGATGATGTGTTTGTACCCCCAGAATCATATTCAGTTTGTTAAGAATCTGGATAGTAGCCGAGGGAGATGGCTCAGCAGTTAAAGATATATGCCTACAAAGCCTGCCAGCTTGGGATTCAGTTCCCCAGTACCCATGTAAAGTCAGATGCACAAAGTGGTACATGCATCTTGGAGTTTGTTTGCAGTAGCGAGAGGCCCTAGGATGCCCATACTCACTCTATCTCTCTTCATAAATAAATAAAAATAGGGCTGGAGAGATGGCTTAGCGGTTACAGCACTTGCCTGCAAAGCCAAAGGACCCAGGTTCAATCCCCCAGGACCCACATAAGACAGATGCACAGGGGGAGGGGCACACACATCCGGAGTTTCTTTGCAGTGGCTGGAGGCCCTAGCACACCCATTCTCTCTCTGTCTATTTCTCTCTCTTTCAAATACATAAATAAAATATCAAATATAATAATCATAACAAATAAATAAATAAAAATAAAAGGCATTCCTTGCCGTCAGAACAGTCTGATGGTGACACACAGGCAAAAGCAGGTCCCAGTTCCGAAGCTGCCAGGTGGGGTGGCTTCTTAGAAAGGGCTTCTTGACTCAGTGCTGGAAAGCAGGAAGAGTGCTGCAGGGTGGAGCAGGGAGGGCATTCCCAGCCATGGGCAGGGCTGTGGGAATCAGAGGGTGAGTCGCCAGAGAGTCAGCACCTGGGGCCAGAATGGCTGTGTCAGCAGTCCTTAGCCACCAGGACTGAGGGATGGGGACAGAGAGGGGGGCCATCCCAGTAGTTCTACCTCGAGGGTAGACAGGAAGAATCTTCTCCATCAGTCAGAGGTTCAACAGCAGATTCAGTGTCCCGCAGCCCACTCACTCCCAGAGACTGAGGGAGGTCACGTGGGACAGTGGGAGGACCCAGGGTCTCACAGCCACAGAGACTGGGGTTCAAGTCTGGGCTCCAAAGGTCTGCTTCTGGAGAATGCAAACTAGGCCACCTGAATTTTTGAGTTTTAATTCAGGTGTGCATCAGAAAACGTTTAACAACCATCTCTCCAGGAGATAAAAGGAATATGTTTTTATTTTAAATTTATTATAAACTATACAAATATGAGATGGGTAATAGTCAATTTACAAATAAAAAATACTTCTTGTAGGGCTGGAGAGATGGCTTAGTGGCTAAGGTGTTTGCCTGAAAAGCCAAAGTACCCAGATTCTACTCCCCAGGACCTGCGTAAGCCAGATGCACGAGAGAGCACATATCTGGAGTTCGTTTGCAGTGGCTGGAAGCCCTGGCATGCCTCTCTCTCTCTCTCTCAAATAAATAAAAATATTTTTAAAAAATACTCCTTGTAAATTCTATATGGTCAATTTATTCTCATAGGAGGCTCTCACTGATTTTTTTTTTATTAATTAGCTTAATTACCGTGCATGCGTGAGTGTGTGTGTAAGACAACTTCTGGGGTTGGAGAGATGGCTCAGTGATTAAAGAACTCGCTTGCAAAGCCTAGAGACCAGGGTTAGACCCCCCAGTACCCACGTAAAACCAGATGTGCAAAGTGGCTTGTGTGTTTGGAGACACATCTGGAGTTTGTTTGCAGTGGCTGGAGGACCTGGCACACCCCCATTCACATTCTCTCTCTCTGTCTCCCTCTCTCTCTCCTTGAAAATAAATAAATAAAATATTTGGAGGGGCTCACTCTAGCCCAGGCTGACCTGGAATTCACTATGTAGTCTCAGGGTGGCCTCAAACTCAGTGATCCTCTTACCTCTGCCTCCCAAGTGCTGGGATTAAAGGTGTGCACCACTATGCCCAACTATTTTTTTATATATTTTTAAGATAACTTCTAGGTGTCCATTCTCTACCTTCTTTGAGACAGGGTGTCCTCCTATTGCAAACAAACTGGCCGTTGAAGTTTGGATTCTCCAGGAACTGACTCTCATTGTCCTAGTGTGTTGGAATCACAGATGCATGTGCCACTTTGCATCTGACTTTATATGGTTGCTAGGAAATTGAACCTGGCACAGCAAGCTTTGCAAGCAAGTATCTTTAACCACTGAAACGTCTTCCCAGAGGCTCACTGATTTTTTTTTTTTTTTTTTTTGAAAGAGACGCAAAGACAGAGAGAAAGGGAGAGGAAGACAGCTAGAGAATGGGCGCCCCGCCAGCAGCTTCTCAGCTACTACGAAAAAACTCCAGATGTGTGCACCCCCTTGTGGTCAAGTGCGGCATTGCGCCCTTGCATCACTTTGCATCTGGCTAAATATGGGACCTGGAGATTGGAACCGCTGGAGATTGGAACCGGCATTCTTTAGGCTTAGGAGGCAGGCGCCTTAACCGCTAAGCTATCTCTCCAGCCCCTCACTGATTTTTTTTAAATTTTTTAGAGAGAGCATGAAAGACAGAAAGAGACAGAAAGAGAATTGGCGTGCTGCCTCAGCTACTGCAATTGAACTCCAAACACTTGCGCCACCTAGTGAGCATCTGCGTCCATGCACTTGCCTCACCTTTCACCCTGATTTTTTTTTTTTTTTTTTTTTGGTTTTTCAAGGTAGGGTCTCACTCTAGTTCAGGCTGACCTGGAATTCACTATGTAGTCTCAGGGTGGCTTCTAACTCACGGTGATCCTCCTACCTCTGCCTCTGAGTGCTGGGATTAAAGACGTGTGCCACCACGCCCGGCTGATTTTTTTTTTTTTTTTTGGAGGCTAGCCCAATAGATTGGTCTTTTCTTTATGAGACAGTGAGGGAGAGAGAATTGGCACACCAGGGCCTCCAGCCACTATACTCAAACTCCAGATGCATGTGCCACATTGCACATTCATCAACTTGTGCATCTGGCTTACGTGGGACCTGGAGAGTCAAACATGGGTCCTTAGGTTTTGCAGGCAAATACCTTAACAGCTAAGCCATCTCTCTAGCCCTAGTCCTGATTTTTTTAACCAAACTCTTGTGTGTAATACCTTCTCAAACTCTTACAACTTATGATTGCAATTAACAAACAAATGTAGTTCTGACCTGAATGCTAGTAGAAATGTTTGTTATGATATTAAAGATAAAAGTGAAACAGCAGAGGCTTATACTCTAACTTCACTCCTCAAGGACTTCTTTCTTTGCTGAATCAGATAAGGTTTAAACTCTGAACAACTACTGTCAGTCGTTTTGCCTTTCACAACGCAATGACTGAAGACATGTCACACTTTTAGTAAGATTATTTTGCAACAGCCAGGCATGATGGCTCATGACTACAATCCTAGCACCTGGAACTTAGCAGCAGGAGGATTAGAAGTTCAAGATCATACTTAGCTGCATAGTGAGTTCATGGCTAACCTGGGCTACATGAGACCTTGTCTTTTAAAAAGGTGAACTAGGGCTAAAGAGATAGCTTAACAGTTAAGGCGCTTGCCTGCAAAGCCTAGGGACTCATGTTCAAATCTCCAGGTCCCATGTGGCCAGACACAGTGACGCAAGTGTGCAATGTTGCACATGCACCTGGAGTTTGTTCACAGCAGGCTGAAGATCCTGGCGCACCCATTCTCTCTCCCTCTCTCTCTCTCTTTCTCTCTGCCTCTGTCTCAGAAATAAAAATAAGGAGGCTGGAGAGATGGCTTAGCAGTTAAGGCGTTGGCCTGCAAAGCCAAAGGACCCTGGTTCAATTCTCCAGGATCCACATAAGCCAGATGCACAAGGGGGCACATGCATCTGGAGTTCATTTGCAGTGGCTGGAGGCCCTGGCATGGTCATTCTCTCTCTGTCTCTCTCTCTCTCTCTCTCTGTCTCTTTCTCTCAAATAAACAAAGAAAAATAAAAAAATTTAAAAGTCTTAAATTGTGTAATATTTACACTATCAATAATTTTTTATTTATTAATTTACAACAGAGAGAGAGAGAGAGAGAAAGAATGGGTGTGCCAGGACCTCTAGCTGCTGCAAACAAACTCCAGATGTGTGAGCCACTTTGTACATCTGGCTTTACATGGGTACTGGGGAGTCATACCCAGGTCATTAGGTTTTGCAGACAAGTGCCTTAACCACTGAGCAAACCCTACAGTCCCACATTATTGACACTTTCCCATGAAATTCTTATATTCAGACAATAAAGTGATAAACTGAACCCTAATTTGTACTGCTTGTTGTTTTCATGGTATAACTACCTCCACCGTAGTTCATTTAAACCAGCCAAGAGGAAGTTGGGACGAGGATATGTAGTAACATGGCCATGTAGTATGTTCTCTGGACAGTCATAAGTAACCTCAAGAACATAGATATTAGTAAAATAAATAAATAGCAAGTGATGAGTTTCAAGTATTTATTACCTGTTTATAACCTAGTTGACTAGTTTTTTTTTATATAGGTAGCTTTTATTATTATTTTTTTTTTTTTTTTGGAGAGAGAGACAGAGACGGAGAGGGAGACAGAGATGGGCGCGCCAGCAGTCTCTCAGCTGCTGTGAACGAAATCCAGATGTGTGCGCCCCCTTGTGGTCAAGTGCGGCATTGCGCCCTTGCGTCACTTTGCATCTGGCTAAACGTGGGACCTGGAGATTGGAACTGCTGGAGATTGGAACCAGCGTTCTTAGGCTTAGCAGGCAGGCGCCTTAGCCGCTAAGCCATCTCTCCAACCCGAGTTGACTAGGTTTTAAGATTAAATAATTTAATTGTTAGTTCTGGCTGTGTTTAACCATCAACTAACGAAATTTCTGAAATTTTAACCTTGGTTCTCAAGAATGAATGTGAGTAAGCCAGCTCTAGTGTGCAAATGAGCCTTGAAGTTTAGGCCATAAATAATAGACTTGGAGAATCAAGTGACAAGCAGAGCAATTCTGCTTCAAGTAAAATAAAGAAAAGCATAAAAACTAGATGACATAGTGGGGGGGGATGTTGGCCAAGCAAGGGAGAAGAAGAGATGGTGGCCTAAGTGATAAGACAGGATTATCTAGGTGGACAGAAATGGAAGCAGCGGGCTGATGAGATGGCTTAGTGGTTAAATCGCTTGCCTGAGAAGCCTAAGGACCCATGTTCTACTCTCCAAATCCCATGTTAGCAAGACACACAAAGGTGAGGCAAGTGCAAGGTTGCACGTGCCCACTAGGTGGCACAAGTGTCTGGACTTCAATAGCAGTGGCTGAGGTCCTAGTGCACCAATTCCCTGTCTCCTCTCTCTCTCTCTGTCTCTGTCTCTCTCTCTCTCTCTCTCTCTAAAAACAAATAAGTAAAATAAATTTTTAAAAAAGAAATGGAAGCATCATCCAGAAGTCATCCATTCAGCACCGGACACACTGCTTCCAGGAAGACCCATGGGAGTCCAAGTCTATGCTGCCACATTTGCTGGGTTTCTTTGTTTTTTTTGTTTGTTTGTTTGTAAGATGTCCTGACATCAGTATTCTATTAATTGAGTTCCCTGCCATCATGCAGTGAGGATCCCTCTGCTGTCACACCAGGGTGCATCTGTCCTTCAGCTATCCCAGCTTGAGTGACGTCTTTGTGTTCCATGACTTTTCTTACACCTCATATGACTTAATACATAGAAAAAAAAAACTAAAGGTTGTGGTAGAGATGGTGGAAACAACAGAATGGGCAATGGTGATGGTGCTGGTAGTGATGACATGGGGGAAGTAGCGGTGGGAGGGGTCACGGCTGCAATGGTGAGGATGGTTGTGACAATGACACTAGAGGTAGGTGGTGCTGTTGGGGACGGTGGTAATGGAAAGGTGATGGAGAAATATGAAACTGACACCTATACATCCAGTCTTCTGGTGGACAGAGCAAAACGACCTGAAGCAGGTCTCCCCTTTTTTTTTTTTTTTTTTTTTTTTTTTGGCAAGGTATTCTTAAAGGCTGACCTGGAATTAACTATACCCTCAGGGTGGCCTCGAGCCTCCTTCCAAAAAGATTACCTCTCACATGCAAGGGCTTACCATGACCTCCTTCCAAAAGATTACCTCTCACATGCAAGGGCTTACCATGACTAAGTATTACCTTCCTCGTCTCTGTCTCTCTCATCAGAAGGCCAGTGGAATGGGCTGGAGAGATGGCTTAGCAGTTAAGGCACATGCCTGCGAAGCCTAAGGACCCCGGTTCAATTCTCTAGGTCCCACATAAGCCAGATGCACATGGTGGTGCATGCATCTGGAGTTCATTTGCAGTGCCCATTCTCAATCTCTCTCTCTTTCTCTTCCTTTCTCTGTCCCGAATAAATAAATATTTAAAAAAATTAAAAAAAAAAAAAAAAAAAAAAAGGCAGGTGGAAGGAGGGAATCCAGCCCACGCAGGTCTGCTCCCAGAAGGTTCTATTCCCCATCCCCCGCCCCCAGAGCCAACTAAAGTGGGGAATCTTCTTGTAGCCTACATAGCAGACCGGGTGAACAGTAGCCACTATTTAGGCCTTTGTAGGTTGCAGTGCCCAGCCCCCACAACTTTGCCAAGAGGAGAAGGGGGTAAGGGGAGACATGAGCCCAAGCCAGCCTGTTGAGAAAGAGTTCTGCCACAATGGGCACCGCCCACTGTCCACCCCCGCATGCTGGAGGTTGACGAGGACAAAGAGCGCTTTGCCTGCATAGTGTCATGCAGTAAGGAAGTATTTCATTGAGGCCAGAGTGGCTCCCGACTGTATCACCACAGCCCCACCCTGAGCCCAGCGTAGGACCCAGCCAGGAGCAGTCGTAAGTGGACTTGGGCTGGCCTCACCAGGCTGTTGCTGGAACTTGCCTTCTCCACAAGCCTGATCAAGCCACATAGTGAAACCAGGGGTCTGCTCACGTGTGAACCTTTCTGACGCTCCATCTTCCAGTCATGCACCCTAGGGTAAGTTGCCCAGCTTCCTTGAGCCTCAGGGTTTTTTTTTTCACCTGAAAAAAAAATGGGACAATGAGTCAGTCTCATGGAGTTGGCAAAGGAGGCTTGGCAGAGAGCAGAGAGGAGGCATCAGCTCCAGCTCAGCCTTAGGAGGCTCGACACAGCTGACTCTCTGTGGCAAGAATCCAATGAGACAATAACGGACTGGGCCAGTTTGAAGACTGAAACAACCTGGGTGCTTTGTCCACTCGTTGTCACCTTGAACCCTCATGTGAACCACTTCAGGTAGTTGTTAATACCTGCAATGTACCAGTGAGGAAACAGAACCAGAGAGATGCCAGATCAGCCATAGTCACATTCAGAGACCAACCCCAGGATGGCCTCCGTCCACTCCTACTGTTCCACATTGCCTTCCTCAAGGCTTGCATTCTTACTTGAGTTGGATTTTCCAGTATTTATTTATTTATGAGAGAAAGAGAAGGAGGCAGATAGAGAGAGAGGGAGGGAGTTAGTGGACACACCAGGGCCTCTAGTCACTGCAAACAAACTCTAGATGCATGCACCACCTGTGCATCTGGCTTCACGTGGGTAATGGGGAAATCAAACCTGGGTCCTTAGGTTTTGCAGGCAAGCACGTTAACCACTGAGCCATTTCTCCAGCCCCCTGATTTTCCTTTTCTGATCATCATTTTGAACACAAAGCAAATTAAAATGGGCAAGCTAGCCAGGCATGGTGGCGCACGCCTTTAATCCCAGCACTTGGGAGGCAGAGGTAGGAGGATCACCATGAGTTTGAGGCCACTGTGAGACTACATACTGAATTCCAGGTCAGCCTGAGTTAAAGTGAGACCCTACCTCAAAAACCAAAAAGAAAAGAAAAGAAAATGGGCAACCCAGAATAGTGAGTTAAGCCACCTACCTGGCTTGGGTTCTGCTTTTGTTGTTGTTGTTGGTTTAATAGTTTATTTTGGAGAATTTTGGTTGGTTGCTTTTGGGGAGGGGGGGTTTCCAGGGTCTTATTATGTAGATCCTAAATTGGCCTTGAATTCTGCCTCCCTGGTGCTTGGCTTACAGACTCTGCCTTGCAATCTATTTTTTAAGTGTGTGTGTGTGTGTGTGTGTGTGCGTGTGCACGCGCGCATGTACGTGTGCATGCATACATATACATGTGCCAGAGTCTTTTGTGGCTACAAACAAATGCCCATCTGGATTTATACTGGTAGCTGTGAGATTGAACCCGAGCAGCAGACTTTGCAAATAAGTGCCTTTAATCACCGAGCCATCACCCTAGTCCCTACTATTTATTTATTTGTTTATTTATTTATTTATTTATTTATTTATTTATTTATTTGAGAGAGAAAGGGAGAAAAGCAAAAGAGGCAGATAGAGAGAGAATGGGTATGCCAGGGCCTCTAGCTGCTACAAACGAATCCAGATGAGTGCACCATCCTATGCATCTGGCTTACATGGGTACTGGGGAATTGAACCTGGGTTCTTAGGTTTCACAGGCAACCACCTTAACTGCTAAACCATCTCTCCAGCCCTTTTTTTTTTTTTTTAAAGTAGTGTATCTCTCTAGCCCCTGCAGATCTGGAACTCACTCTGCAGTCCAGGCTGGCTATGAACTTGCAGTAATCCTCCTATCTGAGCTTCCCAAAAGCTGGAATTAAAGGTATGTGCCACCACACCCAACAGCAATCTATTTTTGAAAATTATTTTATTTGGGCCGTGCATGGTGATGCATGCCTTTAATCCCAGCACTCGGGAGACAGAGATAGGATGATCGCCATGAGTTTGAGGCCACCCTGAGACTACATAGTGAATTCCAGGTCAGCCTGAGCTAGAGTGACACCCTACCTCAACAAACAAACAAACAAACAAAAAAACATGCAAGTCAGACACACAAAGGTGAAGCAAGCTCAAGGTTGCACATGCCCACTAGGTGGCACAAGCATCTGGATTCAATTGCAGAGGCTGAGGCCCTGGTGTGCCAATTCCCTCCCCTCTCTCTCTCTCCCTTCCTCCCTCCCTTAAAATACAAAAAAATATTTATTTATTTATTTATTTATTTGAGAGAGATAGTGGGCATAGCAGGGCCTCTAGCCAGTGCAAAGGAACTCCAGACACAAGAGTCACCTTGTGCATCTGGCTTATGTGGGTACTGGGGAATCAAAGCTCAGTCCTAAGGTTTAATGGCTCAGCCGTCTCTCCAATCCAGCAATCTATTTTTAATTGGGAAATTGATGTAATATTTTACAAATTGATCAACTGATTTTTTTTCACAATATGTTGTAAGGATAACCTTGAACTTACTTCTGCTCTTCCTGACTCCTGCCAAGTTCTCTGACTACAGGTATGTGCAACATGGCTTAATAAATCAATTCTTTGGTGTTTAAATTTTTCGTTCTCTTTTTTTTTCTTTCTTTCTTTTCTTCCTTTCTTTTTTTGTGTGTGTAATGCTGGAGATGGAACCCCCAGGGTCTTGTGCATTCTGGGCTCACCACAGAACTACCCTGGCCTCATTTAATTTCTTTATTTATTTATATACACACATGCACAATTTTATTCATATGTAGAAAAAATATGTTCACTTTTTCTCCCTTTTATGTTTTTCTCGGATCTCTTCATTCCCCCACCTGGCCCCTTTTACTTCATCTGCCTCACACCCCACGGCAATCTCAGTTAACGGTTTCTTGCGTGTCCTTCATAATCCTACTACTCACATAATCATACACGTGCTAATACATTTACATTAATGAAAGATTGGCTGGTTATTTCACATGGACAAAATAACAGCACTGTAACATGCCTCTCTCTCTCTCCACATACCTGGAGGAATCCTTCTCATTTAAGGTAGGTCCAATGCATCCACTGTGCTGGCTGCTTAATACTCCATATTACGGGTGAGTCATTATTTATACAACCCATCCACGCCTAGCAGAAATTATAATTTTCCAATTTTTGTCTCTACAAATAATGCAGCAGTAGATATTCTTAGTGCATGCCTCTTTTTGTTAGCATTTCTTATGTTTGTTTTGAGAGGTCTCCCAGGTGAACTTGTGGGCTCAAATAATCCTCCTGCCTCAGCCTCTTCAGTAACTAGAACGACAGGTATGCCATAGTACCCAGCTCATATGTCCTATATACTGATGTTTTAGTTTTTATTTATCTGTTTGTTTATTTATGCACGTGAGTGTGTGTGTGTGTGTGTGTGAGAGAGAGAGAGAGAGAGAGAGAGAGAGAGAGAGAGAAACAGGCCAGGATCTGTCATCACTGCAAATAAACACCAGACATTGTGCGATTTTTTGCACCATGCTTGACATGGGAGGTTGGGGAATTGAACCCTGGCTTGCTGGCTTTGCAAACAAGCACCTTTAACTGCCAAACCATATCCCCAGCCCCCTGGTGTTTTATTTGTATTAATTTAACATTAAATAAGGATCCTATGTTAATTAAATATCATTTTCACCATATGGCTGGAAAATGGCTCAGGAGATTAAAACTCCAGGGATAGAACAATGGATAAATGTTTTATTTTGTGGGCTTTTTGTTTCTTTTCATGTGCAATGTATGTGTGGGTGGGTGAGGGAAGGATGGTGAGGCAGAGGCTGAGTTCAGCCAGAGATAAGAGCAGAAATAAGGGGAAGAAATTTCCCTCTTCTGACAGTTGTATAGAAACTACAGAAATTGCACAGTTGGTGAGGAGGGCTCTGGGAACTCAGAAGAAAAGGCATTGCTGGGAAAAGTCAGTCACAGTTGGCTCCTTGAAATTTTGCTCTGTTCCTCCCACTTTATTCTTTCAATAGAATTCTAAGCTAATGTTAAACTTTCTTTGTTTTCCTTTTAATAATTTTATTTAGCTTTATTTATTTGGAGGGAAAGAAAGAGAAAGAGGCAGCTACAGAGAGAGAATGTGTGTTCCAGGGCCTCTAGCCACTGCAAATGAACTCCAGACATATGCACCGCCTTGTGCATTGGTCTGCATGGGTGCTAGGGAATTGAATTTAGATCCTTAGGCTTCCCAGGCAAGCTCCTCTAAGCCATCTCTCCACCACCACCCCCTTTTTTTTTTTAATTTTTGTTTATTTTTTAATTATTTATTTGAAAGTGACAAAGAGAGAAAGAGGCAGATAGAGAGATAGAGAATGAGCATGCCAGGGCCTCCAGCCACTGCAAACGAACTCCAGATGCATGTGCCACCTTGCGTATCTGGCTTACATGGGTCCTGGGGAATCAAGCCTCAAACTGGGGTCCTTAAGCTCCACAGACAAGTGGTTGACCACTAAGCCATCTCTCCAGGCCCTCCACCCCTTTTTTGTTTTGTTTTGTTTTTCAAGATAGGGTCTTGCTCTAGCTCAGGCTGACCTGGAATTCACTATGTAGTCTCAGGGTGACCTCGAACTCAGCAATCCTCCTACCTCTGCCTCCGGAGTGCTGGGATTAAAGGTGCACTACCACACTCAGCTAATGTTAAGGTTTCAATAGTCAATCAATCAGTTTAGGACACTTGCAATTGTAGATAAGGACACTACCAAGGTACTTATATCCCCAGGTGACTTGTGAGTCCTCCCACCCAATATTCCCAAACGGGTGCTCTTCTTGCTTATAATTAAACCTGCTTGATTACTTCTGTCTGTGCTATATAATTTTTGTTCCTGAGCAATAAAGCTTGTGGCCAATATCCACTCACTCTCTCCTAGTGGCGTTTGTTTGTTTGTTCGTTTGTGTGTTTGTTTGTTTATTTGTTTGTTTGTTTGTTTTTCAAGGTAGGATCTAGCTCTAGCCCAGGCTGACCTGGAATTCACTATGTAGTCTCAAGGTGGCCTCGAACTCATAGCAATCCTCCTACCTCTGCCTCCCAAGTGCTGGGATTAAAGGCGTGCACCACCATGCCCAGCTCCTAGTGGCTCTTTGATGATCTCAGCCTAACTTGGAGGTGACAATTCTTTGTCATTCTCTAAGCAAGAATCCAATTGAGTAGAGCATATCTGCTTCCTCCCGCATCATAGGCACACCAGGGTCTCTGGCTACTACAAATGAATGCCTACCCAGCTTTACATGGGTGGCTGGGGAACTGAACCCTGGCCTTTACCAGCAAGCACCTTTATCCACTAAGCCATCTCTGCAACGCCAATGTTTTTGTTTTATGCATCTTTCATACACTCACATTATTCACATGAAAAGGAGAAAGCTGGAAAGGAAAACACGCATCTGCTTTCTGTGTAACGATTGTATAGCTAAAGGAGAAAGAAGAAGCCTTGTGTGAAGGAGATGGAAACAGAAAGAGAGAGCCTCAGGACCAGAGAGATGGCTCAGAGGGTCAAGAACATGCATGGGCGAACATGAGGGATTTGAGTTCAATCCCTAGCAGCCACGTTTAACCAAAAAAAAAAAAAAGTAGCAGGGCTTGGTGGCGCACGCCTTTAATCCTAGCACGTGGGAGGCAGAGGTAGGAGGATCACTATGAGTTGGAGGCCACCCTGAAACTAGATAATGAATTCCAGGATTCACGAGCTAAATAGTGTAGTCCAGTCAGGACGCCCTAGGTTCAGTGACACCTTGTCTCGAAAGACACCCAATGTCAACTTCTCCCTGCACACACACACACACACACACACACACACACACACACACACACACACACACACACACACGTCTCTGGGCTCCATCCTCCCAGGGCTCAGAAAGGTATTTACTTTCTCTTTTAAAGTGCCAATACCTCCCAGTGGAGGCCACCTTACACCCTCCAGAAACTCCTCTGAGAAAATTCCACAGAAGTCCGGTGGCTTGACCCCAGCAGGGATCACTGAGCACAGAGCAGCCCTCGCTGGCTCACTGCTTGTGATGGGTACTGACTGAGGGTTGCTGTGGAGCAAAACAAGCTTTGTCTGTGTTCCTCTTTCTGGAAGCCAGGCAGGTCTTAAGCCCCATCAGTGGGAGGTCTAGCATAAGAAACTGCTTATCTCAGACACCAGGAGAGACTGGGAGCTTTTTATAGCTCTTGAAAACAAAGGGCCCAAAGAAGGCAAAACCTTACAAGCTCACCACTAATTCATTCCATCAGCAGATGCACTTTACGGGTTGTCATTAACTCTTACGCTAGTCAATGACTAGCACTTTGTGCAATTATCTAAAACAGTATTTCACAAACTTTGACACTAACTCAAACAGAAGGAAGCCAAGGGTGTGTTCAAAAGCAGGCAAGTTCCAGGCACACTGAGTTACTCTCCTTCCTGGGCCCAGGAGCTTAGGAAGCAGGAAAGACACTGGTTTAGGACTCAGATCTGAGCTTGAGAATTCTAAGCAGTAATAGGCCTTTCCAGATGGAAGAGCAGATTCCCATGTTCCTGCCTTCTTAATGTTCCTCTTTTAAAAAGTAAATGTGGGGCTGGAGAGATGGCTTAGTGATTAAGGCGCCTGCCTCCTAAGCCTAAGAACTCTGGTTCCAATCTCCAGCAGTTCCAATCTCCAGGTCCCACCTTTAGCCAGATGCAAAGTGACGCAAGGGCGCAATGCCACACTTGACCACAAGGGGGCGCACGCATCTGGATTTCGTTTGCAGCAGCTGAGAGGCGGCTGGCGTGCCCATCTCTGTCTTCCTCTCCCTCTCTCTCTGTCTCTCTCTGTGTCCCTATCAAAAAAAAAAAGTAAATGTGGCCAGGCATGGTGGCGCACACCTTTCCTCCCAGTACTTGGAAGGCAGAGGGAGGAGGATCGCCATGAGTTTGAGGCCACCCTGAGACTACATAGTGAATTCCAGGTCAGCCTGGGCTAGAGTGAGACCCTACCTCGAAAAACCAAATAATAATAATAATAATAATAATAATAATAATAATAAAAATAAAATAAAATGAAATAAAATAAAATAAAAAGTAAATAAAAGCAAATGTGGGGCTGGAGAGATGGCTTAGTGGTTAAGGCACTTGCCTGCAAAGCCAAAGGACCCAGGTTCAGTTGCCCAGGACCCAAGTAAGCCAGATGCACAAGGTGACACAGCATCTGGAGTTCATTTACAGTGGTTGGAGGCCCTGATGTGCTCATTTCTCTCTCTCTCTTTCTGTCTCTCTCTATCTATCTATCTCTCCCTCTTTCTCTCTCAAATAAAAAAATAATTTTTTTAAAAGTAGATGCAAGGCTGGGGAGATCACTCCCCACCCACCTACCTATGTAAAGTCAGATGGGCATTTATTTGCAGCAGCAAGAGACCCTGACTGGCAAACACATACACACACACACACACACACACACACACACACACCCACAAATATACAAATAAATAAATAACAATAAGTAAATGTTTTGTGTCCATAAGACACAAAACCACGATGGAGAAAAGAAGCATCTTTCCTGCTCTTCAAGGTATCTGACTTGCTGTCGGACCCCAAGAAAGTTTCTATCTTTTTTTTTAATATTTTATTTTTATTTATTTATTTATTTGACAGAGAGAAAGAGGGAGAGAGAGAGAATGGGCGCACCAGGGCCTCCAGCTACTGCAAAAAAACTCCAGACATGTGTGCCCCCTTGTGCATCTGGCTAACATGGGTCCTGGGGAATCAAACCTGGGTCCTTTGGCTTTGCAGACAAATGCTGTAACCACTAAGCCATCCCTCCAGCCCTATCTTTTTTTTTTCTTTAATTACTTTAGACCTTGCTATGGCCTTTTCTCTCCCCTAGAAATTCAGGCAGGCAATCAACTCCCATAGCCATATATTAATGATATTTAGAGAGTACGACTTAACCCAACCAGTGTTTAGAGGTGGCCAGATCTGTTGAAAAGTGATTAGTTTTAAATAAGGTCATAAATGAATTCTTGTGAGAATATATATATATATATAGACTCACACACCCTTGCCTAGTGCCAAGTGAGGGTCTGGGACACTTTGGGACAGCCCACAAGAAAGCCATCAGCAAAGACTGACCCAATGGGATTGATCCAATTGTGGACTTTTAGTCTCCAAAACCCTGCGCCAAAATAACCCTTTTTATTGTTAATTTTATTTATTTGCACAGGTGTGCGTGTGCACACATGTGCACATGCTCCAAGGTCTCTTGCCAGTGCAAATGAACTGGAATCAAACCTGGGCCAGCAGGCTTTGCAAGCAAGAGCTTTTAACCACAGAGCCATCTCCCCAACCCCAAAAGAAACCTTTGTATAAAGTTAGCCAGCCTCAAGTATTTCATTACAATACTGCAAAACTGACTACTACAGACCTCATTTTCTTCATCTATCAAAGAGCTGCTTTCTCACGGAGCTTCTCAAGGGCTCACTGGTTGGAGGTACGCTGTCTGAAGACAATGGCCTAGACAGCTTCTCCCAAACAACTCCCACACCCAGCTAGCATGGTCCACTTCCTGTGTGCCAACAGCTCACTCCTGAACAACTCATGATCAAGTGCACCAGCCCAGGAGTTGTTTTATAGCCCAGGACTGTGTCTCTGCAAAACGGTCCTTTCACAACATCAGCTCTAAAAGTGATGGATGAATTTGAAAAAGAAGTGCTAGAGAGCTACGACTCAAAGTTGAGGAGCATATTTTTAAAGACAATCCCATTGCCTACTGGCAAATACACAAGTTGGCATAGCGTCTCTTTAAGTCACTTTGGCATTACAAACCAAGAACCTTGAAACATTTATATCTTTCCATTTAATAACTACACTTCTGAGAATCTAGCCTAAGGGAATAACCCAAAACATTGATAAAAAATGTTATGCAGAAAAATATTCGCTGCAACATTTTTGTTGAAATCTATGGCGCCAGCAACAACAAACAGTGGAAAGAACACTAAAATGTAAAAAAATTTTTTTGAGGTAGGGTCTCACTCTAGCCCAGGCTGACCTGGAATTCACTATGTAGTCTCAGGGTGGCCTCGAACTCACAGCGATCCTCCTACCTCTGCCTCCCGAGTGCTGGGATTAAAGGCGTGCGCCACCACACCAGGCAAAATATTTTTAATAATACAAAAAAATTGCTTCTTTCATAACATTGATTAAAAAAATGGAGGCTGAAGGCTGGAGAGATGGCTCAGAGATTAAGACATTTGCCTGAAAACCCAAAGGATCCCAGTTTGACTGTCCAGGACCCACATAAGCCAGATGAACAAGGGGGAACATGCATCTGGAGTTCATTTGCAATGGCTGGAGGTCCTGGTGTGCCCATTCTCTCCCTTCCTCTCTCTCTCTCTCTCTCTACCTCTTTCTCTCAAATAAATAAATAATTTTTTTAAATTGAGGCTGAGAATGGGTCTCAGCAGTAAAGTACTTGTTTGGCATGTGTGCAGCCCCAGGTTCAAGCCCCAGCACCACAAAAAAAAAAAAAAAAATGATTGCAAGCCAGGTGTGGTGGCACACATCTTTAATCCCATCACTCGAGAGGAAGAGGTAGGAGGATCGCCGTGAGTTCGAGGCCATCCTGAGACTACTGAATTCCAGGTCAGCCTGAGCTAGAGTGAGACCCCCACCTTGAAAAACTTTTTAAAAAACTGAATGCAGTAAGTATAAAAGACATAAGTATTTTTGTATGTACGTTACCAGTAGTCATCTTTGGGTATTAGGACTTGGTACTCATTCTGAGTCATAGGTTCACCCTATAATCTAGAAGACAAGGTTGGTGACCATAAAAAGGGAGACATATTTGCTGAACAATTAACAATGGTTATTCATTATAAAGTAATGAATCATGCTCAGCAACCCTGAAGGATAAAGTAACTTCAGATTAAAAAAATATATACATATATATATATATATATATATATATATACACACGTGTGTGTGTGTGTGTGTGTATTGCCGGGCATGGTGGTGCATTCCTTTAATCCCAGCACTCGGGAGGCAGAGATAGGAGGATCTCCGTGAATTCAAGGCCACCCTGAGACTACATAGTGAATTCCAGGTCAGCCTGGGCCAGAGTGAGACCCTACCTTGAAAAACCAAAATTGTGTGTGTGTGTGTGTGTTTATAGCACCTTCTGATCACCACTAACATAGAACATATGAGTGCATAAAATCCTTATGAACAAATTTCAAGACAATCAGAACAGTGAAATGTCAGAACCTGAAAGACATAAACTAAACTCAGTGCTTATACGTTCAGAGGCAAAACCAAGCAGATCACACAAACATCAGAACCCTGGAAAGTCACTGGCATAGGAGACAGGAGGCACCTCTGAACAGAGGGAGTGGGCAATCTGGAAACAGGAGGATGGTAGCTAAGTGTGATGGTGCACACATGTAATCCCTGTGCCCAGGAAGCTGAGGCAGGAGGATCACAAGTTGGAGGCCAGCCTAAGATACATGGTAAGATCCTGTCTCAAATAAATAGAAGGATGGGTTAGAAGCCTTTATCAGAAGTGAGAAAGCCATAGCCAGGTGTAGTGGTTCACAGCTATAATCCCAGCACTCAGGAGGATGGGGTAGGAGGATCTCAGCGAGTTTGAGGCCAGCCTAGGCTAGAGTGAGAACTTGCCCTAAAAATAAAAATAAAAATAAACAGGAGGAAAGCCTCCAAAGTGACTCTATCCTCCAAGCACTCTTTCACCTGGGAGAAACTGGAGGTTTACTCTGTCCAAAGGAAGAAAAGGAAAGATTCTGAATGGACCACAGACGTTAGTCAGGGCCAACAATGGGGATAAATACACTGAAGTCATCAGTCAGAAAGTAACAAAGCAAGAGGAAGGCGCTCCCAGCTCTCTGCCTCCTCGGAGCTTCCAAAGAGCTGATAGTTTTCAGAACCCAGACAGGAAAGTAGAAGCTTCCTTTCCGAGAAAGATCCCTCCAAGGAGAAAGGCCTACAGACGCCGACATCTGGGGCCCTCCACTGAAAGTGATTATTTCCCACCAGATGACTCCATGGTGAGATCTTCCCACGGACAGCCCCTCTGCTATACACTCACACGTTCTCAAATCCATTCTCCTACATCTTGATCTTAAATATGAACAACTGCCAAGGGCCGGCAGACATTTGAGGAGCATCTCTGGTGTGCAAGATGGAGTCAACACAATCAGGAGCAAAGGCGCTCAGAGGAAACCGAGACAAGAACAGAAATAGAGAGCTTGTCCAAGCCTAATCGACTAATCGACTCAAAGAGTTAAAACATTCCGTCTCGAGCTAAAGACGACAGGCTATTGACAAAATATCCAGGGCTATGGAAAGTACATCAAACAAAAAACAAAAAGTACAGCAAATTTAGGGACTGAAGAGATGGCTTAGCTGTTAAGACACTTGCCTCCAAAACCTAATGACCAGGGTTTGATTCCCCAGTACCCACATAAAGCCAGTTGAACAAAGTGGCACATGCAGCCAGAAGCCCTGGTGCGCTCATTATCTCTATGTGTATCTGCCTCTGCTTTCAAATAAAATAAATAAAATATTTTTTTAAGTACAGCAAACTTTTAAAAAAACTAAATAATGTGCTTTGATTACAAAGTTAAAGAAATTTTCAAAAAATAGGAAAATACAAGTTAGATAGGATGGAATGCACATTGAAAAAAGGAGCTACAGAAAGAGAGGAAATTTAAATTTAAAAAAAGGAAAGTTATAAAATAAGAGAATTTTCCAGAACTTGAATTTCCATGCTACAAATTTCTACAAATGTCCAATCCAAAGGAAGAAGAGGCAGCTTCACCAAGACGACACACGTGATCTTCTAGGCCACAGGAGAGAAAAGGGAGAATTTCAGGGCTTCCAATGAAGAGAGTAGCACCAGGAAAATACAAAGGACAAAATAACATAAGACTATTTAGAAGCACCACCAGGCACCAAGACACAGTGAGATAATAACCCTCAGACACTGAGAGAAAAAACAATGACCAAAAGCAAGGTATGGTGGTGCATGCCTTTAATCCCAGCACTAGCACTTGGGAGGCAGAGGTAGGAGGATCACCATGAGTTCAAGACCAGCCTAAGAACTACGTAGTGAATTTCAGGTCATCCTGAGCTACAGTGAGAGTCTACCTCAAATAATAATAATAATAATAATAATAATAATAATAATAATAATAATAATTACCAACCTAGAATTTTACACCCAGCCAAACTAACCCTCAATAGTGAGCGTAGGGCTGGAGGGATGGCTTAGCAGTTAAGGCATGTGCCTGAAAAGCCAAAGGAACCAGGTTCAATTCCCCAGGACCCACATTAGCCAGATGCACAAGGGATGCATGCGTCTGGAGTTCATTTTCAGTGGCTGGAGACCCTGGCATGCCTATTATCTCTCTCTCTCCCTCTCTATCAAATAAATAAATAAATAAAAATAAAATATTTTTTAAAAAGAGTGAGAGTAGACCAAAGAGCTTTAAGACATGAAATTTTTCCTATGCACACAAGTTAACCCCTGTGAATCCTTCACTGGGGAACAGCTGGAGGATATGCTTTCCTATAGTGAAAGCAAGGGAGAGGAAAAGGGAGAACAAGAGGGAGATGTGGAAGGAAGACATGAAATGCAAAAGGCAATGAATCACTGAGAAGGAGGCCAGCATGCAGAGCACTGGAAAAGACAGGGTCAGGAAGACCAAAGACTCCAAGAGGGATAGCTTCATGAACAGGAATGCTAGGGTGTTAGCACATAAAAAGGATACACACTTCCAACAGTGAGTTAGGGAACAAATGGATAGCAGGGTCATAGAAAACCCAAGCATATTGAAAGAGAGGTGCTTATTCCAAGGAATTTTAATATCCTATAAAACATGGTTTGACTATGGATTTGTAGTCATAACAATGTAGACATTTATCTAATCAAAAATAGGAATAGCCAGGAGTGGTGGCACACGCCTTTAATCCCTGAGGAGGAGAGGTAGGAGGATCGCCGTGAGTTTGAGACCACCCTGAGACTACATAGTGAATTCCAGGTCAGCCTGGGCCAGAGTGAGACCCCTACCTCGAAAAAAAAATAGGAATAACCAGGCATGGCGGCGCACACCTTTAATCCCAGCACTCGGGAGGCAGATGTAGGAGGATCGCAGTGAGTTCAAGGCCATCCTGAGTCTACACAGTGAATTCCAGGTCAGCCTGAACTACAGCAAAACCCTACCTCAGAAAAACCAAACAAATAAAATAAAAAATAAAAATAAAAAAACTGAAGTTGAATAATCAAGAAACGGACATATAAGCTTGGCCTTTAGAAAAAAGGCTGTCTGGAGGACAGGGAAATAGCTCCATGGATAAAACGCTTGCCTTTGTAGACATGAGGACCTGAGTTTGACACAGAAATAAGAGGCACAGTGGCACTTACCTATAATCGCAGGACTGGAGAGGCAAAGACAGGAGGATTCCTGGAGCTCGCTACCTAGCCAGTCTAGCCTAATGGTGAGCTCCAGACCAATGAGAGACCCTGTGTCAGAGGAGGGGGCAGCATTCCTGAGGACAAGACCTGGCGTTCTCTGACTCCACACGCACACATGTGCACGTGGAAGGGAGGAAGGGAGGGAAAGAAGAAGAAGGAGGGAGGGAGAAAGGAAGAAAAGAAGGAAGGGAGGGAGGGAGGAAAAGAAAGGAAGGAAGGAGATAAAGAGAAAGAAAAAGAAAAGGAAGGAATAAATACCAAAAGAAACAGTTGGTGTTGAAAGTAAGAGGAGGGTTGCCTGCAAAGCTAAAGGACCCTGGTTCGATGCCCCAGGATCCATGTAAGTCAGGTATATGTATCTGGAGTTCGTTTGCAGTGGGTGGAGGCCCTGGCGTACCCATTCTCCCTCTCCCTCTCTCTGTCTCTCATAAATAAAACTTAAAAAAAATAAAAAAGAAATTAAGAGGTGAAAAAGGAGGAGTAGGATTCAGCTTGGGAATGGCTCTTCTACACACACACCTATTATGATACTACACATACATGATTTTGCTTTTCGCTCTTAAACTATGGAAGGCATCCAAGTAGAAAGAGCGGCGCCTGAGAGGTGTGGGCCATGCAATTAGTCAGGAAGGGCTGACTCATGGGCACAGCCCCAGGAAGACCGAGTGCTGGAGGGAAAGGGAGCCATCACGGACTGTTTAGCTGAGGAGTTCTGATCTCATCCTTGAACCTGATCTTGGCCACATTCGTGGAAGAGAGATCATCTGGCAGAAATTGGGAATGGGAAAGATTGATGGGAAGAGGTACCAGGGAGCAGCCTGTGCCCAGTTCCTGGGAGACAAGGACAAGCTCCTGATGTGGTGGTGGCAGCTGTGGGGCTAAGGAGGAGGGCATGAGTAGCAGATGTTGCCCAGGGGACTCGCTGGCATGCCAAGGAAGGAGTGGATGGGCTGAGGAGAAGGAGCAGACTAGGAAAAGGGAGGGAAGTTCACTTCTGGACATGGTCCCCATGCCAAGGCTCTGCTCTCCTTCAACACCAACATCGCTTGTGCGCAGATGCGGGAAGGTAAGGCTGGAGTTCAGAGTGAAAAGACCTGAGCAGGTAGAGTGCTATGAACAGAAAGGTGTGGACTGGGGGGACTGGAGAGATGGCTACGCTGCTAAAGGCACTTTCTTGCAAAGCCTGACAGCCCAAGATTGATTCCTCAGTACCCACGTAAGTCCAGATGCACAAAGTGGCACATGTGTCTGGAGTTTGTTTGCCATGGAAGGAGGTTCTGGCATACCCATTCTCTCCTCCCTCCCTCTCTTTCTCTCTTTCTCTCTCTCTCTCTCTCTCTCTCTCTCTCTCAACTAAATAAATTTAAAAACAAATAAAAGACATGGACTATAGCCAGGCAATATATGTGTGTTGAAACTTCAAATACCACTTCTTATCTGTATGTTTTTATGCAATTCCACAAACCTCCTTAAATCCCAGGGGTTGCCAACGCCAAAATGGGCCTGACCACAAGCTCCCCACAAGGTCTCTAGGAGAACGCTCCTGTGGAAAGCCCCGCGGGTGGCCATCCACACATGTGAAGGCCTTCATTCCCTCTATTCCCTCATCCACCCCCTGGTGACGTGGAGAACTTCTCCAAGACCCTGCAAGCTCCTGTGAGACACATTCTGTTTCTTGTACCTCTTCAGGTATAAGGAGGCTCAGGAGCATTCCTGGGAGGCCCCTCAACTCCCCTCCCATCACTTCAAACACGGAAATCACACAGGTTTGCATCAACCAGAAAGTCAGCTTTATTAGCCCATCACCAGCGGAGGGGAGGGGAGACAGCTGGGGGCTGTGCTAAGAGAGCAGGGTCCTGACCAGGGGCCTCCAGGAAGTGAGGCCAGTGGGGTGCAGGGGGGCTCTGGGAGAGGCCGATCAGTTTCTGGAACTCTGGCTCTGGCTGTAGCTCTGCTCCTTGAGGATGGGCCTGGGCTGGCGGGATGATGATGAGAAGACTGAAAGAAAGAGGAGAGGAAGTGAGATGGACTCTGGGAGCTACCAGATCGGAGGAAAGGAGGTGCAGGGTGGGGGTGGGGGCGGGACGGGGCGGGGCTGGGCCCCATCCCCCGAATCAAGCAGTGAGGCTCAATACTGGAGTCTTACCTTCGTGGGAAGAATAGGACTGGCCAGACTGTGAGGAGGAGATGCTGTGGAGGAAGAGGGAGGGCAGCATTAGCTGTGCTGGGAGCAGCAGGGGCTAAAGGGGCTTGAGGCAGGACTAGGGGGGTTGGGCCACTCACTGGGAGTCCTCGCCCTCCAGCAGGCGGCGGTAGGTGGCGATCTCCTGCTCCAGCCGCGTCTTCACGTCCAGCAGGATCTGGTACGCCTGGCTTTGCTGCTCCATCTCACAGCGCAACTGAGCCAGCTGCTCCTCCACGCTGCAGATCATCTCCTGGATCTGCGACAGCTGCATGCAGTAGCGGCCTTTGGTCTCCTCCAAGCTGTTCTCCAGAGATGATTTCTGTAGGTGGAGGAGGGAGAATAATGTAAATGAAGATGATCACATCTGTCTCTACAGGTCTTTGGTCACGTGTTCTGAGAAGTGCATGGACTTTTGGCCCAACATGTAGCTACACTACATGGAGAAAGGTTTTTTTTTCCCCCAACATTCTGATACTTAATTTCTCCAGCCTTAAAGTAAGGACTAGGATTCTTCCAGTGTCCCTCCTGAGAAAAGTGGAACTAGGTTGTGGCAGTGTGGAGGGGATGGTGGCTATTGCTGGTGACATGGGGCAGCAGCAGGGCCAGATCCTTCATACCATGCTGAGCTGGGACTGCAGTTCGATCTCCAGGCCCTGCAACACTCTGCGGAGTTCAGCCACCTCACTGCGTCCGCTCTGGATCAGTTCGCTGTTAGAGGCCACTTCTTTGTTTAGCTCCTCAGTCTGAGGCAGGAGAGAGGAGGAGATGTGAAGCTCTGGAGAGCATCCCTGGTTGCGAGTCCCGCAGGAGCAAGAACATGGAGAGCGGCAAGCCCCACCTTTCTCAGGAACCAGGCCTCCACATCTCTGCGGTTCTTCTCTGCCATCTGTTCATACTGGTCACGCATCTCATTCAAGACGCGGCTCAGGTCCACGCCCGGGGCTGCGTCCATCTCCACACTGACATCTCCACCCGTCTGACCCCGCAGGGCAAGCATCTCCTAGGAAGGAACGGAAGAAGGTGTCAGATCCATGACCAAGGCAACCTTCCATTCCATGCTTCCCAAAGCCAGCAGCGGTCCCACCTCCTCGTGGTTCTTCTTCAGATAGGCCAACTCCTCCTTCAGACTCTCAATCTGCATCTCCAGGTCGGCTCTGGCCAGGGTCAGCTCGTCCAGCACCCTGCGCAGGCCGTTGATGTCGGCCTCCACGGTCTGGCGCAGGACCAGCTCATGCTCATACCTGTCAGGACAGAGGTTAGAGCTTCAGGTGTCATTCTCAAAGCTCCCAAGGACTACAGTCTGCTGGGTTTCCTGGATGGACAGCCCTATTCCTTTGTCCTCTGACCTCCACCCTCAGCCCAGCATGCAGGGTGCTCACTTGGTCCTGAAGTCGTCGGCTGCCAGCCTGGCATTGTCAATCTGCAGAATGGGCTGGGCGTTATCCAGAGTGGCCGCAATGATCTGGAGTCAGGGTGGAAGAACAGACCGTCTGATCAGTCAAAAACTCTGCTACTTATAGGAGCAGGGCAAAGGAGGGCGAAAAGAGCCTCCTGAAACCTGGAAGACACCTGGCTGCCAGGTCAGGCCCCATGCTTCCCCAAGCAGGCTGATTACTTCTCAGTCTGTGAGACGCACCTGGGTCTCCCACCATCTCCATTCTGGATGCAGTGTAAAGACCCCTCACAGGGACTAAGAACCAGGGTTCCGTCCCAGCTAAGAGAGAGATGCTCAAAAGGGGACCTGCTACCACCACTTCTCTAGGGGACCCTGGCCACTCCACCTAAGCTCTTCAGTCTCTTTGTAAAATGGACTTGCTAGAAAGATGTTTCCAAGGGCCGGTATAGCCCTGGCCTCTCCAGACTCCACCCTCCATAAGCACCCACCTTGTTCCTGAGGTCCTCGATGGTCCTGAAGTAGGAACTGTAGTCCTTGGTCTCACTGGGCCGCTGCCTCTGGTACCAGTCACGAATCTTCACCTCCAAGTCAGTGTTGGCCTCCTCCAGGGCCCTCACCTTGTCCAGGTAGGAGGCCAGCCGGTCATTGAGGTTCTGCATGGTCACCTTTTCACTGCCCACCATGAACCCATCACCACCGCCAAAGCCACCGCCAAAGCCACTGCACCAATGCCACCACCAAAACCACCACCGAATCCAGCACCAAAACCACTACCTAGGCCCCCGCCAAAGCTGCTGCTGCTGAAGCCGCCACCATAGCCGCCCCCCATCCCACAGGCTCCCCCGGAAGAGAAGCGGGAGGAGGTGACTGACAGGCCCCCGTAGGTGCTGGGGGCTCGGCAGGATCCTCCGGCCAGGACAGAGGAGATGCGGCTAGAGCCACCACCAATGCCACAAGAGCCCTTCATGGAGCTGGAAGAGGTGAACTGGCGGCTGCAGGTGGTCATGGTGCCGAGAGAGACGGAGTGAGCGAGTGAGCAGAGAGAAGAGAGAGCTTCTCAGGGAGGCTGGAGAGGATGCTGTGTCTGTCCCAAACACCAGGATCCTTTATATACGCAGGGGAAGGCGGGGCCCTCCAACTGCTGACTCCAGGATCCCCTGCAAGCTTTCGTCACTCCGTCCAGTCCAACTCCTCACGCTGGATTATTCAGCCCATGTGCTGGCTCAGAGTTCCCACCCAGCTCTGAGGGGGGCGTGGGACTGAGAGAAAAACACACAAACCAACCTGGAATCAGTAGTGACTCAGGCTGGGTGGCCAGGAATCAACTCTTGTTCCTAGAGCCTGAGGGGACAGAGTGACAGTGGGGCCTTGGTACATGCAGCTTTGTGGCACCTGCGTCCTGGGACAGTGAGTCATCCCTTCAGGGACTCCCTGCTTCGCAATGAGAATCTTCCAGAAGAAGCCTCAGTCAGCAGTGCCAACTCGGGCTGGGAGGGTGTGGAGGGTCCTATTGTGATAGAAAAGAAGCTAAAAGTTGAACTGACTCCTTGAGTCACTGTAAGAGTTAATTCTGAGGAGCTAAAACTTATCTTTGTCAGCAGATGGAAAAATCCCAAAGAAGAAACTGTCCAGAAAGGGCCCAAAAAGGGACAATAAGAAGAAAAGACAGTTTAGGCTAAAACAAGGTAAAACAGGGGAGTCTGACTACAGAAATGATTGATATGCAAATTGCCACATCTTGTTTGTTCATCTACCCCTCCCCTTGGCTACGAAAACTATAAAATGGAAATAAAATCTCAGCTGGGGGTGGGCAGAGCTTCTTTGGAGGGCTACCTCAACCTTGTTGCCCCCCCCCCAGGTGATAAAGTCCTCTACTTTCACTCATCCTGGCATTGGAGTGATCTTTCCAGACAATTTCTACAACACAACTTGCCAAGCTGAAGGCAGGAGCTGGAGCGATAGCTGCCCTCTGTTTAGCTTGCAGAATGACCTGAGGCCTTTCACGTCCCTGCTCCGTGCCTGCTTTCTGGTGACAAGTCTGGACTGGGTAGCTGTAGTTCTTTCTATTCTAAAACTCACAGGCTTCTCTTTCCCTGCTCTAATCTGGATTCAGAAGCCGCCTTGGAGACACCGGCATGTCCAGGAGCAGAACGCACCATGGAAACCACACATTCGACAGCCACGCGCCTGCCTTTCCTGCCCCGACCCCCCTTCCGTGCTGTCAGCCAGACAGATCCCATCACCCCTCTGGGCTTCTCTCATCTGGACCAGGGTGGACATCCTGCTTCACATCCTCCCCAACCTTCCTTTGCACTCAGCTGCCCCTCATAACTACCTCCATAACCTTCTTCCACCTCCCGCCACCCCAACACACACACACACACACACACACACACACACACACACACACAAGGCCCTGCACCTGGTGAGTACATGGCTTCCTCCACAACCACCTCCTGCCATCACCTACTCAGGGCCACCCCCTATGCACTGTAGTGGGAGGCAGTCCCCTGGTCCTGTCTCTGATACACTACATATGTGACCCCCCTCCCAGGCCTCTCCATGGGCCTCAGAGTCCCCACATAGAAACAATTCTGCTGACCTAGCTACAAAGAAGTCTCCTTCTTCTTCTTCTTCTCCTCCTCCTCCTCCTCCTTCTCTCTCTCATCCTCCTCTGTGTGTCTCTCTCTTGTGTGTGTCTTTCTATCTCTATCTTCTCTCTCTCTTTCTCTTTCTCTTTTCTGTGTGTGTGGGGGGTGGGTATTTTCCAGACTAAACTTGGTACTTCTGTTCATCCAGTGGGTGGGATTGCAAGGGTGCCATGCTCTGTAGTCGCCAGCCCTGCCCTGCTCAGTTATTACACTGTGCCTGCCATGTGCTTGCTCTACAGTTCTCAGAGGTGGGTATGAGGTGGGTGCTGTTCCTATTTGCAGAATACAAAGAAGGGACCAGGAGCATAGGAGGGTACGTGGGCTTCCAAGACACCAAACCCTGCCTGCGAACGTCTCGCCATCCCAGGCCTCTCCCTGAGCTTCTCAAATTCACATCCTTTTCTTAATCCTTGAAAGAACTTTGTAAGTAAGGAGGACCAGGGGAGGGAGGAAGAGAGAGGGGCTGGGATTCACCTAGCCACTCCACTTTAAGCCACAGAGATGCGATTCTCCAGTCTCCCATGATGCCTTGAAGGCAGCAGCCAGTTAAATCCAGTTTTTACCCACCTCTCCTCCGTAGCTGGTAGTCTGTCCACGGCAGATGTAGCCTTAGCCTGAGAGGAGGGTTAGGGTATGAGCCCCAAAAACAGAGACCTCCTTGATACCATGGGGCGACTCACGGTGCTGGGCTCTGTCCTTGTCCCGGTGTGCCTCTCTTGACTTGAGAGGAGCCCAGAGTTTTGTCTGTACCTGAACTCTGCTGGGGAAGAAAGTTCTGTCTTGGCTTTGTTGCTGCCGCATCTCTTTCAGCCCCATTGGCACAGAGATGAGAACAGAGCTGACACATGCACTTTGGGGTTGGATCTAGATGAAAGGACCCCAGCATTCTCCACTCAACCCCAAATATGGGCAAAGAGGACCCCAACATTGAAGATAAAAAAAATATCAGTCTGCAGGTATCCGGATGGATCTGGAGTTCAGATCCAACCAAAGACTCATCACCTTCGGAATTGGAAATGGACCTTATGGTACCAAAGGCCATTAAGCCCCAGCTAGAGAGAGTGAAAGACATACCCAAGGTGAAGCAGCGTGAAAGTGGCTGAGATCTAAACCTGGCTCCATCTGTTGAGCCATGGTTTATACTGCCTCTAGCTCAGGAGTCTCTGGGAACTCTTTATCCTCTGCCCTTGGGGTGTATACACACACACACACACACACACACACATGCACACACACCCGTGCGCACACACACATGGCACAAACACACTTGTCTCCATTCCAGGTAGAGTCAGGGAGTCATACCCAGGCCCAGCACAGAAGGTCTGAGGTTATCCATGGACTGAGAAGGAAGGATGGGGTCTGAGCCCAAAGACAGAAAATTCCTTAGAGGGGTTTCAGAGATGGCTCAGCAGTTAAAAGCATTTGCTTGCAAAGCCTACCAGCCCGGGTTCAATTCCCCAGCCAACCACGTGAGGCTGGACAGGTATTCATTTGCAGCAGCAAGAGACCCAGGCATACCCGTACTCACACATACAAAATAAATAAATAATAAAATTGAAATTAAAAAAAATTAAAAAGAAGGCTAGATATGGCTTGGGGGCGGGGGGTTAAGTGTGCTTTCTGCACAAGCATGAAGGCCTGAGGGGGCCTGAGAACTGCCTAAGTTCAGATCTCCAGATCCCATGTTAAACAGCTATGTGTGGCCTTGCATGCCCTTAACTCAAGACCTGTCAAGGAGCAGAGACAGAGAACTGGTGGAGCCCTGCAAGCACCAGAATACATAAAAAGGGCTCTGCAGCTCAAAAACAAGACCAGGGAGAAGAACAGTGGAACAGAACACTCCGGCCACCACAGGGGAGCACATGGACACACAGGACATACACACATGCATACACCACATTACCTACACACAGAAGCAAAATTAATTAATTACCATGGTGCTGAGAAGCAGTGGCAGAGGGGTGCTCATCACTGAAATGTCTCTAACACATCTTCCAAGGCTCAGGGTCCATTGTGAAAGAGGAGGCAGAAAGAATGTAAGAGCCAAAGGAAGGGTAGGACTCCTTACAACGTGCTCCTCCAGACACAAAATGGCCTGGATATCCATGACCTCACAGTGCCTGAAACTACCTACACAAGACCATCGTAATAGGAGGAAAAGATGATGTTATCAAAATAAAAGAGAGACTGATGGAGAGGGAGAGGGGATATGATGTAGAGTAGAGTTGCAAAGGGGAGTTGCAAAGGGGAAAGTAAAGCACTGAGAGGCAGAGGTAGGAGGATCAGAATGAAGACTACAGAATGTCAGGTCATGAGCAAGAGTGAGACCCTATCTCTAAAAAACAAAGGAGGGGGGGCTGGAGAGATGGTTTAGTGGTTAAGGCACCTGCCTCCTAAGCCTAAGAACTTGGTTCCAATCTCCAGGTCCCACGTTTAGCCAGATGCAAAGTGATGCAAGGGCGCAATGCTGCACTTGACCACAAGGGGACGCACACATCTGGATTTCGTTCACAGCAGCTGAGAGACTGCTGGCACACCCATTCTCTATCTGTCTCCCTCTCCCTCTCTCTCTGTCTGTCTCTGTCTGTGTCTCTCTCTAAAAATAAAAAATAAACTTTTTTAAAAAGGAGGGGGAAAATAGGGGAGGGAGGGAATTACCATGAGTCAGCTTCTACAATTATAGAAGTTGTCAATAAAAAGCCGGGCATGGTGGCTCACGCCTTTAATCCCAGCACTTGGGAGGCAGAGGTAGGAGGATCGCCGTGAGTTCGAGGCCACCCTGAGACTACATAGTTAATTCCAGGTCAGCCTGGACCAGAGCGAAACCCTACCTTGAAAAACCAAAAAAAAAAAAAAAAAAAAAAAAAAGAAAAGAAGTTGTCAATAAAAAAATAAATTTAAAAAAGAAAAAATAATCATTAATTAATAAGAAACCTCCTAAGATACGATGGGGTGACCAACAGCACTGTCCTTTGCTCTGTTGTAGCTCTCTTGAGTCTGAGACGAGCCAGTCAGCGCCCTGGCCCATGGGGTTTCCAGCCCTCAGAGGCTGAGAGAGAAGGAGACAATGACATAATCCAACCTCAGAGAAACACTGCGTTTGACCCTGGAGAGAAAGCCACAGCCAGGAACACGTGACTCTCGGAAGAGAGGAGGAAGCCCTGGGACACTTGCCTGTGGCCATGTCCCACCACAGGAGAAAACTGAGGAAGAGCTACCCCTTGGTCCCCAGCGTAAAGGAGGGGCAACCCGCCTGGCCCTGGCCCTCTACAGGATCCCAGTAGGGCAAGACCACAGCTGGGCCTTAGACGACCTGAGACGGCAGAAGAATGGCGGGTACTTTCTCTGTCCCAACTACACACACCTATCGCAAAGTTGTCAGGACCAGGACCACTAAGCCAGGGGACACAGGGCACAGAGTCCTACCGAGCTGGCACCCCTCCAACCAGTGGATTCCTCCCCTATCTCTGCCCTTCGCCCCACCCCTTCTCAGGCATGAGGTCATGTCACACTGGAGCTGGCCAGGAACCATTGGGCCAATGCCATGTCTCAACTCACTCAGATTCCCAAACCTGACTGGTCATCAGAATGCCTATGTAGACTCCCCTAGCCTGCCCCAGCTCCTGCCTCCTCATTGCCTGGGACAAGCCTGGGCTAGGAGCTGTTTTACAAGCTCCTCAGGGGATTCCCAGGGCTGGGAAAACCAGGAGGTAACACGGGGAGCTGGCAGGTGAGGGGGTCTGATTAGGCTGAGAGAAGAGAGGGCATGGCTGTAGAGCCTCCAGCCCCCTAGAGGGCAGGCCAGCGCCACAGGGCTCCAGGGCATCAGGGAGAAAGAAGAATCCCACGGAGCCACCTCAGAGCAGCCTGGAGTAGGGCCAAGTGGGGAGGTTAGGCACTGGGCAAGATGTTGAGCTCCCTAGAGCCTCCATTCCCTTCTCTGGGAAGTGGGAATAACAGGAACGACAGGACTGCCTCACAGACATGTGAGAGGAGTAAAGAGGAAATAAATGAACCACCCAGCTCAGTGACTGTTGTCGCATCTATTCGATGGGAGACTATAAAGCACATTCCATGTGCCAGACACTCGGACTCCAAGGCCAAGGCAGGGAAGCCCTTGAAATGTGCAGTCTGGTGGGAAAGGAAAGTTGTGAAAGTTCTAGCACTTGGGCTAGAGAGATGGCTTAGTGGTTAAGATGCTTGCCTACAAAGCCAAAGGACCCAGGTTCAATTCCCCAGGACCCACATAAGCCAGATGCACATGGTAGTGCATGTATCTGGAGTTCCTTTGCAATAGCTGAAGGCCCTGGCATGCCCATCCTCTCTATTTGCCTCTCTCTTTCTCTCTCTCTCTCTTTCAAATAAATAAAAATTTTTTTAAAAAAGAAGAAAAAGAAGAAGCTGGGCGTGGTGGTGCATGCCTTTAATCCCAGCTCTGGGAGACAGAGGTAGGAGAATCTCCATTGAGTTCAAGGCCACCCTGAGATGACACAGTGAATTCCAGGTCAGCCTGGGACAGAGCGAGACCCTACCTCGAAAAACTACAAAAAAGAAAGTTCCAGGGCTGGAGAGATGGCTTAGAGGTTAAGGCGCCTGCCTGCCAAGCCTAAGAACAACCATTCCATCTCCAGGTCCCACTTTAGCCAGATGCAAGTGACGCAAGCATGCAATGCTGTGCTTGCCCACAAGGAGCGCACACATCTGGAGTTTGTGCACAGCAGCTGAAATGGCCCTGGAAAGAAGGAAGGAAGGAGGGAGGGAGGAGAGAAAAGAAAGAAAGAAAGAAAGAAAGAAAGAAAGAAAGAAAGAAAGAAAGAAAGAAAGAAAGATGGGAGGGAGGGAGGGAAAGGAGGGAGGGAGGGAGGAAGGAAGGAAGGAAGGAAGGAGAGAGAGAGAGAGAGAGAGAGAAAGGAAGGAAGGAAGGAAGGAAGGAAGGAAGGAAGGAAGGAAGGAAGGAAGGAAGGAAGTTAGTTCCAGTACTTTGTGGTCAGGTCTTGGTGGTGTACAACCATACAGATAAATGGGACAAGGTCCCCAAGAGTGAACAGAGTTCTGGGTCCAGTGCACAGCCCTGTGACTGGTCCCCGAGTCAGGAGAAATCTGTGCCGGCCAGGCTGTCCCACATGGCCCTTTCCATCCTGCACGTGTGACATCTTCCTTCTGAGGGAAGGGCTGTCACAGTCCCTCACCAGTTGCAGACAAAGAGTCCAGGCTCTGTGAATCTCAGACACATCCTTGCTGTGTGCATAGTGGCAGAACAGCCCTGGTTCTGGTCCCTCTGTCCCCCTCAATTCTCCAAAAGACCCACACACTGCATGAGAGCTGAGACAGTATTGCAAGGCCCACACTGTGCCTTGATCAAAACCTCTCAGAGGGATGGCTCAGCAGTTAAGACACTTGCCTGCAAAGCCTGAGGGCCAGGGTTTGATTCCTCAGTAGAGATGCATAAAGGGGCACATGCATCTGGAGTTTGTTTGCAGTAGCTAGAGGCCCTGGTGTGCCCATTCTGTTTGTTCACCTCTCTTCTCACTATCTCTCTCTGCTTGCAAATAAATAAATAACATGGAGGGCTGGAGAGATGGCTCTCTCTCGCTCTCTCCTTGGAAATAAATAAATAAAATATTTTTTAAAAAACTCTTGGGCTGGAGAGATAGCTTAGCAGTTAAGGCGCTAACCTGAAAAGCCTAAGGACCCATGTTCAACTCTTCACATCCCATGTTAGCCAGACACACAAAAGGTGAGGCAAGCACAAGGTCACAAATGCCCACTACGTGGTGAAGCGTCTGGCATTTGATTGCAATTGCTGAGGCCCTGGCATGCCAATTCTGTGTGTGTGCATGTGCGTGTGTGTGTATATGTGTGTGTGTGTGTGTGTCTGTGTTTCTCTCTAAAATAAAAAAAAAAAATTTAAAGCTCTCAGTTAAGGGCTAGCGATATGGCTTAGCAGTTAAAGCACTTGCCTGCAAAGCCAAAGGACCCAGGTTCAATTCCCCAGGATCCACATAAGCCAGATGCACAAGGTGGCACATGTGTCTGGAGTTCGTTTGCAGTGGCTGAAGGCCCTGGCATGCCCAATCCTTCTTTCTTTCTCTCTCTCTCTCTCTCTACCTCTCTCTCGTAAATAAAATAAAATAAAAAATTTTAAGCTCTCAGTTCAGCCTGGACTAGAGTGAGTGAGAAAAAAAATAAATAAACTCTCAGTTAAGAAGTCCCTTAAATTCTCTCAGGCCAGGCACAGAGCCATGCTGTGCCATGGGCAATGTTGGCCACCGTAGTTACCTCCCTACAGAAACTTGCCAGGAGCTCAGGGTGATGGAGGAAGAAGTCCTAGGCCCGGCCACCCCTGGCACGGGAATCAGATGTGTGCTCATCACAAGAAAGGGCTAAGGAGAGCCCAAGGGCAGTCATGGACCTGCAGTTTCTGCCAGGCTGGTGTGTACTGGGGTGTGGATAAGCAATGAGCCCATCCATGGCACCAGTGGGTCCCCAGTCTAGGCTCGGGTGCTTGTCTTTGGCAGCTTGGGCTTACTTGGAGTGCCCCCCGGGGTCAGGGCCAGTAAAGTTCCCCCGCACGTTCCCTTAAGGGTGCCCTCAGTGTGATGACCACTGCCTCTGCTGGCCCCATGCTCTGGACATACCTGCTAGCCTCTCCATTATGCTTCCCAGCCCCCACCCACTCAAGTGAGAGCCCCAGTCTAGAACCCTCTCCAGCTCCCACAAGGCACCTCCCCATGCCGATCAGCAGGAGTTGATCCCCCGAGTCTCCAGAAGCAGGGTACTCAGTCCTTCCTACTGGAGAGCTGGGGCCAGGCGGGAGGTGGGGCTGTTGTGCACTTCTTCCTGGCACACGGGAGGATCAGCTCTCCGTTTCACCCTCTCCGCCTCTGACATCCCAGGTTCCAGGAGAAGTGCTGAGTCACGCCTCCTGGGAGCCTCAGTGTCCCTATCCACACAATGGGGCGCCTCTCCCTGCTCCCTGGGGACCATAGTTGAGATAAATGAGCTCACTGTCTGGGGTGAGCCATCCTGGCCTAGGGCTGGTTCTTCAGGTTGAGGCCGGATGTGCGGTGAGGGCTGGGGGAACGTGCCTCCCTCCCACCTCCCTTCTAGCCATGTGGCTTGCCAGGCAGCTAAGAGGCGCCAGACTGATGGCACAGAGCCTGCATGGCTCTGAGTCCTGCAGGTGCTGCTGGGGCCCCCAGGGAGGAGCTCCCATTCTCACATTAGCAACCTTCGTGTTATATGTCCTGTGCCTTCTAAGATCCAGAGACGGTTGTGACCCACCCAACGTCCCCACACTCCAGCAGCCACAGTGCTTGGCACTGCCCACTGGGCTGCTCTGCCTCAGACTCCCTTGGTTTCAAGCCCCTGTCACACCAGGACATAAAGGTCTCTAACCACTTCTGTCCCCTTGACCCGGGTCCTACCCTCAACTCCAGGCACCGAGAAAGAAAGAGAAGCTGTCTCTGGGCCCTGGTCCAAGATTCACTCCCCCCCAGGCCCCACAGTTAATTCAAGTGGGCACACTTCCTCTCATTAACTCCCTCCACAGGCCCACTCGAACCCAGTGGCTTCCGGTTTTACTCGAAGGAAAATTGGCAGATGTCAAGCACATCCCTAACTGTTTCGCACAGCTGCTTCTCACCTGCCACCAGAAATAACCAGGTGTGGGGTTCAGAAAGTACCAGGAATAACTGGGGCAGGACAGCCCTCCCCCGTTTTCAGTTTCCTCCCTCGCCTAAAGTGGGCAATAAAGTGTGATCAGGCTCCAAAGATCGGGGCACTGCCCCCCAGCGCAGCCTCCCACAGGCCCCCCAGCTCACCTTCTGACCATTTGAGACATCCTGAGAGACCCCACCTTTCTTCCCATCCCTGCTGCCCCCACTCCTCTCCCCAGGAAAAGATGCCTGGGAAGGAGCCTCAAGAGCCCTTCTTGGGGGTTTCTAAGACAGGAACCTGGCCCCAGCCTACCTACCCTACCTGGGTGCCTCTCCTCATCCTGGCCCACCTCTTACAACCCCCCCCCCCCACACACACACACACAGGAGCCAAGGATGGGATGATTCATCCCCAGAGAGTCAGGCTCAAACACTTGACATCTTCCCATCCATTTATGGATGAGAAATGAGGCTCTGTAGCAGGAGGAGGGAAGGGGTAGATCACGTGACTCCCAGAAGTCACAGAACTACTTAGAGGGCAAGAAGAGGCCTCCTAGGACCACCCCTAACATACTGATCCCCCCTCCAACACTTGCTTGGCTGGCATCTTCCACTCCACCAAAGGGAAATGAACTGGGATTGCAAATCTCCTCAAGTTCTCCCCAGACTTAGTCTTTACCTACTGTAAGCTGACCCCCTGACCACCACATCAGTAATAATAATCTCCTTATCCCCCAGCCCACCCATTGTCACTAGGGCCACTTCAATGTTCAAGACAAGGACACGTTTCACATCAGATCAATAAGCTTTTAATGTTATCAGCAGGGGAGCGCAGGGAAGGAGCCGAGGCTGAAGGCCACTGGACAGAGGGGGCAAGTGTCTCCCTGTGGCCTGGGATACTGGCTGCCCAGAAGGCCGAATCCTCAGCGGGTGGTCTGGTGGACCTGCTCCCGGGAGGAGATGACCTTGCCATCCTGGACTTCTTCCACGATGGTGCGCACCTGGCGGGTGGTCACGGCTACAAGAGAAACAAACTGACGCTCAGGGGCTAGCAAGTGCAGACAGCCACACCTGGGAAGGCGCCCTTGCCCTGCCTCAGACTTCCCTAGCTCCTGCAAAGTCTCTGCTCAGCCCTCAGCATCACTTTGCACACACATTCCCTCCTGCCCTTGCCACTTCCTTCCTTCCACTCGCTGCTTCTGCTTGTTGTCCCCGTGTGTGTGGGTCTTGCCTCCCTGGGTGGATAACTCGGCTCTGATTCCCTGAGTCCTTCAGCAAAAGCCCAGCTATGTAAACCAAGCGCTGCCTGAAATGGGCCCTAGCTCCACGTCCATCCAGTCTATAGTGTGTGGACGATGCTCCCACCTCCCCCACCAGACTGGACAAAAATCCAGATGCCCATCACCCTGGTTAGACAAGGAGGCCAAGAGCCGGGATCACATCTTTCCCATCAGACCAGAATCTAGAGCCCAGAGACCATGTCCCTATCTCCCACCAGGCTCAAGTCCCCAGAGATAAAACCACTTTGGCCCATCTATAGGGTTTCAGGAGCAAATAGCATGTCCCTGTCTCCTTATCGGATGAGTCTCCAGTGCTGGGACCATAAATGGTCCCATTAGACTAGCGAAGCCAAGGGAAGGACCAGTCCTCTGCTCACGTCCTCATCCGACCAGTCTTTCTCTTTTGATCCTTCCCCTGAGCATCAACTCTGAGCCTTAACAGGTTTATTCCCCCACCCCTACTGAGGCCCTGGAACCCCTTGGGGATTGTAGCCCAGCTATGTGTGATGGCTCTCCTGCCCTTTATACTCCCCAGCCCTCAGTCACCAAGATCCTTACGTTCTTTTGGCTTGTATTGAGTCAGGCTGCAAAAGAAAAAGAAAAAAAAGATGGAGAGGAGATTAGATGGTATCTGGGAGTCCTTTTCTTCATCCCAAAGACCCTCCCCCCCCCCGCAAGCCCTGGCCCCCGAGACTTCACTCACTGGGCGTCCTCGCCCTCCAGCAGGCGGCGGTAGGTGGCGATCTCCTGCTCCAGCCGCGTCTTCACGTCCAGCAGGATCTTGTACTCCTGGTTCTGCTGCTCCATCTCACAGCGCAACTGAGCCAGCTGCTCCTCCACGCTGCCGATCAGCCCCTGGATCTGGGACAGCTGCACGCAGTAACGGTTCTCTGTCTCCGCCAGGCTGCCCTCCAGGGATGCTTTCTACAGGAAGACAGGAAGGTGGTCGGTGAGGGTGGCAGAACCACCTCCCAGGTGCTGGGCCCACCTCGGTGCACACCAGCATCCCTACCATGCTGAGCTGGGACTGCAGTTCGATCTCCAGGGCCTGCATGGTGCGCCGGAGCTCGGAGATCTCGCTCTTGCCGCTCTGCACCAGCTCGCTGTTGGTGGCCACCTCACGGTTCAGCTCCTCCGTCTGCAAACAGAACACAGGACAGGGAGCGTGAGTCTGGATCCTTGTTCCAGATCAGATGCCCCGTGCTCTCCCTATACCCTGCTCAGGGCCCAGTCAGACTCCTTGGCTCTACTCATACCCCATCAGCTGCCTGCTGACCTCCCCTGAGTCTATGCTGCCTTTTCCCAGCACCCCACTTCCCAAGCTCAGGAACGTGCTCTTTGAAATGTGATGGCTAATCCCTGTAAGTGGGAGGCAATAGAACAGGAAATTTAAAAACCAGCCACAACATGTAGCTTGGCCCCTGATGCTAGGCCCTGACTTCACAGAGAGACATGGAAACTCCCAGGGTCTTTGCCCTCTGACTTAATTCCACGAGAGCGCCCCTCCCCTCCTCCCACTCTTCCCCCTCACCCCAGCTCCGCTGAGCCCCAGTTACGTGATGCAATGAGAAAACCTTGACCCCCTAGAGTTCCCATGGCTTGCCGAGGACGGGGCACCCCTGAGATGCCAGGCCACCTTTGGGACTCAAGCCACTGTACCCCATCAGGCCTACAGAAGCCCCCACCTTGCTGAAGAACCAGTCCTCGGCGTCCTTGCGGTTCTTCTCCGCCATCTTCTCGTATTGGTCGCGCATCTCAGACAGGATGCGGCTCAGGTCCACGCCCGGGGCCGCGTCCATCTCCACATTGATCTCACCGCCCACCTGGCCTCTTAAAGCATTCATCTCCTATGGAAGAGGGAGAAGAAGACATGGTCATCTGGGGCCAGTCTTCTTATAGGCCACATCCAAGCCGGACCCTATTCCCAAGGACCACTTGTTCTGCCCAGCCTCTTCCCTCTGACCCTCCCAAGAATTTATTTATTTATTTATGACAAAGACAGGGAAAGTGAGAATGGGTGCTCCAGGGCCTCTAGCCATTGCAAACAAACTCCAGACGTGTGCACTCCCTTGTGCATCTGGCTTATGTGGGACCTGGAGAATCGAACCGGGGTCCTTAGGCTTCGCAGGCATGTGCCTTACCCACTAAGCCATTTCTCCAGCCCCCTTTTTGTTGTTGTTGTTGTTGTTTTTTTTTTTTTTTTTTTTTTTTTTGAAGTAGGGTTTCACTCTAATCCAGGCTGACCTAGAATTCACTATGTAGTCTCAGGGTGGCCTTGAACTCAAGGAGATCTTCCTACCTCTGCCTCCCAAATGCTGGGATTAAAAGGGTACGCTAACACGCGCAGCTCCTCCTAAGAAATTCTTGCTCTGTTTGGGCTCTGCCTCCACCATCACACTTCCCCTCCCTCATTAGACTTAGAGCACTCCAAAGACAGCATCTAATTCTTAGACCTTTGCTAAAAAAAAAAAAAAAAAAAAAAAAAAAAAAACCTTCCTTCTAGCTCGCAAATAATTTGTGTGGAGTCCAGAATTGAGAATTGGAATCAAAACAAGCATTTGAGCACCTCACTCATCTACCATCATGGTGAGGAGGACCTGGACAGGAGGGGAAGCTTCTGGAGTCCCCAGGGGATTCCTTGGATGGCAGGAATGCACCTCAGCTCTGGACCATAGAGTCTAGGGCTCTGCAGACAGGGCAGCCCTGGAGACTTGTTAACCTCAGTATGCCCTCTCTGCTCTCTCCCACGGCCTCCACCGCAGTCCAGCCCCAAGGCTCTGCCACCTACACCTCAGCCTCTGGGACCTGCTGATCCAGCCCCCTCACCTCCTCATGGTTCTTCTTCAGATAGGCCAGCTCCTCTTTGAGATTCTCGACCTGCATCTCCAAGTCGGCTCTGGACAGGGTCAGCTCGTCCAGCACCCTGCGCAGGCCGTTGATGTCGGCCTCCACGCTCATGCGCAGAGCCTGCTCAGTCTCAAACCTGTGATGGGAACCAGAGATTTTTTTGTTTTTTACGTTAAGCTGTTTGGACCCACACAGGTCAATGCCCTGGCCCCTCCCCACCTTCCCTTTGCTGGGCCTGGAAAGATGTGTAAGGGAAGATGAGAAGGTGAACTAGGAGCAAGATGCAGCCCTGGGCCCTGGAACCAGCACAAAGTGGGACCCTCAGAGTCTCCATCTTCCTGATTCCCCTCCAGTGCTCCTCCACCACCCTCAGAACCGTTGTCTTTGCCCATCCCGGCCTAAATGATTAGCTCTCTCAGCTCCCAGGACCGTCCACCCCCACCACCCATCTTCCGCTCCTAGCCGCATGCACTCAAGGAGTCCTAGGGTGAAGATGGGGTCCCAAGCTCCTCCCTCAGCCTATCAGGTCACCCAAACCCACCGAATGGGACTTACTTGGTACGGAAGTCATCGGCTGCCAGGCGGGCATTGTCAATCTGCAGCAGGATGCTGGCATTGTCCACAGTGGCCACAAGGATCTGTGGAGACAAGCCACCCATCAGGTCATCGGGTTTGAGGTGGCTCGGCACAGATCCGGGTTCTGAACCCATCTTCCTGGCTGGGGCTCTGGGTGCCCTGCCTTCTGAGGAAGCCCCTCTTTCAGTCCACCCTCTCCGTGCACAGCATGGCCCTTGTTGGCAGAGCCGAAACTTGCCTCTCCTGCCCCCCCCAGCTTCTATCGTCTCCTGCTCTCCCCCCTTCCCCAGCCCCTGTCTGTCCATAGACCTCAGCCTTAAAGCAAGGGAGCCAGTGAGCTGGGAGGGTGACAGAGCCAGGGAATTTGAGAATGTCCTTGGGGCAAAAGCTGTCCCAGAACTCCAGAAAGCAGAGGGAGGTAGGTGTGTGGAACCTCACGCCATCTAGTCCCTCAGATGGTGTCCCTGAGAGTCCTCCCTGAGAAGGTGGCTGGAGAAGCGCTCGCTAGCTGTGATTACATACTAGAAGTCAGGACCCCTGGTAAACTCCAACCCTGGGCTCTGACAGATGGCCCTATCCCAGGATTTGCTGGGCCCCCATCTTGAGAGACAGAAGGAATGACAAAGCCAGAAAAAAAAAATTTTTCCCCCATAATAAAGCCCATGAAAACCCTCCTGAGGCCTTGCCCCCTGGGTCCTTCTGCCTCCCCTCTTAGCATTGTTATGGTGAGTTCTCTCAGACCCCACCCCATTATCACCCCTAATGCTTCCTGCTGAGCCTCTCTCCAAAGGAGAGGGGTAGGGCAAATCCAGATCCACCCTATGGGCCCAGCCCTCCCCCTGCACCCTTGTGACCTAGCCAGCAGTGACACGAGGCCACAGGAACTGCCTGAGGAATAAAGTGACACCCAAGAGTCCCTGCAAGGCCTGCTTGTCCCTGACTCAGCTGTCTATCTCCACAAAAGGGGGGCTATAATCCACACAGGGTCCCCGAGGCAGGCTCCTAGGAAGCAAGCCAGAACCTAGCTGGCCTTGGCACCTTGCAGTCTTATGGCAGGTCCCTGCTGAACTCCAATCTGCTTCATCTAGACTGCAGATGGAGGGGGTGCGGACCGAGAGGCTCCCTGCCAGCAACCCTACCTTGTTTCTCAAGTCCTCGATGATGTGGTAGTAGGAGCTGTAGTCGCGGGCTGGCCCCGGGGCCTGCTTCTGGTACCAGTCACGGATCTTCACCTCCAGCTCGGTGTTGGCCTCCTCCAGGGCGCGCACCTTATCCAGGTAGGACGCCAGCCGGTCGTTGAGGTTCTGCATGGTAGCTTTTTCCCCTCCAGCCAGCAGCCCGTCAACACCTCCAAAGCTGCCTCCATAGCCACTGCCAGAGCCAAAGCTGTAGCAGCTGGAGTAGCTGCTGCCACCCAGGGCACTGCCCAGGCCACTGGCTGACCCCAGCCTGCAGGAACCGGCACCCAGGCTGCCAGACAGCCGGCAGGAGCGGGATGAGCCGCCCCCCAGGCCGGAGGAGCCCTTGATGGAGCTTGAGGAGGTGAACTGACGGATGGTGGTCGTCATGGTGGTGGCAGGCAATGGGCACAGAGCGGGAGAAAGAGAGGCACCAAGGTGTGTGTTGCCCCCACTGGGGCTCGCCTGCTTCCTTTATAGGGCGGCCAGTGGGCGTAGCGATTACAACAGGCCCGCTGCTGTTTCCATTCCCCTGGGCTTTCATCACCCCCTGGCCACCCGCCAGCTCCCAGGTGGCGACAGGGGCCCCTTCCCCCTCCCACGACCGGGGCTCTGCCTCGTTTTGCTGAAGCCCGCTCTGGGTGTCGTGAACACGTGTGTCTCTGGTCTCAGGCCTGTCACCTGTGATTCAGGTAAGCCCTCCAGCTAGGCTTTCCCATGACCTAATACAGACAAGAGGAGACGGCGGCGACGTCACCATCACCCAGCCCTCCCAGGCAACTGCCACCCCAGCCAAGCTGCCTGGATGCTGGGTTTGATGGGGAAACACAGTGGGAGTTAGGCAGCCTCTCTTCTGAGCTTCTTCCCTTTGACACACACCACCCCCCACTCCCCACAATATGGCAGACCCCAAGCAGGAGGACTAGGGAGGTAGAAAGATTGTGTATCCATCCTGCCTTGGTATCTGGGCCAGAACCCACCAGACTCACCACACAACACACAACATAGAAACTATGTCAAGCCACGAATTGCCAACCCGAGCCTCAGACCGGAAGCCAGGGCTCAGCGAGGGATGAAGCATCCAAAAGGCCCCACTTCCCTCTGGGAGTGAACCTCAGCCTTCTTCCTCCCAACCATAGCACCCTAAAAAGTCCCCCTTCTGCGGAAACCTGACACCCAGGAACATGCACTGGGTCAAGGCTCCATCTGGCCACTTTTCTGACCCTGTCCCCATACTTAGGTCCTCTGGGGATCCAACTTCCTCTTCTAACCCTTCCCTACCTCTTTCCTATACAGCTGAGTGGGCCAAAAAGGAGCGAGGCTGTAGGTGGGGGGATGCAGGACTGTGTGGGAGGGATATCGTGTTAAGAAGGGTTCTAAGGAGCTCATCTCCTCACATACTCCTTAACTCTTCTGCACCCTGACAGACTCCCGGGGAAAGGTGAGGGACAGATGGCCCAGGTCCCAGCTAACAGAAGAGCTGAAGGACATTCCTCCCTAACGTGCTCCCTGTCAGACTCCCCACGATGAGGATCCCCGGGGTGGGCCATATGCCCCTCCCCATGGCTCCACCCCATCCTGCCCACCCTGCCCAAACCTAGCTCTGGGTCCCAGGGTCCCAGGCGGGCGGAATGTGTTTGTGTTTCAGATTGCCGATGGGCTCCTCCTCCCAGACAGGTCCAGACAGTCCCCGCCAGCAGCTGAGCAAGATTTCCCCAATAGACCAGCAGCTGCCAGGCCACCAAAGCAAACAGGACGCCCCCCACACTCACACGCACATCAGCTACCCCGCCCTACATGCACCCCCAGGAAGCCAGCCGGGCAGAGCCGGTCTGGCCTCTTGAGCTGGCTGTGCCACTGCCACCCCCTCATTCTATCAAAGCCATGGGCTACTCCTTCAGAAACCCGCCCCCTCCCCCCCCCGCCCCCGTGCCCTTCTCTTCCTGCTCAAATCCAGGCCCTTTCTTAGAGGCGTGGTCCCCAGAAATTTGGTGGCCCTGCTGGAAACCAGCCCCAGAGGCTGATTCTTAGAAACGGACTGACCCACACCTCCACCCTCGACTCTTCTGCCTCCTCCCCACGAGACTTCCCAGGAACCCCAGGCAGGGATGGAGGAGGCAGAACCGGTGGGCAGGTAACAAGCGATACCAGACGCTTTAGCCCACACAGCCCAAGCCAATGACCAGACAGATCACAAGTTCAAGGATGGAACTTCAACAAAGCTTTATTGGCAGTCACTAGGGTAAAACCAAATGGACACCCCGATGAAGGGCAACAGGAAGTGGATACAGAGGACAGCAGCTCATGGGAGGTTTCCAGGTGGACCCTCAGATATGGCAGTAGAAGCAGGGGGCTGCAGGCATTAGCTATCCCATGACCTCTGAGGCTGGACCGTCACATGCAGCAATGGGCCTCAGTGGGTGGAGCGGTGGACCTGCTCTCGGGAGGAAACCAACTTGCCGTCCTGGACTTCCTCCACGATGGTACGCACCTGACGGCTGGTCACCATGGCTACGGGAGGTGGAAGAGGGAACAAAGAGACCCTCAGACAAGAGCCCCTGCCCCATCCACCACCTGGCCCATGGCTCCCCCAGTGTCGGCCTCTTCCCTCCCTTTGGGTCTGCGAAGTCCCTTCCAAATGGGCCCGGCAGTACAGGGCAGGCTCTTACCTTCCCGGGAGGACTGCGAGGCCATGGAGGAAGAGTATTGAGTGGCCAGACTGCAGGGAGAGGAGGACTCTGTCAGCCCAGAAGTGCTCCTGACCAGTGGGCTCCTAGGAGCACTGCTGGGGAGGAGCAGTTGCTGGGAAGAGTGATCCCGGGACATGGGGAGGAGGACAGGACAGAGGATCAAACGTCACAGGCTCAGTGCAGCAGGAGGAAGAAAAAGAACAGCCAGGGGCATTTTGTGGCTACTTTGTGGCCACTGAAACCAGGATTTACAAGGAGAAGCTGAGCAAGTGGTTTTTCCATATCCTGAAGGACCCAAAAGACTCAGAGCAAAAGAGACTATGATTAGACTGCAGGTGGAAGTCACACCATCAGGAAGCAAAAGGCCAGGCTGTGTGACTAAGCGGGGAGACTCCAGGGACTCCCAGCCCTTCACACCGAATCAACATCGCCAACTCCAAACCAAACCATCACTTGCTCCACTCCTTAGCTGGTTCTGGATAATGGTGTCAACAACCACACAGTCACCTGAACCCGAAACCCAGGCTCATTACTCCCTTGGCATTTATGGAGCACTGACTGGGAGGCCTACCCCACGCTCACATCTTGCTGTTTTCACCTATAACCTGTCTGGTGTGTGCACATCTCCTTGCCCTAAGGTCTGATAACCTGTCCCAGGTTCTTTTTTATTTTTTAAATATTTTTATTTATTTGACAGAGAAAGAGGGAGAGGGAGAGAGAGAGAATGGGCGCACCAAGGCCTCCAGCCCTGCAAATGAACTCCAGACATATGCACCCCTTGTGCATCTGGCTAATGTGGGTCCTGGGGAATCAAACCTGGGTCCTTTGGCTTTGCAGGCAAATGCTGCTAAGCCATCCCTCCAGCCCCTGTCCCAGTTTCTTGATGGTTCTCTCTGGCCCACCCTGTCCCCTGTGGGACACATAATGTTCTCAAACATCTGGATGATCACACAGCCACCAGGCTCCATATCCCTCCATGGCCTAATCTAGATGCTTTCAGTTGACACCAGGAGGTTCTTCACAGGCAGACTTCACCCTTCACCCCCTTCTCAGTTTCACACCTGCACACCCCTGCACTCACACCTCCTGGATGTCACTACTGTCACTCACTGGTCAAAGCAATCTTCAGCCCTGCTCAACAGATACCCAGACCCCCTTCACACACACACACACACACACACACACACACACACACACACTCACACACACACTCACTGGGCGTCCTCGCCCTCCAGCAGGCGGCGGTAGGTGGCGATCTCCTGCTCCAGCCGCGTCTTCACGTCCAGCAGCACCTGGTACTCATGGTTCTGCCGCTCCATGTCACAGCGCAGCTCACACAGCTGCTGCTCCACGCTGCTGATGAGACCCTGCAGCTGGGTCAGTTGCGCCCCATAGCGCGCCTCCGTCTCCGCCAGGCTGTTCTCCAGTGAGGCTTTCTATGGCCCGAGGGATAAGTGGCTCAGTGAAAGAAGATCTGGGCCCCTTCCCTATAGTGTGCACCCAGAGAGGGGTCCTGCCTGGGTGGGTCGAGCACAGTGAGGTGGTAACTGGGGCAGAGAGGGACACGTAGGCCTGCATATAAAGTGAACAGGCTGGCTGAGCGTCGTGGCGCACGCCTTTCATCCCACCACTCAGGAGGCAGAGAAAAGAGGATCACCATGAGCTCAAGGCCACTCTGATATGACAGTGAATTCCAGGTCAGCCTGAGCTACAGTGAGACCCTACCTCAAAAAACTAAAAACAGGGCTGGAGAGATGGCTTAGCGGTTAAGGTGCCTGCTTCCTAAGCCTAAGAACCTGGTTCCAATCTCCAGGTCCCACATTTAGCCAGATGCAAAGTGACACAAGGGCGCAATGCTGCACTTGCCCACAAGGGGGCGCACGCATCTGGATTTCATTCACAGCAGCTGAGAGACTGCTGGCACGCCCATCTCTGTCTGTCTCCCTCTCCCTCTCTCTCTGTCTGTCTCTCTCCAAAAATAAATAAAATAATTTTTAAAAATTTAAAAACTAAAAACAAATAAATAAATCAAGGGAACGGGCTGGGGTGGGGAGTCTCTGCTTATCCAAGTGGATTCCCCCAACCCCACCACCCGGGTGACAAGAGCCGGGCAGGGGCAGGGACAGTGGGCGCCCACCATGCTGAGCTGGGACTGCAGCTCAATCTCCAGGTTCTGCACGGAGCGGCGCAGCTCCGTGATCTCAGTTCTGCTGCTCTGCAGGGCCTCGGTGTTGGTGGCCACCTCACGGTTCAGCTCCTCTGTCTGCAAGGTAGGGTGGGAGCAGGGGCTACAGCAGGTTTTCGGTGGCAGGCGGATGCAGACAGAGGATGAGGCCTGTCCCCAAACCCTTCCTTCCCAGAACTACCCATCTCCCTGGCCTCACAGGAGCCCACAGGCACCTCCACCCGAAGCCCCTCTGTGCCCACATGCGAGTATGTCTGGCTCTGTACACAGTCACTCCTGCTCCCCCTGCTGAACTGTTCCAGAGACCCTGCAGATGCTCGGTGTGTGTGCATCCAAAGCATTAGTTACATATCCAAACACACATATCCAGCAGAGGCCTGTGGTGGGAGGAGCCTGAGGCCAGCTGGGTGGCCTGGATCTGTTCCCCAGGCCGTGGCCATGTCTGAGCTTCTCTGGGCGTCACGTTTTACTTTAAAGCTTAAAGGCTGGTACAAATGCTTTCCAAAGAGCCTTCCAGCTGGGACAGTGAGGGATTTGAGAAAGATCCGGGCTGTGCCAACAGGTAGAGCATACAGCCACACATGAGCACACCTGCCCCACACGGCCACCCACCTTGCTGAAGAACCAGTCCTCGGCGTCCTTGCGGTTCTTCTCCGCCATCTTCTCATACTGGTCGCGCATCTCGTTCAGGATGCGGCTCAGGTCCACGCCCGGGGCCGCGTCCATCTCCACACTGACATCCCCGCCAACCTGGCCACGAAGGGCATTCATTTCCTGCGTAGAGAAGGAAATAAGAGCTCATCGGGCTATGCTGGGGAGAGATTCTAGGACCACAGGCAGGCAGGCAGGCAGGCCAGCAGCTCCTACCTGATGCTGAAAGTAGAGAATCATGTCTCAAACTCACAGGGTTGTGAACACCAGCAGTCTTCCCCAACACATGCCCTGATTTAGGGGTGTCTGCCTCCCACCTCCCCCAGTGTGTACTGAGCAGGAGAAAGATGACAATTGCCCAGGGTGACGGGGGGAGGGGCAAAGACAGCTTCACCTACCACCCCCTGACCACCCACCTCACAGCACAAGCACAGGGCAAGCCACCCCACAGTGGCATTGGTCAGATCCAGGCCCTAATAGTGATCACTAGTCTGCTGAGCCCAGGAACAATTGCTAACATAAACCCAAAGCTGAGGGGACACACTGACATAGGTGACAGGCTCCCCCAGCCCAGGACAACCAGCACTGAGCTGAGAAGGAAGCCACAGAAACTGGACTGAAAAGCCCTGTGAGTCCTATGAGTCAGACAGACACAGGGGCTGGATAAATTCCTAACCCTCTCTGAGGCTCTGCTTCTTCACTGGTAAAAAGAAGGACAGAGGGCTGGAGAGATGGCTTAGCTGTTAAGGTGCTTGCCTGCAGAGACTAAGGACTCACGTTCTACTCTCCAGATCGCACATAAGCCAGACACACAAAGGTGAGGCAAGTGCAAGGTTGCACATGTCCACTAGGTGGCTCAAGCGTCTGGAGTTGGATTTCAGCAGCTCAGGCCCTGGCACCAACTCCTCTCTCTCTCTCTCTCTCTCTCTCTCTCTCTCTCTCCGTCTCTCTCATATGCTCGCTCTCTCTCTAAAATATTTTTTTAAATTAGAAATACATGTTTATAATCACCTCACCTATCAGAAGACCAAAGTAAGAAATTGGTTAAGAAAGGTCTTGGCTATAAAAAAAGAAGGAGGCGGAGAAGGAAAGAAAATCTTGAGCTGATCATGGTGGCGCACACCTTTAATCCCAGAACTTGGGAGACCGAAATAGGAGGATCGCCGTGAGTTCAAGGCCACCCTGAGACTACATAGTGAATTCCAGGTCAGCCTGGACTAGAGTGAGACCCTACCTTGAAAAAAAACAAAAAGCAAGCAAGAAAATCTTCCAGCAGTGCTGTCAGTGGAAGTAACTGCTGGGAATCACGTGTCCTGTGCTGGGCAAATGCACCGTGTTGTTACGATTATCACTATTATAATTAATTATAATAATTAGCACAGTGTGTTAAGCCTGATTCACTCATTAGTGAGTTAACTGTCACCGCGAAGTTGGCCAAACCTTGAGGGATGATCAAAGTCTCTTTGGATGAAGGCTCCCCCAGGCCTCACTCAGGACCCACTGAGGGTCAGGGTCAGGCCATGAACCCACTGGAGAGGAGAACTGGACCTGAAGGGCTGGGACAGGCTTCTCCTATGTCTCCTAAGCCCACCTCACCTCCTCGTGGTTCTTCTTCATGTAGGCCAGCTCCTCCTTGAGGGTCTCGATCTGCATCTCCAGGTCGGCTCTGGACAGGGTCAGCTCATCCAGCACCCTGCGCAGGCCGTTGATGTCAGCCTCCACGCTCATGCGCAGGTTCAGCTCCGTCTCATACCTGCACGTGGAGTGGACAGTCAGCATCCAATCACGTGGCAGAGCCAGGAGCCACCGCAATCTCCCCTTGGGGTAACAGGGAGATGGGACTCACTTTGTGCGGAAGTCATCAGCCGCCAGGCGGGCATTGTCGATTTGCAGGACAAAGCTGGCGTTGTCAATTGTAGCCGCCAGGATCTAAGGAAGATGGTAGCCCCCATGAGCCAGAAACCTCGGCAGCCCTCGGAGGCCTTTCATGCCCTACTTTGCAGCCTTGCAAAGGGATGGTGGCAAGGCCCCTGTGGTATCCTCCTTTGAACACTGCACTGTGAGTTTCAGGAGCTGCCAAGGCCCCCAGGGGCTCACAGAGTGGTAGGATGTGACACCCAGGCCCACAGAAGCAGGGGTGCTGGGTCAGGCCTCATACAGCCCTCTCCCACCATGGACTCTACGCTTCCAAAGCCTCAGCACTCCTGTGCCCCAACTAGAAGTACCTTCAGGCTCAGTCCTACCTGTTCCAGAAAGCCCTGCTGCCTCCTCTCTCCGTGCCCAAACTCTAGCATGGCGTTTCTCAGGCTTCAGTGCAACTTACTCCAATCTCCACCATATTTTTAGCCATTTCCTCCCCACTGGACTCTGAGCTGCCCTGGAACAAGGCCACATCTGTCTGGTTCTCTGGAATCTCCAGGCCTGGGCACAGTGCCTGGCCTAGAGTCCACCCCCCGCCCCCAGGGTACACTTGTCTAATTAAATGATTGATTAATTAATTGATTGATGAATTTATGGCTACCCTTTCCTCAAACTCAGGCCTAGGAAAGTGCAAGGGTTAGGGTTGGGGGTGTCATTTATTTTTATTTATTTATTTTTTTTTTGGTTTTTCTAGGTAGGGTCTCATTCGAGCTCAGGCTGACCTGGAGTTCACTATGTAGTCTCAGGGTGGCCTCGAACTCACAGCCATCCTCCTACCTCAACCTCCTGGATTCTGGGGTTAAAGGCATGCACCACCATGCCCAGCAAGGGTTAGTTATTGTTACTGCTGATGTCAATAATTTTGGAAATGCCCAAGGCAGACCCCCAAGCGTGGGCCATGAGGAGCAAAGGGAATGGTTTACCTCGTGACACGAGCTAATTAGAACCTGGCATGTTTTGAGGGTGGAGAAGACTCAGCCACTTCCTCCCATGCATCTAAAATCACCCCAGACCCCAAGGTCCCACACCAGACCCCAAGTCCTATGACCTAAGTCAGGCTGAGAGCAGGGGTCAGGTTGCTTCGCTACCTTTGCCTCAGCGGGCCATGTATAGCCCAGTAGAGAGACCCAGGACCACACACACACACACACACACACACACACACACACTCTGCAATGGGGAGACTGAGCATAGCAAGGGAGGCAAAAATCCGAGGAAGGGGAGGGGTGTGCTCTGGGGTTGGTGCTAAGGTGCTGGCTGACCCCAAAGCCCAGAGCGCTGATTCACCAGAACTCCCCGGGGTTCTCCGACACCCCCAACCAAGCCCGGTATCTGATCTGGCACTGCTAGGAGCTCTGCTTCCAAGGGGAAATTACAGGAATTCCCTGTCTGGTTGGCAGTCTGGGGCAAGAGCAGACAAAGCCCCTCAACAGCACAGCCCCAGGCCCAGCCCTCCACCCCAGAGCCTGGGCAAGCCTCACTGCCTGGGACCCATCCTAGACAGATCTGCCTCACAGCTCTCCTCAAGCCCCAACTGCCTCCAGGGGCCCACTGCCAGGGCCCTCCCAGGACAGGTTTGTGTTAAAGCCCAAGCAGCCACGTTTACAGACTGCCAAGGTCATGGTCTGAGAGGTCAAGACAGCATGTAAGAGTAGGGGATATGGGGCTGGAGCGATGGCTTAGCGGTTAAGGTGCTTGGCTGCAAAGCCAAAGGACCTTGGTTCAATTCCCCAGAACCCACATAAGGCAGATGCACAAGGTAGCGCATGCATCTGGAGTTCGTTTGCAGTGGCTGGAGGCCCTGGCATGCCCATTCTCTCTCTTTCTCTGCCTCATTACCTCTCTTAAATAAATAAATAATTAAAAAAAAAAAAAAAAAAGAGTGGGAAGCCAGGTGTGGAGGCACACACCTTTAATCCCAGCACTTGGGAGGCAGAGGTAGAAGGATCGCCATGAGTTTGAGGCCACCCTGAGATGACATAGTGAATTCCAGGTCAGCCTGGGCTAGAGCGAGACCCTATCTTGAAAAAACAAAACAAAACAAAAAAGAGTGGGGGATGTAAGCATGGAAAGGAGTCTCCCCCATCAGGCTAGCTCCAGTCTGAGTAAGGAAAACATTACCACTGACCTCAGGGGCCCCAAAATGACCATTATGGAGAGAGTGAAAGAGGCCCACAACCAACATGCCAGAGTGTGCGAGCAGCCAACAGTGTGTAGACTGAACCTCAAAGTGTGGAAGGGGGCCCCAAGATTCCGAGATAGAATACAAGCACCGTCTATCCAGGAGGGCTGCCTGGAGAGGAGGGAAAGGCAGGAGGACAGCCCCAGCAGGAAACATAATGAGCCGGCAGGAGATGCTCAGCTCCGCCTCCCAACAACCACAGCCCATGACTCCATCTCTCAGCCCTGCTACAGCTGGAATGCCAACTCCTGCCTTCGAGGTCCTGAAGCTGTTCCCGCCCCTCCTCCATCACACACCCCAGATACATTCCCTGGGAAGGAAGGAGCTCTTCTCCTTCACAGCCCAGGCCCAGGACTAGTCCTGAGCCGGGAGGGAGGGTTGGAGGGATGAATGGCCAAACGATGGGAATCTATGATGGTAGCACTGTTGGCTCAAGTCTGAGACTGAGATGGAGTGAGTCTAAAGCAGGTACTTCCGCAGAGGACAGGGGCTTCCCACCTTGTTCCGCAGGTCCTCGATGGTCTTGAAGTAGTGGCTGTAGTCACGGGCGGGCCCAGGACCCTGCTTCTTGTACCACTCTCGGATCTTCACCTCCAGGTCCGTGTTGGCCTCCTCCAGGGCGCGCACCTTGTCCAGGTAGGTGGCCAGCCGGTCGTTGAGGTTCTGCATGGTCTCCTTCTCACCACCCCCCAACAGAGCATCCGACACCCCAAAGCTGGAGCCAAAGCCCCCACCCAGGTTGCAGGTATAGCCGCTGCTGCCGTAGCCTCCCCCCAAGCCTGCCGAGAACCGGGATGAGGTGACCGACATGTTGCCACAGCTGCCACTTCCCAGGAAGCTGGGGGCCCGGCAGGCACCCCCAACACGGACGGAAGACATCCGAGAGAAACCCCCACCAGGTGCACACAAGCCCTTGATGGAGCCAGAGGTTGAGAACTGACGAATGCTGGTGGTGGTGGCCATGGTGTCCACGGGTCAGGCACAGGGTCTGAGCTACAAGGTGACCCTGGACCACCTTTTATAGCCAGACTGAAGGGAGGCTGAGCCCCTGGCCCTTGAAGTCTGAGCCAAAAACCTTTGCCATGTAATTTGCCTCTGTTCCTGCCTCCCAGGACCTGAGGCTTGGGCTGGATCAGCTGAATGCATCCCTGTATCCCCAGGGCCCCTCCTGTGCCTGCCCAACCCAAGTTCCATGACCTTTTAGTGGTCCACTGCTTTGTTCCAAAACAAAGGTGGTGTTGGGGCAGCAGCCCCCCGGGCAGGGTGATCCTCCATCCTCAGCCTCAATTAGGCGGCTGAGCTCATTCTTGGGGTGAGTCCGGAGAATCCAGCCCAGGAGCTAGGAAGGGCCTCAAACAAGGCTCCACAGGCCCAGGAAGCTGGACTGCCCCCCACACCCATCATTCCAGGAGCAACCAGAGTCCCACATTCCCCTCAGGTACTAAGTGGTCCTGAAAGAGCTCCCCAAACCCCCAACTCTCTTGGAACTATTCCAGGTCTTCTTGGGGCATCACAGCCCCAGGTTTGGGGGAAGGAATGTCCCCGAGGGTCCCAGGAAATAGACATGGCTGCTGGCCTGGGAAAGCTCTGCACCTCAGATGTTCAGGAAGTCAATGCAAGTCCCTTGGTTTTCTCATCTACAAAAGGGGACCGTACTTAGCCGGGCGTGGTGGCACATGCCTTTAATCCCAGCACTCAGGAGGCAGAGGTAGGAGGATGGCCATGAGTTCAAGACCGCCCTAAGAATACAGAGTGAATTCCAGGTCAGCCTAGACTAGAGCGGGACCTTACCTCAAAAAACGAAAAAAAAAAAGCGGGGGGGTGGGGGGAGACCATACTTGTCTCCCGGGTCTCTGGATGAATTAAGACATGAAGCTGTGACAGAATGGGAAGCAGGTGTTTGGTGTTCACGGGACAGGAAGTGAGGGCGCTGTCCCCCACTCTCGCTACACCTCAATCAAGCTCATGGGGAGGGGGGCTACCGGAGGTCGTAGCAGGGGAGAGGAAGCCATAGAAAAGCAGTTCTGTTGCCAGGTTCCCCTGATGAGTGCCAGGGCCCTGAGCAAGAGTGCTATGGCCCCGTCCCGGAGTCAGCAGCCAGGGAGTGGCATGATCCCACAGCCTGGCACCCACTCCACCCAACAAGGAGATTAGCGGCATAATCATGCCTCGGTGCTAATGATTTAGGTACTGCCAGGACATGGCGTCTACACGGGGCCTGTGTGAATGTGGAGCCTCCAGGCGCAGCCAAGGCCCAAGAGGAAGGAGGCACACAGAGGGCCCGGACTCCATGCCCACACCCAGGGATACAGAGGGAGTAGGGTTTTCCTTCTGGCCCCGAGCTCGTAGAGTGAGACTACATTGCTCAAGGGCTTTCTGCTTAGAAGTGGTGGTCTCGAGCCGGGCGTGGTGGCGCATGCCTTTAATCCCAGCATGCCAGGGTCTTTTGCAGCTGCAAATGAATACTAGACACATGCACTAATTTATGTGGGTGTTGGAGATTTGAACCCAGGCTGACAGGTTTTGCAAGCAAACACCTTTAACCACAGAACCCAGCCTTACCCCACCTCAGTGTAGCCAATGCTAACCTTAAACTCACTATGTAGCTGAGGTTGACTTGAGCCTCCGCCTCATTGATGTGGTACTGGGGATTGAACCTGAGGCAAGTACTTTACCAACTGTGCTACAAACCCTAGCATGAGACCATCACTTCTTTTTTTTTAATTAATTTTTTTTTTTTCGAGGTTGGGTTTCACTCTAGCTCAGGCTGACCTGGAATTCACTATGTAGTCTCAGGCTGGCCTCAAACTCACAGCCATCCTCCTACCTCTGCCTCCCGAGTGCTGGGATTAAAGGCGTGTACCACCATGCCCGGCTAATTTTTTTAATATTTTATTTTATTTATTTGAGACAGAGAGAAAGAGGTAGACAGAGAGTGTGAGAGAATATGGGCATGCCAGGACCTCTTGCCGCTGCAAATGAACTCCACATGCATGTATCACTTTGTGCATCTGGCTTTATGTGGGTACTGGGGAATTGAACCCAGGCCATCATCAGACTTTGCAAGCAAGTGCTTTTTAACTACTGAACCATCTCTCCATCCTGCAAACAAAATTTTTTAAAGGAAGAGAAAGAGGGAGGGAGGGAAAGAGGGAGAGAAGAAGGGAAAAGGAAAAGACAAGACCACCAATTATTTACCCAGCAGGGTAGCTCCTGTAGTCCTAGCACTTGGGAGGCAGGTGAGTCTCCATGAGTTCAAGGCCAACCTGGTCTACACGGTGAGTGAGTTAAGGACAACTTGGACTACAGAATGAGACCCTATCTCAAAAACAAGTGGTCAGCTTTCCTGGGAAGGTACCCTTACTTGGAGCACCCAAGTTGGGATACACAAGAGCCCCCTGGGAGAGACGGGTGGGGCCCTGACTTCACCCTGCTCCCACCTGGCCTGGGAAGGGTGCTGCTTGGGACGGCAGAAAGCCAAGGCTAGCGAGAAAGAACAGAGAGCCACAAAGTCACACAGCGGGAAGGATTTCCAAGCAAACAGAACCTGGGCTCACCAGTGGAGCAGAGGAAGTTCTGAACCAGCCAACCACTCTGCCAGGGAAGGGTCTACAGTGGAGACATGACCTTATCCCTGCTAGAGCCACCTTCCCAAGATCTCGTCTCTGGCCTCCAGGAGCTGACTGGTCTCCCATCTCGGCCAGCGCCCCATGGGAGGTTCTATCTTCCAGTTCCGAATCTGGAGCCCACCAGGGTGTGAGGAAATGGACATAGGTGCCCCTACCCTTCAGACGTCTCCTTGCAGTCCCTACCCCAGCCTTCCCGCTTCTCCATTCCCTCAAGTACAGAAAAGTGAGAGCAGGACACCCTAACTTTCTTCTCTGGACCCTAGCCCCAGCCCCGCCCTGTCTCAGGCTTTCTCAGCGCTGAACTGAGGTCATCATCTCTCCAGATTCTCTCAAAGACCCAGTTTGAAGAAGCAGACTTATACTAACTTCCCTTTTCCTTCCATCTAAGGCCCCAGCCCTCCAACCACCACTTGGCCACACAGGTTTGCCCCACCAATGACACTGGGCTTCCTGCAGCTCCGTCCCTCTCCAGGCCTCCACTTACCACTCTCTGTCCTGGGAGCCACTGACTTTTCCTGTGCTCCTTGGCGATTCTGTCTGAGAGGTTCCCTGAAAACACCCCCATCAAGCCCAGAAAGATTTCACATGTCCAAAGACAATAAAGCTAACCTCCCCTTCCCAGGCAAAAAGCAGGGATAAGACAGAGCACCAGCCAGGCCTGGGGGCACAGGCTTGTAATCCTAGCTACCTAGGAGTCCAAGGCAGGAGGATCGAAAGTTCAAGGTCTACATGGGCTAGAGAATGAGCAAGACCAGCCGAGGCAATTTACCTCAAAATTTTTTTTAATATTTTATTTATTTATTTATTTATTTCACAAGGAAACGGGGAGAGAGAGAGAGAATGGGCACACCAGGACCTCCAGCCACTGCAAACGAACTCCACACTTGTGCACCCCCTTGTGCATCTAGCTAACATGGGTCCTGGGGAATTGAATCCGGGTCCTTTGCCCTTTATCTCAAAATTTAAAAAAAAATCACTGCAGAGCTGGAGAAATGGCTCAGTGGTTAAAAGATTCTTGCTTGCAGAGTCTGATGGCCTGAGTTTGATTCCCCAGGACCCACATAAAGCCAGATGCACAAAGTGGCATATGTGTCTGGAGTTGGTTTGCAGTGGCAGAAGGTCCTGGCACACCCATGCTCACTCCGTGTCTTCCTCTTTCTCTCTGTCTCTCTCTCTCTCTCTCAAATAAATTATATGTATATATATATCCTTGGGGCTGAAGAGATGGCTCAGCGGATAAGGCACTTGCCTGTAAAGCCTAACGACCCAGGTTTGATTCCCCAGTACCCACATAGCCAGGTGCACAAAGTGGCGCATGTATCTGGAGTTCATGACTAAAGGCCCTGGCATGCCCATTCTGTCTGTCTCTCTGTGTGTCTTTCTCTGCCTCTTTCTGCTTAAAAATAAATAAATAAAATATTTTAAAATATATATTCATTTATGACTGCAAACAACTGTTTTCAGTTTACTATTAGAATTGCATTTTAAGTGAAAGTAAAGAGATACTAAATGGTATTCTAAGGCCCCTCTGTGAACAGACAACAGTGTGTAACTAATGACATATATTTGAGAGACACACGTCACTCAATTTTTTTTTAGTAACTTTTTTGGCCCTCCTCTTGCCTCTGAGCTCATATCTGGATAAGGGAACTACTGTATCTCACATGCTGAACACAATATATTAATAAAACAGATAATAACGCACATAAAAAAGGCATGTATAGCCAGGCATGGTAGCACACGCCTTTAATCCCAGCACTTAGGAGGCAGAGGTGGGAGAATCCATGTAAGTTTGAGGCCGGCCTGGGACTACCAAGTGAGCTCCAGTCAACCTGGGCTAGAGTGAGCGCCTACCATGCAAAAAAAAAAAGAAAGAAAAAGGGGGCTGGAGAGATGGCTTAGAGGTTAAAGTGTTTGCCTGCAAAGCCAAAGGATCCCGGTTTGATTCTCCAGGACCCAGGTAAGCCAGATGCACAAGGGGGCACATGCATATGGAGTTCATTTGCAGAGGCTGGAGGCTCTGGCATGCCCATTCTCTCTCTCAGCCTCTTTCTCTCTCTCAAATAAATAAATAAAATATTTTTAAAGAAAAAGAAAAGGGGGAGCTGGAGAAACGACTCAGCAGTTAAGGCACTTGCCTACAAAGAGTAACGACCAGAGTTCAATTCTCTAGTCCCACATAAAGCCAGCTGAACAAGATGAACCGTGCCTGTGAAGTTTGTTTGCAATGGCTAGGGGCCCTGTTGTGACTATATTCATTCTCTCTCTCTCTCTCTCTCTCCCCCAATACTCAGGAGGCAGAGGTAGGAGGGTCACCATGAGTTCGAGGCCACCCTGAGACTACCAAAAGAACAAAGAAACAACAAAAGGGCAGGTGTCTAACTCGGTGGTGGATAGTTTACCTGGCACGCATGAAGCCCTGGGCTCCATCCCCAGCAGCACAAAAGAAAAAGAAGATTCACCACACAAGGTGGCACTTGGACCCCAGGAAGGCCTGGTCAGCACTGAGAAAATCCAGGTCCTTCCACCTCAGACCCCTCAGGACAACAACTCTGTGAAGAAACTGAGGCTCAGAGCAGTGGTCCAGCCTGGAACCAGGGCCTCTTCCCTTTCAGCAGGGGGCCCAGCAGGGCAACAAAGGACCATCGAGGTCCTCCAGACCGCCAGCATCCTGCCTGGGCCTGCCCTCCACCCCGGCAGGGAGAGGCCCCTGCCGCCCCCGCGGCTGTCAGCAGCTGAGCCTACGCAGAAGACAAGCAGGAAAGAGGACACGATCCAAAGGATTCCTCCACAGCAGCCCGAGATTGCTGGAGCCAAGCTGAGATGGGCAAGAGTAAGTCCTAAGGGAGACGGGAGAACTTGAAGTGTCCCCCCAAGTCCTGGGTGTCAGCCCCTAGGCTGGACAACCACCAGAGGCCCAGGGCCTCCTCTCCAGAGATGGCTAAAGAGCCGGCAGGCTCCAGAGTAAACTGTGGCCAGGCCCGCCTGGGACTGGAACAAGACAGGGGGATGGGAAAAGGCTTCGCTGGGACGTGGATAGCAGGAGGAAGGTATGAAGTAATCTGTAGGTTGCACTGGATATGCTGGCACTCAGCACATACACACTGATGTGGACAGAGGTCATGCCACAATCGGCCCAGCTGATGTGGCTCCTGTAGGCGTCTGCAGCATTCATGGTCAAGCCTCGGATGGGGCCCATCCTTTACCCCTGCCTGGAACCAGGGCAAGGCTTGCAGGCAGCAAGGTGTTCTTTAAGTGCTTGGTGAATTGTTGGGGGGGTGGAAAGACAAGGAAGGGAACAGGACTACCACCCCGACACCGAGGAAACAGGTTAGTATCAGGTGGTCGGGTGGTCAGAGCTTGAGGTGGGCTCCAACTTAGAGGACAAGGACAAGACCCCCAAAGGCCATCAGTCCACTCCCAGGCCCCTGCCACTACCCACTCAGTCCAGTCATTAAGCCCATCTCACTGTGCAGAGGGGGGGGAGGACAGGGCCAGCAGGATGCTCAAAGGTCCTTCATCTTCACCCAACCCTCCCCAAGCAAACCACACCCCTCCCTGACCAAGAACCCTTCAGAAATGCACCCTCTTCCAGCCCCACCTGCCTACCCCGCCCTCTAGTGGAATCCTCTCCTTCTTCCTCCGTTCTATTTCCTGGCTCCATCCTGAGACCCAGCCCCACCCAGCTCCACCCACTAATGATTTGTCTCAGGATCCAAAGGGGACCTCGCCCTTCGTGCCACACACTTTTGCAGCCAGCCAAGCCTCCGCCTAGTTTGGAGAGATGGGGAAGCAGGTCCTCTGGTGTCTCTTAACACTGGTGGTCCCAGGTGTCATTTCCTGCCCCTCAGGAATAAGGCCAACTCAGCTTCTTCCACCTTGCCACACCCACCACCACCTCCCTCCAACAGGTTTCCAGGAATCTCGCTCTGGGATAGACCCAAGACACTGCATAGGAAACAGTAGACGCCTACCCTTCAAGGCAAAGCCATATGGACTGCCCAAAACCTGGCCCCAAAGAATGACCCAGAGGCCAGAATGCACCAGAAGTGGTGCATTGGGGGAAGGACTTAGGGGGCTATCTGACCACCCTAATCCTGGGGCTCCCTGAGGTAAGAGGGAAGCTTTCCTGCCTGCAAACCCCCTTAACCCCAGGACCAGGGATCCTCACCTTATAAGACAAAGGGGACGCTGTAGGTGGAACCCCCATGGAATCACCAGGGCCCTAAAGCAGTGGAGGCAGAGCCAGACAATGTGACCCCAAAAGGAGATGTCAGGGTGACATGGACACAGGGAGTCGATTCCCCCAGAGCCTCCGGGGGAAGAAAGCCCTGGTGACACCTTGATTTGGGCCCCTCCAAACCCATTTTGTATTTCTGACTTCCAGAACAGCAAATGTATATTGCTTTGAGCCCCTGAAGGGGTGGGAATTTGTTACAGCAACATCAAGAAGCTAATACACTCCCCAAGCCCAGTCTAGTCCATGACTGCAAGAAATTCTTGCTTGGATTAGAATTATTGGGGGTGGGAGCCGCTGGAGAGATGGCTTAGCAGTTAAGGCACTTGCCTATGAAGCCTGAGGACCCATGTTCGACTCCCCCAAGTCCCATGTAAGCCAGATGCACAAGATGACCCAAGAGTGCAAGGTTTCACATGTGCACAAGGTGGCACGTGCATGTGGAGCTCAATTACAGTGGCTGGAGGCCCTGGTGCGCTAGAGGTAGGAGGATCACCGTGAGTTCGAGGCCACCCTGAGACTACATAGTGAGTTCCAGGTCAGCCTGGGCTAGAGACCCTACCTTGGAAAAAAAAAAAAAAAGTAGGGGGAGGCAGACTGATAGGCTTGCCTAAAAAAAAAAAAATAGAATTATCTGGAGAAAGACCTGCTCCCCTTCTATAAGACCCTTTTCAACCAAAAGACAGGCCCTGGCCCCACCACCTAACTCAGTGCTCAGCACACAGTCAGTACACTGATCTCAGAGCTGAATGGATACCGGCAGTAAAAGCCCAAAGTTGGACTTCACTCAGCACCCAGGCATTGCCTCACGGTGTGGCAGTCACCAGGCTGGGTGCTCAGAATGCAATCCTGAGTCAGCTGAGCCCTGCCCTAATGAGAACAGGCAATGAGCAAGAGACAGACAAATACTTCATCCCAGCACAATGGCATTGTGCGGTGATGAAGATATGTGTACTCAAAAGAAGGAGCAACTTACTCAGACAGGGCCGCTGAGCAGTTTCAGAGGGAGGGACAATTGCGGCTAAGTTTCGAAGCCAGGGCAGGACTTTGCCAGACCAACATGGGCATTGGTCCAGGTAGAGGTGTGGACATGCCTGGCATGTTTGGGGTACATCCAGGAGCCAGAGGTTAACATCTCAAAATGATGCAACTGGGCTGGAGAGATGACTTAGCGGTTAAGGTGCTTGCCTGCAAAGCCAAAGGACCCAGGTTTGATTCCCCAGGACCAACGTAAGCCAGATGTACAAGGTGGCGCATGCATCTGGAGTTCTTTTGCAGCAGCTGGAGGCCCTGGCATGCCCGTTTTCTCTCCCTCTCTCTAATAAATAAATAAAATTATTTTTTAAATGATGCAACTGCGTGCTGGGGGAAAGTGTTTTCTAAAGAAATGTCTCTCTTGGGCTGGAGAGATGGCTTAGTGGTTAAGGTGAATGCCTGTGAAGCCTAAGGACCCCGGTTCGAATCTCCAGATCCCATGTAAGCCAGATGCACATGGTGGCCCATGCGTCTGGAGTTTGTTTACAGTAGCTAGAGGCCCTGGTGCACCCATTCTTACTCTCCTTCTCTCTCTCTCTCTCTCTCTCTAACAAATAAGTAAATAAAAATAAAATCTTTTAAAACATATTACTTTTTTTTTTTTTTTTTTTTTTTTTTTTTTTTTTTTTTTGGTTTTTCGAGGTAGAGTCTCTGTCCAGCTCAGGCTGACCTGGAATTCACTATGTAGTCTCAGGCTGGCCTCGAACTTACGGCAATCTTCCTACCTCTGCCTCCCGAGTGCTGGGATTAAAGGTGTGTGCCACCACGCCAGGCCTTAAAATCTTTTTCTTTTTTAATTTTTAAATGTGTTTTGTTTGTTTATTTTTATTTGAGAGCAACAGATAGAGAGAGAAGGAGACAGGTAGAGAGAGAGAGAGAATGGGCACACCAGGGCCTCCAGCCATTGCAAACGAACTCCAGATACATACGCCCCCTTGTACATCTGGTTTATGTGGATCCTGGGGATCACAGGCAAGCACTTAATCACTAAACCATCTCTCCAGGCCCAAATAAAAACAAGATAATTTTTTAAAAAAAGAAAGAAATGCCTCTTTTCCCCGGGGGTAGGGGTGGCGCACGCCTTTAATCCCAGCACTCAGGAGGCAGAGGTAGGATAATTGCCGTTGAGTTCAAGGCCACCCTGAGACTACAGAGTGAATTCCAGGTCAGCCTGGGCTCAAGTGAAACCCTACCTTGAAAAACAAAACAAAAAGCCTCTTTTCTGCTATTGGTTGAGTACCAACTGTGCTGGACACTGTCCCTGGCACTGGGAATCTGGTAAGATGGCAGCTCTTGGCATCTCTTCCCTATGGAGCAGGCATGCTACTGGTAGAGTTGAGCAATCAACAAACCAGAAAATGGTGCATTCTCCAAGGAACTACAGAGAGCGATGACTACACAGAGGGAACCAAGAGAGGCCTCACAGCTAACAGGAAATGGAAGGAAGGAGTCAGCCATGCGCAGGGAAGGACACTTTAGGCAGAGGCTACAGCTAGTGGACCCCAGTCCTCCTCTCCAGGGAGCAGGAAGAGGAGTGCTGAGGCTGAGGAAAGTGAACAGGGGAGGTAAGGCTGCATAAGCTCAGTAAGGGGTAAAGCCCATCACTGAGAGCCGAGGTTCAAACCCCTCACACATCAGAGGTGGCTGAGCCTGAGCACCACAGCCTAGAGGGCCAGGCAAGGTTCAACCTGCACAAGCAGCCCCTGCTTGCTGGTTTCCCTGCAGCATTCCCTGAGCCCTTGATAAGCTAAGTGCACATAACCCTCCACGGGGCTACGTGTTTCCCAGATACATTTGGACACCAACTACTTTCAAGGAAGAGCTTTGAGGAGAAAGAGCTCCCTGGAGTCCCTGTGAGGAATCTCTGGGTTGAGTACAAGAAGTGACTGGAACGTGATCTGGAAAGAAAACTACAGTGCAAGGAAGCTCGGCAGTTTGGACTTCAGCCAGGCGTTGCTGTATTTGGGGGTTTGCTAGTTGTGCTGGGGATCAAACTCAGGGCCTGATGTAGGCTAAGCAGATATTCCTCCATTCAGCTACATCCCCAGGCCTGACTTTTTGTTTTCGGTTTTTCAAGGTAGGGTCTCGCTCTAGCCCAGGCTGACCTAGAATTCACTGTGTAGTCTCAGGGTGGCCTTGAACTCATGGAAATCCTCCTACCTCTGCCTCCCGAGTGCTGGGATTAACGGCATGTGCCACCACGCCCTGCATGTTTGTTTTTTAAATTGGGTCTTGCTGTATTTCACTTAGGCTGGCCTGGAACTCACTATGTAGTGTATGGTGGCCTCAAACTTGTCATTCTCCTAGTGCAGCCTCCCAAGAGCTAAGATTACAGACATAAGCCTTCTCTTATTTTAATATACCTATTGATATATACTTTTTTATATCTTGTTTATTTATTTGAGAGAGAGAGAAACAAATGAGAGAGAAAATGAGAAAGTGTGCCAAGGCCTCTAGCCATTGCAAACGAACTCCAGATACATGGGCCACCTTGTGCATCTGGCTTTACGTGCGTACTGGGGAATCGAACCTGGGTCCTTCGGCTTTGCCAGCAAGCACTTTAACCACTAATCAATCTCTCCAGCCCTGATAGAGATTTTTTTTTTTTGAAACATGTAGCCCAATCTAGTCTCAAACATGCTATGTAGCTGAGGATAACCTTGAACTTCTCTGATCCTTCTGCCTCTACCTCAAGTGGTGATTACAGGCATGCAACGCCAGCCCAGTGTACACGCTACGAGTTACATCCCCAACCCCCATAGATTTTGTTTTGTTTTGTTTTGTTTTGAGGCAGGGTCTCGCTTTAGTTACACTGACCTGGAACTTATTCCATTACTGCAGACTGGCCTCCTACCTCAGCTTCTCAAGTGCTGGGACCAAAGGCATGCACCACCACACCCAACTACAAATTTTAATTCTGCAAAAGGAACACTATCTCTTCAAGGCCTTCGTTTCTAAGACAACCGCATCTCTTGAGCCACATCAACCTTTTGTTTTTGGTTTTTCGAGGTAGGGTTTCACTCTAGTCCAGGCTAACCTATTCACTATGTATTCTCAGGGTGGCCTCAAACTCACTATGATTCTCCTACCTCTGCCTCCCGAGTGCTGGGCGTGTCACCACACCCAGGCTACATCATCCTTTTTAATCCACTCCCACCTCTTCCGATTCCAAATTTTGTAATAAACCTCTCTGAGCATACATCATGACTTTTTACAAATATAACCCCAGGGGAGACTTTAGCAGCAGGATTACTGGGTTAAAGAGTAAAGTTTTTGGTCTTTTTTTTTTTTTTTTTTTAAGGACAGATTTTGCTATGGTGCCCAGGCTGGCTTGGAACTCCTGGGATCACATGATCTGCCTCTGACTCCACTTTGGCTGGACTTGAAGCATGCACCTGGCTGGAAAATCTGATTTCACTTTGATGATTACTGCCAATTTTTATTTGAAGGTCCAATGAAAAGCTGTTTGGAGTTGCTTTAAAATACTACATGGCTCAGAAGTTGAAGGCTCTTGTTTGGAAAGCCTGCCGGCCAGGGTTCAATTCCCTAACCATGCCAGGCAAGAGACCCTGGCATACCCATACCCCCCCAACACACACACAAAGTAAACTTTTTAAAACCTTTTAAATAACATGCTCAAGCCTCCACACAACGGATGGATTCAGAGGAGGGAGAAGAAACCAGAGAGGCAGTATGATTCAGTTATGAGCATCGGATGGTGGGTGGCGGGAGTGTGTTTCGCTCTTCTCTCTGCAATTCTTTTGAAATCTCACACGGTACAAACACCTGCTTGAGAGGTCTACAAATTCCCACTCCTCCTAACCATGGGAGACCCAGACTTCCGCCAGCACTGAGAACCGCTGAGACCACGTGGTTTCCCTGGCTGCTGGTTGGGGAAACCCCTGGTGCCTCAGTTTCCACTGCTTCCGGTTTTCCTTCTTTCCCTTTCGAACTGGCTGTCCCCACCCTTCGCCTGTCTTTCCACACAGTCTCCCTGCAGACTTGGCGAGTTCTTCCATCAACACGATAAGGCCTCGGTGCATGCGCCCTGTGTGTCTTCCCAGTTGCTTTTTGGATTCCACATACTGCTTACGGGTCTTTTCCGCAGTCCTCTCAGATCACCTGCAGAGGAGGAAGAGACTCCCTTTGGTGGGAATGTGGCCACTGGAAGAGGCTAGAACTGAAGGGACAGCATTGAAGACAAGGTTGGTAGCGCGGGCCTGGGGAGATGAGAGGCAGTAAGATGAGGCCACACCTACTGGGCCGAGTAGATGGGCTACGGTGGTGATGCTGGGTGGGAGGCAGAAGCCGAGAGTAAGTCCAAATCAAAAGGTCACTAAGCTTCTCATATCAACCCTGTAGACATCCGCTGTTTGCCATCTTCTCAGACCTGTCATGGGGATCCTGCCAACTGCTTCTCTGTCCTCAGAAGTGACACACCTAATAGTGCTCTATAAAAGAAATGATCCAGGGCTGGAGAGATGGCTTAGCGGTTAAGGCACTTGCCTGCAAAGCCAAAAGACCCCGGTTTGATTCCCCAGGACCCACATAAGCCAGATGCACAAGGGAGCACATGCATCTGGAGTTCATTTGCTGCAGCTGGAGGTCCTGGCACACCCATTCTCTTTCTATCTGCCTCTCTCTCAAATAAATAAATAAAATATTTTAAAAATAAATAAATAAATGATCCAGGCTTGGGAGATGGCTCAGTGGTTAAAGGCACTTGCTTGTAAAGCCTGCCAACCTGGCTTTGGCTCTCCAGTATCCATGTAAAGCCAGGTTCACCAATCATTTGCAGTAGCAAGAAACCCTGGGGTGCCCTCTCTCTCCCCTCATATTTTTCTAAATTAATTAATTTATTTTTATTTATTTATTTGAAAGGAAGAGAGAGTCTATGACCCTGAACGCATCCATCTCGTCTGAAAGGGAAAGAGAGGCAGATAGAGAGAAAGATAATGGGTGCACCCGAGCCTCCAAAGGCTGCAAATGAACTCTAGATGCATGCATCACTTGTGCATCTGGCTTATGTGGGTCCTGGGGAATCAAACCTGGGTCCTTTGGCTTTGCGGGCAAGTGCCTTAACACTAAGCCATTTCACCAGCCCTCTCCTCATATTTTTAAAATAATAAAATAAAATGATCCAATAAAAAATGAGTGGAGCTGGGTGTGGTGGTGCACACCTTTAATCTTAGCACTCGGGAGGCAAAGGTAGGAGGATCGCTGTGAGTTCAAGGCCAGCCTGAGAATACATAGTGAATTCCAGGTCAGCCTGGACTAGAGTGAGACCCTGCCTCAAAAAAAAAAAAAAAGAAAGAAAGAAAGAAAAGAGGAGGAAAGAAAGAGGAAAGAGAAAAGAAAGAAAAGAAAAGAAAAAAGAGGAAGGAAGGGGGAAGAAGAAAAAGAAATGAGTGGCTTGGGTTTGAGGAGCCTCTGCCTGGTGGTTATGGGGCTGGGGACGGCTCAAGCACCATTGTCCTCTCCAGCTGATGGACAAGAGCCAGGCCTCAAGCTGAGCAAGTAGCAGGCTGCGCACACCATCCAGCCCAGTGAAAGCCCCTCTCCCTTGTGGCAGAAGACAAGGACTGCGTCTGGCTGTGACAACTTCAGGTCCACGGGTACACCAGATGGGGAAGCCCTCCACCTAGAGGTCAGGCTGAGAAACAGGAGACGCAGGAAAAATCCCTGGCCTCGAACACCCCAGAACTTTCTAGAAAGGCTAACTGATCTGAGCCAGACACTGCGGCCCAATGGAAGGCCTCCATGATCGGTCAGAAGGACTTTCACATTCCGGGGGATGGCTTTAAGGCGCCACTGGACCCAGAGGATGGAAACTGACCAGAGAGGTGCCAATTCAGGAAGCATGGGGAAGGGAGAAATACAGAACCCCGTGGGGTCCCGTTCCACCTCAATAAGGAAGTCTCTTCTCGCTCTTTTCCTTAATGACCCCCGAAGGGGAAAAACCACCGCTCTCGGTATGGCTCCAGCTGCTTTTCAAGAATTTAAAGGACTCACGCTGGGGCGCTTCCCCTCAACCTCAATCCTATGACGCGCGCGCCCTCTGCTGGCCGTCCTGGGCGCGCAGTCCTGGGAGGAGCCGCCTGGGTGGTGGAGGAACTCCATCCCGCTGCCCTTCTTCTCCCGGGGACTAGGTTGGATCACCTTCCTGAGCATCTCGTCGCTTGTCTGTTTTCCCCACAGCGTCAGGCCCAGCTGGGTCACGGTGTCCATTTTCCTGTCTCTAAGCCAATACTCGAGCAGTTTTACTCTAAAACTGGCCGGTGCATGCCCCCCACCTCCGCCCCTGCTTCTCCATCTCCACCCGGCTCTTGCTTGCTTCGGCAGGTTTCTCTTCTCCCCTCCTGTCCCGTAAGCCCCTCTATTAAACTGCTCATCCCAAAGCCAGCTTCGGCCCCTGCCCTGAGCTTGGGGGAGGGATCTTCTCCATGGGGACCACCGCCCCCCTTCCTGCTGCGCGCTCCTCAAGAGCATCCCAACAGGGTGTGGTCCCCACTTAGGACCCAATTCAAACCAACCACAGAAACGCCTCTATGCACACACCTCCGAGCCACGTGCGTCCGGAATGGGCGCGTGCACGGCTGATGCCTCCACCGCTTTGGGGGTGGAGGGATGTCTCACCAGTGCCCCAAGCTGGAGCTGAGCTGCAGGAAACCCGTGCCCCCAGAGGGCAGCACTGAGCTGCTCAGGACGCCCTGGAGAGAGCGGCTTGGGCTAGTTGGCTGTAGGTGAGTCTGTGAGGATATGGGGGCGTGGGAAAGCCAAAAGGAGAAGTGTCTAATATCACGTGGTGGGTGCACAGGTGACTTTGTGTATTCTTAAATTATACACATATTTTATATTATTTTGACTCCTTGCATATTGCTTCTTTTTCTTTTTTTTAGTATTTTTATTTATTTGCAAGCAGAGAGAGAAAGAATGAATGGGTGCTCCAGGGCCTCTAGCCACTGCAAACGAACTCTGGACACATGTGCCACTTTGTGCATCTGGCTTTATGTGGATACTGGGGAATTGAACCCCTCCCCGGTAGTTAGGCTTTGTAGGTAAGTGCCTTAACCACTGAGCCATCTTTCCAGCCTGCATATCACTTTTTTAAAATAAAGAATGGCCTTGGGTGAGCATGGTAGTGCATGCCTTTATCCCCAGCACTCAGGAGGCAGAGATAGGAGGCTCGCTGTGAGTTCAAGGCCACCCTAAGACTACATAATGAATTCCAAGTCACCCTGGGATAAAGACTCTACCTCAAAAAAAAAAAAAAGGTCTCAGGCTGGAGAGATGGCTCAGCACTTAAGGCACTTGCCTGCAAAGCCTAAAGACCCTGGCTCAATTCCCCAGTACCTTGATAAAGCCAAAAGCACAATGTGGTACATTCATCTGTCACACCCATTCTCTCCCCCCCCCCCGTGTGTGTGTGTCTGTCTGTCTGTCTGTCTGTCTGTCTACCTATCTGTATGTCTCTATCCTGTCTTCCTCTGCTTGCAAATAAATAAATGAAAAGACTGCTCTCTAGAGCCTGGGAAGATAGCTCACTTGATACCGTGTTTGCCTACCATGCAGCCCCGGGTTCCATCCCAGCACTGGCGAAAAACTAGGTGTGGTGATGCAGGCCTGAAACCCTAGCATTTAAGTAGAGAGGATCAGAAGTTCAAGATCATCCTTGGCTACATAATTCCCTATGTCACAAAAAAAAAAAAAAATGGGGGTTGGAAGGATGGCTTAGAAGTTAAGGTACTTGCCTGCAAGCCAAAGGACCCAGGTTCAATTCCCCAGGACCCATGTAAGCCAGATGCACAAGGTGGTACATACATCTGGAGTTTGTTTGCAGTGGCTAGAGGCCATGGCGCACCCATTCTTTTCTTTCTCTCTCACACACACTCTCTCTCTCCCCCTCTTTCTCTCTCTCAAATAAATAAATAAAATGGAAATAAGGGCTTATGAGGCCCACACAAAACAGCTGGGTGTGGCCAAGTATGCCTGTAACCCCAGTCCTGATATAGCTGGAAACAGAAAGAAAGCAAGAGAGAGAAATTCTCAGAAACAAGACCAGGCAGAAGAGCCTCTCTGATCGCCATATGGCCAGCATATGGGCATCTCAAGGGTGCATACATGTGCATACACCACACCACCACACACCCACACACAAGCCAAAAAAAAAAAAAAAAAAAAGGGTAGGAGGGGACTTGTTCGGAAGAAGGGGTTCTGTGGGAAAGAAATAATGGGGGGGGGTGAATATGATCAAAATACATTATATACATGCATGAAGTGATCCAAAAATAAAATTACTTTTTTAAAAAACATAGCATCTGAGTTCTCTGTAGAGTATGGAAACTCCCTGCTGAGTAAACTCACCTGGGCAAAGCTCAGCCTGCAGCTCCTGGAACTACCCAGAATTCATAGCAAGGCTCTAGGCTTCACTGAAGTTGAGCAGAACCCTGAGGGAAGAGAAGGCCTGGGCCCAGGCTTTTCCTAATCCTGCAAAGTTCACGATCAGCACTCCTACAGGACCAGTGTCATGCTCACACACAGCTCATACACACTCACATTCACACCACACACGCATACCTCCACAGAACTCATGTATGCCTCTGTGCACTCACACAGCTCACATGGGCATTTGCACACCGCTCAGATATACCTGTGTGCGTACATTCAGACTCACGATCACGTGCTCCACACTGGCACGTACACTCATAAATCTATATATACACTTCCACACACAGCTCATATGCAGTCAGAGATACACATCTCAGCCATTCACACGTCCACACTCACATATATTCGTACACACCTGCTCCGCCTCACACTAATATGCATTCACACTCAGACTCACAGGCATGCTTTTGCATTCAATGACACTTGTGGATGCCTCCAGTCACATAGCCTTTTGTATGTCTTCATTTTGCACACTTATTCACACTCACACAAAACCACTATGGCCACTGCAGATCATTCACTTTACATTCTCACAGGATGAAAGAGAAGGCATGAATATTCCTTGATGCCAAGAGAGCTTTCTGGAATCTTCCCTGGAGACCCCATCCTAAGGGAAATGTTTCTCCTCAGGCTAGAACAAACAGGATCAGAGCCAGGAGTGTTGGTGGTCGTGTGCAAGTCCCTAGGCTTCAAAAGAAAAGCCCAAACTGCTGTATCCTTTCACAGGTTCATCCCTGACCTGTACAAGGGAGGACCCAGCCAGGGGACATAACAGATACACATGGGTGGGCTTTGGCTCCAGGGGAGACTCCTGAACCTCACAAGGCATCATAGAGGCCTAAGCAGGCTGAGCTATGGAAGCACCCAAGAAGAGGTCCCAGCCCCACCCAACAGACGAGGAAAGCTGGAGAGGGAGTTGAACAGTGCCCAGCACCCACACAGGTAGATGGGGCTATCCTGGCAGGGTGACTGGCAGCTACAAAGGCCTGTGGCATGAACAGTCTTGCAACCTTGAGAAAGAGTGAAATATCCCATATGAGAGGAGATGGCTGGAAGAAAGAGACGGGAGCTGATGGAGAGCTAGGCCACGGCCAGCCTGCGAGAGGCCCTGCACACCATGCTAAGGAGATGAGATGGCTCTGGTCCGAAAGGCCAAGGGTACAGGACAGGAGAAGACAAAGCTGCCTGCAGAAGCTGGTACTGTGGGCCAAGAATGTGCAGGATTGGCAGGTTGCCTCTGCTGCCATCTGGGGAGCGGGGCTGACCTAGAAACCCACCCACAGGCCTTCCCACAGCCCAGCTGTGTCCTTTCCTCACTCATCCAACTGAATGAAGCCCTTGTAAGTGACAGAGGCTCTGTCTGTGCAGAACCAGACACACACCACCGAGAACCGGGGGAAGTCTCTCCCAAAGCTAACCCCACATAGGCCAGATAGTCCTAGCCTAGCAAAAATCAAGGGGCGTGGGTGCCCCCCCGGAGGGAGCAGAGACTAGGAAGGCCTGGTGACAGAGTTGAGGACAGCTAGAGGCAGGGCTGGGTGCTGTCTCTGTGACTAGAGCCCATTCCTGGATGTGAAAGGGTGGAGTTCCCCAGACCTACACATTCCAGCTGTCACCACTCCCTTCCAGCCTGTTCTCACCTGTTCCCATGATTTCCCAGAGTGCCCTGGGCCTGACTCTCAGGGACAGTTCCCAGAATCCTTTGGGTTTCAGAATCCAATGACAGACACCACAGTCTGAATGTCCAGGAGCCCACCTGCCCTGAGACAAGGGTCTCCCTCGTGACACACGTACAAGTGCACACGCACGCACGCACACACACACACACACACACACACACACACATAACCATCCACAGCCTCAGGACAGCAAGACGCAGTGCCCAACCGTGAGGACTGTGGCACGTCCCTCACTGCCAGAGACACCCCAAGATAGAGTGGTTTCCCTTTCTTACGCAGGCACTGGATAGGGGAATAAGGAGAAGCAGCCAGAACCCCTAGAGATGCCCTGGGAATAGGGTTGCCCAGCACTAGAGTTTAGCCAATGAAAAGCTGGAAAGAGCCGGGCATGGTGGCGCACGCCTTTAATCCTAGCACTCGGGAGGCAGAGGTAGGAGGATCGCCATGAGTTCAAGGCCACCCTGAGACTACATAGTTAATTCCAGGTCAGCCTGGGCCAGAGTGAGACCCTACCTCGAAAAACCAAAAAAGAAAAGAAAAGAAAAGAAAAGCTGGAAAGGGGATGCTATCCCCCAAAGAAGTTGAGGGGGTCCCTGCCCAATATGGGTAATCCAGGTCAGTCCTGTCCCCAGCAACGTCCCTGAGTGACAAGCTGGGTGGCCCCAGAGCCTTCACCTTCTATACTCCTCCAGCCCCACTCAGACCCAGCTAGCAGCCTGAAGCCCTCACAAAAGAGGCTGCGCTGGACATCTAAGTCCCAGTGTCCCAGCTTGTCCCTCAGCCTTACAGCCTCTCCTCCCATGCCTCTGCTGTCACTTTTCCCAGCCTCCTAAACAAGACAGAGTCCCACACACCCACCCTGGGCCCAGGGCCAGTCCATCGGTTCCCACCAAGGCCTGGGAAGTGTTTTCTGCAGCTCAAGCTGCCCTGGGCCCACCCTTGGCTCTACGAGGTTGCCAGGAAATAGCCTGTGCAAGCGCATGACTGGGGAACCCAGCCCAGGCCCCATGGGCTGTACCCAAACTGCTGAGGCTTACTAAAGAGATGTCAGGAATGTGAAGGAACATCCCAGGGACCAGGGGCAGGTGGGTTGAAACGTGAGCTCCCTCAGAGACCGTTAAGAAAGTTCTTGAATGCCGTGCAGAGTCCCCCACTCCCACCCAAGAGCCTAGCTTGACTACAGAAGCTGTGCAGGGTCCTGGGGTGTGGGAACAGGGTCCCAGCACAGCACATCGGATTCCAAGCACATCTTGTCAACGATCACATTCTGGGCCAAGGATGTGACTTGGTGCTGGCACATTTGTCTGGCATGTATGGGCTCTGGGTCCTCAGTAGCTCAAAAATGTAATAAAGTAAAATAATAAAATATCGGGCTGGAGAGATGGCTTAGCGGTTAAGGTGCCTGCCTGCTAAGCCTAAGAACGCTGGTTCCAATCTCCAGCGGTTCCAATCTCCAGGCCCCACGTTTAGCCAGATGCAAAGTGATGCAAGGACGCAATGCGGCACTTGACCACAAGGGGTCGCACGCATCTGGATTTCGTTCGCAGCAGCTGAGACATGCTGGCGCGCCCATCTCTATCTCTCTCTCTCGCTCTCTGTCTGTCTCTCTGTGTCTCTCTCCAAAAATAAATTAAAAAATTTTTTAATTAAAAAAAAATATCACGCCCCACTCAGAAAGAACCCAAGGACATTAGCAGGGTAAAGGGTTCTGTCCTCATTTTGCGGGAGAGGAAACTGAGGCCTCGAGTGAGGAAGTGGGTTGTGGGAAGAACTCACTACAAATGCCTGGCGAGGGCCCACCTCGACCAACCTCTATGTAGATCACTCGAGCAGGCCCAGGAGCCAGTGCAGACAGACCAGCTGGGACGCGGGGGAACAAGCACAGGGTAGTAAATATTGGTGGCAGCCCTCAGAGATGGCTCCCCCACATCATGGGCAGAGGACCCTCTGATCCAGGATCCCACCAGACACCCAGATCTACTGGATAGTTAGGGGGAAAGGCGTCCAGTGGGGATCTCAAACAAAATGTGCCCGCCGGTTGCTTTAAGGCATCTATAGATCCCCACCACCCCAGCTCTCGGGACACTGCTTTCTGCCACCAGTAAAGCCCAAGCCACAGCCGGTCAGGACAGTCAAGCCCCCAAGCCCTCCAGCTGCAAAGAGTGTGAGGAGTGGGTCTCCCCATTGTTCTGGCCACTGTGGGAACTGGGGCTCCAGCAGGCTGCCCTGCCCTAGCATACACCCCACCCAGCAAGGATATGCAAGGCAAGCAGTTCCCACACCCCGTTCCAGGCAGCTGAGTTCCCTACAAGGCCAGGGCGCTGAGCTGGCTCCGGGTGCAGGCGGGCGAGCCTAGGCGGGGCGCAGCACACCTGGCTGGACCAAGCCCAGACGCTGGGCTTGGGAGGAATGCAGACGCGCCCGGGCTGGCCCTGGGAAAGCTGCCGCCCCCCTGGCTCCCGCCAGCCAGCGCTGACTCAGCCTGGGTGGGCCAGGGAAGCTGCAGCTTCAGCAAGGCATTCCACTCTCACCCCACCCACCTCCCTGCTGTCCCTCTGGGGCTGAGCCAGGGGAGCAGTCCTGAGAGGAAGGCTGAGAACCTGCGGGGGCCCACCAGGTCCAAGACCGTGCCCCACCCACCCACCCAAAGCCCTCGCGGAGCCACGGGGATGCTATCCAAAGTCCCTTCTCCTTAGTAACCCAGGCTCATGTCCCCAGTGTCAGCAGAGCCGGGACCCTTGAGGACTACAGCCCAAGAGTTCCCACTCTGAGCCTGCTCTGTGAACCTGGGCGGGTGGAGCATACTGCCCACCGTGAGGCTGAGGTGTGCAGTTACCTGGCCACTGGGGGCTTCGGCTGGAAGCTACAACCTGCTGAAGGCTTTAAGCAGGCCTGGTAGTTTTGGAGAAAGCCCATCAGACCTGGAGCAGAGCCTGTCATGGAGGGGTCGTTAAGAAAGGCCCTGATTCCAAGCACAGTAACACAATGGCCCACACCTTTAATCCCAGCACTCTGGAGGCTGAAGGATCCCATGAGTTTGAAGCCCGCCTGGGCTATATATTGAGTTCCAGCACCAAAGGCCCTGATTTCACCTCTCCAAAGAAGCAGTGGTACTGGCCCCTTACTCTCTTTTTCAAGGGCTGCAGCTTGAAGCCCAGTGGGATCCTCTGGCTGTCACCCCCACGCCCACCCCCATCCACACTGGGTGACAGCCAGCTCAGCACCTCCCCCCGCCCCCCCAAGTACATCCTGAAGGCCAGGGCTCTGTTTTTCCCCCAGATAGAGGGTTCCCCCAGGGACACACTCCATCAGCCTGTCTCTCTTCCCACAATCCCAAGCCACAGTGCATGGAAATCCCAGCCAGAAATGTTATCCTTCTCCCAGGGCTGCTCCAGCCTCCCTGGGGGACCACATCCTTCACCTTGCCCACCCAGCCAGCCACCCTGCAGCCACACCCACTCTGGGGACCAGGAGGCAGAGCCCTCCAAAGTCGGAGTTGACCAAGACCCCTTCCCTCCCCCTGTCTGTGTGGATAGGGCCTATAGCCTCCCTTCCCTTCCCTTCCCTAGACTCTGTCTTGACCCACTGGCTGAGGGGCGTCCTCTCCTCTCTCCTCTCTCTGTGGTGGTTTTACTGAGGACCTCCTCCCACCCCCACCACAGCCTGGCCCTGTTCCTTCTGAGCTTTCAAGAGCTGGTAGGCTGGAACAGGGGCTGGCGTGGAGGCTACAGTCCCACGTACTGAGAACACAGCCAGGTATCTTAATCTGAGAAGCTTCAAGCAGAGTGGAGTGGGATGGAAGGAGAAGGGTCTCGGGCCCATGGGCTGTGGGTGCTCTGCCTGCCCCACCCCCAGCCAGGCTTCTCCCTGAACCAAGTGAGCACAGGCCCAGGTTAGGGCTGAGTCGTTGGCAGGACAAACAGTCTCCAGTGTTGGGTGTTGTGCCCTGGTTACCAAGGCCAGAGGGTGAGGGCCAGGCTGCCTGGCTCCCTGCCATGTTTGGGCCCCAGGCACAACAGAAGTGTGGGTGGGGAGGGAAGACAGGAGGATTTGGGGTGTGGAGCTCACTTCCCTCTCCCTGAGCCCCAGGGTAGGGAGGGCTGGCTGAAGCTGGAAGCTCTGTGGGCCAATTCAAGCTTGCTCCTGCCCTCCTTGCAGCTGGCTCTGGGAAGAGTGAGGCCAGGTGGAGGTCTAGGTTAGGGTTGCTTCCCGATGCTTGAATGGGGGCAGGGGGCTAGAGGGGTTGTGGTTCTGTCAAACCAGGCACCATGATGCCCTGACCCCAGATTGTCCTCACACCACAGCCTGCTCAGGACACCCGGGATGCAGTCCCATGAACACCGGATCTAGACCTATGACTTTGGGCAGGTCACCATCTCTGCCTGGGCCTCAGTTTCCCCACCTTTAAAGTATCCTGGTTGGTCTGTGAGGAGCCTCCCTTGTTCTCTCTTTCTTTTTTTGATTTTTGGGCCTGCCAGGGCCTTCAGCCACTGCAAACAAACTCCATCCAGATGCATGTGACCCTTGTGCATCTGGCTTACGTGGGTCCTGGAGAAATGAACCGGGATCCTTTGGCTTCGCAGGCAAACGCCTTAACCACTAAGCCATCTCTCCAGCCCCTCCCTTGTTCTGTTGTTGTGACCCGGGCAGGCTTATGCTGAGAGGTGGCAGGGTCGGACTCAGGGTAGAGAACCATGACCAGCCTTGATGGTAAAAGCTGGTCCCACATCTCTGAGCCCACTGTCCCTGACACGCTGTGAGCGACCGCAGCTAAGGGGAGTGACCCAAGGTCAGGAAGACTAAAGGACAAAGCATTAGGGGAAGGGGTCTCCTGCCCCACTATCCCTGAGGACAAGACCCTTTCCCTCCTCCCAGCAATAGCCCAGAGAAACCCACCAGCTCCCCATCATAGCCTGAACCCCCTGCCTTGCAGACAAAAGCTACCCCCTTCTGTTAAGTCCTTGCCTGAGTCCTGGCTCTGCTGGCCCTGAGCCTCAAGCAGTCTGGGGTGGGGGGATCAGGACAAGGGCCCTGTCCAGCAAGAGCAAGCACATAGCCAAGTACAAGGGGCCAAGGGTCAATGGGCAGGCAGCCCAGAGCAGCCCTACATCAATGAGTCAGGAATGGGGTTCAGGGACTTCAGGGAAAAGCCACGGCTTGAATGACAAGAGACATACAAGAAAGTAAGGGACTTCGGGGTGCAGCTAGGCAGTGCTTAAAAGAACCCCATAGCATAGGGCTTCTGGGGGATAGGGGGTGAGGTGGGGTCTGGTCTCCTGAAGCCTTCCAGCCAGCATGACATATTGGAAATGGGGGTCAGGACAGTGGGGAGAACAGGACTTAAACTCCAGGCAAGAGGGACCCCTCCTCCCATTCACAAGTGTCCCTGAGCCCCCTACACACACACACACCTCAGGAAATGCCAGACCCAGTTCTCTGCTTTGCGTAAACACATGAGCTCATGCCTGGCCGATCCGGACCTGCCCTTCCAAAGCCTCAAGTTGGCAAAACAAGAGAGGAAGAAGCATGCCCGAGCACGCGCTCCAGCTGAGCCTGAGAGGACTCCGAGACCCTGGGCCCAAGCTCACGCAGCCAGGAGCTGAGGGTCCTGGACAGGGATGGCCCTCGGCCAGAAGGGAGGCCATCAGGAACCTGCTCTAGTACCTGCAGGGTGGGGCTCCGGGAAGAGATGGGCAAGGGTACTGAAGGCCCTCTCCCCAGGCAGTTAGTTTGAACTCCAGGCAGGACGGGTCCATTTTCATCCTGGGAGCTGGCACTGCAGACTTGCAGGTGCCACCCAATGTCTAAAATTGAGAAACTGGCCCCAAACCGACACCCCATGATGGCTGAGCCTCGTAAAATAGAGACCACCTCAGAGCTCATAAAGCATGAGAAATACTCCAACCCAATGGCTCTCCTTTAATGTTTTATTTATTTATTTGAGAGAGAGAAAGTGGGAGAGAGATAGAGAATGGGCACAACAGGGCCTCTAGTCACTGCAAATGAACTCCAGATGCATGTGCCATCATGTGCTTCTGGCTTATGTGGGTCCAGGGGAATAGAACCTGGGTCTTTAGGCTTCGCAGGCAAGTGCATTAATCATTAAGCCATCTCTCCAGCCCCCAGTGGTTCTGTTTACCAAAGAATAAACTGAGTACGGGCTGGTGAGATGGCTTAGCAGTTAAGGCATTTGCCTGCAAAGCCAAAGGACCTTGGTTCGATTCCCCAGGACCCACGTAAGCCAGATAGATGCACAAGGGGGCGCATGCGCCTCTCTCTCTCTCTCTCTCTCTCTCTCTCTCTCTCAAATAAAGAAATAAAATTTAGCCGGGTAGGAGGATGGTGGCCACCCTGAGACTGCATAGTTAATCCCAGCACTGGAGGAGACAGAGGGAGGAATAGCCAGGCGGATGGCGCGCCAAGACTAGTTCACTGAGAGACCACCCTGAGACTGCATAGTTAATTCCAGGTCAGCCTGGACCAGAGTAAGACCCTACCTTGAAAAAAAAAAAAAAAAGAAGGAGAAGGAGGAGGAAGAAGAAGAAACTGGGGTAAAAGGAGAAAACGGGTTTGCAGCAGGTTAGTACCAAGTTGATACAAACCTAGGCGTCTGGCTCTCCCTGGCTCCCAGCACCTCCGGCCACCTCCCAGGGGAATTCTGGGGCAAAGCCCTAGAGGAACTTGCCACTGCTCACCTGAAAACTGAAGGGAACACCTGCTAGCCCCTCACAAACCATACCTCCCTGGTCCTGATATTTCCCAAGGGGACCCTCCATCTTGTCACTCACAGAAAAGCAAGATGGCAGCCCGAAGGACCAGGCCATCATTGACCAGTGCTTGTATGACAAGTTTTAGATGACGAGGAGGAGCTACGTGCCTGCTGACAGGTCCCTGTGACAGGGGTTGCCAGGAGGCAGTGACTCGCAAGGCAGTCAGGGCTAGGGGGCATAAATGTGGCACCAGCAGGAGAATCCAGAGCAGCCAGGCCCCTGCCTGTCCCTCCCCAGGAAGGACTCACAGCCTACCTCTCTCCTCTGGAGTCCACTGCTATCCACCCCTTAGTCCACTTCTGGGCTGGACCGCAGCTAAGGTTTACTTTTTTTTAATATTTTATTTTTATTTATTTATTTGAGAGAGGGAAAGAGGCAGAGTGAGAGAGAGAATGGGCACACCAGGGCCTCCAGCCACTGCAAACGAACACCATATGCATGTGCCACCTTGTGTATCTGGCTTACGTGGGTCCTGGAGAATCGAACCAAGGTCCTTTGGCTTTGCAGGCAAACACCTTATCTGCTAAGTCTTCTCTCCAGCACTGCAGCTGAGTTTTAATGCTGGCCTTCTGGAGAGCCCCGGAGACTGAGGAGTCTCTGTGTTCAGGTTCCATGCCAGGTGACGCAGGAATGGACAGGACACACTGTACCCCCCAGTGGGTACCTCAGTGCATCAAGGAGAATACAGAAGTTCAGAAGACGGTCACAAGAGCGGGGCAGCCAGAGCAAAGGGTGGGCAGGAGGTAGAGGGCTTCCTAGGAAGGTCTCCATATGCACAGGGCACTTCCTCAAGGTGAGAGTCAGGCTTCTTGCAACTTCTTACGTTTGTGCAGAAAAATGCATGTGCAACTCAATGAAGTTTCACAGTGAACTAGCCCATGCAAACAGCCCACAGATCACAAAAGAACATGAGCTGTGACCAGAGCCCCTTCTGCCCCCTTCCAGGCACCAGCCCCCAGAGGCAACCATTGCTTCCGACAGCACAGACTCAGGATTCCTGCTTTTGCACTTTGTTTATGCAACCAGATTCACACTGTGGACTTTTATTATTTATTATTATTATTATTATTATTATTATTATTATTATTATTATTATTTGACAGAAAGAGAGAGGTAGAGAGAGAATGGACACACAATGGCCTCTAGCCACTGCAAACAAACTCCAGACACATGTGCCACTTTGTGTGTCTGGCTTACATGGGTACTGGGGAATCAAACCTGGGTCCTTTGGCTTTACAGGCAAGCACCTTAACTGCTGAGCCATCTCTCCAGTCCCACTCTGTGGACTTTTTAATGTTTTCTAGATCACCCTCTGTCTCAAAGATGGGGATATAGCTCAGCAGCTGGAGTGCCTGCCTAGCACGCACAAAGCCCCACATAAACCCCAACACCACATGAACAGGTGTGGCTCTGGAGAGATGTCTCAGCAGTTAGGAGCACTTCCTGTGCACGCCTCAGGGCCTGAGGAGGCCCAAGGGACAGAACCTGTATTAAACAGCTGCATGTGGACACAAGCGTCTGTAACCCCAGTTCCACAGGGGAGTGAAGACAAGAATCGCCAGCTCTCCCCACTCCCCCCCCAAAAAAAAAAACTACAAGCACTGGGATCAGTAAGAGCCAGACGGAAGAGTGAAGGAGTGGACACCAAACTTTCTGCTCTGGTCACCACAGGTGAGCACACACCTGCAGATGAGCACAAGAGACTCCACAGGAGCACATACACCACAACACACACACACGAAAACATAAATAAAAACAAAAAGCCCGGGGCTGGAGGGATGGCTTAGCGATTAAGGCATTTGCCTGCAAAGCCAAAGGACCCAGGTTCAATTCCTCAGGACCTACGTTAGCCAAATGCACAAGGCGGCGCATGTGTCTAGAGTTCGTTTGCAGTGGCTGGAGGCCCTGGTGTGCCTATTCTCTCTTTCTCTCTCTCTCTCTCCCTCTCTCTCCCTCTTTCTGTCTGTCAAATAAATAAATAACAATAAATAAATAAAAAGGCCAGCCATGGTGGCACACACCTTCAGTCCCAACACTTAGGAGGCAGAGGTAGGAGGACTGACATAAGTTTGAGGCCACCCTGAGACTACATGGTGAATTCCAGGTCAGCCTGGGATAGAGTGAAACCCTACCTCCAAAAAAAAAAAAATCCCACAGGTGTGATGTGGTGTGGTGGTGCCAGCCTGGGCTACATGAAACACTGCAAAACAAACAAAACAAATTCCCGGCTTGGGAAATGGCTCAGTGGTTAAAGACACTTCCTTGCAAAGCCTGTCAGCTTGGGTTCGATTCCCCAGCACCCACAAAAAGCCAGATGCAAAAGTTCATTTGCAGTGACAAGAGATCCTGGTATGCCCATACACATACATGCAAGCACATATGTGCAAATAAATAAAAAATGTTTGTAAGCCAGGCATGGTGGCACATGCCTTTAATCCCAGCACTCAGGAGGCAGAGGTAAGAGGCTCACTGTGAGTTCAAGGCCACCCTGAGACTACATAGGAATTCCAGGTCAGCCTGGGCCACAGTGAGACCCTACCTCTTTAAACCAAACTAGAGGCAAAGAGTACTCCAAGCCAGGGGACGGCCTAATGAGCAAAACTAAGGAAGAAGAACCAGCCAGGCTGCACCAGTGGACCCTGAGCTGGGAGAGTCAGGCACAGAGGGAGAACCCTGAACTCCAGCCCTGCTCCCGGATAGGCATCTGCAGCCCTAGGGCACCCCCCCCCCGGCACCCCAGACCTCTGCCCTGCCCTCTGTTCCCCCAAATCCAACTTGCTCCTGTGGGTGCAAAGGAGAACAGAAGGCTGTCCCCAGAATTGTGGGAAGCACATATGCAAATTCTATGCTAATGACGACAGTCTCCCTGAGGAGTCAACATGGGGTCCTGAGACCAGAGTGAGCAAGTGGACACCAGACTCCGGATTCCCACAGGGGCCCGTCCTCTCACCAGCCCCATGTCCTTTATTTAGGCGGTACACTGTGACTCTTGTGGACACAAAAAGGGTGGAGGCCCTGAAGTAGGCCCCCAAAACTCTGCCCTCCAAGAGTCCTCTCGACTCATCAGGGAAGGGGACATAGGCGTGGTCACCATCCCCCCGCCTCCCCACCCCCCCCTCACACCCCAAGAATTGGCGGCTGGCTCAGGACAGAACTTCCTGGGCTCTCACTTGTGGTGCTGACTCAGCACTGTGGGTGAGGCCTGTGACTCTGCATTTTTGGAGGTTGCAGTCCCAGTCCACACTGGAAGTGTCCTGGAGTAGAGCAGGTGAACATAAAATGACCCTCAGGACACAAGGTGGGGGGACAGACAGACCTCATGAACTTGGAGCCCGACCGTGGTGGTGCACGCCTTTAATCCCAGTTCTTGGGAGGCAGGAGTAGGAGGAGCACCATGAGTTCAAGGCCACCTTGAGACTACATAGTGAATTCCAGGTCAGCCTGGGCCAGAGTGAGACCCTACCTCAAAAAAAAAAAAAAAAAAAAACAGGAAAAAAAAACTCATGAACTTGGCCTGGAGAGATGGCTTAGCAGTTAAGGCACTTGCCTGCAAAGCCAAAGGACCCAGGTTTGATTTCCCAGGACCCACGTAAACCAGATGCACAATGTGGTATCTGGAGTTCGTTTGCAGTGGCTAGAGACCCTAGCACACCCATTCTCTCTCTACCTCTTTCTCTCTCTGCCTCTTTCTCTCTCTCTCTCTCTCTCTCTCTCTCTCAAAATAATAATAATAATAATAAATAACTCATGAACTCAACATTTAAAATAAATGCCTTTCAGCCCAGCATGGTGGCGCACACCTTTAATCCCAGCACTCGGGAGGCAGAGGTAGGAGGATTGCCATGAGTTCAAGGCCACCCTGAGACTACATAGTTAATTCCAGGTCAGCCTGGGCCAGAGTGATACCCTACCTCAAAAAACCAAAATAAATAAATAAATATCTTTCATTTTATGTATTTAAGACACTAATAAATTTATTTTTTTAAAAGCCCACAATGCTGGGCCTTGGAAGATGAAGAGGATAAGGCCTCCTGTTGTGGCGGGGGTGGGGGGGACTCCAAGAACAGAGGCGACAGAGGCTCTTGGTGTGGAGATATGGCCAGCAGATATGGCCAGTGACTGGAGATATGGCCAGCAGATATGGCCAGTGACTTTGAGCAAGTCTTTCCTGCACAGTGCAGAGACAAGGGGTTGAAATCAGGAAGGCCGTGAGTGTCCTGCCCAGTGCAAGGGCTCCAGGGGAACGTGCTCTGCCCGGTCAAGAGCCCCTGGACGGTCAGCACCATTCACACCTACCTGAGCGTCGACTGAGTACCCAGCCCTGGTTTTCAGCTTCTCCTAGCCAGGGTCACTTCACCTATTTTTATATGGCTAGAATTATTTACTTTAGTTTTTAGGCAGTGCCTCTTTTCCTCCTTTCTTTCTTTCTTTCTTTCTTTCTTTCTTTCTTTCTTTCTTTCTTTCTTTCTTTCTGGTATGTGGGGGGTGTATGTGTATGTATATATTGCCATACAAGTGTATGTAGAGGCCTGGGGTTAATGTTGAGTATTCTCCTCACTCTACAACTTTTTTTTCTTTTTAATTTTTAAAATTTATTTAGTTGTGTGTGTGTGTTGCTGCCACAAACATGTGCCCATCCTGCTTTATGGGGGTGACTGGGAAATTGAACCCAGCCTGACAGGCTTTGCAAACAAGTACCTCTAACCACTGAGCCATCTTCCCAGCCCCTCCACCTTATTTTTGGTGACAGGGTCTCTTGCTGAAACAAAAGCTCACCTACACATCAACACTAGCTGGCTAGCAAGCCCTAGGGATCCTCCTGTCTCCTCCTCCCCAGAACTGGGATTACAGGCATGCACCATCATGTCTGCATTTTGCATGGTTGCCGGGAATTCAAACTCAGGTCTTCATGTTTTCACAGCAAGTGCTTTACCCTCTGAGCTATCTCCCCAGCCAAGCCCCTCTTTTTTTTTGCTTGTTTGTTTTGTTTTTTGAGGTAGGATCTCACTCTGGCCCAGGCTGACTTGGAATTAACTATGTAGACTCAGGGTGGCCTTGAACTCACTTCGATCCTTTTTACCTCTGCCTCTGGAGTGCTGGGATTAAAGGCGTGTGCCACCACGCCCAGCCCCTCTCTTTTTTAATATTTATTAATTGATTTATTTGACAGAGAGAGAAAGAGGCAGAGAGAGGGGGCAGAGAGCAAATGGGCATGGCAGGGCCTCTAGCCACTGCAAACAAACTCCAAACACATGTGCCACCTTGTGCATCTGACTTTACATAGGTACTAGGGAATCAAACCAGGGTCCTTAGGCTTTTTAGGCAAGCGCCTTAACCATTGAGCCATCTCTCCAGCCTCTCCTTCTCTTTTTGAAAAAGTATTTTATTTATTTAGTTAGTTTTTTGAGAGAGAGAGGAAGAGGCAGAGAGAGAGAGAGAGAGTGGGCACACCATGGCTTCCAGCCACTGCTAACAAACTCAGACATATGCACCCTCTTGTGCATCTGCCTTATGTAGGTCCTGGGGAATCGAACCAGGGTCCTTAGACTTCACAGGCAAACTCCTTAACTGCTACGCCATTTCCCCAGCCCTTTAAAAAAATTTTTAAAAATATTATTTATTTATTTATTTATTTATTTATTTATTTATTTATTTGAGAAAGAGCAAGAGGAAGAGAGAAAGAGAGAGTGCCTCCCTCTCTTTCTTGAGATGAAGTGCTGCTATATTTCCCAGGGTAGCCTCAAACTCAGGCAATTGTCAACCAGCCTAGTTTAGGCAGTTAAAAAAAAATAGCAGTTAAAGCACGTGCCTGTGAAACCTAAGGAGCCTGGTTAGATTCTCCAGGTCCCACATAAGCCAGATGCACAAGGGGGCGCACGCATCTGGAGTTCGTTTGCAGTGGCTAGAAGCCCTGGTGTGCCCATTCTCACACAGTCTCTTTCTTTCCCTCTCTCTGTCTCTAATAAATAAATAAAAATAAAATCTAAAAGAAGATTTTTTTTAATTAAAAAAATAAAAAGAACAATGTTGAGGTCCTTGGGGGTGTTTTTGTTTGTATGGTGGTGCTGAGATTGGAACCCAGGGCTCTGTACATGCTGGGCATGTGATCTCTCACTGAGCTACAATACCAGCCCAGGAGCAGTATTTTCAGTCACGTGAAAACTATATGGAAATCAAACGTCAGTGTCCAAAAACTAGATTCCTAGACTTTTGCCATGCGGCTCGGGCTCTGAGTTCTTGCAGATTCGTGCGCAGAACAGAATAGCAATGATGCAGAAGTCTGCTCCAACCCCTGAACTAGATTACCGCAGTACAGCAGGCTCGCTGAGCTGGAAGGGGCAGCAGCGCCCTCTGCCGGTGGTTACGGTTGGTTCTGACTCTGGCGTTTGCTGCCACCTGGTGGCTGCTTTGGAAAGCGTAGAGAGGAGCTCGGATTTGAGGAAAGTCCTGGAGAGGTCCAGGAACGCATGCAGTCCTGTGTGGCAATGACTGAGACCAATGTGCAAACTGCTGCAAGCAGGGCTTGAAGCTTCCAAGCCAATGCCCACTATCAAAGTCTCATTGCATCCCTGCATTTTGTTTGACAGTAAGAAAATATCCAAAAATGCTCCAAGGAGCTTCACAAATGCTGGCTGTGGCCCTAACTCTTAACTAACTCCTGGGGAGCTGAGCCAAGAACATGAGCTGCAGCCAGATGGTGACTGGTGGGGACTTGGAAGTCAGATTTTCTAAACAACACACACTCTCGCTCGTTCTCTCCCCTGCCTATTTTCTTTCTAACCTTCTAGGGTTTTTTGTTTGTTTGTTTGTTTGTTTGTTTGTTTGTTTGTTTTGTGGTTTGGTTTGGTTTTAGTTTTTCTTTTCTTTTATTTGTTAGAGAGAGGGGCAGATAGAGAGAATGGGCATGCCAGGGCCTCCTGCTGCTACAAACGAACTCCAGACACATGCTCCACCTTGTGCATCTGGCTTACATGGGTTCTGGGGAATTGAACCTAGGTCCTTTGGCTTTGCAGGCAAAATGCCTTAACCACTAAGCCATCTCTCCAGCCCCTGTCTTTGGTTTTCAAGGTTGGGTCTCAGTCTAGCCCAGGCTGACCTGAAATTCACTAAGTAGTCTCAGGCTGGCCTTGAACTCACAGCAATCCTGTCAACCTTCTGTTTTTCAAATAAGTAAATAAAGAAATAAAGTTTATTTATTTGCAAGCAGAGAGAGAGAATGGGCTGTCAGAGCCTCTAGCCACTGTGAATGAACTCCAGGTCCATGCACCATTTTGTGCATCTAGCTTTAGGTGAGAACCTGGATAGTTAGGCTTTGCAGGCAAGTGCCTTAACCACTGAACCATCTCTCCAGTCCTCTTAACTTCTTTTTATTTTTTTTCTTTTAGCTTTTTTTTTTTTTTTTTTTTTTTTTTTTTTTTTTTTTTTTGCTTTTTTCGAGGTAGGGTCTCGTTCTAGCCCAGGCTAACCTGGAATTCACTATGTAGTCTCAGAGTGGCCTTGAACTCACATTGATCCTCCTACCTCTGCCTCCCAAGTGCAGGGATTAAAGGTGTGTACCACCACACCCAGCCCTCAACTCAATTTTTTAAAATATCGTTTTATTTTATTTTTACTTATTTATTGAGAGGGGGGAGATAATGGTAGCACCAGGGCCTCCAGCCACTGCAAACTAACTCCAGACACATGTGCCAGCATGTGCATCTGGCTTACATGGGTTCTGGGGAGTTGAACTTGGGTCCTAAGCCATCTCTCTAGCACCCTCACTTTTTTTTTTAATTTTTAAAATTAAAAAGACAGAGGCAGAGAGAGAGGGAGAAAGAGAGAGAGAATGGGTGTGCCAGGGCCTCTAGCTACTGCAAACAACACCAGATGCATATGCCGTGATGTGCATCTGGCTAACGTGGGACCTGGAGAGTCAACCTGGGTCCTTAGGCTTTGCAGGCAAGTGCCTTAATTGCTAAACCATCTCTCCAACACCCACCCACACACTTTTTTTTTTGAGGCTGTCTCACATAGCACAGATTGACCTCATACTCCCTTGAACTTCTGATCCTCCCGCCTACATCCCCTGAGGGCTGGGATTACAGGTGTGCACCACCACTACCAATTTTATGTAGTGCTGGGGGTGGAATCCAGGCTTTGTATATGCAAGGCAAACACTCTACCCACTGAGCTACATTGCCAGCCCTTCTGCCCACTCTGTAAAGCATTTGTGTGTGCGTGCACGGGGACGCATGCCATGGCACATGTGTGGAGGTCACAGGACAGGTTCAAATTGTACTCCACCGTCTCTGAGACAGACTCTCTTGCCACTGCAAACAATTTGCCAGAATGCAAAGGGACATCAGCCTAGCTGGACCACACACTTTGGACTCTCCTGGCTCTGCCTCCCATTGCTGTGGGCATGCTGGGACCACAGAGCCATGTGCCGCTTTGCATCCAGCTTTATGTGAGCACTGGGGAGTTGAGCCTAAGCCTGCAGAGTAAGCAAGAGTCTCTAACTACTGAGCCATCTCCGCAGCCCTCAACCCACTTCTCTTGAGCATCATGCAAAAGGTGCTGTGCTGCATGTTGGAGACAGTCCTATTTTACAGTGGTTCCCTGCCCCTGGAGCTGACATCTGCTCAATGAGAGAAATGTCCCAGCAGTTCCACTAAGGAACAATGAGGCACATTTAGGGAGCGTGAAGAAGTCTAAGTGCTGGGTGCCACGGGAAGCTTCTAGTGAACTACAGGTGCAGAGGCCCAGAGGTGAGCAGAGGCAAGTTGTTGAAAGAGGTCTGAAAGGCAGGAACAATAGGATGAACAAGACAAGGGGTAAAATGAGGCTGAAGAGAGAAGGGCCTGAGACAGGCCAAGGCCCTGGCACTGACAGAATGCACCAGGTGAAAGTGTCTGCCCACTGTCAGGTGTGGTGGTGCACGCCTTTAATCCAAACACTCGGGAGGCAGACGTGGGATGATTACTGTGAGTTCAAGACCAACCTGAGACTACATAGTGAATTCCAGGTCAGCCTGAGCTAGAGCGAGACCCTACCTCAAAAAACAAAACAAAACAACAGGGCTGGAGAGATGGCTTAGTGGTTAAGGCACATGCTGGCGAAGTTAATGGACCCCGGTTCAAATCTCCAGGTCCCACGTAAGCCAGATAGATGCACATGGTGGTGCATGTGTCTGGAGTTCATTTGCAGTGGCTAGAGGCCCTGGTACGTGCCCCCCCCATGTCTGTCTGTCTCTAATAAATAAAGAAATAAAAAGAAAATCTTAAAGAAAAAAGAAAAGAAAAGAAAAGAAAAGAAAAGAAAAGAAAAGAAAAGAAAAGAAAAGAAAAACAAAGAGAGCAGGGGCCACTGTATACTCTGCAAGAGACAAGATGTGCCCGGCCGTTTGGACTCACGCACTCTTTGGAAGGAGAAATAAACATAATCCATGTCCTGAGCACCAACACTGCTGATCCGGGCCACAGAGCACAGCCAGGGTGCTGGGGAAACTCTGAGGATGGGCCAGAGGAGCCCACAGATAGAAGGTTTGCAGGGCCAGGGCCAGTGTAAGGAGCTGAATGGAGGAAAGGACCTTGAGATGGGAGCAGGGTTCTCTGAGGCCCTAGGAACCCACCTATTCCTTCATGCTCAGCCACAGTATCCCAGAAAGAGGGGTTGGAGAGATGGCTACGTGGCTAAGGCATTGGCTTGCAAACCCTGATAGCCCACATAAAGCCAGATGCACAAAGTGGCACATCTGTCTGGAGTTTGTAGTGGCAAGAGGCTTTGGCGCATTCTCTCTCTCTCTCTCTCTCTCTCTCTCTCTCTCTCATTCTCACTCTCTCTCCTTGAAATTAGATAGATAGATAGGTAAAGAATCCCAGAAAGAGGGAGAATATGGCTGCACCTCAAACCATTAGCCAACCCACTGTTTTGCTGTTGGGAATACAGCAGGGGACAGGCAGATAGGAAAACCAATATTCACAGGCCTCAACTCTGTGACAGGCCCCTTCCTGGTACACAAAGGAGACCGCCCATGGCCGCACCACAGAGCCAGGATATAAGCCCATCCTTTTCCCTTATCCACCCCTAAATACCCTTACCCTAGAGAGAAGACCCTGCTGCACACATATGGGGGTACCCAGTTACCCAGTAAGCTGAGAAGAACTGGCCTGGGCCTGTGCAGGAGGCTCCCTCTGTGCCAAACCTGGTCTGTATTGCCATCTTGTGGATCCATCGGGAAGTGCACCTGTATGTGTGTATGTGTGCTCTTGTGCATGCATGCGTGCATGCATGCATGTGTTGTGTTATGTGCACAAGTGTGGAGATGCATGTGCCCCATGCACACACCTGAGAGGGCCAAAGCTCCCAGGTTATCGGTTAGACTGGCTGACCTAGGGAGCCCCAGACACCCTCCTGTCCCAGGCCCCTCAGTACTGGGTTAGAGGCTTGTACAACTACGCCCAGCCTTTTACATGGATGCTGGGGATCAAAATCAGGCCCCCCTGCTTGAGCAGCACCCCACCCCGCCACAAGTCCCTCTGGGTTGTGCTGGAGCTCCAAGGGAAAGAGAAAGGTGACTCCATGCCCTAAAGAAGTAGGGCAGCCTCTAAGTGGCATGGTCCAAAACTCTACTCAGGGACAGATTGCCCCCTCCCTCAAATAGAGGGCCATGTCATGCACAAGGTTCCAGAATCCAGACAATACATTCTGGAGGGGGCATGAGAAAGGAGTAGGGCAGGAAGGACAGGGGCATGAAGAAGAGTGACCAAGTGGAGGAGGCACAGCAAGAGAGGCACAGAAAGCTGGGCGTGGTGGCGTACGCCTTTAATCCCAGCATTCGGGAGGCAGAGGTAGGAGGATCACCCTGAGTTCGAGGCCACCCTGAGATTACATAGTGAATTCCAGCTCAGCCTGAGCCAGAGTGAGACCCTACCTCAAAAAAGAGAGAGAGAGAGAGAGGCACAGAGGAGACTATAAAGAAGAGGGCTTGGGGCTGGAGAGATGGCTTAGTGCTTAAGGCGTTTGCCTGCAAAGCCAAAGGACCTCGGTTCAATTCCACAGGACCCACGTAAGCCAGATGCACAAGGGGGCGCATGCATCTGGAGTTCATTTGCAGTGGCTGGAAGCCCTGGCGCGCCCATTCTCTATCTCACTCTGCCTCTTTCCCTCTCTCAAATAAATAAATAAAAATAAAAAATATTTAAAAATTAAAAAAATACATTTGCCTGCAAAGCCTAAGGACCCATGTTTGGCTCTCCAGGTCCCACATAAGCCAGACACACAAGGTGCTACAAGCACACAAGGTTGCACATGTGCACAAGATGGCACATGCATCTGGAGTTCAATTGCAGAGCCCTGGAGTGCCAATTCTGTCTTTCTCAATATATATATACATATAGTTTAAATTTAAAGCTGGGCATGGTGGCACACACCTTTAATCCCAGCACTCAGGAGGCAGAGGTAGGAGGATCACCATGAGTTCAAGGCCACCCTGAGACTACAGAGTGAATTCCAGGTCAGCCTGGGCTAAAAGAAAATACAAAGTGCAGGTCCTTGAGCACCAGTCCCGGAAGTGACCAAAATCCTTGTCCTTGGAAGATGGGGGCAAATAAAGGCTTCTGAGCAGAGGAGACTCGAGACCACAGACCTCCCCAGGACAAGAGCAGGAGAGCCAGGGGACAGGAGGACAAATGGGCATGGTCCGAGTCACTGATACAGTGACGGGGAGACAGGCAAGAGCAGCACACGTGAGGCTCGTGCTGTCAAAGGCAGACTTTACGTTCCCAAGCTGGGAAAGCAGGCCTTGATTTGCTGTGCCCGAGTGTGCTGCAAAGATGCCCTTTGAAACCGGGCGTGGTGGCGCACGCCTTTAATCCCAGCACTCGGGAGGCAGAGGTAGGAGGATCGCCATGAGTTCGAGGCCACCCTGAGACTACATAGTGAATTCCAGGTCAGCCTGAGCTAAAGTGAGACCCTACCTCAAAAAAAAAAAAAAGAAGAAGAAGAAGAAGAAGAAGAAGATGCCCTTTGAGCAACCAGAATGAGGAGTGAGTAAACATGGGGGTGCCAAGCCTCGCTGCCCTGTGTGCAGGCTTTATAGTAAACAAAGCATTGTCGGTTAATTTGATGAGTTTAATAAAGAAAGCATTTTCATGACTGGGATGTATCGCGTTCTCGCCTGGTGCACAGCCATTTGCTAAAGGATGTGGGGACATCAAGGACTGGAGATGTAACTCGGTTGGTAGAGGGCATGCCTTGCATACAGGAGACACAGGGTTCAATGCGCAGTCTTGAAAAAAGGGCCCAGGAGAAGGCTCAGTGGTTGAAGGTGTTGACTTGCGAAGCCTGCAGCACAGTGTTTGGTTCCCCCAGTACCCATGTAAAGCCAGATGCAAAAAGTGGTGCATGCGTCGGGGGCACATTGGCAGTGGCAAGAGACGCTGGCACACTATGGTAAAGTACATATAATATAAAATTTATCATGTTGAACTTGGTTTGTGTTTGCTGTTGTTTGTTGGTTTGGAGAAGCTTTTGAGGGTTTGTATTCCTTTTCTTTTCTTTTCTTTTCTTTTCTTTTTTTCTTTTCTTTTCTTTTCTTTTCTTTTCTTTTCTTTTAACAAGGTTTCACCAGTCTGGTCTGAACTTGCTATATACTCCAACTCACAGCAGCCTTTCTACTTTAACCTCCCAAGGGCTAGAATTATAGACAGGAGACACACCACTTTGTTTGCTTGTCTGTCTGTCTGTCTGTCTGTCTGTTTTTTGAGGTAGGGTCCCACTTTAGCCTCACATTAGAACTCACATGTAGAACAGCTGGCCTCACACTCCCGTGTGCTGGGATTAGAATCATGAATCACCATGCCCAACTGGGTTTTTTAAAATTTTTTTGTACATGTGTGTGTTCATGTATGTGAATGTGCATGTCATGGCACACATGAAAAGGTCAGAGGAGGGGGCTAGAGAGATGACTCAGTGGTTAAGGCATCTGCCTGAAAAGCCTAAGGACCCAAGCGCGATTCTGCAGTACCCATGTAACACCAGATGTACAAGGTGGCATATGCATCTGGAGTTCATTGGCAGTGGCTGGAGGCCCAGGGACCATTCTTTCTCTTTCTCGATCTCTCTCTCATAAATAAATAAATAGACTTTTTATTTTTAATCATTTTTATTTAGTTATTATTATTTTTATTTATTTATTATAAATAAATAAAATATTTATTGCTTGCCACTGCAAACAAACTCCAGATGCATGTACCACTTTGTGCATCTTGCTTTACATGGGTACTGAGCAGTCAAGCCTGGGTCCTTAGTTTTTGCAGACAACTTAACCACTAAGCCATCTCTTCAGCCCCCCCAAATATATGTATGTATATATATACACATATATGAGTGTATATATATATATATATAATTTTTTTTTTTTTGGTTTTTCAATGTAGGGTCTCACTCTAGCCCAGGCTGACCTGGAATTCACTCTGTATTCTCAGGGCGGCCTCGAATTCATGGCGATCCTCTTACTTCTGCCTCCCAAGTGCTGGGATTAAAGGCGTGTGCCACCACACCCAGCTCCAAAAATATTTTTTTTTAAATTTGCGGGGGAGCCGGGCGTGGTGGCGCACGCCTTTAATCCCAGCACTCGGGAGGCAGAGGTAGGAGGATCACTGAGAGTTCGAGGCCACCCTGAGACTACATAGTGAATTCCAGGTCAGCCTGGACCAGAGTGAGACCCTACCTTGCAAAACCAAAAAAAAAAAAAAAAAAAATTGCGGGGGAGTGGAGAAATGGCTTAGCAGTTAAGGCACTTGCCTACAAAGCCAAAAGACCTTGGTTCAATTCCCCAGGACCCACGTAAGCCAGATGCACAAAGTGGTGCATGCATCTGGAGTTCATTTGCAGTGGCTGGAAGTCCTGGCGCCTCCCTCTCTCTCTCTCTCTCTGCCTCTTTCCCTCTCTCAAATAAATAAATAAAATATAAATATTTTTTTAAAATTATGCAGGCTGGAGAGATGGCTTAGTGGTTAAGGCACCTGCCTGCTAAGCCTAGGAACGCCCGTTCGATTCTCCAGGTCCCAAGTTTAGCCAGATGCAAAGTGACGCAAGGGCGCAATGCCGCACTTGCCCACAAGGGGGGCGCACATATCTGGAGTTCGTTCACAGTGGCTGAGAGGCCACTGGTGCACCATTCTCTCTCGCTCCCTCTTTCTTTGTCTCTCTTTCTCAAAAATAGATTTGCCAAAAGAAAGAGAAGGAAAGAGAGAAAAAAGAGAGAACGGGCATACAAGGGCTTCTTGCCATTGCAAACAAACTCTAGGTGCATGTGACACTTTGTTCATCTGGCTTTATGTGGGTACTGGGGAATCAAACCCTAGTCAATTAGGCTTTACAAACAAGCACTGAGCCATCCCTCCAGCCTCAACACCAAATATTTTTCATTAACACCATGTTCCCCGGGTCAAAGAATCTGATACCTTCCCTGGACTCTGAGAAGGGAAGCCAGCAGTGAATACAGGGGTGGGTGACTGCTTCCAGCTCTGGGCCAGGCAGTGACAACTTCCAGAACGGGAGCTCCTTCAGGTTTAAAGACGCAGTTTCTAGGTTTGAATTCCAGACCTAGGAAGCAGAGGTAGGAGGATTGCTGTGAGTTCAAGGCCACCCTGAGACCACTGAGTGAATTCCAGGTCAGCTTGGGTTAGAACGAGACCCTACCTGGAAAATAATAATAATAATCCTATGTTTTCATGGTTCTGTAATCATGTGAATGTGAAATGTCCTATCTACCCTCATGTGTTTTGAATGCTTGGTCCCCAGCTGGTAGCAGTTTGGGGGAGTTGTAGAGATGTTGGGAGGCAGAGTCTTGCTGGAGGAGGTGTGTTGCTGGGGGCAGATCTTGGGGTTTACTACTATAGCCCTACTGGTAATTAGGTACCTCACTCTTACTGCTAACTCCCCCAACTGATGTGACACGATGTGATGTCCAGCCTCTGCTCCACCATGCTTCCCCCCCATGATGAAACTTCCCCTCAAAATAAGCCTGAAATGAGCCCTTCCCCCCCCATCAGCTGCTTTTGATCCAGTGTTTGATGCAGCAGCAAGAAAGTGTTACATGCCGGGCGTGGTGGCGCACGCCTTTAATCCCAGCACTTGGGAGGCAGAGGTAGGAGGATCGCTGAGAGTTCGAGGCCACCCTGAGACTACATAGTTAATTCCAGGTCAGCCTGGATCACAGTGAGACCCTACCTCGAAAAACCAAAAAAAAAAAAAAAAAGTGTTACATTTCCCACCCTCATCTGTAAGAGAAAACAACAGCTCCCAGCTCATGGGGCGTGGTGGTTTGACTCAGGTGTCCCCCATAAACTCATGTGTTCTGAATGCTAGGCCCAAGCTAGTGACAATTTGGGAATTCGAGCCTCCTGAAAGAAGGTGTCAGTGAGGACAGGGGGCAGGTTGATCTCAGAGTCGAGTCCTAAGGTGTGCTTGGGGATGTCCTGCCCTAAGGCATGGAGAGCAGTTTGGAGCTCTGGCTGTTCATACTTGCTGGTGGTGCCCCCTGGTGGTGGTGTCTCTCTGCACGGATCAATGGAAGGGAGCCAGCTTCTTCCTCCGTTTACGGTGTTCCCCTGGAATATGTAAGCCAGAAATAAACTATTTCCTTCCATCACTTGTGTCTGCTTGGATGTTTGTCCCAGCGGTGAGGTGCTGATTGCAACATGAGGTATCTGGTATTAAATATAACATTCATAATATAGTGCATCTAGAGTTTATTTGCAGTGGCTAGGGGCCCTGGTGCACCCATTCTCACTCTCTCTGTCTCTCTCTCTCTCTCCCTCTTTCTCTAATAAATAAATAAAAATTAATCTTAAAAAAAATAGTATTAAGCCAGGCGTGGTGGCTCATGCCTTTAATCCCAGCACTCGGGAGGCAGAGGTAGGAGGATCGCCATGAGTTCGAGGCCACCCTGAGATTACATAGTGAATTCCAGGTCAGCCTGGACTAGAGTGGAACCCCCCAACCTCGAAAAACCAAAAATATATATATATTAAGGGCTAGAGAAATGGCTTTTGCCTGTGAAGTCAAAGGACCCAGGTTCAATTCTCCAGGTCCCACGTAAGCCAGATGTACAAGGTGGTGCATGCATCTGGAGTTCATTTGCAGTGACTAAAAGCCCTGGCTCGCCTATTCTCTCCCTCTTTCTCTCTCTCTCTAATAAATAAATTTAAATTTTTTAATAGTATTAACAAAAAGAGAGAACGAGGGCTGGAGAGATGGTTTAGCGGTTAAGCACTTGCCTGTGAAGCCTAAGGACCCCAGTTTGAGGCTCAGTTCCCAAGGACCCACATAAGCCAGATGGACAAGGTGGCACATGCATCTGGAGTTCGTTTGCCGTGGCTGGAGGCCCTGCTGTGCCCATTCTCTCTCTCTCTCTCTGCCTCTTTGTTTCATGTGCCAACTTGTGCATCTGGCTTACATGGGTACTGGGGAATCAAACCTGGGTCCTTATGCCTCACAGGCAAGCGCCTTAACCTCTAAGCCATCTCTCCAGCCCGAAATTGTTTTTAAGTCCTGGTCTGTGGGCCTCAATGGCTTCCCTGTCCATAGCAACAGCACCCAGGACCCATACTCAGTCTTGAGACTTGTCTGACCTACATTCCAGCACCCGTAGCAAACTGGGGTGCACTCCCAGATTCTAAACCCCATCAAGAAAATGACAAACTTGACTGGGGATGGAGTTCAGTTGATAGAAGGCTTCCCAGCATGAACTAGGCTGTAAATTCAATTTCCAGAACTGCATAGACTATTTGTAGTGGAGAATGCCTGTAATACCAGCACTGGGGAGGTGGAGGCAGGCTATCAGAAGTTCAAATCCATGTATAAAAATGTAGACAAACACACCTTTAATCCCAGCACTCAGGAAGCAGAGGTAGGAGGATTGCCGTGAGTTCGAGGCCACCCTGAGACTACATAGCTAATTCCAGGTCAGCCTGGACCAGAGTGAGACCCTACCTTGAAAAAACAAACAAAAAAAAAAAAAAATGTAGACAAATGGGACTGGAGAAATGGCTTAGTGGTTAAAGCGTTTGCCTGCAAAGCCAAAGGATCCCAGTTCAACTCTCCAGAACCCACATAAGCCACTTTTTTTCCCGAGATAGGGTCTCACTCTAGCTCAGGCTGACCTGGAATTCACTATGTAATCTCAGGGTGGCCTTGAACTCTCGGTGATCCTTCTACCTCCGCCTCCCAAGTGCTGGGATTAAAAGGCATGTGCCACCATCCTGGCCACTTGTCTACATTTTTATTTTTTTTATTTTATTTATTTATTATTTATTTGAGAGAGAGACAAAGAGAGAGAGGCAGACAGACAGAAAGAGAGAGAGAGAATGGGCATTTCAGGGTCTCCAGCCACTGCAAACGAACTCCAGACACATGCACCACCTTGTGTATCTGGCTTTACGTGGGTCCTGGGGAATCGAACCGAGGTCCTTTGGCTTCGCAGGCAAATGCCTTAACCGCTAAGCCATCTCTCCAGCCCTTGTCTACATTTTTAAAATGCACAAGGGAGCGCATGCATCTGGAGTTCGTTTGCAGTGGCTGGAAGCCCTGGTGTGTGCCCATTCTTTCTCTCTCTGCCTCTTTCTTGCAAATAAATAAATAAATTCCTATCTCGGGAAAAAAAAAAGTGCAGACAGGTACTCTACCACTGAGCTATATCCCTAGCCCAAGTTGGGTTTTTTAACTGTTTTAGAGGTTTTTATATACATATGTATACATATATCCTTCTACCTGTGCCTTTTTTATTTTCGGTTGCAGCCAGTGTCCAGATTTCTGAAAATACATGTTCTTTAATGATCTTACTGTTTAGGAAAGTTTTTGTTGAGGATTTATTTGAAGATTGACATTTTCATATTGTCTTTCATTCTATTGACCTTGGTGAAGTATATAAATATGATCATTCCTATTTTTTGTCTTTGAAGTGTATCTTTTGTGTTTCTAAATGCATTTTTTAAGACTTTTAAATTTTTATTTATTCATTTATTAGAAACAGAGAGAGAGAGAATGGGCCTACCAGGGCCTCTAGGCACTACAAATGAATTCCAGACGCATGCAACACCATGTGCATCTGACTTATGTGGGACCTGGAATCAAACCAGGGTCCTTAGGCTTTGCAAGCAAATGTCTTAACTGCTAAGCCATCTCTCCAGCCCTAAATGCATTTATTTTATAAGTGTGATTTTTATTATTGACTTTAAATAAAAAGGTGAAAATAAATGAAAAAAATGTCATAATGAGAGCCGGGCATGGTGGCACACGCTTTAATCCCAGCACTTGGGAGGCAGAGATAGGAGGATCGCTATGAGTTCAAGGCCACCCTGAGACCACATAGTGAATTCCAGGTCAGCCTGGGCTAGAGTGAGACCCTACCTTGAAAAGACAAAAACAAACAACAAAAAAAAAAAAAAAAAAAACTGGGTCACAGGCTGGAGAGATTGCTCGGTGCCTGCAAAGCCTAACAACTTGAGCTTGATTCCCCAGTACCAGACACCCAGAGTGGCACATGCCTCTGGAGTTTGTTTCCTCTCTGTCTCTCTGCCAGGTGTGGTGACACATCTTTAATCCCAAGAGATTAATAAATTGCTTGTATGAGCAGGGGTGGTTATTTACCAGAGCATAAGCAAATAAACAGTCTACATACCACTGAAGAAAATGTCTCTCCCTCCCCAGAAAAAAAAATTTTTTGTTTTCAAGGTAGGATCTGGCTCTAGCCCAGGCTGACCTGGAAATCACTATGTAGTTTCAGGGTGGCCTTGAACTCATAGAGACCCTCCTACCTCTGCTACTTCTGCCTCCCAGGTGCTGGGATTAAAGGCCCGTGTGTTACCATACCCAGCTCCAAGCAAATATTAATCGCAGGTCTGTGCTGCTCTTGTGCTGGTAACCACGCTGCCCGAGCATAACAGCCACGTTACGTCATGTCATGTCCAGAGGATCGCATTCCACAACGCTCCTACACTTCCTCTTACATTCTTTCCATCCCTTCTTCCTTCCACAATGCTCCCTGAGTCTGAGTCTTGGAGAGAGAGGTATAGATACCTACCTCATTTAGGGCTGAGCGCTCTTCAGTCACTTATTCTCTCTCTCTTTTTTTTTTTTTCTTTTCAAGGTAGGGTCTCACTCTTGCCCAGGCTGACCTGGAATTCACCCTGAAGTCTCAGGCTAGCCTCAGAACTCAGAGATCCTCCTACCCCTGCCTCCCAGGAGTGCTGGTATCAAAGGTATGCACCACCATGCCCAGCCAACAGTCACTTGTTCTCAGTACTTTAACCAGTTCTGAGCTTCTTCAGTAACTGCTGTCCACTACACAAAGAAGCTCTCTGACCAAAGTGAAGAGCATCACTGATCTAGGGTCATAAACATAAATATTTGCAAGGCGGATCGACAGTCCTCGCAATATGACCGCTTAGCAAATCAGCAGTATTCACATCCCCACCAGGGCCTGTGACCTCCCCACCCGTGAGCACACAACCGGGTTTATGGTATCAGGCGGGCATTAATTCTCTCTACTCCTCTGTAACAGCCATGCCACTGTTGCTCTAGGAGATTCCTCTTGTCTGGCAGGTCTATAGTGTGGGGTGGTGGTTTGATTCAGGTGTCCCCCATAAACCTAGGTGTTCAGAATGCTAGGTCCCCAGCTGATGGCGATTTGGAAATTAAAGCCTCCTGGTGGCAGTGTATTGTTGGAGGCGGGCTTATGGGTGTTATAACCAGCTTCCTCTTGCCAGTGTTTGGCACACTCTCCTGCTGTTTTTGTCCACCTGATGTTGGCCAGGAGGTGATGTCCACCTTCTGCTCATGCCATTGTGTTCCCTGCCATCATGGAGCTTCCCCTTGAGTCTATAAGCCAAAATAAACCTTTTTTTTTTTTTTTTCCAACAAGCTGCTCTTGGTCAGGTGTTTTCTGCCAGCAATGCAAACCTGACTGCAACATGCGGCATGCAGCATCCACAGCTTAGTGTGACTGTCTACAGCTCTCCTCCCCAGTAGCCTTCATAGCATCTTCTAGCACTATTAAATCTAGCAACTTTTCTCTCTCTCTCTCCCTAGCTCTGTGTGTGTGTGTGTGTCTCAAATAAATAAATAAATATAAAAATAAAAATTTTTTAAAGGGCTGAAAAGATGGCTTAGTGGTTAAGGAGCACGCCTGCGAAGCCTAAGGACCCTGGTTTGATTCTCCAGATCCCACGTAAGCCAGATGCATAAGGTGGCGCATGTGTCTGGAGTTCGTTTGCAGTGGCTAGAGGCCCTGGCGTGCACATTCCCACTCACTCTCTCTCCCTCCCTCTGTCTCAAATAAATAAATAAAAGTTTTAAAATATATTTTTTTTTTTATTTTTCGAGGTAGGGTTTCACTCCAGCCCAGGTTGACCTGGAATTCACTATGTAGTCTCAGGGTGGCCTCAAACTCGTGGCGATCCTCCTACCTCTGCCTCCCGAGTGCTGGGATTAAAGGCGTGCGCCACCACGCCCGGCTTAAAAAATATCTTTTAGGGCTGGAGAGATGGCTTAGCAGTTAAGGCGCCTGCCTGCTAAGCCTAAGAATGGGGTTCCAATCTCCAGATCCCACGTTTAGCCAGATGCAAAGTGACGCAAGGGTGCAATGTCGTACTTGCCCACAAGGGCAAGCATCTGGATTTTGTTCACAGCAGCTGAGAGAGACTGCTGGCGCGCCCATACTCTATCTGTCTCCCTCTCCCTCTCTCTCTGTCTGTCTCTCTCTCTGTGTCTCTCTCCAAAAATAAATTTTAAAATATATCTTTTTTACAAAAGCTAGCAACCGGGGACTTCCAGCTCAGTTCCAGCTTGACTTCTCTGTCTTCTGAGTGCTTTCCTTAGCAATAGAGTCTTACTGTCTAGTTCTGGTGGACAACCAAGAGCAGTAGCAAGAGCCTGGACTGTTCTAGAAGCCTCGGGAGCCTACTTGACCAACAACGTATAGGGAGATATCCCACCCCTGGCACCAGGATTTTTGTTTAATAACCTATGGTTTATATTGGTTTCTCACAATAACAAAATACCTTACGAAAGCAGCTTAAGGAAGGGTTTATTTGGGATCACAGTTTGGTGGGGGAAGAGCGGGTACAGTCCATCACGGTAGAGAAGAAATGGCAACAGGAATGTAAGATGACATGTCTGTAACCAGGAAGCAAAGACAGAGGGATGCTAATGCTCAACTTGCTTGCTCCTTTTTTTTTTTTTTTTTTTTTTTTTTTTTTTTCAAGGAGGGTCTCGCTCTAGTCCAAGCTGACCTGGAATTCACTATGTAGCCTCAGGCTGGCCTCAGACTCACTGCAATCCTCCTACCTCTGCCTCCCAAGTGCTGGGACTAAAGGTGTGGGCCAACACACCCAGGTTTTTTTTTTTTTTTTATTCAGTATTGGACCCCAGCCTATGAAAGAGTGTTGTCCACATTCAAGATGGGTTTTCTCTGGGCTGGAAAGATGGCTTAGCAGTTAAGGCATTTGCCTGCAAAGTCAAAGGATCCCAGTTCAACTCTCCAGGACCCATGTAAGACAGATGCACAAGGGGCGCATGCATCTGGAGTTCATTTGCAATGGCTGGAGGCCCTGGCGTGCCCATTCTCTCTCTCTCTCTCTCTGCCTCTTTCTGTCTCTCAAATAATTTTTTTTTTTTTTGGAGAGAGACAGAGAGAGAGAGAGAGAGGAAGACAGATAGAGATGGGCACACCAACAGACTCTCAGCCACTGGGAACGAAATCTAGATGTGTGCGCCCCCTTGTGGTCAAGTGCAACATTGCACCCTTGGGTCACTTTGCATCTGGCTAAAAGTGGGACCTGGAGATTGGAACTGCTGGAGATTGGAACCAGCATTCTTAGGCTTAGGAGGCAGGTGCCTTAACCGCTAAGCCATCTCTCCAGCCCTAATAAAATATTTAAAAAAAAAAAAAAAGATGGGGAAGCTGGGCATGGTGGTGCATGCCTTTAATCCCAGCACTCAGGAGGCAGAGGTGGGAGGATTGCCATGAGTTCGAGGCCACCCTGAGACTACATAGTGAATTCAAGGTCAGCCTGAACTAGAGTGAGACCCTACCTCGAAAAACCAAAAAAAAAAAAAAAAAAAAAAAAAAAGATGGGGGCTGGAGAGATGGCTTAGCCGTTAAACCTGTGAAGCCTCAGGACCCTGGTTCAAGGCTTGAGTCCCCAGGACCCAAGTAAGCCAGATGCACAAGGTGGAGCATGCATCTGGAGTTCATTTTCAGTGGCTGGAGGCCCTTCTGTGCCCATTCTCTCCCTCTCCCTCTCCTCTCTCTCTCTCTCTCTCTCTCTGCCTCTTTCTCTCTCTGTCACTCACTCTAAATAAATAAACAAAAAAAAATTTTTTTTTAAAAAGATGGTTTTCCCTCTGCAAACACCCTCAAAAAATGTGCCCAAAGCTGTGTCTCTCAGGTGATTCCAAAATCCAGTCAATAATAGAAATGAACTATCCCAGTGAATTTGACTTGGGAAGAATGGGTAAATACAGAGAGCACAGACTGCCCAGATAGGGCCAAGCACGTCTAGACGGCACAGGCTTTGAGCCAGAGTTATACTCTGAAGATAGGTGACAAAAAAAAAAAAAAAAAGTGAAAAAAGTTTAGCCAGGCATGGTGGAGCACACCTTTAATCCCAGCACTTGAGAGGCAGAGGTAGGAGGATCACCATGAGTTTGATGCCACTCTGAGACTGCATAGTGAATTCAAGGTCAGCCTGAGCTAGAGTGAGACTCTACCTCGAAAAACCAAAAAGATCGGGAGGCAGAGGATTATTGTGAGTTTGAGGCCACCCTGAGACTACATAGACCTGGGCTATGAAACCCTACCAAAAACAAAAAAAAAAAAAAAAAAAAAAAAAAAAAAAAAAAAAAAAAAAAATTCCTGGAGGTCAGTGGTTAAGGTGCTTGCCTGCCTAGGACTGTTGTTCAACTCTCCAGGTCCCACACCAGACAGGTGATGTAAGCATGAAAACAAACAAACAAAAAGATAGGCAGTGGCTGAGGCTGTTGGGCCAATTCTCTCTCTCTCTTTCTCTCTCTCTGTCGCATTTTAAAAAAAAGGCTAGTCTGTTGGGTTTGCTGCAAAAATAAAATAAAATAAAAGAGGCCGGGTGGCATACGCCTTTAATCCCAGCACTCGGGAGGCAGGGGTTGGAGGATTGCCATGAGGTCGAGGCCACCCAGAGACTCCATAGTGAATTCCAGGTCAGCCTGGGCTAGAGCAAGACCCTACCTCAGAAAAGAAACAAACAAAAATGATAGGTGAGGGCTGGAGAGATGGCTTAGCGGTTAAGGCACCTGCCTCCTAAGCCTAAGAACCCGGTTCCAATCTCCAGGTCCCACGTTTAGCCAGATGCAGTGACACAAGGGCGCAATGGCGCACTCTCCCACAAGGGGGCGCACACATCTGGATTTTGTTCACAGCAGCTGAGAGACTGCTGGCATGCCCATCTTCTATCTGTCTCCCTCTCCCTCTCTCTCTGTCTGTCTCTCTCTGTGTATCTCTCCAAAAATAAATAAATAAATAAATAAATAAATAAATAAATAAATAAATAAATAAAATTATTTTTAAAAAAAGATAGGTGAGTGCTGCTGGGGTGAGGTGCAAAGACATAGCTGAAAAGGGACTAGATAGCAGGTGAGGAGAGGACTGTCACCATTCTTCCTCCGTCCCAGCTTCCTACTTGCTTTCTCCTAGAAAGCCTCTCACAGTAAGAGGGCAGGACTTGAGTGGTCTCCTCTCTGAGTCACTGCCGGGTCAATGCAGTGAACTTCTCTGGAATTGTTCCTTATGTAGGTTCCATTAGTTTTAAAAACAAAATCAGCCAAGCGTGGTGGTGCAAGCCTTTAATCCCAGCACTCAGAAGGCAGAGGTAGGAGGATCGCTGTGAGTTCAAGATCACCCTGAGTCTACATAGTGAATTCCAGGTCAACCTGGGCTAGAGTGAGACCCTTACCTCACAAAACCAAAAACAAAATCATGGGGTCTAGAGAGATGGCTTAGCAGTTAAGGTGCTTGCCTGGAAAGTGTAAGGACTCAGGTTTGACTCCCCAGAACCCATATAAGCACAAGGTGATGCATGTGCACAAGGTCATTCATGTGCACAAGGCTGGAAAGGTGTCCCAGTAGTTAAAGATGCTTGCTTGCTAAGCCTGCCAGCCTAGGTTCAATTCCTAAACCACTAAAGTAAGCCAGATACAGTGTGGTGCATCTGGTGTTCGTTTGCAGCCAAAGAGGCCCTGGCGTGTGCACACGCACACCCACATGCAAATAAGTAAATTAAAAAAAAAAAAAAATTGGGCCAGGCAGGGTGGTGCACATCTTAAATCCCAGCACTTGGGAGTCAGAGGTAGGAGGATCTCTGTGAGTTCAAGGCCAGCCTGAGACTACATAGTGAATTCAAGATCAGCCTGGGCTAGAGCAAGACCCTACCTCAAAAAAAAAAAAAAAAAAAAAAAAGGACCGGAGAGATGACTGAGCCATTAAGGCGCATGCCTGCAAAGCTTAAGAACCCTGGTTTGAATCTCCAGGTCTCACATAAGCCAGATGCACATGGTGGTGCATGCATCTGGAGTTCGTTTGCAGTTGCTAGAGGCCCTGGCGCACCCATTCTCCCTCTCTCTGTCATAAATAAATAAATAAATAAATAAATAAATAAAAATAAATTTAAATAAATAAATAATAAAATAAAAACTAGGCCAGAAGCCGGGCATGGTGGCACACGCCTTTAATCCCAGCACTTGGGAGGCAGAGGTAGGAGGATCACCATGAGTTCAAGGCCACCCTGAGACTACATAGTTAATTCCAGGCCAGCCTGGGCCAGAGTGAGAGCCTACCTCAAAAAAAAAAAAAAAAAAAAGGGCTTGAGAGATGGCTCATGCCTGCAAAGCCTAAGGACCCCGATTCAAATCTCCAGGTCTCACTTAAGCCAGATGCACAAGGTGGCACATACATCTGGAGTCGGTTTGCAGTGGCTAGAAGCCCTGGTACACCCATGCACTCTCTCGCTCTCTCTCATTCTGCCTCTTTCTCTCTCTTAAATAAATAAATAAAAATAAAATTTTTAAAAAGAAAGAAAGAAAAAGAGAAAAATGAAAGGAAGACCAGTGGTGCTGAAGTCCCGGGCCTGGACTGACTGCTCTCAAAGGTGCCTGTGAGCTCTCTCCCAGGAGAGGCCCCATCTGAACTGACTTCTATAAAACGTAGCTGACCTCTCCCCTGGTTCCTCCGCAGGGCTTTGTCGATGTTTGCACACAAGGTAGCAGTCTGTGGTCCAGGCAGGCCTTGAACTCAGGAGTTTTTCCTCAGCCCTATCCCCCTCCCTGAGGACTGGGACTGTCCTTGAGGCCAGATGACAGGCCTGGCCCTTCCTCCTCCCCCAGCACCCAGGCCAGATGCACTTTGCCCTCCTGCCCTGGGCAACTGAACTTTCTGATGGCAGATCTCCAGGGAAGAAAACTCAGGGGCCTTTATCTGCCTTCCTAAATGAAGTCACCCCACCCCCCATCCCATGCACAGGGGCCCCTATAGGAAAAAAAGGAGGGAGGAGTAGGCGATGGGAGGGGAAGGGACATGTTGTCAGCCAAGAAGCAAAGGGGAACTGAGAAGGGAGTCTTCCGTAAAGGCAGAGAAAGTCAGGCGGAAAGGAACACTGCTGGGCTGAGGGGGGAGGGGAGGATGGGAGTGAAATGTAAGGGAGATCCATGCAAGCACATTCTAACGTTAAGGAACCACTGGGGGTTTTGCCACAGGGATCCCGAGGGAGATTGTTCCTACCATCCCCTAGGATGGTAGACCCCTGCCCAGAATCCGCTTCAAGAGGTCATACGCTGTCAGCTCTGTCAGCGCCACCCCAAGTGACACCTGACACATGCAGGGCTCACTGTGAGCAAGCACGTCTTGCAGATCTGGGTCAGAGCTTTGCAGGCCTGGTACTCCCCTCCTTTCCCAATTGGTTCAGAATAGTAGCATCCCTTAACGGAGACCTCCTTGAGGGTGCAGGGCGGGAGGAAGTATCCCAGTCATTTACATACGTGGGTGATCCGTCCCAAATAACCAACGCAAGCAACAGTAATTGGATTTTCTTTACATCAAGTGAAATCCTGTGGCAATTAAAATCCCCGCAGACTGCTCAGAAATCCCATCTTGGGTCTGACGCCAGTCCTCCTGGGAATTCTCTGTTGATTCACAGGACTTTCTATAGCATCCGGGGAGCTCCGGGAGGCTCCTTGGACCAGATCATCCATCTGCCCTGGTTACCATGGAAATGCCTATTTCCTTAGAGAATGTCATCCCTTCTTGGCGGGGGTAGGGGGTGGTGAACTGTGCTGCTTCGGTGCCACATCCAGGGCCCTGGGGAATCTTATCAAGGCTGAAGGGTCCAGAGTGTCCCACTGCAGGAAGATCACCATGGAGAAGTGCACGTGTCAGCCCCATTCCCATCCTAAGGGGAGGGGGTGGTGTTTCTGTCCCCTTCTTTCCTCTGGGAAGCCAGCAAATCTATTTAGTGATGTCATAACTTCGTAATTTGATCCTGATGCACATATTCCCCTCCTTAAATCCCCTTAATAGCTTGAGTGCTGTAGCGCAGAGGAGAAAATGACGCAGGTCGGGGCTGCACAGCCCAGGCAGGAAGGATGGAGCCAATCGATGCTCAGATTCCAAAGTCCAGAGCCTGGGCCTCCTGCCCTGCTGTCATGAAGAAGGCAGCGTTAACAGGCATGGAGGTCACTTTCAGAGCCAACGATACTAGCCCATGATGATGCCACAGGCTTGCAGGGTAGAGAAAAGCTCCTACCCTGGAAGGTGGACTCTAGTAGGCCTTTTGTGGAAATGCTGCCAACCTGAGAGCTTTGGGCTGCAGACCTGGGAGGACATCACAAGTCCTGTTCTACAGGGCACCGAACCCAGTCCAGATAAGGGAACCGGGTTACAGGGAAGCTGAGGTGGAAGGATCTTGACAGCATAGAGTAGCCTAGGCCATACATTGAGACCTTGTCTCAAAAAAGAAGGGGGGAAGGCTGGAGAGATGGCTCAGTGGTTTAGGCCTTCCCCTGCAAAGCCCAAGGACCTGGGTGTGATTTCCCAGTATCCACCTAAAGCCAGATGCACAAGGTGGCACATGTATCTGGGGTTCATTTGCAGTGGCTAGAGGCCCTGGTGCACCCATTCTCTCTCTCACTCTCTCTCTCTCTCTCATAAATAAAAATAAAATATTTTGAAAGTTAAATTATACAGCTATTCTAAGGTGAGTAAAGTGCAGTATAATACAAAATTGAGGCCAGAAGTGATGGTACATGTCTATAAGGTAGCACATGAGAAGTAAAGGCAGAATGACAAGGAGTTCAAGGCAATCTCACTACACAATGAGTTTGAAACCAGCTTGGGCTACACTTATTCTCAAGACAATTGTGGAAGTATATGCCTGTAATCTCAGGACTTGGGAGGCTGAGGCAGGAAGATTACCACAAGTTTGAAACCAGCCTAATACGTTATGAGTTCCATACCACCCAGGACTAAAAAAGATGGCAACTCAAAGACTAGGCCTTTGTTGGTTTTTTTGTTTGTTTATTGTTTTGTTTTTCAAGGTAGGGTCTTGCTCTATCTAACCCAAGCTGACCTGGAATTAGTCTCAAGCTGGTCTGAACTCCCAGTGATCCTCCTACCTCAGCCTCCCTAGTGCTCAGATTAAAGGCGAGCACCACCACACCTGGCAGAGAGAGAGACTGGGCGCACCAGGGCCTACAGCCACTGCAAACAAATTCCAGGCGTATGTACCACTATGCATCTGGCTTTACATGGGTACTGAGGAACCTAAGTCAGGTGGTTAGGCTTTACAGGCAAGTACCTTGATTGCTCAAAAACTAGGTCTTTGGGCTGGAGAGATGGTTTAGTGATTAAGGCGCTTGCCTGCAAAGCCTAAGGACTCATGTTTGACTCTCCAGGTCCCACATAAGCCAGATACACAAAGTGACACAAGTGCACAAGGGAGCAGACTCGTCTGGAGTTCGATTGCTGTGGCTGGAGGACTTGGTGTGCCAATTCTCTCACTCTTTCTCTCTGTCTTGCATTATAAAAAACATAGGTTTTGTGTGCTCACTGTAAGGGCAGAACAACAGGAATATTGTCCTACTTTTGAACCACCTCTCTTAGGAGGAGTGGTTCTTCCGGTTGCCAGGGAGAAATTATGGTAACTGGAACGAGAGTGGGAACAGGGATATTCAAGGTATCAGGTCAGGGTCTCAATGGACTTGGCTATGTTGTTGCCACTGAGAGATGAAACACAGATCTTTCGTAATTTGATGGCTGCCAAAAAGAAAAAAGAAAAAAAAATAGGTCTTTTAGCCAAGTGTTTGTGTTACTTGTCTGTAATTTCAGCACTTGGAAGACAGAGCCAGGAAGATCAGGAATTCAGGACTAAACTCAGTTACACAGTGAGTTCAAGGTCAGCCTAGACAACATGAGACTGTCTCAAAAAGCAATCAAAGCCAGGTGTGGTGACACAGGCCTTTTTTTTTTTTTAATTTATTTTATTTTATATTTATTTATTTGAGAGAGATACAGAAATAGGCAGGTAGAGAGAGAGAGAGAATGGGTGCCACAGGGCCTCCAGCCACTGCAAACGAACTCCAGATGCATGCACCCCCTTGTGCATCTGGCTTACATGGGTCCTGGAGAATCGAGCCTCAAACCGGGGTCCTTAGGCTTCACAGGCAAGCGTTTAACCGCTAAGCCATCTCTCCAGTCCACACAGGCCTTTTTGTTTGTTTGTTTCCAGGTAAGGTCTCACTCTAGCTCAGGCTGACCTGGAATTCACTATGTAGTCTCAGGGTGGCCTCGAACTCACAGCGATCCTCCCACCTCTGCCTCCCGAGCGCTGGGATTAAAGGTGTGCGTCACCACACCCAGCTCGACTCATGCCTTTAATCCCAGCACTCAGGAGGCACAGGTAGGAGGATCGCCGTGAGTTCGAGGCCACCTTGAGACTACAAAGTGAATTCCAGGTCAGCCTGGACTACAGCGAACCCTACCTCAAAAAAAAAAAAAAAAGCAAGCAAACATGAGGTTGAGAAGATGACTTAGTGGTTACAGGCAGTTGCTTATAAAGCCTGCAAGCCAGGGTTCAATTTCTAAGCCACCACATAAGCCAGATGCAAGAAGTGGCTTTGCCACCTTGGCCAGAAGACAAGGGAGAGAGAACAGCCCTGGTTAAGGCAGGAAAGAAGCTTAATTCTCCACTTGGCCTCACTGGGGAGAAGAGATCTACTGATCTAAGGTTTATAAGCCAAGTCCTTACAACAGTCTCAGAGTCATACAGGAAGGAGAAACAAAGACGAGGGCCCTAAGTTTCCATGGCAGAAGTCAGGTGGCCTTGGTCCTGCAGTGGTAAGGTTGATCAATACCTCTGGCCACTATCTCGGAACTGGCCACAAAGGGCTTGCTTGGTGCCAAGGAGGTCTCTCTGCTTCTGGGGAAGCTTCCATCCTTTGTCTTAAACTGTTCATCACTCGGGACAGTGAGAATGACGCATACGCCACCTTGTGTATCTGGCTTATGCGGGACCTGGAGATTCGAACCGGGTCCTTAGGCTTTGTAGGCATGTGCCTTAACTGCTAAGCCATCTCTCCAGCCCCTCTCACCCCCTTTTTTTTTTTTTGAAGGGGAGATTGTTTTATTTTTCAAGGCTGACTTGTGTCACTGTAGCTCCAGGCTGGCCTAAAACTCACAGCAATCCTCCTCCTTCAGCCTCCCTGGGATTAAAGGCTGGGATTAACTGTTGGTTATGATGACAAACCATGCCCCCAGCATTAACTGAGGTGGAGGATATGATGAAGGGGCCTGGATAAAAACCCTACCTCGAAAAAAAAAAAAAAAAAAAAAAAATGAAGAGTTGGCAAGATTGATCCTGTTTTTAGTGATCCATTCAGCATCTGCAGGCCCACGTGGAGTCAGTATTTTTTAGCATTCCCTGTCACATGCCCTCTCAATTGCATCCCACCTGGGGCAAAGTGTGTGTTTGTGTCAGTAACTGTTTACATGGACTGAGGTCAGGTCCACCACCACACACCAGGCATACACACCAGCTCCAGCGGGCCGGGCAACTCCAAGAAGACCGAGCAACATGTTTAGTGAGGGCCACTCTTCCTGCTCTGCACCAGGCCAGGTCCAGGAGCTCGCTTTGGAATATAGTCAGACCTCCAGATGGGGAGTTTTCTCACCCCTCTCACCCCTAGACTCTTTTTTTTTTTTTTTTTGCAAGCAGAGAGAAATAGAGAGAAGAGAGACTGAGAGAATGGGTGCACCAGGGCCTCCAGCCACTGCAAATGAACTCCAGATGCATGTGCCACTTTGTGCATCTGGCTTTACATGGGTCCTGGGGAATCAAACCTGGGTCATTAGGCTTTTCAGGCAAGTGCCTTAACCACTCGGCCATCTCTCCAGCCCCGATTCCCCCCTCCCACCCCCAAGGTAAGGTTTCACTCTAACCCAAGCTGACCTGAATTTGCTATGTAGTCTCAGGTGGCCTCAAACTCACAGTGATCCTCTTATCTTGGTCTCCTGGGTGCTGGGATTAAAGGCGTGCCACCATGCCCAGCTCTTTTCTCTCTCTCTTTCTCAGAGCTTGGCCAGGCCTTGCTGCCCCAGCCTTATTTGGTCAGAGCTTGCACTGGCTTGGCCATCCAGGCTCTAGGAGGCCCTGGGCTGACCTAGAGCCACCAGATGGACAGCCACCCCCACCCACCTGGCCAGAGGCTGCTGGATTCGGAGCAGAGAGCTCTCCAGTCAGATAAGTCCCTTGGGACTCCGTCCCAGACCTGGCCAGGGATTCCCCAGCCTTTGCCTATATAAGGACGAGGAGAAGGCATGGGTGCTAGTGCAGGCCCACAGGCCCCGAGGTATTGTCTTAAGTGAGTGTTTGGCACCAGGCACCGAGCTGGTGGATTCTTGCAAAGGCCTGGTGGGGGAAATTGTTTGACAGCCTTGACAGTGTGCTGAGTCTCCCCTAGTGCATCTGACATCTCTGGAGCTCTGGCAGCCAAGGTCCCTGAGCCAGGGGAGGGTGAGCAATGGCAGTGTGCTGGGGCAAGCAGGGGCACCCCTCAGTCTGCGTGCAGTGGGGTTCTGAGGACATAGGCAGGAAGATAGGTGTAAAGAGTGCCTGCTGTTGCCTGAGGTGGTCTGATTCAGGTGTCCCCCATAAACTCAGTGTTCTGAATGCTAGGCCTCCCGGAGGCAGTGTATTGTTGGGGGCGGGCTTATGGGTGTTATAGCCAGTGTCCCCTTGCCAGTGTTTGGCACACTCTCCTGTTCCTGTTGTCTACCTAATGTTGGCCAGGAGGTGATGGCCACTCTCTGCTCATGACATCATTTCCCCCTGCCAGTATGGGGCTTTCCCTCGAGTCTGTAAGCCAAAGTAAACTAAAAATGAAATATTTTTTAAAAAATGGTTTGAATTGTGTGAAATCAGAACAGATTTTGAAACCCATGAGTAATTAGTAGCTTTTCTTTCCCTTTCTCCATCTTCCTTCCCTTTCTTTTCTTCCTTTCCTCCCTTCCCCTTCCTTTCCCTTCCTTCCCTTTGGAAAAGCTATTGAGCCATCAGTAGCAAGTCAAGGTGAACAAAAGCACAAAGCTTCCATTCCTGCGTGTGCCAGGCACGGTGGTCAGGAACTCTGTTTCTCAGCATAACCAGATCCTGGGAGCAATGAGCCCTCTGGGAATGAGCTGGTGCCTGGGCGCCCTCTGGTGTCCAGGTGCCTGTGCCAGGACATACATGCAAGAGGCAGAAAGGGAAGTCTTAAAACAGTATGCCAAACTTCCTCCCAACAAAGAGGAAGTTTCAGGTGGTGTGGGAGCTGTCACTGCTGTCTTATGCCAACAGTGAGGGTGATGAGATCCATCTTCCAAGACCAGATACCTTATCAAACTCAACAGTCATCCTGGCCTGGCATAAAGGTACTGTGGTCAGATAGAGAGCCCCAGCTTTCTTTCAGCTATTTCTTTGCTAAGCCAAAGCCAGCCCTATTTGCTGATGTAGCCTGAACCCCAGTGAGCTAGCTGCGCTTTCTATGTCTTCCAACAATGGAATATTGGATCCAGAGAATGTTCAGTTGAGAAAGCAGGAGACCACACACACACACACACACACACACACACACACACACACACTCCCAAACCCTTGTCCCACCTCTGAATCCACACCTGTCTTTTGATTTCTTGGCTCTGCGCACGACTCCATTGTGTGGACTTTGCATTTACTCCCAGACCAATATTCAGCCTTTGACACAAGTTTGACTCTTGTTCCTGAATTGTTATAAGTCTGGTTTTAAAAGAGATCACTAGAAAGAAGTATCGTTGGCTGATCAGCACGCTCATGGACTAGACTGTGGACCCAGGGGTCAAAATATAGTTGAGAAGGAGCCATCATCCTTAGCCACTCCAGGTGGAACAACTGGAGACTATACCTGAGCCACCCTTCCATGGAGGTCACGAATACACAACAGCTAGCATAGTCCCTGAGTGCTTGAACAAAGGTGAACTGTAGCTCAGGAAACTGCTTATATTTTAGGGCACTGGATTTCACAGTGTGGTCCCTTGACCAGTCACATGACCATAAGCTTGGAGGTTGATAGAATGAGAATGCCCTGATCACTCAGGCAGGAACTCTGCATCTGTGGTCCATCAGTGATTGTCACATCAAACCTTATATTACATATACGTCTAACACATAGAGAGTCTGAGAACTATTATGCCAAGAGAAAAATGGAGAGATGATCCAACGGGTACCATGTGTCTCACTTAGCATTTGCATATGTATACATATGTACATAGTCATCTACCTATCTTGTCTATATCTGTATCTATCTATTTTATATATATATATATATATGTTAGTCAAAATCCCTGGTTTCTTTGGAATCATAAATGATAGCAAGATTTGCAGGACTAAAGTGAAGCTGCCTGGAGGCAAGGGTGGAGCACCAGCCTCTTCAGATCTATTCTTCCAGCTTGGCTGGAGGCCCTGGGCCATCCCAGTCTTTTCCATCCCCTGAGGAAGTCTTTCATCAACCAGGAACTGGCTAAATAAGCTGCCCAACAAAAAAATTTTGCAGCATGAAAGATTTCCTCCTCCTGGCCACACCCTCCAGTGCCTTCAAACTCCAGTGTTAAATGGTGAATGGCAAAAGGCCTCTTGTTAAAATGCACTGTCCAGTGAATTTAGGTGAGGCCCAGAATAAATAGGCAGGAGAACAGGAGCATGGCCCAGAGACGATCTTGGCATTATCTAGATTGGCCCTGTCAGGCTTTGAGCCATAAGCATTCTGCAGATAGTACCTAAAAAAAAATAAAAAGTTAAAAAAGTTTGATCTCCAGGCACAGCACAAACTGGGCATAATGGTACACGCCCTTGAGAGGCAATGGAGAGGATCAGAAGTTTGATGCCAGTCCTGAGACTGGTTTGGAGACCAAGGTCAGGCCATGAGCTAGAGTGAAAAAAAAAAAAAAAAAAAAAAAAAGAAAGAAAGGCAGAAAGAAAGAAAGAAAGTTTAAGAAAAGTTCCAAGTCCTCCAGGTGAATATAATGGTCAGCCTGGGCCAGGAGCCCCACCACAAATTCTCAGAAAACAAACAAACAAAAGATAGGTGGGGCCAGCCAGGCCTGGCTTAGCGGTGAGACCCTGCCTCAATGCAAGGGCTGGAACCCAGTTGGTAGAGTGTTTATCTATCATGTTTAAAAGATGCAGTGAATTTGATTCTGCCGTGTATAAACTGGGCACAAATCTGGACACCTGTAATCCCAGTACTTGGGAAGATTGCACGCCATGGAAGTCTCCTGAATTTGAGGGGAGCATGATATACATGAGACCCTCCTGAAAATGAAAAAAAAAAAAAAAAAATTATTTTGGAAAAAGATAGCTGAAAGTGCCTGCTGGCCCAGGTTTAAAGACATAGCAACACCACATAAAAGCAGATGAGGAGTAGCACATGCCATTCTTCCTCCGTCAGCAGCAAGAAACCCAGCTACACCCTACAAAGCCACAAGCAAACTGGGCAGTGGGCGACATAGCTGGAGTGGTCTCTCCCTCTGAGCCTTAATGAGGCAGCAGTGAACCTCCTGGAATTAAGTTCCTTATAGGGGTAGAGGACAGCCCCACAAAATCAGCTAAGCGTGGTGGCACAACACACAATGAGCCTCTGGAAGGCAGGAGTCGGGCATCATCGCTGTGGAGCCCAGAACACCCTCCTTCTCTCCTAGTGAATTCCTCCTGCTGGCCACCGGCCCAGTGAGACCCTGGCCTTATACAAAACCATAAAAACAAAATCATGGGGCTTGAGAGATCCTTGTAGATCGCCTTGCTATTGGGCAGACTGTCCTCCTCATCCAGTTAAGTGGGAATGCGCAAAGCCATTGGCCAGGAATTTAAAAGTGGGACAAAGCTGGGGATGGTGGATGCTTCTCACAGCCTAGGTTACCCCTAAACACTTGGGAGGCCAGATACAGTGAATTGTCTGAGTTCAAGGCCAGCCTGAGAGGCTCCAGTGAATTCAGGTCACGCACACCCACATGCAAATAAGTAAAAAAAAAAAAACAAGCCGCCGTAGGCGCACGCCTTAAATCCCAGCACCTGGGAGGCAGAGGTAGAGGACGCAGAGTTCAAGGCCACCCCAGACTACATAGTTAATCGCATCAGCCTGGGCCAGAGCAAGACCCTACCTCAAAAAAAAAAAAAAAAAAGGAACAAACAAACAAAGCCAAAACAACACCTCACTGGAAGAACCCTGGTTTGAATGCTTGTCTCAAAGAGAAAATGCACATGGCGCCAAAACATCTGGAAGGTAGTGGAGCTAGTGTGGTGGGCCTTGGCACTTTAATCCCCTCACTGTCATAAAGGCAGAAAGGAATAAATAAATAAATAAAATAAATTTAAAGACTAAATAATAAAATAAAGGTCAGCCAGAAGTCGGGCATGGTGACCTACAAAACCAAAAAAAAAAAAAACGGGAGTGGATTGAGGTGATTGTTATCACCATGAGTTCAAGACCAAATTTCTGAGACTACATAGTTTGGGTTCCACCCAGCCTGGGCCAGAGTGAGAGCCCACTCTCAAAAAAAAAAAAAAAAAAAGGGGCTTGAGAGATGGCTCATGCCTGCAAAGCCTAAGGACCCTGATTCAAATTCCCAGGTCACTTTGTCAGATGCATATGCTGAAGATACATCTGGAGTCGGTTTGCAGTGGCTAGAAGCCTCTGGTACACCCATGCACTCTCTCGCTCTCATTCTGCCTCTTTCCTTAGTCAATGCTAGTTAAAAATAAAATTTTTAAAAGAAAGAAAGAAAAAGAGAAAATGAAAAGGAAGACCAGTGGTGCCAAGTCCCGGCCTGGACCGACTGCTCAAAGGTGCCTGTGAGCTCCAGGAGAGGAGAGGCCCCATCTGAACTGACTTCTCTAAAACGCAGCTGACCTTCTCCCTGGTTCCTCCGCAGGGCTTTGTCGATGATGCTTGTACAAGGTAGCAGTCTGTGGTCCAGGCAGGCCTTGAACTCAGGAGTTTTTCCTCAGCCCTATCCTCCCCTGAGGACTGGGATCAACCTTTGAGGCCAGATGACAGGCCTGGCCCCTTCCTCCCTCCCCAGCACCCAGGCCAGATGCACTTTGCCTCCTGCCCTGGGCAACTGAACTTTCTGGATGGCAGATTCCAGGAAGAAAACTCAGCCTTTGTATCTGCCCTCCTAAATGAAGTCACTCCCACCCCCATCCCATGCACAGGGGCCCCTATAGGAAAAAAAAAAAAGGAGGGAGGAGAGAGGCGTGATGGGAGGGGAAGGGACATGTTGTCAGCCAAGAAGCAAAGGGAAACTGAGAAGGGAGTCTTCCGTAAAGGCAGAGAAAGTCAGGCGGAAAGGAACACTGCTGGGCTGAGGGGGGAGGGGAGTGAAATGTAAGGGAGATCCATGCAAGCACATTCTAACGTTAAAGGAACCACTGGGGGTTTTGCCCAGGGATCCCGAGGGAGATTGTTCCTACCATCCCTAGGATGGTAGACCCTGCCCAGAATCCAGCCTCAAGAGGTCATACGCTGTCAGCTCTGTCAGCGCCACCCCAAGATGACACCTGACACATGCAGGGCTCACTGTGAGCAAGCACGTCTTGCAGATCTGGGTCAGAGCTTTTTGCAGGCCTGGCCTCCCCTCCTTTCCCAATTGGTTCAGAATAGTAGCATCCCTTTAACGAGACCTCCTTGAGGTGCAGGGCGGAAGGAAGTATCCCAGTCATTTACATACGTGGGTGATCCGTCCCAAATAACCAACGCATAAGCAACAGTAATTGGATTCTCTTTAGCATCAAGTGAAATCCTGTGGCAATTAAAATCCTGAGACTGCTCAGAAATCCTATCTTGGGTCTGACGCCAGTCCTCCTGGGAATTCCTCTGTTGATTCACAGGACTTTCTATAGCATCCAGGAGCTCCTGGGAGGCTCCTTGACCAGATCATCCATCTGCCTGGTTACCATGGAAATGCCGGCCTTAGAGAATGCTGTCATCCTTCTTTGGCGTGTAGAGGTGGTGAACTGGAAGTGCTTCTCGGGTGCTACATCCAGCCCTGGGTGGAATCTTATCAAGGCTGAAGGGGGCTGAGTGTCTCACTGCAGGGGAAGATCGCATGAGAAGTGCACGGTTGGCCCCATTCCCATCCTAAGGGAGGTGGTGTTTCTGTCCTCTTTCTCTGGGGAAGCCAGCAAATCTATTTAGTGATGTCATAACTTCGTAATTTGATCCTGATGCACATATTCCCCTAAAATCCCTTTAATAGCTTCTGTGCTGTAGCGCAGAGGAGAAAATGATTTAGGTCGGGGCTGCACAGCCCAGGCAGGAAGGATGGGAGCCAATCGATGCCAGATTCCAAGCTCAGAGCCTGGGCCCCTGCCCTGCTGTCATGAAGAAGGCGCGTTAACAGGCATGGAGGAGTCACTTTCCAGAGCCAGCGATACTAGCCCATGATGATGCCACAGGCTTGGGAGGAGAAAAGCTCCTACCCTGGAAGGTGGACTCTAGTAGGCCTTTATTGGAAATGCTGCCAACCTGAGAGCTTTGGGCTGCAGACCTGGGAGGACATCTGGAGTCCTGTTCTACAGGGCACAGACAGTCAGATAAGGGAACCGGGTTACAGGGAAGCTGAGGTGGAGGATCTTTTGACAGCATAGAGTAGCCCAGGCCATGCATTGGACCTTGTCTCAAAAAGAAGGGGAAGGCTGGAGAGATGGCTCAGTGGTTTAGGCCTTCCCCTGCAAAGCCAAGGACCTGGGTGTGATTTCCCAGTATCCACTCTAAAGCCAGATGTGCACAAGAGTGGCACATGTATCTGGGGTTCATTTGTGATGGCTAGAGCCCTGGTGCACCATTCTCTCTCTCCTCTCTTCTCTCTCTCTCATAAATAAAAATAAAATATTTTGTTAAATTAAACAGCTATTCTAAGGTGAGTAAAGTGCAGTATAATACAAAATTGAGGCCAGAAGTGATGGTACATGTCTATAAGGTAGCATGAGAAGTAAAGGCAGAATGACAAGGAGTTCAGGCAATCTACTACAAATGAGTTTGGAACCAACTTGGGCTACACTTATTCTCAAGACAATTGTGGAAGTATATGCCTGTAATCTCAGGACTTGGGGAGGCTGAGGCAGGAAGATTACTTAGGTTGAAACCAGCCTAATAGTTATGAAGTTCCATACCCCCAGGACTAAAAAAAAAAAGATGGCAACTCAAAGACTAGGCCTTTGTTGGTTTTTGTTTGTTTATTGTTTTGTTTTTTTCAAGAGTGAGGTCTTGCCCCTATCAACCTAAGCTGACCTGGAATTAGTCTCAAGCTGGTCCTGAACTCCCAGTGATCCTCCTACCTCCAGCCTCCCTAGTGCTCAGATTAAAGCGAGCACCACCACACCTGGCAGAGAGAGACTGGCGCACCAGGGCCTCAGCCACTGCAAACAAATTCAGGCGTATGTACCACTATGCATCTGGTTTACATGGTACTGAGGAACCTAAGTCAGGTGGTTAGGCTTACAGGCAAGTACCTTGATTACCAAAAACTGTCTCTTTGGGCTGGAGAGATGGTTTTAGTGATTAGGCGCCTGCCTGCAAAGCCTAAAGGACTCATGTTTGACTCCAGGTCCCACATAAGCCAGATACACAAAGTGACACAAGTGCACAAGGGAGCAGACTCGTCTGGAGTTCGATTGCTGTGGCTGGAGGACTTGGTGTGCAATTCTCTCACTCTTTCTCTCTGTCTTGCATTATAAAAACATAGGTTTTGTGTGCTCACTGTAAGGGGCAGAACAACAGGAATATTGTCTCACTTTTTGAACCACCTCTCTTAGGGAGGAGTGGTTCTTCCGGTTGCCAGGGAGAAATTATGGTAACTGGGGAAGAGAGTGGGAACAGGGATATTCAGGTATCAGGTCAGGGTCTCAATGGACTTGGCTATGTTATTTGCCACTGAAGATGAAACACCTGATCTTTTTACGAATTTGATGGCTGCCAAAAAGAAAAAGAAAAAAATGGTCTTTTAGCCAAGTGTTTGTGTTACTTGTCTGTAATTTCAGCACTTGAAAGACAGAGCCAGAAAGATCAGGAATTCAGAATTAAACTAGTTACACAGCAGTTCAAGGTCAGCCTCTTAGGACAATATTAGACTGTCTCAAAAGCAATCAAAGCCAGGTGTGTGACACAGGCCTTAATTTATTTTATTTTATATTTATTTATTTAGAGATAAGGTAGTAGCAGGCAGAGAGAGAGAGAGAGAGAATGGGTGCCAGGCCCAGCCACTGTGGTGCAGGTAAACGTAATTCCAGATGCATGTACCCTCTGTATCATTTTGCTGGCCTGAGAATCGAGCCTCAAACTGTCCTTGAAGTTTGGCAGGCAAAAGCGTTAATTTCGCATAAGCCATCTCTCCAGTCCACACAGGCCTTTTTGTTTGTTTGTTTGTTTGTTTCTCACTCTAAGGCTCAGGCTGACCTGGAATTCACTATGTAGTCTCAAGTGGCCTCGAACTCACAGCGTCTCCTCCCACCCTGCCTCCCGAGCCTGGAATTAAAGGTGCGTCACACACCAGCCCGACTCATGCCTTAATCCCAGCACTCAGGAGGCACAGGTAGGAGGATCGTCGAGTTCGAGGCCACCTTGAGACTACAAAGTGAATCAGGTCAGCCTGGACTACAGCCAACCCAGGCTCAAAAAAAAAAAAAAAGCAAGCAAAACATGAGGTTGAGAAGATGACTTAGTGGTTGGCAGGCAGTTAACTTATGCCTGCAAGCCAGGGTTCAATTTCTAAGCCACCACACAAGCCAGATGCAGAGTGGCTTTCCCACCTTGGCAGAAGACAGGAGAGAGAACAGCCCTGGTTAGGCAGGAAAAGTTTAATTCTCCACGGCCTCACTGGGGAGAAGAGATCTACTGATCTAAGGTTTATAAGCCAAGTCCTTTAACAGTCTCAGAGTCATAGGAAGGAGAAACAAAGACAGGGGCCCTAAGTTTTCATGGCAGAAGTCAGGTGGCCTGGTCCTGCAGTGGTAAGGTTGATCAATACCTCTGGCCACTATCTAGGAACTGGCACAAAGGGCTTGCTTGGTGCCAAGGAGGTCTCTCTGCTTCTGGGGAAGCGTCCATCCTTTGTCTTAAACTGTTATCACTTGGGACAGTGAGAATGACCTCCTTCACCTTACCTTGTGTATCTGGCTTGGTGGGACCTGAGATTCGAACCAAGTCATTAGGCTTTGTAGGCATGTGCCTTAACTGCTAAGCCATCTCTCCAGCCCTCTCACCCCTTTTGAAAGGGGAGATTGTTTTTGGCCTTTCATTTTCACACGTGTGTCACTGAGCTCCAGGCTGGCCTAAACTCCGCCATAATCCTCAGCCTCCTCCTGCTGGGGATTAAAGGCTTCAACAAACTATGCCCTGCATTAACTGTTGGTTATGATGAAGTGACAAAAATGAAGGCAGAGTTGGCAAAGATTGATCCTTGTTTTAGTGATCCATTTCCAGCATCTGCAGGCCCAATGGAGTCGGGGTGTATTTTTAGCATTCCCTGTCACATGCCCTCCTCAATTGCATCCTCACTCTGGGCAAAGGTGTGTTTGTGCTGCAACTGCTTACATGGACTGGATGGCAGGTCCACCTACCACACACTCAGGCATACACACCAGCTCCAGCGGCCGGGCAACCCAAGAAGACCGAGCAACATGTTTAGTGAGGGCTACTTTTCCTGCTCTGCACCAGGCCAGGTCCAGGAGCTCGCTTTGGAATATAGTCAGACCTCCAGATGGGGTTTTCTCACCCTCTCACCCCTAGACTCTTTTTTTTTTTTTTCAAGCAGAGAGAGAGAAATAGAAGAGACTGAGAGAATGGGTGCACCAGGGCCTCCAGCCACTGCAAATGAACCCAGATGCATGTGCCACTTGTGCATCTGGCTTTACATGGGTCCTGGGGAATCAAAACCTGGGTCATTAGGGCTTTTCAGGCAAGTGCCTTAACCACTCGGCCATCTCTCCAGCCCCGATTCCCCTCCCACCTCAAGGTAGTTTCACTCTAACCCAAGCTGGACCTGGAATTTGCTGTAGTCTCAAGGTGGCCTCAAACTCACAGTGATCCTCTTATCTTGGTCTCTGGGTGCTGGGATTAAAGAGTGTGTGCCACCATGCCCAGCTCTTTCTCTCTCTCTCTTTCTCTCTCTCTCTTTAATGTTTAATGTCTAGAACTTCATTTACTTATTTATTTGTTTATTTTTCGAGGTAGGGTCTCAATCTAGCCCAGGCTGACCTGAATCTACTACATAGTCTCAGGCTGGCCTTGAACTCACAGAAATCCCTCCTTCCTCAGCCTCCTGAGTGCTGGGATTAGTTGTGTGTGCTACCACTTTATTATTGTTGTTGTTGTTGCTTCATTTTTCAGGTAGGGTTCTCACCCAGTCCAGGCCAACCTGGAATTCACTATGTAGTCTCAGGGTGTCCTTGAACTCACGGTGATCCCCTCCGACCTCTTCCCTCCCAAGTTGGGATTAAAGGCGCCAGGCCACTTTATTTTTGAAGCAGGGGGAGGCGAGGGAGGGCTGAGGGGGAAGAGAGAGAATGTGGCATGCCAGGCCTCTGCAACTGCAAACAAACTCCAGATGCATGAGCCACTTTGCAGGCAAGCGCCTCAACCACTGAACCATCTCTCCCATGCTCCAAGGCTCTTTTCAGAGTTGCAGAGGTCACAGCCCAGGAGCCAGGGATTGGCCATTCCTGATAACTGAGTATCTTGCAACGAATGGCCATGTGTCCACCAGCCTCCTTGAATACAGAGAGTAGACCAGCTTGTGCCCTGCCCTTTAAGCATACAGCCCAACAAGGAGACAACGAGGGAAGCAGGACTAGATTCAAGGGGGCTTGAGACTCAGGTCACACCACATTTAGATGGTGCTTGTTTAATGCTCTGCTGTCACTTTGAAAGTTTTAAGTATTTTGTTTACTTATCGAGAGAAAGTGAGAGAGAAATGAGGCGCAGAGAGAGAGAGAGAGAGAGAGAATGGGCACATGCCAGGGTCTCCTGCCATTGCAACAAAACACTAGATGCATGTAATGTCTTGTGCCTCTGTCTTTACAAGGATACTGGAAACTGAACTCAGATCCTAGGATGTGCAGGCAAGCGCCTAATCCACTGGAGCCATCTCTCTCCAGCCCTGTCTTGAAACTTTTTTTCTTTCTTTTCTTTTTCTTTTCTTTTTCTTCTTTTTTTTATTTTATTGTTATTTTTTTTTTTTTCCTCTGCCTTGAAACTTAACTGCTTTGAATGAAAGGCCCTGCATGTCTTCGGTTTACTACTCAGTCTAGCAAATTTATAGCTAGTCCATGGAACAGGTAAGCAAAAATAAACCAGCATAATAAATAACAAAACAGAGGCTGGGCATAGGGCCAGGCAGGGTGGTGCACATCTTAAATCCCAGCACTTGGGAGTCAGAGGTAGGAGGATCTCTGTGAGTTCAAGGCCAGCCTGAGACTACATAGTGAATTCAAGATCAGCCTGGGCTAGAGCAAGACCCTACCTCAAAAAAAAAAAAAAAAAAGGACCGGAGAGATGACTGAGCCATTAAGGCGCATGCCTGCAAAGCTTAAGAACCCTGGTTTGAATCTCCAGGTCTCACATAAGCCAGATGCACATGGTGGTGCATGCATCTGGAGTTCGTTTGCAGTTGCTAGAGGCCCCGGCGCACCCATTCTCCCTTTCTCTGTCTCCAATAAATAAATAAATAAATAAATAAATAAATAAATAAATAAATAAAATTTAAATAAATAAATAATAAAATAAAAACTAGGCCAGAAGCCGGGCATGGTGGCACACGCCTTTAATCCCAGCACTTGGGAGGCAGAGGTAGGAGGATCACCATGAGTTCAAGGCCACCCTGAGACTACATAGTTAATTCCAGGCCAGCCTGGGCCAGAGTGAGAGCCTACCTCAAAAAAAAAAAAAAAAAAGGGCTTGAGAGATGGCTCATGCCTGCAAAGCCTAAGGACCCCGATTCAAATCTCCAGGTCTCACTTAAGCCAGATGCACAAGGTGGCACATACATCTGGAGTCGGTTTGCAGTGGCTAGAAGCCCTGGTACACCCATGCACTCTCTCGCTCTCTCTCACTCTGCCTCTTTCTCTCTCTTAAATAAATAAATAAAAATAAAATTTTTAAAAAGAAAGAAAGAAAAAGAGAAAAATGAAAGGAAGACCAGTGGTGCTGAGGTCCCGGGCCTGGACTGACTGCTCTCAAAGGTGCCTGTGAGCTTCTCCCAGGAGAGGCCCCATCTGAACTGACTTCTATAAAACGTAGCTGACCTCTCCCCTGGTTCCTCCGCAGGGCTTTGTCGATGTTTGCACATAAGGTAGCAGTCTGTGGTCCTGGCAGGCCTTGAACTCAGGAGTTTTTCCTCAGCCCTATCCCCCTCCCTGAGGACTGGGACTGTCCTTGAGGCCAGATGACAGGTCTGGCCCTTCCTCCTCCCCCAGCACCCAGGCCAGACGCACTTTGCCCTCCTGCCCTGGGCAACTGAACTTTCTGATGGCAGATCTCCAGGGAAGAAAACTCAGGGGCCTTTATCTGCCTTCCTAAATGAAGTCACCCCACCCCCATCCCATGCACAGGGGCCCCTATAGGAAAAAAAAAAAGGGAGGAGTAGGCGATGGGAGGGGAAGGGACATGTTGTCAGCCAAGAAGCAAGGGGAACTGAGAAGGAGTCTTCCGTAAAGGCAGAGAAAGTCAGGCGGAAAGGAACACTGCTGGGCTGAGGGGGGAGGGGAGGATGGGAGTGAAATGTAAGGGAGACCCATGCAAGCACATTCTAACGTTAAGGAACCACTGGGGGTTTTGCCACAGGGATCCCGAGGGAGATTATTCCTACCATCCGCTAGGATGGTAGACCCCTGCCCAGAATCCGCTTCAAGAGGTCATACGCTGTCAGCTCTGTCAGCGCCACCCCAAGTGACACCTGACACATGCAGGGCTCACTGTGAGCAAGCACGTCTTGCAGATCTGGGTCAGAGCTTTGCAGGCCTGGTACTCCCCTCCTTTCCCAATTGGTTCAGAATAGTAGCATCCCTTCACGGAGACCTCCTTGAGGGTGCAGGGCGGGAGGAAGTATCCCAGTCATTTACATACGTGGGTGATCCGTCCCAAATAACCAACGCAAGCAACAGTAATTGGATTTTCTTTACATCAAGTGAAATCCTGTGGCAATTAAAATCCCCGCAGACTGCTCAGAAATCCCATCTTGGGTCTGACGCCAGTCCTCCTGGGAATTCTCTGTTGATTCACAGGACTTTCTATAGCATCCGGGGAGCTCCGGGAGGCTCCTTGGACCAGATCATCCATCTGCCCTGGTTACCATGGAAATGCCTATTTCCTTAGAGAATGTCATCCCTTCTTGGCGGGGGGTAGGGGGGGTGGTGAACTGTGCTGCTTCGGTGCCACATCCAGGGCCCTGGGGAATCTTATCAAGGCTGAAGGGTCCAGAGTGTCCCACTGCAGGAAGATCACCATGGAGAAGTGCACGTGTCAGCCCCATTCCCATCCTAAGGGGAGGGGGTGGTGTTTCTGTCCCCTTCTTTCCTCTGGGAAACCAGCAAATCTATTTAGTGATGTCATAACTTCGTAATTTGATCCTGATGCACATATTCCCCTCCTTAAATCCCCTTAATAGCTTGAGTGCTGTAGCGCAGAGGAGAAAATGACGCAGGTCGGGGCTGCACAGCCCAGGCAGGAAGGATGGAGCCAATCGATGCTCAGATTCCAAAGTCCAGAGCCTGGGCCTCCTGCCCTGCTGTCATGAAGAAGGCAGCGTTAACAGGCATGGAGGTCACTTTCAGAGCCAACGATACTAGCCCATGATGATGCCACAGGCTTGCAGGGTAGAGAAAAGCTCCTACCCTGGAAGGTGGGCTTTAGTAGGCCTTTTGTGGAAATGCTGCCAACCTGAAAGCTTTGGGCTGCAGACCTGGGAGGACAGCACAAGTCCTGTTCTACAGGGCACCGAACCCAGTCCAGATAAGGGAACCGGGTTACAGGGAAGCAGAGGTGGAAGGATCTTGACAGCATAGAGTAGCCTAGGCCATACATTGAGACCTTGTCTCAAAAAAGAAGGGGGGAAGGCTGGAGAGATGGCTCAGTGGTTTAGGCCTTCCCCTGCAAAGCCCAAGGACCTGGGTGTGATTTCCCAGTATCCACCTAAAGCCAGATGCACAAGGTGGCACATGTATCTGGGGTTCATTTGCAGTGGCTAGAGGCCCTGGTGCACCCATTCTCTCTCACACTCTCTCTCTCTCTCATAAATAAAAATAAAATATTTTGAAAGTTAAATTATACAGCTATTCTAAGGTGAGTAAAGTGCAGTATAATACAAAATTGAGGCCAGAAGTGATGGTACATGTCTATAAGGTAGCACATGAGAAGTAAAGGCAGAATGACAAGGAGTTCAAGGCAATCTCACTACACAATGAGTTTGAAACCAGCTTGGGCTACACTTATTCTCAAGACAATTGTGGAAGTATATGCTTGTAATCTCAGGACTTGGGAGGCTGAGGCAGGAAGATTACCACAAGTTTGAAACCAGCCTAATACGTTATGAGTTCCAGACCACCCAGGACTAAAAAAGATGGCAACTCAAAGACTAGGCCTTTGTTGATTTTTTTTGTTTGTTTATTGTTTTGTTTTTCAAGGTAGGGTCTTGCTCTATCTAACCCAAGCTGACCTGGAATTAGTCTCAAGCTGGTCTGAACTCCCAGTGATCCTCCTACCTCAGCCTCCCTAGTGCTCAGATTAAAGGCGAGCACCACCACACCTGGCAGAGAGAGACACTGGGCGCACCAGGGCCTACAGCCACTGCAAACAAATTCCAGGCGTATGTACCACTATGCATCTGGCTTTACATGGGTACTGAGGAACCTAAGTCAGGTGGTTAGGCTTTACAGGCAAGTACCTTGATTGCTCAAAAACTAGGTCTTTGGGATGGAGAGATGGTTTAGTGATTAAGGTGCTTGCCTGCAAAGCCTAAGGACTCATGTTTGACTCTCCAGGTCCCACATAAGCCAGATACACAAAGTGACACAAGTGCACAAGGGAGCACACTCGTCTGGAGTTCAATTGCTGTGGCTGGAGGACTTGGTGTGCCAATTCTCTCACTCTTTCTCTCTGTCTTGCATTATAAAAAAACATAGGTTTTGTGTGCTCACTGTAAGGGCAGAACAACAGGAATATTGTCCTACTTTTGAACCACCTCTCTTAGGAGGAGTGGTTCTTCCAGGTTGCCAGGGGAGAAATTATGGTAACTGGAACGAGAGTGGGAACAGGGATATTCAAGGTATCAGGTCAGGGTCTCAATGGACTTGGCTATGTTGTTGCCACTGAGAGATGAAACACAGATCTTTGGTAATTTGATGGCTGCCAAAAAGAAAAAAGAAAAAAGAAATAGGTCTTTAAGCCAAGTGTTTGTGTTACTTGTCTGTAATTTCAGCACTTGGAAGACAGAGCCAGGAAGATCAGGAATTCAGGACTAAACTCAGTTACACAGTGAGTTCAAGGTCAGCCTAGACAACATGAGACTGTCTCAAAAAGCAATCAAAGCCAGGTGTGGTGACACAGGCCTTTTTTTTTTTTAATTTTATATTTATTTATTTGAGAGAGAGATACAGAAATAGGCAGGTAGAGAGAGAGAGAGAGAATGGGTGCCACAGGGCCTCCAGCCACTGCAAACGAACTCCAGATGCATGCACCCCCTTGTGCATCTGGCTTACATGGGTCCTGGAGAATCGAGCCTCAAACCGGGGTCCTTAGGCTTCACAGGCAAGCGTTTAACCGCTAAGCCATCTCTCCAGTCCACACAGGCCTTTTTGTTTGTTTGTTTGTTTGTTTCCAGGTAAGGTCTCACTCTAGCTCAGGCTGACCTGGAATTCACTATGTAGTCTCAGGGTGGCCTCGAACTCACAGCGATCCTCCCACCTCTGCCTCCCGAGCGCTGGGATTAAAGGTGTGCGTCACCACACCCAGCTCGACTCATGCCTTTAATCCCAGCACTCAGGAGGCACAGGTAGGAGGATCGCCGTGAGTTCGAGGCCACCTTGAGACTACAAAGTGAATTCCAGGTCAGCCTGGACTACAGCGAACCCAGGCTCAAAAAAAAAAAAAAAAAAGCAAGCAAACATGAGGTTGAGAAGATGACTTAGTGGTTACAGGCAGTTGCTTATAAAGCCTGCAAGCCAGGGTTCAATTTCTAAGCCACCACATAAGCCAGATGCAAGAAGTGGCTTTCCCACCTTGGCCAGAAGACAAGGGAGAGAGAACAGCCCTGGTTAAGGCAGGAAAGAAGCTTAATTCTCCACTTGGCCTCACTGGGGAGAAGAGATCTACTGATCTAAGGTTTATAAGCCAAGTCCTTACAACAGTCTCAGAGTCATACAGGAAGGAGAAACAAAGACGAGGGCCCTAAGTTTCCATGGCAGAAGTCAGGTGGCCCTGGTCCTGCAGTGGTAAGGTTGATCAATACCTCTGGCCACTATCTCGGAACTGGCCACAAAGGGCTTGCTTGGTGCCAAGGAGGTCTCTCTGCTTCTGGGGAAGCGTCCATCCTTTGTCTTAAACTGTTCATCACTTGGGACAGTGAGAATGACGCATACGCCACCTTGTGTATCTGGCTTATGTGGGACCTGGAGATTCGAACCGGGGTCCTTAGGCTTTGTAGGCATGTGCCTTAACTGCTAAGCCATCTCTCCAGCCCCTCTCACCCCCCCTTTTTTTTTTTGAAAGGGGAGATTGTTTTTATTTTTTCAAGGCATGGTGTCACTGTAGCTCAGGCTGACTTGAAACTTACACTGTAGCTCCAGGCTGGCCTAAAACTCACAGCAATCCTCCTCCTTCAGCCTCCCTCGTGCTGGGATTAAAGGCTTGCACAAACCATGCCCTGCAAATGAAGGGGATAAAAATGATGCCCCTTTAATCATTAACTGTTCAAGGCCACCCTGAGACTATGATGAAGGGGATAAAAAAGAGTGAAACCCTACCTCGAAAAAAAAAAAAAAAAAAAAAAAAAATGGCAGAGTTGGCAAGATTGATCCTGTTTTTAGTGATCCATTCAGCATCTGCAGGCCCACGTGGAGTCAGTATTTTTTAGCATTCCCTGTCACATGCCCTCTCAATTGCATCCCACCTGGGGCAAAGTGTGTGTTTGTGTCAGTAACTGTTTACATGGACTGAGGTCAGGTCCACCACCACACACCAGGCATACACACCAGCTCCAGCGGGCCGGGCAACTCCAAGAAGACTGAGCAACATGTTTAGTGAGGGCCACTCTTCCTGCTCTGCACCAGGCCAGGTCCAGGAGCTCGCTTTGGAATATAGTCAGACCTCCAGATGGGGAGTTTTCTCACCCCTCTCACCCCTAGACTCTTTTTTTTTTTCTTTGCAAGCAGAGAGAAATAGAGAGAAGAGAGACTGAGAGAATGGGTGCACCAGGGCCTCCAGCCACTGCAAATGAACTCCAGATGCATGTGCCACTTTGTGCATCTGGCTTTACATGGGTCCTGGGGAATCAAACCTGGGTCATTAGGCTTTTCAGGCAAGTGCCTTAACCACTCGGCCATCTCTCCAGCCCCGATTCCCCCCACCCACCCCCAAGGTAAGGTTTCACTCTAACCCAAGCTGACCTGAATTTGCTATGTAGTCTCAGGTGGCCTCAAACTCACAGTGATCCTCTTATCTTGGTCTCCTGGGTGCTGGGATTAAAGGCGTGTGCCACCATGCCCAGCTCTTTCTCTCTCTCTCTTTCTCTCTCTCTCTTTAATGTTTAATGTTCAGAACTTCATTTACTTATTTATTTGTTTATTTTTCGAGGTAGGGTCTCAATCTAGCCCAGGCTGACCTGGAATCTACTACATAGTCTCAGGCTGGCCTTGAACTCACAGAAATCCTCCTTCCTCAGCCTCCTGAGTGCTGGGATTAAAGGTGTGTGCCACCACTTTATTATTGTTGTTGTTGTTGTTTTCATTTTTTCGAGGTAGGGTTTCACTCCAGTCCAGGCTAACCTGGAATTCACTATGTAGTCTCAGGGTGTCCTTGAACTCACGGTGATCCTCCGACCTCTTCCTCTCAAGTGCTGGGATTAAAGGCGCCAGGCCACTTTATTTTTTGAAGCAGGGGGAGGCGCAGGGGAGGGCTGAGGGGGAAGAGAGAGAATAGGCATGCCAGGGCCTCTTGCAACTGCAAACAAACTCCAGATGCATGAGCCACTTTGCAGGCAAGCGCCCTTAACCACTGAACCATCTCTCCAGCCCATGCTCCAAGGCTCTTTTTCAGAGTTGCAGAGGTCACAGCCCAGAGCCAGGGATTGGCTATTCCTGATAACTGAGTATCTGCAACGAATGGCCATGTGTCCACCAGCCTCCTTGAATACAGAGAGTAGACCAGCTTGTGCCCTGCCCTTTAAGCATACAGCCTAACAGAGGAGACAAACGAGGGAAGAAGCAGGACTAGATTCAAGGGCTTGAGACCTGTGTAAGTCACACCACATTTAGATGGTGCTTGGTTTAATGCTCTGCTGTCACTCTCTTGAAAGTTTTAAGTATTTTGTTTACTTATTTGAGAGAAAGTGAGAGAGAATGAGGCGCAGAGAGAGAGAGAGAGAGAGAGAGAGAGAATGGGCATGCCAGGGTCTCCTGCCATTGCAAACAAACACCAGATGCATGTACTGCCTTGTGCCTCTGTCTTTACAAGGATACTGGGGAACTGAACTCAGATCCTTAGGATGTGCAGGCAAGCGCCTTAACCACTGAGCCATCTCTCCAGCCCTGTCTTGAAACTTTTTTTTTTCTTTCTTTTTTCTTTTTTCTTTTCTTTTTTCTTCTTTTTTTTTTATTTTATTGTTATTTTTTTTTTTTTCCCCGTCTTGAAACTTTTAACTGCTTTGAATGAAAGGCCTCATGTCTTCGGTTTAATACTCTGTCTAGCAAATTTTATAGCTAGTCCATGGAACAGGTAAGCAAAAACAAAAAACCAGCATAATAAATAACAAAACAGAGGCTGGGCATAGTAACACATACCTGTAATCCCAGCACTAGAGAGATATAGGAAAGAGAATCAGGAGTGCAAAGCCAATCTCACTGCATGGTGAGTTTGAGGCTACCCTGGGTTACAAGAGACTATGTCTCAGCCTGGGGAGATGTCCTGGGTGTGATTCCCCAGTGCAAGATACATGAACTGGAGCATGACTCTGGAGTTCATCTGGAGCATATGCTATCTCTCTCTCTCTCTGATTGCACATAAATAAATAAGTAAAATACTTTTAAGAGACTACGTGGCCGGGCAGAGGCAGAGCTACAGAGTGAGACCCTACCTCAAATAAAAGGGGGAGGAGCTGGCAGGGGAATAGTATGAGTTTGAGGCCCTGAAGCACCAATTCTCTCTCTCTCTCTTTCACGTGCACTCACTCTGTCTAAAATAAAATTGAAATTGAAAAAAAAAGAGAGAAGGGGTTGAACTGGGCATGGTGGCACATGCCTTTAATTCCAGCACTTGGGAGGCAGAGGTAGGAGGATCACCATGAATTCAAAGCCACCCTAAGACTACATAGTGAATTCCAGGTCAGCCTGAGCTAGAGTGAGACCCTCCCTCGAAAAACAAACAAACAAAAAAAAGGTAGGGGGCGCAGACTATTGGGGTTGCCTAAAAGAGAGAGAGAGAGAGAGAGAAGGCCAGTTGTGGTAGCACACACCTTTAATCCCAACACTCAGAGGCAGAGGTAAGAGGATCACTGTGAGTTCACAGCCACCCTGAGACCACACAGTGAATTCTAGGTCAGCCTGGACTAGAGTGAAACCTTACCTTGGGAAAAAAAAAAAAAAAAAAAGATTATTTGGCCAGGCCTGGTGGTACACGCCTTTAATCCCAGCATTTGGGAGGCAGAGGTAGGATGATCCTGTGAGTTCGAGGCCAGTCTGGAAGTAAAGCATGAGTTCAAGGTCAGCCTAGGCTAGAGTGAGACACTGCCTCAAAAAATAAAGATTGTTTAGAACCCTTGTTTGGTGGCTCAGGCCCATACTCCCAGCACTTAGAATTAGAGATCAGGAGATCAGGAATCAAGGCCAGTTTGAGCTACCTAAGAGTCTATCTCAAAAGATTAGCCGGGTGGTGCATGCCTTTAATCCCAGCACTTGGGAGGCAGAGGTAGGAGGATCACCATGAGTTCAAGGCCACCCTAAGACTTACATAGTGAATTCCAGGTCAGCCTAGATAGAATGAAACCCTACTTCGGAAAAAAAAAAAAAAAATTGAAGGAAGAAACTTTTAGGTACACCAAGCTTTTCCTCCCTAGGGATTTTTCTGGCTGGTAAATTCCTGCTGTGCTCCACAGTGGATTCCTTCACACCCTGGAAACCTGTGCTAGGATATCATCTCCTCAGAGGCATTCTCTGACCTCCCATCTGAAGGAGGAGCCTGGCCCTGTGTCACTGCCACATCACCTCATTTATCTTCTGGGCACTCTCACAGTCTGTCCTTATCTTACTCTTTGTTTATTTTCTGTCTGTTCTGCACTAGCCTTCATCTCTCCCAGAGAGCAATACACTGGGTCATGGGCATAAACTGGCAGCCCAAGGGGACCAACACACTATTTTGTTTGGCTTGCAGTATTTGTTTGTTTTCTAAAAATTCAATTTATTGGTGCCTTTTTGATGGGGACAGGTAGGTTGAGGCAGATTCTCATGTAGCCCAGCCTGTTCTCCAGTTCCCTACGCAGCTGAGGACAACCTTAAACTCAGAGTCTCCCAACTCCACCCCCCACATACTGGGGTAATAGGCATGTGCCACCATTCCTAACAATCTTTTTTTGTTTTTTGTTTTTCGAGGTAGGGTTTCATTCTAGCTCAGGCTGACCTGGAATTCACTCTGTAGTCTCAGGGTGGCCTTGAACTCACGGCGATCCTCCTACCTCTGCCTCCCAAGTGCTGGGATTAAAGGCGTGCACCACTATGCTCAACCTTTTTTTGTTTGTTGTTTGTTTTTTTTGTTTTTTTTCAAGGTAGGGTCTCACTCTGGCCCAGGCTGACCTGGAATTAACTATGTAGTCTCAGGGTGGCCTGGAACTCACGGCGATCCTCCTACCTCTGCCTCCCGAGTGCTGGGATTAAAGGCGTGGTGGCGCCCAGCTCTCAACCTTTTTTTTTCTAATCTTTTTTTTTGGGTTGTTTTTGTTTTGAGGTAGGGTTTCACTGTAGCCCAGGTGACTTACTTTGTAGTCCCAGGCTGGCCTCAAACTCACAGTGATCCTACTACCTCTGCCACCAAGTGCTGGGAAGGCATGTGCTACCACGCCTGGCTTTTTTCTAAACTTTATTGATTTATTTGGGTCTAAAACTCCAGGTCTCTTTTCACTGTTCACCCCTGCTACTAAATGTTTCAAAGAATAAACAGAGCCAGGCGTGGTGGTATACACCTTTAATCCCAGCGCTTGGGAGGCAGAGGTAGGAGGATTACCATGAGTTCAAGGCCATCCTGAACATAGTGAATTCCAGGTCAGCCTGGGCCAGAGTGAGTCCCTACCTCAAAAAAAAAAAAAAAAAAAATGATGGGCTATGGTTGGTGGTGTAGTGCTTCTATCCCAAGGCACTAAAAAGCAAGTTGAGAAGGGTCTGGAGAGGTGGCTTAGCTGTTAAGGCACATGCCTGCAAAGCCTAAGGACCCAGGTTCAATCCTCCAGGTCCCATGTAAGTCAGATGCACATGGTGGCACCTGCACCTGGAGTTCGTTTGTAGTGGCTAGAGGCCCTGGCGCACCCATTCTCACTCTTCCTCTCTAATAAATAAATAAGTCTTTTTTTTTAAGTTGAAAAGAAAATACACTGAAGTGTTGGAGAGATGGCTTAGCAGTTAAGGCACTTCCCTGCAAAGCCAAAGGACCCAGGTTCAATTCTTCAGAACCCACATAAGCCAGATGCACAAGGTGGCACATTTGTCTGGAGCTCGTTTTCAGTGGCTAAAGGCCCTGGTGTGCCCATTCTGTCTTTCTGTGTCTCAAATGACTAAATAAAATATTTTTAAAAACCGGGCACAGTGACACACACCTTTAATGGGAGCACTCAGGAGACAGACCAAAAAAAAATTTTTTAATGAAAAAAAAAAAACCAAAAACAAAGAAAAGAAGCTGAGACTCAGGGCATGGTGGCACATGCTTTTAATCCCAGTACTCTAGAGGCTGAGGTAGGAGGATCACTGTGAGTTCAAAACCAGGCTGGGCTACAGAATGAGTTCCAGGTCAGCCAGGGCTAAAGTGAGACCCTTGCCTCAAAATAAATAAATAAATAAATAAATAAATAAATAAATAAATAAATAAATAAATAAAGTAGGGCTGGAGAGATGGCTTAATGGTTAAACGCTTGCCTGTGAAGCTTAAGGATCCCGGTTCCAGGCTTGATTCTCCAGGACCCACGTAAGCCAGATGCATGAGGGGGCGCATGCATCTGGAGTTCGTTTGCAGTGGCTGGAGGCCCTGGCGCGCCCATTCTCTCTCTCTCTACCTGCCTATTTCTGTATCTCTCTCTCTCAAATAAATAAATAAATAAAAATAAAATATTTTCCAAAAAAAGTAGTAAATATTTCATCTAAACTCTGAACAGTCTCTACTTCACCTGAACACCCTCTAATACCTGAATTCCGGGTGGAGAGAAGGGTCTCCCCAAAACCAGTTACCCTTCCTTGCTCATCATGCTAACAAGCTCAGCACTTTCTTTCCTTAGAGAAATGAACCTGACCAAAATGAGAATTTTAACTCAGGTCAGCCCATTTTTAGCTAATTCACAGATCTAAATGGTGTTAAGGTTTTAATTACATTATTTCATGTTGATTAAATAAATAGTGTTCTTCAGTGGCTGTGCGGGGAGAAAGGAATGGTTATGAAAGCCTGGATTTGTCAAAGAAATGAAATGGCCAGCGATCTTAAACCCCCTCTGAGGAACGCCAATGGAAGCCCACGAAACACCCCTCTCCCAGCGGTCAGCAACCGCAACGGGGTCAAAGGGGTGGAACGCGCAAGGAGACATAACGCGCAGGCGCGCTCCAACCCTCCGCCCCAGCTCCAGATCCGACCCACCCACGCTGCGCAGGCGCACAGACAGCCCCCGACGTCCCTCCCCCGCCTCCTCCCCGGAATCCAGAGGACGCCCTCTCGCTGCAGCGTCGTGCGCAAGCGCCGTTGCGCGTGCCTACGTCCCCCCCGGACCAATCGGAAGCGCCGGCGGCCGGACGCTGGGGAGCACGACGCCATAGGCGGGGCCTGGACGTGAGGGCAGCGCGCTGGCGTCACAGGGGCGGCTATATAAGTGAGCCGAGGCGCCGCCCCTCCGCCCCAGTCAGTGAGCCGCCGCCGAGGACTCAGCTGCCTCCCCCTCGAGCCCCCTCGCTTCCCGACGCTCCGTCCCCCCTGCCCGCCTTCTCCCGCAGCCGCCTTCCGCAGGCCGTTTCCACCGAGGAAAAGGAATCGTATCGTATGTCCGCTATCCAGAACCTCCACTCTTTCGGTGAGCCGCGGGGCACTGGGGGCCCCGGGAAGCTGCCTGAAGCTCCTGGGTGCCTTTGTAAAGGTCAAGATGGTCGGGAACTGCTCGGGTTCCCGGCACCGAGGTTTTCGCCCCCACCATCACCACCACCAACCAACCCCCCGGGGGTGTCCTAGGTTCGGGCCACTGAGCACGACCGGAAGGAGGAGCAGGCGGGGAGGTCAGCCCTTGGGCGGGCCCGGCGTCTCAGGGTGGCGCATTTACTAATGGCTCCCGGTTCTCCTCGGGGCCACACCCGCCCCCCCTCCTTCCCTCCCGCCCGCCACGCCTGCGTCACGTCCTAGACGTCACCGCCGTGGTCACGGAGCCGGCAAGGGAGAGGCGGTTCCAGCCCTAAGTGACACACGCGTCCCGCCAATGGGGATGGCAGGCTTGGCCCCGCCTTGAGCTCCCGGGTTCCGGTCGGGTTGCATCAGCCGGTGTGGGGGGAGGGCCCCCCGCTTGCCTGCCAGCCCGGGCTTCCCACCACGTGATCTGCAGATGGAGGGCGGGCCCAGGGCGGGAGGCCTAGGCTTCGGGCCTAGGCAAGGGGGGAGGGGAACCGGAGCCAGCCAACCAGCCGTCCTAGACTGACCTGTTAGAGGAGGGCCAATGAGAAACTGGTCTGACGTGACCCCGAGCCCTGACCATATCAAGACTGGTATCAAGGGCTGGAGAGATGGCTTAGCGGTTAAGGCGTTGGCCTGTAAAGCCAAAGGATCCAGCTTCGATTCCCCAGGATCCACGTTAGCCAGATGCACAAGGAGGCGCATGCGTCTGGAGTTCGTTTGCAGTGGCTGGAGGCCCCTGCCGCGCGCCCATTCTCTCCCTCTGTCAGTCATAAATAAAGAAAAAAAAAGGACTGGTATCAACATGTCGAAAAGTTCCAAGGGGTAGGGAAGGTGGAACCTGCAACCTGAAGGATGAGCTCTGAACGAGGTTTTTTTTTTTTAACTCTTTTCCCCAGACCCCTTTGCTGATGCAAGTAAGGGTGATGACCTGCTTCCTGCCGGCACTGAGGATTATATCCATATAAGAATTCAACAGAGGAACGGCAGGAAGACCCTGACTACTGTCCAAGGGATCGCTGATGATTACGATAAAAAGAAACTAGTGAAGGCGTTCAAAAAGGTAAGTGGGAAATGTAGAGACTTCGTCTCGTGTGTCCACAAGGGGGTGCCAGACGTAAGGGGATTGTTAAATGCTGGGTCTTCGTTTAATTTTGTTTTGCTCCCGTTGTGTTTGCAGAAATTTGCCTGCAATGGTACTGTAATTGAACATCCAGAATATGGAGAAGTGATTCAGCTACAGGGTGACCAGCGCAAGAACATATGCCAGTTCCTAATAGAGGTGAGTTTAGGCCTGTCTTGATGCCCCTTGAATCTCTTGGGCTGAGGCAAGCAACACTTTGATTTTTTTTTGTTTTTTTTTTTTTTTTTTTTTTTTTTTTTTTTTTTTTGAGTTTTGAAGTACACTGACAAAAGAGGTGACATTTCTAGAATCAGATGGGACTTACTCTGCCTTAACTGTTTTCATTTGGATCTGTTTCAGTAGTGCAAGTATCAGTTGCACTCAGACATACTAAAATGACCCAGGTGCTGGGTTCCTGCATTTGTAAGGGTGTGTGGATCTCCTATGCACGAGAATCCAGTTCTTGATAACTGATTTTTCCGCTGTTTTCATTTGGATCTACTTCACTAGTGCAAATTGAAATGATCAGGTGTTGGGTTCCTGCATTTGTAAGGGTGTGGCTCTCCTATGCACGATAATCCAGTTCTTGATAAACTGATTTTTCCGATACCTGGTCTTCATCCTCACCTTAGTTCAGAATCTTGGGAGATTGGGAGTTCTTTTCACCAAGTGTGTCCAGGGGTTGACGTGGGTTCTTGCTGTATGATTCTTCTTGCCCAGCGTAGTGGCTGCTGCTAGACTGTGGAGGTGCTTGACTCCCTTCCTATCCGCTAAAACTTTGCCCTCTTCTTTTTGCAGATTGGACTGGCTAAGGACGATCAGCTGAAGGTTCATGGGTTTTAAGTGCTTGTGGCTCTCTGAAGTATAAGTGAGGATTTCCTTGCAATGAATAGAATGTCCCTTCTGTCCCTTGTCACAAGTTTAAAAACCTCACAGCTTGTATAATGTAACCATTTGGGGTCCGCTTTTAACTTGGACTAGTGTAACTTCATGCAATAAACTGAAAAGAGCCATGCTGTCTAGTCTGGAAGTCCCTCATTTAAACAGAGGTCAGGCAGCAGGCACCTGGCAGTGTCCAGCCTGAAACAAAGCAATAACGATGTTTCAGCCAAGCCCAGAGCCCCAAGATCACAGAAGGCTATGTCTGGCCAGAAACCACTCAGCTCTCCCTCTACTCTAGAGCGCCCTGCCCTAGGGGAATGTCAACATTTGAACAACCCACCTGAGTTGGAGAGGATGGGGTAAGGCAGCAACAACAGCAGTGCCACTAGAGGGAGTTTCTGGCAGTAAAAAAAGATCACTTGGTGTCTAACCTGACAGGCCAGCAGAATTGAGAAAAGGCCACTTTTCCTCTGGTGAGGTAGTTAAGACATCTGGCTTGTCACCCAGGTTGTGTTTTTAAGCAGACATATCCTAGATCAGGGATGTCCAAACAGAATGTGAGGCCAGTCTAATATCAGTTAAACTTTTGACAAGGGAACAAACACCACCATACTGATGCTTTCAGTCATGTAGCTAGCTGTAGCGCTTGCAACTTAACTAGCAACAGCTGCCCAAGGCCATGTGAAGTAACAAACTGGTTTTTGGTTTTCTTTTCCCTTCCAGTTTTAATGTTATGTAATGTATTTAAACCTTTATTTAAATAAAAACTTGTTTTCAGAAATACCTGACTTGCCGATTCCGCTTCATACTTGGTTGAGTGTGCACATGGATTGTTTGCCCGAGAGAGTCTTTTGAGACCTGGTCCTCAGGCCAGCTGTTTGGTGTCTAGAAAGAAGTTCATGGCCGACAGGATGTTAGCCAAGCAGCAAATGGTGGTGTGGTTACTCACTGTGGCAGAACTTGTTTTATGAGGTGGAGTGGAGCAGTTATACCCTGAGTCCTTCAATAACAAGGTCTTTGCTTAAGGGCTCTTAAAGGGGCAGTTATGTATGGAGCTTAACCTAAAATTAAAGCTTCATAGTAGGAAAAAGCATACTTTAGAAGCTGGTGGCATATACCTGTAGTCCTATCACTGGGTCTTTGGAGGCAAGGGGGAGGAGACTAGTTTGGACTGTTAGGAAAGCCTGCATCCCAAAAGGCCAAGTGGTAGTTTGTGCCTTTGATCACTTGTAGGACAACCTGAAGTGAAACCCTGCCACAAAAATACTTCAGAGCCAGGTGTGGTGGCTAATGCTTTTAATCCTGGCACCTGGGTGGCTTGAGTTAGGATGAACCTGTTCCAGATCAGCCTTGGCTAGAGTGAGATCCTATCTGAAAAAAATAGAGCACTGTTTCGAGCAGATTTAAACAAGGCTGGTTGGTGTAGAGTTTTTATGGATGAGGTTAAGTCTTGTGGAGTGAGTGTGTGTGCACACTGAAGCAAGCTTCAGTGAGGAGGTAGAGGCCTGCTCAGGAGTCCTGGAGCCCCATGAAAGGGTAGGTGAGGCTGAACCAAGCCAGTGGCAGCTGCTTTAAAACAATCCCTAAAAAAGATGGGCGTGGTGGTGCACGTCTTTAATCCCAGCACTCTGGAGGCAGAGGTAGGAGGACCACTGAGTTCGAGAACCACCCTGGGAATACAGAGTGAATTCCAGGTCAGCCTGGGCTAGAGTGAGACCCTACCTCAAAAAACCAAAAACAAAAAACAACCCCTAAGCCAGGGTTACAGTGGAACAAGGTTCTGCAAGCATGGTGGCACTGTTGAAAATTAAAATCTGTGGGCAATACTTGTAGAGTGGCAAAAGAGCAGAGCATCAGGACGGGGATGAACATGGAACTCCCTCTGGTGTGGGTGATGGAAACTAGTGATAAGGGCCTATGTTGTATCTCTTTTTAGCCCAGCTGCCCTTGAACTTTTAATCTTCCTGCCTCTACCTCCCTTCTGAGTGCAGAGATACAGGCCTGTGCCAGCACTCCTTGTTTATACAGTGCTGGGAGTTAAACTCGGGCCTTTGTGCATGCATGCTAAGCAGACACTATCCACTGAGCCACATTCCCAACCTTTCTGGTATTAGGCTTTTTTTTTTTTTTTTTTTTTTTTTTTTTTTGGTTTTTCAAGGTAGGGTCTCACTGTGACCCAGGCTGACCTGGAATTAGCTATATAGTCTCAGGGTGGCCTTGAACTCAAGGCGATCCTCCTACCTGCCTCCCAAGTGCTGGGATTAAAGGCATGGCACCACCACGCCTGCCTTGGTATCAGGCTTTATAAAGACCATTTTTGTAAGACAAGGTTTTTCTGAGTTACATTAGTGATAATAAGTTATCTATGAAAGTACCGTTGAAGTTTGTAAGCACCCTAGTGCAATTTGTGTATCTCAGGGCTAATTAAGGCACAAAAAATATTAGCTGGAGGAGAAGTTCGGTTGAGGCCACAGGCTCACCTGGACCAGAGTGAGACCCTTAAAAAAAAAAAAAAAAAAAATGTGCTTGAGCCAGGCGTGGTGGTGCACACCTTTAATCCCAGCACTCTGGAGGCAGAGGTAGAAGGATCACGATATGTTCAAGGCCACCCTGAGACTACATAGTGAATTCCAGGTCGGCCTGGGCTAGAGTGAAACCCTACCTCGAAAAAAAGAAAAAATGTGCTTGGAGCTGGGTGTGGTGGTGCACACCTTTAATCCCAACACTCTGGAGGCAGAGGTAGGAGGATCACCATGAGTTCGAGGCCACCCGGAGACTACATGGTGAATTCCAGGTCAGCGTGGGCCAGAGTGAGACCCTTGAAAAGCCAAAAACAAAAAATGCTTGGGCTGGAGAGATGGCTCAGCAGTTAAGGTGCTTGCCTGCAAAGCCTAACAACCCAGGTTCAGGCCAGATGCACAGGTAGCATGTGCATCTGCAGTTTGTTTGCAACAACAGCTGGAGGTTTTTGGGCCTATTCTCTCCTGTCTCTCTCTGCTTGCAAATAAAATTTTTAAACGTTGCTTGCTTACAAAGCCTGCTGACCCAGGTTCAATTCCCTAGTGCCCACAGAAAGCCAGATGCACAAAGTTCTGCAGTGGCAGGAGGTCCTGGTATGCCCATGCTTATGTTCTTTCAAATAAATGATTTTTTTGTTTGTTTTTTTGTTTTTGGGGATACGGTCTCACTCTAGCCTAAACTGACCTGGAATTCACGTAGTCTCAGAGTGGCCTCGAACTCATGGCAATCCTCCTACCTCTGCCTCCCAAGTGCTGGTGTGCACCACCAATGTAAATGATTTTTTTAAAAAAACCGACTTGAGAATTCCTAAGATTTGTAAGTGATAGATCATGTAGGGTCCAAGATTTCATGGTATAACAGTTATCCTGAACATTCCCAGCTTAGTTAACAGATACTTGTAGAGACCTTGGTGTGTAGTGTACTGCATTGGGACCATGGGGCATGCAAGGGCTTGTAAGGCGGCTGGGCCTAGGAAGCTGATTTTCTTGATGGGGAAGAACTGGCTTGGCCAGGCAGTCATAAATCTCAGGATTGGGAAATCTTGCACACACCCGTTCTTAGGAAGGCTTTCATAATGGAGGTGCTGTGGAAAGTGTTCCAGCCAGGGGAAACTGAAGGAAAAAGGCATCCTGTGTGAGGAGCCTGGCTAAAATGACAAAGAGCACAAATAACCATGTAGCCTCAATACAAGCCAGGCCTGGCCTAAACTTCAGTGCTCAGGTATCCAGCGACTCTCATTTATAGTAATGACTCATTTTTTTCCTTGGCAGAACAGACTTAGGGAGGTGCTGTGATTTAGTAAAGACAGAGGAAGAGGAAGGCTGGAAAGGCAGCAGGATGAGCCTGGAAGCTGAGACATGTTCATGTGCGTAAGAACCAGCGTCTTCCAGTCCACTTAGTTTCCACTCTTCAAGCCCTAGGTCCTGTCCCCTACAACAGGGACTTGTAGAGGATAAACAAGGCTTGTAAAAGTTCTGACAAAAAGCTGGGCATTGTGGCACACACCTTGAATCCCAGCACTCAGGAGGCAGAGGTAGAAGGATTGCTATGAGTTCAAGGCCACCCTGAGACTGCATAATGAATTCCAGGTCAGCCTGAGCTAGAGTGAGACCCTACCTCAAAACAAAAAAAAAAAAAAAAAAAGAGACTTGTGAAAGGCAAAGTTCTCAGCACATGAACACTATATTTATTACTAGCACATTTCTTTGATTCTACCTCTACTTCCCATTTTGCTATAAGAGAATACCCTGAGTACCTGGTTTCTGGGGATCCAAACTCAGGTCCCCTGGTTTGCATAGCAGACACTTTCCATTCAGCCATTCCCCAGCCCATCAAGGTAGGGTCTTTCTCTCTAGCCCAGGCTAACCTGGAATTCACTATGTAGTCTCAGGGTGGCCTTGAATTCACTGCAATCTTCCTACTTCTGCTTTCCCAAATGCTGGGATTAAAGGCATGTGCCACCAGTCCCCGCCCTCCCTGCCCCGCTCTTTTTTCAGAGATAGGGTCTCACTCTAGCCCAGGTTGGATGCAAACTCATGGCAATCCTCTTATCTCAGCCACCCAAGTGCTGTGATTATAGGTGTGAGCCACTACACCTAGCTCCCTAGCCCATTTTTAAATGCTTAAAATAAAAGCTGGGTCTGGTGACACATATCTGCAATCCTAGCTATTCAGGAAGCTAAAACAAGGAAGATATGAGTTCAAGACCTGCCTGAGCTACAAACTGAGTTCAGGGCCAGCCTGAGTAATTTTGCAAGACCTTGTCTGTCTCTATAATGTTTGGTTGGTTGGTTGGTTTTGGTTTTGGTTTTTCAAGGTAGAGTCTCACTCTAGCACAGACTGACCTGGGATTCACTGTGTGGCCTCAGGGTGGCCTTGAACTCATGGTGATCCTCCTACCTCAGCCTCCTGAGTGCTGGGATTAAAGGCGTGCACCACCATGCCCAGCCCTGTCTCTAAAAAGTAAAAAGGAGGGCTAATGGCAGAGCTCAGTGTGATAGGACACTTGTCTAGCATGCACAAAGCCTATTTCAAGTCCCAGTGCAGAAAGAACACTGGTCATCCAAAACTGCACTGCACAGGAATCCACAAAAATGACCAAAACCTCAACCTGCTGTAAATTCATAACAGTTCTCAAATGTATCCTTCAGAGCACTAAGAATTCTCTCCCTTGTTTACCAGTGTCCATAGTGCCCCCTTGTGGCAATAGTGTAAAAACACAGTTTAAGGGCTAAGAGTGGTGGTGCATGCCTTTAATCCCTGCACTCGGGAGGCAGAGGTAGGATCACTGAGTTCAAGGCCTCCCTGAGACTACATAGTGAATTCCAGGTCAACCTGGGCTAGAGTGAGACCCTACCCCAAAAAAATAAAAGTTACAAATTTGATGGCCAGCACTAAAACCGTGCTTCCTCAGCCTGTGGGTTCACGTCAGTGCTTTGGACTAAAGCATGATGGTTAGGATTTCTGGGACAAAACGTTCTAGGAGGGGCTGGAGTCGGTATCTCAGTGACAAAGTGCATCTGGCTTTATGGGAGTACTGGGGAGTTGAACCTGAGCCTTTAACTGCCAAGCCATCTCTCCAGCCCCTAATTAATTAATTTATTTTATTTTATTATTTTTTTGTTTTTCAAGGTAGGGTCTCGCTCTAGTCCAGGCTGATCTGTAATTCACTATGTAGTCTCAAGGTGGCCTGTGATCCTTGAACTGCTGGGATTAAAGGTGATCCCATGCCCAGCTTCTTTTCTTTTTTTTTTTTTAATTTTTTTATTTATTTATTTATTTTTTTTTTTTTTTTTTTTTGCAAGGTAGGGTCTCACTCTGGTCCAGGCTGACCTGGGATTAAACATGGGTGGCCTCGCTCTCAGCCATCCTCCACCTTCTTTTGGGATTAAAGGCGTGCATTTTTTTTTTTTTTTTTCTTTTTCTTTTTCAAAGTAGGGTCTCACTGTAGCTCAGGCTGACCTGAAACTCACTATGTAGTCTCAGAGCAGCCTTGAACTCACTGTGATCTTACTTCTGCCTCCCTAGTGCTGGGATTAAAGGCATGCACCACCACGCCCAGCTACACTCTACTGTTTTTGTTGTTGTTTTGATTTTGATTTTTCTTTTTTTTCTTTTATTTATTTATTTATTTTTGGTTTTTCGAGATAGGGTCTCACTCTGGCCCAGGCTGACCTGGAATTAACTATGTAGTCTCAGGGTGGCCTCTGCCTCCTGAGTGCTGAGATTAAAGGCATACACCACCACACCCAGCTAAATTTTTTTAAAGATTTTATTTATTTATTTATTTATTTATTTATTTATTTATTTATTTGAGAGAGAGAGGGAAAGAGGCAGATAGTGAGTGAGAGAATGGGCGCACCAGGGCCGCCAGCCACTGCAAACCAACTCCAGATGCATGCATCCCACACTTGTGCATCTGATGTATGTGGGTCCTGGAGAATCGAGCCTGGAACCAGGGTTCTTAGGCTTCACAGGCAAGTGCTTATCCACTAATCCATCTCTCCAGCCCTTGGTTTGGTTTTTCAAGGTAGGGTCTCACTCTAGCTCAGGTTGACCTGAAATTCACTGTGTAGTCTCAGGGTGGCCCCAAACTCATAGCAATCCTCCTGCCTCTGCCTCCCAAGTACTGGGATTAACGGCATGTGCCACCACACCTGGTTCATCTTTTTTTCCAAATGCTTTACTTTTTTTTTTTTTTTTTTTTGAGACAGAGAGAAAGAGAGGGAGGGAGGGAGAGGAAGACAGATAGAGATGGGCACGCCAGCAGCCTCTCAGCTGCTGCGAACAAAATCCAGATGTGTGCGCCCCCTTGTGGTCAAGTGTGGCATTGCGCCCTTGCATCACTTTGCATCTGGCTAAACGTGGGACCTGGAGATTGGAACCACTGGAGATTGGAACCAGCGTTCTTAGGCTTAGGAGGCAGGTGCCTTAACTGCTAAGCCATCTCTCCAGCACCGAATGCTTTACTTTTTAAAGGTGATTATATTATTTGAAAGATAGAAATCTGAGGACTTAGGAAACCACTGAAAAGAAAACATGGAATCATGACTGTTTTGAGTCATTGTATCTTTACTTGGTTATTTCTTTACTTGGTGTTGCAGTTAGCTTCGCGTTGCTGGCAGAAAACACCTGATCAAGAGCAGCTTGTGGGAAGAAAAGGTTTATTTTGGCTTACAGACTCCAGGGGAAGCTCCATGATGGCAGGGAAAATGATAGCATGAGCAGAGTGGACATCAATCACCTCCTGGCCAACATCAGGTGGACAACAGACAGGAGAGTGTGCCAAACACTGGCAAGGGGAAGGGGAAGCTGGCTATAACACCCATAAGCCCACCCCCAACAATACACCGCCTCCAGAAGGCACCAACTGCCAAATTGTTGCCAGCTGGGGACCTTACATTCAGAACACACAAGTTTATGGGAGACACCTAAATCAAACCACTACACGTGTTAGGTTGTTTTTTTGTTTTTTTTTTTTTTCTGATTTCCTAAGACAGGGTCTCATTTCTCATTTAGCCTAGGCTGACCTCAAACTCACTATATGTAGCTAAGGATGGCCTTGATCTGTCTTTTAAAAAGAAGCCAAGCTGGGCATGGTGGGTCACGCCTTTAATCCCAGCACTTGGGAGGCAGAGGTAGGAAGATCACCATGAGTTCAAGGCCACCCTGAGACTACATAGTGAATTCCAGGCCATTGTGGGCTAGAGTGAGACCCTACCTCAAGAAATAAAAAATAAAAATAAAAATAAAATAAAATTTTTTAAAAGCCTTTAATCTCAGCACTCAGGAGGCAAAGGTAGGAGGATCGCTATGAGTTCAAGGCCACCGTGAGGATTATATCCAGGGTCTTGAACCCAAGGCCTCATGTATGCTCAACAAAAAATGTATGTGTTGGGCTAGAGACCCTCAAAAAGTTGCTGAAACCCCACAGCACTGAGATTTCCTGTGCTGACGTTTTGTCTTCTTTTGTTTTGGTTTTCGAGGTAGGGTCTCACTCTGGCCCAGGCTGACCTGGAATTCACTATGTAGTCTCAGGGTGGCCTTGAACTCATAGCGATCCTCCTACCTCTGCCTCCCGAGTACTGGGATTAAAGGCGTGAGCCACCACGCCCGGCTCTGTGGTGACTTTTTTTTTTTTTTTTTTTTTTTTTTTTTGGGTTTTGTGAGGTAGGGTTTCACTCTGGTCCAGGCTGACCTGGAATTAACTATGTAGTCTCAGGGTGGCCTCGAACTCTCAGCGATCCTCCTACCTCTGCCTCCCGAGTGCTGGGATTAAAGGCGTGCGCCACCACGCCCGGCTGTGGTGACTTTTTTAAAAAATATTTTTATTTATTTGAGAGAGAGACAAAGAGAGGTGTATGGATGCATCAGAGTCTCCTGCCACAACAGATGAACTCCAGACATGCACCACTTTGTACATCTGGTTTTACATGGTTACTGGGGAACTGAACCCCGGCCTGCAGGTTTTGTAAGTGTGGTAGTTTAACTGTACGTCCTCCATAGTCTCAGGTGTTCTACCAAAGCTTATAAATTGGCTCTCCAGCCACCTGGAGGGAAGTGGTGTCCCTGGGGAGAGATCCTGACATGTCCAGCCCAAAGGGGTGTTTGGGGGCGGATCTGATTTCCAGCCCAAAGGTAGACAGAGAAGTTGGAGCTCTGCCCACTGTCCTGCTGCTGCTGGACTACCGCTTCCTGCTTTTTGGTGTGTATGCTGGTGCTGGTGTTTCTGCATGATGCAGTTTTTGATCTTCCTCCTGGATCTATAAACTTAAAATAAGTCCCTTCCTCCCATAATCTGTGCCCAGTCTGGATGTTCATCCCAGCAATGGAAAGCTGACTACAACAGTAAGCAAGCATCTAACCACTGAGCAACCTCTCAGCCCATCCGTGCTGCTGAGTTCTTTCCTCCACTGTCATCAGCCATAGCAGCCCAGATCAATGTAGTTTACATTGTCTTTAATCATCATTTTTTATGGTGAATTTGTGCCCATGATGGGATGGCTGGTTAAACACAGGAAGCATGGAACACGGTAGTTGAAAACTAAGTTAACACTGTGTGTCAAGCCATCAATTCTCACTCAATTTCTGTGAGATAGGAGGAAGTAAGCACAGTGGAAGGTTACTCACAGAGAGAGAATGATATGGCTAGTCTGTGGTCCACCCTGAGGCAGGACTAAAGACCTGCTGCTTCGAAACCTCATCTGTACCTGGGGGGCTTGTTAGATCTGCTGGCTTTCTATTTTTTAGGCTTCACAGGCAAGCGCCTTAACCACTAAACCATTTCCCCAGCCCTGACTTTCTTTTTTTAATTAATTAATTAATTTATTTATTTATTTATTTATTAGAGAGAGAGAATGGGCATGCCAGAGCCTCTAGCCACTCCAAATGAACTCCAGATATATGTGCCACCTTGTACATCTGGCTTACATGGGACCTGGAGAATCAAACCAGGATCCTTAGGCTTCACAGGCAGGCACCTTAACCACTAAGCCATCTCTCCAGCCCTCTTTTTAAAAATATTTTTTCTTATTTATTTATTTGAGAGAAAGAGAGAAAGAGGCAGAGAGGCTGGAGAGATGGCTTAGCAGCTAAGGCGACTGCCTGCCAAGCCTAAGGACGCCCCTTCCATCTCCAGGTCCCTTGTTTAGCCAGACAGAAAAAGTGATGCAAGAGTGCAATGCTGCACTTTCCCACAAGGGGGAGCATGCGTCTGGAGTTCATTCACAGTGGTTGAGAGGCCGCTGGCATGCCCATTCTCTCTCTGTCTCTCTCAAATAATAGAAAATAAAGAAAGAGGCAGAGAGAGAGAGAGAGAGAGAATGGGTATATCAGGGCCTCTAGCCACTGCAGAGGCACTCCAGACACACACACCACCTTGTGCATCTGGCTTCCGTGGGTGCTGGGCTTTGCAGGCAAGTGCCTTAACCACTAAGTCATCTCTCCAGCCCCAGACCTGCTGACTTTCAAGGCCCACTCAACTCTACTGAATCAATGTTCATCCTATCAATCTGCACTTAACCTATTTATACTCTAAAATTAGCTGACCTGTTGTGATCCGCAAGCTGGTTTAAAGAGGGAACAATTGGGGGGCTTGAAAGATGGCTCAGTGGTTAAAGGCACTTGCTTGTAAAGTGCCCACACAAAGCCAGATGTTCAAAGTGGCGCCTGCATTTGGAGTTTGTTGGCAGGAGGCCCTGACATGCCCATTCTCATTCTCTCTTTCTTTATCCCACTCTTACCTTCTCATGAGCAGGAGTTCCCTGTACTTGAGGATCATCCCACTCATGCTTTCATGGACCCTGTACACTTTGGGCTTTACCCACTCCTGCCTTCTCATGGGCAGGGACTCTGCATTCTCTCATCTTTCCTTTTCTTTTTTTTTTTTTTTTTTTCTTTTTGGTTCCTCGAGGTAGGGTCTCACTGTAGCCTAGGCTGACCTGGAATTCACTCTGTAGTCTCAGGATGGACTTGAACTCATGGCGATCCTCCTACCTCTGCCTCTCAAGTGCTGGGATTAAAGATGTGTGCCACCAGGCCCAGTTCATCTTTCCTTTAACTCTGAGCTTCCCCATTTCTGGGACCCTCACTCATGCCTCTTGGGCATGAGCTCTGTATTCCTTCCTTAAGTTCTTCTTTTTTTTGTATTAAATTCTATCGATAATCTAATAAAACTTATAAACCTTAAATAAATAATAAATAAATAGGGTGCTGAAGAGATAGCTCAGCAGTTAAAAGTGCTTGTTCATAAAGCCTGACAGATCATATTCGATTCCCCAGTATCCATGTTAAACCAGATTACACAAAGTGGCACATGCATCTGGAGTTTGTTTGCAGTGGCAGGAAGCCCTGGCACACCCATTTCCTCTTGTTCATTCTCTCTCTTTTTTTTTTTTTTTCCAGGTAGGGTTTCACTCTATCCCAGGCTGACCTGGAATTCACTATATAGTCTTAGGGTGGCCTCAAACTCATGGTGATCCTCCTATCTCTGCCTCCCAAGTGCTGGGATTAAAGGCATGCACCACCACACCCAGCAATAAAAATATTTTTTTAAGATTTATTTTTATTTATTAGAGACAGAGAGAGGGGTGGGGGTGAGAAAATGAGAGTGAGAATGGGTGCACCAGAGCCTCTAGCCACTGCAAACGAACTCCAAATGCATGCACCACCACGTGCATCCGGTTTACATGAGACATGAAGAATCGAACTTGGGTCCTTAGGCTTCACAAGCATGTGCCTTAACCGCTAAGCCCTCTCTGCAGCCCAATAACAATATTTTTAAAAAAATAACTAAATAGAGATGGAGAGAGGGCTTAGCGGTTAAGGCACTTGCCTGTGAAGCTAGGACCCAAGTTCAATTCCCCAGTACCCTCATAAGCCAGATGCACAAGGTGAGGTACATGCATCTGGAGTTTGTTTGTTTGCAGTGACTAAAGGCTCTGGCCCACCTGTGTTCTTTCTCTCTCTGCCTCTCTCTCTCAAATGAATAAAATGAATAAATAAAGTGTTTTTTAGGGCTGGAGAGATGGCTTAGCAGTTAAGGTGCTTGCCTGCAAAGCCAAAAGACCTTGGTTTGATTCCCCAGGATTCACATAGGCCAGATGCACAAGGTGGCACATGCATCTGGAGTTCATTTGCAGTGGCTGGAAGCCCTGGCGCACCCATTCTCCCCGCGCCTCTTTCCCTCTCTCAAATAAATAAATAAAAACAAAATATTTTTAAAAAATGTTTTAGCTGGCCCATGCCTTTAATCTCAGCACTCAGAAGGCAGAGATATGAGTATTGCTGTAGTTTGATTCCAGCCTGGGACTACCAAGCAAGTTCCAGATAACCCCGGGCTAAAGTAAAACCCTACCTCAAAAAATACCAAAAAGATGGGCAGTAGAGATGGTTTAGCGGTTATGGTGCACAACTGCGAAGCCTAAGGACCCAGGTTTGATTCTCCAGGTCTCACATAAGCCAGATCACATGGTGGTACATGCATCTGGAGTTCCTTTGCAGTAGCTGGAGGCCCTGGTGTGCCCATTCTCACTTTCTCTTTCCCCCACCCCTCTCTGTCTCTAATAAATAAATAAAAATAAATCTTTTTAAAAATACCAAAAAGGAAGCTGGGCGTGGTGGTGCACGCCTTTAATCCCAGCACTCGGGAGGCAGAGGTGGGAGAATTGCCGAGAGTTCGAGGCCACCCTGAGACTACATAGTTAATTCCAGGTCAGCCTGGACCAGAGTGAGACCCTACCTTGCAAAACCAAAAAAAAAAAAAAAAAAAAAAACCAAAAAGGGGGGCAATAATTGGGCTCAGTGTCGCAGGAAGCTGTTTAGGGACAGCCTTGGCTACAGTGTAAGTTCTAGGCCAGCCTGGACAGAGAGCCTATCTCAAAACATGAGCCAACCTGGGTGTGGTGGTGCATGCCTTTAATCCCAGCACTTTGAGGCAAAGGTAGGAGGATCACCACGAGTTCAAGGCCACCCTTAGAGTACGTAGTGAATTCCAGGTCAGCCTGGGGAGGGGAGGGGAAGAAGAAAGAGGGACTTGCCAGGCGTGGTGGCGCACGTCTTTAATCCCAGCACTTGGGAGGCAGAGGTAGAAGGATTGCTGTGAGTTCAAGGTCATCCTGAGACTATATAGTGAATTCCAGGTCAGCCTGGGCTAGAGTGAGACCCTACCAAAAAGAAAGGGAGGAAGGGAAGGGAAGGGAAGGGAAGGGAAGGGAAGGGAAAGGGAAGGGAAGGGAAGGGAAGGGAAGGGAAGGGAAGGGAAGGAAGGAAGGAAGGAAGGAAGGAAGGAAGGAAGGAAGGAAGGAAGGGAAAGAGAGAAAGAAAGAAAGAAAGAAAGAAAGAAAGAAAGAAAGAAAGAAAGAAGGAAGGAAGGAAGGAAGGAAGGAAGGAAGGAAGGAAGGAAGGAAGGAAGGAAAAAGACTGGAGAAATGGCTTAGCAGTTAAGGCACTTGCCTATAAGGCAGGTTCGATTCCCCAGCACCCACATAAGCCAGATGCACAAGGTGGTGCATGCATCTAGAGTTCATTTGCAGTGGCTGGAGGCCCTAGTGTGTTCCATTCTCTCTCTCTATCTGCCTCTTCCCCTTTCTTTCTCTCTCTCAAAGAAGGGAAGGGAGGGAAGGAGATGTGTGTGTTGAGCTGACCATGGTGGCACATGCCTGTGATCCCAGCACTTGGGGTGGTGAGGCAAGGGGATCGGGAGTTCAAAGTTACCCTCAGCTACATAGTGAGTCTGAGGTCAGCCTGGACTACATGAAGCTCTGTTTCAGAGAAAAAATTATGTTTAATACATTGAGGAATGAATGAGTGAATTCACGAATCAACGAATGAGCAAATGGAGACACATGGTCTCTAAGCTGGTGGGAGAGTCCCTAGAGGAGAAACTGACATTGAATCAGGTGACAGACCTTCTGGTGAGGAGGAAAAAGAGGACAGAAGATAGACCCAGACAGCCTCATTACTGGTGGGGAGACTGGCGCTGATGTCAGATGACCTCAGGAGTGGGGCTGATTCTCTAAGGTTGCTAGGCAACAACCCAGCTGCAGAATATTAATTTTCAGTTGAATCCACTGGCTGTATTCAGGAACTATCCCAGGGGCTCAGGCTGGAAAGGGAAGAAAGTGAGGCCGGGAGGGGTAGGTGTTTGAGGATTCCGACAGGTGGGGGAACCAGAAGTCACAGCAGAGGCAGATGAAGCAGGAGCTACATTTCTGGAGAGGATGGGTCATTGGAAGTGGGGGAGGGGAAGTGCTGCAGGCCAAAGGAGGGCAGCTATCTATGGAGTCCCAGAAGACCCATAAGGTTCACATCTCAGCTCCCTGACCTCTTACCTATGGGGAGCAAACCTGACCAAGCTTCAGTTCATCTCTGACATGCACCAAACATGGTGCTTTACAGTCAGTTTCCCCATTTAAAACCAATATTTTAAGCCTGGCATGGTGGCGCACACCTTTAATCCCAGCACTTGGGAGGCAGAGGTAGGAGGATCTCCATGAGTTTGAGACCACCCTGAGAATACATGGTGACTTCCAGGTCAGCCTGGACCAGAGTGAGACCCTACCTCGAAAAACCTAAATAAATAAATAAAACCAATATTTTAGATCACCACACAAAATGTTTACCAAATGTCAAGGCCAGGGCTGGAGAGATAGCTTAGCAGTTAAGGCATTTGCCTGCAAAGCCAAAGGATCCCATTTCGATTCTCCAGGACCCATGTAAGCCAGATGCACCCATTCTCTCTCTCTCTCTCAAATAAATAAATTATATATTTTTTTGGTTTTTATGGTAAGTCTCACTCTGGCCCAGGCTGACCTGGAATTAACTATGTCATCTCAGGGTGGCCTTGAACTCATTCCTACCTCTGCCCAGGCTGACCTGGAATTCACTATATATAGTCTCAGGGTAGGGTCTCATTCTAGCCCAGGCTGACCTGGAATTCACTATGTAGTCTCTGGGTAGCCTTGAACTTATGGCGATTCTCCTCCTACCTCTGCCTCCCAACTCCCAAGTGCTGGGATTAAAGGCATGCGCCACCATGCCCAGCAATAATATATATATGTTTTTAAATGTCAAGGGCTGGGCTGGAGAGATGGCTTAGCAGTTAAGGCACCTGCCTCCTAAGCCTAAGAGTGCTGGTTCCAATTTCCAGGTCCCAAGTTTAGCCAAATGCAAAGTGACGCAAGGGCGCAATGCCACACTTGACCACAAGGGGGCGCACACATCTGGATTTAGTTCACAGCAGCTGAGAGACTGCTGGGGTCCCCATTCTCTATCTGTCCTCCTCTCCCTCTCTCTCTGTCTCTCTCTGTCTCTCTCCAAAATAAAAATAAATATTAAAAAAATTTTTTTAATGTCAAGGGCTGGAGAGATGGCTTAGTGGTTAATTCATATGACCATGTCTCTAAATAAATAAATGAAGAAATAAATAAATAAATGTATACAATGGAATATGTGTAGGTTATAGGCAACTACTACTTGATTTATATCAGGGATTTGAGTATACTTTGATTTCAGTATCCAAGGATCCCAAGGATAATTAGGTAAATATCACCTTACTTCACAAGTAGGGAATCTTAGACCCAGAAAGTCTACATAGAGCTGATATTTGGGCTCAGGATTCTGAAACCTCTTTTGCCTAGTCCTATCACACAAAGGCCTCTACTGATGCCAGGCCCCAACCCTAGTGTCTGATTTGAGAGCTCTCCGAGTGATTTAATTTTTATTTATTTATTTATTTATTTATTAGAGAAGGGGCGGGGAGTGAGAATGGGCGCACCAGGGTCTCTAGCCACTGTAAACAAACTCCAGATGTATGTGCCACCATGTGCATCTGCCTTATGTGGGACCTAGAGAATCGAACCTAGGTCCTTAGGCTTCACAGGCATGCTCCTTAACCGCTAAGCCATCTCTCCAGCCCTCCAAGTGATTTAAATGTAAAGACTTGGTTGAAAACCACAGCCTCAAAGGCACAAGAGGACACTTGATGAGAAGGAAGGTCAGGTGAGACAGCTGAGGTAGGGAGGGGGGATGCCCTTAAAAACCTCTCTCTCTAGGCAATTGGGTCCCTGAGGCAGGGGTGGTCTCTCTAGCTTAGTCTAAACACAACATGCAAACTGCCACCCTAGGGGCCCTGCCACCATTATCACTCCCAGACAGCAGGTGAGACCAGAACTCATGAACCCATATCCTCCTGCCCCATCTCCTGTCCCATGGAAATGCCCATATTGACATACACACCTCACAGGTGTCAGCCACTGTTTGTCCCCACCACCCTTACAACTTCCAGACCCTGGCTACCTGTGACAGGGAGACTGCGTCACTGCCAACCTCTCCCTTTTCTGCTATTAAGAAACGATTAGGAAGCGCAGGCACAGACCTGCCTGGCCGTGATTTGTAGCTCATCAATCATGGTCCTGCAGGCGTGGGTGGGCAGAAGCTGACAGGTTTCGGGGTTGCAGCTGGAGCCCAGCATCCCTAAGAAACATTCACTATGTGATGTCCAGGGTATGGTAAGTTATGGTTCTGTGCCCTTGGGTTCTAAACCCACCCAGGTAATGTAAGAACTAACCTTATTCCCCTCTTGTCCCCAAGGGACCTTGTTGTTTGGATCCCGGCTCACAATAGGTGCTGCATAATGGAAATAAAGCTGGAATTTTGGGGGTTTAGGTAGGTTGTTCTTGTTTTGGGGGATGCTAGCAACTGAACCCAGAGCCTTACACATGTTAGGCAAGCACTCTACTACATCTCCAGCCACGTGTGGAATATTTGAAAAGTCAAAATACCTTAAAGAAGCCAGGTGTGGTGGTGCACGCCTTTAATCCAACAATTGGGAGGCAGAGGTAGGAGGATCACTGTGAGTTTGAGGCCACCCTGAGACTACAGAGTGAATTCCAGATTAGCCTGGGCTACAAGACCCACCTTGAAAAAAAAAAAAAGAAAAAAAGGGGGCTGGAGAGATGGCTTAGCGGTTAAGGCGCCTGCCTCCTAAGCCTAAGAACCCCAGTTTGACCATGTCTCTAAATAAATAAATGAAGAAATAAATAAATAAATGTATACAATGGAATATGTGTAGGTTATATGCAACTACTACTTGATTTATATTAGGGATTTGAGTATCCTTTGATTTCAGTATCCAAGGATACCAAGGATAATTAGGTAAATATCACCTTACTTCACAAGTAGGGAATCTTAGACCCAGAAAGTTTACATAGAGCTGAGATTTGGGCTCAGGATTCTGAAACCTCTTTTGCATAGTCCTATCACACGAAGGCCTCTACTGATGCCAGGCCCCAACCCTAGTGTCTGATTTGAGAGCTCTCCGAGTGATTTAATTTTTATTTATTTATTTATTTATTAGAGACGGGGCGGGGAGTGAGAATGGGCGCACCAGGGTCTCTAGCCACTGTAAACAAACTCCAGATGTATGTGCCACCATGTGCATCTGCCTTACGTGGGACCTGGAGAATCGAACCTGGGTCCTTAGGCTTCACAGGCATGCTCCTTAACCGCTAAGCCATCTCTCCACCCCTCCAAGTGATTTAAATGTAAAGACTTGGTTGAAAACCACAGCCTCAAAGGCACAAGAGGACACTTGATGAGAAGGAAGGTCAGGTGAGACAGCTGAGGTAGGGAGGGGGGATGCCCTTAAAAACCTCTCTCTCTAGGCAATTGGGTCCCTGAGGCAGGGTGGTCTCTTTAGCTTAGTCTAAACACAACATGCAAACTGCCACCCTAGGGGCCCTGCCACTATTATCACTCCCAGACAGCAGGTGAGACCAGAACTCATGAACCCATATCCTCCTGCCCCGTCTCCTGTCCCATGGAAATGCCCATATTGACATACGCACCTCACAGGTGTCAGCCACTGTTTGTCCCCACCACCCTTACAACTTCCAGACCCTGGCTACCTGTGACAGGGAGACTGCGTCACTGCCAACCTCTCCCTTTTCTGCTATTAAGAAACGATTAGGAAGCGCAGGCACAGACCTGCCTGGCCGTGATTTGTAGCTCATCAATCATGGGCCTGCAGGCGTGGGTGGGCAGAAGCTGACAGGTTTCGGGGTTGCAGCTGGAGCCCAGCATCCCTAAGAAACATTCACTATGTGATGTCCAGGGTATGGTAAGTTATGGTTTTGTGCCCTTGGGTTCTAAACCCACCCAGGTAATGTAAGAACTAACCTTATTCCCCTCTTGTCCCCAAGGGACCTTGTTGTTTGGATCCCGGCTCACAATAGGTGCTGCATAATGGAAATAAAGCTGGAATTTTGGGGGTTTAGGTAGGTTGTTCTTGTTTTGGGGGATGCTAGCAACTGAACCCAGAGCCTTACACATGTTAGGCAAGCACTCTACTACATCTCCAGCCACGTGTGGAATATTTGAAAAGTCAAAATACCTTAAAGAAGCCAGGTGTGGTGGTGCACGCCTCTTTAATCCAACAATTGGGAGGCAGAGGTAGGAGGATCACTGTGAGTTTGAGGCCACCCTGAGACTACAGAGTGAATTCCAGGTTAGCCTGGGCTACAAGACCCACCTTGAAAAAAAAAAAAAAAAAAGGGGCTGGAGAGATGGCTTAGCGGTTAAGGCGCCTGCCTCCTAAGCCTAAGAACCCCAGTTCCAATCTCCAGCGGTTCCAATCTTCAGGTCCCACATTTAGCCAGATGCAAAAATAATGCAAGGGCGCAATGCCACACTTGCCCACAAGGGGGCACACACCTCTGGATTTCGTTCACAGCAGCTGAGAGGCTGCTGGCACGCCCATCTCTATCTGTCTTCCCCTCCCTCTGATTCTCTCTGTCTCTGTGTCACTCTCCAAAAAAATTTTAAAAAGGAAAAATAATACCTTAAAGAACATCTATCTTAACTATATTTAACTGTATGAAGTTTCTTTACAGTGGCACATGGCCCTGGAGCCCCCACAATAATAATAAATATATTATTTATTTATTTAAGAGAATGGGCATGCCAGGTCCTCCAGCCACTGCAAATGAACTCCAGACGCTTGCTCCACCTAGTGCATCTGGCTTACATGGGTAATGGAGAATTGAACCTGGGTCCTCAGGCTTAGCAGATGAGTGCCTTAACCACTCAGCAATCTCTCCTGCCCCCCAGTCCTATTTTTCCATGATTTTGTGAATGCTCTATAGCTTTTCTTGCTGTTGATTTGTAGTTTAATCCCATTGTGATCAGATAGTGTACAAGGAATTATTTCAGTTTTCCTATATTTGTTAAGATTTGCTTTGTGTCCTAATATATGTTGTGTTTTTTTTTTTCTGGTTTTCTGAGGTAGGATATCACACTAGCTTAGGCTGACCTGGAATTCACTATCTAGTCTCAGGGTGACCTTGAACTCTGTGATCCTCCTACCTCTGCCTCTCAGTGCTGAGATTAAAGGTGTGTGCCACCACACCCGGCTATGGCCTACTTTAGAGAATGCTCCATGTGCTGCTGAAAAGAATGTGTATTCTGTAGCATTTGGATGGATTGTTCTGTAGATATTTGTTAGGTCCGTTTGTTGTATGAGCTCATTTAATCCAGATGCTTCTCTGTTTATTTTTTTTGTCAGGATGACCTGTCAGTTGATGAGAGTGGAGTTTTGAAGTCACCCACTACAAATGTGCTCAGTGTTATCTATGATCTTAAGTCTAATAGTGGTTTTTTTTTTGTTTTTGCTTTTGATGAAATTGGGAGCTCCCATGTTAGGGCCTAGAAAACAAGTAGGCGTTGCTCTCCGAATATCTGACAGGATAGATTTCAAACCAATATCAGTTAGGAAAGATGAAGGTCTCTGAGCCGAGCATGGTAGCTCATGCCTTTAATCCCAGCACTCAGAAGGCAGAGGTAGGAAGATCCCCATGAGACTACAGCCTGAGCTAGAGGAGTAAGACCCTACCTCAAAAAAAAAAAAAAAAGCTCAACTGTAAGAGGCTTGCCAACAAAGCCCAAGGACCCAAGTTCGATTCCCCAGGACCCATGTAAGCCAGATGTACGAGGGGGCTCACACATCTGAAGGTCGTTTGCAGCAGCTGGAGACCCTGGCGGCCCAAACTCTCCCCACCCCTTCTCCCTGCCTATTTTGCTCTCTCTCTCTCTCAAATAAATAAAGAAAAAATATTTTTAAAAAGTTATTATTGAAAGGTGTGTATTTATTCTTGCCATTCTTTTTTAAAAAGAGAGGGAGCCGGGCATGGTGGCGCATACCTTTAATCCCAGCACTCGGGAGGCAGAGGTAGGAGGATTGCTGTGAGTTCAAGGCCACCCTGAGACTACATAGTTAATTCCAGGTCAGCCTGGGCCAGAGTGAGACCCTACCTCAAAAAAAAAAAAAAAAAAAAGAGAGAGAGAGAGGGGGGGAGTGAGAATGGGTGTGCCAAAGCCTCTAGCCACTGCAAACGAACTCCAAATACATGTGCCACCATGTGCATCTGGCTTATGTGGGACCAGTACTGGGAACTGAACCCAGAGTTTCACGGAGCTACCTCCCCGTCCCCTCAGTTTCTTCACGTACAGAACGGGGTCAGAACAGCATGTACACCCTAGAGTCCTGATGCAGGGTAACTGCATTCATCCCTGTGCAGGGCTGACCAGTGCCTGCCGCACGGTGACACACACTATCAGGATGACTGGGGCAGGTCTCCAGGGAGGGTGTGGGCCTGGGTCCCAGGGTCTGGAATCTGGTCTTCAACTTCATAGGCCCAGAAAGTGGATTCTGTGGTCACACAGCCTATCAGTATTGGGGCCAAGATTCCAGTCCTGACCCCAGCAGTTCCCATCCCTCTGTACAGCAGTAGGTGATGACCTCAGGGAGGCCTGGCCTCCAGAGACCCTATCCTTACTGTCCCTTTCAGTGGGAACTGAGTGTGGGAATTCTTCTGGCAGGACAGAAAGCTTTGGCGTCACAGAATGATTTTTTTGTTTGTTTGTTTGTTTTTTGAGGTAGGGTTTCACTCTAGCCCAGGCTGACCTGGAGTTCACTATGTAGTCTCAGGGTGGCCTCGAACTCCTGCCTCTGCCTCCTGAGGGCTGGAATTAAAGGTGTGCACCACCACGCCCGGTCAGAATGAATATATATATATATATATATGCCTGGACCAGAGTGAAACCTTACCCCCAAAAAAAAATTAGGTATGTGTGTATGTATTTTCAAGCAGAGAGAGACAGAATGGGCGTGCCAGGGCCTACAGCCACTGAAAATAAACTCCAAATGCATGCACCACTTTGTGCATCTGGCTTTACATGGGTACTGGAGAATTGAACTCAGGTTGTTAGTTTTTGGAGGCAAGCGCCTTAACTACTAGGGAACGTCTCTCCAGCCAACAGTGTGGAGCTTGTTGTTGTTGTTGTTGTTTGTTTGTTTGTTTTTTGAGATAGGGTTTCACTCTAGCATAGGCTGACCTGGAATTCACTATGTTGTCTCAGGGTGGCCTTGAACTCATGATCCTCCTACCTCTGCCTCCTGAGTGCTGGGATCTAAGGTGTGCGCCACCATGCACGGCTCAGAGTGATGCTTTTAAGCCTTAAAGAAGCTCCCTAGGGGCGTGTACAGACCTTCTCTTATATCCCCTCCGTCACAACAGCTTTATGAGGCAGGGATGGATGGTTCTCATTCTACAGATGAGGTTCACAGAGGGCCAGAATGGGCCAGGGGGAACCAGTGTGGAAAATGAATTAACTTCCCACCATGTTCTAGGCTGTGCTTTATGTACTGCACCTTCCCAAGATCCACCCCCGGGTTATTTTCCTCATCGTCTGGAAAAGGGCAGGACCAGAAAAACCTTCCCTTTCCACCAGACCTCAAGCTGTCGTGAGAACAGCATGCAGTAACCTTGACCATGGCTGTGGGTTCCCGGGGGCCCTCTCGCCTGTGAACATCCCTTTCCTTCACACCCAGCTGTACCTGCAATGATGCCCAGCATGCCCTACTGAATGGGAGACGCTCCTGGTTGGGGAGATGGCCCTCTTCCCTCCAGCCTGGGAAGAACATTCAGGGAACACAACCTATCCACAGGCAGAAATCAGCCTAGTTCTATGGAAAGTTTGCAATCTATGGTTATCACAGGAACACTGACATCTCCATCCCCCAGGACGTAAACAGAATGACTCTCACCGGGCCCTATCGCCCCCTGCCCACCCACCCCCGCCCTGCCCCCTCAGTGTCCTTCCATCTCTGAGAGTCTAATTCAATTAATTACCCACAGTGCTCTGTGTGTTTTTTCTCTACTTACTCTGTTGCTGAGTCACCGTGTCCTTCTCTGGATTAGAGTGGTTATTCACTAGAACATTTGGCCGTTGGTTGCCATGGACACCTCGCAGCCTGCATCCTTCATCACCTGTTAATTCTCAGCAGGACTGACTTCGAGCGTGGGTACCACTGTCCTTATGCAAGACCCAAGGGGCCTCAAAACTCCCCCAGACAAGAAAGAGGACCTGATGATGCATGAACAAGAGCAAAAGCAAAAACAACCTAGAAGGCCGGATGTGGTGGTGCGTGCCTTTAATCCCAACACTTGGGAGGCAGAGGTAGGAGGATTGCGGTGAGTTCAAGGCCACCCTGAGACGACACAGTAAATTCCAGGTCAGCCTGGGCTAGAGCGAGACCCTACCCCAAAAACAAAAAAAAAAAAAAAAAAAAAAAAAAACAGGTAACATCATTTTCTTTTTCTTCTTCTTCTTCTTCTTCTTCTTCTTCTTCTTCTTCATTTTTTTTTTTGGTTATTTTATTTTATTTTTGGTTTTTCGAGGAAGGGTCTCACTCAGGCTTACATGGGAGAATCAAATCTGGGTCCTTAGGCTTCTCAGGCATGTGCCTTAACCACTAAGCCATCTCTCCAGGCCTAAATTTTATTTATTTATTTAAGTGATAGAGAGAATGGGGCACCAGAGACTCTAGCCACTGCAAACAAACTTGACGTATGTACCACCTTGTGCATCTGGCTTCTGTGGGTCCTGGCGAATTGAACATGGGTCCTTTGGCTTTGTAAGCAAGCGCCTTTACCACTAAGCCATCTCTCCAGCCTTTTTTTTTTTTTTTTTTTTTTTGAGGTAGGGTCTCACTCTAGCCCAGGCTGACCTGGAATTCATTATGTAGTCTCAGGGTGGCCTCGAACTCATGGCAATCCTTCTACCACTGCCTCCTGAGTGCTAGAATTAAAGGCATGTGCCACCATTCCTGAAAAATATTTTTATTTATTTATTTGACAGAGAGAGGGAGAGAGAGAAAGAAAGAAAGAAAGAAAGAAAGAAAGAAAGAAAGAAAGAAAGAAAGAAAGAAAGGGAGGGTTGCCAGGGTCTCCAGCCACTGCAAACAAACTCCAGATGCATGTGCCACTATGTGTATATGGGTTATGTGTATACTGGGGGAATTGAACCTGGGTCCTTAGGCTTCGCAGGCAAGCACCTTAACTGCTAAGCCATCTCTCCAGCCTCCATTTTATTTTCTGATACCTGTTGGACAAATGCTTTAGTCTCTTTGCTGGCCATTTAAAAATGTATTTTAATATTTTTTATTTATTTGTTTATTTGAGAGACAGACAGACAGAAAGAGGCAAAAGAACTCCAGACGCATGCACCACCATGTACATCTGGCTTACGTGGGTACTGGGGAATGGAACCTGGGTTTTTAGGCTTCCCAGGCAAGCACCTTAACCGCTAAGTCATCTCTTTAGCCCTAAAGGTGTATTTTTTTTGCGGGGGGGGATTCAAAGTTGGGTCTCGCTCTAGTCCAGGCTGACCTGGAATTCATTATGTAGTCTTAGGCTGGCCTCAAACTCATGGCGATCCTCCTACCTCTGCCTCCCAAATGCTGGGATTAAAGGCGTGCGCCACCACACCCAGCTAAAGGTGTATTTTTATATTGCAAAGTTGTGAATGTTTTATGCAGATTGCTGCCTCCCCTTGAAAGCAAAATAGGGAATCCTGAATGGAAGACCCTCAGGAACAGGCTCAGGGTAGGAGTTTGCAAGGCATAGGGTTAGGCATCAGATCCAGGGAGAGGGGAAGAACAGCTACAGGCTGATCCAGCCCAGTAGCAAGGGCAAAGGGGAAGGAGGTTGGTGAGGGGTTTCTGTGGTAAGGAGAGCGAGAAGGGTTCCAAGGCAACCAGTATGCGAGGCCTTTGGCAGAAAGAGCAGGGCAGGACCATCGGCCCATGGTCCATTGCTCCTGATAACTCCAACACATCCTGTTTGCCGAGTCCAGTGGAGGGGACAGGGATCAATATGTCACCCCACATCCACACACAATACCTGTCCATCAAGCATCAACATATGAGGAAACATGTTTGTCTGAATCTAAGGTCATTTGGTTCATTCCCTTCACCCACCCCACCCCCACCACTGGATATAATCCAAGGAATAAGTACCAGGGATAGGGTGGGGTATGGTGGTCCCCAACCCAGGAAGTCTATCTCCTGTCCCCTCTCTGCTGCAGCCCTTCTCTTTCCCCCCACCCCAAAAGAACTACTGACTGACACTCCATGACAGGGTGGGGCAGAGTGCCAGGTTGTGCCTACGTCTCACGCCCATTTCTCTCACCATGGAGAGTCTGACCTCACCTGGAAGGAGGGCTTGGAGGTGGGAAGGGGTGAGGGGGGGAGACACTGAGGGCTTTATAAGGCAGGCTTGAAACACCTAACAGAACAGAGCTGACTCAACTCTGCCACATCAGCCGTCTCCCAGCTCTGCAGGTGAGAAACCGGGAAGGGTGGGGAGCACAGGGACGAGGGCTGACAGCCCACCTCCCCATCAAACCTTTCACGGCCACTTGTCAGAAGCTGGGACTCGTGCCTTGATGTCTCTAGGATGAGACCCTTTCTTTAGCCCAGGGTGGAGGGTGGAATCGGGTCTCAGCTCTGAGACCACCTTGGCATTCCCAGCCCTTGTCTTCCACATGCCCTTCTGCCTTTCCTTGGGCCCTGACCCCTGACCCTCTGATTTCCACACTCCTCCAAGCCCAAGAGAAGAGCAGGACAGGACTCTTCTCTCCCATTGCTCAGATGACAGAACTGAGGCCCAGAGGCAAAACATGACTTGCCCAAAGTCATACAGATTATTGGTCAGGGCTAAGACTGGAACGTCCAGCTGCCAGATCCCATCTCAAGCTCTTTCTCTGAGCACTACCCATGAGAACGTTCCATGACGCTGGAAGTACTCCATGGCTGCGCTATTCAGAACGGCAGCCGCCAGCCACATGAGTGCTGACCTGTGGCTGGTTCAAGAGAAGATTTGTTAAACTTTTTATTTGGCTGAGCATGGTGGCACATGTCTTTAATCCCAGCACTTGGGAAACAGACATAGGAGGATTGCTGAGAATTCGAGGCCACCCTGAAACAACATAGTGAATTCCAGGTCAGTCTAAGCTAGAGCAAGACTCTACCTCAAAAACAAAACCAAAACCAAAACAAGGGCTAGAGAGATGGCTTAGCGGTTAAGTCGCCTGCCCACTAAGCCTAAGAACGCCGGTTCCAATCTCCAGGTCCCACGTTTAGCCAGATGCAAAGTGACGCAAGGGTGCAATGCTGCACTTGACCACAAGCAAGCGGCTGAGAGGCTGCTGGTGCACCCATTCCCTCTCTCTCTCTCTCTCTCTCTGCCTCTTCCTCTCTCTCTGTCTCTCTCCAAAAAATTTTATTTTGTTATTCATGTGCAAGAATGAGAGAGAGAGAATGAGAATGGGCGTGCGAGGGACTCTTGGCACTTACAAACGAATTCCAGATGCATGCACCACTGGTGCATCTGGCTTTACATGAGTATGGGCCTCCAGGCTGGCAAACTTTGCTAGGGAGTACCTTTAACCTCATTAATACTCATTATTCACACACACACGTGTGTGTGTGTGTGTGTGTGTGTGTGTGTGTGTGTGTATGCGCCAGGACTTTCAGCTACTGCAAGTGAACTCCAGAAGCATGTGCCACCTTGTACATCTGGCTTATGTGGGTCCTGGGGAATCAAACCTGGGACCTGTAGCTTTGCAGGCAAAAGCCTTAACCATTAAGCCCCACACCCATTATTCTTATAGAAGGAAGTTTTAAAAAATATTTTTATTTACTTGCAAGCAAGAGAAAGAAGAAGTAAGAGAGAGAATGGGAGTGCCAGGGGATCTTGCCACTGCAAACAAACTCCAGAAGCATGTGTGATTTTGTGCATCTGGCTTTACATGGGTACTGAAGATGTGAACCTGGGCTGTCAGGCTTTGCAAGCAAGCACTAACCATTGAGCCATCGCCCCAGGCCCAGAGGAGACTTTTCTCATTTAGTCATGATCAAGCTGGTCAGAACAACAAGACTGTCAGAGCACAAAATGTTGAACCCAAAGAACAGATGAGACTTTGAACTTGGTGTTTGTCTGGGCACCCCACTTAGTTCTGTGCTGTGCTTCCTCCAATTTGACCCTCCCTCCTGCTTAGTGGTGAATGTTTTGTTGTTGTTTTTCCTTTCTTCGAGGTGGGGTCTCGCTCTAGCCCAGGCTGACCTGGAGTTTGCTATGTAGTCTCAGGGCGGGTAGGAGGATCGCCAGGAGTTCAAGGCCTCCCTGAGACTACATAGTGGTGAATGTTGACATTAACTTCTTCTCAGTTACTTCAGTGCAATCCCAGGCTGTTCCTCAGGTAAGCAATCATGACAGAGCTGCTCCTCTGAGGGCAGCACAGACATGGGATTACCTACCTCGGTGGTAGATGCACTGGTGATCGCCAAGTGACAGTGTGTGGTCTGTACATATGTCTTTTTTTAAATTTTATATAATTTTGGAAAGAGACACAGAGAGAGAGACAGACAGAGAGGAGAGGGAGACAGATAGAGATGGGCGCGCCAGCAGTCTCTCAGCTGCTGTGAACGAAATCCAGATGTGTGCGCCCCCTTGTGGTCAAGTGCGGCATTGCGCCCTTGCGTCACTTTGCATCTGGCTAAACGTGGGACCTGGAGATTGGAACCGGGTTCTTAGGCTTAGCAGGCAGGAGCCTTAAACGCTACGCCATCTCTCCAGCCCTGTACATATGTCTTTGGTGTCACTATTTAAAAGTTCACTTTGGGGTCTGGAGAGATGGCGTAGTGCTTAAGGCACTTGTCTGCGAAGCCTAAGGATCCAGGTTCGATTCCCCAGTACCTATATAAGCCATATGCACAAGGTGGCACGTGCATCTGGTGCTCATTTGCACTGGCTAGAGGTCCTGGTGTGCCCATTCTCTCACTCTCTCTCCCTAGCTCTATCTCCCTCTCTCAAATAAATTAAAAGTTCACTTTGGGCTAAGGATGTAGCTCAGTTGCTAGAGGGCTTACTTAGCATGCCCGAAGTCCTGGGTGTAATCCCCAGTACTACATAAATTGGGTCTGGTGGTACATGCCTATGATCCCAGCATTCAAGATGTACAGGCAAGAGGGTCAGAAGTTCAAGGTCATCCTCAGCTACATAGTAAGCTGGAGATCAACCTATATGAGACTCTTTACCACAAAATAAAATCTAAAAAAAAAAAGTTCTGCTGGGTGTGGTGGCACATGCCTTTAATCCCAGCACTCGGGAGGCAGAGGTAGGAGGATCACCGTGAGTTCAAGGCCACCCTGAGACTACCTGAGAGTGATTTCCAGGTCATCCTGGGCTACAGTGTGACCCTACCTTGAAACAACAACAAAAATTCCCTTTAGCAGGGCATGGTGGCATATGCCTTTAATCTCAGTACTCACTCAGGAGGCAGAGGTAGGAGGATCGCCATGAGTTCAAGGCCAGCCTGGGGCTTCAGAGTAAGTTCCAGTTCAGGCTGGGTTAGAGTAAGACCCTGCCTTGTAAAAAAAAAAAAAACAAACAAAACAAGTTTCCTTTAACTCAGAGGACTAACCCATCTATAGAGCCACTGACAGAGCCTCAGATTCTGCACAGAAGTTTGGAAACCACACTTCTAGATTTATACTTTCTCCCATGAAAGCAGTGGCTGTCATTAAGTGGACAAGGAGGGAAAGGGGGGCCAAGAAGCCAGGGGTACTGGGCAGGCACTGGAGAAGAGGAAACAGCTGGCAACCCCGCACAAGTCTGTTGGCAGGAAGGAGCTGGGAGTTAGAACCCATCTGGCCTAGCCCTTCCACTCTGGAACCTTCATGAGACAGGCCCACCTTGAAACCCAGCCCTCTTGCCTTGGCAGACAATATGCAGCGGCCGTGTGTGTGCATGCTGGTCTTAGCGCTGGCTCTGGCCGCCTTCTCCGAAGCCTCTTGGAAGCCCCAGTCCCAGCTACAGGACACGCTGTCGGGTCCAGGGACCAACAGGGACCTGGAGCCACACCAGCTGGAGCAGCTGGGCCCAGTCTCTCACCACCGAAGGCAGCTGGGGCCTCAGGGTCCCCCACGTCTCATAGGTAAGAGCTGCTGACCCAGCCAGGTTTGGCCACGGTTTTTCTTCTGGTCCCATCTCACATCCCGGAGGATCATCATCCTTCCCTCATTCTCACCTCCTGTCACTTCCTCAGAACTGTCCAAGAAGGAGGGGCCATGGATGGAGGAAGAAGAGGCATACGGATGGATGGACTTTGGCCGCCGTAGTGCTGAGGAAGGGGACCAGCATCCATAGACCACCCTTCAAAGCTCCACAGCCCAAACCCCTGCCTCCAGCCCTGTGCTGTGCAAAACATATCAAAATAAATAGCTTTCAATGAATCACTGGATTGTGTCATGTATTGTGGGACAAGGACTTGGCTGTTTGAGACAGAGGGGAGAATCGAACATCCCCTAGGGTCAGGGATAAAACAGCAACAATGAATAAGGCTCTATGGGTGGGAGACTAGGTCGAGGGATCTGTAGCCAGTTTTATTTTATTATTATCATTATTATTATTATTATTGTTATTATTATTATTATTTGACAGAGAAGAAGGGGAGAATAGGCATGCCAGGGCCTCCAGCCACTGCAAATGAACTCCAGACACTTGCGCCCTCTTGTGCATCTGGCTAATGTGGGTCCTGGGGAATTGAACCTGGGTCCTTTGACTGTGCATGCAAATGCCTTAACCATTAAGCCATCCCTCCAACTCAAGTTTTTTGTTTTTTGGGGGTTTTGGTCAAAATATTTTTTTATTTTAGCCAGACATATTGGTGCATTCCTTCAATACCAGCACTTGGGAGGCAGAGGTTCAAGGCCAACCTGAGACAACATAGTGAATTCCAGGTCAGCCTGGATAGAGAGAGACCCTACCTCAAAAAAAAGGGGAGTTGAAGAGATCGCTTAGAAGTTAAGGCACTTATCTAAAAAGTCAAAAGACCCAGGTTCAATTCCCTAGTACCCATATAAAGCTAGATGCACAAGGTGGCACATGTGTCTAGAGTTCATTTGCAGTGGCTAGATACCCTGATGTACCCATTATCTCTACATATATTTGCCTCTCTCACTCACTCAGATAAACAAACAAAATATTTAAAAGAAAATTACTCTTATAAAAAGACAGAATTAGCCGGGCGTGGTGGCGCATGCCTTTAATCCCAGCACTTGGGAGGCAGAAGTAGGAGGATCACCATGAGTTCGAGGCCACCCTGAGACTACATAGTTAATTCCAGGTCAGCCTGGACCAGAGTGATACCCTACCTCTAAAAACCAAAATAAAAACAAAAACAAAAAAAAGGCAGAATTAGGGCTGGAGAAATGGCTTAGGAGTTAAGGTGCCTGCCTGTGAAGCCTAAGAATGCTTGTTCAAATCTCCAGGTCCCATGTTTAGCCAGACGCAAAAGTGAATCAAACATGCAATGTTGCACATGCGCACAAGGGGGCGCATGCATCTGGAGTTTGTTCACAGTGCCTGAAATGGCCCTGGTGCGCCCATTCTCTCTCAGCCTCTTCCTCTCTCTGTCTCTCTCTCTCTCTCTCTCTCTCTGTCTCTCTCAAAAAAAAATTGTTTTAAAAGACAGAATTACAAGAGGAGAGCAACTATATTTATCAATATTGTGTGTATGTGTGTGTATATACATATATTTTAAATTATTATTATTATTATTATTTTGGTTTTTCAAAGTAGGTCTCACTCTGGCCCAGGCTGACCTGCAATTAACTATGTAGTCTCGGGGTGGCCTCGAACTCAGTGATCCTCCTACCTCTGCCTCCCCAGTGCTGGGATTAAAGGCATGCACCACCATGCCCGGCTTTATATATATATATATTTTTTTTAATTTTATTATTTTGTTTGTTTGTTTTTTCAGGATAGGGTCTCGCTCTAGCCCAGGCTGACCTGGAATTCACTATGTAGTGTCAGGGTGGTCTCAAACTCAAGGCGATCCTCCTGCCTCTGCCTCCTGAGTGCAGGGATTAAAGGCGTGCACCACCATGCCCAATCAATATTGTATATTGTATATTTATATTTATATTGTATATCAATATTGTATATTATGCTCGGTGAAATTCTTTTGGAGGGAGAACAGGATCTCATGTAGGCGTAGTAGAGGATGACCTTGAACTTAAAGTCCTCCTGCCTCCCCTCCTGAGTGCTGGGATCACAGGTGGTCACCATGCTGAGTTTTATGTTGTGCCAGAAATCAAACCTGGGGCTCATGCATGCTAGGCAAGCGTTGTACCAACCAAGCTATATCCTTAGCCCTCAATGACGTGTGTGTGTGTGTGTGTGTGTGTGTGTGTGTGTGTGTGTGTGTTGAGAAAGCCTCACCTTCCACCTTACTTGAGGTAATCTTTCTTGTTCACAGCTACATATGTCAGGCTTTCTGGCCTATGCGCTGGGATTCTCCTGCCTCCACCTCCCATCTTGACATGCCAGGATTAGAGATATGGGCTACTGTGTGTCTACTTTACGTGGGTTCTGAGATTTCAAACTCAGGTCATTAGGTGCAGGTAACTCTAGCCCAGGCTGACCTGGAACTCACTTTGCAGTCCCAGGATGGCCTTGAACTCATATTGATCCTGCTCCTGAGTGCAGGGATTAAAGGCGTGCACCACCATGCCCAATCAATATTGTATATTTATATTTATATTGTATATCAATATTGTATATTATGCTCGGTGAAATTCTTTTTGGAGGGGAGAACAGGATCTCATGTAGGCGTAGTAGAGGATGACCTTGAACTTAAAGTCCTCCTGCCTCCACCTCCTGAGTGCTGGGATCACAGGTGGTCACCATGCTGAGTTTTATGTTGTGCCAGAAATCAAACCTGGGGCTCATGCATGCTAGGCAAGCGTTGTACCAACCAAGCTATATCCTTAGCCCTCAATGACGTACGTGTGTGTGTGTGTGTGTGTGTGTGTTAGAGGAAAGCCTCACCTTCCACCTTACTTGAGGTAATCTTTCTTGTTCACAGCTACATATGTCAGGCTTTCTGGCCTATGCGCTTCCAGGGATTCTCCTGCCTCCACCTCCCATCTTGACATAGGAGTTCCAGGATTAGAGATATGGGCTACTGTGTGTCTACTTTACGTGGGTTCTGAGATTTCAAACTCAGGTCATTAGGTGCGAGGTAGGGTCTCACTCTAGCCCAGGCTGACCTGGAACTCACTTTGCAGTCCCAGGATGGCCTTGAACTCATATTGATCTTCCTACCTCTGCCTCCCAAGTGCTGGGATTAAAGGCATGCATCACCACACCCTGCTCAGTAACATTCTTTTTTTTTTTTTTTTTTTTTTTTTTTTACTGACAACTTCTATACTTACATACAAAAAACACATGATATTTCCCTCCCCTCCCCCATTCCACTTTAGAACTCCAATCTCCATTATATCCCCTCCCTCTCTCCATTAGTCTCTCTTTTAATTTGATGTCATCTTTTTCTTCTATTTTTTTAATTATTAATTTTTTATTGACACCTTCTATACTTACATACAAAAAAGCATATGATATTTCCCTCCCCTCCCCCCATTCCACTTTAGAACTCCAATCTCCATTATATCCCCTCTCTCTCTCCATTAGTCTCTCTTTTAATTTGATGTCATCATCTTTTTCTTCTATTTTTGAGGGTCTTGCGAAGGTATTGCTAGGCACTGCAAGGTCATGGATATTGAGGCCAATTTCTGCCTGGGCAGTTGCATCGTAAGGAGTTGTACCCTTCCTTTGGCTCTTCCATTCTAACCGCCCCCTCTTCCGCAATGGGCCCTGAGCCTTGGAGGGTGTGACAGAGGTGTTTCAGTGCTGGGTACTCCTCCAACCCTTCTTCTCAGCACTATGTTGCCTTTTGGGTCATCCCAGTGGTCATCGCCATCTGAAAAGAGAAGCTTCTCTAACCAGAAGTGAGAGTAGCATTAATATGTGAATATGAGCCAGGCGTGGTGGCACACGCCTTTAATCCCAGCACTCGGGAGGCAGAGGTAGGAGGATCGCTGAGAGTTCAAGGCCACCCTGAGACTACATAGTTAATTCCAGGTCAGCCTGGGCCAGAGTGAGACCCTACCTTGCAAAACCAAAATATATATATATATATATATATATATATATATATATGTGAATATGAACATTAAACATAGTGCTTTCAGGGCAGCTTGGTGGGAATGATATATACATTTAGTCAGACAAGAGCAGGCTTTATACCCCTAAGGCTCATGACCTCCCCTGCCATAGACTTTTGCTTAGGTTTTTTTTTTTTTTTTTTTTTTTTTTTGGTTTTTCGAGGTAGGGTCTCACTCTGGTCCAGGCTGACCTGGAATTAGCTATGTAGTCTCAGGGTGGCCTCGAACTCACGGCAATCCTCCTACCTCTGCCTCCCGAGTGCTGGGATTGAAGGCGTGCACCACTACGCCCGGCTTTTTGCTTAGGTTTTTCAGTACCAGGTATGTATTCCCTCCCATAGAGGGAGCCTTCAGTCCAATTATGGAGCAGTTGGTTACCCCAAGAGCAGACATGCCACTATTGCACCCATTCAGTCATTTGGCCTGTATGGCCAAACTTGAATATTCAGTGTCCACTGTTTTCACTGCTGATGACTTCTGTCTCCCATAGGGCTGCATGCAGTGCAGCTTTTTCCAGCTTTCGGTTGGCTGGTCTACAGAGAGAAGGTTTTCTGCTCAGCACCAGCTTGCTTTCTCAGTGACCTTGCCTCTCAGGCAAGAGATGTCTTCAGCAATAGGGTCTTACTATCTGTTTCTCAAGGGAAACCAAGGGCTTTGGCAAAAACCTTTAATGTTTTGGAGGCTACCGGGACCTCCTTGGTCAACAACTCACTGGAAGGTATCCCATCCCAGGCACTGAAAATTTTCTAGTAACAGTCTTCAGCTTCTAGATGTGCTGTTATTCAAAAAAGTAGGTTTACATAAGTCTTATTCACACTATCTTGATTTTTTTTTTTGAGAGAGACAGAGAGAGAGAGAGAGGGAGAGAGGAAGACAGATAGAGATGGGCGCTCCAGCAGCCTCTCAGCTGCTGAGAATGAAATCTAGATGCGTGCGCCCCCTTGTGGTCAAGTGTAGCATTGCACCCTTACGTCACGGCTGGAGATTGGCACCAGCATTCTTTTGGGCTTAGGAGGCAGGCGCCTTAACCGCTAAGCCATCTCTCCAGCCCTCAATAACATTCTTTATTGGCTTCCTTTCCTTCCTGGGCTTGTATCCTCACACTCATTGTGCTCCTGGAACCCACCATCTAAATGAAATTGCCAGCATCCAACTCCTTGTCTCCAAGTCTGTCTAAGGGAGAACTCATCCTAAGACAGTTGGTACCAGAAGGCATTGTAGGAAGTGGTCCGTAATAATGTCATCACAGAACTTGATCCTTCACCAGCCATCCCCCCCTTTGTTAATGCAAAATGGATGTTGGCAATACTTAGAGTGCTGTGGCATCACAGTGTGTGTGTGTGTGTGTGTCGCTGGGGATCAAACCCAGGGCCATGTGAATGCTTGTCTAGCATCTACCCCCGAGTTACATCCCCAACCTGTGGCATCACTTACTGATATTCATTTATCTTGTGTGAGTCAGGAATGAGATGCAGGTGGAAGAGGATAGTTGCTAATAACATTGCTTTAACATCCAAGAGACTGGCACCATGACAATAATAACAAATAAACACAACCCCACACAAAAACCACACACACACACACACAAAAAAAAAAAAAAAAAAAAAAAAAAAAAAGGACTCCCTAGCCGGGTGTGGTGGCACACGCCTTTAATCCCAGCACTCGGGAGGCAGAGGTAGGAGGATCACCATGAGTTTGAAGCCAGCCTAAGACTACATAGTGAATTCCAGGTCAGCCTGGGCTAGAGAGTGAGACCCTACCTCAAAAAATAAACAAAAGAAACCCAGAAATTATGGGGGGTGGGGCTGGAGAGATGGCTTAGCGGTTAAGGCACTTGCCTGTGAAGCCTAAGGACCCATGTTTGACTCTTCAGATCCCACATAAGCCAGACACACAAAGGTGAAGCAACTACAAGGTCACACATGCTCACTAGGTGGCACCAGCATCTGGAGTTTGATTGCAGTGGCTAAGGCCCTGGCGTGCCAACAGTCTCTCTCTCCCTCTGCCTCCCTTTCTCTCTGTCTAAAAAGTTTTTAAAAAGGGCTACTTGGTTTCCCACCAGGAATAGATGGTAAGACCCTATTGCTGAAGACTCCACATACTTGGGCTGCAAGGTCACTGAGAAATCCTGCTGGAGCTAAGCTGAAAGCCTTCTCCATGTGGACCAGCTGACAGAAAGCTGGAAAAAGCTACACTGCATGCAGTTCAATGGGAGAGAGAGAAATCACCAGTGAAGATATTCAACAGTGAACACTGCAAGCTTTCAATTTAGCCAGCCAGGCCAAATGAGCCAATGGGCACAATAGTGGCATGTCTGTTATGGGGGAAACCAACTGCTCTCTAATTGAAGTGGAGGCCCGCTCCATGGGAGGGAATACATCCTGATACTGAAAACCTATGACAGCCCTAAGGGTGTAATGTCTGCTGGTGTCTGGCTAAATGTATATACTATACTCACCAAACTGCCCAGTAAGCACTTCTCTTAATGTCCACACCCATATATTAATGCTACTCTCACTTTTGGTTAGAGAAGTAGCAGACAGCTTCAGGTCTGAGATTTCAGATGGTGTTATGGAGGAAGGGATATTATTTATTGAAGCTTACAGATGACTTCCAGAAGGCACCATGGTGCTGAGAAGGCCAGGCAGAGAGAGCAAAAGCCAACCAGCCACCACAGCACTGAAAAACTCAAAAAACACAGCAGACTTCAAACCCACCTTCTTTACAATGGAATCTCAAACCCATCACCACACCTTAAGACCCACCCGTGACCTTGAAAAGAATTGCAGAGCCAAAACTAAGAAAAGGACTATATTGGGGACATATATTCAAACGTGCTCCTCTAGACACAAAATGGCCTGGTCCCCAGTAGATTTATAACATGACCATTGTAAATTGCCTGAGTCACTACAAAGGTTCTCACATAAGACCATCATAATAGTGAGGAAAAGATCTTGATATTAAAATAAAAGAGAGACTGAACTGAGAGGAATAGGGGATAAGATGGAGACTGGAGTTTCAAAACTTCTGGTTCAAGTTCAATAAAGTGACTGACAGTCTCCAGGGCCCCTCCAGGGGCAAGTACCATGAGATATTGACTACATTTAAGGAAGTTTTTTGCAAGTCCTGAAAGTAAAAAATAAAAATAAATAAATAAATAAAAATTTTAAAAAGGGGTTAGAGAGATGGCTTAGCGATTAAGACACTTGCCTGAAAAGCCTAAGGATCCAGGTTTGATTCTACAGGTCCCACATAAGCCAGATGCACAAGATGGTGTATGTGTCTGGAGTTCATGTGCAGTGACTAGAGGCCCTGGTGTACCCACTCTTTCTCTCTCTCTTCCTCTCTCTCTGTCTCAAATAAAAATAAATTATGCCAGTTTGGTGGTTCACACCTTTAATTCCAGTACTTGGGAGGCAGAGGTAGAAGGATTGCTGTAAATTCAAGGCTACCCTGAGACTACAGAGTGAATTCTAGGTCAGCCTGAGCTAGAGTGAGACCTTACCTCAGAAAAAACAAATAAATAAAATAAAAATAAATTAATTAATTAATTAAATTCAAAAAAAATGTAATTTAAAAAAATTGGGGCTCATGTCAGTAAGTGATCTAGTCAAGATACTAGACGAAAGGCAAACAGGTCCCTCTGTAGCAAAGGGAAGGCTGCTGAAATCAAGCCCGACATCTCTCTTGGTTTCCAAGCAACAAACGAGGCTGAGCTCTCACTGAAATGGACATCCTCACATGACTTGGGCTGTCCTCCTGGAGGATACCTGGAGCCAGTCCTAATGCTTGCTGGGATGGCAATATTGAATTTTTTCAGATGGTGGCATGATCCACAAGGCAACATGGTGCTGAAGATACAGAAAGTGACTGCACTGAAAATTGAAAAAAGGGGGTTCAAAAGAGGTTGAAAGGTGGCCAAAGGAAGGGTAAATCATTACCCAAGAGACCTTGGGAATCAGCCATCATATCATGTTTAAAATAAAAAGGATCTGAAGAACACTCCTTTCCAGGAGGACATAAGGGAGGAAGTACCATGAATGTTGACTAGCAAGGAAAATAGAAAGAAAAAAATAAAAATAAATAAATAATAAAAATTTTAAAAAGAGAAGATGGCTGTCCTCTGAAAAGCCTAAGGAGTTTACTAGTAATAGCAGAACCACAAAAAAAAGAATGGCTGATCTGTCTGCCTCTTCCTCCTTCTCTCTCTCTCTCTCTCAAATAAATAAATAAAAATAAAAATATTTTTAAAGAGGGAAGGATTGAGAGATGGACTACAGAGTGAATTCTAGGTCAGCCTGAGCTAGAGTGCCTGTGAAAAAACAAATAAATAAAATAAAAATAAATAAATTAATTAATTAAATTCTGGTTCATGGCAGTAAGATTTAGTCAAGATACCATACAAAAGCCAAATGCACAAAGTGGTGCATGCATCTGGATCTTCATTGGTTTCAGGGGCTGAGCTCTCACTGAAATGGACATCCTCACGTGACTTGGGCTGTCCTCCTGGAGGATACCTCCAGTCCTCTCTGGGATGGCCTCTGAATTTGCCCATCTCTCAAATAAATAAAAATAAACAATTAGGGCTGGAGAGATGGCTTAAAAGGTTGAAAGGTGCCTGCCTCCTAAATCATTAAAGAACACGGGATCATGTTCCAATCTCCAGAACACTCCTTTCCAGGAGGACAATCTTCCAGGTCCCATTGTTGTCCAGATGCAAAGTGAACACAAAAAAAGAATGGCTGATCTGTGCCACCTCCTTGACCACTTTAAAGGGGGCTTGAGAGATGGCTAGAGTTAAGCGTTCCCAGCAGCTGAGACACTGGTTCTGGCTCGATTTCCCATCTCTGTCTTCTGGAGTTCATTTGCAGGGGCTCTCCTCTCTCTCTCTCTCTCTGTCTCTCTCTCTCTCTGCCTCAAAAAAATAAAATAAAAATAAAAGATGGCTTAGTTAAACAAAAATAAACAAAGGGTGCAATGCCGCACTTGACCACTAGGGGCGTGGTGGCGCATGCCTTTAATCCCAGCACTCGGGAGGCAGAGGTAGGAGATCCCTGTGAGTTCAAGGCCACCCTGAGACTACATAGTTAATTCCAGGTCAGCCTGGACCAGAGTGAGACCCTACCTTGCAAAACCAAAAAAAAATAATAATAATAAAATAAACAATTAAACTGGGCATGGTGGTGCACGCCTTTAATCCCAGCACTCGGGAGGCAGAGGTAGGAGGATCACTGTGAGTTCGAGGCCACTCTGAGACTACATTGTTAATTCCAGGTCAGCCTGGACCAGAGTGGAAACCCTACCTCAAAAAACCAAAACAAAATAATAAAAAAAATTTTAATTTAGAAAACATTTTTAAAGGTGCTGGAGAGATTGCTTAGCCATTAAAGTGTTTGCCTGAAAAGCCAAAGGACCCAGGTTCAACTCCCCAGGACCCACATAAGCCAGATGCATCTGGAGTTCATTTTCAGTGGCTGGAAGCCCTGAGCACTCATTCTCTATCTGCCTCTTTCTCCTTCTCTTTCTTTCTCTCTCTCTCTCTCTCTCAAATAAATAAATAAAAATAAAAAATATTTTAAAAAAAGAATGGCTGGAAGACAAGAATGTACTGCTCTATGCTTCTCTAGAACTGCCAAGTTTGAGAACCACTATTGGCATCCCAGAGAGCCAGAAGGCCACTGTGCCTCCACCCACACTAAAGAGGGAACACAGAGAGGCCAGGTGACAAATGTGGCCCTGAGTGAATCTGTCTCACACTGGGTCCAGTGAGATTTTTGGACATAGCTTGTGGTCATTTCTTAGCCCATGAATGGATAATATGGATATAGACACTTAACACCTGGCAAAGCCTCCACACCAATTCCTTGTTGCATCAAATAAAAGTCATCATGGGGCTAGAGAGGTGGCGTAGTGGTTAAGGCACTTGCCTGCGAAGCCTAAGGACACAGGTTCAATTCCCCAGAACCCACCTAAGCCAAATGCGCATGGTGATGCATATGTCTGGAGTTCCTTTGTGGTGGCTGGAGACCCTGGCTAGAGACTCATTCATTCTGTCTCTCATAAAGAGTTATCATGGTAGGAAAGACTGAGTGGAAGTCCTTGAAACTGCCTTCCCACTCACTATTGTTCCAACACCTTCCAGCGGTGTTTGGATAAATGGAAAATGAACACACACCAAGCAGAGTATGATTTAATGGAGGGGCAAGGGGGAAGCACTCCAGTGTTCCCCGAACTGACTGTACTCAAAGCTCTTATTTAAATTCAGGCAGTCAAAACTACAGGGAGTCTGAGCATGAGACAGATTACCAGTTTGCACCAGACCAGATCATGAGTTGTTTGTTTAGGTTTATCAGGAAATTGTTGGAGAAGCTGTGAATTTCCCATCTTCAAGAAGCTCCACCCAAGGCTCATAGTTTCCATGTCCTCAGGCTTAGCCTGGGCAAAGATTATCCTTGTTCCATCCAATTAGCTTTCCAATTAATTTGATCTCCACAACCACACCACATGTCAGGGGCCCCTCCTCAGTGCGGTTGCAGGTATTCCCCATGGGGTTGTGGGTTCTGCATCGTGGGATCCCTTAAGTCTTTAAGGATGGCTCCTTCCTCCACTTCACCTGATATGTGGTATGGTTTTGGTTTTTGTTGTTGTTTTTTTTGGGGGGGAGAGGGTTTATTTTGGCTTATAGGCTTGAGGGGGAAGCTCCATGGTGGCAGGAAAAACGATGGCATGAGCAGAGGGTGGACATCACCCCCTGGCCAATATAAGGTGGACAACAGCCACAAGAGAGTGTACCAAACACTGGCATGGGGAAACTGGCTATAATATCCATAAGCCTACCACCAACAATTCACTGCATCCAGGAGGCGCTAATTCCCAAATCTCCATCAGCTGGGAACTGAGCATTCAGAACACCCAAGTTTATGGGGGACACTGAATCACACCACCACTGATACACTCAATGCTCTCTTTCAAGTGTAAACTCCTCTGATGATGAGCTTGTGTAAGCAATCCCCAGACATGCTCACTTGAAGTTCCTTAATTACTTACTTAGCACTTGAACTTTTTTAAATTTTTTATTATTTTTTATTATTTTATTTTTGGAGAGAGACACAGAGAGAGACAGACAGAGAGAGAGGGAGAGGGAGACAGATAAAGATGGGTGCACCAGCAGTCTCTCAGCTGCTGTGAAAGAAATCCAGATGCATGCGCCCCCTTGTGGGCAAGTGCGGCGTTGCACCCTTGCATCACTTTGCATCTGGCTAAACGTGGGACCTGGAGATTAGAACCCGGTTCTTAGGCTTAGCAGGCAGGCGCCTTAACCGCTAAGCCATCTCTCCAGCCCTTTTTAAAATTTTTATTGACAACTTTCTATACTTACAGACAATAAACCATGATTTTTCCCTCCCCCTTCCCCCACCTTGGTATGGTTTTTTTGAGGTAGGGTCTCACTCTAGCCCAGGCTGACCTGCAATTCACTATGTAGTCTCAGAGTGGCCTCGAACTCATGGTGATCCTCCTACCTCGGCTTCCCGAGTGCTGGGATTAAAGGCGTGCACCATACTTAGTATGGATACATCATGCATTGGTACCATTCTTTCCCTTGTTCTTGACCCCCTCAAACAAACAAACAAACAAACAAACAAACAAACAAACAAACAAACAAAAAGGTTTAAGGGATACAGGAGTGATGTGTCCCATCATATAACCATGGAGCCCACCAAGCTGCGTATTGTGTCCCATTGACAAAGCACGGAGTAATGTAACATGCCAGAGTGAAACACTGCATGGAGCCTGTGTTCACCTGGATGGTACAAGGGGTGGACTGTGACAGACACTATTGGTGCCTTATATCCTGAGACTCACCATTACAAACTGCCGGCCGTGTCCCGTGGTGGCACCAGGAGCTCCTTGCCTAAGGCTTTCTTTCTTTCTGCCTCTGCAGGACGAGTACCAGTGCTGGTGACCCGCAGGCAGCCTCAGCCAGGGTGGCATGTGAGCTGGAGGAGGCATGTCCCAGGTCTCTTATCTGCTGGTGGATAACTGAGGTGGGTTCTTTGTCCCTGTATCTCAAGCTCTAACATACGTATCGCTAACCTGGGGGTTGTGCTAATGTGAGGGGCTGATTCTATAAACCTTATGTGGGAGCTGAGATTTTTGCATTTCTGATTCCCAGATTGCAAACACTGGTCTGGAACACACTTTGAACTTCTGATCCTCATGCCTCCACCACCTGAGTGCTGGCATGAACAGGCATGTGCCACCACACCCAGTGCATGAGGTGCTAGGGATCAAACCCAGGGTTTTGTGCATGCTAGGTGTGGTGGTTTGAATGAATGATTGCCAATATATTCGGGAGTTTATGAAAGATTGTAGTTTAGATCTGCTGCCTCCTGGCTGGAGGACGTGTCTCTGTGGGTGGATTTTAGGGTCCAGCCCTAAGGCGAATCTGAACTCCGACCTAAGATATGCAAACTGCCTGCCTTCTGCCTGGGATTCCTGAAGTGTGCTTGCTTGTGGCGGCTTTTGGCTTTCTCTCTCTCTCTCTCTCTCTCTCTCTCTCTGCCTGGTCCTATAGAGGGGGCCAACTTCTTCCATTATGGAACTTCCTTTGGATCTGTAAGCTTCAAATAAATTCCCCTCTTCCACACCTGTGCCTGGTTTAGAGGTTCATCATCTCAGAGACCTGAGGCTGACTACCACACTAGGCAAGCACCCTACCTACTGAGCCACACTGCCAGCCTGGACCACACTTTGAGAAGTCAAGAGCCATAGTCTTCCTTTAGGTCCCCAGGGGTACCAAGGCTTCTTGCCTAACCTCTTCCCCTGCTGCCGTTAGCTTCCTGTCACTTCCTCACTTCCACCAAATGTTTTTCTGGGGTGTCTTTCTTATGAGCTAGTTCCTGTTCTGGCTTTGCTTCTGGGGGGAATCTCAGCCTATGCCAGTGGGTTATGCTCCTCCTACTTTACTTGAATGAACAGGGCACAATGACAGTCCTCAGGGCAGAAGGGATTCAGAAACTAAAGACTTGGGTTCAACTCCAGCATGACAGCCAGTTGTTAGATCCTTGGGCAGGCCAATGAACCTGGCCGGGCCTCTTGTCACCCCCTTTGATAAATGCGTATTACATTACCCCACAGGTGTGGGTGATAGGCATTTCTATTTAATGAAGGTCCCTGACACGTCATTCAATCCAGCAATTTTCCCGTTCATACGCTGTCCATCAATGCAGAGTATGTACCCGGGCACATGCACACCTGCACACACTGGCATATACCAGGTTCCGTGAGAAAGATGACTGGAGGCTGGCCCAAGTAGCACACAGGTCCTTTATTTCCTACATTGACACGTATGCCACGTACACAGGCAGACAAGCTACGAGACTGAGAAGCGCTGTAGGGGCACAGCAGGCACTGAGGGGTCCCCAGCCCCAGACCACCAGCTATTTATGAGCACAGATATGAGAAAGGGAGAACATCTAGAAGGAGGGAATGAAGGGTGTTGAGAAGATAGTGTGAGGGAGGCCCTAGGCAAGGAGCCTCAGAATTCACAAGCCACAGGCAACAAGGAGCAGAGACAACACTGGGTAGAGGGATCCGTCTACCAACCCCACTGGGACACACTTCTGGTTACACACATTAATAGAAACTTGTAAGGGTGAAGAACACCAGAGGGCAGGGTCCCTAGACATCAACCAGAGCTGGGGGGGGGTCCCTTTACTCGGGGGAGGGGGCAGAAGGGGGTGAGAGTCCTCAGAATTACTGCCTACTCTTGGGACCTAGGCCCCTGCCTTGACCAGTGACATCCATCTCAGAGTTGGGTCTGGTAGCCAGCCAGCCTCCCCGCAGGCTGCTTCCGCCCCTGGGGCCACCACCTGATCCAGGCCCAGCAGCCACAGCTTTGGCACCACTTGCAGAATGAGGGCCGAGGTTCCTTCAGTCTGTCCCCGAAGAGGGCAGAGGCTTGGGAGCTCAGGCTCCGGCCCAGGCTCGTCAGAACGGAGGGAGGGCTGGCGATAGACATGGGTTCCCATTTCAGAGGAGAGGAAGGAGGGTCTGGGATGGGTGGGACTTGGCCAGGCAGCGGAAGGAGGGGTCTCAAGCTGTCTGTGGGATCTCTGCAGGCTGCTGGGAAACAGCAAAGCCTGGAAGAAAAGGGGGTGGATGTGAACTGTGAGCCTGACAACCACAGGCCTGACCGGGTCAGCCATAGGAGGAGACAGAAAGCCACCACTGAAAGTTAATTCAGGTCGCCCATCCCCTGCTGGCCACGCAGAGGTCACGATTCAGTTTACAACCTGCACAACCTTACCCGGTGACCCTGCTGTAGCCAGTGCTATCCCATGCACTGGTGCTTAAAAGGCCATCAGGGTGGCAGCAGACCAGATCTAAGGGAGGCTGCCAAAGAGTTACCAACCGCAGGGCTGACCCGGCAGGTCGGGTGGGGCTCCAGGACAGCATCGGAGGGAGGATGCTGTGCACAGCAGTGAAGCTAACTTAAAATCTTCACTACTTACTGTGGAGCCCAGGTTCAGATCCGCTGCTAGCTGTGTGACCTTGGGCAAGTCACCTCAGCTCTCTGAACATCAGTTTTCTAACTGAACAGGGCACAATAATCAAACCCACCTACAAGGGCATGAGGCTTACAGGAGCTAGCGCATGGGTAAAGGATCCATCGCGTGTGATCGTCTGTGATTTCATCAAGAGCTCCGCACAGGCCAGAAGATACGCCCTCAGCACGGGTAGCTCCCCAAATCTGGGATTTCTAACTGGGGAGAGGAGGCCCTGGCCCAGCCCACCACCCTGCAGGAGCCCCTAGCCCACCTCCACACTCACCCAGGGGACTGATGCGACTGTGGCCCTTGCTGGCGGTGGCCTAGGTGGCCCCAGAAGGCCTCTCTTCCTCCCAGGACATGGGAGGGTGGCTGGCCCTGTCCTCCTCCAGCCTCTGAGAGTCCTGGGTCGGCACCCTGGGCTGCTGCTCCTCGATCCCGCCCCCCATGTTTGTTTTGGCCTGCGGCTGCCACTGCTGCAGGTTTGGGGAGCCTTGGGGATAAGGGAGTTAAGGGTGGAGGGTAGGGGAAGAGGGTGGGCAGAGACAGGAAGCTGAGGCGCAATGAGGGGGATACAGTCCCAGCCCTGACCCGTACCCCAGCCCCCAGGAGGAAAGTGGGTGGAGAGCTGGACTTGTAAGCCAATTCCACAGAAATAGCATTGGGGCCACAGTTCCCCCAGCCAAAGGGGACCTGAGATGCCTATGCAAATAGTATGCAAAGTCCATGCAAATCAGCACACTGGATTGGGGCAGGCTGGGGTATGTGAGCACTTGAGGGGCTCGCCTACCCTCACCTCTCATCGGCTTGAAGATCGGTAGCTTGTTGACGACTGGCTTGCTGGCGGGAGGCCCCCACGGGAGCACTCACCTTTCTGGACCTTCTGCTTCAGCTGCCGCCTGTGATGGGCATCTTGCCAGTTGGACAGTTGCTGGAGGACACATTTCATGTCCAGGTGCGAAGGGCCCAGGCCGCTGGCCTCCAGAGCGGAGGTCACCACGTTCATGGTCGTGGCCTCATCCAGCTCCGGTTCCAACTCCTCCCAGGCCTCAGTCTCCTCGGATGCCACCTCCGCCTCTTCAACCAGCCCTTCCTCAGCCGTCCCCACCTCTTCGATGGCCCCCAGCTCCTCCTCAGGCACCAGCTCCTCGGGAGGCTCAAATTCTTCAGGTGGCACGAGATCTTCCGGCGGTGGCATTACGCCCGGCTCCCGCTCTTCCCTGTAGTGAAGTTCAAATCTGAACAGGGAGACAGCCATGTCCTTCCGTACCTACCAGCCCCACTGGACTCCTGGCACCTACTCCGTTCCCCAGGACTCTCCTCCAGGCCCTCCTTTTGCAAGCTCTCCTGTCCTGCCCCAGCCTTACAGACCCTGATGGTCCTTCCCAGCTCTGTCTCAGTCAGGGGACCGAGGGGAGGGGGTTGAACTGGCTTCGGGCCTTCCAAACCCCAGCCAGTGCTTCTGGCAGGAGGAAAAGCTACCCACACCACCCAGACTCCACTTCCCCTTCGTTCCCCACCCTCCGGTATGGGAAAAGAGCAGCCAGGAGGGCACGTCTCCCCAGAGCTAGTTGCCATAGGAACATAAGTCCATTGTAAGTGACTTGCCCAAGGACACAAAGAGGCCAAGCTGGGACTGAGTCCCAGCTGTTTCCAGCGGTTGGGCCATTGGTCTCTCAGCCCCTTGCCAAGTGAAAGGAAGGCTTTGGTCTCCACATGGAGCAGCCTTAAAGCAAATCACCCCCCTAGGGGGGGTAAAGATCTGAAGGGAAAAGAGGGTATCTCCTTCCCAGAAAAAAACAACACATTCAGCTGAACAGGCCCAGAGGACAAGGCCTTCCCCGGGAGTGGGGGGGAGGGGGTCCAGTCAGAGAATCAGCTACAAGTGGTTGTCTGAAATGTGAGGATGAGCAATCGGGCGCCCCTAGGCAGCTTACCCTAGGTTTGACGTCTCCCCCACAGGCATCCCCTAAGTCCTTAACAGAGAACAGGACCTTCAGTGTGCCGAGACGGGGAAGCTGAAACTGCAAAGCCCTTGGGACCCAATCATGCTGAAAGGGGGGCAGGGCCGGAAAGCAGAAGCGATGCCAGGAAAAGCATGGGAGGGCAAAAGCAAGAGGGCCATCCCCTCCCCTTTCGAGGAAGGCACCAGCCCATTGAGTGGATCAGGGGCACGGTTGGGCCGAGTCTGGGCGACCCAGCTACGCACCTCTCTACGAAATACTCAGGATCTGAGATGATCCTCCTTAGGGACGTTCTGAGCTCCTCAGCCAGGGTCTCCTGGAAACTTGGAAGTGCTTCCTACAGTGGAGAGGGGGAACAGTGCTCGAAGATGCCCCCTGCCCCGCTTTCACAGAAAAGGACTATCAAGGAGAAAAACTCAAGCTAGCAGGACGAGACTCAAGGCACTGGGAGAGAAAAATCCTCACCAGAGGCATGCTGTATGCATAGTGGGTGACGGGCATGGAGGAATGCTGGCACAGGCTCTTCGCCACCTCATGGTGCAAGTGTGGCCTGCCCCCGCAGTCTATGACCTTCACCCGCAGGTTCTGCATCTGGGGACCCATCCGCTGGCTCTGCCAGGAACCCAAGGACACCTGGTCAGACATTCTTGTTTTGTTTTTTATTTATTTTTTATTTATTTTTTGGTTTTTTGAGGTAGGGTCTCACTCTAGCTCAGGCTGACCTGGAATTCACTATGTAGTCTCAAGGTGGCCTCAAACTCTCAGTGATCCTCCTACCTCTGCCTTCTGGGTGTTGGGATTAAAGGCGTGCGCCACCACGCCCGGCTTCTTGCTTTTGCTTCAGAATGAAAGGCCTCAAGAGGCCCAGGCTCCAAACCCAACCAGTGACAAGCAGGCAAGACCCTGCTCTCTCCACCCTACTTAGATCTCTACTGAGCTGCGACCCACTGGGCAGTGGGCCAGACAGGGAGAGGGCAAAAAGGGACAAAACCCAATCCCTGCCTATAAGCGGCCCTGTCCCCTCCGCAGAGTCAAGCAGCTCCAAAGGGCCTAAGCCCCCAGTCTAGGCCAGAGGCTGTCAAGAGCAGGGTTGGAGCAACGGGCCATCTCACCTCCGCTGGGAACTGCATATGGCCTCCCTTCTCTGAAGCCAGCTGCCGCTGCAGCTTTTCCGTCTCAGTCCCATACTGGAAGGAGCCAGAACGTGTGAGCCTCTCCAAGACCTCCCTCCCACTGCCACATCCCCTGTGCCAGCAAGTCTCTGGCAGCCCTTTAAGGAGGTCGTGTGGAACGAGAGTCAGTGACATAGAAGGGTCCTAGGACCAGGTTCCTGGGAGAGACTAGGACCCTCTCTGGGAGAACTCTGGTCCCTCTTTTTGGGATAGTGACCAGGTAGGACAAGTGGCTCTCTGGTATCTCTGCCAACTGTGATGCCTACAGGCCTAGTGGAGCCCAGAGCTCTATAAGATGGAGCAGGGAGGAGGAGGCTGGGGTCCCATGGGGCCTCAAGGAGGGGACGGACTTCGAGAGAGCAGCTCACCGACTCGCAGCGCTGCTGCAGCGTCTCGATCTGGGCCTGCAGCTGGGTGATCTCCTTCTGCTGCCTCTCATAGTTCTCCAGCCTCAGCACTAGCACCTCGGACAGCTCGGCCATCTGCTGGCTGGCCTCGGCTGCAGCAGTGCACAAGCAGCAGGCACCAGTCAGTCCAGGCTCCATCTGGCTGTTGTCCCCCGCCACCCTCCTCCTCCCCACTCAGCTCCTCGATGGCCAAAGGGCCCACGGGACTTGCTTAGGATTCTTCATTCAGGTTTTCTTGCCAAGAAATGCTTATTGACACTGACTGGGGGACTGGGGACCTGGTTCCATCCCACACTGAGGTCTAGTCTAGCAGGAGAGACAGCTGGGAATATACAGTTAGGAAGATTATGGACTACGATGGAGCCGACGTTAAGGCTGCATGGCAGGAGAAGGGGGAAGGGCATCACAACTGTAGCATTCTCCCCATCCCAGCACTGTGAGGCTGGGAAGGATTCCTGGAAGAAAAAACTGCTAAGACAAGACCACAGGGCAAGAGAGGCCTCACTATGCAAGAAAGGAAGACAGAGGCCCAGGGGAATGTGAAAAAGCCACACACAATCGGAGGCCAGACCACAAAAGCCAGGGAAGAGGTTGGGGTTATCCTTTGGCCAATGGGAAACTATTTGGGGATTTTAGGCAGAGGAGTGATAGAGCCAGATTTGATGTTTAGAGAATTCATCTGGGTCCGCGGCCATATCACTCTGAATGCACGCCTGCTCTCGTCTGATCTCAGAAGCCAAGCACAGTCAGGCCTGGTCAGTACTTGGATGGGAGAATTCATCTGGGCTGTATGCAAAAAGGCCTGGAAGGGCAGGAATAAAGGCAGGGAATGTCTATGAAGAGGTGTCATGGGCTAGAGGGGTCAAGAAAGGCTTGAGCCATGTCCAGGAAGCAGAAGCAGCAAAATTTGGACACTGGCTTCCACTCCACAGCTGCTCAGGGAGCTGCGCAATCCAGGAAGAAGGTCAGGCGTGAGCTAACTGTTGTTCACGCTGTGTCTCAACTAGACTTGAGGTTCCCGGGAACAGAAGAGTGTCATCTGGGATGGTGCTGGGCACGGCTCCCACCTAATACACGATGCTGAACTGCCCCAGCCATGGATGCTCTGCTCTTTCCTCACAGTCCCAGACAACAGAGAAGGCTTCAAGCTGCCTGGTGGCTTCTGTATTGCTCTGCACATTTTGCACAAAGCATTTCTTCAGCTATTGCCACCTCTTCCTCATGTTTTTTTTTCTTTTTTTTTTTTTTTTTTTTTTTTTTGTATGTTTTTTGAGACAGGGCTATGTTTTGAGGCTGCCCTTGAACTCCTGAATTTCCTGTCTCTACCTTTCATGCTGGTACCATAGGGATGCAACACCATGTCTGGTGACGGTGCCTCTCTTGCACCTCATAAACCCGGGGAAGATCAGTAGTCCAAAATAATGAATCCTCATTTTAGAGATGAAGGCTCAGAGAGGCCAAGGAACTTGTCTGAGCTCATACAACTGAAGAAAAACCCTGAATTTGGATCTCCAGACTCTAAATCCTGAGTGTTTCCCTCCACTCCTTGGGACAGCCCCCCTCCCACTAGTTACAACAGCACGTACAAAACTGCTCCACACATTCCAGAATGAGCATCTGCTCCTCGTCCTCCAGGGTGTCGAGGTGAGAGGCCTGGAGAGAGGGAGGGAGAGAGGAAGGGGCAGGGCCATCATCACCCCCTGCCATGGGTGTGCCCGCCTCCCAGTCCTCACCTCCTCTCTCAGCTGGTCATTCTCCTCCTCCAGCAGCCTCAGCTTCTGCTGCAGCGCTTCCAGCTGCGGGCAGCGGTGCAGCGACTCCTCCTGGGGGGGCCTGGCAAGGGAGCAATGGGAGTGAGGGTGCAGGGAGTAGAGGGTCCCAGCCCTCGCCACCCTCCCCCCCCCCAAGGGCTTCCCAACTCCAGGGAAGGATGTCAGTCTTAGCAAGTTCCAACAACTCTGCTGGTAGGTAGGTGCACAGCCCCATGACCTCACTGACAACTGAGCAAAATAAGGCTCAGAGAAGGGGGACCATCCGGGTGCAAAGGCAGGGGACGCACGGCTTGGGGGCGCCATAGGGATGGTCATGCTGCCGATCTTGCTCTCCTTCATGCTCTTCCTCTTCCTCTTCCTCCTCTTCTTCCTCCTCCTCCTCCTCCTCTTCATCATCATCATCATCATCATCAGAGTCTGAGTACAGTTGAAGGAGGTCATCTCGCAAGTTCACCTGGCGTCTGAGGTGCAGAATCTGGCAGGAGAGAGCGGAGCAATGTGTCTGGTCAGTGCAGGATGACACAGGTGCAGAGCCAGTGCTGGCATGGAGGAGGGACTGGCAGACTCCTCCTCCCTCCTCTGTTCCCAGTTACTCACCTCTTCCCTGGCTGAGCCCAACATGGCTTCCAGCTTGCTGTTCTCCTCCATCAAAACGCTGTTCTGTTTCACCAGGGACTGTCCAATGCGAGCTGCTGTGTTCAGGTCCCGCTCTTTCTGCAGAGAGAGCGCCACCCATAGGAAATACTTTCCCAGTTTGGGGGGACCTTACAGACAGTCTTGGGGGAAGGAGTTAGGAATAGGCTAACAAGAGGAAACACTCCCCACTCTCCTGTTCTCCCAGAATTAGACCAGAGTATACTATTAACCCACTCTAGGGTCTGACTTGGTTTCCCTTCATAGAAAACAAAAAGAATAGATCAATCCAGGCATGGTGGAGTACACCTTTAATCCCAGCACTCGGGAGGCAGAGGTAGGAGGATTGCCGTGAGTTCGAGGCCACGCTGAGAATAGAGTGAACTCAGGTCAGCCTGAACTTGAGTGAGACCCTACCTCGAAAAACAAACAAAAAAAGAATAGACCAGTCCAGATTAGCCCCAAAGGCTTCCAGAGGAGGGAATCCTCAAGTTAGCCCACAGGCAGAAAGGAAACAAACACCACCCGGACCCCTGGCAGGGAAGAATTGAAATGGGGGTCAGCTAAAGTTGGGGGCTGGCCTGGGTAGGGAAGGCGGTACACACCTCCTCCAGCAAATACATCATCTCTTTGATATCGTCCTTGGTGATGGTCTTGGCTGGAGGGAGGTTAGGGCACAATGCTGTAGGAAGCAAGAATCAATGAGTTCAGGACAAGCACATATTGACCCCAGCTCATTCCTTCCCTTACACGGAAGCTCAGGGTGAGGACAGCCAGTGAGGACCTGTGCCCAGCACCCTCTACAGGCCCAGATCTCAGCTCCCTCCCAGGACCCACTGGACTGGGAGGGTGTCCCTCTCTTTCTCTCTGTGCATCTGTCTGTCTCTTTCCCAGGAGGGACCTGGGTGCACTTGGGGGATTACAGTACCCCCCATAGGCTCAGAAACCGGGCCCTCAGGATGCCTGGGTCCCTGCTCCCCCCACCACCAACAAAAATATGGAAGCAGCTAAAGGAACTGTGGTCGTAGGCTGACTTATCACCCCTGACCCAGCAGCAGCTTAACCAGCTCACTGGAGCCACCTGAATCCTACAAAAACAAACAGGCACTCATCATGCACCTGTTGCGGGTGGCAAGGAGGACCAAGGGACTTAGCAAGCACAGAGTAGGGGAGAGCTGACGCCTCCATTTGTCCCCACCCAGAAGAGGAGGGGCCAAAGCCACCCACCCCCTCCCCCACCTCATCCCTGCTCCAAGAAGACCCCAGCAAGCAGTAAGTGGTCAGAACCTGCCCGGTCCTCTGCGCCCCCATCCCTCCCCTGCCAGGCCAGCCCCGCGGGCCAGCGCAGGCTCAGAGCGCGCCAGGCAGTGCCTCCCGCAGCCCCCGCCTCTTTGCTGGCGCTGCGGTAGACGGGGAGCCCCCCCCCACACACACACAACACACACTCCCGAGTGCGCAGATCTGCCGCAGCAACAGGCGCTTAGAGGGGGCGGGGAGCACGAGCCCTGGACCTGACGCACTGACAAAAATCCGGGAACCCGAGAGGGAGGGGGAGAGGATGGACAAGGGGCGACCAAACAGGCCTCGCTAGACAGCGGCTTGGCTAGGGGTAGTGGAGAGGTGGACTGAGCGCCAGAGGGGGCGGGGAGCCTAGGCTCGAGGTACCACCTCCCTCGTGGATATGCCCTAGTAGCACCCACTCTGGAAGCCTGGGAGACTCAGTTTACCTTCCTGCAGCTCTCGAATAAAGGCGGCACGCTCAGGACCAGACACTCCAGGCCGCCGGCCAATGTAGGCAGCAGGCGTCTTCCAGATTCCTTCGGCCTTTCCAGTCCCCAGACCAGTGGCCCGGGGACCGAAAGGCCCTTGGAATACGGAGCGTGTCCACGGTGCATCTGAATTATCCGGCCCTGTCCGGCCAGAGGCGCGCTGCGCTCCAGTCTTGGGTCCAGCCTGGGTGGCCGGGCGGGTTCCGGACTGGGACACAGACGTCGCCGCTCGGGATGCTGCTCTTGGTCCAGGTGTCCCGGGTGCCTGAGCAGGAACGGGTTCGGGCTCGGCCGAAGGCGCAGAAACAGGACTGGCTGCGGGCGGGGGCGCCGGGGTGACCGCCGTTGTGTCCCCGAGCCCGGGTCCGGACCCCGGCCCGTCCCCAGCACAGCTCTGCACCTGCTCTTTGGGGCGCATCTTGAGTCCGCAGTCGCCTGCCGCAGCTGAGCCTTTATAACCTGTGCTCGGAGCGGGCGCCACTGGACCGGACCACGCGTGGACCGGGGGGAGGTGACCGAGGAACAACTAGTGGTACCCAGGACCCAGAACCACACGCGACAGAGGCGCTGGTGGTGATGACACAGAGAACAGATCTCAATGAAGGAAAAGAGGATGCAGGTGGGTGTGTATCCAGATTGCTCCGTGAGCTCGGGCTCGGAATGAAGGCTCTCCCCCTCCTCCATCGCTTGATAATGGTTTTGTCCAAAGCCTCCGCTGCCCCGGACTTGGGTAATGGGCTCGCTGGTTTCTAAAGGTGCATCCCCTGCCCTATCCTCTGCTTTCCGATGTCGCACCAGCTACCTCCATGTTTTGAACACAGGCTAGAGTGTCTGCCCCGTGGTGGAGGCCGTCAGCACTCTGTCTTCCCGGGTGGGTTGAGTGAGATATCCAAACTCGCCCACGGCTTTCAACGTGTTGCGCATGTGGCGCTCTCACCTCCGCTGGGGCCCCTCGGCGTCTTCCATCTTTCTGTTTGTGCACGTTCTCATTTTTTTTGTTTGTTTGTTTTTCGAGGTAGGGTCTCACTCTAGCTCAGGCTGATCTAGAATTAACTCTGTATTCTCAGGGTGGCCTCCAACTCATGGCGATCCTCCTACCTCTGCCTCCCAAGTGCTGGGATTAAAGGAATGCGCCACCACGCCCGGTTCCACGTTTTTTTTTTTTAATTTTATTATTTTTTTTGGAGAGAGAGACAGAGAGAGGGAGAGGGAGACAGATAGAGATGGGCGCGTCAGCAGTGTCTCAGCTGCTGAGAAGGAAATCCAGATGTGTGCGCCCCCTTGTGGTCAAGTGCGGCATTGCGCCCTTGCGTCACTGCATCTGGCTAAAGGTGGGACCTGGAGATTGGAACTGCTGGAGATTGGAACCAGTGTTCTTAGGCTTAGGAGGCAGGCTTCTTAACCCCTAAACCATCTCTCCAGCCCCCACGTTCGCTTTTTAATTTTAATTTTTTATTATTTATGAGAGAGAGAGAGATACAGAAACAGGGAGAGAGAGAATGAGCGTGCCAGGGCCTCCAGCCACTGCAAATGAACTCCAAATGAGTGCACCCCCTTGTGCATCTGGCTTATGTGGGTCCTGGGGAATCGAACGGCCTTAACCGCTAAGCTATCTCTCCAGCCCTCATTTACGTGGCCTACCTTCTGCTATCCTGGCAAACATCTGTTCTTCCAGGAAGAGCCTACTTAAATGTCTAGCTGTGATGACCTCCCTCGCCCCAACCCACCCCCACACACGGCCCTGACCATCCCTTATCTCGTGTCCTACACCTCGGTGAACAGTGATGGTTGAGGAACGCTGTTGCTGGCTGCAGGCTAAGTCATGGCGTCTCACTGCTTCTATTCAAGTCTTGAGTCGATTTTGATTTCGTCCATCTCCTCAATAGCCAGTCAATGACCAAGACTACTGAATTCATAAGTTCATATGCTTTCGTGCATGCCCATCCCCCCCCCCACACACACACACTCTCTCACTCTCTTACTTTTTTAAATTCTTACTTATTTGGGGGGGGGGGTTCGAGGCAGGGTCTCACTCCAGCCCAGCTGACCTGGAACTCACTTTAGCTCCAGGCTGGCCTCAAACTCCTACCTCAACCTCAGACTCAGCCTCCCTAGTTGGGATTAAAGAAGGTATACACCATTATGCTGGCATATATATATCCTGGGTTTTTTGTTTTTTGGTGTGTGTTTTTTTTTTAATTTTCTTTTTTCTTTTTTATTTTTTATTGACAACTTCTTTAATTGTAGCCAATATCCCATGTTATTTCCCTCCCTCCCCCACTTTCCCCTTTGAAACTTCACTCTCCATCATATCCCCTCCCCCTCTCAATCAGTCTCTCTTTTCAGTTTGATGTCATGATCTTTTCCTCCTATTATGATGGTCTTGTATAGGTTGTGTCAGGCACTGTGAGGTAATGGATATCCAGGCCATTTTGTGTCTGGAGGTGTTTTTTTTATTTTTTTTTTTTGAAGTAGGGTCTTGCTTTGGCACAGGCTGACCTGAAATTCACTACGTAGTCTCAGGGTACCCTTGAACTCACAGCGATCCTCCTACCTCTGCCTCCTGAGTGCTGGGACTAAAAGTATGCATCACCATACCTGGCTGTCTTGTCTCTGAGAGATGGGAGGGTCTTACTCTGTAGCTCAGGCTAGCCTAGAATTCACTATGTAGCTCAGGCAAGCTTTGAACTCACGGCAATCCTTCTGCCTTAGGTGATCAAAAGCTGAGTTTACAGGTTTAAGTCACCACACCCGGCCTTAATTTATCTTTCAAATACTTCTCAAACATAGGAAGTTCCAGCCCACCCAAGGCTGCATAGTAAGACAGACACTGTCTCAAAAATTTATTTCGTCGGGCGTGATGGTGCACACCTTTAATCCCAGCACTCAGGAGGCAGAGGTAAGAGGATATATGTGAGTCTGAGGCCATCCTGAGACTACAGAGTGAATTCCAGGTCAGCCTGGACTAGAGCGAAACCTTACCTCGAAAAAAAACAAAACAAAAAAAAATTAAAATAATTCTCAAGTGTTCATCTCCTGCCCAGCTCTTCCACTGTGTTTCAAGCTGAGGACTCAGTCTTTTCTCAGATCCCTACATGATCCCTACACCCCTCCCCCACCATCTCCACACACCTGCCCACTGCCCACCCCACCTGTGCACACTTGCCACATCCCCATCTTGGATCCAGGTTTTTTGTTTTGTTTTGTTTTGTTTTTCAATGTAGGGACTCACTCTAGCTCAGGCTGACCTGGAATTCACTCTGTAGTCTCAAGGTGGCCTTGAACTCACAGCCATCCTCCTACCTCTGCCTCCCGAGTGCTAGGATTAAAGGCGTGCGCCACCACGGCCGCCCCAGGTCTCTTCTTCCATCTCTAGTCCATCCCCCACCCCGCATACTCATCTGAACTAAGGAATTCTCAATGCCCCCTCCCCACAGCTCCCTCTCCTCGTCTGAGTCCCAGACAGAAGTGTGGCCCAAGGTCTTGCAGGGGATAGAGGTTCCTAGTGCCTTTGGGCCAGGTTTCTGGAACAAAAGAGACAACTCAAGAAAGATCGGATTGTCCCCTCCACCAGTCTCCTGTCAGGAAGCACTGGAACCGAAACGTTTCCTTCTCCCACATGCGGTGGCACACATCTACAAACTCAGCACTTGGTAAACTGAGGCAGGAGGATCATGAGTTCAAGTCAGCCTGGGCTGCATGACACCCTGTCTCAAACCACCACTCCCAAAGAATTTTTTTTTTTGCTATGTAAATTCATTTATTCAACCATCATATGGAATGTTTATTTATTTTTTTTTTCGAGGTAGGGTCTCTAGTCTAGGCAGATATGGAGACTATATAGTCTCAGGGTGGTCTCAAACTCATGGCGATTCTACCCCTACCTCCCAAGTGCTGGGATTAAAAGCGTGTGCCACCACACTCAGCTGTTTATTCTTTTTGATAATTCCCTCCTCCCCCCACTTTTCCTTTTGAAACTCCACTCTCCATCATATCCTCCCCTCTTAGTCAGTTTCTCTTTCACTTTGATGTCATGATCTTTTCCTCCTAATATGATGGTCTTGTGTAGGTAGTGTCAGGCACTGTGAGGTCATGGATATCCAGTGTGTCTGGAGGAGCTCGTTGTAAGGAGTCCTACCTTCCTTTGGTTCTTACATTCTTTCCACCGCCTCTTCCACAATGGACCCTGAGCCTTGGAAGGTGAGTTAGAGATGTTTCAGTGATGAGAACTCCTCTGTCACTTCTTTTTAGCACCATGGTGCCTTCTGAGTCATCTCAAGGTCACCACCATGCGAAAAGAGAATCTTCTCTAACCAAAAGTGAGAGTAGCATTGATATATGGGTATAAACATTAAGAGAAGTGCTTACTGAGCAGTTTGTTGTCAGCTGTTTATTCTTTTTCTTTTGTTATTTGAGAGAGAGACAGAGACAGAGAGGAAGAGGCAGAGAGAGAGAGAGATGGGGGCGGGCCAGCCGCCTCTCAGCCCCTGGGAATGAATTCCAGATGCGTGCGCCCCCTTGTGGGCAAGCGTGGCATTGCATGCTGCATCACTTTACGCCTGGCTAAACGTGGGACCTGGCAATTAAACAGGTGTTCTTAGGCTTGACAGGTAGGCGCCTTTAACCACTAAGCCATCTCTCCAGCCCTGTTTATTCTTATTTTTAATGTTTTACTTAACTATTTGAGAGAGACAGAGACAGATAGATAATGGGTGCACCAGGGCCTCTAACCACTGTAAACAAACTCCAGACGTATGTGCCACCTTGTTCATCTGGCTTTACATGGGTACTGGGAATAGAACCTGGGTCCTTTTGACTTTGCAGGTAAGTGCCTTAACCACTAGACCATCTCTCCAGCCCTGTTTATTCTTTTCTTTTAAACAAAATATTTTTCTTTGCAAGCAGAAAAAGAGAGAGAGTGTATGCGTGAGTGAGAGTCTGTGAGCATGCCAGGGCCTCTTGCCAATGCACATGAACTCCAGATGCACGCACCACATTCTATATGGGTACTAGGGAACTGAACCCTGGGCTGGCAGGCTTTGCAAACAAGCACCTTTAACCATTGAGCCATCTCCCCTGCCCATAGAGAGTCTATGCTATATGCCGGGTACTGTGTTAGACTTGGACTACAGCAGTGAGCAAGAGAAGCTAGGCAACTGCGCTCCTGGAGTTTAGAATCTGGGGGTGGGGAGCAGGTAAACAAATAAGATAACTGGGGATTCTTCAAAGTTCTCTGGAAAATCCAATGAGCTATGGTAGAAAAGCAAAGCACTGGCTGGAGGGATGGCTTAGCAGTTAAGGCACTTGCCTGCAAAGCCAAAGGACCCAGGTTTGATTCCCCAGGACCCACGTAAGCCAGATGCACAAGGGAGTGCATGCATCTGGAGTTTGTTTGCAGTGGCTGGAGGCCCTGGCTTGCCCATTCTCTCTCTCTTCCTGCCTATTTTTGTATCTCTCTCTCTCTCTCAAGGGTCTCGCTGTAGCCCAGGCTGACCTGGAATTCACTATGTAGTCTCAGGGTGGTCTCGAACTCATGGCACTCCTCCTACCTCTGCCTCCCAAATGCTGGGATTAAAGGCATGCGCCACCACGCCCGGCATTGGATTTTGCTTTTTGAAACAGTGTCTCACTATACAGTCCTGGCTGGCCTGAAACTTTCAATCCTTCCACCTCAGCCTCCTAAAGAGCGGGGGTCACAGGCATGTGTGCATGTTTTCATGAAGGGGACAGAGCCCTTTTGTGTTTGCTGTGGACAGTGAGGTTGAAGAACAGGACAAGGTGACTGTACAGCCATCTACCCAGCCCAGCTCTTGTGAAGCCACAGCCAAGTGGCTTCCCTGGTCATCTCCAGCTTCCTGGGCGGTCTTTCAGTACCTGGACTAAGGTAGCAAGCAAGACAGAACACAGTAGGAGTTCCTTAAATTCCTGGAGATGAGACATCTTCTGACCAGGGTGGAAGCAGCCCCAAGCATACAGAAACAGGGAGAGAGAGAATGAGCGTGCCAGGGCCTCCAGCCACTGCAAATGAACTCCAAATGAGTGCACCCCCTTGTGCATCTGGCTTATGTGGGTCCTGGGGAATCGAACGGCCTTAACCGCTAAGCTATCTCTCCAGCCCTCATTTACGTGGCCTACCTTCTGCTATCCTGGCAAACATCTGTTCTTCCAGGAAGAGCCTACTTAAATGTCTAGCTGTGATGACCTCCCTCGCCCCAACCCACCCCCACACACGGCCCTGACCATCCCTTATCTCGTGTCCTACACCTCGGTGAACAGTGATGGTTGAGGAACGCTGTTGCTGGCTGCAGGCTAAGTCATGGCGTCTCACTGCTTCTATTCAAGTCTTGAGTCGATTTTGATTTCGTCCATCTCCTCAATAGCCAGTCAATGACCAAGACTACTGAATTCATAAGTTCATATGCTTTCGTGCATGCCCATCCCCCCCCACACACACACACTCTCTCACTCTCTTACTTTTTTAAATTCTTACTTATTTGGGGGGGGGGGGTTCGAGGCAGGGTCTCACTCCAGCCCAGCTGACCTGGAACTCACTTTAGCTCCAGGCTGGCCTCAAACTCCTACCTCAACCTCAGACTCAGCCTCCCTAGTTGGGATTAAAGAAGGTATACACCATTATGCTGGCATATATATATCCTGGGTTTTTTGTTTTTTGGTGTGTGTTTTTTTTTTAATTTTCTTTTTTCTTTTTTATTTTTTATTGACAACTTCTTTAATTGTAGCCAATATCCCATGTTATTTCCCTCCCTCCCCCCACTTTCCCCTTTGAAACTTCACTCTCCATCATATCCCCTCCCCCTCTCAATCAGTCTCTCTTTTCAGTTTGATGTCATGATCTTTTCCTCCTATTATGATGGTCTTGTATAGGTAGTGTCAGGCACTGTGAGGTAATGGATATCCAGGCCATTTTGTGTCTGGAGGTGTTTTTTTTATTTTTTGTTTTTTTGAAGTAGGGTCTTGCTTTGGCACAGGCTGACCTGAAATTCACTACGTAGTCTCAGGGTACCCTTGAACTCACAGCGATCCTCCTACCTCTGCCTCCTGAGTGCTGGGACTAAAAGTATGCATCACCATACCTGGCTGTCTTGTCTCTGAGAGATGGGAGGGTCTTACTCTGTAGCTCAGGCTAGCCTAGAATTCACTATGTAGCTCAGGCAAGCTTTGAACTCACGGCAATCCTTCTGCCTTAGGTGATCAAAAGCTGAGTTTACAGGTTTAAGTCACCACACCCGGCCTTAATTTATCTTTCAAATACTTCTCAAACATAGGAAGTTCCAGCCCACCCAAGGCTGCATAGTAAGACAGACACTGTCTCAAAAATTTATTTCGTCGGGCGTGATGGTGCACACCTTTAATCCCAGCACTCAGGAGGCAGAGGTAAGAGGATATATGTGAGTCTGAGGCCATCCTGAGACTACAGAGTGAATTCCAGGTCAGCCTGGACTAGAGCGAAACCTTACCTCGAAAAAAACAAAACAAAAAAAATTAAAATAATTCTCAAGTGTTCATCTCCTGCCCAGCTCTTCCACTGTGTTTCAAGCTGAGGACTCAGTCTTTTCTCAGATCCCTACATGATCCCTACACCCCTCCCCCACCATCTCCACACACCTGCCCACTGCCCACCCCACCTGTGCACACTTGCCACATCCCCATCTTGGATCCAGGTTTTTGTTTTGTTTTGTTTTGTTTTTCAATGTAGGGACTCACTCTAGCTCAGGCTGACCTGGAATTCACTCTGTAGTCTCAAGGTGGCCTTGAACTCACAGCCATCCTCCTACCTCTGCCTCCCGAGTGCTAGGATTAAAGGCGTGCGCCACCACGGCCGCCCCAGGTCTCTTCTTCCATCTCTAGTCCATCCCCCACCCCGCATACTCATCTGAACTAAGGAATTCTCAATGCCCCCTCCACAGCTCCCTCTCCTCGTCTGAGTCCCAGACAGAAGTGTGGCCCAAGGTCTTGCAGGGGATAGAGGTTCCTAGTGCCTTTGGGCCAGGTTTCTGGAACAAAAGAGACAACTCAAGAAAGATCGGATTGTCCCCTCCACCAGTCTCCTGTCAGGAAGCACTGGAACCGAAACGTTTCCTTCTCCCACATGCGGTGGCACACATCTACAAACTCAGCACTTGGTAAACTGAGGCAGGAGGATCATGAGTTCAAGTCAGCCTGGGCTGCATGACACCCTGTCTCAAACCACCACTCCCAAAGAATTTTTTTTTTTGCTATGTAAATTCATTTATTCAACCATCATATGGAATGTTTATTTATTTTTTTTTTCGAGGTAGGGTCTCTAGTCTAGGCAGATATGGAGACTATATAGTCTCAGGGTGGTCTCAAACTCATGGCGATTCTACCCCTACCTCCCAAGTGCTGGGATTAAAAGCGTGTGCCACCACACTCAGCTGTTTATTCTTTTTTTGATAATTCCCTCCCTCCCCCCACTTTTCCTTTTGAAACTCCACTCTCCATCATATCCCCTCCCCCTCTTAGTCAGTTTCTCTTTTCACTTTGATGTCATGATCTTTTCCTCCTAATATGATGGTCTTGTGTAGGTAGTGTCAGGCACTGTGAGGTCATGGATATCCAGTGTGTCTGGAGGAGCACGTTGTAAGGAGTCCTACCTTCCTTTGGTTCTTACATTCTTTCCACCGCCTCTTCCACAATGGACCCTGAGCCTTGGAAGGTGAGTTAGAGATGTTTCAGTGATGAGAACTCCTCTGTCACTTCTTTTTAGCACCATGGTGCCTTCTGAGTCATCTCAAGGTCACCACCATGCGAAAAGAGAATCTTCTCTAACCAAAAGTGAGAGTAGCATTGATATATGGGTATAAACATTAAGAGAAGTGCTTACTGAGCAGTTTGTTGTCAGCTGTTTATTCTTTTTCTTTTGTTATTTGAGAGAGAGACAGAGACAGAGAGGAAGAGGCAGAGAGAGAGAGAGAATGGGCGGGCCAGCCGCCTCTCAGCCCCTGGGAATGAATTCCAGATGTGTGCGCCCCCTTGTGGGCAAGCGTGGCATTGCATGCTGCATCACTTTACATCTGGCTAAACGTGGGACCTGGCAATTAAACAGGTGTTCTTAGGCTTGACAGGTAGGCGCCTTAACCACTAAGCCATCTCTCCAGCCCTGTTTATTCTTATTTTTAATGTTTTACTTAACTATTTGAGAGAGACAGAGACAGATAGATAATGGGTGCACCAGGGCCTCTAACCACTGTAAACAAACTCCAGACGTATGTGCCACCTTGTTCATCTGGCTTTACATGGGTACTGGGGAATAGAACCTGGGTCCTTTGACTTTGCAGGTAAGTGCCTTAACCACTAGACCATCTCTCCAGCCCTGTTTATTCTTTTTCTTTTTAAACAAAATATTTTTCTTTGCAAGCAGAAAAAGAGAGAGAGTGTGTGCGTGAGTGAGAGTCTGTGAGCATGCCAGGGCCTCTTGCCAATGCACATGAACTCCAGATGCACGCACCACATTCTATATGGGTACTAGGGAACTGAACCCTGGGCTGGCAGGCTTTGCAAACAAGCACCTTTAACCATTGAGCCATCTCCCCTGCCCATAGAGAGTCTATGCTATATGCCGGGTACTGTGTTAGACTTGGACTACAGCAGTGAGCAAGAGAAGCTAGGCAACTGCGCTCCTGGAGTTTAGAATCTGGGGGGTGGGGGGAGCAGGTAAACAAATAAGATAACTGGGGATTCTTCAAAGTTCTCTGGAAAATCCAATGAGCTATGGTAGAAAAGCAAAGCACCGGGCTGGAGGGATGGCTTAGCAGTTAAGGCACTTGCCTGCAAAGCCAAAGGACCCAGGTTTGATTCCCCAGGACCCACGTAAGCCAGATGCACAAGGGAGTGTATGCATCTGGAGTTTGTTTGCAGTGGCTGGAGGCCCTGGCTTGCCCATTCTCTCTCTCTTCCTGCCTATTTTTGTATCTCTCTCTCTCTCTCAAGGGTCTCGCTCTAGCCCAGGCTGACCTGGAATTCACTATGTAGTCTCAGGGTGGTCTCGAACTCATGGCACTCCTCCTACCTCTGCCTCCCAAATGCTGGGATTAAAGGCATGCGCCACCACGCCCGGCATTGGATTTTGCTTTTTGAAACAGTGTCTCACTATACAGTCCTGGCTGGCCTGAAACTTTCAATCCTTCCACCTCAGCCTCCTAAGGAGCAGGGGTCACAGGCATGTGTGCATGTTTTCATGAAGGGGACAGAGCCCTTTTGTGTTTGCTGTGGACAGTGAGGTTGAAGAACAGGACAAGGTGACTGTACAGCCATCTACCCAGCCCAGCTCTTGTGAAGCCACAGCCAAGTGGCTTCCCTGGTCATCTCCAGCTTCCTGGGCGGTCTTTCAGTACCTGGACTAAGGTAGCAAGCAAGACAGAACACAGTAGGAGTTCCTTAAATTCCTGGAGATGAGACATCTTCTGACCAGGGTGGAAGCAGCCCCAAGCCCCCTGAAAAGCATGGGTTAATTATTTTATTTATTTTTGGAGAGAGACACAGAGTGAGACAGACAGAGAGGGAGAGGGAGACAGAGATGGGCGTGCCAGCAGTCTCTCAGCTGCAGTGAACGAAATCCAGATGTGTCCGCCCCCTTGTGGTCAAGTGCGGCATTGCACCCTTGAGTCACTTTGCATCTGGCTAAACGTGGGACCTGGAGATTGGAACCCGGATCTTTGGCTTAGCGGGCAGGTGCCTTAACCGCTAAGCCATCTCTCCAGCCCACAAGCATGGGTTAAGAAGGAAGCAGAAAGCCAGGCGTGGTGGAGCACGCCTTTCATCCCAGCACTTGGGAGGCAGAGGTAGGAAGATCGCCATGAGTTTGAGGCCAGCCTAAGACTACATAGTGAATTCTAGGTCAGCCTGGGCTAGAGTGAAGCCCTACCTCGAAAAAAAAACAAATAATAATGGTAATTTTTTAAAAAGGAAAATTTCAGTGCCAAGGTGGGATACCTTCCAGCAAGTTGTTGGTCACAGGGGCCCCTGATACCCTCAAAACATTGCAGGCTATTGCCAAACCTCTTAGTTGCCTACCAGAACTACATGGTAAGACCCTATTGCTGAAGATGTCACAGGCTTAAGCTGTAGAACCTTAAGAAATCAAGCTGGAGCTGAGCTGGAAAACCCCCTCTCTGTGGACTCATTGTCAAGATACTGCAAAGAGCCAGGCGTGGTGGCGCACGCCTTTAATCCCAGCACTCCAGAAGCAGAGGTAGGAAGATTGCCATGAGTTCAAGGCCACCCTGAGACTACATAGCTAATTCCAGGTCAGCCTGGACCAGAGTGAGACCCTACCTTGAAAAACCAAAGCCGGGCGTGGTGGCGCATGCCTTTAATCCCAGCACTCGGGAGGCAGAGGTAGGAGGATCGCCGAGAGTTCGAGGCCACCCTGAGACTACGTAGTTAATTCCAGGTCAGCCTGGACCAGAGTGAGACCCTACCTTGCAAACCAACAACAACAGCAAAAAGATATTGCAAAGAGCTATGCAGCTTGTTGGAGGAGGAAAGTCATCACCAGTTTTGACCAGCAGTGGACCCTGCAAACTTTATGACTGGTGCAATGATGGCGTGATTGTTATGGGGGAAACCAGCTGCTCTCTGAGTGGACTTGAGGCTCGCTCTGCAAGAGGAATTCATGCCTGGTACTGCAAACCTAATCAAAAGCCTATGGCTAGGGAGATCACACACTCTAGCCTTTTCTGGATATATTATGCCACCTAACTGCCCTCTAAATACTTGTGTTTATACTTATTTATTAATGTTACTCTCACTTTTGGTTAGAGAAGCTTCCCTTTTCAGATGGTAGTGACTCAAAACTCAACAAACCCAGCACTTGGGAGGCAGAGGTAGGAGGACTGCCATGAGTTCAAGGCCATTCTGAGACTACATAGTGAATTCCAGGTCAGCCCAGGCTAGAGTGAGACCCTACCTCGAGAAACCAAAATAAAATAAAATAAAATCACCAAAGTGCTGAGAAGAAGTGACTGTGGAGTGTTCAGTGAGACATCTCTATCACACTTTCCATGGCTCAGAAACCATTGCAGAAGAGGTGTTGGAAAGAACGTGAGAGCCAAAGGAAGGGGAGGAGTGCTTTACAATACTGTTTTCCAGACACAAAGTGGCCACGGTATTCATGACCTCACAGTGGCTGCTGCTACCGACCCAAGACCTGCATAACAGGTGGGGAACAAATGATAACATCAAAATAGAAGAGTCTAATTGGAAAGAAAGGATTCAGTGGAGGGGAGATTTGGAAGGAGGAAAGGAAGAGTGGTATATTGTATATATGTACAGAGGTTGTCAATAACAAGCAAAAAAAAAAAGAAAAGAAAAAAGAAAAAGAAAGAAAGACACCCTGAGACTACATAGTGAATTCTAGGTCAGCCTGGACTACAGTGAAACCTTATCTCGAAAAACTAAAAAAAGAGAGAGAGAGAGAAAGGAAGGGAGGGAGGGAGGGAGGGAGGGAAGGAGGGAGGGAGGGAGGGAGGAATTGGAGAATCCTCTAGGCCCAGGCATAGGCCGGAGCAACTCTAGCTGAAGCCACCAGAGAGCAGTGTCAGCCCACGTTTTGTCACCCACTGTGGTGTGGGCGCCAGTCCGGAAATGGGGGGGCTAATTCCTACACCGTAGGCAAGGCTCCAACCTTCTTAAGTCAGCATTGAGTCCTGACTGAACATGTCTGCCTTTCCAAGGCCCAGGGCTGCCAGGAGACCAAAAGGGCCTCTGAACCAGGCCCCTGCTTCCCTTCCTTCCTGCTGCCCTGCGGAAGGGGCAGGGTCGGGGGTCAGAGACTTCCTGCCCTCCTGGTCAGGGTGTCTCCTCTCAGCCCTGCTGGATCAGAGTGAGGATGGGAGAGAACACCCCCAACCCCAGTAAACTTGGAGTTCCAATCCCTCTAATGCCCAGCCCACACCTGCTCCTCCTCCTGCTTCTGGAAAATGTCATGGGGGAGAAGGTACCAAAATGAAAAAACCCTGAGGGTCAGTGCCAGGAAACTGCCCAGAGCCAGACACCCACCCCCAACCCTGCCAGGATGACTGTCTGCATGACCAAGATCTCGGAGTGGGGAGACCTACGTCCCTGCAGGCTTGGGACGGGGAAGTGCCATGGGTGGCTGCTCCCTCTCTGGGCTCAGGTTCCCCAGCAGAACCAGGCTGTGGCCACCTAAGTGTCCAAACCCAGCACCAGCATAATCCTCTCTTTACAGCATCCACAGAAGACGGAACCTTCAATGAGGACCCAAGCCTCTCCCATCCTTCAGGGTCTGCCTTTCCTTTACTCTTTTTTTTTTTTTTTTTTTTTTTTTTTTGAGGTAAGGTCTTGCTCTGGCTGACCTAGAATTCACTATGTAGTCTCAGGGTGGCCTTGAACTCACGGCAATCTTCCTTACCTCTGCCTCCCAAGATTAAAGGCATGCGCCACCACGCCTGGCCATATATGTGTGTATATATATATATATATGTATGTATATATGTATATAATTTATTATTATTCTCCCTAGCCTGAGCAAGCTCTTCCGTCCCATTATTTATTATTATTCCCCCCAGCCTGAGCAAGCTCTTCCCTCTCATCCCTGGGCAGGAGGTGGGACCGCGCTGGCCTGGCATCTCCGCGGACTGACTTCTGCCTTTAGCGCCTCCTGCTGGCCAGGGCTAGGAAGGACCAGAAGCCAGGACTCGGAGGACTGAGCCAGCATGCTGGGGGAGTAGCGTGTCTTGCAACCTAGGGGCTGACCAGCCCTCTCGTCCCCCCATCAGGCTGCCATCCTTGGGGACACCGCCTACATCCCGCGCATGATTCTCTCGGCTTCGACTCCAAGCCAACTTTGGTCGTTTTGTTTTGGTTTTTCGAGGGAGGGTCTCACTCTAGCTCAGGCTGACCTGGAATTCACTATGTATTCTCAGGGTGGCCTCGAACTCATGGTGATCCTCCTACCTCTGCCTCCAGAGTGCTGGGATTAAAGACATGAGCCACCTCGCCCGGCCAAGCCAACTTTGGGAAGCCCTCTACACTCCCCACCCCTTGTCCAGCCTTGTTCCCTTTCCTTCTACAGCCTCTCCTACCTCACCATTCAGCAGCGCAAGATGACGTTCCTTCCAAGAGGGTCTGTTTCACCAGCGATGAGGACAGCGTCTGTTTTGTTCATTCTTGGACTAGTTAGGCACCCAATAAATATTTGTTGAATGAACACATGGATGAAGTGTCTGGGAGTGGGTGTGTGGGGGTGGGAGGCGCATCACTCTGGCAGCCATGCGCGCATGGCTCAGAGAGGACTTTTCATCAGGAGGAGAGCTCAAGGCTCTGGACTCGCGATCGAGTGCTTCATGACCCAGCACGGGTTCCCATGAAGGCTCCAAGGAGTCTGGAACCCACCGAGGACCCTCATGGGGACCCTGGCATAGTCACTACAGCCTCTCAGCCTGGCCTCTGCCTGCTCCCCCAGAGACTGGACTCTGCGATCTGGGCCTGGCTTGGACCAGAGATGTATGGAGCAGGTTGGCAAGCCAGGAACCTGAGAGGCTCGTGGGAAGCAGCTGGGGACCTGAGAATGGCACCCACTGTGAAGAAGGGTGCAGCCTGCTGGGCAGGCAGCACCTGTATTCATTGTCAGCCTAGAAGGATGTTGGGCTCTCCCACCTCCCTCGGATCCTTTCTCGAAGCTCACAGGGAACAAATACCAAGATCCCCTCACCTCTCATCTCTGTCCTGTCAGTGGCTCCCTTTGATGCTTGTGCCCCAGTCTAGGCTCTGAGTCCTTCCAGAAACACTTTATGGGGGGCAGGAACAGGAGAAGCTCTCACTTGCTAGCCTCATCTACTAGGTAACATTCTCTTTATTTCTATTTTATTTATTTATTTATTTATTTATTTATTTATTTATTTATTTTTATTTTTTTATTTTATTTATTTATTTATTTTTATTTTTTTTTTTCAAGGTAGGGTTTCACTCTATTTTTATGTATTTTGATTTATTTATTTTTATTTTTTAAATTTTTTTAAGATTTAGCCAGGCATAGTTTCAGGAGGCAGAGGTAGGAGGATCGCCATGTTTGAGACTACATAGTTAATTCCAGGTCAGCCTGGGCCAGAGCGAACCTACCTCCAAAAAAAAAAAAAAAGTAGATTTAGAGAGACTCTATTAGATTTTATTTATTTGCAAGCAGAGAAAGAGGAAGGGAGGGAGAAAGGGAAGGAGGGAGGAAGGAGGAAAGAAGGAAGGAAGGAAGGAAGGAAGGAAGGAAGGAAGGAAGGAAGGAAGGAAGGGGAGGGAGGAGGGGAGGGAGAGGGAGGAGGGAGAAAGAAAGGGAGGAAGGAAGGAGATGCCAAGGTTTTTGGCTGTAGTAGTTTTGCTCTGTTTGCTTTGGTGGCTGGTTGGCTTTTGCTCTCTCTGTTTGGCCCTGTGGAGAGAGCAGGCCGTTTTTCCTGCCTTTATGGAACTTCCCCTGGATCTGTAAGCTTCAATAAATAATATCCCTTCCTCCATAACTGTGCCTGGTCTGAAAGTTCATCTCAGCGAACCTGAAGCTGTCTGCAACAGTAAAGTGGTACCGAGGAGTGTGGGGTGAGATGAACCTGACCGTGTGGATATTCGTCTTTTGGAACCTTTGTTTTGGAGGAATGGGCATGGACTTGGTGCTTGCAACTGAAGATGCCTTCTGGAGTGGTAAGCCAAGTTTTATGGACTATTCTGATGAGAGTTTGAGAATGCTAAGTGCAGACTGTATTGAACTTCGAGGCTTGGTTTATGAGCTTTCTAAGGGGAAGGAAAGACGGCAGAGGACTTTGTTGGAACTGGGCTACTGGCATAAGGGATGGCTACGTTCTGCTGTCCAGGCCCAGAAAGTTTGATCAAGGTTAAATTTGTAATGGACTGATGTGCTTGGCTAAAGATATCAGACTGAGATTTTAAGATTTTGAGTTGGAAAACCTGAAGCAAGCTAAAAGTAGAGGCACTGAGACTGGTTAAGCTGCTATTTTCAAACACATTAGCAATCTTAAGGAAGGTGGAAGGAAGGTGGCCTGACTTGATTTACATTAAAACAATGGAGAGGATGCCTGAGGAAAGACTGTTAAAAATGCAAACTCTTGGAAAGAGTTGACTGGAGAAGGAACCTGCTTTTCAAGGCTATGATTTATTTTGTCCCTGGAATAAGAATATGGCTGTGTCCTGCACACCTGGTATTGGTTTTGGAAGCATGAAAAATGCATGGAGTGGTCATGAATTGCACACGGTTCCAGGAGTTGCTGCTGAGATGCGGCATGAAGCAGGGCATGAAGACCCTCAGGAATAGGCTGGAAGAGCCTTTGGAAGATGGACTGTGGTTTGCATGGAGACCTGAAGATGTTTTGGATATACCAGGACTGTGCAAAAGGGATACCATGGAGTGCACTGTTGGCATGGGATGAAAGTTTTCCCTGGCGACTCTGCCCAGCTGGAGGGGCGGAATTGGTAAACATGGAGACTGTTAGTCTCTGGTTATATTGAACTTGAACTGCAGAAGTTTGATGATGGCTGATGGTGATTGAGTTTGCATTGTTTTAGTCTCTCCTTGCTATTCCTTATACAGTTAAAATGTTTACTCTGTGCCTTTACATGTTGAAAGTATTTAACTTGTTTGATTGTACAGGACTCACTATCTTAAGTTGATCAAGACTGTGAGAACCTTTGAAATTGGACTGAGTACAATTTACAATGTGTGATAGTTATAAATCTATTGGGGACCAGGAGCTAAATATATTGGGGGCCAGGGGCGGAATGTGGTAGTTTGAATATATGTCCCCCAATATATTCAGTATTTTATTAGTTTATAGTTTGCATCTGCAATCACCTTGCTAGAGGCAAGGTCACTGGGGGCCCAGTCTTAAGGTGTGGTGATGGGTTTGAGATTCCATTGTAAAGATATGCAAATGTGTCTAGCAGGAGTTCCTGAAGTCTGCTGTGTGACCTTTTGGCTGTAGTAGTTTTGCTCTGTTTGCTTTGGTGGCTGGTTGGCTTTTGCTCTCTCTGTTTGGCCCTGTGGAGAGAGCAGGCCGTTTTTCCTGCCTTTATGGAACTTCCCCTGGATCTGTAAGCTTCAATAAATAATATCCCTTCCTCCATAACTGTGCCTGGTCTGAAAGTTCATCTCAGCGAACCTGAAGCTGTCTGCTACACATGGGTACTGAGGAATCGAACCCTGGTTTTTAGGCTTTGTATACAGGCACCTTAACCATCTCTCTAGCCCTCTTTATTTTTTTAATTTATTTTGGTTTTTAAAGGTAGGGTCTTGCCCTAACCCAGACTGACCTGGAATTCACCATGTAGTCTCAGGGTGGCCTTGAATTCATGACGATCCTCCTAACCTCTGCCTCCTAAATGCTGGGATTAAAGGCATATGCCACCACACCCAGCTTTTTTCATTTTTAAAAAATTTTTACTTATTTATTTATTTATTAGGGACAGAGAGAGGAAGAGAGAGAGAGAGTGAGAATGGGTGCACCAGGGCCTCTAGCCACTGCAAACAAACTCCATACATGAGCACCACCATGTGCATCTGGCTTACATGGGACCTGAAGAATCAAACTGGGGTCCTTAGGCTTCACAGGCATGCGCCTTAACCACTAAGCCATCTCTCCAGCCCCGCTTTTCATTTTTTAAATTAACTAATTAAGCACTGTGTGTAGACTGGTTTTACTGGAAAGTTTGAGGCAATCACTTCTCATAGTGATAAAGACAAGTAGCTCTCCGCACCCAGAATTAGCCAATTTCTCCAAAATGGGACAGCAATCATCTGGAAATTATTATGCATGCTTTTCTACAATAGTCAGGTAAGTGATGGTTCCTTCTGTTGACTATACTATACATACCACATGTTATTTTTTTCAATATTTTATTTGTTTGTTTGCGAGATAGATAATAGATGGAGAAGGGGGGAGAATATAGGCATGACAGGGCCTCTTGCCACTGCAAAGGAACTTCAGATGTGTGTGCCACTCGTGCATTTGGCTTTATGACGTGGGTGCCGGCGAATTGACCCTGTGCAGGTGGACTTGGTAAGCAAGTACTTTTAACCACGGAACCATTTCCTCAGTCCATTCCACATTTTAATAAATAATTTAATAAATAGATATTGGGAAGATTGCTCAGTGGGGGCTGAAGAGATGGCTTAGTGGTTAAAACACTTGCCTGAGAAGCCTCCAGGTTCAGTTCTCCAGGTTCAGTTCTCCAGGACCCACATAAGCCAGATGCACATGGTGGCGCATGCGTCTGGAGTTCATTTGCAGTGGCTAGAGGCCCTGGCATGCCCTATCTCTCTCTCTCTCCTGATTCTCAAATAAATAAATAAATAAATAAATAAATAAATAAAATATTTTTTTAAAACGATTCCTCAGTGGGCTGGAGAACTGGCTTAGTCGTTAAGGCACTTGCCAGCAAAGCCTAAGGACCCAGGTTCAATTCTCCAGATCCCACATAAGCCAAATGCACAAGGTGGCACATGCATCTGGAGTTTGTTTGCAATGGCTAGAGGCCCTGGTGTGCCCATTCTCTCTCTCTCTTTCCCTCTCTCTCTAATAAGTAAATAAATAATAAATAAATAAATAAATTCCTCAGTGGTTGAAGTCACTTGATTGGGATGACTGCTGCCCAGGTTTGATATTCTCTCTTTCTCTGTCTCAAATAAATAGATTTAAAAAATTAGTATGAACCAGGTGTGGTGGTGTACACCTTTAATCCTAGTATTTGGGAGGCAGAGGTAGAGGGATCGCCACAAGTTCGAGGCTACCCTGAGACTACATCATGAATTCCAGGTCAGCCTGGGCTACAGTGAGACCCTACCTCAAAAAGAAAAAAAATTTTTTTTTGAAAACCAGGTGTGGTGGCGCATACCTTTAATCCCAGCACTAGGGAAGCAAAAGGAGGAGGATCACTGTGAGTTCGAGGCCACCTGAGACTATAGAGTGAGTTCCAGGTCAGCCTGAGATAGAGTGAGACCCTACATTGAAAAACCGAAAAAAAAAAAATATTTTGAAAGGAAGGGCTTCAATTTTTCTTAAGTGGTTAGAACCGTAATAAACAATGATTCTGCGACTTGTAACCTAAGTACTACAATGTTAGTAACAATTTTGCTGCCTTTTACTTCAAAGTCCATTTCATTTTTTGACTATTTCAGTATATTCCACTAATGATTCTGGGTGTCTTCATATAAAATCTACCATAAGTCAGAGATGACTTAATCTAAATGTTGAACTGCTGTTGGGACTAGAGTTTTTGTTTTTAACAATAACTCCGAATGAGGAAGGAAAACAGTTCAACAGTGTTTATTGAGGAGCTGAATGGAACAAAGCGATATAAAAGGAGAAAAGAAAACAGAAAGAATGTCATTGCCAGATGTAGGAGAAATATACCTGTTTAATGTAGGAGAATTGCAGTGAGTTCGAGACCACCCTGAGACCAAAATTCCAGGTCAGCCTGGACCAGTTAAATACACCTGTTTATTGTTTGGTTGGTTGGTTTTGTGGAGTTTTTTGTTTTTTGTTTTTTAGTTTTTTGAGGTAGTGTCTCAGTCTAGCCTGGGCTGACCTGAAATTCACTATGTTTTCTCAGGCTGGCCTCGACCTCACAGCAATCCTCCTGCCTCTGCTTCCTGAGTGGTGGGATTAAAGGTGTGTGTCATCATGTCCAGCTTCAAAAAAAAAAATATTTACTTACTAGAGAAAAAGAGAGAGTGGGTATGGGCACACCAGGGCCTCCTGACCCTGCAAACTAACTCCAGAAACATGCACCATTTTGTACATCCGGCTTTACATGGGTACTGGGGAATTGAACCGGGGCCATCAGGCTTTATAAGCGAGTGCCTTTAACTGCTGAGCCATTTCTCCAGCCTTAATTTTATTATGTTACTCAGTCTCAGGCATTTCATTGTAGTTATGCAAAATGGGTTAATACAGCAGGTAATTTTTGTTGTTGAGGTAGGGTCTTATGTAGCCCAGATTGGCTTCAAACTCAATATATAGCTAAGAATGATCTTGAGGTTCTGATCCTTCTGCCTTCACCTCCTAAGTGCTAGAATTAACGGTGTGTACAATCATGCCCAACTTACACAGTGCTGGAAATCAAATATAAGGCCTCAGGCATGCTAGCCTCACACTCTACCAACTGAGCTACATCCCCAGACCAAGGTAATATATTTTTTTTTTTTTTTTTGGAGAGAGACAGAGAGAGACAGACAGAGAGGCAGAGGAAGAGAGATAGAGATGGGCGTGCCAGCAGCCTCTCAGCTGCTGCGAACGAAATCCAGATGCGTGCACCCCCTTGTGGTCAAGTGCGGCATTGCACCCTTGCGTCACTTTGCATCTGGCTAAACGTGGGACCTGGAGATTGGAACTGCTGGAGATTGGAACCAGATTCTTAGACTTAGGAGGCAGGCGCTTTAACTGCTAAGCCATCTCTCCAGCGCATATTTTTTTTTTGAAAGAGAGAGAGACAGAGAGAGAATAGGCGTGCCAGCAGACTCTCAGCCGCTGTGAACAAACTCCAGACAAGTGCGCCCCTTGTGGGAAAGTACAGAATTGCGCCCTTGCATCACTTCGCTTCTGGCTAAACATGGGACCTGGAGAATCCAACAGGCGTTCTTAGGCTTAGGAGGCAGGAGCCTTAACCCCTATGCCATCTCTCCAGCACTTTTTTGGTTTTTTTGAGGTAGGGTCTCACTCTAGTCCAGGCTGACCTGTAATTCACTATGTAGTCTCAGGGTGGCCTGGTACTCACGGTGATCCTCCTACCTCTGCTTCCTGAGTGGTGGGATTAAAGGTGTGTGCCACCACGTCTGACTTAATGTTTTTTTTTTTTTTAATTTTAATTTTATTTATTTATTTATTTATTTATTTATTTGAGAGCGGCAAACAGAGAGAGAAAAAGAGGCAGAGAAAGAGAATGGGCATGTCAGGGCCTCCAGCCACTGCAAATGAACTCCAGATGCATGTGCCATCTTATGCATCTGGCTTATGAGGGTCGTGGGGAATCGAGCCTTGAACCAGCATCCTTAGACTTCACAGGCAAGCACTTAACCTCTAAGTGTCTCTCCAGGCCCTAATTTTTTTTTTTTTTTTTTTTTTTTTGGTTTTTTTTTTTTTTTTTTTTGGTTTTGCAAGGTAGGATCTCACTCTGGTCCAGGCTGTCCTGGAATTAACTATGTAATCTCAGGGTGGCCTCGAACTCTCCGCGATCCTCCTACCTCTGCCTCCTGAGTGCTGGGATTAAAGGCATGCGCCACCACGCCCAGCCCTAATATGTTTTTAATATAGATAAGCAGGGACTGGAGAGATGGTTCAGCAGGTGCTTGCTTACAAAGCATGTTGGCCCGGGTTTGATTCTCCAGTACCCACATAAATCCAGATGCACAAAGAGGTGCAAGCATCTGGAGTTTGTTTGCAAAAAGCTCTGATGTGCCCATATAGATAAACAAAATGTTGGGGTGCTTTGTTTGTTTTGTTTTCTTTTGTTTTTTCAAGGTACGTTTGCTCTAGCACAGGCTGACCTGGAATTCAATGATGTAGTCTCTCGGGTGTGGTGGTTTGATTCAGGTGTCCCCCATAAACTGAATACTAGGTTCCCAGCTGATGGAGATTTGGGAATTAATGCCTCCTGGAGGCAGTATATTGTTGGGGGCACGTTTATGGGTATTATAGCCAGTGGCCCCTTGCCAGTGTTTGGCACACTCTCCTGTTGACATTGTCCACCTGATGTTGGCCAGGGGGTGATTTCCAGCCTCTGCTCATGCCATCATTTTCCCCTGCCATCATGGAGCTTTGTCTCAAGTTTATAAGCCAAAATAAGCCTTTTTTTCCCACAAGCTGCTCTTGGTCAGGTAATTTCTGCCAGTAATGTGAACCTGACTGCAACAGTAATGTTGGTACTCAGGAATGGGATCATTTGCTGCTAGACACCTGACTTTGTGGCTTTGGCCTTTTGAAGCTGATTTTCAAGAGGAATGTGGAAGGATTTGAAACCTTGGCCTAAGAGATGCCTTGCAGTGCTGTAAATACAGCTTGATGGACTATTCTGGTCAGAGTTGAAAGACCTGAATGTGGTAAGAACTATGGACTGTGAGGTTTGGCTTATGAAGGTGAGAAAGAGCTTTTCCTGGACTGGGCTAGAAGCAGTTTATGTGAGAGGCTTGCTGTTTTATGCCCATGTCCCGAGAACTTGTGCAAGTTTACATTGCATAGAAATGAACTGGTGTGAGCAAGAGATATGGCACAGAAAAAAATGAAATCAGCCAGGCGTGGTGGCACACACCTTTAATCCCAGCACTCGGGAAGCAGAGGTAGGAGTATTGCCATGAGTTCAAGGCCATCCTGAGACTACAGAGTTAATTTCAGGTCAGCCTGGGCCAAAGTGATACCCTACCTCAAAAAGAAAAAAAAAGAAAAACATAAAATTAGCCAGGCGTAGTGTCGCATGCCTTTAATGCCAGCATTTGGGAAGTAGAGGTAGGAGTATCACCATGAGTTTGAGGCTACCTTGAGACTACATAGTTAATTCCAGGTTAGTCTGGACCAGAGTGAGACCCCAGCTTGAAAAAACAAACAAAAAAAATAATAAAATCTTTGGATGAAACTACTGCCCATTCAGCTACAATTGTATAACAGATTACGCCCATTGAGATTGGGTCAGCTGACCTGCACTGAGACAACAGGAAGAATGCAATCTTTTGAAGGGGTCTGAATGCTGAAGGAGTGTCCTGTTCTTCAAAGTCTGCTTTACCCAACCCCCCCCGCCCAGATTCACAAATTGACACCCCACCTGGTATTATGGAGTATAGAGATGCAGGAAAGAGAGGGTCATTGAATTTGCAACAAGATCTTGTTTTGGAAACCGCCTTGGGCAGTGTGGAGCAGGTTCACTGGATTCTTGCATGGAGACCTGATGGAGCCAAGAGGATGGACTGTGGCTTGTGGTAGAGACCCAGTGGAGATGCCGGGATCACAAGATGGCTGCTAAGGAGAGCTGCCGGCCCTGAGGAAGTTTGTCCAGGACCGTGAGTAGCCTAGCTGGAGGGGCGGGATTGGAACTCCAGAGACTTGTTGTTGGTTAGAATTATCGGACTTGGAGATTTGTCATTGACTCTAGTTGTTGGCCTAGGAGCTACAGAGTTTGATGTTGCCCTGGTTGTCTTAAACCTTGTATTGGTTGAATATTTCTTTGCTATGCCCAGTGCCATCTTTTGCAGTGTGAGTGTTTATTCTGTGCCATTATGGGTTTTGGGGGGATTTGTTGGTATTATGGCTCAGTTAAAAGACCTTGGATTACGGGGGTGTTTGAACATCATTGGGGTTGATAAAACTATGGGGACTTTTAAACTTGGACTGAACACACTGCATGTACATCATGGATGGTTATCAGTTTATGGGGGCCTGGGGGGAATGTGGTGTTTTGATTCCAGTGTCCCCCATACGCTTAGGTGTTCTGAATACTAGGTTCCCAGCTGATGGCGATTTGGGAACTAGCGCCTCCTGGAGGCAGTGTTTTGTTGGGGGTGGGCTTATGGATATTATAGCCAGTTTTCCCTTGCCAATGTTGGGCACACTCTCCTGTTCCTGTTGTCCACCTGATGTTGGCCAAAAAGTAATGTCCACCCTCTGCTCATGCTGTTGTTTCCCCTGCCATTATGGAGCATGCCCTTTTTTCCCACAAGCTGCTCTTGGTCGGGTGATTTCTGCCAGTAATGTGAACCTGACTACAACACTGGGTGACCTTGAACTCACAGCAATCCTCCTACCTTTGCCTCCCAAGTGCTGGGATTAAAGGCATGTGCCACCACGCCCAGCTAAAATGTTATTTTATTTTATTTTATTTTATTTTATTTTATTTTATTTTATTTTATTTTATTTTTGGTTTTTTCAAGGTAGGGTCTTGCTCTAGCCCAGGCTGACCTGGAATTCACTATGTAGTCTCAGGCTGGCCTTGAACCCACAGCAATCCTCCTATCTCTGCCTCCAGAGTGCTGGGATTAAAGGCACCTGGCCTTTAAAAACATTTTTATTTGTATGCATATTTGTGTGGGGGAGAGGTGTCAAGGTCTCTTGCTACTACAAATGAATGCCAGATGTTCGTGCCTTTTTTGCATCTGACTTTACATGGGTACTGGAAAATTAAACCCAGGCCAGCAGGCTTTGCAAGCAAGCACCTTTAACCACTGAGCCATCTCCCAGCCCTGTTTTTAGTTTGTTGAGACAGAACCTCACTCTGTAGTCAGACTGGTTTCTAATTTGAGATTCTCCTGTCCTGTCTTTGCTTCCAGAGTGATAGGATTACAAGTCTTTCTGTCTCTTCTTTCTTTCTTTCTTTCTTTCTTTCTTTCTTTCTTTCTTTCTTTCTTTTTTTGAGGCAGGGTCTCATTCTAGCTCAGGCTGACCTGGAATTCACTCTGTAGTATCAGGGTGGCCTCAAACTCACGGTGATCCTCCTACCTCTGCCTCCCGAGTGCTGGGATTAAAGGCATGCACCCCCACACCCAGCTCTTTCTCTCTTTCTCTTCCCTCCCTTCCTCCCTCCCTTCCCTTCCCCTCTCTTTCTTTCTTTCTTTCTTTCTTTCTTTCTTTCTTTTCTTTCCTTCCTTCCCCCTCCCTCCTTCCCTTCTTCTTTCCTTCCCTCCCTCCCTCCCTCCCTCCCTCCCTCCCTCCCTCCCTCTTTCTTTCTTTCTTTCTTTCTTTCTTTCTTTCTTTCTTTCTTTCTTTCTTTCTTTCTTTCATACATATACATGCACCAGGGCCTCTTGCCACTGCAAGCCAACACCAGACACTTGTGCCACTTTTTGCATTTGGCTTATGTGGATGGTTTAGGAATAGAAACTTGAGTCAGTAGGCTTTGCAAGCAGGTGCCTTTAACCACTGAGCAGTCCTCCCAGCCCGTAGCAAAAAGTTTTAAAATCACTTGTAGGTCTATGGTTGCCAGGTAACCACTATCGGCAACACAGTCTTCTGTTTTGGTTTGCCTTATCTGTGTCAATCTTCCCACATTGCTAAACAAGAATCTCAGGGCTCCTGACGGGAAGTATGTAAGCAAGCAAATAAATAGCACCTGGGCTGTGCTGCCAGACTGCGCCCCACAGGAAGAGGCCTGTCCCAGAAAATGCACTGCGGGCTTCCTCTTCCCTCCCTTAGCAACAGAAGCATCCTCTTCTCCGGAAGCCAGGGCCTCAAATCGCCTCCTTCCCCAGACTTCACAGGTTCCTTTCTCTGTTTTTTTTTTTGTTTTGTTTTGTTGTTGTTGTTGTTTGTCTGTTTTGTTTTGTTTGTTTTGTTTCTCGAGGTAGGGTCTTTCTCTAGCTCAGGCTGACCTGGAATTCACTATGTATTCTCAGGGTGGCCTCGAACTCACTGCAATCCTCCTACCTCTGCCTCCCGAGTGCTGGGATTAAAGGCGTGCGCCACCACGCCCGGCTTAAAAAAATTTTTTTTTAATACAGAAAAAAAACAAAAAAAAGTATATGTGTGTGTGTGTGTATACACTTTTTAAAAAAAATTATTAGAGACAGAGAATGGGCATACCAAGGCCTCTAGCCTCTGCAGATCAATTCCAGACACATGCACCAGTGTGCATCTGGCTTATGTGGGTCCTGGGGAATCAAACCTGGGTCCTTTTGGCTTCACAGGCAAGCAAGAAGCTATCTCCCTTTCCCTATATTTAAAAAAACTGTTTTTGGTTTTTCGAGGTAGGGTCTCTAGCTCAGGCTGACCTGGAGTTCATGATGTAGTCTTAGGGTGGTCTCGAATTCTCTGCAATCCTCCTACCTCTGCCTCCCAAATGCTGGGATTAAAGGGATGCGCCACCATGCCCAGCCCCTACAAATTATTTTATTTATTTGCAAGCAGAGAGAGACAGAGAAAAAAAGAAAGACAGAGAGAATGGATGCACCAGGGCCTCCAGCCACTGCAAATGAACTCCAGATGCATACACTACTTTATCAAACCTGGGTCATTAGGCTTTGCAGCAAGTGTCTTAACTGCTGAGCCAGCTCTCTAGCCCTCTGTATTTTTTTAAATTTTCTATTTGTTAGCCGGGCGTGGTGGCGCACGCCTTTAATCCCAGCACTCGGGAGGCAGAAGTAGGAGGATTGCCAAGAGTTCGAGGCCACCCTGAGACTACATAGTGAATTCCAGGTCAGCCTGAGCCAGAGTGAGACCCTACCTCGAAAAACCAAAAAAAAAAAAAAAAAAAAATTCTGTTTATTTATTTGCATGTGTGTGTATGTGCGGGGGGTGGGGTGGCGCATAACAGGGCCTCTTGCCACTGCAAATGAACACCAGACCCCTGTACCATATTTTGGATCTGGCCTACACGAATGGCTTGGGAATTGAACCCACACCAGCAGGCACCTATAGCCACTGAGTCAAATACCCAGCCCCTGTATTTTTATTTATTAAATATTTTATTTATTTTTATTTATTTGAGAGACAGATGCAGATAAAGAGAGAATGGGCGCACTAGTGTCTAGCCACTACAAGTGAATTCCAGACACATGCCATCTTGTGCATCTGGCTTATGTGGGTTCTGGGGAATCGAACCTGGGTCCTTTGGCTTTGAAGGCAAGTGCTATTACTGCTAAGCCATCCCCCCCACTTTTTTTTTTTTTTTTTTTTTTTTGAGGTAGGATCTCACTGTCTAGCCCAGACTGACCTGGAATTCACTATGTAATCTCAGGGTGGCCTCGCACTCACTACAATCCTCCTACCTCTGCCTCCCGAGTGCTAGAACTATAGGCATGCGCCACCACACCTGGCTCCTGTATTTTTTTAAGTGTGTGTGTGCGCGCGTGCACGTTTGTGTATATGTGAGTGAACATGTGTGTTTATGCATGTGGAAGCCAGAGGACAACCTCAAGTGTTGAGACAGGGTCTCTCATTGACTCCCAGCACTGCCCCAGGGCCAGGGAGAAAGGATGGCTTCAGCAGGGGAGGGACCGAGAGATGCTGTGAGCTGGGCCTTCAGTGTTAGCACTGTTAGTAGGAATGCTGTTCCAGACAAAGGAATAGCCCCTGAGGTCCTCTGGTCAGATCCCCAGAGGTTTGGTGACTTCATCTAGACCAGCACCAGCTGCTGCAGAATCTAGGCAGCTGTGTGCTTACCTGTGACAGGAAGCTCAGGAACAGGGACCCATGAACCTCTACACAGACCTCATTCCAGAAGTCTTCTAGATTCCTGCGTGGAGGATCGCCCTGGTGTGTGTGTGTGTACATGGTGTGAGTGCAGATACATGGATGCCACGGTGCTCACGTGAAGGTCAGAAGACAGCTTTCCAGGCTAATTCATGTGAGTCAGGGCTCTCATTCAGTTTTCAGTGCTCTGCTCACCAGGCTGGCTGGTCTGAGAGACCCCAGGGAGTCTCCATCTCCACCTTCCATCTCACTGTGGGTATACTAGAATCAGCCACAGAAGCCCATCATGGCTTCTGGCTTTTTTTTTTTTTAATATATTTTATTTATTTATTTGAGAGAGAGAAAGAGGCAGAGAGAGGAGAGAGAGAATGGGCACGCCAGGGCCTCCAGCCACTGCAAACAAACTCTAGATGCATGCGCCCCCTTGTGCATCTGGCTTACGTGGGTCCTGGAGAATCAAACCGGGATCCTTTGGCTTTGCAGGCAAACGCTTTAACCGTTAAGCCATCTCTCCAGCCCCATTTCTGGCTTTCTATGTGGGGCTTGAGGATCCGAACTCAGTACTCACCCTTGCAAGCAAGTAAGTGCCTTTAAGTACTGAGCCATCTCTCCAGCCCCTAGGCATTCACACCAGTAAGGGAAATGTTTTATCTACTGAGCCATCTCCCCAGCTCCAATTCTTCCTCTTTTATTCATTATAACAGTTTATACTCTTTTATCCCCTCACCCTTGCTCCTGTTTACTCTGAGGGTCTCCTCAGTGGGGTTAGGGGATTCACTGTGGGGTCCTGAAGGCCTCAGTTCATCCCTGTGGGGTAGGTGGGGGTGTGCCTCATAATATTTCTACCCACTCTGTGGCTCTTACAATCTCTACCGCAATGTTCCCTGAGCCATGGTAGGCCTGTTGGCAGTCCAATTTAGTGAGTCGTAATTCTTTATGGTGCTGGGAATTGAACCCAGGACCTCATACATGCTAGGCAAGCACTCTTATCAGTGAGCTCCTTCTCCAGCCCTCTTCTCAATTTCTCTCTCTCTCTCTCTCTCTCTCTCTCTCTCTCTCTCTCTCTCTCTCTCTATATATATATATATATATATATATATTTATAACTATTATTTTGGATTTTTTTTTTTTTTTTTTTTTGGTTTTTGGGGTTTTTTGACCTGGAATTAACTATGTAGTCTCAGGGTGGCCTCGAACTCTCGGCGATCCTCCTACCTCTGCCTCCCGAGTGCAGGGATTAAAGGTGTGCGCCACCACGCCCGGCTATTTTGGATTTTTTTGAGAGACAGAGAGAGAGGGAGAGGAAGACAGGTAGAGATGGGCATGCCAGCAGCCTCTCAGCTGCTGTGAACGAAATCCAGATGCATGCGCCCCCTTGTGGTCAAGTGCGGCATTGCGCCCTTGCGTCCCTTTGCATCTGGCCAAACGTGGGACCTGGAGATTGGAACCACTGGAGATTGGAACCAGCGTTCTTAGGCTTAAGAGGCAGGCGCCTTAACCGCTAAGCCATCTCACCAGCCCTTATTTTGGTTTTTTGAGGTAGGGTTTCACTCTGGCCCAGGCTGACCTAAATTCACTATGTAGTCTCAGGGTGGCCTTGAACTCACAATGATCCTCCTACCTCTGCCTCCCTAGTGCTGGGATTAAAGGCGTGGCCACCACACCTAGACCTTTTTATTTTGAGCCAATTAAGCTGTTTAGGTTGGCCCTGAATTCACTCTATATCCCAAGAAGGCCTTGAACCCCCAATTCTCTTGCCTCTACTCTCCATGCTGCTTAGGACTACTGGCCTGCTCTGGCTCCCACTTCTTGTTTGCAGTTCTGTCCTAGGGAATCCCAGATGGCCCTGGCCTCTGGTTCTGGGACTCTGACAGGTTGATCCTGGTTTGATCGTCCTTGGGTCCATCCTCCATTCGTGAGAGGCTCCTCCCTCCCGGTCTTGGCAGGCACTCTAAGCTACCCAGTGGTTACCAGTGAGACCAGAGATTAGTTGGTGCCTAGACCTGACTCTCAATCATGGTGGGTTGGGAGTAAGGCCTGGGAGTTGAGTCAGGCACCTGGAATTCAAACCCCAGTTCTGTGGCTTTCACCAGCTATGCGGCCTCAGGCAAATTTCCTAACCTCTCTTAGTCTCTCGGACCTGGACTTACCCTGTATAACTTTCCTACATGTCACACTCCAGGCCAGGCTGTGGTTATGGGCTGAGGTTATGCAATAGAGCACTTGGTATTCAACAGAGCTCCGCAAATGAACTGGATGGTGGTTTTCAATATTACCGAAACAATCAAACAGCGCAAGGTGGCACATGTGTCATCTTAACACTATGAGGTGGGGGCAGGTGATGAAAAATTTGAGATCATCCTGAGCAATATATAGCACATTCAAGGCTAGCCTGGCTACATGAATCCCTGCCTCAAAAAAAGGAAAACCAAGGGCTGGAGAGATGGCTTAGCAGTTAAGGTGTTTGCCTGCAAAACCAAAGTATCCCAGTTCGATTCTCCAAGACCCACATAAGCCAGATGCACAAGGGGGCATGTGCATCTGGAGTTTGTTTGCAGTGGCTGGAGTGGTGCACCCATTCTCTCCCTCACACCCCCCTGCCTCTTTCTCTGTTCAAATAAATAAATTAATTAATTAATTATTTTTTTAAAAAAAGAAAAACCAAGGCTGGATGTAGTGCAGATCTTGTATCCCAGCACTTGGGAGTTAGAAGTAGGAGGATCACTGTGAGTTCAAGGCCAGCCTGGGACTACAGAGTGAATGTCAGGTTAGCTCGGGCTACAGTGAAACCCTACCTCAAAAAGGGGATGGGGCTTAGCAGTTGAGGTGCTTGCCTGTGAAGCCTAAGCATCCAGGTTTGATTTCCCAGGACCCATGTTAGCCAGATGCACAAGGTGGTACATGCATCTGGAGTTCATTTGCAGTGGCTGGAGGACCTGGTGCATCCATTCTCTCTGTGTGTCCTTCTCTCTTTCTCTCTTTCTGCTTGCAAGTAAATAAACAATAAAATAAAAGAGCAGGGCATGGTGGCACACGCCTTTAATCACAGTACTTGGGAGGCAGAGGGAGGAGGATCGCTGAGAGCTCGAGGCCACCCTGAGACTACATAGTGAATTCCAGGTTAGCCTGAGCTGGAGTGAGAGCCTACCTTAAAAAACCAAAACAAACAAACAAACAAACAAACAAAGAGAAGAGGATGGAGAGATGGCTCAGCGGTTAAACGCTTGCCTGTGAAGCCTAAGGACCCTAATTCAAGGTTCGATTCCCCAGGACCCATGCAAACCAGATGCACAAGGTGGCACATGCATCTGGAGTTCGTTTGCAGGGGCTAGAGGCCCTGGTGTGCCCATTCTCTCTCATTCTCCCTTTCTCTGTTTCTAATAAGTAAATAAATTAAAAAAAATTTAAAAACAGGGCTGGAGAGATGGCTTAGCAATTAAGGCGCCTGCCTCCTAAGCCTAAGAACGCTGGTTCCAATCTCCAGGTCCCACATTTAGCCAGATGCAAAGTGATGCAAGGGCGCAATGCCACACTTGACCACAAGGGGGCGAATGCATCTGGATTTCGTTCTCAGCAGCTGAGAGGCTGCTGGCGCGCCCATCTCTATCTGTCTCCCTCTCCCTGTCTGTCTCTCTCTGTCTCTCTCCAAAAAAAAAAAAAGGAAAAAAAGAGAAAGGGGCTGGAGAGATGGCTCAGTGGTTGAGGTGCTTGCCTGCAAAGTCTAATGACTTGAGTGCAGTTCCTCAGTACCCATGTGAAGCCAGATGCACAAGGTGCACAATTTGTCTGGAGTTCATTTGCAGTGGCTAGAGGCCCTGGCATGCCCATTTTTCGCTCTCTCTCAAAATAAAAAAAAAATTAAAATCAGCTGGGTGTGGTAGCACATGCCTTTAATCCCAGCACTCAGGAGGCTGAGGTAGAAGGATTGCCATGAGTTTAAGGCCACCCTGAGACTACATTCCAGGTCAGCCTGAATTAGAGTAAGACCCTACCTCAAAAAAAAAAAAAAAAAAAAAGAAAAGAAAAGAAAAAAAAGAAAAACCAAAAGTAAATACATAAACAAAAGAAAAAGAAATCAAGTTCCTAGGCAGGCCACTTGAATTTTGGTAGCCTCAAAAGTGAAATGAGGGCTGGAGAGATGGCTCAGTGCTTAAGGTGCTTGCCTACACAGCCCAAGGACCAAGGTTTGATTTCCCAGTACCCATGTAAAGCTAGATACACAAAGTGGCGCATGCATCTGGAATTTGTTTGCAGCAGCTGGAGGCCCTACTTGTGCCTATTTCCTCTGTCTCTGTCCTCTCTCTCTGCTTGCAAATTATATATATATTTTTAAATTTCTTTAAAAAAAAAAAAGTAAAATGGGGCTGGAGAGATGGCTTAGCGGTTAAGGAGCACACCTGCAAAGCCAAAGGACCCTGATTCAATTCTCCAGGTCCCACGTAAGCCAGATGCACATGGTGGCGCATGCATCTGGAGTTCGTTTGCAGTGGCTAGAGGCCCTGCTGCGCCCATTCTCCCTTTCTCTGTCTCTAATAAATAAATAAATAAAAATAAAATCTTTTTTTTTTTAAAAGTAAAATGAAGAGGCTGGGGAAATGGCTCAGCAGTTAAGAGTAGTGTTTGAGCAGGGCGTGGTGGCACATGCATTTAATCCCACCATACAGGGGGCAGAAGTAGGTGGAGCACTGTGAGTTTGGGGCCACCCTAAGAATACATAGTGAATTCCAGGTCAGCCTGGGCTACCTCAAAAAGAGCTGGGCATGATAGCGCACGCTTTTTATCCCAGCACTCAGGAGGCAGAGGTACAAGGATCACCATGAGTTCGAGGCCACCCTGAGACTACGTAGTGAATTACAGGTTAGCCTGAACTAGAGTGAGACTTTACCTTGAAAAACAAAAAACAAAACAAAACAAAACAAAAAACTCAAAAAGAAAAAAATAGAGCGAGAGCAGTTTAGAGAGTATTTAAATCCAGGGAACTTGGTGAAGTAGGCTGTTCTGCCCAGGGTGGGTGGACATTTTCCAGTTGACCATAAATAGAAAAGGCAGAGGAAGGAGACATTTGCCCTTTTCCTCATTGTTTGAGCTAGGACATTGCGTCTCATCTTCTGCCCCCAGCCTGCGTTTCTGTCACGTGTACTCCCTGTGTTCCGGTCTCTGGAAGACCTGGACAGAATGACACCATTTGCTTCCTTTCTGTGGCTTGCAGACAGCAGACCTGGGACTTCTCAGCCTCTGTCATCAATTTCCCATAAATACAGGAGCCAGTAAATCTCATTTATTTATGTGTGTGTGTATAGGATTTTTGTTGCTTTGTGTATGTATATGTGTACATGTATGTAGGCACACATGTGGGGGAGTATATATGCACATGTGCATGTGGAAGCCAGAGGCTGTCAGTCTTCCTCAGTCACTCTCCACATTATTATTTGAGGCAGGGCCTCTTGTTGAAGCTAGAGCTTACTATTTTGCCTACAAAATGTGTGTGCCTCTTTCTCTCTCTCTGTGCAAAGAAATAAGGTATTAAAAAAATGCCAGATGTGGTGGCACACACCTTTAATCCCAGTACCCAGGAAGCAGAGATAGGAGGATCACTGAGAGTTTGAGGCTACCCTAAGATTATATAGTGAATTCCAGGTCAGCCTGGGCTAGAGTGAGACCCTACCTCAAAAAAAAAAAAAAAAAGAAAGAAAGAAAGAAAGACAGACAGACAAAATAGGGCTGGAAAGGTTGCTTACTGGTTAAGATGCTTGCCTGTAAAGCCAAAGGACCTACGTTCAATTCCCCAGGACCCATGTAAGCCAGATGCACATGGTGGTACATTCATGTGGAGTTCGGAGCTCATTTGCAGTGGCTAGAGGCCCTGCTATGCCCATTTTCTCACTCTTTCTCTCTCATAAATAAATAAAAATAAATGTTTTTTTTAAAAAAATACACCTGCAGGCTGGAGAGATGGCTTAGCGGTTAAACACTTGCCTTTCAAGCCTAAGGACCCAGTTCAAGGCTCGATTCTCCAGGACCCATGTAAGCCAGATGCACAAAGGGACGCACACATCTGCGGTTCGTTTGTAGTGGCTAAAGGCCCTGGCGCTCCCATTCTCTCTCTCTCCCTGCCTATTTCTGTATCTCTCTCAAATAAATATGTAAATAATAAAATATTTTTTAAAAAACAGCATCAAGGGTCTTATTGGCTCGACTGTGCCCAGTCAGCTGTCCTCCCTCCCTAGCTCAGGCTCCAGGTGCTGGGCCACTGTAGTCCGCTCAGGTGCTATCTACCCTCTTCCTTGCTGTGTCCTACACCTGCTCAGTGGTGAAGACGATCCCTTTACCAGATTCTCCTCAAATGACCCAATCTGCGTGTTCCTGCCAAGGCCCTGATCATGGAGCACAGATAAGGAGCATTACTAAATGACCTCCTTTGTAATCTCTGGACACTGTGTTCTCTTCTCATGGCTCTGGTCAGCAGAATCGGTGGTGTCCCATCCTCCCTGCCTAAGGTCACAGCCACCAGGTTGCATCAGGTTCCCTGCCTTCACCTCAACACCCTGTCCCACTGATGCTTCGTGAACCTCAGGCTCAGGCTCGGGCTCCCAGCAGGTGTAGGAAGCAGGCGTTATTGGGCTCTTTGCCTCTGAAAGGGGAATTTAGAGGGTGCATATATCAAAGCCCTAGGTTCAATCTCCAGCACCGAATTAAAAAACTGGGCATGGGGCTAGAGAGATGGCTTAGTGGTTAAGGCATTTGTCAGCAAAGCCAAAGGATCCCAGTTCGATTCTCTAGGACCCGTGTAAGACAGATGCACAAGGGGACGCAAGCATCTGGAGTTCGTTTGCAGTGGCTGGAGGCCCTAGCACACCCATTCTCTCTCTCTGCCTCTTTCTCTCTCTCAAATAAATAAATTAATTAAATATTTTTTTGAAAAAAAAAAAAAAACTGGGCATGGTGGTACATGCCTGTAGTTCCAGCATTTGGGAGATGGAGGTAGGTGGATTACTGAGTTTAAGGCCATCCTAAGACTACATAGTGAATTCCAATTCCAGGTCAGCCTGGAATTAGACTGAGACCCTACCTCAAAAAACAAGAAAGAAAGAAATAAAAAAGAAGAAAGAAAGAAATAAAAAAGAAGAAAGAAAGAAAGAAAAAAGAAGAAAGAAAGAAAAAAGAAGAAAGAAAGAAAGAAAGAAAGAAAGAAAGAAAAGAAAGAAGGGAGGGAGGGAGGGAGGAAGGAGGAAGAAAGGAGAGGAGAGGAGAAGAGAGGAGAGGAGAGGAGAGGAGAGGAGAGGAGAGGAGAGGAGAGGAGAGGAGAGGAGATCCAGACAGCTTGGCTGGAGTACTTCTGGGGCAGGTGTGAGCTGCAAGAAAACATCTTCTAGGCAGGGGGACAGCACGAGCAAAGACGGGGAGGCAGGACAATACAGGGGGGACTTCTGAGGGTAGTCAGCAACAGGGGTACATGGAAAGAAGGGGGACAAGAGCTGAGGTGAGATCACAGCCGGCCAACAAGAGACTCCACCCACATGTCAGGCCATGCAGAGCGTAAGTCCAGCAGACAGCCATCACACACATCACGGCAGGGCAGGAGAGCTGTGCCAGTGGCTGTGGCTAGCTGGCATGTGGACAGAAATAGCTCATCCCTGAAGGGGAGACTCCTCATCACCTCTTTTCCTTGTCTTTGCCTCATAAGCTTCCAATACGTGGCATGGGATTAAGTCAGCTGGCTCCTCAAATACCCACTTCCCTCACTCCCCTCATATTGTCTTCCCCACAAGAAGACTTTCAGGGTCCAGGCAAGGAGGGACCCCCCCCTTGTCTTCCTATACTACACCACTCAACAGCTTTCATTGTATCTGTGTGTTATTTTTATTTTCTTTGCTTTGGTCTATACAAAAAAAAAAAAAACAACCAATAACCAAAAACATAAAGCAGTCATAATAAAACTCTGCCAAGCCCCCCCCCTCATCCCTTCACACTCTCTGTGGTGGGCAGTGGGGGGGATGTGAAACAGGAAGGGGAAGAGAAAGCCCCTCACCGCACACCAGAGGGGTCAGCAAGAGCACTTCTGTGGGTCAGTTGGGCCAGTGTGGGGCAGGGCAGGGGAGGAGCTCCTCCCAGGCGGGGCAAAGCTGATTGAGCATCATGGAGAGAGAAAGAAGAGTCAAGTTCCTGGAGCCAAGACACTCTCCAATGTCTCTGCCAGGCTCCCCTGGAAGGTCCCTGAATTTTTTGAGACAAGCTTTAGATGTCAGGAGTTTGGGCCTTCCTGGACTCTCCAGGGACTCAGAACAATTGGTTGCCAGAGTTCAGTGAGAAAAATCAGCCCCAGAAGAAACCAAAGTCTTGTGGGGTCCAGGTAGCTGGAGATGGACAGACAGGGAAGGTGGCTGAGTTTGGTGGGGGGACACACACCAGTGGGTGGCTGAGTACAAAGCTTCAGTGACCAGAGCCATGGGGGCAGGGAGGGAGTGTTGGTCCTGGACCCACGCCCAGGACAGAAAAGCAAGACCAAAACACCATCCCAAGAAACCCTACAGAGGACCTCTGGAGGCGTGGGCTCAGCAGGAAGTCGCTGCGCAGCTCAGGCACTTTTCTGTCTTGTCTCACGGCCTCCCAGGTGAGGAACTGCACCTGTGGGAGACAGACACAGGGGTCAGGGGCTCAGCGGGACCGTGCCCCCCAGGAGCACAGCCCACTGCAGGGACACCCACCCAACCACTGCAGAAAGACTGGTGTCTTTTTTAGAAAGAAGTAGCCGGAGGGACAGGACACCAAACAAAGATGTAAAACTAAGAAATCAGCCGGACCTGGTGGTGCACGCCTTTAATCCCAGCACTCGGGAGGCAGAGGTAGGAGGATCGCTGTGAGTTCGGGGCCAGCCTGAGACTACATAGTAAACTCCAGGTCAGCATGGGCTAGCGTGAGACCCTACCTTGAAAATCCAAAAGAAAAAATAAGGAAGAGCTGGGCATGGTGGTACAGGCTGGATGGAAGCCCAACTGCTCAGGAAGCTGAGGCAGGAGAATTCCAAATTCAAGGTCTGACCAGACAACTTAGTGAGTCCTTGTCTCAAAATAAAAAAATAAATAACAGCAGGGGATGTAGTTCAGTGGTAGCGCACTTGCCTAGCATCCACAGGGATCTAAGGTTAGTCCCTAGTACCACAAAAAAAATAAAATAAAAGAGGAAGAATAAGAAGGAGGAGGAGGAGGAGGAGGAGGGAAGGAAGGGAGGGAAGGAAGAAGGGTGGGAAAAAAAGAAAAAGATGGTGCTGGGCAAGTGATGCACACCTGCAATTCCACTAATTGAGAGACTGCGGCAGGGGAATAGCCACAAGTTTGGGGCCAGTCTGAGCAACAAAGTGAGTTCTATAAAGTGAGAGCCAGTCTTCATAATAATTGTAATACTAAAGTGGGCCAGAGCACACCTCCTGTGGGGAGATCAGCAACACAGAGCGCCCACACTCCTTCCACCCACAGAAGGAGCCAGAGTTACAGCAGAGAAAGGGGAAGGCTCTCATCAGAAGGACACTGGTGGGGGAGAGGGGAGAAAGAGGGAAAGAGGAGAGAGAGAGAATAAAGAGAGAGAGAGAATAGTAGATGCCCTGCGGCCACAGTGGCAAGCACAAAGTGGGCCATGAGGCCAAAGGAGCCGTACTGGGATGCAGCCAGCTAAGCCAGCATGTGGTCGGCAGTGGGGTAGGGGGGCCTGAGGCCATCACTGTAGGTATCCATGGGGTAGTCTCCATCCATGTCCATGTGCATATCCAGAGGGTCGTGGGGCACATCGCTGCAGTACATGGGGCGGTAGGTAGCATCCATGTCTGGGGAAAAGAAGGAGAGCTTGTTCAGGGGTCTGAAGGTCACCCATGGTGGCGAGGGAGGGCCCAGGGAGCCCACAACCACCTCCTCTATCTGTCCACCAGCAGGGGCCTGATTTCCTCCCCAAACTCCTAGAGCAGGGTATCTAGAATGAAACACCGGTGGCCACCCGCTGTCTCCCCTTCTCTCCCACCCACATGGCTCCCCGCTGGGCTGTATGGGGCTTGGGGAGCCCCGCGCACTCACCATCTGCGTAGGGCTCGTTGACAGGGATCATGCTCTGGGCCTGCGGAAGGATAGAGATGGGGGGGGTTGGTCAGTGTGAAAATGCACCCTGGCCTGCTCTCAAGCCAGAGGAGGGGAGTTGCTCCTAACAAGGGGCCGGGGTAAAGCAGAGGCCCTACAGGGGAAGAAGAGAATGGATTCATGTCCTTTGCCACTTCCCCAGGTAGCGGTCTTAATGCTTAGGGGTCCTACTGATCCTAGCTGCTCTAGAAAGGGGGTGGCGGGAGGAGAGAGAGAGGGAGAATTGGAGAAGGGGCACAACCTGCTACCTAGCACCTGTGTGCAAATTAGGGCAAGGAAACCTGGCCTGGAGATGTAGCTCATGGGCATGCCCAAGGCTGGGGGTTCTATCCCCAACACCAACAAAAAAAGAGGTTAAAAGGCTGGAGAGATGGCTTAGTGGTTAAGGCACTAGCCTGTGACACCTATGGACCTAGGTTTGATTCCCCAGTACCCACATATGCCAGATGCACAAGGTGGCACATGTGTCTGGAGTTTATTTGCAGTGGCTGGAGGCCCTAGTATGCCCATTCTCTATCTGACTATTTCTCTCTCTAATAAATAAAATAATTTAAAAAAAAAAAAAAAAAAAAAAGGCTGGAGAGAAGGCTTAGTGGTTAAGGCACTTGCCTGCAAAGCCTAAGAACTCATTTTCAAATCTCCAGGTCCCACCTGCATAAGCCAGATGCACAGTGATGCAAGCACGAGATGTCGCACATGCACACAGGGGGCACATGCATCTGGAGTTTGTTTGCAGAGGTTGAAGGCCCTGGTATGTCTATGTTCTCTCTGCCTCTTTCTCTCTCTCTCTCAAATAAACAAATAAACAAATTTAATAAATAAAAAGAATTACAGGTCAGCCTAGGTTAGAGTGAGACCTTACCTCAAAAACCCCCCCAAGCCAGGCATGGTGGCACACGCCTTTAATCCCAGTACTCAGGAGGCAGAGGTAGGAGGATCACCGTGAGTTCAAGGCCACCCTGAGACTACATAGTGAATTCCAGGTCAGCCTGAGCTAGAGTGAAACCCTACCTCGAAAAAAACAAACAAACAAAAAAAACCCCAAGCCAGGCATGGTGGCACACGCCTTTAATCCCAGCACTCGGGAGGCAAAGGTGGGAGGATCGCTGAGAATTTGAGGCCACCCTGAGACTACATAGTTAATTCCAGGTCAGCCTGGACCAGAGTGAGACCCTACCTTGCAAAAAAACAAACAAAAAAAAAAGAGAGAGAGAGAGGGCTGGACAGATGGATTAGCATGTAAGGTACTTATCTGTGAAACCTAAGGACCCAGGTTTGATTACCCAGTACCCACATAAGCCAGATGCACAAGGTGGCACATGCATCTGGAGTTTGTTTGCAGTGGCTAGAGGTCCTGGCATATCCATCCTCTCCCTTTCCCTCTCTCTCTAGTAAATAAATAAAAATAAAATATTTTTCAAAAAAGGAAAGGGTGTTCATTTTCAAAGCCTCTCTATTCATGTGAGCAAAACGAAATTGCTACTGCTGTAGGTCATAAACAGATGTATGTAACTCTAGGACAGAGCAGGGCAGGCTGTATGTATGCTGCCGGCCTGCCCCACCCCTTAGCCCTACTCTGGCTCCCCACCCAACCACTGGGCTCTGCATGGTAGTGCATGCCTATAATCCCAGTACTTGGGAGGCTGAGGCAGGAAGACTGTTGGACATTCCACGACAGGCAGCACTATAGCGTAAGACCCTGCAGGAGTGTAAATTCCAACACTCTGTGCCTGAGCCAGGAGGAACATCACAAGTTCAAGGCCAGCCTGGGCTACAGAGTGAAAACTTGTCTCAAAAATACAAAATAGCCAGGCGTGGTGGCACACACCTTTAATCCCAGCACTTGGGAAGCAGAGATGGGAGGATTGCTGTGAGTTCAAGGCCAGCCTGGGACTATGTAGTGAGTTCCAGGTCAGCCTGGACTATCGTGAGATCATACCTTAAAAAAACAAAATAGGGCTGGAGAGATAGCTTAGCGGCTAAGGCGCCTGCCTCCTAAGCCTAAGAACGCTGGTTCCAATCTCCAGTGGTTCCATCTCCAGGTCCCACGTTTAGCCAGATGCAAAGTGATGCAAGGGCACAATGCCGCACTTGCCCACAAGGGGGGCACACATCTGGATTTTGTTCACAGCAGCTGAGAGACTGCTGGCGCGCCCATTTCTGTCTCCCTCTCCCTCTCTGTCTATCTCTTCTGTCTCCCTCTCTGTCTATCTCTCTGTCTCTCTCCAAAAATAAATGAAAAATAATTTTAAAAATTAAAAAAATAAGGGCTGGAGAGATGGCTTAGCAGTTAAACGCTAGCCTATGAAACCTAAGGACCCTGGTTCGAGGCTCGATCCTCCAGGACCCACAAAATATTTTTTCAAAAAGGAAAGGGTGTTCATTTTCAAAGCCTCTCTATTCATGTGAGCAAAACGAAATTGCTACTGCTGTAGGTCATAAACAGATGTATGTAACTCTAGGACAGAGCAGGGCAGGCTGTATGTATGCTGCCGGCCTGCCCCACCCCTTAGCCCTACTCTGGCTCCCCACCCAACCACTGGGCTCTGCATGGTGGTGCATGCCTATAATCCCAGTACTTGGGAGGCTGAGGCAGGAAGACTGTTGGACATTCCACGACAGGCAGCACTATAGCGTAAGACCCTGCAGGAGTGTAAATTCCAACACTCTGTGCCTGAGCCAGGAGGAACATCACAAGTTCAAGGCCAGCCTGGGCTACAGAGTGAAAACTTGTCTCAAAAATACAAAATAGCCAGGCGTGGTGGCACACACCTTTAATCCCAGCACTTGGGAAGCAGAGATGGGAGGATTGCTGTGAGTTCAAGGCCAGCCTGGGACTATGTAGTGAGTTCCAGGTCAGCCTGGACTATCGTGAGATCATACCTTAAAAAAACAAAATAGGGCTGGAGAGATGGCTTAGCGGCTAAGGCGCCTGCCTCCTAAGCCTAAGAACGCTGGTGCCAATCTCCAGCGGTTCCAATCTCCAGGTCCCACGTTTAGCCAGATGCAAAGTGATGCAAGGGCGCAATGCCGCACTTGCCCACAAGGGGGGCACACATCTGGATTTTGTTCACAGCAGCTGAGAGACTGCTGGTGCGCCCATTTCTGTCTCCCTCTCCCTCTCTGTCTATCTCTTCTGTCTCCCTCTCCCTCTCTGTCTATCTCTCTGTCTCTCTCCAAAAATAAATGAAAAATAATTTTAAAAATTAAAAAAAAATAAGGGCTGGAGAGATGGCTTAGCAGTTAAACGCTAGCCTATGAAACCTAAGGACCCTGGTTCGAGGCTCGATCCTCCAGGACCCACATAAGCCAGATGCTCAAGGGGGTGCATGCATCTGGATATCATTTGCAGTGGCTGGAGGCCCTGGTGCACCCATTCTCTCTCTCTCTACCTGCCTATTTTTGCATCTCTCTCTTAAATAAATAAATAAATAAATAAAAACAAAATAAAACAAAACACAGTGACTGGACAGACTGCAGGTAAAGTTCAGTGGTACCGTGCTTTCCCTGGGTTCAAACACCAGCACTGCAAACACAACAAAAGCCACAAAATAAGATCAGGAGTTCAAGACCAGCCTGGACTACAGCCTGATAGCCTGTCTCAAAACAAAACAAAATAAAATAACCCTAAAATAAAATAATCTTTCCCAGCTCTTGAGAGGCTGGTTGGAAGGAGGGTTCCAACTTGAGGCTATAGAGTGAGTTCCTGATCACCTGATCAGTTTGGGCTAGAGTGAGACCCTGCCTTGAAACAAACAAAACAATCTTTTAAGGTTAGAAAGATGGCTTAGCAGTTAAAGGGCTTGCCTGCAAAGCCAAATGACCCAGGTTTGATTCCCCAGGACCCACGTAAGCCAGCTGCACAAATGTCTGGAATTTGTTTGCAATGGCTGGATGCCCATTCTCTCTCTTTCTCTCTCTCTCTCCCTCTCCCCCTCTCTCTCCCTCTTTCTCTCTCTTTCTCAAATAGGCATTTGCCTACAAAGCCAAAGGACCCTGGTTCAATTCCCCAGGACCCACATAAGCCAGATGTTCAAGGGGGCACATGTGTCTGGAGTTTGTTTGCCGCGGCTGGAGGCCCTGCATGCCCATTCTCTCTCAAAAAATAAAATAAAATAAGATAAAATAAAATAAAATAAAATAAATCTTTGAAATCAGCTAAGCCTCCTGGAAGTCTGCCCTTTGTGCAGTATGCATCCTGTACAGTACAATATAGTCCAACCCAGGTACTCACGGCTTCCCAAGCAGCTGGGTCATGCTTGAAGAGGGAGTTGGTGAGTTCCACAGACACACGTTTACGGTAATCTGGATTCTTGTCCTCGGAGATGCGGAACAGGACAGCGGCAGCATAGGTGGCTGAGTAGAGAGGACAGTTAAGTCTGAGTCTGCCGCTGCCGCTGCCGCTATCACAGCTGGAGGAACAAGACCCAGCCCCCTCCCTCTCATGTTGGCCCACAACATAGCCACTCACCGGTGCCCTCGTTGCGGGAGTGCAACAGCTCCATGAGAGGGGCCGAGGCACCCTCGGCATCAATGGCATCAGCTGCCTCCTTGTCCTGGGCCAATTCACACAGAACCCCTGCGGCCACACGCTGGATGTTTTCCACTGAGGAGTACAGGAGCTGGGAGACAGCACAGGAGTGGAGGTGAGAGGGTGAGGCAGGCTGGCAGTATACTTGTAAGCCTTGTCCAGCTCTGCCCTGGCTTTAATACAAGCTTGTATTAAAAAAAGTGGCCGGGCGTGGTGGTGCACGCCTTTAATCCCAGCACTCGGGAGGCAGAGGTAGGAGGATCGCCGAGAGTTCGAGGCCACCCTGAGACTACATAGTTAATTCCAGGTCAGCCTGGACCAGAGTGAGACCCTACCTCGCAAAACCAAAAAAAAAAAAAAAAAAAAAAAAAGTGGATGGGCTGGAGAGATGGCTTAGCGGTTAAGGTGCTTGCCTGCAAAGCCTAAGGACACAGGTTCAGTTCCCCAGGACCCACGTAAGCCAGATGTACAAGGTGGCGCCAAGCGTCTGGAGTTTGTTTTGCAGTGGCTGGAGGCCCTGGCGTGCCCATTCTCCCTCTCTGCCTCTTTTTTTCTCTCTCTCTCAAAGAAATAAGTAAAAAATATATTTTTTTAAAAGTGGAAAGCAGGGCTGGAGAAATGGCTTAGTGGTTAAGGTGTTTGCCTGCGAAGCCAAAGGATCCCGGTTCGATTCTCCAGGACCCATGTAAGCCAGATGCACAAGGGGCACATGCATCTGGAGTTCGTTTGCAGTGGCTAAAGGCCCTGGCATGCCCATTCTCTCTCTCTGCCTCTCTTCTATCTCTCTGTCTGCTTGCAAATAAAAAAATAAAAGTAAAGAAGAGCAGAAAACAAAAAAAAATTTTTTTTAAGTGGAAAGCATAAAGAAAAGAGGAAAAAACCAGGCATGGTGGCATACTCCTTTAATTGGGAGGCAGAGGTAGGAGACTGCTGTGAGTTCAAGGACACCCACCTGATTCTATATAGTGAATTCCAGGTCAGCCTGGGCTAGAGCAAGACCCTACCTCAAAAAAAAAAAAAAAAAAAAAGGAAAAGGAAAAAAAAAGCCACACATTGATGATAAGACACAATCTGTAATATACCAGCATGCTCCTAATCTACTTTTTTTTTTTTTTTTTTTTTTTTAGTTTTGCAAGGTAACTCTGGTCCAGGCTAACCTGGAATTAACTGTGCTGGCCTTGAACTGTCCTCCCACCTCTTAATTAAAATATTTTAAAAAATATTTTTAATTTTATTTATTAATTTGTGTAAGAAAAAAAGAGGCAGAGAATGGGGGCACCAGAGCCCCCAGCCACTGCAAATGAACTCCAGACACACACGCCACCTTGTGCATCTGGCTTTATGTGGGTCCTGGGGAATGGAACCTGGATCCTTAGGCTTTGCAGGCAAGCACCTTAACCACTAAATCAACTCTCCAGCCCCAATAATTTTGTTTAATAATTAGCTTACTTGCAAGAGAGCAACAGAGAATAAATGGGCACACCAGGGCCTCTTGCCATTGCAAATGAGCTCCAGATGCATGCACCACTTTGTACATCTGCTTTATGTGAATACTGGGGAATTGAACCCAGGCCATCACGCTTTGCAAGCAAGTGCCTTTAAGTGCTGAGCTATCTCTCTAGGCCTTTTTATTTATTTATTTAGAAGTATGATCTCACTCTAGCCCAGGCTGACCTGAAATTCACTATGTAATCTCAGGGTGGCCTCAAACTCATAGCGACTCTCCTTCCTCTGCCTCCCGAATGCTGGGATTAAAGGCGTACACCACTATATCTGGCTTTGCTTTTGGTGTTTTGTTTTGTTTTGTTTTGTTTTGTTTTGTTTTGTTTTTGAGGTAGGGTCTCACTCTAGCTCAGGCTGACCTGGAATTCACTATGTAGTCGCAGGGTGGCCTCAGACTCACAGCAATCCTCCTACCTCTGCTGAGTGCTGGGATTAAAGATGTGTGCCGCTATATCTGGCTTTGCTTTTGGGTTTTTTGAGACAGGATCTAATGTAGCCCAGGCTGGCCTCAAATTCACTCTGTAGCTAAGGCTGATCTTTAACTCCTGACCCTCTGTCTCTACTTTCCCAGAGCAGAAATTTCTGCGTGCCTGGCCCATACCTGCTAATCACATGACTTCTTGGCAATAGTCAGGGGCAGGTTTTCTGCCTACCTCCCCTGAACTCACCTGTACAAACAGGGGGATGGTGTTGAGCCGGAAGATCTCCATGCGGTTCATGGGATCACGGGCAAGGATATGCAGGGCTCCAGTGCAGCCTTCCACGATCTCCTCCATCCTCACACCATCCTGCATGAGATGGGACATGTAGCAGGGGAATAGGTGACTTTTGCTCAAGACCACAACCCCTCCCCAAACCACGACTCCTAAAAGTTCACGGGCCCTTGGGGTGGCACCAATATGCCTCTCCTCTTTTACCTACAAACACAATGAGGACAGGCTGACTCGCTTCCCCAGAAGCCATCCCAGCGGTCACCAAGCTCGCTTACCGTATACGGCTGCTGGGTGCCTGCTGCCACATGGCGCTGGGCATCCTGGTGGGCCTTGACCAACAGCTGGACGAGGCGGGGAATGACCGCTGCCTCCTGCAGTGGGGCATGGTTGGCCGGGCACAGGGCCAAATTGCGGATCAGGCCAATGGTTGCCTGGCAAGAAAAGGAGGGGGCATTCCTTAGACAACTGGAGGGTCCCAGTTTCAGGCCTCACTTCCTTCCCCTGTCATTTCTTCAGTATCCCAGGTTGAATGCAGACACACTGGAATTGTCCACAGAATGAGACCACCTCTGCCCCAGCCCAGATCTCTGATTCCATCAGACCTGGGGGTCCTCACGTCCTCTTTCTAACTTTTTTTTTTAAGATTTATTTATTTAATTTATTTTTTAAAATATTTATTTATTTATTTATTTATTTTGGTTTTTCAAGGTAGGGTTTCACTCTGGTTCAGGCTGACCTGGAATTAACTATGTAGTCTCAGGTGGCCTCAAACTCAGCGATCCTCCTACCTCTGCTTCCCGAGTGCTGGGATTAAAGGCATGTGCCACCACGCCCAGCTTTTTTAAGATTTATTTTTTTAATTTATTTGTTTGTTTATTTGAGAGAGAGAGAAAATGGCATGCCAGGGCCTCTAGCCATTGCAAATGAACTCCAGATGCATGTGCCACGATGTGCATCTGGCTTACATGGGACCTGGAGAATCAAACCTGGGTCCTTAGCTTCATAGGCATGTGCCTTAACTGCTAAGCCATCTCTCCAGCTTCTCACGTCTAACTCTTTGCTTTTAAATATTTTATTTTTATTTATTTATTAGAGACAGAGAGAGGGAAAGAGAGAGAGGGAAAGTGAGAATGGGTGCATCAGGGCCTCCAGCCACTGCAAATGAACTCCAGACATGTGTGCCCCCTTGTGCATCTGGCTTACGTGGGACCTGGAGAATTGAACTGCAGTCCTTAGGCTTTGCAGACATGTGCCTTAACCACTAAGCCATCTCTCTAGCCCCTCATGTCTAACTCTTAACAGCTCCACTGAAATGACATCCTGTTCCAGAACATTCCACAAACCCCCACACCCTCCCTGTCTCTGCAAACCCACCCCACAGATAGACACCATGGTTTTGCCGGCTTTCGCCGTAGCTATCCAACTCTGGTTAGCAGGAAGTGTTCACTAAGGCAAACCCCAAAGTCTCCTGCTTGCCGATACTCATACTGTAATTAACCTCTGGGGACAGCTCCAAGACGAAGTCCCCTCCACAAGACTCACAAGAGCCATTCCAGCCACCCAGAGCGCCTCAGTGTCTGGAAATGCAATCTGTCATCTCGTCTCATCTGATGTTCAAAACAGGAAGTCAGGAGGGCAGAGATGGAAGTCATATGAGAGGTGAGCGAGGGAGGGCGGGTGCACAGGGCAGATGATGTGCTCAGATGACTTGTCACTTAGCAGCTGGGTCAGGATGCAAACATCACCCCTGCGTCAGGCTTGCAGCAGGGATCACGCACCGAGAAAATATCACATGCTGACATTTTTTGCTGTTTGTGTGTGTGTGTGTGTGTGTGTGTAAGCGTGCAGGTGTGCATACCCTGTGTACATGTGTGTGGAGGCCAGAGGAAGATGTCTGGTGACCTCCCCTATCGCTCTGCCACCTCATTTCCCTGAGACAGTTTCTCACTGAACCGAGAGCTCCTTGTTTTTTCAGGTAGGCTGGCTTGACCAGGGAACCTCGGAGATCCTCCAGTCTCTGCTCCCCTAGGGACTGGGCTGTTTACATGGGCTCTAGGGATTGAACTCAGGCCCGCAAGTTTGTGCAGCAAGCATTCTTACCCATAGTCATCGCCCAGCTCCCTGACATTGCTTTTTCTCCTCCCTTATTTATTTATTTGAGATAAGGGCTACTTTGTTTTGTGAGGCAGGGTCTTGTTTTATAGCCCAAGCTGGCCTTAATTTACAATCTTCCTGCCTCAACCTCTTGAGTCCTGAGATTACAACTGCTAGATTTTTAAAAAATTTATTCATTTATTTATTTGGTTTTTTGAGGCAGAGTCTCACATTAGCCCTGGGCTGACCTGGAATTCACTATGTAGTCTCAGGGTGGCCTCAAACTCATGGTGATCCTCCTGCCTCTGCCTCCCGAGGGCTGGGATTAAAGGCGTGTGCCACCACGCCCGGTTACAACTGCTAGATTTTTAAATTCCATATACGTTAGCACTTAGAGCCCTTCTTAAGCCATCTAAAACAGCAGGGGAAAGCTGCTGCCAGCTGACTCCTGTGCTCATTCACAAGACCCTAACCTACGGTGGCTGCCTTATTCTCTGTGGCCAAATGTCACTTTCCCTCGGGCTCTTGTCCTTGTTTTACAACCAGACAAACAGACAACACACACACCACCCTTCTCCATGCGATAATTCTGATCTATAGTCAGACGCTTTATCCATAGTGCCACTGGCCTTCCCCATGCAATAATTCTGTCCCTTGTGTGTCCCTCCCCTGGCCAGTCCTCCCCTCCTCTGCTCCATTAGGGACATAAAACACATCTTACGGCTCTCCACCAGGCAGTCTCTGGGAAGCCCCCTCCTCCCATTCCTGACTCCCTATGGCAGGGACTGAGTATTCCGAGCATCCTCTCTCCCCCTTAGCTCCTTATCTTTTGTTTGTTTGTTTTTGTTTTTGGAGGTAGGGTTTCACTCTAGCTCAGGCTGACCTGGAATTCACTATTTTGTTTCAGGGTGGCTTTGAACTCTCAGTGATCCTCCTCCCTCTGCCTCCCGAGGGTGGGGATTAAAGGCGTGCGCCACTGTATCTGGCTTTGCTTTTGGTTCTTTTTGAGACAGGATCTAATGTAACCCAGGCTGGCCTCAGACTCACTCTGTAGCTAAGGCTGATCTTTAACTCCTGACCCTCTGTCTCTACATCCCCCGAGCAGAAATTTCTGGCCCATACCTCCCAATCATTTTGGATCTAGCTAGCCAAGGTGGTATACACCTGTGATCCCAGCACTCCGGAGCCTGAGGCAGAAGGACTGTGAGTTCAAGTCCAGCCCCTGTTACACAACAAGACCTTATCTTTCAAAAACAGATGAACAAACAACAGGAAAGCTGGTACTCTGGAGCATTAGTAGTGTGGCAGTCAAAACCGCTCCATGGGAGACCAACCCTTTTCTATGCCTCCTGAGCCGCTGCTGTGTCTGGGTTCTCTTCATGACAGCAGCTTTGCCTGCACCCCTACAGTGGCAACCCTGTGTAGGGAGCTCCCTCTCTTCTTATTCCCACAGAGTGGGGTGGCAGGCAGAGTTGTGGTAGCCTGTACAGTGTCCACCATAGCTTCCTGTGTTTGTGATTGAGCCTCATACTCAATCCCCAGCTGGTGGCAATTTCAGAGGCGGAGCATTGCTGAGGGAAGTGTCACTTGGGGTGTGAGAGCCCAAGCCCCCTTGCTAGGGTTCACCTCATTTTTCTGTTACTGCTGTGATGAGATATGATGCCCAGCCTCTACCCTGTCATGCTTCCCTTCCATGACGAAAACTTCCCCAAGACACAATAAGCCAGAATACACCCTTTGCTTCCGTAAACTGATTTTGGTTGGGCATTTTGTCCCTGCAGCTGGGCATGGTGGCTCATGCCTTTAATCCCAGCACTCCGGAGGCAGAAATAGGAGGATCACTGAGTTCAAGGCCACCCTGAGACTCCATAGTGAATCCTACCTTGAAAAACAAAACAAAAAAAGAAGAAGAAAAAAGAGAAAAAAGAAGAAGAAACAACAAACAAACAAACAAAAAAACTTTTAAAAAGCCAGTTGTAAAGGCCAGGCATGGTGGCTCATGCCTTTAGTCCCAACACTCGGGAGGCAGAGGTAGGAGGATCGCTGTGAGTTTGAAGCCACCCTGTGAGTACATAATGAATTCCAGTTAAGCCTGGATTAGACCAAGACCTTACCTTGAAAAGAAGAAGAAGAAAAAAAAGGAAGGTAAGTGCAACAGGAATACCTTGACCAGTGGCCACTGGTTGGGCTGGTTGAGCAACTTGACAATGGCCGGGATGCCATAGTTAAGGCGCACAGAGTTTTGGGCCATCTCAGCCTCTGGGTGGCGGCTGGTAAGGTGGCGCAGGGCACAGACAGCAGGCTCAGTGATGTCGTCCTTGTCGCCAGCGCGCAGGATGGCATGGATGAGTGCCTCCACACCGCTGTTCTGTGTCACCAGGGTCTTGTTCTTGCTGTTGTTACAGGTCAGGTTGGAGAGGGTACCCGTGGCACAGGTGAGGACGTTGACATCATCCACACTCAGCTGATTGACCAGGATCTTCAGCACGCTCTCCAGGCCCTCCTGAGGGACGGGGAGGGTACAGAGCATAAGGGACACGCCAGCTCCAGAAGTCCTTTCAAGTAGGTTCAAGAGGAATGGATGGCCCGAAGGCTTCAGCCTACTCTGCCTGTGGGTACTTTCGAGCCTTCATCCCCACCACCTGGCCACACCCTGCAGGCAGGTATTTCTAGCTCCTGGAGCATCGAAGACCCTGAGGCCCTGAGAGGGTGGGGAGTCTACCCACGGACCCACAGCCGCAGACTGGGTCCAATCTCAGGCCTGCCTCTAAATGCTATGCTCATTGCACTGCCCCATGCATCTCCTCCCTGGGCCCTCAGGATCAGGCAGTCATGATAAACAGCACGTCCACTGAGGGAGGTCTGCGGGCCAGGAGGAAATTTCCAAAGTGGTTACATGCTCCAGTGGTCAGCTAACTAACTGCCAAATGCGTCTCACCTGTGCTGTGCCTTCCCTGCCCCACCAGAAAAATTCCCTAACTCAAGAAGCCTCACTTTTCATGAGGGGAGTCCTGTGGGCCTTGTGAGGGGAAAAAAAAAAAAAAAGAGACGCCAGGATTTGGAAGCACAACCCTGGGTTCAAAGCATAGCTCCGCCATTCACTAGCCACGACCCTTCCTGAGCTCCCTGAGCCTCGTCTTTGCCTATAGCCAAAGGGGGCTGCATGTTTTCCTGCAGGTGGCTGAAGAGTTCAGTGAGCTCAGGAGCCATGTGAAGTACCATCCCCCAGAGGGTGCTTGCTTGGCAGTGACAGGGAGGCACAGGCACAGTGATTTGCTTAAAAGAGGGGCTTGAGGGCTGGAGAGATGGCTTAGCGGTTAAGGCGCCTGCCTCCTAAGCCTAAGAACGCTGGTTCCAATCTCCAGGTCCCACGTTTAGCCAGATGCAAAGTGACGCAAAGGCGCAATGCCGCACTTGACCACAAGGGAGCACACATCTGGATTTCGTTCGCAGCAGCTGAGATGCTACTGGCACGCCCATCTCTATCTGTCTTCCTCTCCCTCTCTCTCTCAAAAAAAAAAAAAAAAAAAGAGGGACTTGGGAACTTGCTCGGAAGCTGCATTTTCCTTTATTTGGGTTTCTCACCACTAGCACGTGACTGAATTATTCCATTCCCACTTCCTGAACCCCAGCTTCCAGGCTTCCAGATGTCAGCCTTTTTCCTCTTCCCGAACTCCTAGCAGGGTGACAGCCTCTGGCTAAAAGGATGAGGGTTGTTTGGCACCTTTCTAGCCTCAGCAGCAAGGAAGATGAGGACCTGGAGAACTCAAAGGTCACACGCCCACATAAGAGGCTGACAATGTGCTTGAAGAGGCTGGCTCGGGCCTGGACTCCTCCCTCACCTGCTTGGTGGCCACGTCCGACAGGTTGCGCAGAGTCCACAGGCAGTTCTGTACCAGGCGGGGGCTGTTGCTTGTCAGGTGTTTGCCCAGAGCCTGCATCCCACCTGAGGTGGGGGACAGGGGTCTTGTCAGCCACGGGAGAAGTCAGGTTGACGATGGTTGGCTGACGGGTAGCACCTTCACCCTGACCCTCACAGCCCAATTGGCCAATGTCAAGGCTAACACACTCACCAGCCTCCACGATGGCAGGCTTGTTGCTGGGACACACGGAGAGCACCTTGAGCACGCGGCTGGTGGTCCACAGCAGCTTCTCATAGTTGTAGTTCCGCATGATCTGCACAAGTGCCTGGGGCCCTCCGTTGGCCAGGATGATCAGCTGTCAGGGGAGAGGAAGAGTGTGAGACAGACAAGGAACATAGCGAGGAAGAGAGGATATGTGACAGAGTTGTCATGACGAAGCTTCCACGAAAGCCTGAATGGCTCTAAATACTATCATATAAGCCAAAACTCTGAGATGCTAGCAAGGAAGTGGCAAACGTATACTCTCAGCCATTGCCAAGGATGGCGCTGGGAATCAGTAGAGTCCTTTCAGAGAGTGAGCTGAGCAGCTGGGCAAAAGTTAAAGTGTTGAACCCCCACCAAAAAAAAAAAAAAAAAAAAAACAGGCAGGTGGCCCGCTCCTTTAATCAATCATAACACTTGGGAAGCAGAGGTAGGAGGATCGCTGTGAGTTCAAGGCCAGCCTGAGACAAATTCCAGGTCAGTCTGGGCTAGTGCAAGACCCTACCCTGAAAAAAACAAAAGAAAAAATATTTTTAAAAACCAACCAAGAGCCGGGTGTGGTGGCGCACACCTTTAATCCCAGCACTTGGGAGGCAGAGGTAGGAGGATCACCACGAGTTCAAGGCCACCCTGAGACGACATAGTGAATTCCAGGTCAGATTGAACTAGAATGAGACCCTACCTCAAAAAACCAAAAAAAAAAAACAAAAAAAAACCAAAAAACAAAAAACAACCAAGGAAAAGAAGGGACTAGGAAGATAGATTAGGCTAACTGCACTTCTCACACAAGCATGAGGGCCTGAGACTACCTGAGTTCTAGCTCCAGCATCCACATAAATAGCTGGGCATGGCCATACATGCCTGTAACCCTATTCCCATGGGGAGCAGAGACCACGGAGTTACTGGTACTGGGGTTCATGAAAATAGCAGCTCCAGGTTCAGAGACTCAATTTTAGCCCCACTGATAAAATGTGTTTTCACTCTGAGAACAGCTGTGTCCAGAGCTGGAGAGATGGTTTAGCAGTTAAGGCGCTTGCCTGCGAAGCCTAAGGACTGGGTTAAACTCCCTAGAACTCACGTAAGCCAGATGCACAAGGTGGCACATGTGTCTGGAGTTCATTTGCAGCAGTTAGGAGCCCTGGCATGCCCATTTTTTCAAGTAAATAAATAACAAAAGCTGTGCCCAGAGATGTTCATTACAGCATTGCTTATGAAGGGAGAAAATTGCCAGGCGTGGTGGCACATGCCTTTAATCCCAGCACCTGGAAGGCAGAAGTAGATGGATCTCTGCAAGTTCTAGGCTAGCCTCTGACTACAGAATGAGTGCTAGGTCAGCCTGGGCTAGAGTGAGACCCTACCTCAAAAAAAAAAAAAAAAAAAGTCAGGTATGGTGGTGCACGCCTTTAATCCCAGCACTCAGGAGGCAGAGGTAGGAGGACTGCCATGAGTTCAAGGCCACCCTGAGACTACATAGAGAATTCCAGGACATCCCGGGCTACAGCAAGAGCCTACCTTGAAGAAACTAAAAAATAAATTTAATTAATTTAATTTAAAAATAAAGGGAAGCCGGGGAGTGGTGGCACACGCCTTTATTCCCAGCACTCAGGAGGCAGAGGTAGGAGGATTGCCGTGAGTTCAAGGCCACCCTGAGACTACATAGTGAATTCCAGGTCAGCCTGGGCTAGAGAGAGACCCTGTGTCAATAAATCAGGACCCATGTAAGCCAGATGCATAAGGAGACTCATGCATCTGGAGTTCATTTGCAGTGGCTAGAGACCCTGGTGCACCCATTCTCTCCCTCTCTCTCTCTCTCTCTCTCTCTCTCTCTGCCTCTTTCTCTCTCTCAAATAAATAAATTTAATTAAATTTTAAAAATCAAGTATGAAACAGATGGAAACTATGAGTGCATCAACATAACAGCAGCTGCGGGAGAATCATGAGATGATCCTTCTTGCTCTTCCTTGTTGCTTTCTCTAAAAAAAAATTACTTACTTACTTAAGAGAGAAAGAGCGAGAGAGAGAGGAAGAGGCAGATAGAATGGGCACACCAGGGCCTTCAGCCACAGCAAATGAACTCCAGACCCATGCGCCACCTTATGCATCTGGCTTATGTGGGACTTGGGCATCGAACTTGGGTCCTTAAGTTTTTGTTTTGTTTTGTTTTGTTTTTTTTTGTTTTGTTTTTTTCGAGGTAGGGTCTCACCACTCTGACCCAGGCTGACCTGGAATTAACTTTGTAGTCTCAGGGTGGCCTCGAACTCAAAGCAATCCTCCTACCTCTGCCTCCCAAGTGCTGGGATTAAAGGCGTGTGCCACCACGCCTGGCATGGGTCCTTAGGTTTTGCAAATAAGTGCCTTAACAGCTAAGCCATCTCTCCAGCCCAAAATGATAGACAACTGTTTATTTATTTATTTATTTATTTGCAAGGGGGGAAGGAGAATATGGGCACTGCAGGGCCTCTAGCCACGGCAAAGAACTCCGGATGCATGAGCCACTTTGTGCATCTGGCTTTATGTGGGTACTAGGGAATCAAACCTGGGTCATTAGGCTTCACAGGCAAGTGTCTTAACTGCTGAGCCACCTCTCCAGTCCTCTCTTTTGCCTTTGAGACACGCTTTCATGCAGCCAGCATAAGCCAGCCTGGGATGGAACTATGTAGCTCACCTTAAAGTTCTGATCCTCCTGACCCCACCTCCCGAATGCTGGGATTACAAGTGTGTTCACCACCTCAACCTGGTTATGCAGAGCTGAGGATCAAACCCAGGGCATCTTGCACGCTAGACAAGCCATCTGCCACTGAGCTACATCCCCAGCCTTCATTTTCCTTTTCCCTATCCTCGAAATAATATCTCTGAAGAATTTCTGAAGAAACAGGAAGAAACATCTCTCTCTCCACACACTCAGAGAAGACACACGTCTTTGAAAGCAGCGAGGGCAGCGGCTTAAAGCTTTGGTACCGTGGTGAGCTCCGGGCTTTGGTGGAGGGACCCACCTTACTCTCCTGGTTGCCGTAGGCCAGGAGCTGCAGGCAGTCAGTGGTGATGGCCAGGAACTTGGGGTTGTTCTTGTTGAGCAGGGGCACCATCTTCTGCAACCCGTCTGCCAGGCGCACTGCCATCTTGGCGCCCTCCTGGTAGAGCAGCAGGTTGTGCAGAGTGGTAATGGCATAGAACAGGACAGACTCTACCGGGGAGCTGTGGGACAGGGGAGGCTGGCATGAGTCATCATCTCCCAGGACCTGACCTGAAGGCAAGCCTGAGACCCCAGGAAGCTCACCCCGTACCCACACCCCCATGGGAATACCCCTTTGCTAAACTCTTATAGACCTTTACCTCAACCCCGCTCTTTTGTAGATTTTTGTTTGTTTTTGTTTTATGAGGCAGGGTGTTGCTCAAGCCCACATTGACCTGGAAACCTCACCTTTTTATTTATTTTATTTTATTTTGTTTTTTCAAGGTAGGACTTCACTCTAGCCCAGGCTGACTTGGAATTCACTATGTAGTCTCAGGTTGGCATCGAACTCACAGCAATCTTCCTACCTCTGCCTCCCAAGTGCTGAGATTAAAGGCGTGCACTAGTACGCCCAGCTCCCACTCTTTTTTTTTTTTTTTTAAAATATTTATTGACAACAAAACATACTTACATACCAAAGGTGCGTATTTTTCCCTCCCCTCCCCCCTTCCCCTTTAGAACTCCACTCTCCATCATATCCCCTCCCTCTCTCCATTAGTCTCTTTTTTTAATATGATGTCATCCTCTTTTACTTCTACTATGAGGGTCTTGCGGAGGTATTGCTAGGCACAGCAAGGTCATGGATATCAAGGCCAATTTCTGTCTGGGCAGTTGCATTGTAGGGAGTCGTACCCTTCCTTTGGCTCTTCCCAGCTCCCACTCTTTTTTAAAAAATATTTTTATTTATTTGTAAAAGAGAGTGGAGCTGGAGAGATGGCTTAGCAGTGAAGGTATTTGCCTGTGGAGCCTAAGGACTCAGGTTCAATTCCCCAGGACCAATGTAAGCCAGGTATACTAGGTGGTGCATACATCTGGAGTTTGCAGTGGCCAGGGGGCCCTGGTGCACCCATTCTCTCTCTCTCTCTCTCTGCCTCTTCCTCTCTCTCTCAAATAAATAAAATATTTTTTCAAAAGAAAGAAAAAGAAAAAGAAAAAGAGAGTGAATGTGGGCATGCCAGGGCCTCTTGCCACTGCCAATGAACTCCAGACGCATGCACCACTTTGTGCATTTAGCTTTATGTGGGTACTAAAGAATCGAACCCCATGCCTACAGGCTTTACAAGTAAGCACCTTTTTTTTTTTTCAAGGTAGGGTTTCACTCTAGCCCAGACTGACCTGGAATTCACTATATAGTCTCAGGGTGGCCTCGAACTCACGGCGATCCTCCTACTTCTGCCTCCTGAGTGCTGGGATTAAAGGCGTGCGCCACCACCCCGGGCACAAGTAAGCACCTTTAACTGCTGAGCCATCTCCCCAGCCTCACAACCCCACTCTTACCCACAGAGCACAAGGCACATCTCTCCTACGCCTGATCCCGAGCTCCTGCCTGGTGCTAACTACCTACGAGGTCCTCTGGACCGCTCTCCTTAGAGAACCGTGTGGAAGGTCATGTGTGAGGCGTTTAGTCTCGATACCCCAAGGAGCTCTCACACAACATCGGTACAAAGCCAGGAGAGAACAAAGGCTTCAAGGGGCCTCACAAAGCTATTCCCCCTGCCTGGAATACCCTTTCCCTCACCTGCTCTCCACTCATTTGTCAACCCCCTGCTCCTTAGTGCAATGTCACCTGTGGTCAATCTCAGACACTTTTTTTGGGGAGGGTGTGTGTGTGTGTGTGTGTGTGTGCGTGTATGGGCACACGCATGGCACAGTGCAAGTTTGGAGGTCAGACATCTTGGGCTTGGAGTGTCTGTCCTCAACAGTGAGCTTCACGTGGAGTCTAGGGATCTGAACTCTGGTTGCCTTGCCAGGCTTGGACTGCAAGCAGTTCTAACCACTGGGCCATCTCCTCAGTCTACCTTGTGGCCTGACAACTGCCGGTTGTTTACACTGCTGTGAGCGGCTGAGCTCTGGGGATGAAGGAAGGAAGGCAGAGAAAGAGTTGGGTACCTGAGCATGCGGACCAAGGCTGGGATGCCACCGGACTTGAAGATGGCAAGCAGGCCCTCTCGGTGGTGGGAGAGGTTGTGCAGGATGCTGGTGGTGCAGCGGGCCGTGTCCAGGTCACTGGTATTCTGCATGGTGCGCACCACGGCCGCCACCAGCTGGGGCGAGCCCATCAAGGCCTTTCGCGATGCCTCCTTCTTGGACAGTTGGTTCACAATCATTGCTGCCTTGGTCACCACCACCTGGAGGGATAGGTGGGGGGCATGAGCGGATGGTCAGGCTCAGTTTCCATGGCTACAACAAAGCTCAGGTGACCCAAGTGAGGCTCATGATGTTCAAGAAATCCGGGCTGGAGAGATGGCTTAGTGGTTAAACGCTTGCCTATGAAGCCTAAGGACCCCGGTTCGAGGCTCGATTCTCCAGGACCCACGTAAGCCAGATGCACAAGGGGGTGCATGCATCTGGAGTTCGTTTGCAGTGGCTGGAGGCCCTGGCGCACCCATTCTCTCTCTCTCTCTACCTGCCTATTTCTGTATCTCTCTCTCTCAAATAAATAAATAATAAAATATTTTTTTAAAAAAGGAAAAGGAATCCTTCCCAGCAGCTGAGGAAATGGCTTAGCAGTTAAGGCATTTGCCTGCGAGGCCTAAGGACCCGGGGGGTTGACTTCTCAGGACCCACGTAAGCCAGATACACAAGGGGGCGCATGCATCTGGAGTTCATTTGCAGTGGCTAGAGGCTCTGGCGTGCCCATTCTATCTTTCTCTCTGCCTCTTCCTCTCTCTCTCAAATAAATAAATAAAATATTTTTAAAAAGAAAAGAAAAGAAATCGTTCCCTTGAGGATGCTTGACTTCACCCCACCCCACCCCACCCCTGGGCCCCTCACGGACCGGGTCCTCATCGTTGAGCAGTTTGGTAAGCTCAGGCAGGGCACGGGTGGCCAGCTCAGCATCATCCTGGTAGTTGATAAGATGCACGATGGCAGACTTGAGAAGCTGGGATGGCTCAGCCAGTCGCTGCAGGTTTGTGGTCTGTCCGTCCACCTGGGTGGCCAGCAGCAGTGAGCTGTCCTCGCCCGTCACACCTGGGCACATGGCCTCCCGGACCCGCTTGGCTCTGGCTGTTGTGGACATCTGGTACTCCAGGTCACCTAGAGGCCAATGACATAGGGACTGAGCTACGGAAGGAGGGTAGAAGGACCCTGGGGAATAACAAAAGCCACACAAAGAGGGCTCTTGGGTTGCTTGGGACCCTAACCTAAGCCCAGGGCATCCCTCACAGTTCTGTCTCCAACCAGGGCCCTGGAGGATCACCAGTGCCTCCATCTGTTTATAGCATGGGACTCACCTAGTCTACCCAGCTCAGGAAACATGACAACTAAATGAGATCAGGATTCTTGCCTGACAACTATCATTATGAAAAATGTCAGCAAAAATATAGAGAGAGACAGCCGGGTGTGGTGGTGCACGCCTTTAATCCCAGCACTTGGGAGGCAGAGGTAGGAGGATCATTCTGAGTTCAAGGCCACCCTGAGACTATAGTGAATTCCAGGTCAGCCTGAGCTAGAGTGAAACCCTACCTCAAAAAACCAATATAAGCCGGGCGTGGTGGTGCATGCCTTTAATCCCAGCACTCGGGAGGCAGAGGTAGGAGGATCGCCATGAGTTCGAGGCCACCCTGAGATTACATAGTGAATTCCAGGCTGACCTGGACCAGAGTGAGACCCTACCTCGAAAAAAAAAAAGAAAAATTATATATACTGAGAATTAAAACTATGGCCTCTGCCAGGGCATGGTGGCATATGCCTTTAATTGTAGCACTCAGGAGGCTAAGGTAGGAGAATTACTGTAGGCGATCACTGTGAGATCACCCGGCAAGGCAAGCCTTGCACGCCCGGCTTCTCCCTTTGTTTTTTTAAAATATATTTTTAGCCGGGCATGGTGGCACACGCCTTTAATCCCAGCACTCAGGAGGCAGAGGTAGGAGGATCGCCAAGAGTTCGAGGCCACCCTGAGACTACATAGTTAATTCCAGGTCAGCCTGGACCAGAGTGAGACCCTACCTCGAAAAACCAAAAAAAAATAATAAAATATATTTTTATTTATTTATTTATTTGAAAGAGAGAAAGAGGCAGAGAGAAAGAGAGAGAGAATGAGCGCGCCAGGGCCTCCAGCCACTACAAACAAACCCCAGATACATGTGCCCCTTGTGCATCTGGCTTATGTGGGTCCTGGAGAATTAAACTGGGATCCTTTGGCTTTGCAGGCAAACGCCTTAACCAGTAAGCCATCTCTCCAGCCCTCTTTCTCCCTTTCTCTCTGTTTGCAAATAAATTTTTTAAAAGTTTTTTTAAGTAGTCAGGGGGGAGGAGAGATGGCTCAGTGGTAAAGGAGCTTGCTTATACAGCCTCATGGCCTGGGGTTCAATTCCCCATGTAAAGCCAGATGCACAATGAAGCATGTGTTTGGAGTTGGTATGCACTGGCAGGAGGCCCTGGCATGCCCATACTCATTCTCTCTCTGTGTGCCTCTTTCTCTCTCTCTCTCTCAACTAACTAAATAAAAACACTTTAAGAAGTAGCTGGGGGCTGGAGGGATTGCTTAGTGGTTAAGGCGTTTGCCTACGAAGCCAAAGATGCAGGTTCAATTCCCCAGGACCCACATAAGCCAGACGCACAAGGGGCAGATGCATCTGGAGTTCATTTGCAATGGCTCAAGGTCTTGGTATACCCATTCTCTCTCAATTTTTTTCTCTCTTTCTGTCACTCTCTTCTCTCCTTGTAAATAAATAAATAAATAAATAATTTTTTTTTCGAGGTAGGGTCTAGGGTCTCACTCTAGCCCAGGCTGAGCTGAAATTCATTACGTACTCTCAGGGTGGCCTTGAACTCATGGCAAGCCTCCAGAGTGCTGGGATTAAAGGCATGCTCCATTACGCCTGGCCAAAAATATTTTTTAAAAAAATTTTTAGGGGACTGGAGAGATGGCTTAGCGGTTAAGGCACCGGCCTCCTAAGCCTAAGAACTCTGATTCCAATCTCCAGCGGTTCCAATCTCCAGGTCCCACGTTTAGCCAGATGCAAAGTGACACAAGGGTGCAATGCCGCACTTGCCCACAAGGGGGGCGCACGCATCTGGATTTCATTCGCAGCAGCTGAGAGACTGCTGGCGCGCCCATCTCTGTCTCCTTCTCCCTCTCTGTCTGTCTGTCTCTGTGTCTCTCTCTAAAAAAAAAAAAAAAAAAAAAAAAAAAAAAAAAATTAGGGCTAGAGAGATGGCTTAGCGGTTAAGGCACTTGCCTGCAAAACCAAATGACCCAGGTTCTATTTCCCAGGACCCAAATGGGTGGGCCAATGGCAATGGATAACACATCTGACTAGGATTCCCTAGGACCCATATAAACCACATGCACAAGGTGAGGTGGCTGGAATTTGTTTGCTGTGGCTGGAGGCCCTGGAGAACCCTTTTTTTCTCTCCCCCCCCCATGTGGCTCTTTCTCTCTCAAATAAATAAATAATTTGTTTAAACAGCTAATATTAGCTTGGCATGGTGGCGCACACCTTTAATCCCAGCACTTGGGAAGCAGAGGTAGGAGGATTGCTATGAGTTCGAGGCCAGCTTGAGACTACATAGTGAATTCCAGGTCAGCCTGAGATAAAGACAGTGCCTCAAAAAAATGTCCTCGCCGTCACACCTGGGCACATGGCCTCCCGGACCCGCTGGCTCTGGCTGTTGTGGACATCTGGTACTCCAGGTCACCTAGAGGCCAATGACATGAGGACTGAGCTAGGAAGGAGGGTAGAAGGACCCTGGGAATAACAAAAGCCACACAAAGAGGGCTCTTGGGTTGCTTGGGACCCTAACCTAAGCCCAGGCATCCCTCACAGTTCTGTCTCCAACCAGGGCCCTGGAGGATCACCAGTGCCTCCATCTGTTTATAGCATGGACTCACCTAGTCTACCCAGCTCAGGAAACATGACAACTAAATGAGATCAGGATTCTTGCCTGACAACTATCATTATGAAAAATGTCAGCAAAAATATAGAGAGAGACAGCCGGGTGTGGTGGTGCACGCCTTTAATCCCAGCACTGGGAGGCAGAGGTAGGAGGATCATTCTGAGTTCAAGGCCACCCTGAGACTATAGTGAATTCCAGGTCAGCCTGAGCTAGAGTGAAACCCTACCTCAAAAACCAATATAAGCCGGGCGTGGTGGTGCATGCCTTTAATCCCAGCACTCGGGAGGCAGAGAGGTAGGAGGATCGCCATGAGTTCGAGGCCACCCTGAGATTACATAGTGAATTCCAGGCTGACCTGGACCAGAGTGAGACCCTACCTCAAAAAAAAAAAAAAGAAAAATTATATATACTGAGAATTAAAACTATGGCCTCTGCCAGGGCATGGTGGCATATGCCTTTAATTGTAGCACTCAGGAGGCTAAGGTAGGAGAATTACTGTAGGCGATCACTGTGAGATCACCCGGCAAGGCAAGCCTTGCATGGCTTCTCCCTTTGTTTTTAAAATATATTTTTAGCCGGGCGTGGTGGTGCATGCCTTTAATCCCAGCACTCAGGAGGCAGAGGTAGGAGGATCGCCAAGAGTTCGAGGCCACCTGAGACTACATAGTTAATTCCAGGTCAGCCTGGACCAGAGTGAGACCCTACCTCGAAAAACCAAAAAAAAATAAAATATATTTTATTTATTTATTTATTTGAAAGAGAGAAAGAGGCAGAGAAAGAGAGAGAGAATGAAGCGCGCCAGAGACACTCCAGCCACTACACAAACAAACCCCAGATACATGCGCGCACTTGTGTCTGGCTTATGTGGGTCCCTGGAGAATTAAGCTGGGATCCTTTGGCTCAGGCAAAGCGCCTTAACCAAGTAAACCATCTCTCCAGCCCATGTTTTTTTAAAAAATATTTTTTTTTAATAAATTTTTAATTTATTGAGTAGAAAGGGAGGAGAGATGAGAAAGTGGTAAAGGGCTTGCTTATACAGAAATATGGCCTCAGATTCAATTCCCCATGTGCAGCTGGCAGATGCACAATGGAGAGTGATGGGATCGCCTTTGGCTTTGCAGGCAGGAGACCTAGCAAGCCATGCTCTCAGCCCCTCTCTTTGTTACCTCTTTCTCTCTCTCTCTCAGACTGGCTAACTAAATCGCTCCTCAAGTACTGGGGTGGCTAAACCACTTGCCACACAAGCTTAAGTACCTGAATTTGGATACATAGACCCCCATGTAAAGCTGAAGTCTGTAGTGCTAGCATTTGAAATTCTAGTTTTCCTATGTTAAGAAGGAGAATAACCTGGAGAATGTAGCATAAGCAATGTGAATAATGAGAAAGCCTGCCTCAAACAAGATGGAAGGTGAGGACCAACACCTGAAGTTGTCCTCTGATTTGCACACATGTACTGTGGCATTTGTTTACCTGCATTCACACACATGTATACACACACACACACTCTCTTGTGTATGAGAAAGAGCGTGGGAGGGAGAACAAGTCATTTCCCTCATTCTTTCTTGTTATGTGAGAGCAAGTGTGGGAATATACTCAATGAGAACAATAGCAGAGGGTTTAGACTCTACTGGAGGGTACAGAGAAAAAAAATTAAGGCCCAAGATTTAATCCCCAGCAACTGAAATGGAAATCCAGAGTAGACCCTTAGATGGTACAGTATTTACTACTTTCTACAATAAATCTTATTGAAAATTTGAGTTTCCAGGCACTATTCTAGGCAGGCATGGTTTCCAATAAAAGAAAATTTCTGATGTTATGTGGTTCACATTTTATGGATGAGGCTAAGTGTTATGATTAAAAATCAAATCATATAAGTAGGCTAACCATAAGGTGATGGTAGCTGCTATTTTCTGCAAGATTGTCAGAGGAGACTTGTTTGTTAAAGTGCCATTTAAGCAGAGTATTGAAAGGTAGAGGAGAGCCAGGCATGGTGGTGCACGCCTTTAATCCCAGCACTCAGGAGGCAGAGGTAGGAGGATTGCCGTGAGTTCAAGGCCACCCTGAGACTACATAGTAAATTCCAGGTCAACCTGGACCAGAGTGAGACCCTACTTCGAAAAACCAAAAAAAAAAAAAAAAAAAAAAGTAGAGGAATAAAGCCATGCAGGAAGAGTGTGGCCTATACAGGGAATTGCAAAGACAAGAGCTCTGAAGATAAAGTAGGTTCAAAGATGACCAAGGAACTTTGGACAGCTGGAGTAGATAGGAGGATAAAAGAGTGTTGAGAAAGAAGACCTTAGAAAGGGTGTGCGTGTGCATGTGCATGTGCGTGTGCATGCCATCGGGGGGATTTAAATCATAAATGTTACATGGTGTCATTTATACTTTTAAGCACCACTCAGAAATGGAAGCTACAGTTCTTTTTTAAAAAATATTTATTTATTTATTTGAGAAAGAAAAAGCAGAGAAAAGAGAGACAGATATAGAGAGAGAATGGACACGCCAGGTCCTCTAGCCACTGCAAACAAACCCCAGATACATGTGCCCCTTGTGCATCTGGCTTATGTGGGTCCTGGAGAATTAAACTGGGATCCTTTGGCTTTGCAGGCAAGCGCCTTAACCAGTAAGCCATCTCTCCAGCCCTCTTTCTCCTTTCTCTCTGTTTGCAAATAAATTTTTAAAGTTTTTTTAAGTAGTCAGGGGAGGAGAGATGGCTCAGTGGTAAAGGAGCTTGCTTATACAGCCTCATGGCCTGGGGTTCAATTCCCCATGTAAAGCCAGATGCACAATGAAGCATGTGTTTGGAGTTGGTATGCACTGGCAGGAGGCCCTGGCATGCCCATACTCATTCTCTCTCTGTGTGCCTCTTTCTCTCTCTCTCTCTCAACTAACTAAATAAAAACACTTTAAGAAGTAGCTGGGGGCTGGAGGGATTGCTTAGTGGTTAAGGCGTTTGCCTACGAAGCCAAAGATGCAGGTTCAATTCCCCAGGACCCACATAAGCCAGACGCACAAGGGGCAGATGCATCTGGAGTTCATTTGCAATGGCTCAAGGTCTTGGTATACCCATTCTCTCTCAATTTTTTTCTCTCTTTCTGTCACTCTCTTCTCTCCTTGTAAATAAATAAATAAATAAATAATTTTTTTTTCGAGGTAGGGTCTAGGGTCTCACTCTAGCCCAGGCTGAGCTGAAATTCATTACGTACTCTCAGGGTGGCCTTGAACTCATGGCAAGCCTCCAGAGTGCTGGGATTAAAGGCATGCTCCATTACGCCTGGCCAAAAATATTTTTTAAAAAAATTTTTAGGGGACTGGAGAGATGGCTTAGCGGTTAAGGCACCGGCCTCCTAAGCCTAAGAACTCTGATTCCAATCTCCAGCGGTTCCAATCTCCAGGTCCCACGTTTAGCCAGATGCAAAGTGACACAAGGGGTGCAATGCCGCACTTCACAAGGGGCGCGATCTGGATTTCATTCGCAGCAGCTGAGAGACTGCTGGCGCGCCCATCTCTGTCTCCTTCTCCCTCTCTGTCTGTCTGTCTCTGTGTCTCTCTCTAAAAAAAAAAAAAAAAAAAAAAAAAAAGGGCTAGAGAGATGGCTTAGCGGTTAAGGCACTTGCCTGCAAAACCAAATGACCCAGGTTCTATTTCCCAGGACCCAAATGGGTGGGCCAATGGCAATGGATAACACATCTGACTAGGATTCCCTAGGACCCATATAAACCACATGCACAAGGTGAGGTGGCTGGAATTTGTTTGCTGTGGCTGGAGGCCCTGGAGAACCCTTTTTTTCTCTCTCCCCGCCCCCCCATGTGGCTCTTTCTCTCTCAAATAAATAAATAATTTGTTTAAACAGCTAATATTAGCTTGGCATGGTGGCGCACACCTTTAATCCCAGCACTTGGGAAGCAGAGGTAGGAGGATTGCTATGAGTTCGAGGCCAGCTTGAGACTACATAGTGAATTCCAGGTCAGCCTGAGATAAAGACAGTGCCTCAAAAAAAAAAAAAAAAAGTAAGGCTGGAGAGATGGCTTAGTGGTTAAGGTGCTTGCCTGCAAAGCCAAAGGACCTTGGTTTGATTCCCCAGGACCCACGTAAGCCAGATGCACAAGGGGGCGCATTTATTAGAGAGAGAGATAGAGAAAGAGAGAATGGGCATGCCAGTGCTTCCAGCCACTGCAAATGAACTTCAGATGCATGTGCCCCCTTGTGCGTCTGGCTTACGTGGGTCCTGGAGAGTTGAACCTGGGTCCTTAGGCTTCTCTGGTAAGCGCTTTAACCACTAAGTCAGCTCTCCAGCACTCCCCCTGCCCCCGCAATTATTCTTGAAACAAGCCTACAAGGAAAGTGTATTACTATCTCCATCTTGCAGGTAAAAACTTTCACCACAGACGTCAGAAGACATCTGGACTCAGGAGCTAGAAGCCCTCATCTCTCCTCCTCTAACCATTAGGGTGGTCACAGGATTAGATCACCTAAATGTCATCATTCTTTTAATATATTTTATTTATTTGAGAGAGAAAAAGAGGCAGAGAGAGAGAGAGAGAATGGGCGTGCCAGGGCCTCCAGCCATTGCAAACGAACTCCAGACGCATGCTTCCCCTTGTGCATCTGGCTTATGTGGGTCCTGAAGAATCAGACCAGGATCCTTTGGCTTTGCAGGCAAAGGCCTTAACCGCTAAGCCATCTCTCCAGCCCCTAAACGTCATCATTCTAATTATGGCCACCCCCTCCCAGTTAGCAACTCTCCCTTTGCACAGGCAGGTGAAGTGAAGCCTGGAGCATGGCCCAGGACCACAGAGCTGCTGGGGAGTCAGGATGGTGGCAGCCCTCCCCTCAGTGCAGGACACCAGACTCTTCCCAGGAGTAGGTTGAGAAATCTCACGATAAAGGCCCCGCCAGCCCCGCCTCTCTCAGCTCCAGCTCCAATGCCCCAGGAGAGGCTTGCCGTGGGTTACCCTCTAATTAGTTGAGGAGGAGGAGACATCCACAGTGCTTTTTCCATTTGGATGTTATTCTGTCAGCTCCCAGCAGGGTACTTGGCCTCACCAGACAGAGAAGTCTCTGCCTGAGGCCAGGTAAGAGAGGCTCCCGCCATAGAGCAAGGATCAGAGAGCTACACTCAGCCACAATCCACCCTGGACGTGTCCTGTGTCCGGAGGCCCCACAGCTCATCACTCTGCAATGTTCCCAGCCCTGGAGGCACCTATGGATATAGGAGTAGGGCCCAGATGCACCTCTGCCCTAGAGGGGAAGGGACATTTGGACCGATGGGGCTTCTCTTCTTTGTAAGACTAAGGCCAGAACTAAGCCACCGCACACCCCAGCACCCAACTGCACATCACATGCCCAGCACAGTCTAGACTTGAGTGCTGTGCCTCTCCCATCAGACTGGAGGCTCCTGGACTCCAAAAAAAAAAAAAAAATCTCCCCGTAGTCCCCAGGTTCCCAGGGTGGAGTGAAGCTTCCCAGAAGGCAAGCACTGGGACTTTTCCTCTGAGAAGGGGAAACTCTGGGGCAGCGGTCTAGCCTCCCTCCATACTAAGGGTTTATGGGAGTAGAGTCTGTGTCCATAACAGATAGGACACCCTGAAGTAGCTGCACATCCCTCTGCAAACTTCCCAGGTCTCTAAAAAAACAGTAACGATGTGGGGCTGGAGAGATGGCTTAGCGGTTAAGGTGCTTGCCTGCAAAGCCAAAAGACCCAGGTTCGACTCCCCAGGACCCACGTAAGCCAGATGCACAAGGGGGCACACGCCCATTCTGTCTCTCTCTCTCTCTCTACCTGCCTATTTCTGTATCTCTCTCTCTCAAATAAAAATAAAATATTTAAAAAAATTTTTTAAAGCCAGGCGTGGTGACACACGCCTTTAATCCCAGCACTCGGGAGGCAGAGGTAGGAGGATCACTGTGAGTTCAAGGCCAGCCGGAGACTACACAGTGAATTCCAGGTCAGCCTGGGCCAGAGTGAGACCCTACCTCAAAAAACCAAATAATAATAATAATAATAATAATAATAATAATAAAAAAAAACAGTAACTGTTGCCGGGCGTGGTGGTGCACGCCTTTAATCCCAGCACTTGGGAGGCAGAGGTAGAAGAATCGCAGAGAGTTCAAGGCCACTCTGAGACTACATATTGAGTTCCAGGTCAGCTTAAGCTAGAGTGAGACCCTACTTCGAAAAACCAAAAAAGAAACACCAAACCAGTAACTGTGCCTCTTACCCTCAAACCAGCAGCTCCCTTTACTCCACCTCCCTCCAGCCTGATTTTCTATCCCACAGCAAAGCCCCTGGGGTCCTTACCTTGGCTCTGAGGTACGCCCTGAGTGTAGGTGGTGGTCTTCTTGAGTGTGTACTGCCGCCCACAGGCATCGTCCTCCTCCATGATACCCTTGCTGCTGACCGAGGGCACGCAGGTATTGGCACCTGAGTGGATGCCCGAGTCGTAGGTGTATGTCTGCTGCCACTCGGTCACCTTGATGGGCTGTTCCATCAGGTTCATCACCTCCATGGTGGCTGCTGCTGAGAGCACAAAGGATGAACAGTGTTGTCAGCTAGCTGGGGAGAGGGGCGGACAGCCCAACCCCCAACTTCAACCCAACCCCACAGCCCTTGTCTATCCCTGGAGCCTACTCTTCTCCCTTCACCCCACCCAAGGCCCTGGGGGCAGGGGAGGGGGTGTTGCAGACAGCAAGGTGCCAGGATGAGATAGAAGGGTACTGGGCTCAGGAAAGCACTGCCACAAGCTGTGGTAACTGAGCCCTGGGCAGCAAAGGTACAGATATGCCCCCCCATCCCTGGTCTAGCCACCTGGTCTCCCCAACACAATACTTCCGGTGGCAGAAAGAACTCGGGGCCTCTAGCAGTTTCTGGGGCCTACAGGTCTACCCCTCACCCCAGTAGGGCTCCCTGGGAAAGGCCATGGAGGAGGCGAGGCAGGGAGGCAGGGGCACCCAGCCATTGGAGGGGGGAAACTGGGTGGGGCAGGGAAGCTGCCAGACAGGTTTCTCTGAGTCACCCTGGGCTCCTCAGATTCTGAATCTCACTTTCCAGAAGGTCAGGTGGAATATCAGGCCCTCCTCTTTCCTACCTACCAGCTTTCCTAGCACTCTGAAACCTCAGCTTCTTACTCCTGGATTAATTCACCTCCCTCTGTGTCTGTAAAATCAGGCTCCAGGGCTGGAGAGATGGCTTAGCAGTTAAGGCGCATGCCTACAAAGCCTAAGGACCCAGGTTCATTTCTCTAGGTCCCACATAAGCCAGAAACAAAAGGGGGCACATGTGTCTGGAATTCATTTGCAGTGGCTGGAGGCCCTGGCACGCCCATTCTCTCTCCCTTCCTCTCTGTGTCTCTAATAAATAAATAAAAAAAAAATCAGGTTCCACCTGCCTGCTCCTCCCTCAGTGGGTCAAGGACCATGCTTGAGAAGAGCCCATCATGGTCCTGGCACTTAGTAGGTGTGCTCAGTGTTGGAGGCCAGGGTGTTGTTTCAGTACTGTTTCACACTGTTACCCCCAGCCCCCACCCACCCACTCTCCAACCCAGGTGCTTGCTCAGTTCTGGCCCCTGGGTATCCAGGCTAGAAGCATGGAGCTCGGGAATCACACCCGTCTCTAAGGTTCATGAGCATCTGAGCAGGGATCTGGACTTCCCACTTGGTCAGTTCGTTTCACTGTCCTGGGCATTGACCACCCTCCCCCCTCCCCCCAGAGGTATGCAATCAGAAAGAGACAAGGGAAGTTACGAGGGCCTATTAAATACCAGACCCTTCATAAATACTGCCCAAATACCACCGGATCCTTCACAAACACCATCAGACCCCTCACGAATACCACCAGCCCCCCTCCCCCACAGATGCTTTCCTCCTCACACAGGGCTTTGAAAACACATGCTGTTGCCCACATGATGTAAAAACTGTGGCTAGAGATGACAAAGAAAGGACCAGACATGGGCAAGAGGGACATTGAAGCCTGCAGCCTCTGCACCCCTGGAGTGCACAGACAGCAGGCTGGTGCCCGCCCCCATGAAGCGAGGTGGCACCCAGCATCTTCAAAACAGTTATCCTGCGGCTGGAGAGATGGCTTAGCAGTTAAACGCTTGCCTATGAAGCCTAAGGACCCCGGTTCGAGGCTCGATTCTCCAGGACCCACGTAAGCCAGATGCACAAGGGGGCGCATGCATCTGGAGTTTGTTTGCAGTGGCTGGAGGCCCTGGCGCACCCATTCTCTCTCTCTCTCTCTCTCTCTCTTTACCTGCCTATTTCTGTATCTCTCTCTCTCTCTCAAATAAATAAATAAATAATAAAATATTAAAAAAACCAGTTATCCTGCTGTGATGGAGGACCAGGAAGGGTGAGGGGGGTGGGCCTCTGGTGCATTGGGGTGCTACCCTAGGAACAAAAAACACCAGGGACTTTTTTTTCCAACCTTGATCAGGCCAACTCTTATGCCACCTTTTCAAGGAGCATGACCAGAGAAAGGCATGCCAGCTAGGCGGAAGACTGAGGCAGGAAGAGCTGAAAGCCAGCTTGTGCTACAGAGGGAGACAGTGGCAAAAGGAAGGAAGAAAAAAAAAAAAGAAAGAAACATGATGAAGGTTCTCCTGCCTTTCATGGGATGCTAAGCCACTCCCTTGCCATGAGCACTCCCGGGAGAGAGGCAGGAGTGGAACCAGCTCTCAGATGCCTCCTTCCACTCCTCCTGCCACCTTGAGTGACTCAGAGTTTCGTTTGGGGCCGATAAACAGAAGCAGGCCCAGGCCACCAGACAGCAGGCTCTGTGCCTTCAGATGTGCACAGCTGTTCCCAGACACTTGCCAGGAGTCCTTATTTCAGAAGAGCCTCCCCCACCGCTGCCTTCCCATGCTTCTCCACACACACACACACACACACACACACACACACACACCAGCCCCAGCAGCAAACAAGGGCCAATGGAAGGAAATCATCAGGGGCTCAGAAGAGGCCAATTCAGGAAGATCCTACCCAATGCTCTCCCTACCTCCCTCATCCTGCCCCCCACCATGCCCCAAGCATGGGTCCGAAAAGAGAATGAATGTAGCCAGGTGTGGCGGCGCACGCCTTTAATCCCAGCACTCGGGAGGCAGAGGTAGGAGGATTGCTGTGAGTTCGAGGCCACCTTGAGAATACAAAGTGAAATCCAGGTCAGCCTGGGCTAGAGTGGGACCCTACCTGGAAAAACCAAAAAAAAAAAAAAAAAAAAAAAAAAAAAAAAAAAAAAAAAAAAAAAAGAGAATGAATGAGGAGCTTGGGTGGAATGAGTGGGTCAGAGAAGCCACCACCTGGGGAGGAGAGAGAAAACTGGAACTTCTCCCGCCACCCACAAGCACTCGAGAAGGTGCAGCCCAGTGACACCACTGGAGTAGCCGGTGTCCAGCCATGGCCAATACAAACACCTTAGTCTGACCAGAAACGCTGCCTTCCACAGAGACATTCTAACCCTGGGGCCCAGGCAGGCGGGAGGGCACTCACCCTAAACCAAGAGACCAGCCTCAGGTTAGAAGGGACCACTATGGCCAAAGATAGCTGTAGAAGAGGGCTTTGCTTACGGGTCCTCCCAATCCACAGCTGCTGAGGCCTGGAGCCAAGGGAAGCTGAGGGCTGGACAGCTGCCCAAGGCCAAGTGCAGGTCAAAGGATGTCAGGGGAGGGGAGTCCAGTTGCTTTATCATCTGATGAATCTCATCTCTGTTGGCAGGCCTTTTATTATCCCCCAACTTCTAGGTGGGGAAACTGAGGCTCCACGTTATGGAAATGGTGGGTCTGTCTCATTGCAGAACTTAATCCACCATTCTGCTAGGAATAAGGGACCAGGATTTCCCTGACAGTGAGGGAGGGGCTGAAAGCGAGCAAGGTCAGAGGTGGAAAGTAGTTCAGACAGGGGACATGCACCCAAACTTTTCACCAGAACAGCTATTCCTGCAACAGGAAGGCCAGAAGTCAGCCACGGGGCAGGACTGTCAATCAGTCCCTCTTCTCCCCACCCACCCAACCCCCTCCACTTCTCAAGAGAACCTGGGAAATTCTTCTACAAGAAACAAAAGTACAGGTTTGGCAATTCCCAGGGTGGAGGGGCCACACCCAGCTTGTTTCCAGTGATCTCCACCCTGGACTCCAGAGACAGACCTTCCTCAGTGTTCCTGGACAGAACCAAGATGGAAGCCCCGGAGAGAGACAGTGTCTGGTCCTGTCCAGACACCCAGACCAGAGAGAGACTGAGACAGGGCGGGTTTCGGAGTTGAATGGGGGGCCTTTGTTTAGAAACATGTTCCGCTCCATTGTTGGCAGCAGGAGAGGAAGAAACCAGCTCAGAGATCAGAGGGTGGAGTGGGGGGCGGCGGCGGGAATGTGACAGCTCAAGGACAGGAAGAGAGAAGACACAGGCCCTTAGAAGGCATGCCAAGGACCCCTTCCCCCACTGGGTCCAGACTGGGTAAGAAGGGTCCCCGCCCTTCATTCCTGTTCCCTCTCAGCACAGCCAGCCAGAGTTGGCACCAGACCCCCTCTATCCAAGACGGTCCTGCCCTGACTTTTAAAAATAACCCCACTGGAGTGACAGCAGCCTCCAGCCGGGCCAGCACCTGCTGGGGACAGTCAACAACAGGCACAGCTGGGCTGGGCCACCCAGTTTCAGCAAGACACCTGGAAATAAGGGCAGAAATGGGCTGCCCAAGAAGCTATGCTGGACTTAGAGGCGGAAACAAGACGAGCGGTTGACCAGATGCATAGGGCAGAGCATTCCTCGCCCCCAGAGATTCCTCAGGCCAGAGGCAGGCCCTATGCATACCCAGACCCACGGGCTCAGACCATGACAGCTGCGACGCTATGGGCAACACAGGAGAAGAGCTCCATCCGAGGTGCAGCAGGCCTTTTTAAGTCCAGTCACTTTCCTAAGTAATGCACTCCCCATTTCCTCAGACAGCCGTGTGTGACAGCTGTGACTCTGGAAGCCAGCTGTGGGCAGAATCGTCCCCTGCAAGCATTCGCACACTACAGAAACTGAAACAGTGGAGAAGGAGTGGCAGGAAGCGAGGAGCCAGGCAGCCTGTCTGCTTTGGGGATCTAGGTCTAACGGCAAGACCCAGGCTTCCCTTCTTGGTCTGATCACTTGGGTGACGTTTAAGTAGGGAAGCCATCTTGCAGACCGAGGCCAGTGTCCCTGCAGAAGCTGAGGAGAAGATAATGTCCGGTCCCAGTTGGGCAGAGGGCAAGTCAGGCCAGGGCAGTCCCCACTGAACAGCACCTGCTGGGGTGGAGGCAGGCCGGCAAACTCAGCAGGGCAACCGGAGCCCAGCCTTCCTAGGCTTCTGGGCCCCCACTGAGATGTAATCAGTATTTCCAAGGACGTAAACAGACTGTCACGGTACAGACAGACAGACATAGCTGCTTCCTTCAAGAGTCTAGAGGCTTTCCAAACAAGGTTTCTTTCCCCGGGCTAGGGACCCCAGGAGGAAATCCCTTATCCGTCCCCCTACCCCCCACCATCCATCACAGATGAGAGAGGTTCCTGAGCAGTCAATTGTCGCCTTCATCAGCAGAATGGTCACTCCAGGACAGAGGAGACTGGGAAGCAGCCACATGCTTCCAGTGCTGGGGATGGAAGAAGATAGGGAAGTTTCCTGAGGAAACCCCTCACTTCCAGCCTGGAGGAGAGCCCAGGCTGTCTCTAAGAACTGGCACTGGTGGGGAGTGGGGGAGGCTTAGGCGGAGGACCCAGCTGCTATTTGTTCTCCTCTGGGCTGCTTCCCAAAGCAAACAGAAGAGGGTGGGAAAATGAAGGGGATTTGTAGCCGAGGGAAACAGCCCGGCCAAGTGGCATGACCTTGGGAACCTCTGGGCTCCCCTGCAGAGGACTCCAGCTGCAGCTGTATCCCTGGCAAGGCCCCTCAGCCGAACATCCCAAACCAGCAGATGAACCCAAAGAGGGACCCCTGGGAATGGAAAAACACACCAGCAGCATCAAGAACAGCAAGCAGCAAACCTCTGGCTTGCCTTGGTGACAGAAGCTGATAGACAAATAAGCTGAAGGAACTGGCCCCAACCAGCCCCAGTGGGGCTGAGGCAGCAGCCTGTCTTACAGTAGCCCCTTCGGGCCAAGTCCCCTCCTTAGCATACTACAGGAATAAGGGACCCTATCCCTTAGCCTCAGGACAGCACAGGCTGCAGAAAGCCAGGCTTTGCAAGAAGGCTCCATGAAAGCGTGCCATAGCAGAGTGCGCTGACAGGCGGGGGGGCGGGGGACACCTGGATTTCAGTCCCACACTGAGAAGGAATCATCAATTCACTGTGATGTCCAGATGGAGGCTAAAGAGATGGAAGGACACAAAGGGGAGAGAAGGGGAAGGAGTGATCACAGTACGTCTTACAAAGTTGGGACAACTTTTGGGGGCTGGAGGTGTAGCTCAGATAGTAGAGGGTTTGCCTAGCATGTGAGTGAGAAGCCTAGGGTTTGGACTGAGAAGATTGCTCAGTGGTTAAGGACACTTGCTTACTAAGCCTTATGGCCTGGGTTCAAGACCCAGTACCCACGTAAAGACAGATGCACAGTGTCGCATGTAGCATGCATTGGCTGCAGCAGGAAGCCCTGGCACACCCATACTCATTCTCTCTCTCTCAAATAAACAAGTAAAAAGATTCTTATTTATTTATTTATTTTAGTTTTTCGAGGTAGGGACTCGCTGTAGCCCAAGTTGACCTGGAATTCACTATGTAGTCTCAGGCTGGCCTCAAACTCACAGTGATCCTCCTACCTCAGCCTCCCAAGTGTGCACTACCATGCCCAGCAATGATATTTAAAAAAAAAAAAAAAAAAAAACTGGGTTTAAGCCAGGCATGGTGGTGGTGCATGCCTTTAATCCCAGCACTAGGGAGAAGACATAGGAAGATCACAGTGGGTTCAAGGCCACCCTGAGAGTACATAGTGAATTCCAGGTCAGCCTGGGCTAGAATGAGACCCTACCTTGAAAAAAAAAAAAAAAAAAAAAAAAAAAAGCCTGGGTTGGATCCCTAGTACCACATAAACTGGACATGGTAGTACATGCCTATAATCCCAGCACTTGGGAGGTACAGCCAAGAGAATCAGAAGTTCAAAGTTTCCCTCAGCTACATAACAAGTTCTAGGCCAGCCTGGGCTACATGGGACCCTATCTCCAAAAAGGATGAGGGAAGCCCGGCATGGTGGCACACACCTTTAATCCCAGCACTCGGGAGGCAGAGGTAGGAGGATCACCATGAGTTTGAGGCCACCCTGAGACTACATAGTGAATTCTAGGTCAGCCTGGGCCAGAGTGAGACCCTACCTCAAAACAATGGGTATGGGTTTGATTCCCCAATGCCCATGTGAAGCCAGATGCACAAAGTGGCGCATGCATCTGGAGTTCTTGCAGTGCCAAGAAGCCTTTGTGTCCCCATTCTTTCTCTCCCTCTGTGTGCTTGAAAATATATATATGAAGGCTGGGGAGGGGCTGGAAAAGTGGCTTAGCGCTTAGCAGTTACGGCACTTGCCTGTAAAGTTTAATGACCTGGTTTCAATTCCCAAGTACCCATATAAGGCCAAATACACAAAGTGGCACATGTATCTGAAGTTCACTTGCAGAGGCCCTTGTATGCCCATTCTCCTCCTCCTTGCAAAATGAATAAATAAAATATTTAAAAATAAATTTAAATTTTTTAAATGCTAGGGAGATGGTTCAGAGGCTAAAGATGTTTGCTTGTAAAGCCTGCTGGCCTGGATTAAATTCCCTAGTGCCCACCTAAAGCCAGATTCACAGAGTGGTGCATATGTCTGAACTTTTATTTATTTATTTATTTATTTTGAGGTAAGATCTTGCTCTAGCCCAGGTTGACCTGGAATTAATCTCAGGCTGGCCTCGAACTCTCAGCAATCCTCCTACCTCAGCCTCCCAAATGCTGGGATTAAAGGCATACACCACCATGCCCAGCTATGTCTGGATTTTGTTTGCAACAGCAAGAGACCCTGGTGTGTCTATTCTCTCTCTCTCAAACACACACACATAAATAAAAAATATAAAAGATGGGCTGGAGAGATGGCTTAGCAGTTAAGGCACTCACCTGCAAAGCCAAAGGACCCAGGTTTGATTTCCCAGGAACCATGTAAGCCAGATGCACAAGGTGGCACACATGTCTGGAGTTCGTTTGCAGCAGCTGGAGGCCCTGGTGCGCTCATTCTCTCCCTCCCTCTTTCCCTCTCTCAACTAAGTAAATAAAAATAAATATTATATATATCGATATATAGATAGGTAGAGCAACTTTTTTATTCTTGCAAACTTTCCTAAACTTCTCATTTTAAAAAAAATGATCAGGCCAGGGTGGTGGCGCACGCCTTTAATCCCAGCACTCGGGACGCAGAGACAGGCAGAGGTAGGAGGATCGCTGTGAGTTTAAGGCCACCCAGAGACTACATAGTTAATTCCAAGTCAGCCTAGGCTAGAGTGAAACCCTACTTCAAAAATATCCCCCAAGCCAGGCATGGTGGTGTACGCCTTTAATCCCAGCACTAGGGAGGCAGAGGTAGGAGGATCGCTGTGAGTTCGAGGCCACCCTGAGACTACATAGTGAATTCCAGGTTAGCCTGGGCTAGAGTGAAACCCTACCTCGAAAAACCAACATATATATATCCAAAAAATCAGAGAAGTACAGTTACCCCAACCAGGCCGAATGTTGACTGCTCAGCCCAAGTCTCAACTCTGTCCCCTCTACCTGCCACTAATAGAGACAAGAATCTGTCTCCGCCTGGAGGAAAGATGGAGAAAGCTTAGTTTCCTGCCCTGAGGCTTCCAAAGGCCCACCGGCCAGGAGGCAAGCACAATGGAAGGTCAGAGAGCTATTTCTTGAGGCCCAGCCCAGGAAGTTGCTGGAAAATGGCACAGTCCATGTCCCCAGACCTCCACCACATTCAACCATGTCCCAAGAGAGAACCTCAGGGTGTTGTTACAGGAACACAAACCCCAGTGGCGTGAGAGGTCAGTCTACCTTCCTCTCATCATTAGAGGGTTTCTGGGCCAGCCTGCTCCTGGATGCCCATGCAATGCAGATCTTCTCCCCCCAAAAGTCACAAGACACAGTTTCCCAAAGGACCCAGCAGGACTCAGATTCACCCACAGGGAGCCCTCCCTCCCGGGCTGGATAGCCCTCTCCACAGGAGACTCAACTATAAGCCTCCCCTGTCCCTCTTACTCTTCAAGCCAAGATTTCCTATCCAGTGGACAGCAAGTCCTTCTTCCTGTCCAGCCTCCATTCCTTCTATAAGGGCACCAGTCCCCTTGTTCCTGTGTCCTCAAGGCGCTGGAAAGCTGCAGGCCCATCACCGTATATAGCCAGACAGATTTCATCATTTCTCCTTCTCACTCGGGTGAAGGCTGCTTACTTAAAGTTCTCATCTCCAGGATTAATATTCATGCTAGGGTCCCCTCCTCCTGCTCTCAAGGGTATGACAGCTTGGTGGTGAGTGGCTCCATCATCTCAACTCTACCACTATATGGAGGCAGAACCCAGTTCCACTTCTGGGTCCATTGTGGTATCAGGTACCCAGCTGGTAGAGGGGCCAGAATCAGGCAAGTCTGAAAGGACCACGTGATACCATCTTCTCCCTCGGGGCCAGGACTACGGATGACAGATGCACTCATGACCCCCACCCCATCCCCTGCAAAGCCCTCCCAGCAGCAGCTACCACAACCCAGGCCTTGAGGTCATTAGACATTAGGACAGCCAGTTCCCTAAGTGCAGTCTGGATACACTGACTAGCATGACCCAGCGGGACATGCACCCAGGCCTAAATATGACTCATGTCTCTTGACTCCCCAGGGAACAGCCTCCCTTCATTTTGGTAAAGCCCCAGCCCCCCTGCAAAGCAAGCAACTCCCACTTCCCATCCAGGGAAAGCTTTGACCTCTGCTCTCCTTCCCTCAGACCTCCCCTAACACCCACCCAGGGCCCAGGGCCTTGGGGAGCTACTTGAGGAGATTTTCAGAATGCTGGCAGCTAAACATGAGTCACCCCCCACCTGACACACAAACCCTTACCACCCACACACGCCTTACAGGGTTCTGAATTCCCTTCTCCCCAGTGGAGCCAAGGTTCTCCAAAATGTGTAAGAAAGGGGGGGGGAGGGAGGGAGGGAAAGGAAAGAAAGGAAAGGAAAGGAAAGGAAAGGAAAGGAAAGGAAAGGAAAGGAAAGGAAAGGAAAGGAAAGGAAAGGAAGAAAGCTTTCATCCAGAGGTCTAGGGATGTAGCTTCCATGCCTGAAGCCCTGGGTTCTATTCCCAGCGCAGCATAAACCAGTCATAGTGGTACATGCCTGTAATCCAGCACTTGGGAGGTAGAGGCAAAAGAAGGGGAAGTCTGGGCTAGAGAGATGACTTAGCGATTAATTGCTTGCCTGTGAAGCCTAAGGACCCTGGTTCGAGGCTCAGTTCTCCAGGACCCACGTAAGCCAGATGCACAGGGGGGTACACACATCTGGAGTTTGTTTGCAGTGGCTGGAGGCCCTGGCGTGCCCATTCTCTTTCTCTACCTGCCTATTTCTGTATCTCTTTCTCTCTCAAATAAATAAATAATGAAATATTTTTTTAAAAAAAGAACGGGAAGTTTGAGGTCATCCTTGGCTACGTAAGACCCTGTCTTTAAAAACAGAGAGAGAGGAGCTAGAGAGATGGCTTAGTGGTTAAGGCACTTGCCTGCAAAGCCAAAGGACCAGGGTTTGATTCCCCAGTACTCACATAAGCCAGATGCACAAGGTGGCGCATGCATCCGGAGTTTGTTTGCAGTGGCTTTAGCATGCCCATTCTCTCCCTCTCTGTCTCTGTATCCCCCCCCCAAACAAATACATAAAATATTTTAAAAGAGAGAGAGAGAGAGAGGACATCTGGGGCTAAAAATGGGGCTCTGAAAAAAAATTTAATAAAAATATAAATAAATAAATAAATAAATAAATAAATAAATAAATAAATGGGGCTCTGTGATAGAACATAGTTGCTTAGCAGGTGCAAGGCCCTGGGTATGATCCCTAGCACCTCAAAAAAATCCTTCTAGACCTACAGTAGGCCTTAGAGCAGAATCTTTGCTTGAGTCTTGCTACACAATATTCCCCAAGTTATTGAACTTCCTTGGGTTTCTATAGGGGAAACGTAATGACACCTGCCTGTAAGGTAGCCATGATTAAGTGAGAACAGTAGCGAAAGCATCCACTATCCATAAAGTCTTGGGTTTAAGTTAGCATCACTCAAGCCCCTGCTGGGTAGGTAAGCTTTATGACTCCCACTTGCCAAAGGGGTTACTGAATCTCAAAGAGGCAAGGTGCCTGGATCAAGCCAACTCAGACCAAGCCCAGGTCTCCACACTCAGAACTGCTTCACCCAACCATCCCCTGATAACCGTCCTTTTGTGGATCAGCTAACAGAGACACCTCTATTTCTAAAGTGTCTCCCAGTGGGGACAGGCCTCTCTCTTATGAACATCAGCCCACGGGCTCCCAGGAAGGGAAACAGGCAGCCAGCCCTAGCATGACCTTCCGTTCCCACAGGCTGAATTCTCCAGGCTGAGCCCTGGCAGGCCAGACAGAGGCTCTGAGGGAATGGGGTGGAGCCGGGGTGCGAGGGAGGCTCCCGTCACCCAAGCCTGGGCTTGATCTGGCAAGAAATGACTAATCGGATCCTACCTTCCTTTCCCTCCCCACCCCACCCCCCTTGTCCAGTCAGAAGCCAGTCTGGGCCAGGCACCTCCTAGCAATATTCCTCAGAATTAGCTTTTCATCACAACCAAAAACCAGATTAGCTAAACTAATCTTTGGGCCAACGTAATTACAATACCTTCCCCTCCTCACTTTAGCAAAGAAAAAGATAGATCGTCTGTGCCCAAACTTCACACCCCCTGGGGCTCCCTAGAGGTGCATGTGAGCACTTTCCCACCCCAGGGCTGAGTCTGATCTCCATCCAGGGGGTCATTCCACGGGGCCTTTGACCCCCACCCCATTCTCCCATCAATCAAGAAAGAAACAGCAGAAACTTCCCCGGGTGAGTGAAGGCAAGGAGCACGGAACCCCTCCATCTTCCCTCTGCCCCAAGACTGAGGAGGTCAGCGCTGACTTTCCCACTCTGCCCCTCTAAAGACACTGGGTTCCAAATCTCTGTGAAAATATAACACTTCTGATTTATATAAACTATGCATCAAGCCTGATGGAAGTTTTCGTTATCAGCAGGGAGTGGGTGCTCACAGCGCATTGTGGGGGTAAAAAAGAGGGCTCAAGAATCTCCTGTCTAGGGTACCTGGCAGTGGAAGAAACCTTCCTCCAGTGAAGCTTTCCTTCTGCTCCGCTTTCCCTACCAAACACTCAGGAAAAGGGTGGGTGGACAGGACTTCTGGCCAAGCCTCCAGAAGGAATGCACCTTCTTCCTAATTCAGAAATCCAAGAGCTAGCAAGATCCTGTATACGATGCTCCCCTGCCTGCAGCGCTAGCCAGCTAAATCATGTGGGGGATGAGGTAGTGGGGGGGGGGACACACAAAAACAATCATTCCCCCAATCGGCCTCAGCTTGGCCCAGCCCTGCTCCACCCCCATGCCAGGAGAAGGGGAAGAGCTTGGGAGGCAGAACCAGACTTCATCCCAGGGGGGAGTGGTGGTCCCGGAGGCCGGAAAATAAGGAAGAAGCCACTTCCCCTCAAAGACCCTTCCTACCCTGGTCACTACCTCTTGACCCAGGGGCCCAACAAACAGGATGGCGGTGGGGGCAGGGAGGACAGGCTAGAGCCCAGGCACTGACCACCGTCAGCCTGGGGCTGACTAGGGCAGTGGGCTTTCTTCCAAGGACCTCACCCTCCCAATTTTAGCCTGTAAGACGCTCTGGGTAAGGAAACAGAAAGACCCTCAGAGGAAGCTGCCTTGGCTATTTCCTCCTGCAAAGTTTGTTTGAGGTGATTTTTCAAAAATAAGAGGTTAGAGGGGCAAAAGAGTATTGCTATTCCCACGCCAACAGTGGGGAAGCCACAACTATTGAAACTGGGCGAGTGACCCTGAATTCTCTCTACTCATGCACAGACCCCCTCCCCTTCTCCTGATCCAGTCCTCAGGTCAAGCCACTAGTGCCGGATACCCGGTGGGGCACTGAGTCAGACCGTGCACCAGTTGCTCCAGTCACCCAATCTCCACCTCCGCTGAAGGAACAAGAGGCCATCAACCCACCGGGACCGAGGGAGGCGCCACAGGTACAGTACGGAGCTGGAGGGCAGGGCCTGGGTCCTTCCGGAGCTCACCTGCTCAGCAGGTGGGGTCCGCGTCGCTGGGAAAAGAAATGAGCGCTCGGCCCCCACAGTTGGGCAAACTGGGCGCAGACAATAGGGCCCCACCCAGGCCTGGGGGAGTAGGGAGGGAGGGGAAGCGAGGATGACGTGTGGGGTGGGGTGGGGTGAGGGTGGCCCCAAAGAGACCAGAGGTAGCAAGTTTCCTAAAGCGGTCAATTCCTGACCACAGTGAGCTCCGGGGACGCAAGGCGAAGAGGGTCAAAGTCTGCCCGGCAAGCTCAGGGTGAGAGTCAGAGACGCGGCGTCTGACCAGCTCCGCGCGGGGTTCACACCCCGACCCTCTTCCCAGCCCCGCGAGGGTGGGGGGTAGGTATGACCCAGGAAGGCACCTGTCCCGATCTCTCCCGGCTCTTGTCACACATCTGGGGCTCGCGGAGCCTGGCAGATGCGCTCCGCCCAAGCCGCGCGCCCCGGACCCCCTGCGCGCCCCCTACCGCCGGTGCAAGGCTGGTAACGCTCCGTCCCGGGCACCCGCCCTCACCTGCCCGGGAGACTGCTCAAACCGGCCTCTCCGCCGTTTGCAGTCCCTTTCTCTGTCTCTCTTTCTGTCTCCCCAGCTACACCTGTCCCCGATCGTCCGTACCTGCCTGCGCGTGATACCTGGTCGGGCCGGAGGAGGGGGCGGGAGCCGGCACGGGCAGCGGACTGAGCTCGGCGCGCTCGGGCGGAGGCAGCTCGGGACTCTGGCCACAGCAGCAACTCAGTAACCGAACAAAAGGCGAAAGGACCTGACAGCCAAGCCACACCTCTCGCCCCCTCGAAGCTCCGCCCCCCAGGGAGACGCCCACCCTCTGGTACGAGCTCGCTGGCTGTCTCGCCTGACTGTCCTATTGAGGGGCGGAGCCTCAAACCTGGTCTTCGGCCACTGCCGCCTCTGTTTATGCGTTTGCCATTGGCCCCAGGGACTGCCAGTCGGGTCTGGGTGGACTCCAACCTGAGGTCTCATCCTCACTCCGCATCTATTGGCAGATAGAAAGTCACTTCCTTATGATTGGACCAGACGCTGTCAGTAAGACTAAGGAAAGAACCAATGGAACGAATGGGGTGTGTCTTGCCCCACCCTAGCCTTGAGCAGGTAAAGATTCATTACTCTCCCCTCCCCCCCAACTACCTGTCCAACAGGTGAGTCAAGGGGGGCACCATGGGAAAGGACTGACGCCTTCGCTAGCCAGCCAACTCCGCGTCAGGCTTATTCATCCTTGCCCCAAAGTAGTAATAACATATTTAAAGCGTTTCATAGGCTTTGTGCTAGGTTGGGATTTTTTTTTCTTCCCCCAAAATGGAGTGGTTCCTGGAATTTAAAATGAAGAAGACCTGGGTTTGTGTGTTTTTTGTTTTTTTTTTTGCCACTTAATCGCTGTATAATTTTAGGCCAATTAAGTCACCTTGCACCCTGTTTCTCTTCATCTGTAAAGTGGGTCCATTATCTCGGTGCAGGGGTGGGGAGTGGGTTAAATGAAGTAAGCTTGTGTATGCATTTGTACAGCTGTGGAATGTCAGAATCTAAGCGGATGATACCAGGTAAGTTCTCCTGACAGTTCAAAAAAGAAAAAAAAAAAAACCCCAAATCAGTTAAGGTAACAAAATGATCTTCATTTTAAAGATAGAGAAATAGAACGTGTTCCACTCGAAGCCAGGACATCTTTCTTCTCTGTTCAAGTCCCGGAGGACTAGTTTAGGTACCAAGTATCAAAGCAGTAAGAAGAGGGGCAAGAAAAAAAAATCATGCTTGGGAGGAACAGAAAAGCAGCCATTCTGTTCAAAGTGAAATGTTGAAGGGAAGCTTTAGAAAACATCAGGCAGCAGATGGCAAGAAAATGGAGCACTGGTCTAAAAGCAAGCTCCCTTCCATGGTGAGTTAGAGAACCAAAAGAACTCCCTATCACATAGCTTAAGAATGCAAGGGGGCTGGAGAGATGGCTTAGTGGTTAAGCACTTGCCTGTGAAGCCTAAGGACCCTGGTTCAAGGCTTGATTCCCCAGGACCCACGTTAGCCAGCTAAGCACAAGGTGGCGCGTGCATCTGGAGTTCTTTTGCAGTGGCTGGAGGCCCTGGTGCTCCCATTCTCTCTCTCTCTCTGTCGCTCTCAAATAAATAAATAAAAATAAACACAAATTTTTAAAAAAGAAGACAAGGGCCAGTGAGCCAAGGCTCCTACAGGCAGTCCACACAAGGATTAAGCACCAGCTGTAGGCTAGACATCAGTTTAGACTCTGATGACACAGAAAAGCAGAAAGATCCCAACCCTCAGAGAGCTTACTGAGGGATAAGGGTGAAAGCTGTGTGAGTGGGTGTGGGGGAGTGGTTGTTTAGAAAAGGATTTCCTACCGCAACCACTCACACAAAAGAGCTAATGAGGGTATCCTAGCTGTGCCCTTGAGCACGGTCCAGAGTTGTGCCATCCAAGAAGGTCTTCCCGGAAGGGGTATGTGGGTTGGGGGGGGCTGATATCAACACCCTAGATCTAGTTGCCACTTCACATTATCAGGATGGCAGGGCCACTCCTCTTTGTTCTGTTTCCCTGACTCCCCCTCCTCCACTTACCTCAGGATCTTTATTCCAACCCCTGCTCCACCTGCCTGCTCTGCTCACCACCCCCCAGGAACTAGTGGCCATCCCAGTGCTGAAGAGGAACGGGGCAGGGGGGAACTCACCTTTCCCAAGCAGCTACCTCTGCCAGAATTCCACCTCCACCCTCTCCCACACATCTACCGTCTCACCCCGCCCCCACCCAGATAGCCATCACGTTCCAGTCCACCCTGGCTACACTCCCTCCTTTCTCCCGACTTCTGCCACCCAGCAGTGACAGTGACAGCTGCAGAGAGGGGCAAAGAAACCTTTAGGAGGAAGAAGTGGGGCTTGGAAAGAAAGTCTCCATGTCCCCAGAATGCCCGCCCCCCCCCGCTTGTCTCAGTGTAGAACATGTCACAGCATGCCAGTCCAAAAGCTAAGCTCCTGCACTGGGCTTGGGTGGAGGCTCCAGCAGACCCTGTTCCTCCAGATCAGGCAATTTCCCAGCACGTCCCCTGTGCTCCTACTGAGTGCCAGCCTGCACTGAGGATTCACTGCATCTGAGGATAAGCGAAGGAAGCAGAAAATAGTCTTCCCTGGAATCAGCTGTCTGCACAGGGGCTTTGGTCTCACCGGAGAGGAGGTGTCCAGAAAGAAGAAGAAGCACTGCTGTGACCTCGGTCCCCCTTGTAGCTTGAACTTGAAGGAAAGGCCATCTTACCCAATCTACTTCCAAGCCTTTAAAGGCAAGAATTTCTCTTTGACAAATCTCCAAAAAAGGGAAATTCTCCAGCCTCCCTTATAGCAAATGCCCTTGTCTCCTTATTCTGACAGTGGTAAGTTTCTTCTGATGTCTAGCTTCAATTTGTATTCCTGTAGCTTAACCTCATATCTCTTGTCTGGAGCTCAAGAGAAGCTGACTCCTTGAGCTGTCAAGACACATCTGGTTAACTCAACCTTACAGCCTTCTGGGTTCTTGCAAGTCAGGAGTGAAACAGCATGAAGAGGCCCCCAAGCTGTCTCAGTCAGAAGTCAGAAGTCAGAGGCAATGGGGTGTCCAAGGAGGGACTGTTGTCTAGAAGAGGTGCTTTCCAGGGAAAAGTGACCATCAATCAGCCAGTGTGCAGGACACCAGGACACCTTCCCTGCTCATGTCATCTCATCTTCCACAAGGCTCTGGGCCATATAAGGAACAGGAGAATTTCTGTTCTGCTTAAATTTTTTTTTTTTTTTTTTTTTTTGGCTTTTTGAGGTAGGGTCTCACTCTGGCTCAGGCTGATCTATAATTCACTATGTAGTCTCAGGGTGGTGAACTCATAGTGATCCTCCTACCTCTGTCTCCCAATTGCTGGAATTAAAGGCATGATTTTTAAAAATATTTTAATTTATTTATTTGAAAGAGGCAGAGAGAGAGAGAAAGAGAGAGGGAGAGAATGAGCGCTCCAAATCCTCCAGCCACTGGAAACAAACTCCAGATGCATGTGCATCTGGCTTATGTGGGTCTTGGGGAACTGAACCTGGGTCCTTTGGCTTTGCAGGCAATTGACTTAACCACTAAGCAATCTCTCCATCCCTAAAAGCACTTTAAATTTTTTTTTTTTTTTTTTTTTTTTAGTTTTTCGAGGTAGGGTCTCACTTTGGCTCAGGCTGACCTGGAATTCACTATGTAGTCTCAGGGTGGCCTCGAACTCTCAGCGATCCTCCTACCTCTGCCTCCCAAGTGCTGGGATTAAAGGCGTGCGCCACCACGCCAGGCTAAATTTTTTTTTTTAATTTATTTGAGAGAGAGAGAAGAATGAAAGAAATGGGTGTGCCAGGGCCTTCTGCTGCTACTAACAAACTCCAAACACATGCACTACTTTGTGCATCTGGCTTTACATGGGTATTGGGGAATGGAACCTGAGCCATTAGGCTTTGCAAGCAAGCACCTTTAACCACTGGGCCATCTCTCTGTTCTTTCTTTGAGTCTAACTTGTATGCTATGGTGGGAGGGGGGGCCCTCCTCAGGAATAGACAGAAATTTAGACCTACAGAAACAGCACATACACTTGTATTCCAGGCTTCCTCCTCTTCATCCTCAGGTGGCCCAAGAGATGGCTGCTTCTAGAAAGGGCAATGCAGTTACCGTTTAATCACCAAGGAGTCTCTGCCTTGGCTTTGCAGCAGTGACAAAGATAACCACTAACCAAAAGCTAGAGGCATTGTGGCCATGGCCATCTTTTACCCCAGGGGCAGAACTGTCCTTTGGCCTGGAAACTGGGGAGGAAGGCTTCTGACCTGGGTCCTATCCTTTAAAGGTCCCCTCCCCCAACACCTTGGCCCTCCAAGGGTTGTGGGATTACAGCTCTCCTCAACACAAGGCCAAGGAAACAGCCTGAACAAAATTCACACTCCTCCCAGACCACACTTCCCACACCACGTGTCAGGAACCCTGAAGTGACTTCCCAGCACTTAGGCAGCTTCTAGGCTTGTGGGCCTCTCGCTGTGCTCTCTGATCCCAGATGCACTAGGACACAGGATGGTAAGCCAAAGGAGTGACAAGGACAGTGGTGGTGGTGTGGAAGGAGAGGCCCAGCCTGGATTTGCCAATGGGACCATCCAGATGCACGTGCAAGGGGCTCTTGGGTAGTGTGAGCAATGCCTGAGGTGCAGAGGCCGGATGATGGCCCAGGGCTGGGGTCCAGGGACAGTTTTACTTGAGGATGCCATGTTCTGAAAGTGGTTATTTAAAGCTCTGTCCTGGTCTTTGGGTCATTGTGAGGTGACCTTGTGATAGGATCGCTTATTTAATGGCTGTGTGCTTGGGAACACCCAAGGGAACTCATATCTGTCTCCGGCATAGAGCTTTCATGTGTCCTCCTGTCCCTGTCCATGGGCGTTGGGGGTGGGGCTTAGTCAGAGAAGAGCCTGGCGGTCCCTGGACTCTCTGTGGAGGGAATCCCTCACATTACCTGGGGCTGCAAGGCTGGAAGGGAGCGGGATGGGGCAAGGTCCTAGAGGGCTGGGAGAACGGTGGCCTCTACCGTCCTTTGTCCAGGGGAGGAGCCTTGAGGCCAGAGGCTGCCCATAGTTTGTCCTGTGGGTGTGTGCCCAGCCAGAGAAGGCTCCTAATTACAGAGGTAGCTCCTGCGACACGACACTTCACTGCAAGGCATGTGGGCGGGATGGAATGCCACAAGGAAAATAGGGAGACAAGAAAACAGAGATAGGAAAGCCAGAAATAGTACAGGCCAGGACCAGATACCAGGGAAGAGGGTGGGGGAACCAAGAGAGACTCAGGACCTCTCCAAATAATCTGTCCCGGGCTGCCCCCTTTACCAACCCCAGCCTCCCCCCAGAGTGAAGTCCCAGGACGGGCTCCTGCCATAGGTGTGCACCGACGTGGATCTCCTGAGAGCTGACTCTGGACAACCTGGCCCCTCCCCTCCTGAATAGTTTTAAGGGAGAGGATGGTGCCAGCCAGACTTTGCCACCTGAGTCACTCTGTTTCCTGCTTCTGGCCTGGGCAGACTCTGGTGCACACAGGCTGACACAGTTGAGGCCCCACCTGCCCTGCCAGCCTGCCTGTCCTGCCCTCCCTCCTCCCTCCACCTTTCTCTCCACAAGCCCAGAGAGATCACTGCGCTGACAAGGCACCCTTCTAGCAAAGAGGCCATGGCTCCCGAGCAGCGCCTGTGCGCACGCGCCCGCGCCCGCACGCTCTGCACAGGCAGCACTTTCTCTCCTACCTGTGGAGAGTTCCTGAGAAGGAAGAATTGTCTAAGTGGAGCCCTCTTCCCTGGCAGACGTGGGAAACTGAGCCAGGAGAGGGATTTGTCTAAAGCCAACTGCTCACAGCAAATCCCTGGCAGGGCTGAAACCAGAACCTTCCTCTCCTACCCTCCAGCCCAACCCGAATTGAGGTTTTTCTTTCTTTCTTTCTTTCTTTCTTTCTTTCTTTCTTTCTTTCTTTCTTTCTTTCTTTCTTTTTCTTTCTTTCTTTCTTTCTTTTTCTTTCTTTCTTTTATTTATTTATATTTATTTTGTTATTATTATCTTTTTTTTTTTTTTGGATTTTCAAGGTAGGATCTCACTCTAGCCCAGGCTGACCTGGAATTCACTATGTAGTCTCAGGATGGCCTCGAACTCAGGGCGATCCTCCTACCTCTGCCTCTCGAGTGCTGGGATTAAAGGCGTGTGCCACCATGCCGGGCTTAATTTTTTTTTATTGACAACTTCTATAAGTATAGATAATATACCATGATCTTATTTTTAGTATATGTGCTGCCAAAGCAAACACAATATACCATGATCTTAATCCCCTCCCACCACCTCCATTTTCCCCCTCCCAAATCTGCCCCTGAAGTGTCTTTCTACTCAGGCAAGCTGGGGTTCCGTTGGGGTAGGGAGTTAGGACTGAACACTTAGCCAAAACTCCAGGAACGCTTTGGGGCTAGAGAGGCTGGGGTGACTGTGGATGCCAGGCCCACTCTTCTCCTGGATTTAAGTCAGGTAGAGGCCTTACTAGCTCTAAGCCACCACCTCCAAGCCACAACCCAACACCCCCGCTCCCACCGTGTGCACGAACATACACATGCCTTCCAGGTCTCCATTCCCTGCCCAGACTCATTTAGTTAGAATTGGGGCAGGACTTGGAATCCCTGGCCAGGCCAGTCCCTCGGCGCCCCCAGGGAATCTGAGAGTTGAGATCTTTGAATATTTCATCAGCACTTCAGCTCCAGTTGAAGCTGCAGCCAACTTAGAGCTCATGGATAATTTATGACCCCAACAGAGAACCTGGAAGTCGTGGGGGGAGGGGCAGCGAGAGAGCAGTGAACCAGGCTAGTGATAAGGGTGTTCTGTTTGGAAATGTGAGGGCAGGGGGGCAGGGCAGGGACTCCAACACCAGAAACATTTTTTTTTTCTCCCCAAGGTAGTGTCCCGCTCTAGTCCAGGCTGACCTGGTATTCACTATGTAGTCTCAGGCTGGCCTTGAACTCACAGAGATCCTCCTACCTCTGCCTCCCTAGTGCTGAATGCTGGGATTAAAGGTGTGCGCCACCAGACCTGGCTGACATTTCCATTTTTGACATTTGCATGTGTTAATACATTTCCATGTATTTAGTAATACATTTCCATGTATTACAAACCAACCGCAAGAGCTATCAAAATAACTATGCTGGAGGTTAAAGTCATATGACAAGCATTTTCTGACTTCAGGCATGTCCCTCTCTCTGTTAAAAGGTGTATAATCTCACTCTAAGATAACAAAAATAGAAAAAAAAATGTAATGGAGGTTTTCTGTGGTTGTGAAGCCTTAAGATGACCCCTGCTCCAAATATCTTCCAGGCCTGGGAGAACAGCCAGACTTCCCACTTGTACTGGCTAAACTCTACCCCTGCCCAGCCTCCTCCTCCAGGAAGGCCCCAAGGATTTTACCCAAGTGGTCAAGAGAGAACTAGGGAATCAGCTATCAGCCTCGGTCATCTCTGACTTCACCCTGGGAACAGAACATCACACACTTCTTCCAAAACGAAAGGTGACCCCCACCACCCAAATGGAAAATGGCAACTTCTGTTTGCCTCTGCTGCGTGACCTTAGTGAGTTCTAGAGTGTGAAGGGAATCAAGCATATACGTGTGGGAGGAGAGCAAATGAGCAGGCACACCCTTCCCTTTGCCTCAGTTTCCCCACCTGAGTCATGGACAAAACAGGTGCTCCCGTCCCAACGGCTGTCTCAAGGGACAAAAGAGATGCTATCTAGATGCCCAGGCGCCAGCTGGGGCCCAGGGAGGTTGTGATTATGGACTAATGTGTCCACGGGTCAAGCCCCGGGGTTTCAGCTGGGGCCGCTTGCTGAGGGCCCCAGCACCCAGCACCCTCCCACAGAATCCCCAGTCATCTAGGAACGTGATCATGAAGGAAGCCAGAACTGCCTCAGCACGGCGCAGAGTGAACTCCAACCTTGGGGTCCAACCCAGACAAGCCTCAGTGTCCCCACCTGTGAAATTAGGGCCATCTCCCAGGACTGAGGTTGGAAATATGCTGCAAACGAGGGCTTGAAAGAAGGTCCCAGAGTGGGAAACAGGGGTGATGGCCTTAGGCCCTGTGGCTATGAAGACATCCAGAGTCACAGCCAGCTAGATACAGTCCATCTGGCATAAGGAAGGGAATCCTTTGTGTGTGTGTGTGTGTGTGTGTGTGTGTGTGTGTGTGTGTGTGTGTGTGGTTTTTGTATGGGGTTTTGTTTGTTTGTTTGTTTTGTTTTGTTTTGTTTTGTTTTGTTTTGAGGTAGGGTCTGGCTCTAGCCCAAGCTGATCTGGAATTCACTGTTGTCTCAGAGTGGCCTACAACTCATGGTGATCCCAAGTGCTGGGATTAAAGGCATGAGCCACCATGCCCAGCCTAGGGAGTCCTTTTAAAATATATATATATATATTTGAGAGAGAGAGAGTAAGAAAGAGAGAGAATGGGTGCGCCAGGGCCTCCAACCACTGCAAATGAACTCCAGATGCATGTGCCCCCTTGTGCATCTGGCTTCCGTGGGTCCTGGAGAATCAAACCAAGGTCCTTTGGCTTTGCAGGCAAACACTTTAACCACTAAGCCATCTCTCCATCCCAGGAATACTTTTTGATCCCAAGTGATACCCCATTCCCCCAGAGACAAGGAATAGCAGGGTGAAACTTCTTTTCAGAGCTAGGGAGATGGCTCAGTTGGTCACATAGAGCATGAGAATCTGAGTTTGGATCCCCAACACTCATGTTTGAACCAGGCATGGTGCTACACCTGTAATCCCAGCCCTGGGAAGGTGGAGACAGGAAGATACTTCAGGCTTTCTGGCTGGCTAGTCCAGCTGAACTGGTGAGCTCTGGGCTCAGTGAGAAACCTCGTTTCAAAAAATAATATGGAAGCCGGGCGTGGTGGCGCACGCCTTTAATCCCAGCACTCGGGAGGCAGAGGTAGGAGGATCGCCGTGAGTTCAAGGCCACCCTGAGACTACATAGTTAATTTCAGGTCAGCCTGGACCAGAGTGAAACCCTACCTCAAAAAACCAAAATAATAATAATAATAATAATAATAATAGACTGGAAAGATGGCTCAACAGTTAAAGGCACTCTCATTTATTTATTTAGGAAAAAGAGAAAGAGAGAGTATGGGCACACCAGGGCCCCTTGCCACTGCAGAGGAACTCCAGATGCATGCACTACTTTGTGCATCTGGCTTTATGTGAGTACTGGAGAATCAAACTTGAGCCATCAGGCTTTGCAAGCGTCTTTAGCCATTGAGCCATCTCTCCAGCCCCTAAAGGCACTTTCTTGCAAAGCCTACTCAGCCCAGGATCAATTCCCCAGTAACCACATAAAGCCAAATGCACAAAATGGTGCATGCCTCTGGAGTTCATTTGCAGCAGCAAGAGGCCTTGATGCACCATAACCTGTCTGCCTGTCTCTCAAATAAATAAATATTTTTAAAAATACGAAAAATAAGATGAACAATTGAAGAAGACACCAATGTATTTGTGAGCGTCCACATGCGTACAAACATGCACACACATATCACACACAATAAATAAATAAATAAATAATTCTTGGAGGACTAGGCATGGTGGCACACGCCTTTAATCCCAGCACTTGGGAGGCTGTGGTAGGAGGATCGTCATGAGTTCAAGGTCAGTCTGAGACTACATAGTGAATTCCAGGTAAGCCTGGGCCAGAGTGAGACCCTACCTCAAAAAAAAAAACAAAATAAAAGTCAGGGGCTGGAGAGATGGCTTAGTGGTTCAGCGCTTGCTTGTGAAGCCTAAGGACCCTGGTTCGAGGCTCAATTCCCCAGTACCGACGTAAGCCAGATGTATAAGGTGGCGCATGTATCTGGAATTCGTTTGCAGTGGCTGAAGGCCCTGGTGTACCCTTTCTCTCTGTCTGTCTGCTTCTTTCTCTCTCTGTCGTCACTCTCAAATGAGCTAGAGTAAGACCCTACCTCAACAAAACAAAACAAAACAAACAAATAAATATAATTCTTGGGCTGGAGAGATGGCTCAATGGTTAAAGGTGCTTGCCTACAAAGCCTAATGATCCAGGTGTGATTCCTCAGTATCCAAGTAAAGTCAGATGCACAGGGTGGCTCATGCATCTGGAGGTTGTTTGCAGTGGCTAGAATCCCTGGCATGCCCATTTTTTCTCTCTCTCTCTCCCTCTCTTCTCTCTCTCTCTCTCTCTGTCCTTGCAAATAAATAAATAAATTTTTAAAAGAATTATTTTCAGGGAATGGGGGGAGGGGAGGGAAATACCATGCACTTTTTGTTTGTAAGCATAGAAGTTGTCAATAAAAAAATAATTATTAAAAAAAAAGAATTATTTTCAAAGGTGAGAATTTCTCCCAGTAGATTGTACTGAAATTTTGGTGAGTCAGTAGGACCCTCACCTGGTCTGACCATTACTCTCAGGATTCAGGAAGGTGTTATCTATCCTAAGTGACCCCAGCAACTCTGTCCCTCAGCTCCATTATAAAACCTAACCCTGCTGGGCGTGGTGGCACACACCTTTAATCCCAGCACTCGGGAGGCAGAGGTAGGAGGATCGCCACGAGTTTGAGGCCACCCTGAGACTACATAGTGAATTCCAGGTCAGCCTGGGCTAGTGAGACCCTACCTTGGACAAGGTTCTCTTCTCCCCACCTTCCTTGCCACCTTCTTTTTCTCACCCCCTTCCCCTCCTTACTCTTCCTTTGCAAAATCCTTTTGAGGTGCACACAGTAGGGGCTTTGTCTGGACTCCCTTGCTTATCTTCACCAGCCCCAGCTGACGGTGCAAAGGGGAAAGACCAACCTCTGACACCAAAGCACTCTCTCCCTTTCCTTCCTTCTTTGAGCATCACTGACCAACCTCAGGTCAGTCTCCAGCCACCTCAAGGGATTTCAGGTAAGCTGCCTTTCATTCCTCTGTGGCACCTGGGGCAGAGGGGACAGCATGTGCAATGCAAAAACTTGTTCATTTGTTTTTGTTTTTGTTTTTCGAGGTAGGGTCTCCCTCTAGTCCAGGCTGACCTGGAATTCACTCTGTAGTCTCAGGCTGGCCTCGAACACTCGGTGATCCTCCTAGCTCTGCCTCCCGAGTGTTGGGATTAAAGGTGTGTGCCCAGTTTACAAAAACAGTTTTGAGAGTTATAACAATTGTTGAGTGCCTGGTCCCCGGGAAAGAGGGCTCATGGCAGGCTTATATTTTCTGGATCGCAGACACCTCCATGGATGGTATTATCTCTCTTAGATTGTGTGAGGTCACATGCTGGTGTCGTTTGTCCATCCTTATCCCTTTGCCCATCCTAGTAAGAGTCAAGGACTAAGGAAAATCAGGTGGCATGTTGTGGGCAGGGTGAGGAGGAGGGAGGTGAGGGCATCGGAACTGGGTGGAGCTGGGAGAAGAGGCTGGAGGGCCCACGCGGAGACTGGTTGGGACTCTGCCTCACCGGTTTGGGGAGCCAGTTGACTGGGCAATGGGGAGAGGCTGGCATCAGGGAGAGATGGGAGGGGTAAGGGAAAAGCTGGGAAAGGGAAGCTCAGTAAGATTCACAGGACTGGCTGAAGGTCTGGATGGGTACCTAGGAAGGGCCCACCCTCCTGCTGCCAGGGGCCACCAGCTGATACACATGCTGTGCACGCACGCACACACACACACGCACACATGCACACACGCTCTCTCTCTCTTTGAATAGCTACACACTTAAACTAAAGCTCCTTAGTGTTCTGAATCCCTCTTTTTTTTTTTTTTTTAAGGTAGGGTCTTGCTCTAGCCCAGGCTGACCTGGAATTCTTCCTACCTTGTCCTCCCAAGTGCTGGGATTAAAGGTGTATGCCACCATGCCAGGCCTTGAATCCCTCTTGCCCAGCTCTGTTTTCCTATCTCATTATCTAGCATAGTTTTGTTAATTATTATTATTATTTTCAGTTTTTCGAGGTAGAGTCTTGCTCTAGCCTAGGCTGACCTGAAATTCACTGTGTAGTCTCAGGCTGGCCTCAGACTCACGGTAATCCTCCTACCTCTGCCTCCCAAGTGCTGGGACTAAAGGTGTGAGCTACCACACCCGGTTTCATGGGGGGGGGTTGTTTGTTTGTTTGTTTGTTGTTTTAAGACAGGTTATGTAGCCCTGGATGGCCTGGAACTTGCTATGATCTATTTTCCTGCCTCTTAAATGCTGGGATACTATCACATTTATATAATGTTTGCTGTACACTGCCTGTGTCCCCACAAAGCCAGTGTGCTTAGCCTGTCTTGCTCATGATCACATGCCCAGCATCTGCGGCTTTGCTCAGGTACATAATAAGTGCTCAGTAAATGCATGCTGAATGACTGACTCCTTCTGCAAACATGTTCATGTACACATACTCATGGATGGACACACACACACACACAAAGTCATTGTGGGTGTGACAGACCCACAGCTGCCACAGACATCCTCAGCCCCGCGCACACAGGCACACGCTTACGCCAGATCTGATCACAGTCACTCAAACACACAGATCTTTGCACTCTGACCACAGGCACTTTCAGCCCACACCCAGCCATCTGGATTCCACAGCTGGTGCTCACAGCAGCACACGTCTGTGCAGACAGGCTCCAGCACATCCCGCTCCTATCCTAGCTCCATGGGGTGCCAGCCCTGGAGGGCAGCCCCGCCTAGGAGCAGGGGAGGAGGGCCCATGACGCTGACAACACAACAGCTTGGGAGAGGTAGGCTGGGCAGGGCCACCCTGGCAATTAGGAACCTCCAAGAAACACTGTAGGCCTACCTAAACCCAGGAGAAAAGAAGACACCAGACCCCTAGTGGGGACCTAGCTCTTGTTCCAGAGGCTGACCAACTTGGATCAAAGCCTAGGGGAGGGGGAAGGTTGGGATAGCAGTCCCCTGGGGCACAGAGTTGGGTGGGGCTGGGGCAGGTCATCTGGCCTCTGGAATGGGGAACAGGGGTGTGGTAGAGAGAACTCAGCTTCCCAGGGTCAACTCTGCCCTCCAATACAGAGGACTCTGCCCCCTGATCCCTGGAAACCTAGCAAGATGAAGAACAGGACAGACGTGTCATCTGGCTGCCTTTAGCTGTGGGTCCCCTTTTGAGCCCACCTCATTGTGCGGTGACAGTGGAGTCAGTGCTGGGCAATAACCACTGGATAAATGTCCTGTCTGCCACACCTTTGGACTCCTGTCTCCCAGAACCAATGAAAGAGTGGGCAAGAGGACTATGGATGTCCCACTGTGGTCCAAGAAGTGTCAAATCAGGCTAGAGAGATGGCTCAGTGGTTAAGGTGCTTGCCTGAAAAGCCAAAGAACCCAAGGTTTGAGTCCCCAGAACCCACGTAAAGCTGGATGTATAAGGTGGTGCATGTGTCTGGAGTTCACTTGCAGTGGCTAGAGGCCCTGATACGGTGCCTCTCTCTCTCTCTCTCTCTCTCTCTTTCTCTCAGATAAATTGTCTTTTTCTTCTTCTTCAAATAAATTGTCTTTTCTTCTTCTTCTTCTTCTTCTTCTTTTTTTTTCAAGTTAGGGTCTTGCTCTAGCAGTTCGGTCTGACCTGGTGGCCTTGAACTCACAGTGATCCTCCCTACCTCTGCCTCCCAAGTGCTGGGATTAAAGTCATGCGCCACCACGCCCAGCATAAAAAATATATATATATAAATTTTTTTTTTTTTTTGGTTTTTCGAGGTAGGGTCTCACTCTGGCCCAGGCTGACCTGGAATTAACTATGTAGTCTCAGGGTGGCCTTGAACTCACGGCGATCCTCCTACCTCTGCCTCCCGAGTGCTGGGATTAAAGGCGTGCGCCACCACGCCCGGCCATAAAATACATTTTTTAATTTTTATTATTATTGTTCTATTTATTTTTGGAGAGAGACACAGAGAGAGACAGAGAGGGAGAGGAAGACAGATACAGAATGGGCACGCCAGCAGTCTCTCAGCTGCTGTGAATGAAATCCAGATGTGTGCGCCCCCTTGTGGGCAAGTGTGGCATTGCGCCCTTGCATCACTTTGCATCTGGCTAAACGTGGGACCTGGAGATTGGAACCCGGTTCTTAGGCTTAGCAGGCTGGCGCCTTAACCGCTAAGCCATCTCTCCAGCCCATAAAATATATTTTTTTAAAAGAAGTCTCAAATGATCATCCCATATCTCTAGAGTTCCTCTGACCACTAAGCAGGGGCCACAGCCAGCTCGAGATGGGGAAATAGCCAGGGCAGGACAGGACAGAGACATGCTCACTCTGACTGTAGAGAAATTCCAGAAAAAAAAAAATCAGAAAATAAATGTCCTTGTTCCCCTCCCTATATGGTGACATGCCTCAAGAACAGACACAGGGCTGAAGAGATGGCTCAGAGGTTAAAGGTGCTTGCTTGTAAAGTCTGACAGCTTGAGTTCAATTCCCCAGTACCCATAGTAAGGCCAGATGCACAAAGTGGCACATGCATCTGGAATTTGTTTGCAGTAGCTTCAGGCCCTGGCATGCCCAAATAGCCTCTGTCTCTCTCTCAAATAAACAAATATTATAAGAGAGAGCCGGGCGTGGTGGCACACGCCTTTAATCCCAGCACTCGGGAGGCAGAGGTAGGAGGATCGCCATGAATTCGAGGCCACCCTGAGACTACAGAGTGAATTCCAGGTCAGCCTGAGCCAAAGTGAGACCCTACCTCAAAAAAAAAAAAAAAAAGAGAGAGAGAGAGAGACTCAGAAACTAGGAAAATACAGACAATCCCCACTTTAGAAATCTGAAACCATTTCCCCAAGGCTCCAAGGAATACTGTGTCCTCCCGCCCCCTGGTGGCAGATCTGAGTTCACCCTGCCCTCTTCCCCCATCTCCCACAGACCCCAGGAGTGTAGAGAACATGCCAAGGCCACAGTACCCCAACGTGGGTTGTACAGATGAGGGGAAATGAGTGGAGGGAGGGAGGCACAACTCACCGGACAGACTGATCCCAGGTGCTACAATCCATTCGACAAAAAAAAAAATATTTATTAAGCACCCACTGGTATTAACTGAGCACCAGAACTCCAGGCCCAGTGTTCTTCATGTGACCCAACTCATGGGCTAAAGCTCAGGCTAAGACTCCAGCCTGAAGCTGGAACCTTCTTCTTCAGGAGAATGTCCATTTGGGAGGAGCAGCAGGGAGGAAGAGGGACCCTCAATGTCCCACTTGCCAACCAGCACCACCGCCACCATGCTGTGGTCCAGCGACATAGAAAAGGCAGGGTGGAATCTGGATTAGACAAGATGGAGGCCCAGTAACTGTATCCATTTTGAAGTTCGCTTGTTCAGTTTTGTTTGTTTTTGAGACAAGATCCCAGGCTGGCCTCGAACTTTCTTTGTGGCCAAGGATGACCTTGAACTTCTCATCCTACTCTCTCCACCTCCTGAGTGCTAGATTACAAGCATGCACCCCCATATCTGGTTTATGTGACGCTGGGGATTGAACCCAGGGCTTTGTGCATGCTAGACAAGCACTCTACCAACTGAGCTACCTCCCCCAAACTTCACTGAAAAAAAAAATACCATTTTTTTTTTGAGGCGGGGTCTCATTCTGGGCTGGATGATTTTGAACTCGGTAGCCCAGGCTGGCCTCAACTCACGGCGTCCGGTCCTCCTATCTCAGCCTCCCGACTGCTGAGATGAAAGGTGTGAACCACCACACCTGGCATTAAACATTTTAATAAATAGTTCTTATTGCTGACCAAGCATCCTAAACTCGAGGGGTGTGTGGTGACCCCTTTTTCATGCCAATTCAGGCTCTGGCTCTGAAAAGGAAGATGAGAGAACGAGGTTAGCCCCACCCACTCCAGCAGGTGTCTGGGTTCTGTCAGGACAGGGAGGCAGGTAGGGCACTAACAAACAAGGAGCCCTTAGAGGACAAATCCCACCTCCCCCACACTCTACTAACTCCTTAGCCCAGGGAAAGGATCCCCATCCCCCACCAGGCCATGTCACCACCCCTCCTCCACTCGTTCCCATCACTGACCAGCCTCAGCCTCGTCACCCTTAGCATCTGGCTCCTGCCACCAGTTGGCATAGAGGCCCTCCTCGTAGTCACCCTCCCCTTCAAACTCGGCATCGGATGGAGGTTTCTCGGGTTCTGGGGGCGCTTCCGTCTCCTCTACTTCCATCTAGAATAGCCCAGGGTTGGGGGAGAAACTGAGTCAGAGCAGGCCCACATCCAGATGGGCTCCCTTCAGACCAGAGGAACTTCTGCCTCATCTCTCAGATCTGCTCACTCCAGAAGGTGTCCCAGGTGCTATCCTGGCACTAGGCAGGTGGGCAGGCCTGAGGAGGCTTTCCAGGATCACAGTCCCTCTCCTGAGCGTCAGGGACTGCCATGAGCACAATGTGAGGTTGTCAAGCTGCTTTCTTTCTCCAGTGACACTTGGGGCTCCATCAGCCAAGGCCCAGTGCTAGCGTCAGCATCCCTGCTTCTCAGCCCCACCTCAGCATCACGCCCCGGTGAGAACACTGCTGGCTGTGCATTTTGTCTGCACGTGCCCTGGATGGGCCTACAGATTTTTCCAAAGCCACGTGTGTCCACTCCAGGCTGAGGTCCTCACAAGACACCCTGTTTGGTCCAGGAGCCCTCTGCTGACATCCATGCCAACCTCTGCAGATGCAGTTTGGGCCTTCCCCATTTTAAGAAAGCAGAATCAGGCTGGGCGTGGTTGTGCATGCCTTTAATCCCAGCACTTAGGAGGCTGAGGTAGGAGAATCACCATGAGTTAAAGGCCGTCCTGAAACTACATAGCTAGAGCAAGAGAGACACTGCTTTGAAAAAAAAAAAAAAAAAAAAAAAAAGCTGGAGCATGGTGGCACATGCCTTTAATCTCAGCACTCGGGAGACAGAGGTAGGAGGACTGCCATGAGTTTGAGGCCATAGTGAATTCCAGGTCAGCCTGAGCTGGAGCAAGACCCTACCTTGAAAAACAAACAAACAAAAAAAGACAAAGGCCGGGCATGGTGGCGCACGCCTTTAATCCCAGCACTCGGGAGGCAGAGGTAGGAGGATCGCCGAGAGTTCGAGGCCACCCTGAGACTACATAGTGAATTCCAGGTCAGCCTGGACCAGAGTGAGACCCTACCTCGAAAAACCAAAAAAAAAAAAAAAAAAAAAAACAAAGAAGCAGAATCAGCAGCCAGGTATGCAAAAGTAGGAGGATGGCTGTGAGTTCAAGCCTGGGACTACAGTAAGTTCCAAGTCAGCCTGGGCTAGAGTGAGACCCTATCTTGAAGAGAAGGAGAAGGAGGAGAAGGAGACACAGAAGAAGCAGAAGCCTGAGAAGTTAGCTAAGACTGGTCTTGAGGCCAGCCAGCTGGCAAAGGGTGGAGCCAGGTATGACTAGCACTTGAGCCAGCGTGATGGTGCAGACTCTGTCTCTGAGTTCACAGAATGGGAATGGATCAAGTCCTGAGCAGGAACTCTCATTCGGAACAGGTGTACTCTATAATCCTTCTCTCCCAGCAGCCTTCATTCATTCGTTCGTTCATTCATTCATTCATCCACTTGTTTGTTCATGCTCAGTTGTTGAACACCAGCACTGTTGTAGAACTGGAAATAATTTAGTCCACTACCCTGGCTTACAGTTCTCCAAGAGGCCAGTTAGAACACAGGGCCAGGGCAAAATGGACTAAGGCCCCAGCCCAGGTGGCCAGGCAGGCAGAGAGGGCAGGGTTGACAATGCAAACCCAGAAGAGAGCCAGGGCATGTGGTAAGGGTTCCAGGTGCCATCTGTGTGGGGCCTAGCCATGCAGAGAAAGAGCAGTGGGAATACTGAGGTGGAGAGACGAGGGGAGGTACAGATGGGGGACAGGTCAACTCCTGCTTCACAGCAGGTGGGGCTGTCACATCCCCATCACAGCCCAGCCTAGAGGGCAGGGTGCCACTCACCTCATCATCTGACTGCAGGTACATGTGTGTGAACTCCAGCAGCTCCCGCAGCTCAGCGGTCTGGTTGTGGTAAAGTATGGCCTCCTGCGAGGAAGGAGAGAGCTGGCCTCTGCTGCCGGGTGGCAGGGGGACAGGACTCCTGGGACAACAGCCCACTGGTCCTTTTCCAGCTCAAGGATTCGGGGAAAGGTAACAAGCTCATATGTTAATTAAATAATCATAACCACTTGGAGCACTGCGTTAAGGATTCTGAGGGCCAGGGAAAAGAAATGCCTCAATCTGTTAGCAATATCTGTCACAGGTGAGGAAAGCGGGAGTGGCACCATGGACCCCATATTTGTCCGCTTTGCCCCAGACTCCAGGGGCTTCCTCAGTTGATTCTAGATTAGCAGTAGTGAGGGCAATGAAGAGTGGGGCGGGGAGGCAGGCAGAGTCACCTATGTGCACCCTCTTGCATCCCAGATGTCATGCTGAACCTCAGACTCTTTTTTTAACCCCTGAGATAGGGTCTCACTGTAGCTCAGGCTGACCTGGAATTCACTATGTAGTCTCAGATTGGACTCGAACTCACAGTGATCCTCCTACCTCTGCCTCCCGAGTGCAGGGATTAAAGGCGTGCACCACCACGCCCGGCTCTGAACCTCAGACTCTTAACGACAGCCCACATTCATTCTTCCCCCTTCCCCTCCTGCCTTCCAAGGCAGGTTTTTTGTCATCAAACTACAAAGCTACTACACACGCAGCGAGGGCTCCCAAAAGCAATGCCCACCTTCCGGGGCTGGAAGTCCTCCTCTTCCAGGCCCCAGCGAGCCCGGTGGAAGCGGTAATACACCAGGTTCTGCTGCATGACACTGTCCGTGGGGTCGAAGAGCATGTAGCTGGCCGCGCTACGGGCAGCCTGGCGGACATCATTCACTGTGGCAGGACAGAGTTAAGGGGCAGCCATGGTGCCTCCCTTCAAAGCAGCCCACCTCCCAACTCAGTCCCAGTGCTCCACCCACCCCCAGAAGGCTTGCTGGCTTCTCACCCCACCCAATAGAACCCAAACCAGCAGGCAATGGGTGTTTCCCATGTACCAGGCCCTGGGCCCTGTGTGACTCACTGATGCCTCACTCATTGTCATTGCATTTTACTGGCATGAAATTGGAGGCACAGAGGGATTAGATAAACTGCACAAGCTGGAACTGTTGGAGAGCGATGGCATGGGGTCTCTTGTCTCTTGGCCATCGCTCCCAGGAAGGGTTTCTTGGTCCCTAGATCTCAGCCCCTCTGTCCCCTGACTCATGGTATCCCTGAGTTGCAGGAAGCCTGGATTGTCTATCCCAACCCCATTAGATAGCAAGACTTCCCTGTGAGGAGAGCCATAAGTTATGGGGTTCATGGCTCCTTGCCCTCTACAAGTCTATTTCCTTATCTGAAGAATGGGTCCAGGAATGCCAGTGGCATTGTGTTGATGAAAAGATTCAGGAGATTAGGGCTGTGTGAAGTGTCTAGCACTTAGCAGTGTTGGCAACCTCGTCAAAGCCTTCCCCCGCGGTCCCTCATCCTTCCTGCACCTGGGTTTCTTCCCCATGATCTCTCCAGGCCCATCTCCAGGGTCAGACGAATAGCTCTGGGAGACCCACAATGCTTCCCCCTCCTCACTCCACCACCCAGTCCACCCAGGAGGCTTACACTTATAGTAGGCAAACTGCAGGTAGTGATACATGGTGGCCACAAATTTGTCCACGAAGTAGCCGCCCACGTTGGGGGTGAGATTGGCCTCACAGTCCACCTTGCACTGCAAGGACTCTGAAAAGAGATCTGGGGAGGAGGCGGCAGTAAGGAGCTGCTGGTGTGCTAACTCTGTTCCTATGGTGAAGACCAGATCCCAGCTCTGCCCATGCAGCCTGCTTCCCTGGCCCAGAAGTGCTGCTTTTTTTTTTTCTTTTGGTTTTTTGAGGTAGAGTCTTGCTCTAACACAGACTGACCTGGAACTCACTACGTAGCCTTAGGGTGGCTTCAAACTCACAACAATCCTCCCACCTCTTCCTCCTGAGTGCTGGGATTAAAGGCATGTGCCACCACGCCCGGCTTGGTTTTTCTTTTTTTGGTTTTTCAAGGTAGGGTCTCACTCTAGCCAAGGCTGAACCTGAAATTCACTATGTAGTCTCAGGGTGGCCTCAAACTCATGGTGATCCTCCTACCTCTGCCTCCTGAGTGCTGGGATTAAAGGTGTGCACCACCTCTCCTGGCTTGCTGCCTTGTTTTGATCACATGAGGTTAATGTGTGTGAAGTGTTTAACACACAGTATCCAATGTGAGCTGGGAAGCACGTGCTACCTCCAGCTCAACTCCCACTCCATGTCAGAGGGAGTTCTGAGAGAATGGCAGGTGAGCTTTGGAGCAGGGCTGAGCCCTCATAGAAAAGCCAAGGACAGCCAGGTATGGTGGTGCACACCTTTAATCCCAGCACTTGGGAGGCAGAGGTAGAAGGATCGCTGTGAGTTCAAGGCCAGCCTGGGACTCCAGGGCAAGTTTCAGGACAGCCTGGGCTAGTGAGACCCTCGAAAGAAAGAACGAAAGAAAGAAAGAGAGAAGAAGGAAAGAAAGAGGAAAGAAGGAAGGGGAAGAAAGAAGAGGAAGAGAAGCGAAGGACAGCTCTCTCTGTCCTATTTGAAGGACTTCAGGGATTAGGGATCCAGACCCTAACTGTGACTTCCCCAAATGCTTTCTACACACACCTGCTGGGAATGAACTCAGCATTGCTTTTTTCTTTTCTTTTCTTTTTTTGTGTATCTGTAGGTGCACATGGGCATACACTTTAGTGTGGAGGCCAAAGGTGGACACTGGGTGCCTTCCTCAATCGCTCTCTGCCTTATTTTATTTGTTTGTTTCGAGGTAGGGTCTCGCTCTATCCCAGACTGATCTGGAATTCACTTATATAGTTTCAGAGTGGTCTCAAACTCATGGAGATCCTTATATCTCTGCCTCCTGAGTGCTGAAAACAAAGGCATGCACCACCATGCACATCCCTGCCTTATTTTTTGAGACAGGACCGCTCACTCCAACCTGGAGTTCAATGTTTCGACTAGACTCATTAGCCAGCAAGCTTCAGGGATTGTCTTGTCTCTGCCTCCCCAGCACAGAGATTACAGGCATGCACCACACTTGACTTTTACATGGGTGCTGGGGCTTGAACTCAGGACCTCACACTTGTGCAGTAAGTACTTTACCCATTGAGCCAGCTCCCCAGCCCCTTACTTTTTGCCTTTGGGGAGAGATCTCACACTGCAGTCAAGACTGGTGGCCTGGAATTTACTATGTAGCCCAAGCTGGCCTCAAACCTGTGACAATCCACCTGCCTCAGTCTCCTTAGTGTTGGGATTATGGATGTGCGCCACTATGCCCAGAGAGGCATCTTTTTGGCACCTGCATAGCCCATTTCCTGAAAGGCACTCAACGGTGACACACAACCTTCAAAGAGCCTTCCCTTCGGGGATGTCCCTGCCTCTTTGCATGAATACCCAGCACCTTGGACACCCCTGACTAGCCTTCTGCACCCAGTATATCTCTTAATAGAATGGAGGCTCCCGATGGGCTGAGAAAACATCTGACTCCTGTGCCATTACGGAGCACTTTGTGTGTATGTATATATATTGTGGGTCAAAGCCTTGTGTTAAGGGGCTTTGGGAAGCAGAGCCCTGCGAGTGAGAGGGATGCCCACAGTGGTCTGGATGGGAGATACCTGCTATGGCTGGGTAGAAGTCCTTGAAGTCCACCTGCTCGTGTGCCCCTTCACAGCCAGCTAGACAGCGGGCAAAGACTGCCAGGTATTCAGCTAGGGCCCGCTCCATGTCCTCTGAGCTGCTGCGGAAGTCACCACTGTTGTAGAGTTTGACAGCTCTAAGGAACACGGCCTGCAGGGAGTGTGACAGGGCGAGTCAGGGTAAACCCCGTCCCAAGGCTCCCTACTCTTAACGGGTGAATAGTTAGAAAGAAGTGTCAGGGCCAGCCTTCTATCCCACCTCGTAGGGCTGAGCCTCTAGGTCCGTGAGCGACTCATCGGTGACGTCCAGCATGCCCCGGTAGTAGTTAAGATACTTGGCGGTCAGCTCGTGCTTCGGGTTCCTCTGGAGGAAGGTATAGGCCGCGGCCACAGCCTTCTCCAGTCGGTTTGCCTTGGTGGGGAAGCATCCATAAGGAAGTGGAGCGATCAGTAAGGGTCCTTCCCCCACCCCCAACCCTCAGCCCTTGGAGGGGGGAGGGGAAGTCCCATCCCACCTTAAAAAGGGCGTAGTGCAGGTACTGGTAGGGCAGGCGGCTCTGGAAGTCGCGCAGCAGCTGTCGCGGCGGGTAGGGCATCTGGAAGGCGGGCAGCGTCCTCTTGCAGCGCCGCAGGCACGCCGCGCGCTCCAGGACGTGCCCGAAGAGCCTCAGCTCGCGCGCCCAGTCTTGATCGTCACCGTGGCCGTGGCCGTGACCGTCGAGGCCAGGCGCGGGTCCCGTCGCGGAGGCGGCGGGCCCGCTGCAGTTAGCGTGGCAGAAGGCCTCGCTGTCGCGCAGCAGCCGGTGCAGCCGCAGCGCCGCCTCCAGGTAGCGCGCGCTCTCGCGCCAGCTCTCACCCTCGTACTGCTCGAGCGCGTGGCCGTAGGCCGTGGCCAGGGGCATCAGGTCCTCGGGCGGGAAGCCTCGGAAGCTGTACTTCTCGTACTGAGCGCCGGCGCTGCCCAGCAGCAGCCACAGCAGCCCCCACGCCGTCCCAGCCATGCCCCTGCCGCGCCCCCGAGGTCCCCGGAGCAGAGAGCGGCTCAGACCAGGACCTCCCACCTACCCTTTCCCCACGCCGTGGCACGCCTGCTGCTGGGTCCTAGCGCCGGCCACCCGCGGGGAATGGGGCGCACCCCTCTCTCGTCTTTCATCCGGCGATGCCCGAATCCGCTACGTGGGCCAGACTTTTCTTGCACTTGGAACCACCCCTCGGGGAGTGGGCGGGGCTACGCTGCCAGCCACAGAGGGAGGAGCCATGAAAGGCCCGCCTATACACCGCGTCTCCACGTTGCCATCCAGAAGTGGGAGACAGGCTGGAGAGAAATGGCTCAATGGTTCCTTTGCAGTGGCTGGAGGCCCTGACACGCCCATTCATTCTCTCTGTCTCTTGTCTCTCTTTCTCCCTCTGTCTCTTTCTCTCTCTCTCTGCCTCTTTCTCGCTTGCTAATAAATTGATTAATTAATTAGTTAAAATATTTAAAAAGAAGCCGGGCGTGGTGGCGCACGCCTTTAATCCCAGCACTCGGGAGGCAGAGGTAGGAGGATTGCCGAGAGTTCAAGGCCACCCTGAGACTACATAGTTAATTCCAGGTCAGCCTGGACTAGAGTGAGACCCTACCTCGAAAAACCAAAAAAAAAAAAAAAAAAAAAAAAAAAAATTTAAAAAGAGGGCTGGAGAGATGGCTTAGCGGTTAAAGCGTTTGCAAAAGCCGAAGGACCTCTGTTCGATTCCCCAGGACCCACTTAAGCCATATGCACAAGGTAGCGCATGCATCTGGAGTTCGTTTGCAGTGGCTGGAGGTCCTGGCGCACCCATTCTCTCTCTCTCTCTCTCTCTGTCTCTCTCTCTTAATCTCTCTCTCTCTCTCAAGTAAACAAATAAAAATAAAGTATTTTAGCCGGGCGTGGTGGTGCACGCCTTTAATTCCAGCACTCGGGAGGCAGAGGTAGGAGGATCGCCGTGAGTTCGAGGCCACCCTGAGACTACATAGTTAATTCCAGGTCAGCCTGGACCAGAGTGAGACCCTACCTCGAAAAACCAAAAATAAAAAAATAAATAAAGTATTTTAAAAATATTTAAAGAAAAAAAGGTGTGGAGATCCCAGCACTCAAACTTAGAGATAGGAGGATCTAACCACCCTGAGAATAGCAGGTCTCTTCTTCAAAAACCTATATATATATATTTAAAGAAAAAAAGAAGTGGTGGCTCTTAGTCTAACCCCTTAGCATCTCTTCTTCACCCTCTAGACCTGCGGTCTAGGTGGCTCTGTCACCCATGTGACCGCTGTGCTGCGACGGGTCGGGAGGCGCACACCTGGTTTGACCCTGAACACCTGACAGGGGACACCATCACCCTGTGTCGCATAAAGTCCTTCTTGCAGACTGGTTTTTGCGGGATAAAGCTGCCTTTCCCCTAGAGATGCCCCTTTAAAGGAAAGTTGGGGTGGCGGAAGCACCGAAATATCCCTCGGATTCCCGGCCTGGCATCATTGCATCACACCCCCACCTCCGCCTGCAGGGGCCTAGATTTGGCGTGCCAGGGAAAGACGCAAGGAACCCCTTCACTCGGCTTTAGGACCCAGGGGCTCTGGAAAAAGACATTGGGAACTTTTTTTTTTTTTTTTTTCCTTTTGGAAGTCCACTCATACTTCTCATCTTTCCTGAACCTCCCTCCCAGCCAGGCCCCAGGTCTTAGCCCCGGATGGAGATCTGGAGATCGGGGGAGGGGGTCTGGAGATCTTTGTGGCAAATTCCTGGGACTCCATACACGCTCAGCCTTGCCCCCTCCTCCTCCTCCTTGCACACCATAACCAGCACCCGCCCCGGACAGCTCAGTCTCCCCAGCCCCCATTCCACGTGGACCAGCCTGGGCGGGGGTAGGGAAGGAGGACAGGAAGGGGGGGAGTCAGCTCTCCGAGGTGGGGGGAAGGAGGTTGCTGGCTGGCTGTCGCTGGCCTCACTGCCTGCGTCCTCGTCCTCACTCTGAGCACCATGTTCCCCGCGGGGTCCCCCAGCCACACTCTCCGCAGACTCCCCTTGCTGCAATTGCTGCTTCTGCTCCAGGCCTTAGAGAGGGGTCTGGGCCGCGCTAGCCCTGCCGGAGCCCCCCTGGAAGATGTGGTCATCGAGAGATACCACATCCCCAGGTTCTGTCCCCGCGAAGTGCAGATGGGGGATTTTGTGCGCTACCACTACAATGGCACTTTCGAGGACGGGAAGAAGTTTGACTCCAGGTAAGCAGTTGGGAACTCCTAGACTTGTCACCTTTTTCCTGAACTCTAAGCTTCTGGGACCTGGATTTCTTCTGTTGCCCTTCGTAAACTCTGAGTTGTAGGACTCAATTCATAATCCCTTACCTCCCGGAGGGGGGAAAAAGAGGATCCAAGGATGTTCTCAGACACTCCATACCCTCAGTTCTAAACCTTTACTTCCCAGAGGACCACATTTTCTTTCACACAAACTCTCAGTTTCCCAAAATACTTGATAATCGACATTAACCTACCATTGCTGTATTTAAAGGCATGGGGGTTACCCCCATGCGCTGTGTTGGCGGAAGTGCCTGCTACATGAATCCTGGGACCACCTGCCTTTCTTCCTGCCCTGGCTCCCAATATGGTTCCACCCCTAGTTTCCTGTACTTTAGCGGCTAGAGAAGAGGGAATTAGCCTCTTTTCTTCGAGAAGTAGGAACCTAGAGCAGCTGAGGTAGGCCTTAAGCAGGGTGGGCATTATAATTAGGGGGTAGGGCATATCTGGTGCTGTGGCCAGTTGTCTACGTGTCACATGGTCCAACATGACATTTTGGGCACCTCATTAGGCTTACATGCCTCCCTTTTGGGGCCTCCTGGAACCTCCAGCTACTCCATTTTAGCTCTAGCAGCCAACACGCCAGGATGGTCTTGTCAGCCTTGGGCTTGACAGGTTTCTGATATGATTCAGGCAAATCCACTTCAGCTGGTGAACAAGTCTGCTCCAGCCTCCTGCAAGGCTGCAAGGTCAACTTTAGGCACCATCACAATAGAAACCTGCCCCACAGAGAAGGGCCCATCCCTGCGTCTCTTCCCTGAAACATACGACTCAGCCAGTAGAAAATTAGTGGTCATTACTTTGGAAGCAGGCGGTATAATGGACAAGAATACCATTTCTAGCTGGGCATGGTGGCGCACACCTTTATTCCAGCACTTGGGAGGCAGAGGTAGAAGGATTGCTGTGAGTTTGAGGCCACCCTGAAACTATATAGTGAATTCCAGGTCAGCCTCGGATAGAGCAAGACCCTACCTTAAAAATCATTTCTAGGGTTGCAGAGATGGCCTAGTGGTTAAGGCACTTGCTTGCAAAGCCAAAGGACCTAGGTTCGATTCCCCAGGATCCACAAAACCCAGATGTACAAGGGGGCACATGTATGTCTGGAGTACATTTGCAGTAGCTGGAGGCCCTGATGCGCCCATTCTCTCTCTCTCTCATATGTCCCTTTCTCTCTCTCTCTTAAAAATAAATAAATAGGGCTAGAGGGAAGACTTAGCAGTTAAGGCGCTTTCCTGTGAAGCCTAAGGACCTATGTTCATCTCTCCAGATTCCAGAAGTAAGCCAGCCGCACAAAGGCGAAGAAAGCACAAGGAAGCACATGCCCACTAGGTGGCGCAAGTGTCTGGAGTTTGATAGCAGTGGCTGAGTCACTGTTGTGCCAATTCACTCTCTGTCTCTGTCTCGCTCTCTCTAAAAATAAAAGAAAAAGAAATAAATATTTTAAAATTTTTTTCTGGAGTGTAAGACTAGTTTAAATCTTGTCTGTGGAGCTGAGGAGATGGCTCAGTGGATAAAGGTGCTTGTCTGCAAAGCCTGTCAGCCTAGGTTCAATTCCCAATTCATATAAAGCCAGATGCACAAAATGGCTTGTGCATCTGGAGTTTGCAGGAGTAAGAGGTAGGGTCTTCTGGTCCAGGCTGTGCTCAGGTGGCCTTGAACTTCTCCTCCTACCTCTGCCTCCCAAGTGCTGGGATTAAAGGCTCACCACGCCCGGCTTAGGAGTAAGAGGTTTTGATGTGCCCATTCTCTTAAATAAATAAATAAATATTTTTCTAACCCCCCCCCCAATGGCTTAGCAGTTAAGGTGTTTGCCTGCAAAGCCAAAGGACCCAGGTTCAATTCCCCAAGACCCACGCTAGCCAGATGCACAAAGGGGCACATGTGTCTGGAGTTCATTTGCAGTGGCTGGAGGCCCTGACACGCCCATTATCTCTCTCTCTCTCTGTCAAATAAATAAATAAAATATGTTTTTTAAATCCCCCCTCCAAAAAAATCCAGTCTATGACAGAGGAAGGAATTTTGTTTCATTTTATTTACACTGTGTGTGTGTGTGTGTGTGTGTGTGTGTGTGTGTGTGTTGAGGTCTCACTCTAGCCCAAGCTGACCTGGAACTCACTCTGTAGTCCCAAGCTGGCCTGGAATTCAGTGATCCTCCTACCTCTGCCTCCTGAGTGCTGGGATTAAAGGCTTGTGCCACCACGCCCGGCTCCTCATGCTCTTAAGGTAAGCACTCTACTGACTGAACTCTGTCCCCAGCTCAAATTTTGTCTTTCACTTTGCTTGTCTGAAACATGGGGATAGGAACAACACCTACTTTCCAAGGCTGATGCTAATGCAAAGGAAGGGTTCCCACAATGCCTGCAGGCCTCAGTATACATTAGCCTGGATTGTAGGAAGAACCATGAACCCTTGGTGGTGTTTAATGCATAGAAAAATCCAAGCACATCTTGGGCCTTTATAACACAGCACTGTGAAAAATGAAGATCAGACATAAAACCTGCCATGTGGGCAAAGTGAGAATGGGCAGCAGCTGGGAGCACAACCTGGTGCCCTTGATGGCTAGGAGTAGGGGAGTGGCTGGGAGCTGAGGCTGTCTTCCTCGATGGGGACTCCTGGAGACTGGCAGGGGCTTAGTCAATAAGTGTTGAGTTTAGGAGCTGGAGAGATGACTCAGTGGTTAAAGGTGCTTGCTTGCAAAGTCTGGTGGCCTGGGTTCACTTAACCACATAAAGCCAAACACACAAAGTGGCGTGTATCTGGAATTTGCTTTGCAGCAGTAAGAGGTCCTGACATGCCCATAGCTGAGCTGACCTGGAATTCACTCTATATTCTCAGGGTGGCCTCAAACTCACGGCAATCCTCCTACCTCTGCCTCTTGAGTGCTGGGATTAAAGGCATGCACCATCACGCCCAGCTTTTTTTTTTTTTTTTTTTTTTTTTAAGCAGGGTCTCACTCTAGCCCAGGCTGACCTGGAACTCACTCCATAGCTCCAGGATGGCCTCAAACTCACAGCAAACCTCCTACCTCTGTCTCCTGAGTGCTGGGATTACAGGCATGCACCACCATGCCCTGCTCCAATTCTTTTTATGACCATCTGTAAGTAGAGTCAGAATTGTCTGGAACCTAGACAGCCAGCTAGCCTAGCTAATGGAGAGACTCTACCTCGAAAAACAAACAAACAAACAACAAAAAAAAACCCAAACAAACAAGGTAGAAGGTGAGAACCCACACCAGAGTTGTCTCCAACCTCCAACAGGTACATCATGGCATATGTGGACCTGCACACACACACACACACACACACACACACACACACACACTCTCTCTCTCTAAAAATGTAGCAGACATTCCTGTGTGCCCCACCCCAGCAGTATCCCAGAGCAATGAAAGCCTGTGGCATCCTTAATGATTTTCTTCTGGGGATCAATGCCAGCCCAGGAGCGAGACTTGGAGAAGTGAAGGCCCTGTGTCTACACCATGCCTAGGGAGAAGGCTTTGCGTGCGTGAGCGCCTGTGCGTGTATGAAACTGTTCTGTGGCTCTGTCCATGCTCACTTGTCCCCTCCCTCTCCCAGCCATGACCGCAGCACCTTGGTGGCCCTCGTGGTGGGTGTGGGCCGCCTCATCACAGGCATGGACCGAGGCCTCATGGGCATGTGTGTCAATGAGCGGCGTCGCCTCATCGTGCCTCCCCACCTGGGCTATGGCAGCATTGGTTTGGGTGAGGAAACTGGGCACAAGCATGGGGCGGGCACAGAAGGCAGGATCAGGGATGCCAGTGTTAGCTGAAGCTCAGAGATGCTGAGTGACTTGTCCAGGGTCACTGTGTATGCAATCTCAGTGGCCAGTGTCTGCATCTCCTCTCTCTGGGTGGAATCACAGCCTGGTAGGAAGGAAAGGAATTGCTGGGGAAAAGCACAGTAAGGGGGTGTCAGACCTTCACTCACCCCCAAGCGGCAGAAGGATGGAGGTCTGCTGCAAACTTAGCCAGTGCTGCTCCCATACAGCGGGGCTCATTCCCCCGGATTCCACCCTCTACTTTGATGTGGTCCTGCTGGATGTGTGGAACAAGGCGGACAAGGTGCAGGTGAGCATCCTGCTCCGCCCACCGCACTGCCCCCGCATGGTACAGAACAGCGACTTTGTGCGCTACCACTACAATGGCACTCTGCTGGACGGCACTGCCTTCGACAGCAGGTAGGGACCCAGGGTGCCTTGAGGGTGAGGAACCGTGGCTAAAGGAAGGGACAGCCTCGACCCATCCTGCCTCTCCCACTTCCAATCGGACAACCTCTGCTCCATTCCGTGCAGCTACAGTAGAGATGGCACTTACGACACCTACATCGGCTCTGGTTGGCTGATCAAGGGCATGGACCAGGGGCTGCTGGGCATGTGTCCTGGAGAGAGAAGGAAGATCGTTATTCCTCCCTTTCTGGCCTATGGCGAGAAAGGTTATGGTAAGTGAGACACAGACATGGGAGAATTCTCCAGAAGATGGAAAGCCAGGGTTCAGGTTGTATATTGCATCCAGCCAAGGAGGCAGGTAGAAATTGAATCTCTTCCTAAACAGGCCAGCTTTATTCAGATTCACACAATGGCCCCACTATGGCCTAGTGGGAGCTCTGGGGGAAAACTGAACTCCAGGCATCCCCAAGAAGCAGACATAGAATAGCATAGGTATGTTTGCATGAGGCTCCTTGCTGAGCCTCGGTTTGCTCTCCACTTGTATGGTTCAAGCCCTATGCCCTCTCCAGGGACTGTGATCCCCCCTCAGGCCTCTCTGGTCTTCCATGTCCTACTGATTGATGTCCACAACCCGAAGGACACAGTCCAGCTGGAGACCCTGAAGGTACCCCCAGGCTGTGTCCGGAGAGCTGCGGCTGGGGACTTCATGCGTTACCACTACAACGGCTCTTTGATGGATGGCACCCTCTTTGATTCCAGGTCGGTCAGGGGCGTCCTGAGGGGGGGAGGGATAGTAGCTGCTTTTGGAAGGGGAGGAGCCTGTTGGACTTTCCCTGAACCCCTTCCCTGTATTGCAGCTACTCTCGCAACCACACCTACGATACCTATATCGGGCAGGGTTACATCATACCCGGGATGGACCAGGGACTGCAGGGCGCGTGTATTGGAGAACGCCGGAGGATCACTGTGCCCCCCCACCTGGCCTATGGGGAGAATGGAACAGGTAGCGTTGGTCCCCAGGCCGCCCCATCCCCCATCAACTTCTTCTGAATTTGTCTCCCGGGATCATAGCCTCTTACTGCTCCTCTCATCTCCAATACACATTGTTTGTCCCAACCACCCACAGACTCCATCCTCTTCCTCCAGGGCAGGCAGGCTCCACCCCCCCTCCCCTAGTGGAGAAGGGCACCCAGCACCCAGGTCTGAGCACCAAGAGCAGTGGCTGGACTGGAGGTCATGGCACTTGTGTAGGGGGCCTGATACCTATCAGTGCAAATGTTACTGGTCACTTGCAAGGTGACCAGTGGAAAAGGGCTTTTCCTGGCTCTCCCTACAGCCTCACCTCAACAACAGGATGTGGGAAATCCTGATTCTGGAACATCTGAACCTGGTCGGGGAGGGGGGTGGGTTCCTGGTTCCGGTCCCATAAGGACAGCAAGCACCATCCCAGAACCCTGAATTGACCCACACCCCAACCTCTCCTCAGGAGACAAAATCCCTGGCTCGGCTGTGCTCATCTTTGACGTACACGTCATCGACTTCCATAACCCTGGGGACCCTGTGGAAATCAAGACGCTGTCCCGGCCGCCTGAGGCATGCAATGAGACCACCAAGCTGGGGGACTTCATTCGCTACCACTACAACTGCTCTCTGCTCGACGGCACCAGGCTCTTCTCCTCGTGCGTCCAGGGCAGGGCTGGGCAGGTGGGTGGGTGCAAGTGTGGGCAGCCCTCTAACAACACACAGGCTGTAGCTCTCCTCTCTGGACTCTTGAGTCTCCTGCTTCCTCTCTAAACCCCCATCCCAGTGAGCCACAGAACACAAGTTGGCAGGGAAAGGGGTAAGGTGGGGATGGAGGAGGGGAGACCTGCTGTTGTTTCAGGCTGATGAGGAAACTGAAGCAGAGATGAACCCTCTGAGACCCCATGTCTACACCCCTGGACTAATGCACTCTGCTGGTGGGTGGGCACCAGGAGGAACGACTTTTTTTAAAAAAAAATTATTTTTATTTATTTGACAAAGAAGGAGAGAGAGAGAGAATGGGCGCACCAGGGCCTTCAGCCACTGCAAATGAACTCCAGATGTGTGCGCCCCCTTGTGCAATTGGCTAACGTGGGTCCTGGAGAATCAAACCTTGGTCTTTTGGCATTGCAGGCAAACGCCTTAACTGCTAGGCCATCCCTCCAGCCCCAGGAATGACTCTTTTTTTTTTGGTTTTCTGAGGTAGGGTCTCACTCTGGCTCAGGCTGACCTGGAATTCACTATGTAGTCTCATGCCTGGCTAGGAACGACTCCTAATCGAGGCTTGGGGGCTGGAGAGATGGCTCAGTGTTTAAGACTCTTGCCTGCAAAGCTTAAGGACCTGAGTTGTGATTCCCCAGGACCTACATAAAGCCGGATACACAGGATGGCCATATGCGTCTGGAGTTTGCAGGGTTTGGAGACTCTGGCACACCGACTTTATCTGCCTCTTTCTCTCACTCTCTCTCCAATAAATAAATAAAATAATTAATTGGGCCAGGCGTGGTGGTACACACCTTTAATCCCAGCACTTGGGAAGCAGAGGTAGGAGGATCACTGAGAGTTCGAGGCCACCTTGAGACTAATTCCAGGTCAGCCTGGACTAGAGGGAGACCCTACCTTGGGCTTGTTCTGGCTTAGGACAAGGATTGGTGCTGATTTAGGAATCTACTCTCCCACAGCCATGACTATGAGGCCCCTCAAGAAGCCACCCTGGGAGCCAACAAAGTGATCGAAGGCCTGGACAGGGGCTTGCAGGGCATGTGTGTGGGCGAGAGGCGGCAGCTCATCGTGCCCCCACACCTGGCACATGGGGAGAGTGGAGGTGAGGGACCATGACCTGGGTTCCACTGTTTGGCCCTAACCTGTCTCAGGCCTTGATGGCTAGTGGGTGGGATCCGGGGAGCCTTCAGTATGACTCTGGAAGCATCCCATGCTCCCGCCCCCATTCTTCAGCACGCATGAGTGGGAACAGGCCTACGGACTGAGGAAGCACCCTGGGAAGGCTGTGGGGAACACAGGGAAGTCATGTGTGTTCGTGCTCTCCTGCAGGCTTAAATGAACGGGACCCTTCTCTCTCCCATGTCCTCTGTCCTTCCAGCACGAGGCGTCCCTGGCAGTGCTGTACTGCTGTTTGAGGTAGAGCTGGTGTCCCGCGAGGACGGCCTGCCCGCAGGCTACCTGTTTGTGTGGCACCAGGATCCTCCCTCCAGCCTGTTTGAAGACATGGATCTCAACAAGGATGGGGAGGTCCCCCCAGAAGAGGTGGGTCAGGAGCTCAGTCACACTCCCCCCAACAGAAACCCAAATGCAATACCACCTTCCTGCTGCCCCTGTTTTCTGCCACATGCCTTCACTCCTTCTACCTAGCGGACACGGACCCCAGGCCACACCCTCCACCATAACCATGCCCTCCTTGTGCACCACCTCCTTCCTTCTGGCCCCGCTGAGGGAAGGGGGCGGGGGACGGGAAATGCAGGCCTCCACTTGGGTGTCTTCCCTAAGCCATGTCCACGGGGGCTCCCATTGACCCTGTGCCCCTCCTCTCCCAGTTCTCATCCTTCATCAAGGCTCAAGTGAGCGAGGGCAAAGGCCGCCTCATGCCTGGGCAGGACCCTGAAAGAACCATCAGGGACATGTTCCAGAACCAGGACCGCAACCAGGACGGCAAGATCACAGCCGAGGAACTCAAGCTGAAGTCTGATGAGGATCAGGAGCGGGTCCACGAGGAGCTCTGAGAACCGGGCTCTGGCCTCAGACACAAAGGTCCTCTGCTGGGGGACAGTGGCAGTGGGACTGGCCTGCCAACAACTCCCTCTTTCGGGCAGTGATAACTCTGGGAAGTCCCTGAGGGTCAGGAGATGGCTCTGGCCTCCCACCAGCTGTGGGTCACAAGCCATAGCATAGACCTTCTAAGCCCCTTTTCTCCTCCAGCTACAAGCCCAAGCTGCAAACTTGGAGACAGTGGCCATCAGGGGTTGTCAAGGGCCATTGTTGACCCCACACCCTGATCATGGGATTCTTAGCAAGACCAAGCTCCCCCACCCTTCATTTCCCCAAACTTGCCAGTGCTCTCCACCACCCCACCATTCCTCCATGATGGCAGCTTCCCAGGGGCTGGAATCTGAGCAGGGAGCCCCTGCCACCTCCAGCCTCAGCTCTGCAGCGGTCCGTCCTCCGCACTCCTACCTGCCTCCTCCCGGGAGCCACTGGAGGTCAGGGCTGGCTAGTGTGTGCCCTTTCATCCCTAAACAGGGCTCTTTATCTTAAGGAAAGGCTGCCCAGACTGGATTTTAGGGCTATGGAAATCTGTATTTGATGATAATGTGAGGCTAAGGGGGAGGGAAATGGGTGAAGCTATGGGCACTCAAAAGGCTAAACTGGTATCCAATCCCGTTCTTTTGTGTCAATAAAATGTTAAACCCAGGGCTTCATGAGGTGGTCTTTCAGAGGTTGGGGTTCCTGGGGGGGGGGAGGACTTTGAACCCAAAGATTGGTACAGAAAGAAGAGACAAGCTAGTCTGTTGTCATAGCATCTCTAGCTCAAGACCTTGTTTCAGTGAGAGCTCCTTGCTCCTGTTTGGTGCCTCCCCCAAGGCCTACCAGGAGCTCTGGGCTTCTGAGAGTGGATGGATATCCACAGAGAAAAGGCCCACAGGACAGGCATGGAGAGAAAAGATCCTTGTCCATACACTGCTCCTGTCAAGTGTGAAAGTCCCTGATCTCAGACACATCTCTCAAAACTCAAAGACCAGGGCTGGAGAGATGACCTAGTGGTCAAGCCACTTGTCTGCAAAGCCAAAGAACCCAGGTTTGATTCCCCAGGACCCACATAAGCCAGATGCACAAGATGCATGTGTCTGGAGTTCGTTTGAAGCGGCTAGAGGTGCTGGTATGCTCCATTCTCTCTTAAATCAATCAAGCAATTAAAAAAAAAAAAAAAACAATAGCTGGGCGTGGTGGTGCACGCCTTTAATCCCAGCACTCGGGAGTAAAGGTAGGAAGATCGCTGTGAGTTTGAGACCACATAAATTCCAGGTCAGCCTGAGCTACAGTGAGACCCTACCTTGAAAAAAAAAAAAACCCTCAAAGACTAAGCCTAACCATTCAGGCCAGGTTACACTTTTTCACACACTTCATTCTCAGTACCGTGATAGTCTCCCACCTTTCCCTCCCCACCAGCAGCCTCCCCTCTCTTGCCAGAGATTGACCAATTCTCCAGACTTGGAGACTTTCTTTAGCTACCAGCCAGGCCATCTGCCCTCTCTGGCCCTTACTCTGCCCTGCCCATCGTGATGGATGGAGTGGGGACTTCAGAGAAAAATGACAGGACCAAGCTCACATTTCAAAGTTGCCCCCTTAACCATCAGTTCTTACCCAGTATGACCGTTTGGATCTGGAGTGTCATCCTAAGGCCCAGGTGTTAAAAACTCAGTCCCCTGTCCATGGTGCCATTGGAAGGTGCTAGAACCTTTAGGAGGTAGGGCCTACTGTGGTGTGTCTTTGAAGGGGATTGTGGGTCCCCGGCCTCTTCTCTCCCTTTTCACCTGGCCATCCCACAGCAATGGGAGCAATTGGTCGTGACTGATACCACCAAAATAAGAGACAAAATAAACGTTTTCCCTTTTCAGTTTTTGATTTTTTTTTTTTTTTTGGTTTTTCGAGGTAGGGTAGCATTGTTGCCCAGGTTGACCTGGAATTCACTATGTAGCCTCAGGGTGGCCTCGAACTCATAGCAATCTTCTGCCTCCCAAGTGCTGGGATTAAAGACATGTTCCACCACACCTGGATCCCTTTTAAGTTTTATCTCAGGTTTTTGCTTTTGCTTTTATTTTCTTTCTAACAGGGTGTTACTCAAACCCAGGCTGACCTGGAACTCACTCTTTGAACCAAGCTGGCCTCAAGCTCATGATCCTCCTACCTCAGCCTCTCAAGTGAAAAAAGAGGTGAGTCCCCAGGCAAGGCTAACCAGGGTATTTTGTTACAATAATGAAAAGCAAACACACCCAGGATCTTTGGACATAACCATTGCCTAAGGCCAGGGACTGACACTTCCTGGTTCCAAAACATCCAGATTGTTCCTGGGGTCTCTCAGTGGCTCTGGACTCAGCTGTAATTTCCCCCAAAAATGAAACACAGCCTTGAAATGAAGCTGCAATAGCACCAGCTTTCCTCCCCCAGCAGCAGCCTTCCCTCTCTTGCCAGAGATTGACCAACTCAAAGAAACGGAGCTGGGTGGACACAAGGCATAGATTGGGGTCAGAAGAACTCAGGTTCTGGTTCTGGCTCCTTGCTATGGACTTAAGCAAGTTATTCTTGTCTGAGCCACCTGCACATGTGAGGGACTCCACCTACTCGCGGGATCACTGTGGAGAACGAAACAACAGGAATCTATGTGCACACAGCAGGCATTCAGGTCAGCCACCCCTTCCCGGGTTACCTTTCCTCTCAGACCTGCAAGTAAACACAACTCCCCAGAGCCAGTGTCAACAGAAGGGTGAAGGAATACACTGGGTGAACTGGTTCTTGTTTGTCATTTCAAAGGTGGTCCAGAGGCAACTCCACTAGTTCTTAGCCACTGGCGTCAATGGGAAGAGGAAAGGAAACCGCAGAACCATGACAATGTTGGAGACTAGTGCTTCCTCTGTTTGTAAACCAGGCATAGTGGCGCACGCCTTTAATCCCAGCACTCAGGAGGCAGAGGTAAGAGGCTTGCTGTGAGTTCGAGGCCACCCTGAGACTACATAGTGAATTCCAGGTCAGCCTAGGCTACAGGGAGACCCTACCTCGAAAAAACCCGAGACGAGTGAGGTGGCGCACACCTTTAATCCCAACACTCGGGAGGCAGAGGTAGGAGGATCACTGTGAATTAGAGGCCACCCTGAGACTACATAGTGAATTCCAGGTCAGCCTGGGCTAGAACGAGACCTAACCAAGAAAAAAAATGGGGGGGTGGGGGCAGGGGGAAGAGGGGAAGTGTCAGATAAAATCATTCCAACTAAACTAAATTTCAAGTTTGATGGCTATGCCAGAATTATGTCACCCCATTCCAGGTCAGGATCCCTCCCAAGCCCAGCCTCCCTCCTTGATAAGCAGACACATTCAGACTGCGTAAGTACAGATGGGTTTTTGTAACAATTCACAGTGGGGCTGGAGATGGCTTAGCAGTTAAAGCTTTTGCCTGCAAAGCCTAAGGACTCATGTTCTACTCTCCAGGTCACACATAAGCCAGACACACAAGATGACGCAAGCACACAAGATCACACATGTGCACAAGATGGCCCACACATCTGAAGTTCAATTGCAGTGGCTGGAGGCTCTGGTACACCAATTCTCTCTCTCTCTCTCTGATAAAAAACAATAAAAAAGATTAAAAAAAAAAAAAAAGGTGTGTGTGGCACACACCTTTAATCCCAGCACTTAGGAGGCAGAAGTAGGAGGATTGCTGTGAGTTCAAGGCCACCCTAAGACTACATAATGAATTCCAGGACAGCCTGGGCTAGAGTGAGACCCTACCTCAAAAAACCAAGATGTGGTACAGTCTCCTGTTGCACCTGATGTTGGCAAGGAGGTGATGTCCACCCTCTGCTCATGCCATCGTTTTCCCCTGCCATAATGGAGCTTCCCCGAGTCTGTAAGTCAAAATGAACCCTTTTCTTCTTTCTCACACTCACACAAAAGAATCACTATGGTTCTCAGACTTGGTTCTATAGCGTGTCAGAGGCTTCCTTGAGGTTCCTGTGTCCTGAGGGAAGAGGTTCAGCCTCCCCCTCCCTCCCCATCAAACCAGGTTTTTTCATTTTTTAATTTTCCATGTTTCATACATTGTATTTGTCTGATATACAGATTCCTTTTTCTTCCTTTCCCTTTTTTGTATTGCTGGGGATGGAACCCCAGAGATTCACCACTTGAGCTGTATTCTTGGACACAAAACAAGCCAGTGAGAATCCCAGTGCTAGCTGGCTGTGGTCCCCGCTTCACTTGGAGTCATGCTTGCATGTCCTCCCACAGGGCAGAGCTTCCCTCAAGCCTCTGGGAATTGGAAAAAGGCCATGGGAGGAGGATAGGGCAGGGCAAGGAAGGGTCCAATGGCTCTTTGCTGCTCTGGAATTTTCTCTGTGCTCACAGTAGAAAGACCTCGTGGCAGGTGCCATGTCCTTGCCACAGCCAGCAGAGCCTGGTCCCAGCCTATGTCCTCACGAGCTGTGCAGCTCCACATGGTCCCCCTGGCACAGGATGTGCTGCAGCAGCCCGTTGACTACGTCCAGGGTCTCGTCCTTCTCCAGCACGATGTCATAGGAGGCCAAGTAGTGCTCCCGCCGCCCTCCACCTGCCAGGAGAAGACCGCAGTCCCCAGATGCCCTTCCCTGGCTCTCTTACTCCTCAGCTCTCCTGGAGTTCATGGTTATAGGAACCTGCTCTTCAGACCACAATTAATTCTTGGCCAGTATCAGAAAGTAAAACCCTGGAGCCAGCCGGGGCATGGTGGCACACTCCTTTAATCCCAGCACTCGGGAGGCAGAGGTAGGAGGATCGCCATGAGTTCGAGGCTACCCTGAGACTCCATAGTGAATTCCAGGTCAGCCTGGGCTGGAACAAAACCCTACCTCAAAAAAAAAAAATAAAAATAAAATAAACAAATAAATAAAATAAAATAAAATAAAATAAAATAAAATAAAATAAAATAAACCCAGGGGCTGAGGAGATACCTCGGTCAGTAAAATGCTTGCCTTGTAAGTGAAGTTCAATCCCAGTATCCACAAAAAATGCAAGCACCTGTAATCCCAGCACTAAAAAAACAAGGAAAGAGGATTCCTGGGGCTCACTGGCCAGCCAGTCCAGCCTAACTGTTGAGCTCCATGTCTCAGAGGAAGTGGACAACATTCCTAAGGACAATACCCCAAATTGGCCTCTGGCTTCCACACACATGCACACACTTGTGTATACACATGTGCACTCACATATACGTGACACTAATGTTAGTACTAATAGCCCAATACCATCGGACCAGCCTTCACATATACATGAACAGAGACATGTTAAAAAAAATAGCTGGGGGCTGAAGGTGTTTAAATGCATTTGTTATTAACAGGAAGTCACAAAAAAAGAAAACCACAAAGAGAGGAAGGCCCAGTCCCCACCTACCTTGTCATTAAGGAAGCCAATCTTGAGAATGTTCTGCACCCCAGGAACCCCGTCAGCCATAGTGAGGTCCCCTATGGAGTCTCCAAGCAGGAGGATGTTGGTTTTGCCCTGAAGCTTGTCAAAGTAGCCAGAGTTCTCACACACAGAGCTGTTCTTGTTGTAGGTGTGGATGAGCTGGCCCTTAAAGCCCCGCAGAAAACCCTAAATCAAGACAAGAGACAGTCAGCAGGCTCCAGAGACCTTTGTAGCACAATTTCTGCTGTCTGTCACATGGGAAAGGGAGCCCCCCAAACCATAGCTTCATTGCAGTCTTAACTAGGAGCAGGCAAAATAGGGCTGGTGGGCCAGATTTAGCTCGCTTGTAGAACCCAGCCAGCCTCATCTGTTCACACCCATGACTGCATTTTCAGTTGTGACGGAAAAGTTGAGGATAGATACAACAGAGAGAACAGGCTTACAAAAGCCTAAATGTACAGTAATATATATACTGGTAGTTTAAAAATAATTTAAATTTCATTTGCACACATGTGTGTGGGGGCGGGTGCCCATTCTCTCTCGTCACAAATAAATTATATATATATATATATAAGCCATATATATATATATATATAAACTAAGCTGGGTGTGGTGGTGCACATTTTTAATCCCAGGACTTGGTGGCAGAGGTATAACCAAGAAAAAATGGGGGTGGGGGCAGGGGAAGAGGGGAAGTGTCAGATAAAATCATTCCAACTAAACTAAATTTCAAGTTTGATGGCTATGCCAGAATTATGTCACCCCATTCCAGGTCAGGATCCCTCCCAAACCCAGCCTCCCTCCTTGATAAGCAGACACATTCAGGCTGCGTAAGTACAGATGGGTTTTTGTAACAATTCACAGTGGGGCTGGAGATGGCTTAGCAGTTAAAGCTCTTGCCTGCAAAGCCTAAGGACTCATGTTCTACTCTCCAGGTCACACATAAGCCAGACACACAAGATGACGCAAGCACACAAGGTCACACATGTGCACAAGATGGCCCACACATCTGAAGTTCAATTGCAGTGGCTGGAGGCTCTGGTACACCAATTCTCTCTCTCTCTCTCTGATAAAAAACAATAAAAAGATTAAAAAAAAAAAAAAAGCCAGGTGTGGTGGCACACACCTTTAATCCCAGCACTTAGGAGGCAGAAGTAGGAGGATTGCTGTGAGTTCAAGGCCACCCTAAGACTACATAGTGAATTCCAGGACAGCCTGGGCTAGAGTGAGACCCTACCTCAAAAAACCAAGATGTGGTACAGTCTCCTGTTGCACCTGATGTTGGCAAGGAGGTGATGTCCACCCTCTGCTCATGCCATCGTTTTCCCCTGCCATAATGGAGCTTCCCCGAGTCTGTAAGTCAAAATGAACCCTTTTCTTCTTTCTCACACTCACACAAAAGAATCACTATGGTTCTCAGACTTGGTTCTATAGCGTGTCAGAGGCTTCCTTGAGGTTCCTGTGTCCTGAGGGAAGAGGTTCAGCCTCCCCTCCCTCCCCATCAAACCAGGTTTTTTCATTTTTTAATTTTCCATGTTTCATACATTGTATTTGTCTGATATACAGATTCCTTTTTTTTCCTTTCCCTTTTTGTATTGCTGGGGATGGAACCCCAGAGATTCACCACTTGAGCTGTATTCTTGGACACAAAACAAGCCAGTGAGAATCCCAGTGCTAGCTGGCTGTGGTCCCCGCTTCACTTGGAGTCATGCTTGCATGTCCTCCCACAGGGCAGAGCTTCCCTCAAGCCTCTGGGAATTGGAAAAAGGCCATGGGAGGAGGATAGGGCAGGGCAAGGAAGGGTCCAATGGCTCTTTGCTGCTCTGGAATTTTCTCTGTGCTCACAGTAGAAAGACCTCGTGGCAGGTGCCATGTCCTTGCCACAGCCAGCAGAGCCTGGTCCCAGCCTATGTCCTCACGAGCTGTGCAGCTCCACATGGTCCCCCTGGCACAGGATGTGCTGCAGCAGCCCGTTGACTACGTCCAGGGTCTCGTCCTTCTCCAGCACGATGTCATAGGAGGCCAAGTAGTGCTCCCGCCGCTCCTCCACCTGCCAGGAGAAGACCGCGAGTCCCCAGATGCCCTTCCCTGGCTCTCTTACTCCTCAGCTCTCCTGGAGTTCATGGTTATAGGAACCTGCTCTTCAGACCACAATTAATTCTTGGCCAGTATCAGAAAGTAAAACCCAGGAGCCAGCCGGGGCATGGTGGCACACTCCTTTAATCCCAGCACTCGGGAGGCAGAGGTAGGAGGATCACCATGAGTTCGAGGCTACCCTGAGACTCCATAGTGAATTCCAGGTCAGCCTGGGCTGGAACAAAACCCTACCTCAAAAAATAAATAAATAAATAAATAAATAAATAAATAAATAAATAAATAAAACAAAACAAAACCCAGGGGCTGAGGAGATACCTCGGTCAGTAAAATGCTTGCCTTGTAAGTGAAGTTCAATCCCAGTATCCACAAAAAATGCAAGCACCTGTAATCCCAGCACTAAAAAAACAAGGACAAGAGGATTCCTGGGGCTCACTGGCCAGCCAGTCCAGCCTAACTGTTGAGCTCCATGTCTCAGAGGAAGTGGACAACATTCCTAAGGACAATACCCCAAATTGGCCTCTGGCTTCCACACACATGCACACACTTGTGTATACACATGTGCACTCACATATACGTGACACTAATGTTAGTACTAATAGCCCAATACCATCGGACCAGCCTTCACATATACATGAACAGAGACATGTTAAAAAAAATAGCTGGGGGCTGAAGGTGTTTAAATGCATTTGTTATTAACAGGAAGTCACAAAAAAAGAAAACCACAAAGAGAGGAAGGCCCAGTCCCCACCTACCTTGTCATTAAGGAAGCCAATCTTGAGAATGTTCTGCACCCCAGGAACCCCGTCAGCCATAGTGAGGTCCCCTATGGAGTCTCCAAGCAGGAGGATGTTGGTTTTGCCCTGAAGCTTGTCAAAGTAGCCAGAGTTCTCACACACAGAGCTGTTCTTGTTGTAGGTGTGGATGAGCTGGCCCTTAAAGCCCCATGAAAACCCTAAATCAAGACAAGAGACAGTCAGCAGGCTCCAGAGACCTTTGTAGCACAATTTCTGCTGTCTGTCACATGGGAAAGGGAGCCCCCCAAACCATAGCTTCATTGCAGTCTTAACTAGGAGCAGGCAAAATAGGGCTGGTGGGCCAGATTTAGCTCGCTTGTAGAACCCAGCCAGCCTCATCTGTTCACACCCATGACTGCATTTTCAGTTGTGACGGAAAAGTTGAGGATAGATACAACAGAGAGAACAGGCTTACAAAAGCCTAAATGTACAGTAATATATATACTGGTAGTTTAAAAATAATTTAAATTTCATTTGCACACATGTGTGTGGGGGCGGGTGCCCATTCTCTCTCGGCTCACAAATAAATTATATATATAAACTAAGCCAAAGCTGGGTGTGGTGGTGCACATTTTTAATCCCAGGACTTGGTGGCAGAGGTAGGAGGATTGCTGTGAGTTCAAGGCCACCCTGAGACTACACAGTGAATTCCACGTCAGCCTGGGCTAGAGCGAGACTCCATCTCAAAAAAATAAATAAATAAAACTAGCCGGGCGTGGTGGCGCACGCCTTTAATCCCAGTACTCAGGAGGCAGAGGTAGGAGGATCGCCAAGAGTTCAAGGCCACCCTGAGACTACATAGTTAATTCCAGGTCAGAGTGAGACCCTACCTTGCAAAACCAAAAAAAAAAAAAAAAAAACTATTGAGTAAGGCTGGAGGTAGAGCTCAGTGGTAGAACATTTGCCTACTATGCACATCGTGGATTAGACCCCTGTACTGGGAGGTGGGGGGAGAATGCTACTGAAGTTACATGTCTGTCCATACGCAGGGGCAGCCACACCCTAAACCACAAGCCACCCAGCACTGTTTTTTGTTTGTTTGTTTGTTTGTTTGTTTGTTTGTTTGTTTGTTTCTTTTGGAGAAAGTCAGAGAGAGAAAGAGAGAAACAGACAGACAGGCGCACCAGCAGCCTCTCAGCCCATTGTGAACAAACTCCAGATGTGTGCGCCCCCTGGTCTGCAAGTGCAGCATTTCACCCTTGCATCACTTTGCCTCTGGCTAAACATGGGACCTGGAGAATCGAATGGGCGTCCTTAGGCTTAGCAGGCAGGTGCCTTAACCACTAAGCCATCTCTCCAGGCCCCAGCATTGGTTTTGAAGGGAAGAAGTGAAAATGTGACTGAGGGAATAGCCTACCTCTAACTCTAGCTAAGCAAGCCAAAGTACATGACCCAGGACTGTGACACCGAGCCTTGCTGACCCATGAACTAGGGCCCAGTGACACACAGCTGCCTGTTGGCCACATACCAAAAAAAGAAGACCCTTTGAAAGAAATCTATAAAGCCAAGTTCCATGGTACATATCTGTAGGCCCAACTACTTAGGAGACTGGGCAAACAACACAGCAAGACCCTATCTCAAAGGAAGGGAGGGAAGGAGGCCCACCCCAGGACAAAGAAGCCCCTCCCTCCTTCCTCCCAGCCCAGTGAGATGTGGCTCACATCTTCAGTGAAGTCCATGTAGTTAGACACGACGTGGATGTTGGGGTGCAGAACTTCCCTCTGTCGGATAATTTCTTCCAGGACGTCACCAATGCCCGCGGAAAAGATGAAAAGAGGAATATTGTTATGGTAGAGTGTGTCGAAGAATGTCTTATACCCTTCCCTGCAAAGAGAGGCAACAATTCTGACACGGCGGACTGAAATTACAATGTTCAGACTGCAGCATCTGGCTTTATGAGGGCTCTGGGGATTTGAACTCAGTTGCTCAATCTAACACGGCAAGTGCTTTTTTATCCGATGAGCCACCTCCCTAGCCTTTCTTTTTTTCTTTTTCTTTTTTTTTTTTTTAATTTTCGAGGCAGGGTCTCACTCTAGCCCAGGCTGATCTGGAATTCACTATGTATTCTCAGGGTGGCCTCAAACTCATGGCGATCCTCCTACCTCTGCCTCCCGAGTGCTGAGATTAAAGGCATGTGCCACCACGCCCGGCTTACCTAGCCTTTTTTTTTTTTTTTTTTTTTTTTTTTTTGGTTTTTCGAGGTAGGGTCTCACTCTGGTCCAGGCTGACCTGGAATTAACTATGTTGTCTCAGGGTGGCCTCGAACTCTCGGCGATCCTCCTACCTCTGCCTCCCGAGTGCTGGGATTAAAGGCGTGCGCCACCACGCCCGGCTTTTACCTAGCCTTTTGCAATGCCAGGCAAATACTCTACCAGGGAGCCTCACCCCAACTGGCCCAAATAGTTTAGACTAGCCTGGTGGAAGGGTTTCCAGAGGAAGGCGCTCACCGGAGCATTGCACTGGATTCTCTGACCACCTGCGCGATCTGGAACTTCGAAATCTTCTGCTGACAGAGGAGGTTGTGTGCTTTCGTCCACCTAGGAGCAGAGAACGCAAATTCCCATCACCCCTAGTCCTTGTCTGCTTTGTTGGCCCAACTAGGGTGGGGAACATGTCCTTTTCCATAGAGCCATTCCTACCAGATTCTGCCCGTTTTAGAAGGAAGATGAGAAAGCATGAGACAAGGGAGACCAGAGCTAAGGAGCTGACCGAGAGGTCAAAGCTCTTCTGAAACCTGGTCCTGCTCCCTACCCTTCTGCTGGGCTCCCTGCTCCCCAGGGTCTCACCCTAGCCCAGGCTGACCTGGAACTCACTATATAGTCTCAGGGTAGCCTCAAACTCCTACCTCTGCCTCCCAAGTACTGGGATTAAAGGCGTGCTGCCACCATGTCTTTTTTTTTTTTTCTTTTTAAAAATACTTTTATTTTTCTTATTTGAGAGAGAGATCTAGACAAAGAGGCATACACAGAGAGAGTATGGGCACACCAGGGCCTCCAGCCACTACAAACAAACTCCAGATTTGTATGTGCCACTTTGTGCATCTGGCTTTACATGGGTGCTGGGGAATCAAACCAGGGCTGGCAGGGTTTGCAAGCAAGTGCCTTTAGCCTCTGAGCCATCTCTCCAGCCCTCCGGTTTTTTTTTTTTTTTTGGGGGGGTTGAGGCAGGGTCTCACTCTAGCTGAGGATGACCTGGAACTCACTCTATAGCTCAGACTGTCCTTCAACTCATGATAATCCTCTTACCTCAAATGAATGCTGGGATTAAAAGTGTGAGCCACCATACTCAGCTAAACCAAAGTGTTTCTAACTTATTCTGAGGAGCCTCTCAGGGCCTCCACTCTAGTAACAGTGGAGAGTAGAGATGATTGTTCTCATAACTGGGGTAACAGCCATCAGAAAGGGAGCCTGCCAACTCACTGAAGCTCTGGAAAAACACACTCATCCCATCCCACTGCATCATCACCCACAGGGCTCCTTTGCCAGTGCTGCTTACCATTCCACCATGTGAGGCAACTTCTCTTTGATGGTTCGCTGTGGGTCGATTTCAATGGGGTAATAGTAGTGTAAGAGCGCTGTGAGCTGGGACAGCCACATAAGGAGACAAGCCATCAGTCTACATCACATTTTCCCCAGCTCAAGTCCTATAGCTCAGAGAAAAGCACCTCAAAAATGCAGCTTCAGGGCTGGAGAGATGGCTCAGCAGTTAAGGTACTTGCCTGCAAAGCCTAACGACCCTGGTTCAATTCCTCAGTTCCAACATTAAGCCAGATTCACAAAACGGTGTGTTCATCTGGAGTTTGTTTGCAGCAGCTAAAGGCCCTGGCATCCCTATTCAATCTCAATCTCTCCTTACAAATAAATTTTGTTTATTTATTTATCTGAGAGCAACAGGGAGAGAAAGAGGGAGAGAGAGAGAATGGGCGTGGCAGGGCCTCCAGCCACGAACTCCAGATGCATGCACCACCATGTGCATCTGGCTTACTTGGGTCCTGGGGAATCGAGCCTCGAATTGGGGTCCTTAGGCTTCACAGGCAAGCTCTTAACCGCTAAGCCATCTCTCCAGCCCCACCCCTTTGTGTTTATTTATTTTTATTCATTTGAGAGCTATAGAGAGAGAAAGAGGCAGAGAGAAAGAAAGAAAGAAAAAATGGGCAAATAAATTTTAAAAAGAGCCAGCTTGGGCTCTTGGGATGGAGGAGGGAGGAAGGGAGGAAAGAAAGAAAGGAAGGAAGAAAGAAAAGAAGGAATGAAGGAAGGAAGAAAGGAGGAAGAGAGAGAAAGGGAAAAAGAGAGAAAGAAAGGAAGAATATGCAGTTTTGTGTAAGACAGTTTTGTTTCCCTAGAGTTCTCATTTGGGGAAACACCATTTATTTAGGACTCAAGTTTCTCCTCATGCTCTGGACCCTCATCATTCCTCTGCATTCACCCTAGAGTTAAGGCCTACTTGTCTGCAACATGAGCCAGGCCTGATGGTACACCCCTGTACTTCCAGCACTTGGGAGGTAGAGATAAGAGGGTGGTTCATGGTCAGCCTGGGCTGGGCTACATAGTGAGATCCCATCTCAAAAATTCAAGGGTTCTTCTCCCTGTAGACCAGCTGAGAGAAAACTGGAAAAGGCTACACTGCATGCAGCCCTATGTGAGAGAGAAGTCATCGGTGGAGATAAACAACAGTGGACACTGCAAGCCTTAAGTTTGGCCAGCTAGGCCAAATAAGTCAATAGGTACAATAGTGGCATGTCTGTTATGGGGGAAACCAACTGTTCTCTAATTGGACTGGAGGCCCGCTCCATGGGAGGGAATACAAGCCTGGTACTGAAAACCAAGTCAAAAACCCATGGCAGAGGAAGTCACAACTCTCACTTGTGGTTCGAGAAGCTTCTCTTTTCAAATGGTGGTGGTGATTGGGATGACTCAAAAGGCACCACAGTGTTGAGAAGTGATAGAGGAGTGCTCAGCACTGAAACATCTCTACCACATCCTCCAAGTCTCAGGGCCCATTGCGGAAGAGGTGGCAGAAAGAATGTAAGAGCCAGAGGAAGGGTAGGACTGCTTACAATGCAATCGTTCAGACACAATTTGACCTCAATATCCATGACCTTGCAATGCCTAGTACTACCTACACAAGACCCTCATAACAGGAGGAAAAGATGATGACATCAAAATAAAAGAAACTAATTGAGAGGGGGAGGGGATATGATAGACAGTGGATTTGTGAAGGGGAAAATGAGAGAATGGAGGGAATTATCGTGGTTTATTGTCGATAAAAAGAATTTAAAAAATAATTTAAGAGTGGGGCTGGAGAGATGGCTCAGTGGCAAAGCCAAATGACCCAGGTTCAATTCCCCAGTACCCATGTAAAGCCAGATGCACAAGGTGGTGCATGCATTTGGAGTTCGTTTGCAGTGGCTAGAGGCCCTGGTATGCCCATTCTCTCTCCACTACTTTCTCTCCCAAATAAATTTAAAAAAAAATTTTTTTTGGGGGGGGGTTTCAAGGTAGGGTTTCACTCTAATCCAGGCTGACCTGGAATTAACTATGTAGTCTCAGGGTGGCCTTGAACTCTCGGTGACCCTCCTACCTCTGCCTCCCGAGTGCCCGGCTTATAAAAAAAAAATTTTTTTAATTCAAGGGGGTGAGCCGGAGGTGGTGGTGGACGCCTTTAATCCCAGCACTCAGGAGGCAGAGGTAGGAGGATCACCATGAGTTCGAGGCCACCCTGAAACTACATAGGGAATTCCAGGTCAGCCTGGGCTAGAGCTAGACTATACCTCGAAACTGCGCCCCCATAAAAGAATACTCAGCATCCTCCTTTCACACATATATAAATGTGCATATATGGTTCATGTGCTTGCACACATGCATGCATACAACACACACACACACACCATAAGGGGAAAAAAAACTTAGCCAGGCTTGGTGGTGCACACCTTTAATCCCAGCACTCGGGAGGCAGAGGTAGGAGGACTGCTATGAGTTCAAGGCCAGACGTGCCCAACCTCAACTCTCCTCTTCCTCGTTTTTCTGTGTGTGCTGTGTATGTGCATGTTGTGTGTGTATGTGTGTGCACATGCCACAGCGCATATGTGGAGGTCAGTGGACGACTTCAGAGTGTCAGACATTGCCTTCCACCTTATTTGAGACAGGTGCTGTCTTGTTTGACACACACACACACACACACACACACACACACACACTGAAAAAAAAGACTGGGTGTGGTAGTGCATGCTTATAATCCCAACATTCTGGAGGTGGAGGCAAGTGGCTCAGGAATTCAAGGCTAGCCTCAGCTACAATGCAAGTTCAAGGCCAGCCTTAGCTTCATGAGACTGTCTTGAAACAAAACAAAACATTCCAGAGTAGCAGAAGGATTTACCAACATGACAGACCATCAGCAGCCCAGTTAGTATGCAATAATGAAGTGGAACGAAATGACGGTGATTTATAAGAACGAGCTCGGCAGCCTATAAAAGCATGGCTATGCCCATAGCTCTGTACTGAGCAGGGATATTGATAGCAGGGGTATACGGCAAGGTAAAAAACCGATGACCAAGGGTTTCTCCATATCTGTTGCCTTATCAAGAAAGTTATATTACTAAGGACATAGTCCACCACAGTGGGAAGGATTTACATAATTAGATCTATGTGAAACCAAGATCTATGACTCAACTGTATTACCCTGGGACACGTTGCTCAACCTCTCTCCAAAGACCTGTTTCCTGTCTGTTACATGGACACTGTAATATAACAGTTCTATTTTGTTGTTGTTTTTGTTTTTTTTTTTTTTTTTTTTTAATTTTTTCAAAGTAGGGTCTCGCTGTAGTTCAGGCTGACCTGGAATTCACTATGTATTCTCAGGGTGGCCTCAAACTCATGGCAACCCTCCTACCTCTGCCTCCCAAGTGCTGGAATTAAAGGCGTGCGCCACCACGCCTCACTTGGGTTTTTTTTTTTTTTTTTTTGGTTTTCCGAGGTAGGGTCTCACTCTGGCTCAGGCTGACCTGGAATCCACTATGAGGTCTCAGGGTGGCCTCGAACATTCAGCGATCCTCCTACCTCTGCCTCCCGAGTGCTGGGATTAAAGGCTGCCTCCCGGTTTGTTTGTTTGTTTGTTTGTTTTTTTGTTTTTGCAAGGTATTCACTCTAGCCCAGGCTGACCTGGAATTAACTATGTAGTCTCAGGGTGGCCTCGAACTCTCGGCGATCCTCCTACCTCTGCCTCCCGAGTGCTGGGATTAAAGGCGTGCGCCACCACGCCCGGCTTGGGATTTGTTTTTTAAGGTAGGATCTCACTCTAACTCAGACTGACCTGGATTTCACTATGTGGTCCACCTACCTCTGCCTCCCGAGTACTGCATGTGCCACAATGCCTGACTCTATAACAGTTCTATCTAGTTTTTTGGGGTTTTTTTGTTTCTCAAGGTAGGGTTTCACTCTAGTCAGGCTGACCTGGAGTTCACTATGTAGTCTCAGGGTGACCTCGAACTCACGGTGATCCTCCTACCTCTGCCTCCGGAGTGCTGGGATTAAAGGTGTGCACCACTACACCCAGCTCTCTATTTAGCTTTTGGAGCACAGGATTGTTCAATAACATTCAAGTCTTTTGCAAACTCCATAGCTACAATAAGCATAAAGTTCATATCTCAACCATCAACTATCGTATGCCCCAGCCAATAAGGAAAAGCTGTTTTCATGTATTAAGAATAGATCTAGGGCTGGGGAAATGGCTTAGCAGTAAAGGTGTTTGCCTGCAAACCCAAAGGATCCCGGTTCGATTCTCCAGGACCCACATAAGCCAGATGCAAAGGGGGCACATGTGTCTGGAGTTTGCAGTGGCTGAGGCCCTGGTGTACCTATTCTTTCTCTATCTTCCTCTTTCTCTCTCTCAAATAACTAAAAAAAGATTAGATCTACCATAATTCCACTGAGAAGGACCTTCAGCCACAAAAGCATAGGGGAGCACACCTTTAATCCCAACACTCGGGAGGCAGAGGTAAGAGGATCACCGTGAGTTCGAGGCCACCCTGAGACTGCATAATGAATTCCAGGTCAGCCTGGACTAGAGTGAGACCCTACCTCAGGCAAACACATTGAGCTGTATTTCCAGCCCTTTCTTTTACATTTTATTATACTTATTTAAAACATATATATATATATATATATATATTTTTTTGTTTTTTTTTTTTTTTTTTTTTTTTTTTTTTTTTGGTTTTTCGAGGTAGGGTTTCACTCTGGTCCAGGCTGACCTGGAATTAACTATGTAGTCTCAGGGTAGCCTCAAACTCATGGTGATCCTCCTACCTCTGCCTCCCAGGTGCTGGGGATTAAAGGCGTGCGCCACCACACCCGGCTAAATATATTTTTAATTCATTAATTTATTTATTGGAGACAGAGAAAGAGTGAGAATGGGTGCACCAGGGTCTCTAGCCACTGCAAATGAACTCCAGATGCATGTGCCACCATGTGCATCTGGATTATGTGGGACCTGGAGAATCGAACCTGAGTCCTTAGGCTTCACAGGCAAGCACCTTAAGCACTAAGCCATCTCTCCAGCCCTATACTTTTTTATTTTTATTTATTTAATAGACAGAGAGAAAGAAAGAGGCAAATAGAAAGAGAGCGAATGGGCATGCCAGGGCCTCCAGCCACTGCAAATGAACTCCAGACACATGTGCCACCTTGTACATCTGGCTTACATGAGTACTGGGGAATAGAACCTGGGTCCTTAAGCTTTGCAGGCAACTCCTTAACCACTAAGCCATCTCTCCAGTCCTCTTTTACTTTTTTTTTTTTGTTGTTGTTGTTGTTGTTTTGAGGTAGGGTCTCCCTCTAGCCCAGGAATTCACTCTGTATTCTCAGGGTGACCTCGAACTCTTGACAATCTTCCTACCTCTGCCTCCCGAGTGCTGGGATTAAAGGTGTGCATCACCACACCGGGCAATCTCTTTTACATTTTATTGGAAAACATGATCTCACTAGATTGCCCAGGCTGTTCTTGAGCCCTGACTAGGTCTTGAACTTGTGATCCTCCTCCCAGAGGCTTCCAAGGAGCTGGGATTACAGGCCCTTCCCCACACGCACACCAAATTTAAAGAATGAACTTTCTTAAGATCTCTGTACTGGGCTCTTTGGTTCTAGCCCAGAAACATACCATAACCATTTCTGAGCAAAGAAGGGGAGTGACCCACCTCTTTGCGACATTCCTCACTGATGATCTTGCTGTTATCCAGAATATCTGAGAAAATACAAAACTCCTTTTACTTGCCCCCTTAGAAGCGGTCATCTTGCGGAGCCGGGCAAGAAAAAAATTTAGAATGTGACTTACTGTGGGAAGAAGGGCATCGCTGTCCATTGTAAGCAAACCTGCTTAAGGTCATGTCAAAATCAGAAATCACCTAGGAGACAAAAGGGGGGGGATGGTGGTTCTGCCTCAGCCTGGGGGTAGGTAAAGACAGAGAAGAAGTGATCCTGTTACTGGGGCGTTAACCCTGAGCAAAGCCCAGCACCCTGAGTGTGTGGGATAACTTCCAGTGTAGTATCTTTCCAGCTAGTGCCTGAGATCCTTCCTATGGTGCCTCCACTTGATGGGTCTCCCCATCTTCAACTTCTTGGGGAGCACTGTAACCTGGGGAAGTGAGGAGGTCAGGCCCCAGTTAAGCCGCATTGGTCGTGTTGGAAAACTTTGAGATCGCCTTGTTAGGTAGGGCAGTCTGGCTCGCCTCTAAAGCACACCAGACCACTTTCCCCCCCACCGCCCGCCCCGGCCGTTTCCCGCGCTAAGGCTTCCAGCAATCGCCAGCAAGGGCCGGCGGGAAGGCCGCTAGGTGGACATCCTCCCACTCCCCCAGACCAGACCAGTCCACCCCCTTTCGTCCCCCGGTACCCCGGTACCTGTAGCCGATCACCCCCGCCCCTGCGGAGCGCGCCCAAGATCTCCTGCACGCGCCCGGGCTGCCGCATCAGGACCGTGGCCTTCCTCAAACAGCTCACCTGTTCGGGAGACCCAAGAGAACCGCTGAGCCTGGGGGCCGCGCCGGGACCACCCAAGGCAAAGCGTGGCCCTCCTGGGGCCGCGGGATCGGGCCCGGGGCATGCAGGAAGCTCTCCAGCCCCTAGACTCACCTCCTCCGCCATCGCGCGGGTGGCCTGGCTGGTGGCTCCGAGTCCAGCGCCCGCCCCCGTCCGCACTGCGCACGCGTCGTCTCGAGCCAGCCGGGCTGGGCGGGGAGCGACGAGCAGACTCCGAGCTGGCACTGGCGACTTACTGTCCCGAGAAACCAGTTCTGCAGTCAGGCCTGGGAGGGGAGGGCCACCTACGTTGGGGTCAGGTGTGTGGGCTGTCCTATCACTTTTAATTTTTTTTTTTTTTTGGTGGTAGGATCTCACTCTAACCCCAGGCTGACCTGGAATTCACTACGTAGTCTCAGGCTGGCCTCCAACTCTGCTGAGATTAAAGACGTGCACCGACACGCACGGCCAAATTTTTTTTTAAGGATTTTTTATTGTTTATTTGAGAGAGAGAGGCAGATGGAGAGAATGAACACGACAGGGCTTTTAGCCACTGCAAAGGAACTTCAGATGCATGTGCCACCTTGTACATCTGGCTTATGTGGGTACTGGGGAATCAAACCTGGTTCCTTAGGCTTTTTAGGCAAGTGCTTTAACCGCTGAGCTATCTCTCTAGCCCTTTTCTTTTTTTGCGGGGGAGGGGGGGAGGCTAGAGTCTCACTCTAGCACAGGCTGACCTGGAGTTCTCAGGGTGGCCTTGAACTCACAGCAGTCCTCCTACCTTTACTTCTGCCACTGGAGTGCTGGGATTAAAGGTGGGCACCACCACACCCAACCCCTGTTTTGTTTTTTTTTTTTTTTTTTTTTGTTGTTGTTTTGAGGTAGGGTCCCACTGTAGCCAGGCTGACCTGGAATTCACTATGTAATCTCAGAATTTTTTTAATCTTTTTGACATTTCACTCTAACTCAGGCTGGCCTCAAACTCATGGTGACCCTCCTACCAAGTGTTGGAATTAAAGGTTGGACTGCAAGCTTCTCAGGAGTGAGTCCTGCACGGGTTTCATCCTCAGTCAGTAAAAAAAAAAAAAAAAAAAAAAACACCAGGAACAATGAATGCATCCAGGAGGTGCTTCCCTGGTTGGGATCCTCCTCAGGGAAGAAAGGGAGCTACCAAGACATTCCAGGGTCTAGAAGACCCTAGGCAGCAGGAGATCTAATGAGCTCTTCTTCTCCCTCTGTAGACTTGTAGCTCCTTGAACTCAGTGTGTGGGGAGACCAGGGGTAACCATGGAAGGTGCTGGATGGTGCAGGGTAAGGACTCAAGCAACCCGAAGAAGACAACAGGAAGCAGAATCCATAAAGACTCTATTGCTGGATTGGTGGTCACAGTTCATCCGTGTGTGAGGACAGGGAAGGTGGTGTGAGGTGATCTATTTGGGTGCTGTGGGGGAGGGGAAGGAAGAAGCAGGGACTGGGGTCGAGGGGAGTTCCAGAACTTGAGAGCACAATCCTGGGTGATCTCACTGCGAGTCCAGGATTCTGGAACTTGGTCTGCCTGATGGTCCCTATATGAAAGATGTAGTAGGGAAAAGGAGTGACAGCTGGCTAAAGGGGCCCCCCATAACCCTCCCCAACACCCCTGGAGAGCAGCCACTCTCCCTTGGTCCCCAAGGTGCCATGGAGATGGAGAGCACGGCGGCCTCCACCCGGTTCCACCAGCCTCACATGGAGAGGAAGATGAGCGCCATGACCTGCGAGATCTTCAACGAGCTTCGTCTAGAGGGCAAGCTCTGCGATGTGGTCATCAAGGTCAATGGCTTCGAGTTCAATGCCCACAAGAACATCCTCTGTAGCTGCAGTTCCTACTTTAGGTATTACAGGGTCCAGACTAAGCCAAAGGGAGAACCTGGGATCCTCTGGGCACCTTTTATCCATTTTCAGTGTCCTACTCACCATCTTCAATTTAGATACATCAAAGCTCTGGGTTGCTGTAGCCTGGCTGTGCTGCCTTCTGAAGAGGTACAACTAGGACCAGAGACTCTTCTCTGATATTTTAAAAATATTTTAAAAATTTATTTTATTTGAGAGAGAGAAAGAGGAAGAAGCAGATAGAGAGAGGAGAGAGAGAGAATGGGTGTGCCAGGGCCTTCAGCCTGTGCAATCGAACCCCAGGTGCATGTGCCACTTTGTGCATCTGGCTTATCTGGGTCCTGGGAAATCAAACCTCCATCCTTTGGCTTTGCAGGCAAGTGCCTTAACTGCTAAGCCATCTCTCCAGCCCTCTTCTCTGATTTTTTTATTAAATATTTTATTCATTTATTTGAAAGAGAGGGAGGGAAAGAGAGGGAGACAATGGGCACACCAGGGCCTCTAGCCATTGCAAACGAACTCCAGATGCATGTGCCACCATGTGCATCTGGCTTAATTGGTTCTGGGGAATCGAACCTGGGTCCTTCGGCTTTGCAGGCAAGTGCCTTAACTGCTTACCCATGTCTCTAGCCCTCTTCTCTCATTTTTTTTTTTTTTTGGGGGGGTTTCCGAGGTAGGGTCTCACTCTAGCTCAGGCTGACCTGGAATTCACTATGTAGTCTCAGGGTGGCCTTGAACTCATGGCGATCCTCCAACCTCTTCCCCCTTCCCCTGGAGCTGGGATTAAAGGCGAGCACCACCACGCCCAGCTTCTCTGATTTTTAACTAGACTTCAGCCTACATCTGTTGGGCCATGTGTTTTTCTTCTTTGATTTTCACTCAAACCAACTTCTTTTCTTTTCTTTTCTTTTCTTTTCTTTTTTTTTTTTTCTTTTCTTTTCTTTTCTTCAGAGAGATTTTTTGAGACAGACAGACAGACAGACAGACAGAGAATGGGTGCACCAGCAGCCTCTCAGCCGCTATGATCTCCAGATGCGTGATCTCCAGATGTGGCACCCCCTTGTGGGGACTTGTGTCTAGCTAAACATGGGACCTGGAGAATGGACTTTTCTTAGGCTAAACATGGGACCTGGAGAATGGAACTGGTTTTTTTTTTTTGGTTTTTCGAGGCAGGGTCTCACTCTGGTCAGGCTGACCTGGAATTCGCTCAGGGTGGCCTTAACCATCCTCCTAAGCCTCCCATCTGGGATTAAAGGCGTGCCAGCCCCCCCAAACCAACTTTTAATTGAATACCCCCACTGGAGTTCCTACTGAAACCTAGATGCTGCTGCTATGGACAATATTCCCAATAGAGACCTTTGAAAACAGGGTGATGTATTAACAAGGATGGAGTAGATGGGAAGGAGAGAAGGAACAAATATGCAGGAAAGACTTTCTGGAAGGAAGAGCTTGGGTCCAAACTGTTATAACCCAGCAAATGGAAGTATTTTGTTATTGTTGTTGATGATGATGAACTGGTAATGTCAGAATAATCAATTCCAATGAAAATATGATAAATGTGCATTGCCTGTTACTGAAAGCACTCATTCAAGCCCACCATGGTGGGGCAGGCCTATAATCCCATCTACTGGGAGACTGAGGCAGGAGGATCAAAAGTTCAAGGCACTGCTGGGCGTGGTGACGCACGCCTTTAATCCCAGCACTAGGGAGGCAGAGGTAGGAGGATCGCCGAGAGTTCGAGGCCACCCTGAGACTACATAGTTAATTCCAGGTCAGCCTGGACCAGAGTGAGACCCTACCTCAAAAAACTCAAAAAAAAAAAAAAAAAAAAAAAAAAAAAAGTTCAAGGCACTGGTTGTGGTGGTGCATGCCTTTAATCTCAGCACTCAGGAAGCAGAGGTAGGAGTATAGCCATGAGTTCGAGGCCACCCTGAGACTACATTGTGAATTCCAGATCAGCCTGGGCTAGAGGGAGACCCTACCTGGAAAAACAAAAACAAGGGCTGGAGGGATGGCTTAACTGTTAAAGTGCTTACCTGAGAAGTCTTAAGGACCCAGGTTCAATTCTCCAGGTCCCACGTTAGCCAGCTGCACATGGTGGTGTATGCATCTGGAGATCATTTGCAGTGGCTAGAGGCCCTGGTGCACCCATTCTCTCTCTCTCTCCCACTCTCTGTCATAAATAAATAAATAAATAAATAAATAAATAAATAAATAAATAAATAAAATTAAGTTTATAAAAAGGGTTAGAGGGCTGGAGAGATGGTTTAGCGGTTAAGGCGCCTGCCTCCTAAGCCTAAGAAAGCCGGTTCCAATCTCCAGGTCCCACGTTTAGCCAGATGCCAAAGTGACGCAAAGGCGCAATGCCACACTTGACCACAAGGGGGCGCATGCATCTAGATTTCGTTTTCAGCAGCTGAAAGACTGCTGGCGAGCCCATCTCTATCTGTCTTCCTCTCCCTCTCTCTCTCTCTCTCCAAAAAAAAAAAAGGTGTGTGGGGGGGTTAGGGATAAAGAACAATAATGGGAGCTGGGAGTGGTGGTACACGCCTTTAGAAAGTCCCAGCATGTGGGAGACAGAAGTAGTCTATAACCTCAGCACACAGAAGAGTTGAGGCAGAAAGTGTGAGTTCAAGGCCAATCTGGGCTCTACAGTAAATTCTAGGCCAGCTTATGCTCATTCCTCCCTCTTTAACCACACCAACCTGCCCACTAAAAAACAGTTCTCTTTCATCAAGGTACTAGATCAGGGTCTACAAAAAGGGCAGATGGGGCTCAGTATCTACAGGCACATGAGGGCAAAGCCTACAGACCAGGGTTCAATTCCCCAGCACCTACCAGGATGCAAAGTGGTGCATGTAGTGGCAAGAGACCCTGACGTGCCTACACACACACATAAGTAAAATTATTTTAGAGCTGGAGAGATGGCTTAGCAGTTAAGATGCTTGCCTATGAAGCCTAAGGACCCAGGTTCAATTCCCTGGGACCCACATAAGCCAGATGCACAAGATGGCACATGCTTCTGGATTTGTTTGCAGTGGCTGGAGGCTGTGGCACACCCATTAAATCTCTCTATCTGCCTCTTTCTTTCTCAAATAAATAATATTAAAGGAAAGAAAAGGAACAAAGGGCTGGGGAGAGGGCTCAATGGTTAAAGACCCTTGCTTGCAAAGGCTACTAGCTTTCAATTCCCCTGACTGATCTGGTACTCACTCTCTAGCCCAGGCTGGCCTTGAACTCAACTCCTACAGGGATTAAAGGTATGCCCATCCTGACCAGTGTAAAGCTTTTCTTCTCTTTTATTAATTTTCGGGCTGGAGAGATGGCACCATAAGCCTAAGGACCCCGGTTTGAGGCCATTCTCCAGGACCCACGTGTGCACAAGGGGTGCATGTATCTGGAGTTTATTTGCAGTGGCTTTTTCTCTCTCTCTCTGCCTGCCTATTTCTGTATCTCTTCTCTCTCTCAAATAAATAAATAAATAATAAAATATTAAAAAAAAATAATTTTCAAGCAGAGAGAGAGAGAAAGAACGGGTGCACCAGGGCTTCCAGCCACTGCAAACAAACCCCAGATGCATGCACCACCTTGTGCATCTGGCTTTATGTGAGTACTTGGGGATCAAACCTGGGTCATAAGGCTTTGCAGGTTAAGTGCCTTGACTGCTAAGCCAGCTCTTCAGCCCCAGTGTACAGTTTTGGATGCAAAGGGGATATAAACTCATAAGGAGTTTATGTTGGCCTAAGCCTATACACATGGAAGGATGAAGGTAGAAATAGAGAGATTAGATCACCAGATAATCTAGGTAGGAGGTAGGGTGTCTTGGACGAAGGAGATAGCAATAAAAGAGGAGCCAGCAGATTGTGGGTATGTGGTGACTGAATGAAACTTAGCTGAGTATTGCTCAAGTTTGAGTTCCTTAAAAGGAGAACTTTTTGCACAATGGGTTAAGCCAGAGGAGACAGACCTGAGTGAGGCTTATTTTCCATTCTCAATCTCAATTTCTCCATCCAAAAACTGAAGGAAGCAGGGTGCCGTGGCACACGCCTTTAATCCCAGCACTCAGGAGGCAGAGGGAGGAGGATCACCGTGAGTTCGAGGCCACACTGAGAGACTATATAGCAAACTCCAGGTCAGCTTGGGCCAGAGTGAGACTCTACCTCAAACAAACAACCAAACAACCAACAAACAGAAAAAAAAAAAAAAAAACTAGAGGAAAAGAACAGACCTAGTTATCATGAGGATAAAGAGAGACTGACTGGGGCTGGAGAGATAGCTTAGCGGTTAAGGTGCTTGCCTATAAAGCCAAAGGACCTTGGTTTAATTCCCCAGGCCCCATGTAAGCCAGATGCACAAGGTGGCACATGCATCAGAGTTCATTTGCAGTGTCTGGAGGCCCTGGAACACCCATTCTCTCTCTCTCTGCCTTTCTCTCTCTCAAATAAATAAATAAATATAAAAATATTTTTTAAAAATGCATTTAAAAAAAGAGGGACTGACTAGGCTGGGGAGATGGCTCAGTAGGGAAGAACACATGCATGAGTATCTGATTTGAGTTCCCTACCACCCACATAAAAAGGTGGGTGTGGGTGTCACCATGGCATGTCTGTAACCTCAGAACTCAGGGGAGCAGAGACAAGAAGATCACTGGGGCTTGCTGGTCAGCCAGTCTAACCAAAACACAGGTTTAGTGAGAGACCCTGTCTCAAGGAAATCAAGGAGATGAGTGACAGAGGAGGACCGTTGACATCTTCCTCTGGCCTCCACACACACACGCACAGGGCCCATGCATCTGCACACAAACACACACGTGCATGCTCCTTGGCTCATACATACATACACCAAAAAGAAAAATATCAGCGAGTATGACCAAAGTCCATTCCTGGAAAGATTCTCTTCTTGCCTACTGTATAAAATACATCTGTACTCCACTTTCTCAGGCTAGTTTATTTCCAAGCTATTCACTGTGTCCTATTTGGAAAATGTCCAAACTCTCCTTAAGAAGACAAGTGAGGGCTGGAGAGATGGCTTAGCACTTAAAGGTGCTTGCTTACAAAGTGTGACGGCCTGGATTCATTCCCCACATAAAGCCAGATTCACAAAGTGGTGTGTATGTATGTGTGTACATTTGCAGAGTGGCACGAGGCCCTGGCATGCCCATACATTTTCTCTCTCCCTCCCTCACATAAATATATAGATTTGCTTCTTCAAGGCAGGGTCTCACTGTAGACCAGGCTGACCTAGAATCCTGGAATTCACTATGTAGTCTTAGGGTGGCCTTGAACTCACAACGATCCACCTACCTCTGCCTCCTGAGTGCTGGTATTAAAGGCATGTATCACCATGCTCAACTTATAATTTTTAATTTAAAATATTTTATTTTATTTTATTTATTTGAGAGAAAGAGAGTGAAATGTAGAAATAGGCAGGTAGAGAGAGAGAGAGAGAGAATGGGCACGCCAGGGCCTCCAGCCACTGCAAATGAACTCTAGATGTGTGTGCCCCCTTATGTATCTGGCTTACATGGGTCCTAGAGAATTGAGCCTGGAATTGGGGTCCTTAGGCTTTGCAGGCAAGTGTTTAACTGCTAAGCCATCTTTCTAGCCCTCAGCTTATAATTTTTTTCTTTTGGTTTTTCTAGGTAGGGTCTTGCTCTAGCCCAGGTTGACCTGGAATTCACTATGTAGTCTCAGGGTGGTCTTGAACTCATGATAACCCTCCTACCTCTGTCTCTTGAGTGCTGGGATTAAAGTGCCACCACACCTGACAAATATATATTTTTTTATTTTAGAAAGAGAGAGAGAGAATTGTGCGCCAGGGCCTCAGCCACTGAAATCGAATTCCAGATGCTTGCACCACCGAGTGGGCACGTGTGACCTTGCGCTTGCCTCACCTTTGTGATTCTGGCTTATGTGGGATCTGGAGAGTTGAACGTGGGTCCTTAGGCTTTGCAGGCAAGCGCCTTAACCACTAAGCCATTTCTCCAGCCCCTGACAGATTAAAAAAATTTATTTAGAGCCAGGTGTGGTGGCGCATGCCTTTGATCCCAGCATTTGGGAGGCAGAGGTAGGAGGATCACCATGAGTTCGAGACCACCCTGAGACTACATAGTGAATTCCAGGTCAGCCTGGACTAGAGTGAGACTCTACCCTGAGGTGGGGGGGGGAGAAAAGAAGAATTAAAGGAGGGCTGGGAGGGTCTATAGCCAACAGAGAAAAAACAATCTTTCCACATCTGCTTATTTTATTTGTTCTCAGAGCGCTGTTTACAAGTGGCTGGAACAACACTGAGAAGAAGGTATACAACATCCCTGGCATTTCTCCAGACATGATGAAGTTAATTATTGAGTATGCCTACACCAGGACTGTGCCCATCACCCCCGACAACGTGGAGAAGCTGCTGGCTGCTGCAGACCAGTTTAACATCATGGGCATTGTTAGGGGTTGCTGTGAGTTCCTCAAGTCGGAGCTGTGTCTGGACAATTGCATTGGCATTTGCAAGTTCACAGACTACTATTACTGCCCTGAGCTCAGGCAGAAGGCCTACATGTTCATACTGCACAACTTTGAGGAGATGGTGAAGGTCTCGGCGGAGTTTCTGGAGCTCTCGGTCACAGAACTGAAGGATATCATCGAGAAAGATGAGCTCAACGTCAAGCAGGAAGATGCTGTGTTTGAGGCCATTTTGAAGTGGATTTCTCATGACCCCCAAAATAGGAAGCAGCACATTTCAGTTTTGCTTCCTAAGGTCAAGTTTAGTTCTTCTTTTTTTAAAAAAAAAAAATTATTTTTCTTTCTTTATTTGAGAGAGAGAAATAGGCAGTAGAGAGAGACAGAGAGAGACAGAGAGAATGGGTGCACCAGGGCCTCCAGCCGCGGCAAATGAACTCCAGATGCGTGTACCCCCTTTTGCACATGGCTTATGTGGATCCTGGGGAATTGAATCTGGGTCTTTTGGCTTTGCAAACAAGCTCCTTAAACACTAAGCCATTTATCCAGCCCCAAGTTTAGTTATTCTTTGCAAATTCTGAATTGCTCTCTCTCTCTCTCTTTTAATATTTATTATTTATTTTATTATTTATTTTTATTTTTTGGTTTTTTTTTTTTTTTAAAAGGTAGGGACTCACTCTAGCCCAGGCTGACCTGGAATTCAGTATGTAGTGTCACAGTGGCCTCGAACTCACAGTGATCCTCCTACCTCTGCCTCCCGAGTGCTAGGATCAAAGGCATGCACCACCATGCCCAGTTTGTTTATTTATTGGTGTGTGTGTGTGTGTGTGTGTGTGTGTGTGTGTGTGTGTGTGTGTTAGAGGGAGGAACTCCAAGACCTCTTGCTGCTGCCAATGAAGGAGACACTTGGGTCACTTTTGCTGCTTTTTGTGTCTGGCTTTTCATTAGTGGCTTGGGAATTAGGCCTGGCCTGGTAAGCTTTGCAAGCAGTCCCTTTAACCACTGAACCATCTTCTCAGACCCCTGAAAAAAAAATTTTTTTAATGTAGGGTCTCACTGGAGCTCAGACTGACCTGGAATTCACTATGGTAGTCTCAGAGTGGCCTCAAACTCATGGTGATCCTCCTACCTCTGCCTCCCAAGTGCTGGGATTAAAGGCCTGTGCCACCACCATACCCGGCTTTTTCTAAAATCTTTTTTTTTAATGAATTGTTCACTCAGTGCCACCACACCTGACAAATATACATTTTTTTATTTTAGAAAGAGAGAGAGAGAATTGTGCGCCAGGGCCTCAGCCACTGAAATCGAATTCCAGATGCTTGCACCACCGAGTGGGCACGTGTGACCTTGCGCTTGCCTCACCTTTGTGATTCTGGCTTATGTGGGATCTGGAGAGTTGAACGTGGGTCCTTAGGCTTTGCAGGCAAGCGCCTTAACCACTAAGCCATTTCTCCAGCCCCTGACAGATTAAAAAAATTTATTTAGAGCCAGGTGTGGTGGCGCATGCCTTTGATCCCAGCATTTGGGAGGCAGAGGTAGGAGGATCACCATGAGTTCGAGACCACCCTGAGACTACATAGTGAATTCCAGGTCAGCCTGGACTAGAGTGAGACTCTACCCTGAGGTGGGGGGGGGAGAAAAGAAGAATTAAAGGAGGGCTGGGAGGGTCTATAGCCAACAGAGAAAAACAATCTTTCCACGTCTGCTTATTTTATTTGTTCTCAGAGCGCTGTTTACAAGTGGCTGGAACAACACTGAGAAGAAGGTATACAACATCCCTGGCATTTCTCCAGACATGATGAAGTTAATTATTGAGTATGCCTACACCAGGACTGTGCCCATCACCCCCGACAACGTGGAGAAGCTGCTGGCTGCTGCAGACCAGTTTAACATCATGGGCATTGTTAGGGGTTGCTGTGAGTTCCTCAAGTCGGAGCTGTGTCTGGACAATTGCATTGGCATTTGCAAGTTCACAGACTACTATTACTGCCCTGAGCTCAGGCAGAAGGCCTACATGTTCATACTGCACAACTTTGAGGAGATGGTGAAGGTCTCGGCGGAGTTTCTGGAGCTCTCAGTCACAGAACTGAAGGATATCATCGAGAAAGATGAGCTCAACGTCAAGCAGGAAGATGCTGTGTTTGAGGCCATTTTGAAGTGGATTTCTCATGACCCCAAAAATAGGAAGCAGCACATTTCAGTTTTGCTTCCTAAGGTCAAGTTTAGTTCTTCTTTTTTAAAAAAAAATTATTTTTTCTTTCTTTATTTGAGAGAGAGAAATAGGCAGTAGAGAGAGACAGAGAGAGACAAAGAGAATGGGTGCACTAGGCCTCCAGTCATGGCAAATGAACTCCAGATGCGTGTACCCCTTTGCACATGGCTTATGTGGATCCTGGGAATTGAATCTGGGTCTTTTGGCTTTGCAAACAAGCTCCTTAAACACTAAGCCATTTATCCAGCCCCAAGTTTAGTTATTCTTTGCAAATTCTGAATTGCTCTCTCTCTCTCTCTTTTAATATTTATTATTTATTTTATTATTTATTTTTATTTTTTGTTTTTTTTTTTTTTTTTTAAAGGGACTCACTCTAGCCCAGGCTGACCTGGAATTCAGTATGTAGTGTCACAGTGGCCTCGAACTCACAGTGATCCTCCTACCTCTGCCTCCCGAGTGCTAGGATCAAAGGCATGCACCACCATGCCCAGTTTGTTTATTTATTGGTGTGTGTGTGTGTGTGTGTGTGTGTGTGTGTGTGTGTGTGTGTGTTAGAGGGAGGAACTCCAAGACCTCTTGCTGCTGCCAATGAAGGAGACACTTGGGTCACTTTTGCTGCTTTTTGTGTCTGGCTTTTCATTAGTGGCTTGGGAATTAGGCCTGGCCTGGTAAGCTTTGCTAGCAGTCCCTTTAACCACTGAACCATCTTCTCAGACCCCTGAAAAAAAAATTTTTTTAATGTAGGGTCTCACTGGAGCTCAGACTGACCTGGAATTCACTATGGTAGTCTCAGAGTGGCCTCAAACTCATGGCGATCCTCCTACCTCTGCCTCCCAAGTGCTGGGATTAAAGGCCTGTGCCACCACCATACCCGGCTTTTTCTAAAATCTTTTTTTTTAATGAATTGTTCACTCTTTTTAATTTTATTTATTTTTTATTTTTTTTTTTTTTTGTTTTTTTGAGGTAGGGGGTCTCACTCTAGCCCAGGCTGACCTGGAATTACTTGGTAGTCTCAGGGTGGCCTTGAACTCATGGTGATCCTCCTATCTCTGCCTCCCAAGTGCTGGGATTAAAGGCGTGCACCACCACACCCGGCTTACTCACTCTTTTTATTTTTCATTTTTTCTGTTCATGGTAGGGTCTCACTGTACCCCATGCTGACCTGGAATTCACTATGTAGTCTCAGGGTGGCCTCGAACTCATGGCAATCCTCCTACCTTTGTTTCCCAAGTGCTGGGATGAAAGGCATGTGCTACCACGCCCAGAAAATTGCTCACTTTTTAAAAAAGTATTTAGGGCTGGAGAGATGGTTTAGTTGTTAAGGTGCTTGCCTGCAAAGCCAAAGGACCTAGGTTAGATTCCCCAGGATGCATGTAAGCCAGATCACAATGTGGCACATGCATCTGGAGTTCATTTGCAGTGACTGAATGCCCTGGTGTGCCCATTCTCTCTCTCTCTCCCTCTCTCTGCCTCTTTGTCTCTCTCTCTCTCTCAAATAAATAAATAAAAATATAAAAAATAAGATTAAAAAAGTATTTATTTATACGGGGAGAGAAAGAAGGGAGGGAGAGAGAGACAATGGGCATACCAAGTGCCTCTACTCACTGCAAACAAACTCCAGATGCATGTGCAACTTTGTGCACGTGACCTTACAAGGATTCTGGGGAACCAATCCCCTAACCATCAGGCTTTGCAGGCAAGCTCCTTTAACTACTGAGCCATCTCTCCAACCCTGAGTTGTGCACTCTTGATTCATTTATCTTTTTTTTTTAAGTTCACTTACTCTTTTTAAAATTTTTATTTATTTATTTGAGAGATAGAAAGAGAGGCAGATAGAGAGAATGGGCGCATCAGGGCCTCCAGCCACTGCAAAGGAACTCCAGATGCGTCTGGCTTACATGGGTCCTGGGGAGTTGAACCTGATTCCTCTGGCTTTGCAGGCAAATGCCTAAGTGCTAAACCATCTCTCCAGCCCTTAATTCATTGATCTTAAAGAGATACACTTAAGAGTCAACTTCAGATGCATAACAGAAGATACCAGAGCTGTGTTTACAGGCAGAAATACACAGGGTACCTCCCACCAGTCTCTGGAATTCTGCAGTCTTCTTTGCCCTTGGCATTGCTAGCTCCTTCTCTCACATTTACATTCTTTGATCAAGATTCTTCCTCAGTGGGAAAAGAGCACAAGGGAATTCTAGTGATTTTAAAGGGTTTTCTTTCACTTTTTTTCCCCACTCAGTAAGTTCCTCACACCAAGGTACACGTTATACTAGAAACTAAATCATAAGGATTGCAGAAAATTGTAGCTAGATGGTGCTAATTAGCGTTATTCTACATAAAGAGCTATGTTCCATTTCTGAATAATTACCAGATTCTTTCAGTCTAATAGCACTGTCTGTGACCCCTTCCGGTGCCTTCTGTCTACCTCATTCTTAGCATTTATCTAATGTATGCCATTTCCTCAAAACAAAACAAATAATTAAACTATGATTTACAGATTAAAAAACAAAACAGGCTGAAGCCAGGCATGGTGGCACACGCCTTTGATCCCAGCACTAGGGAGGCAGAGGTAAAAGGATCACTATGAGTTCTAGGCCACCCTGAGACTACATAGTGAATTTCAGGTCAGCCTGGACTAGAGTGGACCTACCTCGGAAAAATCAAAAGTAGGAGGATCATCATGAGTTTGAGGTCAGCCTAGAGATAAGGAGTGTGTTCCAGGTCAGCGTATGCTAGAGTGAGACCCTGCCTCAAAAACAAACAAACAAAAATACTTACTTAGCATGCACAAAGCCCCGGATTCAATCCCCAGCACTGTATAAACAGGCATGGTGGTGCACACCTGTAACCCCAGCACTCAGGAGGTAGAGGCAAGATGAGAAGTCCAAGGTCATCCTTGCCTACATAGCAAGTTCAAGGCCAGCCTGGGGTACATGAAACCTTGTCTCAAAAAAAAAAAAAAATCAAAATATTCTGGGCTGGAAAGATGGCTTAGCAGTTAAGGCACTTGCTTGTGAGGCCTAAGGACCCAGGTTTGATTCCTCAGTACCCATGTGAACCCAGATGAACAGGGAGGCACATGTTCATTTGCAGTGGCTGGAGGCCCTGGCACATCCATTCTCTCTCATCTGTCGGTCTCTTAAATAAATAAATAAAATATTTAAAAATCCCAACAATCCAAAAGTGCTTATAAAATGGCTTAAAGCCAGGTATAGTGGCTCATATCTTTAATCTTAGCACTTGGGAAGCCGAGGTAGGAGAATGGCTGTGAGAAGAATAGGCCTGGTGTGGTGGCACACATCTTTAATCCCAGCACTTAGGAGGTAGGAGAATTACTGTGAGTTCAAGTTCAAGGCCAGCTTGGGACTACAGAGTGAGTTCCAGGTCAGCGTGCACTAGAGTGAGACCTCGCCTCAAAAAAAAAAAAAAAAAAAAAAAGCATGGCTGAAGGACGTGGAACTTGCAGCAGTCTCCTGAATGACTTCTGTATTTCCTTTAGGTTCGCCTGGCCCTCATGCATGCTGAGTACTTCATGAACAATGTGAAGATGAATGACTATGTCAAAGACAGTGAGGAATGCAAGCCAGTCATCATTAATGCCCTAAAGGCCATGTATGACCTAAACATGAATGGACCTTCCAATTCAGATTTCACCAACCCACTCACCAGGCCCCGCTTGCCCTATGCCATCCTATTTGCAATCGGTGGCTGGAGTGGTGGAAGCCCCACCAATGCTATCGAAGCGTATGATGCCCGGGCAGATAGGTGGGTGAATGTCACTTGTGAGGAAGAGAGTCCTCGTGCCTATCATGGGGCAGCCTATTTGAAAGGCTACGTTTATATCATTGGGGGGTTTGACAGCGTGGACTACTTCAACAGCGTGAAGCGCTTTGACCCTGTGAAGAAAACCTGGCATCAAGTTGCCCCGATGCACTCTAGACGTTGCTACGTGAGCGTGACGGTCCTCAGCAATTTCATTTATGCCATGGGCGGATTTGATGGCTACGTGCGTCTCAATACGGCTGAACGTTACGAGCCAGAGACCAATCAATGGACACTCATTGCCCCCATGCACGAGCAGCGGAGCGATGCAAGCGCCACGACACTCTATGGAAAGGTAAAAAGAACCACGGGAGGTGAGGGGAGGGGGGATGTGGAAGCAAAGAACAGGCCAGAAACGCTGCTGTTCCACAGGTGATTGGGATGTAAGTCTTCCAGTGGATACCATATCCATAGATGTTCACACTCTTTTATTTTTATTATTTGAGAGAGGGAAAAGGCAGTGTGTGTGTGTGAGAGAGAGAGAGAGAGAGTGCGCATGGGCATGCCAGGGCTTCCAGCCACTGCAAATGAATTCCAGATGAACATGCCACCTTGTGCATCTGGCTTACGTGGGTACAGGGTGATCAAACCGAGGTCCTTTGGCTTCGCAGGCAAGCGCCTTAACTGCTAAGCCACCTCTCCAGCCCCAGATGTTCACACACTTATATGAAATCGCTTAGTACTTGTAATAACCTAGGCATAGTTGGGTGTGTTGTCACACAAGACAGGAGGATCACAATGAATTCAAAGCCATATCAAGACTCTCTCAAGGGCTGGAGAGATGGCCTGGCAGTTAAAGGTACTTGCTGCCGGGAGTGGTGGCACACGCCTTTAATCCCAGCACTCAGGAGGCAGAGGTAGGAGGATCACCGTGAGTTCGAGGCCACCCTGAGACTACATAGTGAATTCCAGGTCAGCCTGGACTAGAGTGAAACCCTATCTCAAAAAACAAAAATAAAAATAAAAATAAAGGTACTTGCTTGCAAAGTCTAACGGTCTGGGGTTCAATTCCTCAGTGCCCACATAAAGCCAGATGCACAAAGTGGTACATGTGTCTGGAGTCTGTTTGCAATGGCAGGAGGCCCTGAACTGCCCATACTCAGTTTCTCTCTGTGTCTGTTTTTATTTATTTATTTGAGAGAGAGAGAGAGACTGAGAATGGGCACACCAGGACCTCCAACCACTGCAAACAAACTCCAAATACATGTGCCACCATGGGCATCTGGCTTATGTGAGTACTGGGGAATTGAATCTGGGTCTTTAGGCTTAGTGCCTTAACCACTAGGCAGTCTCTCTAGCCCTCTCTGTTTTTTAAAATAAATAAATAAGTGAAAGAAATGTTTAAAGATTCTCTCAAAAACAAACAGGGCCTGAAGAGATGACTTTATCAGTTAAGTGTGCATTCTGCATAATCCTGAGGGCCTGAGGGGCACCAAGACTGTCAGAGTTTTGAATTTCCAGAATCCACATAAACAGTTGGGCATGGCCAAGCACGCCTCTAAGCCCAGTCCCAAACAGGAGCAGAGACCCCGGGTATCTTACTGATTGCTCATGAAAAAAACCGGCAAGCTCGGGGAAAAATAAGACTCCTACTCAAATAAAAGCAGGCAGAAGAAAAAAGCCAGGCGTGGTGGCGCATGCCTTTAATCCCAGTACTCAGGAGGCAGAGGTAGGAGGATCACCGTAAATTAGAGGCCAGCTTGAGACTACATGGTGAATTCCAGGTCCCCTGAGCTAGAGTGAGACCCTACCTCGAAAAATTGAAAAACCAAAAAAACAAAAAAAAAAAAAAAAAAAAAAACACACACACACACACAGGCAGGCAGAAGAACAATGGAACAGGACACTTGGTGCCCAGCTCAGGCCACCACAGGCCAGTGCACTCCTGTGGCACTGCAAGGGCACATACATATGCATACACTACACACAAAGCAAAACGTAGGTCCAGCAACACTATAAATGCTATGTAAATAGTTGTTATACTATATATTGTTTAGAAAACAATGAGAAAGTTTTATACTTTTTCGTTTGTTTGTTTGTTTTTTGTTTTTCAATAGGGTCTCGCTCTAGCTCAGGCTGACCTGGAATTCACTCTGTATTCTCAGGCTGGCTTCAAATTTAGAGCACTCCTCCTACATCTGCCCCAAGTGCTGGGATTAAAGACATGTATACCATCACACCTGGCCCTGATTTTTAAAATATTTATTTATTTATCTAGTTTGTTTGAGGTATGGTATCCCTCTAGCTCAGGTTGACCTGGAATTCACTATGTAGTCTCAGGGTAGCCTCAAACTCATGGTGATCCTCCTACCTCTGCCTCCCGAGTGCTGGGATTAAAGGCATGCGCCACCACGCCTGGCTTTCTAATATTTATTTTTTATTAACTAGAAACTTTGATGTATGGAAATCATGTGTTGGTCCCATTTCCCTCCTCCTCACCCCCAAAACACTGAGGGCTTACTCACCATGGGTTATAAGTTACGAGAGCAGTAGTCAGGCAATGTTTTCCCCAATAATTAATTAATTAATTAATTAATTTGCACAGAGGGAGATAACAGAAAGAGAGAGAATGGGTACACCAGGGCTTCTAGCCACTGCAAATGAACTCCAGACACATGTGTCACGCTGTGTATCTGGCTTTATGTTGGCCCTGGGGAATCAAAGTCGGATCGTTATGTGTGCAGGCAAGCCACTTAACCACTGGGCAATCTCTCCAGCCCTATTTTATTTATCTTATATATTGTTTGTTTACTTTACCAGAGAAAGGGAGGGGCAGATAGAGAATGGGCACACCAGGGCTCCCAGCCACTGCAAATGAATTCCAGATGCATGTGCTACCTTGTACATCTGGCTTACATGGGTCCTGGGGAATCAAACCTGAGTCCTTGCTTCGCAGACAAGTACCTTAACTGTTAAACCATCTCTCCAGTCCTATTTTTGGGGGTTTTCAAGGTAGAGTCTTTCTTTAGTCCAGGATGACCTGGAATTCTCTATGTAGTCTCTGGGTGGCCTTGAACTCACAGTGATCCTCCTACCTCTGCCTCTTGAGTGGTGGGATTAAAGACATGTACCACAGTGACCAGTTTTTTTTTTTTTTTTTTTTTTTTTTTTTTTTCAAGGTAGGGTCTCACTCTAGCCCAGGCTGACCTGGAATTCACTATGTAGTCCCAGGTTGGCCTCAAATTCACAGTGATCCTCCTATCTGGGGCATGCACCAACATGCCTGGCACCAGTATTTTAAATTTTTATTTATTTATTTATTTATTTATTTATTTATTTATTTATTTATTTATTAGAGACAGAGAGAAGGTGAGAATGGGCATGCCAGGGCCTCTATCCACTGCAAATGAACTCCAGACACATGCGCCACCATGTGCATCTGGCTTACGTGGGACCTGGAAAATCGAACCAGGGTCCTTAGGCTTCGCAGACCTGTGCTTTAAATGCTAAGCCATCTGTCCAGCCCATCCAGTATTTTTTAATTTCTTTATTATTATTATTTATTTTGAGAGAGAGAGAGAGAATGGGCATGCCAGTGCCTTCAGCCACCGTGAACTCCAGATGCATGCACTCCCTTGTGTGCATGTACAACATTGTACCCTTGCTGTGGATCTGGCTACATGGGACCTGGAGATTTGAACATGAGTTCTTAGGCTTTGCAGGCAAGCGCCTTTACAGCTAAGCCATATCTCCAGCCCCCCAGTATTTATTTTATTCATTTATTTGTTAGAGACAGAGAGAGGTAAAGAGAGAGAGGGAGAATGGGTGCCACTGCAAACAAACTCCAGACACATGCGTCCCCTTGTGCATCTGGCTTACGTGGGACTTGGAGAATCAAACCGGGGTCCTTAGGCTTTGCAGGCATGTGCCTTAACTGCTAAGCCATCTCTCCAGCGCCCCTCAGCCCCAGTATTTTTTTTTTTTTTTTGGTTTTGCAAGGTAGGGTCTCACTCTGATCCAGGCTGACCTGGAATTAACTATGTAGTCTCAGGGTGGCCTCGAACTTATTTATTTATTTGAGAGAGAGAGAGAGATTCTCAGGCAATCCTCCTACCTCTGCCTCCCGAGTGCTGGATTAAAGGCGCATGCCTAAATAATATTTTATTATTTATTTATTTATTTGGCAGGCAGAGAGATTAAAGGCGCGGCGCCACCACGCCCGGCTTCCCAGTATTTTTTTAATCAGTTGAATCCATGGCTGTGGAATCTGAGGTCTGCAGGGAGGACTGTGCTCTCTCCTTCAAATGAAGTAACTGTAGATTACTAAAAAATCAATGCAGGGGCGAATAGAATGTAAGAGCCAAAGGAAGGGTACGACTCCTTACAATGCAACTGTCCAGACAGAAATTGGCCTCGATATCCATGACCTTGCAGTGCCTAGCGATACCTTCGCAAGACCCTCATAATAGAAGAATAAGATGATGACATCAAATTAAAAGAGAGACTAATGGAGAGAGGGAGGGGAGATGATGGAGACTGGAGTTCTAAAGGGGAATGTTAGGAGGGGAGGGAAATATCATACGCTTTTTGTATGTAAGTATAGAAGTTGTCAATAAAAAAAATTTTTTAAAAATCAATGCAAATCAATGCAAAAAATGAAATTGTAGCCAGGCGTGGTGGCGCATGCTTTTAATCCCAGCACGCAGGAGGTAGGAGGATTGCTGTGAGTTTGTGGCCACCCTGAGACTACATAGTGAATTCCAGGTCAGCCTGGGCTTCAGTGAGACCCTACCTTGAAAATAATTTTTAAAAAAAGAAAGAAAAAAAAAGAAAAGAAAAAATGGACCTTTCTGCAACACAGATGCCCTGTTTCTACTCCACATACATTTTTTTAATATATATATATATATTTTTATTTATTTGAGAAAAAGAGGCAGAGAGAGAGGGGGGGAGGGAGGGAGAGAGGGCATGCCAGGGGCTGCAGCCACTGCAAAGGAACTCCAGATGTATGCGCCCCCTTGTGCACCTGGCTTATGTGGGTACTGGAGAGTCGAACCGGGATCCTCTCATTTTGCAGGCAAACGCCCTAACCTCTAAGCCATCTCTCCAGCCCTCCACAGTATAATTTTAACAATCCTGAATTCTCTTCACACAGGTCTACATATGTGGTGGGTTTAATGGAAATGAATGCCTGTTTACAGCAGAAGTATACAACACTGAGAGTAATCAGTGGACAGTCATTGCACCCATGAGGAGCAGGAGGAGTGGAATAGGCGTAATTGCTTATGGGGAACATGTATATGCGGTGAGTTTATCTTGTGTGACCATAAAGTGACACCCCTAGATTTTCTTGTTTCCCTTTGGTTTTTCAAGGTAGGGTCTCACTCTACTTCAGGCTGACCTGGAATTCACTACGTAAATTCAGGGTGGCCTCAAACTCATGGCAATCCTCCTACCTCTGCCTACCAACTGCTGGGATTAAAGGTGTGTACCACACGCCCAGTTACCCCTAGATTTTCTATTAGCAACTAGGTTTCAGTGACCATTGGTCAGCATTTGAGAAAAGGCATGACATCACTGGCTGTCCCCATCCAGGGCTTCCTCAGTGAACAGAAGCAGTGGTTAGCAGTCAATTGTTTGTATGTGTGTGTGAGAGGGAGAGTGAGAGCAAGAGAGGTAATTGGCTCGCCAGGGTCTCCAGTCACTGCAATCAAATTCCAGATGCGCGACCCTGTGCACATGTGCAACCTTGTGTACTTGTGTCACCTCGTGTTTCTGGCTTACGTGGGATCTGAAGAGTCTAACATGGGTACTTAGGCTTCTCAGGCAAACATTTTAACTACTAAGCCATTCTCTCCAGCCCTTCTTTTATTTATTTATTTATTTATTTGAGACAGAGAGAGGGAGAGAAAGAGTGAGAATGGGTGTGCCAGGGCCTCTAGCCACTGCAAATGAATTCCAAATGCATGCACCACCATGTGCATCTGGCTTACATGGGACCTGGAGAATTGAACCGGGGTCCTTAGGTCCTTAGGTCCTTAGGCTTCGCAGGCATGCACCTTAACAGCCCAGCCCTTCTGTTTTTTTTTTTTTTTACTCTTTACTTGAGAGAATAGGCATACTAGGGCCTCTAACCCCTGTAAATAAACTCCAGACACACGTGCCACCTTGTGCATCTGGCTTTGTGTGGGTACTAGGGAATCGAACTTGGGTCCTTTGGCTTTGCAGGCAAGTGCCTTAACCGCTAAGCCATTTCTCCAGCCCAACTGTGTTTCTTTTGCTATTTGCAGGTAGGTGGCTTTGATGGAGCTAATCGACTTAGGAGTGCAGAAGCCTACAGTCCAGTGGCTAATACTTGGCGCACAATCCCCACTATGTTTAATCCTCGTAGCAATTTTGGCATCGAGGTAGTGGATGACCTCCTGTTTGTGGTGGGTGGCTTTAATGGCTTTACTACCACCTTTAATGTTGAGTGCTATGACGAGAAGACTGATGAGTGGTATGACGCTCATGACATGAGTATATACCGCAGTGCTTTGAGCTGCTGTGTGGTACCAGGGCTAGCCAATGTTGGGGAATATGCAGCTAGACGGGACAACTTCACAGGATTAGCACTACGAGATGAAGTAAAGTATTCCGCTTCGACAAGTACCCTACCTGTATGAGCCTCTTCATTTAGCTAATAAAAAGTCTAAGCAATAAGAATTAATTCTTTTTTTTTTTTTTAATAAATGCAGTTTAAACTTGTAAGAGTACTGGAAAATGTTCAATTTAAGGGAAGCAAGGGTTGGCTGAATGAGAGAGTAAGGAAGACAATTATAATTTTTTGTTTTGTTTTGTTTTTCCGAGGTAGGGTCTCACTCTAGATCAGGCTGACCTGGAATTCACTATGTAGTCTCAGGGTGGCCTCGAACTCTCAGTAATCCTCCTACCTCTGCCTCCCGAGTGCTGGGATTAAAAGCGTGCGCCACCACGCCCGGCCTAAGTTTTTTTAAATTTTATTTGAGAGAGAAAGAGGCAGATGGCGAGAATGGGGGTGCCAAGGCCTCTAGAAGCTGCAGACTAACTGCAGACACATGTGCTACCCTGAGTATCTGGTTATGTAGGTCCTGGGGAATCAACTTGGGTCCTTTGGCTTTGCAGACAAGTGCCTTAACCACTAAGCCATCTCTCCAGCCCTATAAAATTTTTTAATATTTGGGAGAAAGAGAGAATGGGCACAACAGGGCATCCAGCCACTGCAAATGAATTCCAGATGCATGTGCCACTTTGTGCATCTGGCTTATGTGGGTCCTGGGAAATTGAATTTGGGTCCTTTGGCTTTGCAGGCAAGCGTCTTAACTGCTAAGGCATTTCTCCAGCCCAAGGAAGACAATTATATTCAACAGTGTATAATTAAGAGAAGTCACACAGTACAAACCAGCTCTAAAGAAATATGTTTATTGAAAACTTACATTGAGACAATGAGTAGCTTTAACACAGAGCAAGATCGCTTCAGAAACAGAACACAAGCTATTTTACATTGTAACATCTCAAAGTGTTCTAAGTACTATACCTCCTTGGAGGAGATCGTCAAGATTATACCTTGCATAGGAGCCTGGGTATTGAGAGCCCAAAAAAACTGCTATAAACTAAGTATTTACTTTACAATAATGCAACAAGCCCTCACACACGGATCATAAAGTCTCCAAACACCTGGTGAGCACAGCTCGGCCTTCCCAAGTGCACGGAGCAGGAGGACGACGCTAACAAGTGCTCTGGCGCATGCTCTCCAAGGGAAGACATTGCCAGTCGTGGCCACGGAGTGAGATGAAAACCGTGCAATGGTCTGCAACCAAGAGCAGTGATTTGGCTAACTAATTAATTAATTAAATGCCTTGAAGCGACACGACTATCTACTAAATTGCTGTCATTATACTGCAGCCCTTACCTATAGGCTGTCTTGTTTTCAATAACCAGGACATATGATCTAATACAAGCATTATAACAAAACACTTTTCTCCAGAAATAACAAACTGGAGTGATAAGCTGTACGACAGTGCTCTGATGGTTGAGGACACACTGAATGGTTTTTGAATGTTCTACAGGTAAAGCACCGCATTTTCTAGTGTAGGAAGATTATTTACTTCACTATACGGTATAGTTTCAAAGACACGCAACATGCCCTTGTTACTTAAGAGTTGAGATACACCAAGGAAGTAAAATGGGTAATACAGCTCACCAGGCTACTTACAGTGTTGACGTCACAATCGTGAAGCAGAAAGGAAGGTTCTTACACCTAGCACACGCTATACCAGTCAAGAGATAGAACCAAGTGTGCACTAGAAATTGCCTATCAGCTACCTGAAAGGCTTAAAACACAAAAGCACACAAATCTTCCATAAATACTCTCTCTCCAGCTTCAAACTTGTGTCCTATATAAAAAAGGTGTTTTTTTTTTTTTGGTCCCAGCACTAGTATACATAACCAGATGATCAAAACAAAACTGATGCCAGTGTTACTTTTCTTTCTTTTTCATCTAGGTAGGGTCTCACTCTAGCCCAGGCTGACCTGGCATTCAACTCTGTAGTCCTAGGCTGGCCTTGAATGCACAGCAGTTCTTCTACCTCTGCCTCCCAGGTGCTGGGATTAAAGATGTGCGCCACCACGCCTGGCTGTCAATGAATTTTAAAAGTGCTTAACTGGCACAGCAAAAGCAAAGTGAAATGACCATGCAAGCTGGAAGTGGGGTGCGTTACTTACAACACTAAGCTCATGACTGACATTCTCAGTTTATGCTCATTTTTTGGTAAGCCATGACAGGGCAGGTATAGCATACCCATTCTAAGAGATAAGCAACCACACTTAAAGTTACAGATAGTTACTTTTGATATAATCAATGCTGTTTCTCTTTCCACCAAAGAACAGCAAAAGCAACAAATTGAAGGTTTGCTTGAATATACATTAAGCTGTTTTTCTTTTTTAAAGCTAGGTTTTTAAATGCTTAAATTTCCAAACCCAATCTTTAAGTTTTTGTCAAAAAGGACATCTCTTTCCCAAAGAGTTATGGTAGTTAGGGCCTGCATGATTATAATATTTAGAACCATTCTAAACAATAAATTGTTCCTAGCTTAAAAGTTCAGAATGTCAGCCTTGAACAGATTTAAGCAAATCTGGTTTCTTTCCTCACTAACAAGTTAGAGTTTTTAGGAAAAACAGTTATTGACGGGGAATCACACATGTGAATTCAAATACGTAAATCAGAAACTCAGTAGTCAGGAAAACCTGCACACCATCATGCAACGAAGGACTTACCCCTTCATTCATCACGGGCTTAGGCTGCCTGCCGAGTTAAAAAAACAACAGTTTCAATTAAGCCTTTAAAACCAGATTATACCTAAGTCATACGTGAAAAAGACAGCCATATAAATAATTTGGTAATGACTGTCTTGGAAAACAACTCTGAGGCAAAAATAATCAAAATATGTATCGTACTCTTCGAAGAAAACTGGCATCCTGGTGAGTACAACTTATTTTATAAAATCAAGAAAAGGAAGGCTGCTTGCGGATTGCCAGAGAAATGAAACCTTCATTTATGAGCTTCACTCAATAACTTACTTAGTTCATGGGAAATGTGTTTCTTTAAAACCCAAAGGTTTTTGTATTCAAATAACCATGAGAGGGCTAGGGATGCAGCTCACTGGTGTGTATATACGTGCAAGTCCTTGGCTCGATTCTCAGAATCGCAAAGCAAACAAACCCTTCCAAAGAAATGGAAACTGAGGAAAGGGTCGTGGGGGGATGGGGTAACAACACATCCTTATGTAGAAAGGACTGGAGCTTTCCTGCCCTCACTCCAGTTTAACTGCCAATGTCCAACATACTTATTAAAAACCTTTGTCCTGGCCAGGGACACTGCCTTGGAAACTTTAGGAAAGTTATCAGTAGAGGATCCAAGAGCTAAAGCATTATTAAGTCTTGCAACCAATGCCACATTTTCTCGTTGTGCTTTTCTTCCATTGATATCACTGTAATGGGCTGGGGAAGGAGTGCTGCACTGGGACTTTTGGACTTCTATAATGGTATTCTAGAATATGTAGGGAGATAAAGAAATAAAAAATATACTATCCACAGTGCAAAATATCAGGAGTCTTTATTTTATCTCATTTATTATTATTTTATTGTTGGTAGTTGGTGGTTTTTTGGTTTTTTTTGTTTTGTTTTGTTTTTTTAATTCCTGATCCTCCTGCCTTCACCTCCCAAGTGCTGAGATCACAGGTGAGTCAACTTGAACAAGAATCTTTTATTTTAGCCGAGTGTTGAAAAGAGCCCGAATGCTAAAGCTTAGGAGTGTGTCAGAGAATCAGATGAATTCACAGAAGTTATACAGTGAATTTAAGAACCCAAACTAGGCACTCAAATTTGGTATCCAATTGTTAACTTTTTTTCTTTTTGAAAAATGTTTCCTATAGAAAAAAAAAAAGATGAAGATCTTATATGATATGCATTAGAGCACAAAATTAAAATGGAAGGCATTGAGTGTTGTTGTTATGGGCATTATTGAAACCCATTAACATACCCTCAACTCCTCAAAGTATTTACACACTTTTATATTCTCCTGACTTCTCAGCCTATACTTATACTTTTCTTCTTAGAGACAGATGTCACCTGTGTAACTTGCTCTGTATCCAACCAGCTAACGACCAATACTTTTGCCCACTACTCCTCTCGGAATGACGTGAAGTCATAAACAACTGTGAAAATGATTTTTTTTTTAATTCATGAGCCAAACGAAAACTTCTCATCAGTCAGCCCTTCTAATGAACCAAACAGCATTTCTACACACACATACAGCACATAGGGATGCAAACATTCTGAGATCACCTTGCTGAAATATTGTGCTTTTCCCTTCAGATTTCAGTCTCACTATTGCACATGCCTCCTGCAGATGAGAGCTTAATGCACAAATTTTGATCTTGTTGAAACCAACAGTTCTATAAAAAAAAATGGAATATCAAAGTAAATGTGCAAATAAAATTGGTGCTTAAAGCCCAAAACTCAAAACCCTAACAATGGAGCTGCATTTGTGGGCAGAAAACCAGCCAAGTAACTAGACCTGCTCCCCCGCTGCGCCCGCTTTCTTTTATTCTTTACTGGTTTTTCAAGGTAGGGTCTCACACTGGCCCAGGCTGACCTAGAATTCACTATGTAGTCTCAGGGTGGCCTCGAACTCACAGTGATCCTCCTACCTCTGCCTCCCAAGTGCCAGGATTAAAGGTGTGTGCCACCACGTCCAGCTTAGATCTGCTTTTCCCTCTTGTCTTTAATAAGGTCTTATTTAGCTAGTATGCAAACACAAAGACAGATAAGACTAACAAAATTACCACTATTAAGTGTGTTTCCTATTCTGTTTTTTTTTTTTTTTTTTTGGAGGCAGGGTCTTGCTCTAGTTCAGGCTGACCTGGAATTAACTATGTAGTCTCAGGGTGGCCTTGAATTCACGGCGATCCTCCTACCTCTGCCTCCCAAGTGCTGGGATTAAAGACGTGCACCACCACGCCCAGCTTTTTTTTTTTTTTTATTACACTTCCTTTACGTGGGGTAATAATCAGTTTGGGTAGAAAATAAGTTATCAACATACTTTCTCAAGTAACAGTCTGGCTATCTTCAGTCTCTCAGAACAGGGAAAACAGTCTTGGCTGCACAGTTAAGAGAACTCAGCATTCAATCTGGGAGCTTGGCACTCGACGCATGTTCAGGGCGTGCCGATGTATTTCTTGCATCTGTCTGATGCGGTCTTTCTGCCACATTAAGTTTTGAGGCATAGGGTATCTCTGGGTGCCGTGCAAGTACCGGTAGGGGATCCTAACGTGACAAGCAGTGGCTCTACAGCGAGGCTGTGGCATGGGCGGAAGGAGCATCCACCTCTTTCTCTCAGCGCAGTACCGGTAGGCTTCTTTTCGATACTGCTTGTCAATATCATCACTGTTTTTCCAGCCGCCAATAATAAAGACATCATCTTTGTAATAGCAAATGGCTGCTCCTTCGATGCTTAGGACTTCTGGAGGCAGGCTTTCCAGGATTTCATCACACACCTGGCTGCTAATTTTTCTTACTGCCTCTTCATTTTCTAAAGAATAACTCTTGGGACAGCATGAGGCTGTCTGATAAAAGTTTGAATTCACTACAGACATCTGGAAAAAACAGTAATTGTCAATAAGTGGCAAAGATTCTACATCTTGCCACTGTCGCGTCTCTGTATCATAGCATGTAATTACAGCCTTTAACCCATCCTCAGTGTCCCGGTCCACAGGAGTGCGGGCAGCAATGTACACAAATCGGTCTTCAATGGCAAGGGCTTTGACATCTCGAAGAATCTTTGGTGCTGACTCTAAGTTGTGCCATTTATCAAGCTCCGGGTTGTAAACAGTCACATCTTTAAAGCCAGGGCTAAAATTGCCATGTCCCCCAATGCTATACAGCTTCCCTTTGACCTCCGTTAGCCCAAAAGAGTGCTTTCTCGTCATCAGACTACAAACATGCTCCCAGGTATTCAAATTTGGGTTGTACCTTTCCACAGTTTTAGCAAACCCCGGTTCCATTGATCCAGCAACGTATACATATGATTCTGTAACTGCTACAGCATGTCCGTCAAGGTGATTATGAATATGGGGAAGGTTTACCCATCTGTCTTCATCAACAAAATAGCCTACACATTCACTTAAATAGTCTCCTCCTTCTGACACGCCTCCAATAACCATGATCACATCCATATTTTGCCCATAGCGAGGCAATAAGGAGACATGAGAAGCGGGATGCTGGAATGTGCCCGACTGTATATTCTCAGCTCGGAGGGCGTGCCTCTCCACTGCATCGGCCACCAACTTGACGCAAACTTCGTTGCTGGCCACCAGCCTCTCGGGCTTGACATGGCGAGTAAGGTAGGTAGGCTTCATCTGGGACAGCCTGAGCAACTTAAAGAGTTCTTCAAAGTATCTCTCTCTCTCTTCGGCATTTCTCTGAACCCACTTCAAAACTGTTTCAAAGAGAACCTCTTCAGAATCGACTGTGATTTCCAAGTCGGAGAGCCAGTCTCGAATGAGATGGAAAGGTAAAGTGTAAAATTCTTCATCCTGAATGACTTTATGGAAATTTCTCCGTATCATATCAGCAGCTTTCAGAGCAAGTTGGCTCAGGGTATACATGTGAGCTAGGCTATGAATGGCCACACAATTTGAGAGATGAAGTTTTTTCTTGAGAAATTCTCCACAAAATTCCTTTAAACGGATCAACAGGAATCTAAGTAAAGAAATAAAGAATAAATACAGTAACTTTGAAATATGCATTTTTGTATAGTTGTGTTTTGGGCACACCTAAATTACAATTTTTTTTTTAACTTTTTGTTTTGTTTTGGTTTTTCTAGGTAGGGTCTCACTCTAGCCCAGGCTGACCTGGAATTAACTATGTAGTCTCAGGGTGGCCTAGAACTCACGGCAATCCTCCTACCTCTGCCTCCTGAAAGCTGGGATTAAAGGCGTGTACCACCACACCTGGCTTTTTTAACTTTTAAAAAATATTTTATTTGTATTTATTTATTTGAGAGAGAGGGGAAAAGGTGGGAGAGAGAATAGGGGTGCACCAGGGCATCCAGCCACTGCAAATGAACTCCAGACATGTGCACCACCTTGTACATCTGGCTTACATGGGAAGTTAAGGCACTTCCCTGAAAAGCCAAAGGACCCAGGTTTAATTCCCCAGGACCAACATTAGCCAGATATACAAGAGGGTGCGTGCATCTGGAGTTCGTGGCTGTAGGCCCTGGCACGCCTATTCATTCTCTCTCTCTCTCTCTCTCTCTCTCTCTTCCTGCCTATTTCTCTCCCTCTCTCAAATAGATAAATTAAATTAAATTAAATTAAAAGCAAAAGAATGTGGTTTGGCATGTGTCCGATATGATATTACTTGCCCACTTAAATTTTTAAATTAAAGTAAAAACATGAGGCCTTTCATACCAGCGCTTGGGAGGCACAGGTAGGAGGCCTTAAACCATGAGTTTAAGGCCAGCCTGGGACTACAGAGTGACTACAAGGGTCAGCCTAGAATAGAGTGAGACCCTATCTTGAAAACAAAAAACCAAAACCAGACCAAACCCTTAAAATGAAGTGTTACACAAATCATAAATCTGGTAGAATTCAGCCTAAAGGTGACCAAATGGACCAGTCCTTACTTTATCTATTTATGAGAAAGAGAATGGGCGCACTAGAGCCTCTAGCCACTGCAAACAAACTCCAGATGCATGTGCCGCCATATGTATCTGGCTTACGAGGGACCTGGTGAATTGAACCTGGTTCATTAGGCTTCACAGGCAAACGCCTTAACCAGTGCTTTAAAAGGCTAAGACTCCATAATGGAGAAGAACTTTAAACAGTGTACAAATGACTTCATCAGCCTAGGCATGTCAAGTCAATAATGGTTTGTTCGAGCCGGGCATGGTGGTGCACGTCTTTAATCCCAGCACTTGGGAGGCAGAGGTAGGAGGATCACTATGAGGTCAAGGCCACCCTGAGAATACAGAGTGAATTCCAGGTTAACCTGAGCTAGAGTGAGACCTTACCTCAAAAAACAAAAACAGAGCCAGGTGTGGTGGCGCACACCTTTAATCCCAGAGGAGGATGGCCATGAGTTTGAGGCTACCCTGAGACTCCATAGTGAATTCCAGGTCAGCCTGAGCTAGAGTGAGACCCTCCCTTGGGAAAACAAAACAAAACAAAACAAAAAAAAAAAAACACCCAAAATATAGATGAATTGGAGCTGGAGAGATGGCTTAGGGGTTAAGGCACTTGCTAGCAGGTTCAATTCCCCAGCACCCAAGTAAAGCCAGATGCCAGATGTCTCTGGACAAGCTGCTAGAGGCCCTAACATTCTCTCACCCCGTTGTGTTAAATAAATAATTTTCTTTTTTTAAAAATCTATTTATAGCCGGGCGGATCGCCATGAGTTTGAGGCCACCCTGAGACTCCATAGTGAATTCCAGGTCAGCCTGAGCTAGAGTGAGACCCTCCCTTGGGAAAACAAAACAAAACAAAACAAAACAAAAAAAAACACCCAAAATATAGATGAATTGGAGCTGGAGAGATGGCTTAGGGGTTAAGGCACTTTTAAAAATGCACAAAGTAACATGTCTCTGGAGGTCATTTGCAGCTGCTAGAGGCCCTGGCATACCCATTCTCTCACCCCGTTGTGTTAAATAAATAATTTTCTTTTTTTAAAAATCTATTTATAGCCGGGCGTGGTGGCGCACGCCTTTAATCCCAGCACTTGGGAGGCAGAGGTAGGAGGATCGCCTTGAGTTCAAGGCCACCCTGAGACTACATAGTTAATTCCAGGTCAGCCTGGACCAGAGTGAGACCCTACCTCGAAAAACAACAACAAAAAAATCTATTTATTTGTGCCGGGCGTGGTGGCACACGCCTTTAATCCCAGCACTTGGGAGGCAGAGGTAGGAGGATCACCATGAGTTCAAGGCCACCCTGAGACTACATAGCTAATTCCAGGTCAGCCTGGACCACAGTGAGACCCTACCTTGAAAAACCCAAAAAAAAAAAAAAAAAAAATCTATTTATTTGAAAGAAAAAGGCAGAGAGAGAGAGAGAGAGAGAAAATGACATGCCAGGGCCTCCAGCCACTGCAAACAAACTCCAGATGCATGTGCCCCTCCATCCATCTGGCTTACATGGGTCCTGGAGGTCAAACCAGGATCCTTTGGCTTTGCAGGCAAATGCCTTAACCGCTAAGCCACCTCTCCAGCCCTTTCTTTTGTGTTTTTGAGGTAAGGTCTCGCTGTAGCCGCGGTTGACCTGGAATTCACTCTGTAGTCTCACAGTGGCCTCAAACTCACGGCAATCCTACCTGTGCTTCCCAAGTGCTGGGATTAAAGGCGTGCACCACCATGCCCAGCATAAATTTATATATATATAGATCCCGGCAAATATTCTTCAAAAAATGAAAAATATGTATATAAGCATGGCGTGGTAGTGCACACCTTTAATCCCAGCACTCAGGAGGTAGAGGTAGGATTGCCGAGAGTTTGAAGCTACCCTAAGACTACAGAGTGAATTCCAGGTCAACCTGGGCTAGAGTGAGACCCTACCTCGAAAAAAAAAAAAGTATATAAATAAATTAAGCTCTTATCACCTTTTTTTTTTTTTTTTGGAGAGAGAGAGAGAGAGAGAGAGAGAGAGAGAGAGAGAGACAGAGAGAGAGGGAGACAGAGATGGGCACGCCAGCAGTCTCTCAGCTGCTGTGAACGAAATCCAGATGCACGCGCCCCCTTGTGGGCAAGTGCAGCATTGCGCCCTTGCGTCACTTTGCATCTGGCTAAACGTGGGACCTGGAGATTGGAACCGGGTTCTTAGGCTTAGGAGGCAGGCGCCTCAACCACTAAGCCATCTCTCCAGCCCTCTTTTCATCTTTTAAAAAATATTTTATTTTTATTTATTTATTTGACAGAGAGGAAAAGAGGGACAGAATAGGTGCACCAGGGTCCCCAGCCACTATAAACGAACTTATGCATCTGGCTAACGTGGGTCCTGGTGAATTGAACCTAGGTCCTTTGGCTTTGCAGGCAAATGCCTTAACCGCTAAGCCATCTCTCCAGCCCTCTTTTCACCTTCTTAAAGAAACACCATTTTAGAGCCGGGCGTGGTGGTGCACGCCTTTAATCCCAGCACTCGGGAGGCAGAGGTAGGAGGATCGCCAAGAGTTCAAGGCCACCCTGAGACTACATAGTTAATTCCAGGTCAGCCTGGGCCAGAGTGAGACCCTACCTCGAAAAACCAAAAAAAAAAAAAAAAACCCACCATTTTAGAGGAATAACAAAGTCAAGGTGGACTGGAAAGGGTTCTACTGCACCCCAGTCAAAACAAGGTACCAAGGACTGCCTGATTCCTAGGCTGCTTTGAGGTCCTGTGTTTAACAGGTAATTCTGGGGTACATTGCCTTGCACAGGTTTTGGGAAGCACTACTTTAAGAAAACAATAGTTATCATACAGTAGGCATTTGTCATGTGAGGGGTATCACGTGAGGGACCTCCTATTTTATGCAATGCAGTACTGAGAATTGAACAGACAGCCTAATAGATGTTAGGCTAAGCTAAAGTTATATCCACAGTCGCCCCCTCCTTTTTCTTTCTAAGGCAGGGTCTCACTCTAGCCAAGGCTGACCTCGAATTCACTATGTAGTCTCAGGGTGGTCTCGAACTCATGGTGATCCTCCTACCTCTGCCTCCTGAGTGCTGGGATTAAAGGTGTGCGCTGGCACCCCCTCCTTTTTAACCTTTTGTTTGTGACAGAATCTCCACATCATTGCCCATGCTGTCCTTAAACATGCAATTCCACTGTCTCAGTCTCCCAAGAACTAGGATTACAGGTAAGTGTCTCCAGGTCATTCTTTCTTTCCTACTCTAGCTCTTACTCTGCAGTCTCAGGCTGGCCTTGAACTCACTGCCAATCTCCTACATCTGCCTCACTAGTGCTGGTAGTAAAGGTGTGCACCACGATGCAAAATATAAACTCAGTGTTTGATTAGATTTCTGCTTGATAAAGGATTCGTTATTTATTACACTGTTTCTCCCCGTGATTTCTTAATTTTTTTTCCATAACTGACTTAGAGACCCAATGCTCTTCTAAACAACTGTTTTTTTTAATTTGTTTTAAGATTTTATTTATTTATTTGTTAAGAGAGAGAGAGAAAATCTGCCTCAGGGCCTCCAGTGCTGGACAGTAAACCACCACGTTCATCTGTCTTACCTAAGTTCTGGGGGAATTGAACCTGGGTCCTTAGGCTTTTTTTAACTATAACCAGTCTTTCAGTGTTTTTTTGATTAGAATTTCTAGTCACTATGTAGTCTCAGGGTTCATTATTTCAGTGATCCTCCTTCTCTTCCTACCGTGCTTTCTTTAAGAGTTTTTTTTTTTTTTTTTTTTTTTTTTTTTTCTGGTTTTTTGAGGTAGGGTCTCACTCTGGCTCAGGCTGACCTGGAATTAACTATGTAGTCTCAGGGTGGCCTTGGGCCTTGAACTTACATCAATCCTTCTACCTCTGTCTCCTGAGTGCTGGGATTAAAGGCGTGTGCTACTATGCCCGGCACCCCTAACTTTTTCATCACCCTGTAATAATCATTCAACAGTCTACATGATGTCTGTGACTAGAAGGACTTATGTGTTTTGATCAATGCTGCTAGATTCCCCAGCACTTTTAAGAATCCAGTGTCTAAACCAGGTGCTCAAAGGGTATTCATTAAAAAGGATCTGTTAGCACATTTCTGCCAAAAAACACTCCTTTGTATCTCTATAAACGGCATTCACCTGCCTCCCAACTGGTGTCTGGAGCATCATCTTGATTTTTCGAGGTAGGGTCTTGTTCTAGCTCTGGCTGACCTGGAATTCACTCTGTATTCTCAGGGTGGCCTGGAACTCACAGAAATCCTCCTACCTCTGCCTCCCAAGTGCTGGGACAAGGCATGCGCCACCACGCCGAGCTTGGAGCATCATCTTTTTCCTGCTCCCTGCAACCCATTTTCACAGTAGCAAAACGAATCTTTTTAAATATTTAAATGAGATCATTCCAGCAGCCAGCCTCCCAATACACAGAAAAATCCAAACTCCTTTTTCCATTGCACTTCACACACCCGTCTCCCAGTCCTCCTGTAGATCCAGACTCACTGGCTTATCCTTTTTTTTTTTTTTTTTTGTAAGCCTCTTCTCTAAGCCAACCAGGATTCAGCCGGAGGGCCTTTGCGCAGCCTGGAATATTCATCCACGTCCCCCACCTTCGCCAGAGCCCGTTTCCTAGCCATGCAGAGATCCGTTTAATGGTCAGGTCCTCGGAGAGGCTGTGTTTTGTTTGTCTTGTTTTCTCCGAATCTCCTCATCCTTTCACTCATTTTGAGTATCATCACGTACAGATTTTACTTTACCTGCCTTTGTCTCCGCCCGTGCAACCTACGCTCCCCAGGGGGCGGCGGCGGCCCGGCGGGCCTCCCAGGAGCATCGTCGGTGCCAAGGCGCGGTTGTGTGCTCCCCGGGGCTCGGGAGGCACGGTCGTCGTTCTCCCCCCACCTCCACCGCCCACCGCGAGGGACCCTCGGGCATCCTCTCGCCGGGCCCTTCTCACCTACCTGTCGGCCAGCTCCAGCACCTCGTGCACGCTGCCGGTGCTCACTCGGATGCGCCCGGTGTACATGTACTCGATCACCGCTTCCACCGTGTCCGGTTCAGGTCCCGGTTCCGAGCTCCATTTACGCATCTCCACCCGACCCGAGCGCGACTCGGAAAACTGACCCGAGAGCAAAGGCGTGAAGTACTCGGTGGCGGCGGCCAGCACCGAGCGGTGGGCACGGAACTCGCGTCCTCCCGCGCCGCCGAAGCACAGCGTGATGTCGCAGAAGAGGCCCTGACGCCGCTGCTCGTTCTGCCGCCAGGACAGCTCCGAGCAGTGAGTGCTGCACTCGAAGTCTTCGGCCTCCGGGCCCGGGTCGCCACCGCTCGCTTCCATCGCAGAGATCCCGGTGGGGGCCGGCCCGAAGTCGACCGTACCGCTACCTCGGACCTCGGCGGCCAGGCCCGAAGAACCCGAGGCGGCGGCGGCGGCGGCAGTCTCCATGCTCTCCATCTCCAGCACCTGCAGGGATGCAGCCGCCGCCGCTGCAGCAGCAGCTGCAGCCACCGCCGCCGCCATCTTGACGCCGACGTCGCCGCCGCACCGGCCCCCCAGCACCCCCCTCCCCACTCCGCCAAGCTTGGGAACCGTGCGGCAGCCTCCCGACCACAGCGAGGGATGCTGGGATGAAATAGAGCGCTCGGGGCGGAGCCGCGCCTGCGCGCGCCCGACTCACCGGCGCCCCCGCGCGGCCACAGGGAGCGCCACGCTCCCAGGCAGCAAGCTTGCGCCGGCTGTTTTGTGTCCATCGTGGACCTCCACCCACCTTCGGTGGTTATTACTTTCAACTTTCTACTAAATAAATAAATTAAATAGATAGATGGTAGGTAGGTAGGTAGGTAGGTAGGTAGGTAGGTAGGTAGGTAGGTAGGTAGGTAGGTAGGTAGGTAGGTAGGTAGATAGATAGATAGATAGATAGATAGATAGATAGATAGATGATAGATAGATATACATAGATAAATAGATAGGTATATAAAATAAAATAAAAAGTCTTTCCAGGGCTGGAGAGTTGGCTTAGCGGTTAAGGCACTTGTCTGCAAAGATAAAGGATCAAGGTTCGAGTCACCAGGACCCACAGAAGCCATAGAGTGGAATATGCATCTGCAGTATACCTGCAGCGGATGGAGGCCCCAGGACGCTCATTCTCTCTCTCTCTGTAATAAATAAAATATCAAGGCCTTGATGGCCTTTAATCCCAGTATTGGGGAGATGTGAGTTCCTTGAAACAAGCAAATAATAAAAGAAAAAAATTGTAAAAGACTTTGATAATATGAGTTATTTATTTACTTATGGACAGATAGGGGCCTCCTGCCTCCTGCTTTCAAGTGCTAGGATTACTTACATGCACCACCAAGTTCCGTTTAACATGACCTAATTTAAGATTTTTTATTTATTTATTTTTTTTTGGTTTTTCAAGGTAGGGTCTCACTCTAGTCCAGGCTGACCTGGAATTAACTATGTAGTCTCAGGGTGGCCTCGAACTCTCAGCGATCCTCCTACCTCTGCCTCCCGAGTGCTGGGATTAAAGGCGTGCGCCACCACGCCCGGCTAATTTAAGATTTTTGTTGTTGTTGTTGTTTCGAGGTAGGGTTTCACTCTAGCTCAGGCTGACCTGGAATTAGTCTCAGGGTGGCCTCAAACTCACAGTGAGTGATCCTACTACCTCTGCATCCCAAGTGGTGGGACTAAAGGCGTGCGCCACCATTCTAGGCTTGGAGCTGGGCATGGTGGTCCAGAGGCTGAGGTTAAGAGGATCACTGTGAGAGCTCAAGGCCATGATGAAACTACATACTCAATGTCAGGTCAGTCTGGACAAGAGTAAGACCCTATCTTAAAAAAAGAAAAAGAAAAGGGCCGGGAGAGATGGCTTAGTGGTTAAGTGCTTACCTGTGAAACCTAAGGACCCCAGTTTGAGGCTCGATTCCCAGGACCCCTAAAAACCATATGTACAAGGTGGTGCATGCATCTGGAGTTCACTTGCAGTGGCTGGAGAACCTAGTGTGCCCATTCTCTCTCTCTCTCCCTCTTTCTCTGCCTGTGGCTCTCAAATAAAATAAATAAACAAAAATTTAAAAAAAAAAAAACAAGAAAAACTGGAGCCAAAAAAGACTAAATTGGATAGGGTACCTCACAATGTACTCCCACCATTTATGAGATGGAGGTAGGAGGATCAGGAGTTCAAAGCCATCCTCAGTTACATAGCAAATTTGAGGTAAGATACATGAGACCCTGTCTCAAAACAAAAGCCTCAGCTAAGTGGATGAAGGTAAGGGGTTTTCTAGTATCTCCCAACTAATGTATTTTCTTTTTTTTTTTTTTTTTGGTTTTTCGAGGTAGGGTCTCACTCTAGTTCAGGCTGACCTGGAGTTCACTCTGTATTCTCAGGGTGGCCTTGAACTCTCGGCGATCCTCCTACCTCTGCCTCCCGAGTGCTGGGATTAAAGGCATGCGCCACCACGCCCAGCTTTAATATATTTTCTAAAAACAAGGGTTGAGGGGATCAGTGGGTATGCTTGTCTTACAAGCATGGGGGCCTAACAACACTCAGTAGCCACATAAATAGTGGGTGTACTGTAGGGCGTGGTGGCGCACGCCTTTAATCCCAGCACTTGGGAGGCAGAGGTAGGATGATTACCTTGAGTTTGGGGAAGCCAGCCTGAGACTACATAGTGCAGCCTGAGCTTGAGTGAAACCCTATCTCGAAAACAACAACAAAAAATATATTGGGGCTGGAGAAATGGCTTAGAGGTTAAGGCATTTGCCTGCGAAGCCAAAGGATCCCGGTTTGATTCTTCAGGACCCACGTAAGCCAGATGCACAAGGGTCACATGCATCTGGAGTTCGTTTGCAGTGGCTTGAGGCCCTGGCGTGCCCATTGTCTCTCTGGGTCTGCCTCTCTTCTATCTCTCTATGATTGCAAATAAATAAATAAATATTTAAAAAAATATATTGGGTGTACTGCAGCAGTAGTTGGTGCCTGATATCCCAGTACTGGCAAGACAGAGACAGAGGGATTCCTGGGCTCTCTGACCAGCCAGTCTAATCAATGGGCACCAGGCAATGAGATTCTGCAAGCAAAACAACCCCATAAAAAAAGATACTGCCGCTGGGTGTGGTGGCGCATACCTTTAATCCCAGCACTCAGGAGGCAGTTAAGGGGATCGCGGTGAGTTCAAGGCCAGCCTGAGACTACACAGTGAGACCCTACCTCAAAAAAACAAAAACAAAAAGATACTGCCTACCTTGGAAGGTGACTAAAGATTAAATGAGGTAAGAGCCGGGCGTGGTGGCGCACGCCTTTAATCCCAGCACTTGGGAGGCAGAGGTAGGAGGATCACCGAGAGTTCGAGGCCACCCTGAGACTACATAGTTAATTCCAGGTCAGCTTGGACCAGAGTGAGACCCTACCTCGAAAAACCAAAAAAAAAAAAAAAAAAAAAAAAAAAAGATTAAATGAGGTATTGCGCTCATGTTTTGCAGTGCTTGGTCTGTAGTCACCATTTCATATATACTAGATCAAAATGAATAAAAGCCATTTTTGATTCTCAAGCAAGGAAGTGGTTCACTTTCACATTTTAGGGCTGTAGAGATGGCTTCGCACTTACGGTGGTTGCCTGCAAAGCCAAATGACTCAGGTTCCATTCCCCAAGACCCATGTAAACCAGATGCACAAGGTGGTGCATACGCCTGGAGTTAATTTGCAGCAGCTGAAGGCCCTAGTGTGCCTATTCTTCTCTAGCTGCCTCTTTCTCTCTCAAATATGATATAAATATATAAAAATATTAATACATAAAAAGATGTTAAAACGTTTGCATTTTAAAAATTATACTGATGCACGCCTTTAATCCCAGCACTTGGGAGGCAGAGGTAGGATTGCTGTGAGTTCGAGGCCACCCTGAGACTATATAGTGAATTCCAGGTTGGTCTGGGCTAAAACAAGACCTTACCTCAAAACACACACATATGTGTGTCTGTGTCACATACATACATACATACGTATGCATCACTGGTAACTGTATAGGGAATGAATTTTACTGGGACACATGAAATAAGGGCACTAGTTAGTAGAACAGATACGTAGAACAGATACACATGAGGAGAGTCAAAGGTTACATCAACAAGACTTGGAAGCTAATAGCAAAGGGTGATACCTCAAGTTTTAGCCAGAGAGATGGGTAGAACTTTCGTTGTCACTCACTGAGAAAATGAAGGTACAATTTAGGAGAGAGGTGGGTTTTTCATTTCTTTCTTTCTTTAAAGTAGGATCTCTAGCTCAAGCTGCCCGGGAATTCACTCTGTACTCCCAGGCTGGCCTTGAACTCACACACACCATCCCTCCTACCTCTGCCCCACCATGCCTGGCATTTTTTTGTTTGTTTTTTCAAGATAGGGTCTCACTCTAGCTCAGGCTGACCTGGATTTCACTATGTTGTCTCAGGGTAGCCTTGAACTCTCAGCCAACCTCTTACTCTGCCTCCTGAGTGCTGGCCTGAGCCACCACACCCGGCTTTTTTTTTTTTTTTTGAGGCTAGGGTTTTTCAAGAGGTTAAAATGCTGAAAAAATGCTAAGAAGAATGCAGGGACTAGAGGGATGGCTTAGCAGTTAAGGTGCTTGCCTACAAAGCCAAAGGACACAGGTTTGATTCCCCAGGACCCACATAAGCCAGATGCACTAGGTGGTGCATGCATCTGGAAAGTCTGCAGTGGCTGAAGGCCCTAGCGAGCTCATTCTCTCTAATAAAAATAAATTTGAAAAAAGAATGTAGACCTTTGTGTTAATGATACAAGACAGCAACATACCTTTGTTGTTACTACATAGTTTATTTAAACCAAACATGATAATACAGAGGAGAGACTGAGGTGGCAGCTGCCCAGAATCTTTGTGGGTTACAGATGCGAAGTGGCTAGAGATGAGTCTTTGGACCCACACTTCAGTAACAGACAGCCAGCTGCATAAATACAGAGAACATAAGACACAAGACATTTCACAGCTTTTTGCTTTGCGTTTCCATTTTAAACATATGTATGTTACAATTTTACACTTTAAGTTATGACTCCACATATTTTTGACAATAGCTAAGAATGCAATGGTCCCACCCCACCCTGACATATGCAGATGTTGATCTGCAACACAGAACATTTCAGTGGGAGACTAAATAAATCCTTAACACGTAACATAGAAAACGATCCTTTAAAAATCAGGTGAATACAATGTTCTTTATGTTGTATGAGGAGGAAGAAAGGGAAATGAAAACAGACGTCAGTGGGTCCTTCCATCACACAGTATCAAGTCTGAAAAGTTTTATTCCCTTCCTCAAAGTGAAAAAAAAAAATTTTTTTTTAATAGAAAAAAGAAAGCGACGCTGGAACGCCCTACAGGGAAGAACCCTATCTTGACAGTGCTGATATGCTTCCATAGAATAAATACAGTAGGTAGCAGAGCAAATGTCACAAGTATTGGCTTTGTCTTTATTTCTATGCTTATAAAAAAAATACTAAGCTTTTTTGTGTAGACTGAATGGGGATTAGCCTGTGGGTCTTCCAGGCCTGTGCACCCATGGTTGCTTCCGCTCCAGGCCCATCCACCATGGGCTCCACTGCCAGCTGTCTGCATGCTATTTCCCAGGGAGGAGGACTCGTCTTCTCTTTACTGCAGTCTGGGTCCCGGCTCAGTTACATGCTCATGTGTTCCGGAAGAACATAAGAGATGTCGTCCCATGGATGACGGTACAAGCCCTGCTTCAGCCTCTTCTGATCAAGGTAGTGTCCTGAAATGGAGCAAGGCATCTTTCCATGAGTTTCCTGAGCAGGGTGAGGGGCCAAGAAGGGGAAGAGACTTTTCCTGACACACAAAAGGTGAGACACTGGGGTAGCTTGGGGGTAGGGTGCTTGCCTACCATGCATGAGGCCCTGGCTGGGACTGACCCCCAGCACAGGGCAAGGAGGGCAGAGTTGGGAAGGGGTGTGGACAACAAAACACCATGAAGAAATGGGGAAGCTCAAATCCAGTCCATAGGCAGGTCAGCCAGAATCGGCAATAAGAGAACTGTTAAATTTTCAATTCCACTTTTCTGAGCTAGCAATGGAAATTATGGCAGAAAATAGAAGACAAAAGATAAAGATGAGGAAAAGTTAAAGGAAAGAGCCAAGTGTGGTGGCACACGGTGCACGCCTTTAATCCCAACACTCAAGAGGCAGAGGTAGGAGGATTGCTGTGAGTTCAAGGACACCCTGTGACTACATAGTGAATTCCAGGTCAGCTTGGTCTAGAGTGATACTCTACCTCAAAACAAACAAATTAAAGGAAGGATTATAAGGCTAGGAAGATGGCTCAACTGGTTAATGGCAAAGCCTGAAAACCTGGGTTCAATTTCCAAGCTACTCATGTAAGCTGGACAAAAGAAGGAAGGGAGGGAAGGAAGGAAACCAGCTGCCAGGTGTGCTGTGCATGCCTTTATTCCCAGCACTCTGAAGGTAGAAGTAGGGGATCTCCATGAATTTTTGAGGCTACATAGTAAATTCCAGGTCAGCCAGGGCTAGAGCGAGACTCTGCCTTGAAAACCAAAAAAGAAAAATTTTTTAAAAAAGGAGGGCTGGAGAGATGGCTTACTGGTTGAGGCACTTGCCTGTGAAGCCTAAGGACCCAGATTTGATTCCCAGTACCCATGTAAACCAGATGCACATGGTGGCACATGCATCTGGCGTTCATTTGCAGTGGCCAGAGGCCCTGGTGTACCCATTCTCTCTCTCTAACTGCCTCTTCCCCCACCTCAAATAAATAAATATAAAAAGAATGAAAGAAAGAGAAATGGAAGAAAGAAAATGGGGCTGGAGAGGTGGCTTAGCTGTTAAGGTGCTTGTCTGCAACGCCAAAGGACCCACACCAAGGTTTAATTCCCCAGGACCCACATAAGCCACACAATGTTGTACATGCATCTGGAGTTCCTTTGCAGTGGCTAGAGGCCCTGGAGTGCCCATTCTTTCTCTCTCTTTCTCTCTCTCACAAACACACACACACAAAATGAATAATTAAAAAAAAAATTTTAAAAAGAAAATGTAACATCTCTGTTATAGATCACACAGGAAAATGGCATAGCTGAACTGTGGGAAGATTAGAACACAAAAAGAAGAAGAAGAAGAAAAAAAAAAAAAAAAAACCTTAAAATAACAAAAGCCAACTCACCAATGAATCCCATACTCCTGCCCAGCACAAAGATGCCATTGAGGGCTCCGATGTCAACATATTCATCAGCTTCCTCCCTGCAACACACAAACAACTTGCAGCTTTAACATGCCTCACGCAGACAGTACTACTTCTGCCCAGGGAGAAGAACTCTGGCTTCAAAGTGGAGAAGGGGGGTGCTTCCATGGTAGAATTAGACACAACTTTCCGGGCTGTTTTTATACCTCTTCATACTTCCAAAATCCCCTTACAGTTGGGAGAAAGGACAACCCAGTGCTGCAGTGCTTGCTCACCGAGTAAAGGATCCACAGTTCCTGAGCATGTCCACAAACGCAACTCCAATGAAACCATCCACGTTCAGGATAAGATTTGGTTTCTGGGAAGCCAAAAAATTCAAAGCGTTGATCAGTTCTCACTCTTACCACTACGATTACTATGACAGTTAATTTTGATTGTCGACTAGACTGGACTGAAAAGTACCTAGGAGATTAGTGAAGTGCACTTCTGTGTGTGTGTGTGTGTGTGTGTGTACACACATGTGAAGGCTTTCCCAACAGGAAGTGACTGAAGGGAGAAGACCTTTCCTGAATGTGGGGAGCACTATATCCCATAGGCTGAGGACCCAGATGGAATAGGAGAGTGCTGGCTGGCTAGCACAGGTCTTCGTTTTCTCTCTCTCCCTCCTTCTCTCACTGGTCATGGTCATGATGAAGTGAGCTGCTCTGCCCTGCCATGCCACCTTGCCAATGTGCACTGAAACCTCTGAAACTGAGCAAAACAAGCCCTTTGTCCTTTAACTCGTTTTGAGAAGCTACCCGTCAGAGTAACACAAACTAACATGGTTGCTACCAATTTCGACACCATTTAAAATTTTCCCATTTGATGGGGCTGTAGCGATGGCTCAGCAGTTAAAGGTGCTTGCTTGCAAGGCCTCATGACCCAGGTTTGATACCACAGTGGCCATGCAAAGCCAGATGCACAAAGTGGCACATGCATCTGGAGTGCCTTTGTAGTGGCAAGAGGCCCTGGCATGCCCATTTTCCCCACCCCCTCTACTTGCAAATATGTAAGTAAAATACTTTAAAAATTTTCCTATTTGAGGCAGGTGTGGTAGCACCTTGGTCTTGGGAAATGGAGGCAGGAGGATGAGGAATTCAAAGCCATCCTTGATTGCATAGTGAATTTGAGGCTGGCCGAATGGCTCCCATAGTCCCCTAAGACGTTTGCACTACTCAGGAGTTCTTTGCTACCTTTGAGGTGGTAATTTTCTCCACTTCCAGAGCGTAATCAAGCAGCGGGGTGGCGGGAAAGTGCTGCTTGACGTAATCTTTGAGAATCTGCACTCGCATGTCTGGGTTGTTTATCTAGAAAAGATCCAAGAAAACCCACTCAGACACTGCTACCAAAGGATGCGTTTGTGTAGACAAGAATCACCCACATATATTTTTTTTCCTTTGAGCTCCCTCCCTGGAGCCTTGCTGCCAGATCAGGTGGCACCCACCATGAGAGCCTAAGAAATGCAAGAGTCTGGGGCGGCTCCAGGAGGGTGCGGCTCCCCTCCCCTGCAGAAAAGCATCAGACTGCACAGATGTGCACCCAGGATGAAGTCTGACTTAAGTCACCCGTATCTTATCTTGGAGTTAACACAGAGTCCTCCTGATCCATGCGTCCAATTCCACATAGCACATTACTGTGATTTGAAGTCTTCCCACGTCTCACTCAGGCAGGCCCCAAGCAACCTTTGCAGGTGGTCCTTCGCTTCCTCCCTCCACCCCAATAATGGTCACAAATTTAACCATGGTCTATAAAATTAGGAGGGGGCTGGACTTACCTACTCTCCAACCCAAAGTCTTAGATTCTAGCCACAAGCCAGGCTGCCCGCTAGCACTGTCACCTAATCAAGCTATAACTAAGTTCTATACTAAACACGTACATTTTGGGAGTGGACAGCCATGCATCCTCAAAATCTTAGAAAAACTACAGACCTAGCTGAATGCGGTGGCACATGTCTTTAATCCCAGCACTCAGGAGGCTTGCTGAGAGTTCAAGGCCAGCCTGAGACCATATAGAGAATTCCAGATCAGCCAGGGTTCTAGAGCAAGAGCCTAACTCAGAAAACCAAACAAACAAAAACAAAAACAAACAAACTCCAGACCTGCAACAGATGAAGCTAGCTATATGTCAGGAGATGTACACCTGTCAGTGGGGAAGTGAGATATTCAGGAACATCCTCCATCCTAATACAGTGACCTGACAGTGCCATTGTGTCAGGACACAGAGGACTGTCAGCCCTCCGTGAGACTGTATTAACTATTTAAAATATTCAGTCTTTTGCCACTGGATTCTTGCAACGGAGCTTGCCCTAATACTATTATTACTCTTCTGTCCCAGAAATGTCAGGTATAGACTGGCCCTGGTCCATGAGAAGTGACAGTGAACCGCCAACTTCCAAGGGGAAGTACTAAGAGCCTTCTCATAGAGACAGGCACGGTGGCTCACACCTATAATCCTAGCAATTGGGGAGGCTCAGGAAGGAGGACTGCCAGGAAGTTCAAGAACAGCCTGGGCTGGAACTGCCATCGCTGGTTTCATTCTGACCTGAGATGAGCACCCCCCACACTGGGGCTGCTCCTTCAGCACAGCCCATGGCTGACATAGTATGAACACGAGACAAACCTCTGCTGGTACAGGTAACTGAGATGTGGGGTGGTATCTGTTACTGCAGCAGTAAGTACTGCCTGGTGTTAGGTAACTGACATGTCCCTTCACCCTGATCTTGGTTCCTTCTACACAGTTCATTTGAGGAAGCTGAAGTATCCACCTGAGCATATTTTCACATCACATCACAACTGGATGAACTGAAAGCTGTTAAGGGCAATCTGGGTTAAGACCTGGGAAAGACAGCCACTTTGCATTTGGCACTTGTCTCAGGTCCCCAGCTCTGCGTGTTGGGAGTTTAAGAGCTTGGGTATCTCTAACTCGCACACACTCTCCATCAATCAACACCCACAGTCGACCCACGTCTCTTAACAAGAGCAACAACTTACTGATTTCACTCGGTGACCAATGCCCATGATCAGTTTTCCTTCCTTTTTCATCTTGTTCACGAACTCCATGGGGATAAGGCCGCTGTCAAAGGCTTTGCTGAACATCTTGGCTGCTGCATCCAAGGCACCCCCAAACCGATCCCCCTGTGAGATGAAACAAACACACACTGCCTAAGTCACGAAGGTTTCCCTAGCCTTGCAGACCACTCCATGATGTCTCAACAGCCCACAGGACCCAGGGTCTTACACCCAAGGGCTCTTTCAAGGAGCCAGCTGCAGTTTAGCAGCAGGACACCATAACCCAGCACCCCCACCTCACCTCCCAGGACAGCCAGACTTACAATAGTGAGCAGCCCTGAGGTGAGGCTGGAGACCAGGTCCTTTCCAGCCCGAGCACAGATGATGGTGTTGTGTGCCCCAGAGACAGCTGGCCCATGATCAGCTGTCACCATCAGACACATCTCAATGAACTGGCATGAGTACCTGGGCAACCTAGAGGGTGCATAAAGATGAAGAGAAGGGAGAAGCTGAATAGCAGGAGCTACTGTGACAAGGCCACACTCCCACTTTCTCCTGCATCCCTCACTGAGTCACTTCAATGCAAGACAATGACTATCGCTCAAACCCTCCAGATTCCTGAGCAGCTCGAGTTTGTTATTGAGTACTGTTTCTAAAACAGCAGCCAAGGGATGGCTCAGGAGTTCAAGGCACCTGTTTACAAAGCCTGACGGCCTGGGTTCAATTCCCAATACCCACATAAAACCAGATGCACAAAGTGGCACATTCAGCTGAAGTTAGTTTGAAGTGTCAAGAGACCATGGCATGTACATTCTCTCTCTCTCTATCTGCTTGCAAATGAATAAATAAAAATTTTAGAAAAGGATAATGCAGGTTAATATTGATTGAGATGGAATGAGAATAAATAATTAGAAAAAATGTACCAAATAATAAGAACTTGTAGCTGGGCATGGTAGCACAAAGCCTTTAATCCCAACACTTGGGAGGCAGAAGCAGGAGGATTGCTGTGAGTTCAAGGCCACCCTGAGACTACAGAATGTATTCCAGGTTAGCCTGAGCTAGAGTGAGACTCTACCTCAAAAAACCAAAACAGCAGCCAGGGCTTGAAATCACTCCTTTAGGCAGTGGTTATTATCCTAGCTTCTTAAACCAGGGGAGGGGGTCATATAATCAGTGTGAGGGCAGTAAAAATTTGGCAATAGTAAAAATTGTTTTAATGTTCAATTTTGCAAAAGTTCAAAATCAAACATGTGATGAATCCATAGTGTTTCTGGCAGTGTTTTCCTATGTTGGATCATGTGACTCTGCTGCAGCCTTGGTTCTAAAAACACAAAACCCATAGACCTTACCTCGCAAAACCAAAAAGAAAGAAAAAGAAAAGTTCTGGGATGGGGAGAAGGCTCAGTAGTTAAGGGAGCTTGCTTACAAAGTCTGCCAGCATCCACACAAAGCCAGACCCCAAGTGGAACATTCATCTGGAGTTCACTGGCAGCAGCAGGACACCCTGGTACACACATACACACACACACACACAAATTACAAAAAAAAAATCTGAAGCCGGGCGTGGTGGCCCACGCCTTTAATCCCAGCACTTGGGAGGCAGAGGTAGGAGGATCACTGTGAGTTTGAGGCCACTCTGAGACTACATAGTAAATTCCAGGTCAGCCTGGGCTAGAGCGAGACCCTACCTCAAAAGATGATGCCCACCCCCCCCCCCAAAAAAAATCCCAAGGGAAAGCTCTAAGACCTCTAATGAGGTCACTGCTTTTTCTCTCCTAGCTTGAACTGACCTCTCTGTGTCCCCAAGAGTTAGGAAGCACTGGCTCTTTCCTTTCAGTGGGCCTGCGGCCATACAACGGTGCAAGACAAGCACTCTGCCTGTGCACTCCCACCAATCCCAGGACCCTGCCATTTCTGCTCTCCATGCCTCACCTTCTCTGGAACCAGAGGAGGCCAAGGACGCCGCCAATGCCCATCTCTTCCTTGAAGACCTCAGTGATGGGCATGCCTGCATAGATGAGCTCCTGTCCTCGCTCATCACAGATGCTGGTCATGAACGAGGCGGGTTTGCGGATCAAGCCCAGCTCCTGGGTAGAGTGGGGGCAAGAAGGACACAGGGGTGTGGTGACAACCAGAGACCTTTGCCAGTCAGCTGGCTGTCTGTGCGCTCAGAACTAAAGCACCCTAGGAATGTCTTGGTCACTCTGGGGGCCAAGCCATAACTCCTGCACTCCTCTTAAGAAGAAAGGCCCTGTGATCAGACCATTTAGGGTACAAAAAGTAGTAGCATCGTGCCCACAGTACACATGTGGCACCAGCACTGTCTCCATCTGTCAGTGAGACCTGCCGGCGGGTGGTACACAGTTTACATTCATTGGTTCACTTGATGCTCACAAAGCAGTCATTCCTCATGGTACCACAGAAGAAACCAGGCTTAGAAAAGAGGTTCAGAAACCAGGCAAGGACACTTGGTTGGGAAAAACAAAGAATGACTCCAAAGGGAATTCTTCTTTTAATATTTTTATTTATTTGAGAGAGAGAGAGAGAGAGACTGGGAGTGCCAGGGCTTCTAGCCACTGCAAACAAACTCCAGACATATGTGCCCCCTTGTGCATCTGGCTTACGTGGGTCGAACCTGGGTCTTTTGGCTTTGCAGGCAAGCACCTTAACCACTAAACCATTATTCCAGCCTAGGAATTTTTTTTCCCCCAAGGCAGGGTCTTACTCTAGCTCTGGCTGACCTGGAATTCATTATATAGTCTCAGGGTGGCCTCAAACTCACGGTGATCCTCCTACCTCTGCCTCCCAAGTGCTGGGATTAAAGGTGTGTGCCCAAGTGCTGGGATTAAAGGTGTAGCTGCCCACCCACCACAAACAAAGGCCTCAGCCCAGGAACCAGACTTTTTTTTTTTTTTTTTCATTTTGGTTTTTTTTTTTGTGAGGTAGAGTCTCACTCTGGTCCAGGCTGACCTGGAATTAACTATGTAGTCTCAGGGAACTGGCCCTCCTATATCTGCTCTCGCATCCTCCTACCTCTGCCTCCCATAACGTGCTGGGATTAAAATGATTGGATATATAGGTGTCTCAGAAGCCACCACATGCAATTGCTGAGCAAGGAATTTGAATTGCATTCCAGCTCCAGTGCAAAAGATATAGCTGCCCACCCACTCCACACAAACAAAGTGATGTGGCATGCAGCTGTGGAAATGGAGGTCCTCAAGAGACCAGACTCCAGAGAGTTCCCCACTGTAATTCTCCAGCCCCATTTCTTCAATCATCTCCTGTAAAAGTTTTTTTTTTTTTTCTTTTGAGGTAGGGTCTTGCTCTGGCCCAGGTTGACCTGGAACTCACTATGAAGTCTCAGGCTGGCCTTGAACTCACAGCGATCCTCCTATATCTGCTCGGATCAAAGGCATGTGCTGCCACACCAGGCCAAGTTGATATGGTACCTCTCATAACGTATGATAAACATGAACTCATTAAAATGATTGGATATATAGGTGTCTCAGAAGCAGCTTTCTACACATGCAATTGCTGAGCAATAAGGCTGGAACCTTTTGAATTGCATCATCCAGCTCCAGTGCCTTTCAAAACGTCATGCGCCAAGCCAGGCATGGTGGCACACGCCTTTAATCCCAGCACTGGGAAAGCAGAGGTAGGAGGATTGCCGAGAGTTCGAGGCCACCCTGAGACTACAGAGTTAATTCCTGGTCAGCCTGGGCCAGAGTGAGACCCTACCTCGCAAAACCAAAAAATATATATATATTGGTTAGACATGGTGACGCACGTCTTTAATCCCAGAGGTCAGGAGTTAGAAGTAGGAGGATCACCGTGAGTTCGAGGCCACCCTGAGACTACATAGTGTATTCCAGGTCAGCCTGGGCTAGAGTGAAACTCTACCTTGGAAAAAAAAAAAAGTTCAAGGTTATCCTTGAGGCTAACCTGAAATATATGAGACCTAATCTCTCAAACAAAGTAAAACAAGGGCTGGAAATGCAGCTCAGTGGTGCTTACCTGAGATACCCAAAGCTCTGGGTTCAATCCCCCAGCACCCACAACAAACAAATGGTAGTGGGATGGAAAGATAGCCTAGTGGTTAAGCACTTGCCTGCAAAGCCCAAGGACCCAGGTTCAATTCCCCAGTAGCCATGTAAGCCAGATGCACAAGGTGGTGCATGCATTTGTAGTTTGTTTACAGTGGCTGAGGCCCTGGCATGACCATTCTTTTTCTCTATCTGCCCTCTTTCAAATAAGTAAATAAAAAAAAATAGGCCGGGCGTGGTGGCGACGCCTTTACTCCCAGCACTTGGGAGGCAGAGGTAGGAGGATCGCCATCAGTTCGAGGCCACCCTGAGGCTACATAGTTAATTCCAGGTCAGCTTGGACCAGAGTGAGACCCTACCTCGAAAAACCAAAAAATAAAAAAATAAAATAAAATAAAAAAATAATTTTTGAAAGAGTGTAACACCTGCTCTTCTCTAGCAAAATGCACATATTATGTTCACCAAACTGCCCTTTAAACACTTTCTTAATGTTCATATCCATGTATTAATGCTACTCTCACTTGATTAGAGAAGCTTCTCTTTTCAGATGGCGGTGACCTCTGGGATGACTCAAAAGGCACCACAGTACTGAGAAGTGACAGAGGAGTACTCAGCACTGAAACATCTCTTATCACACCTTCCAAGGCTCAGGGTCCACTGCAGAAGTGGTGGAAAGAATGTAAGAGCCAAAGGAAGGTAGGACTGCTTACAACGCAATTGTTCAGACACAATTTGGCGTCGATATCCATGACATCGCAGTGCCTAGCACTACTTTTACAAGACCCTCACAATAGGAGGAAAAGATGATGACACCAAAATAAAAGAGAGACTAATTGAGAGGAGGAGGGGATATGATAGACAGTGGATTTATGCAGGGGAAAGTGGGGAAGAAGAGGGAACTATCATGGTTTATTGTCTGTAATTATGGAAGTTCTCAATAAAAAGTTAAAAAAAAAATTTTTAATGGTATCGAAGAGTCCTTGTATGTCAGAAGAATTAGTTTTCTGGGCACAGTAGCACAGGCCTCAAATCCCTGCACTGCATGCATATGTGGGGATGGCAGGGGACTGAGGCAGAAGGATTCCAAATAGGCAGCTACAAGGTTGAGTCCCTGACTAAAAAGTCACCTTCAAGCTGGGCATGGTGGCGCACGCCTTTAATCCCAGCACTTGGGAGGCAGACGTAGGAGGATTGTCGTGAGTTCAAGGCCACCCTGAGAATACAGAGTGAATTCCAGGTCAGCCTGGACTAGAGTGAAACCCTACCTCAGAAAAAAAAAAAAAAGTCACCTTCAGTTGAAAAATCTCTTCATATATGCCTCCACAAACAACTATGTAGGGCCTCTCTTACTTTATCCTTGAACTCTCTTAATGGACACAAAGAAATCATTATATGCCTCCATCCTGATTCTAGGTCAGGTGACAGATGTGGGCGACATGGGCTTACACTGGTTGCAGCACACAGTGACTGAAATCTATGTTAATAATGAAGGTTTCAGGCTGGAGGGATTGCTTAGCACTTTGCTGCAGAGCTGAAGGACCCAGGTTTAATTCCCCAGGACCCATGTAAGCCAGATACACAAGGTGGCACACGCATCTGGAGTTCATTTGCAGTGGCTGGAGGCCCTGGCCCGTTCTATCTGCCCCTCTCTCTCTCTCTCAATCTCTCAAATAATAAAAATTAAAAAAATAATAATAATGAAGGTTTCTTTTTTTTTTTTTGGGAGACAGACACAGAGAGAGAGAGAGAGGGAGAGAAAGTCAGATAGAGATGGGCTCATCAGCAGTCTCTTAGCTGCTGTGAAGGAAATCAGATGTGTGCACCCCCTTGTGGTCAAGTGCAGCGTTGCGCCCTTGTGTCACTTTGCATCTGGCTAAACGTGGGACCTGGAGATTGGAACAGCTGGAGATTGGAACCAGTGTTCTTGGGCTTAGGAGGCAGGCGCCTTAACCACTAAGCCATCTCTCCAGCCCAATAATGAAGGTTTCTAAGGCCTTGGAAAAAGCCTGAGAGGTTTACTCTACCTAGTGGGAGGAAGGGAGTTTGGTTTCTAGGAGCTCAAGCCAAATCAACTCACAACTCACCACCTTTGCCCTCCATGCCCTCCTTGCCCACTGTACTAGAGACCTTCAAGGTACCTACCCTGGCCCAGGAGTAGTCCATGGGCACTGTTGGAGGCGGCACTTCCTGAGCAGGTACAATGGCTCCTTTGGCCACGAGATCTTCATACACAGACCTGGGAGGGACGAGAGGCAGGCATTATTCCAGGATCTCATCCAAACACGGCAGTAGGCTTCAGCTGTTGTAGCTTACTTCTATCAGTTGGATCCCGAGAATTAAATGAAAACAAGTTGTGACCAAAGCTGTCCTTGTTTCCACCCATGCAGTCCCCACCTGTTGGTCTCGATAGAAAGCTGAATCAGGAAGCAGGGGAGGGCAGAGGGAAACAGCCCAAGTAGGTTTAGGAGGTAGAAGGAGAGAGCCGGGAGCGCACACCTTTGGTCCCAGCACTTGGGAGGCAGAGGTAGGAGGATCGCTGTGAGTCAAGGCCAGCCTGAGACTACATAGTGAATTCTAGGTTAGCCCGGGCTAGAGAGAGAAACTCTACCTCAAAAAATCAAAGAACAAAAAAGGGAAAGTTAAGCCGGTTGTGGTGGTGGCGCACACCTTTAATCCCAGCACTTGAGAGGCAGAGATAGGAGGATCACCGAGAGTTCGAGGCCACCCTGAGACTACATAGTGAGACCCTACCTCAAAAAACTAAAAAAAAAAAAAAAAAAAAAAAAGGGGGGAAGTAGTAAGAAGGGAAATAAGACATCCAACAACTCTACTGATCAGAAACCACACTTTCTAAACACCTCCATGCTCATGCCTCACTTACGGCCACCAACTCCCAGCCAAACAGGTGTGCTCAGAAACTAAATGAGTTTTAACACCAGCCTGAATGGCCAGGACCTGCTGCTTCTATAACCAAAGAGGCTTTTCCACGTAGCCCTGCTTGAAGCCCAAGAGGGAACAGAAGTACCCGGATGCCGCTGTGCCGGGGACCTGCTGCCGTCAAGGGGTCGATCGGGGAAGGAAGGGCTCCTTACTGGATGATCTCTCCAAGCTCATCAAAGCTCCGGGGCACAAACACTCCTGCCTCCTTCAAGGCCTGGTTTTTGGCTACTGCGGTTTCAGAAGCCTGGTTGGCACAGGCCCCAGCATGGCCAAACTGGACCTAGAAGGCAAAGGATGGTAGCTGAACGGGCTTGTTGATGCCCCAGGGAAAGGGGCTCTGATCAAAGGCTGGCACATGCCAAATAATTTACGTAGGTTCCTTCATTCAAGCTTCCAGAATGCTCAGGAAACAGGTTGGTGGGATGACTTCCATATTACAGATGAGAAAACTGAGGCAGAGAGAAAGTCAGATAAAGCATAATGACGCCAGGATATAAAGGTCAGCAGCCCAGCTCCAGGATGGCCTTCTACATACTGAGCCCTCTTCGGCTTCCCCTGAGCCAGGGGTCATTGGGATGGGAAGCAGGGTGTTAGTTAGCTCTGTGCAGCATTACACTTGAAGTTAAAATAGGCTCACAGACACATAACCTCATTATGCACCAGTGATTTTTTTTTTCGAGGTAGGGTCTCACTCTAGCTCAAGCTGAATTCACTATGTAGTCTCAGGGTGGCCTCAAACTCATGGCGATCCTCTCACCTCTGCCCCCCAAGTGCTGGGATTAAAGGCATGTGCCACCACGCCCGGCTGCACCAGTCATTTTTTAAAAAAATCAGAAGAGGCCATTCGTGGTGGCGCATGCCTTCAACCTCAGCACTTGGGAGGCAGAGAGAGGAAGACTGCCATGGGTTCAAGGCCACCCTGAGACTACAGAGTGAATTCCAGGTCAGCCTGGGCTACAGCGAGACCCTACCTTAAAAAAACAAAACTAAATCGGAAGAGTTCATGTAAAAATACAAATTTCCAATTTGTTTAAAAAAATCAGATTTGGGAACTAGAAAGATGTCTCAGAGGTTAAGGTGCCTGCCTGCAAAGCCTAATGACCCAAGTTCAGTTTCCCAGGACCCACATAAAGTCAGATGTACAAGGTGGCGCATGCATCTGGAGTTTGTTTGCAGTGGCTAGAGGCCTCAGAGTGCCCATTCTTTCTCTCTCTCTCAAATCAATGAATAGGGTGTCAGGATGGCTGAGTGGTCTAAGGTGCCAGACTCAAATAAATGAATAAATAAATATTTAAAAGGGGGAGAGGGCTGGAGAGATTGCTCAGTAGTTAAGGCACTTGTCTACAAAGTCTAAGACCAGAGTTTGACCATGTCCCACGGAAAGCACAACAAAGTTGTCTGTCTTTATCTCTCCTTGCAAATAAATAAATGAAAATATAAATATAAAAAAAAAAAAAAGCCGGGCGTGGTGGCGCACGCCTTTAATCCCAGCACTCGGGAGGCAGAGGTAGGAGGATCGCCGAGAGTTCGAGGCCACCCTGAGACTACATAGTTAATTCCAGGTCAGCCTGGACTAGAGTGAAACCCTACCTCGAGAAACCAAAAAAAAAAAAAAAAAAAAGCCGGGCGTGGAGGAGCACACCTTTAATCCCAGCACTCAGGAGGCAGAGGTAAGAGGATCGCCATGAGTTCGAGGCACCCTGAGACTACATAGTGAATTCCAGGTCAGCCTGAGCTAGAATGACATCCTACCTCAAGAAAGAAAAAAGAAAAAAAAAAGAGCTAATTGGGTTGGGGAGATGGCTTGGGGCTAAAAGCACTTGCTTGTAAAGCCGACCAGCCTGAGTTTTAATTCCCTAGCACCCACATAAGATGGAACACAAAATCTGTGATCCCAGTGTGTCTCAGACAACTCAGAATCAAAAGTTCAAAGGCCAGACTCCAGAGGCAAGAGACCCTGTCTTACAGATAGTGAGGCAACTGTGAGCAAAGATACTGTGAGGTTGCTCTCCAACCGCCACATGCATACCACGGCATGTGCATGCATGTGTGCACGCACAAACATACGTGCACACATGCAAATAAAAAAATTTAAGAAAGCAATGAGGAATATGAATTAATCGAATGAAGCACCTGGTAGAAGCCCTGCCTAGGGATGGGGAACGGTGAGCAATCCTAACACCTAGGCTGTATAAACAACACTCACAACCATCAACCACTCTTTCATCTGTTGGTGGCTATGGGCACTTCATAAAAGGAGAAGGAACACTGAGAGGCAAAGTCACTTGCCTTGGGTCACAAAGGTAACATCTGAATCCTGACAACTTAACCTCAGCCTGTGTTCTTGGATATTTAATAGAACAAAAGAGGCCTTCAATGGTGAGGTTAGGACCCATTAGTCTGTGCTGTTTGAAAAGGTTAACACACCCCCTACAGTGTAGGATCCTAAAGCCTTCTTTGTGGAATTTCACTGCCTGGGTGGATGGGTGGGAAGGAAGACTCTGTACTCAGAAAATTCTGGGTTTGAGAAGCTAAACAGGATTTTTACTGGGAATAGTACATTTAAAAAAATATATTAAGCCGGGCGTGGTGGCGCACGCCTTTAATCCCAGCACTCGGGAGGCAGAGGTAGGAGGATCGCCGTGAGTTCGAGGCCACCCTGAGACTACGTAGTTAATTCCAGGTCAGCCTGGACCAGAGTGAAACCCTACCTCAAAAACCAAAAAAAAAAAAAAAAAAAAAATTAAGGAGCTTTGGTGGTATAGTGGTGAGCATAGCTGCCTTCCAAATAAAATATATTTGTGTGTGTGTGTGTGTGTGTGTGTGTGTATTTTTTTTATTTGAGGGAGAGAGCTAGCAAGAATATGGACATGCATCCTGCCACTGCAAACAAACTCCAGATGCATGCACCTGTGCATTTGGCTCTATGTGGGCACTGGGGAACTGGACCCCGGGCTATCAGGTTTTGCAAGCAAGTACCTTTAACTACTGAGCCATCTCTCCAGCCATGCCCTCCCCCTTTTTTTGTTTTGCTATGGGGTCCTGTTAAGTTGCTCAGGCTGGCCATGAATTCCTAGGCTCAAGTGATCCTCCTGCCTCAGAATCAGTGTGTACCATCACAGCAGGGTAAGTTTTCACATTTTGGCATTTCTCAAAATTAAAACCCAAATCTGGGGCTGGAGAGGTGGCTTAGATATTAAGGCACTTGCCTGAGAAGCCTAAAGACCCAGCTTCGGTTCCCCAGTCCTTGGTAAGCCAGATGTACAAGGTGGAGCATGCATCTGGAGTTCATTGGCAGCGGCTAGAGGCCCTGGCATATACCCATTCTCTCTCAAATAAATAAAAAATATCTAAAAGAGAAATAAACTGCATAGCATTTCCTAGCTTAGACAGAAGCTCCCATTTCTTTGGTTGGCTGGGTTTTTGCTTTGAGGTAAGAGTTCTCAGAATGACCTTATGCCTCGTTAACAAGGCATATTATTTTTTGGTTTTTCAAGGTAGGGTTTCGCTCTAGCTCAGGGTGACCTAGAACTCACTCTGTAGTCACAGGCTGGTCTCAAACTCACAGCGATCCTCCTACTTGTGGAATTATACATGTGAGTTACCACACTTGGATTTTTCTTCTTTCTTTTCCCCCTCCCTCCCTCCCTTCCTTCCTTCCTTTCTTCCTTCCTTCCTTCCTTCCTTCCTTCCTTCCTTCTTCCTTCCTTCCTTTCTTTCTTTCTTTTTCGGTTTTTGGAGGTGGGGTTTCACTCTAGCCCAAGAAGACCTGGAACTCACTCTGTAGTCTCAGGGTGGCCTTGAACTCATGGCAATCCTTCTACCTCTGCCTCCCTGGTGCTGGGATTAAAGGTGTGTGCCACCATGCCCAGCTTTCTTCTTTTTTCTTAATTTTAAAAATTTATTTATTTATTTGAGAGAGAAAGAGACAAGTAGAAAGAATGGACATGCCAAGGCCTTCAGCTGCTGCAAAACAATTCCAGACACAGGTGCCACTTTATGCATCCAGCTTACATGGGTCCTGGGGAATCAAACCTGGGTCTTTTGGCTTTCTAGGCAAGTGCCTTAACTGCTAAGCCATCTCTTTAGCCACTCCCCTTTAATATATATATTTGCAAGGAGAGAGAGGGAATATGTAGGCCTTCCAGGGCCTCTAGCCACTCTAGATGCATGCATCACTTTGTGCATCTGGCTCTATGTGGGTACTGAGGAATTGAACCTGGGTCATTAGGCTTTACAGGAAAGTGCCTTGACCACTCAGCACTCCCCCTCCCCCCGAGCTCCTTTTATAGTATCAGTCTACATAATGATTTCAGTAGCCACCGTTACTCTGTAAGTCATGTGCCATGACAACCATCTCTTCCCAATAAACATGTGGGTTATTTCCATCTTTTTTTACTTTTGGTTTTCTGAGGTAGGGTCTCACTCTAGCCCAGGCTGACGTGGAATTCATTATGTAGTCTCAGGGTGGCCTCAAACTCACGGTGATCCTACTTCTGCCTCCTGAGTGCTGGGATTAAAGGCGTGCGCCACCACACCCGGCTTTTTTTCCATCTTTTTTGCTATTACAATGTTGCAGGGGATATCCTTGTGCATATACTTTGAAATATTTGCATGCATGCCCGACAGTGTGTGCAATAGAACTGTACCTTCAAAAGTGTGCATTTCTCACCTGCACACAAAATTCCACTTTGAAGTGGGAGGAAAAGTACAGGGCTTCTAGAATAAGGGCTATCACAGCTCGCTTGCTGCAGGTAGCAAGCAGACTATGGGTAGGTCTGATGATTGACAAGCGTGCCTTCTCCAAGTGGACATACACTCGCAGTGAACAGGGTGCAGGCTGGGCTTGACGTCCCCAAGCAAGCAATGTAAGTTTACTGAAGGAATCAGCTACTTGACATGGTATTACAGAGTTCACTTCAGATACCCCCTTTTGTACCCCCATTTCTACTCAGTAATAACCTGTCCCGCTCGTACCTCAGAGGAGAACATGGTGGCACAGGTCCCAATGCACCAGCAGACGACAGGCTTGGTGAGGCGGCCCTCCTTGATGCCCCGGCAGATTTTATACTCCTCAGTGCCCCCTATCTGCCAAGGAATGAGGGAAGAAAAAAAGCCCACAAGTGAGTGGATCCCATCCAGAGATGTTCTACAACCAGCGCTGCAGCAGGAAAAACGGCCCTAAATCACAGGGCGGAAAGCCTTCAAGTGTCCTATTAATTACAACTTGGCTACAAGATGGAGGCAAAGTAACAGGGAGTTTAGTTTCTGCCTGGAAGATGCAGGAAGAAATTCCAAAGGGAGAATACATCTCTTTTTTGTTTGTTTGTTTCGAGGTAGAATCTCACTCTAGCCCAGGCTGACTAGGAACTCACTCTGCAGTCTTAGACTGGCCTCGAACTCATAGTAATCCTACCTCTGCCTCCTGAATGCTGGGATTAAAGGCGTGCGCCACCACGCCAGACTGAGAGGAGATCGTTTAGGGGAGTCCTTGGGTCCTTTTGGATCCCAAAGTATATGATGATGTCGGATCAGACTTGCTCAGAGGAATAAACATGGGACGGGGATACAGAACTCCCCTGGAGTTTAAAACCTGCCCCTAAGAAAAAAAAAAGAATGTAATACCTGCTCTCACTACTCCAGCTGTCCTCCCTACCAGGTGGACACCATGGACAGTGGGAACAGAGCTTCTCTTTCACTGGTGCCAGCACAGTGCCAACTCTAGGGCCCAAAAGACTCAGGAAGTGGGGAGAGAGGGATTGCCAGGACTATTTTTTAATTTTTTCTTTTTGGTTTTTCGAGATAGGGTTTCGCTCTAGCCCAGGCTGACCTGGAATTCACTATGTAGTCTCAGGGTGGCTTCGAACTCATGGAGACCCTCCTATCTTGGCCTCCCGAACGCTGGGATTAAAGGCATGTGCCACCACACCCAGCTCTCATGTACTCCTTTTTTAATGAAAAAAAAAAAAAAAAAAAAAAAAAAGTTAACTTTTTTTCATCCTAAAATAACTCACCTCTCCAAGAACTACAATCATCTTGACTCCTGGGGTGTCCTGGTAACGCAGCACGTGATCCATGAACGTGGAGCCAGGGTACCTGTCAAGAGCGGGGAGGGGGAGGGTTAGGAGAACGGCTTGGGGAGGTATGGCACCTGTGGGATACACCCTCCCCTGGAGGCCCTGGCACACCCAATCTCTCTCTCTCTCTCTCTCTCTCTCTGCTGCTTGCTCTCTATCAAATAAGTGTATTAAAAAACAAAAAATACCACACATTTTCCAGTGCTGGAGAGGTGGCTTAATGGTTAAGGCACTTGCCTGCAAAGCCAAAGGACCCAGGTTTGATTTCCCAGGACCCACATAATCCAAATGCATAAGGGGGCACACAAGTCTGGAGTTCATTTGTAGTGACTGGAGGCCCTGCTGTGCCCATCCTCTTTCTCTCTCTCAAATAAATTTAAAATATATATATATATATATATGTATTTTTTGAAACACAATTTTCCTATAGCTTCTCATTTTCACATCACTATGGTCCTGGTACTTGGCAGTAAGCAGCGTCTGCAGAACCCACGGCACAGTTTCTCAACCAGTCAACTCCATGGAGGGAGGCTCCCAGCGCTTTACCTGTCCCCACCGATGGCTACGCCCTCATAGACACCATCTGTGGTCCGTGAGATGATATTGTTGAGCTCATTGGACATGCCTCCGGAGCGTGAGACATATGCCACACTGCCTGGGCGGTACAGTTTGGAGGCCAGAATGTTGTCCAGCATCCCACCTGTATTTCCGATCTTAAAGCAGCCCGGCTTGATGCCTCCAACCTATGGGGCAGAAACAACAGTCAATACAGGGGATGCACATAACCTGCCCTGTCCTTGTAACTAGCTGGGAAAAAATGACCGAGAGAATTATACCTTTCCTACTTAGAATCTCTTCTGTCATGAGACACTGCACAGGACACACTGCATAGCAAACAAAAAGCCTTAAGCCTTAGTGATATATAGCTGTAATCCCAGCACCGGAGACAGACACAGGGGATTAGTGAGTTTGAGACAAGCTGGAGAAACATGAAATCCTGTCTCAAAAACAAAACAAGAGCCAGGCGTGGGGGCACATGCCTTTAATCCCAGCACTTGGGAGGTAGAGGCAGAAGGATGGCCATTAATTCGAGGCCACCCTGAGACTATACAGTGAATTCCAGGTCAGCCTGGGCCAGAGTGAGACCCTACCTTGAACAACAACAACAAAAAGCCAGTCAGGCATGGTGGTGCACACATTTAATGCTAGCACTCAGGAGGCAGAGGTAGGAAGATTGCCATTGCTTGAGTCTGAGGCCAACATGAGACAACATGGTGAATTCCAAGGTCAGCCTGGGCTACAGCAAGACCCTACCGCAAACAAAACAAAACCAAACCCTTGGATAGCCTCATGTGTTAAAGAACAAAACAAACAAAAGGCTATGTTGCAGTTTCAGACTAGGGAACTCAATTCTCAATTTTAGGTCACCACCTTACTCCACCTGACTACAGCACTCAGCAAGGTGCTATGTACCGTCGCATCTCTGCCTCCCACACGACAAAGGTCCTTTGCTTAGTGCAAAAACCCTAGCTTCCAAGCCGGGGGTATAGCACCTAGCATAAGTAAGGACCTAAAGTTCAATCCCTATCACTGACAGAAACACTCTACTACCTTCTTATTTTTTTTTTTTTTTTTTTTGCAAGGTAGGGTCTCAAAAATATATTTACCTCTGCCTAAGGGCTGGGATTAAAGGCGTGGCCCACCACGTGCTTACCCTTTTTTTAAAAAAATATTTATTTAAAACCGGGCGTGGTGGCAGGCAGGGAGGCAGGGTAGGAGGATCACCGAGAGTTCAAGGCCACCCTGAGACTACATAGTGAATTCCAGGTCAGCCTGAGCCAGAGTGAGACCCTACCTCAAAAAAAAAAAAAATAATAATAATAATAAAAATATATATATATATATTTATTTATATTTATTTATTTATTTAAGCTGGGTGTGGTGGTGCACACCTCTAATCCCAGCTCTCGGGAGGCAGATGTAGGAGGATCGCCATGAGTTCAAGGCCACCCTGAGAATACATAGTAAATTCCAGGTCAGCCTGGGCTAGAGTGAAACCCTACCTCAAAAAAAAATTAATCTCAGCACTCCGGAGGCAGAGGTAGGAGGATCACTGTGAGTTCAAGGCCACCCTGAGATTTCAGGTCAGCCTGGGCTAGAGCGAGACCCTACCTCGAAAAACCAAAAAAGAAAAAAAAGAGTGTGGTGGTACATGTCTTAAATCCAAGCACTCAGGAGGCTGAGACAGGAGAATCATTTTGAGTTCAAGGCCAACCTGACTAGTGAGACCTTGCTCAAAAACCAGACAACCAACAACAACAAAAAAACAAACACCTCCCTCCCCCTGACAAACAACAAAAAAGCAGTGTGCTTTCTCTAAGGGCTTGTGAGAAAGTTTGGAGTGGATACTCACTGTGGCGGGCCCAATGATGGTCACTCCCCTCTGGTCAGCCTTCTTAATCAGCTTCCGTGTAAGGGCCTCCGGGATGCCTTCGGCTATGATGGCGATGGTCCGGATCTAGGGGATTAAGAAAGTCCCCTCCTGTGAACACTGGGTCCTAGAGTTCAAAGCCCACCTCCCCAAGCCATGTGCCAAGAACAAGAAATGCTGACAAAATGTATCTTCTTCAAATAGGCCTCTGATCCTTCCCCAATCACTTTACCATCTCAAGAGGAGAGGCAGTGGACAGCAAAACACACCTCCATTGGCTAACCTGACAGGGACTCAGTGTCTCCACATCTCCACATGTCCGCTGCACCAATGCTGCTATTTGCTTTCACTGAGCACCAAGACTAACCTGACCCCTGCCTGCCCCAAGAGCAGCTGACAAGAGTTTTTCTCCTCAGTACCCAGTTCTATAGGGTGCAGAACAGGAGAACGGTGGAATGGATGGAAGAAAAGGAAAAAAAAAAATCCAAGAACAGGGCTGGAGAAGTGGCTTAGTGGTTAAGGCACATGCCTATAAAGCCTTAGGATCCATGTTTGACTCCCCAGAACCCACATAAGCCAGATACACATGGTGGCACATGCACCTGGAGTTCGTTTGCATTGCCTGGAGGCCCTGGTGTGCCCATTCTCTCTCTCTCTCTTAAATAAACAAATAATTTCCCCCCTGAGGTAGGGTTTCACTCTACTTCAGGCTGACCTGGAATTTTTTTTTCCCAAAATATTTTATTTATTTATTTAAGAGAAAGAGAGAGGAAGAGGCAGAGAGAGAATGGGCACGCCAGGGCCTCCAGGCAGTGCAAACGAACTCCAGACATGTGTGCCCCCTTGTGCATCTGGCTTACGTGGGTCCTGGAGAATTGAACCAGGGTTCTTAGGCTTCGCAGGCAAACACCTTAATTGCTAAGGCTTTTCCCCAGTCCTGACCTAGAATTTAATATCAGGTTGGCCTCGAACTCGTGGTGATCCTCCTACCTCTGCCTCCCGAGTACTAGGATTAAAGGTGTGCACCACCACACCCGGCTTTTTTTTTAAATAAATTTTTAAGTTATTAAAAAACAAAATCCAAGAACCAGGGACCAGCAAATGTCTGCCAAACACCAAGACTGTAGCTTAGTTTTTGTGCATCATGTGGTTGCTGTGGCAGTTTTTCTACTATAAAAGCATCCATGGACCTTTGTAAAATAGAGCCTGGGCTGGAGAGATGGCTTAGCGGTTAAGGCATTTGCCTGCAAAAACCAAAGGATCCACGTTCACTCTCCAGGCCCCATGTAAGCCAGATGCACAAGGTGGCCCATGCAGCTGGAGTTCATTTGTAGTGGCTGGAGTCCCTGGCGTGCCCATTCACTCTCTCTCAAATAAAAAAGAAAAAAAAAAAAAAAGAAAAAAAAAAATAGAGCCTGGGCCAGGTGTAGTGGTGCATGCCTTGAATCCCAGCACTCAGGAAGCCGAGGTAGGAGGATCGCTGTGAGTTAGAGGCCATCCTGAGACTGTATAGTGAATTCCAGGTCAGCCTGGGCTAGAGTGAGACCCTACCTTGAAAATCAAAAACAAAAACAAACAAAAAAAGAAGAATGTGGCTTGAGAGATGGCTTGGCAGTTAAGGCCAAGCCTAAGGACCCAGGTTTGATTCCCCAGTACCTACGTAATCCAGATACACAGGTGGTGCATGTGTCTGGAGTTTGTTTGCAGAGACTACAGGTCTGGTACTCCCATTCTCTCTCTCTTTCTCCCTCCCTGCCTCTCTCGCACTTAAATAATAAATACTAAAAATAAAAATAAAAATTAGTTTTAAAAAGAGCATGGCTGCATTTTCATAAAACTTTATTTCTGGGACTGGAGAGATGGCTGCATTTTCATAAAACTTTATTTCTGGGACTGGAGAGATGGCTTCGTAAAGGTGCTTGCTTGCAAAGCCTGACAGCCTGGGATTGATTCCACAGTACCCACACAAAGCCAGCTGCACAAAGTGGTGCAAGAGCTCATTTGCAGGGGCAAGAGGGGCTAGGTTGCCTTGGGCTACTGTGTGCCAACATCTGCTCTAGCCTAAAGGAGCAGCTCATTGTCAGGAGACATGCTTTCTTTTCTGCTTCGTCCAAATTATCAAAATAATTTGACATTTGTTCTCCACTAATACACGGAAATAAGCCAGCCTGGCATCTGACAATAATAAAACCAGCAGAATTCTATAAAGAGCTTTTATAAACCAGTAACAAAAGGCTCTAACAGAAAGTATAAAAAAAGGAAGAGGGAGAAGGGCAAGTCATAGAATACAAATGGCCAATATTTTTAAAAGCTCATCTTCATTAAGAACTAAAGATATACAAATTAAATGGAACAGCAAATAAGTTGATACACATGCAGTGTTGGTAAGAGGTTTGAAACGGAAATAGGTGCTTCTTCCCAATGGAAGTTTACACCTTCTCCGGAGGTCAAGATGTATCAAAGATTTTCAATCTGTCCACTCTGATGCAACAGTTCAAGTTCTAGAAATGTGTACTAAAATGGTAACTAAGGGTAGACACGAATGGTAATCCAAAATGCTTGTGACATTTGAAAGCAGATAAACATTATATCTATACTGCTCCATTCATCCAAATCCAGAAAAAGATGTGGATAGGATACACATAAAATCTCAACAACCATGCTTTAGAGATATAGCTACTTCTTTCTTTCATCACAGGCAAACAAATAAATAAAATGAATAAATAAAAATAAGCCAGGTGTGGTGGCCCAACACCTTTAATCCCAGCACTCGGGAGGCAGAGGTAGGAGGATTGGCATGAGTTCAAGGCCACCCTGAGACTACATAGTGAATTCCAGATCAGCCTGGGCTAGAGTGAAACCCTACCATGAAAAACTAAGAAAATAAAAAATAAATAAATGGCCGGGCGTGGTAGCACACGCCTTTAATCCCAGCACTTGGGAGGCAGAGGTAGGAGGATCACTATGAGTTTGAGGCCACCCTGAGACTACATAGTAAGTTCCAGGTCAGCCTGGACTACAGTGAAACCCGACCTCAAAAAAGAAAAAAAGGAGAGAAATTAAAGGTGTATGCAGCCAAGCACTGTGCCACTGAAGTACACTCCCTACCAAAGAAAGGGTGTGTTTGTTTTTTTAGGTATTTTTATTTATTTACAAGCAGAGAGAGAAGGGAGAGAGAGAATGGGCATGCTAGGGCCTCCAGCCAGTGCTAACAAACTCCAGGTGACACTTTGTGCATCTGGTTTTACATGGGTACTGGGGAATCGAACCTGGGTCTTTAGGTTTTGCAGGCAAGTGCCTTAACCACTGAGCCATCTCTCCAGCCCAGAAAGTGCTTCTGTTTTGCAAGGCATTAAAATGACTTTTGGTAAGCACAGTGGTGAAGCCTCTGCTCGCTCTGACCTCTGCAGGTTACATTTGAGGAACACAAGCCCCCAGCCACTTTCACCCAAACCCAAGTCCTTGCTCCCAGAGGCCATGACTGTGAATATGCATTAGTACTTTTTCCTGCTTCCCCACTGGGACATCCTGGAGCCCCATCATCTACCTGTGCGAAATTCATGGTCTCCATAGTGCTGTCGTAAGCAGAGCGTAGAGAGGCAAAGTTGATCAGTACATCCACCTCTGGGTGCTTCTTCATGGCATCTGCCATGTTCTTGAAGACAGGGATCAGGATTTCCTTGTGTCCCCAGTAAAACTTCTGCTTATGGTCCCCACTGTGAGACACCAGAGAGGAGTTAGGATACCCTCAACCCATCAGACTCGAGGAGGAACTTGACCCAGAAGAGCAGGCAAGGTCAACGTCCTTGGAAATAGGGAGGCTGGAGAGATTGTTCAGCAGTTAAATGTGCTTGAAAAGCCTAATGGCCCAGGTTCAATTTTCCGGCCTGCATATAAAACTAGATGCATAAAGCGGCACATGCATTTAGAGTCTGTTTGTAGAGGCAGAAGGCCCTGGCATGCACATTCTCTCCACCCCCTGCAAATAAATAATAATTTATTATTATTTCTTAAATATTTTGTTTATTCATTTGAGAAACAGAGAGAGAAAGAGAGAGAGAATGGGCACGCTAGGGCCTCCAGCCACTGCAAACAAACTCCAGATGCATGCATCCCCTTGTGCATCTGGCTTACATGGGTCCTGGAAACCCCGATCCTTTGGCTTTGCAGGCAAATACCTTAACCGCTAAGCCTAAGAACACTGGTTCCAATCTCCAGGTCCCATGTTTAGCCAGATGCAAAGTGACACAAGGGCGCAATGCTGCACTTGCCCACAAGGGGTGCACACATCAGGAGTTTGTTCACAGCAGCTGAGAGGTTGCTGGTGCACCCATTCTCTGTCTGTCTTCCTCTCCCTCTCAAAATATAAATAAAGGAAGTAAATTATTTTTAGCTGGGTGTGGTGGCGCACGCCTTTAATCTAGCATTCAGGAGGCAGAGGTAGGATCGCTGTGAGTTTGAGTCCACCCTGAGACTACAAAGTTAATTCTAGGTCAGCCTGGGCCAGCACGGTGAGACCCTACCTTGAAAAACCAAAAAAAAAAAAAAAAAAAAAAAAAAAAAAGGAAGTAAATTATTTTTAAAAGAACAAAGCATACAATAAAGGGAATAGAGACCCGGAAAGTTGTCCTGAATCGCTGGGATGGGCAGACCCTTCCCCTGCAAGGTGGGAAGTGAGCTGACTCCCAGGCTTTGCTAGAGGGGGAGACAAGAAGAGGACTCCCACTTGACAGCCCATTTCCAAGCACCCTGCCTTGGCATGACTCACGTGAAGGGGTACACCATGGCAGCCACAGAGGGTTCGTCTCTGGAGCACACGTAATCGAAGTCCAGCATGCCTTGCACAGCCCGGGTCTGCATCCCCCACACGATAGCCTTGGTGTGGCGACTGAAGAGGGTGGCTCTCTTTCCTGGTGGGCAAAGACACAGCGAGTGCACCCAGAATACACACCCCAGAAGACCCACAGGGGCTGCCTGCCAGATGCCTCATGCCCCGAGTCCAGTTTGGTAGCTTTCAAAACAGCAAAAGCATGTTAAATTATGGGATTATGAGAAACTGGGGGAGGAGATGCCTTACATCTTCTGGAAGGAGGCAGCAGAGAGCAAAACACCTAATAAGACCTGAGCCATATTCCCAGCCCCTAAACTTATTGTTAAAGTCACTGGAAAGAAAAAAAAGAAAGAAAGAAAGAAATGATCAGCTCTCCCCATTTTGTAGTCACAGCATTTTAAACTATTCTCCAATGATGATTTTTAGCCTGTAAATGTAGGCATAACCCCCGCCCCAGTGAGGGCTTGAATGCCTCTGAATTCTAGCTCAGTGAGGACCAGTCCAGGTATGCTGTGGCCAGGGCAGCCTTATCCCTGCCGAGGTTCCAGCCTGGTGTCTGGCTCACAGCAGGGGTAGCAATCTGCCAGCACAGGGCCATGACCTCCTCTCTCCTATTCCTCCCATCCTCCTACCCTCTACCAGGTGGAACACTGCTGCTCCGAACAATACTTTAAGTTAGACTCTCTGTTGGCAGGAAGGAGAGAAGGGGCAAAAGAAACTGAGCTGGCACACGGAGATGGGTGCGTGACTACCCGGCAGCCAAGAGGTCTTCCCCTTTAGCTCCTCCAAGTCCTGGTGGAGGAAGGCAGTTCTTAGGGGAGGTTCTGCGCTTCCCCCAGGGAGAACAACGCATCTAACCCAGTGGCATCAGGTATTAATTCATTACTGCACTACTGCACGCTTGGCTAACCAAGATCAAAGTCTGAATAAGCAGTGAGCTCCTCGTGACAGAACTCCTGACTTGTGAATACCTGGGATTCATAGTCACCCGGGCCTGTGGATCCGATGAGACATGAGATCTCAGAACGAGAGCAGCCACCTAATCCAGTTCTCACATTTTCCAGCCCTAGCAAACGAAAGCTAAGGTACCAATCTGTCCATGGTCCTAGGCCATCTAGCATTAGAGTCGGGATTACACAACAACTTGAGAAGAGCTCAATGGTGCAACGGAGGAGGAAGACCATAAGCCACTGAGACTCCTCCATTCCAAGGAGAGCTCGTGCCATGCCACGCAGGAAGCTGTCTTCCGAGGTAAGGACAAAGCCCAAACAACCCACGCTTCCTGCATTCAAGGGCTCAGCTCAAGTGCTTACCTCCTCAAGCACAGGAAAACCCAAGCCAAAGGGGGCTGTCATGCCTGGTGTGGTGGCTCACGCCTTTAGTCCCAGCACTTGGGAGGCAGAGCTAGGAGGATCGCCGTAAGTTCGAGGCCACCCTGACACTACACAGACCACTCTGTCTTGCCCTCCAACTTCTCCCAGCTCAGTGACTGAGAGTAACTAAAAATAATGGTCCTTCCCCACGACCCACCTTCACCTTCCCTAGGGAAGAGGAGCTTCCTGGAGACCCAAAGTCTGTCCCTACTGTATCTGCACAATGCTCTTGCCTTCTAGGTAACAATGGATCTTGCCAGAGGCAGGTAACACAGAGGTTAAAAGGTGGTAGGGAGAGACTCTACCCTCTGCCCTTGCTTAGTTATTCCTACTCTAACAGGGGATCAGAGTTATCTCAGAAGATGCTCCTTCCCCACCGTTATGAATGTCAGTTTCACGGAGGCTGGGTATAGCTCAGTAGCAAAGCACTTACTCAGTTTGCATGGGCCCTGGGTTTAAAAAAATAAAAAGTTACAAGTCAGCCTGATGCTGATTACTGATCCATCTTCTCATCTGGGTCAACAGGCAAATGTTTGGCCATGTGCCAGGCATGGTGGCGCATACCTTTAATCCCAGCACTTGGGAGGCAGAGGTAGGAGTTCGAGGCCACCCTGAGACTAATTCCAGGTCAGCCTGGGCTAGAGTGAGACCCTACCTTGAAAAACCAAAAAACAAACAAACAAACAAAAAGTTTGGGCGTGTGTGTGCACATGTGTGTGTGGGGGAGCACGTGCATGTGTAGGTACCAAAAAAAAAAATCTCTATTGTAAACTGTAACCTCAGACACCAAAGCCCTGATCCCTTCAGAACCTTTCCAATGACTTGTTCTAGCGATCCACCACATGCCCTTCCTGGTTTCTCTTGTCTTCATCTCTATCCTACTCTTCCATGAAAACCTGTGAGAAATCTACACTGGGAGCTTTGGAAGGAAGCTGGCAGTAGTGATGCTGAGCAGGAAAAGTGAGGCAAAGATGAGACACGGATGAGACTCAGGGTTGGGCTAGCTACTGCAGGCCAGCAGCCACAGAAACCCACAGCTCTCTGCCACTCCCCTTTCAGCTGGATGGCTCTCTCCTTCCCAGAACCCTCCCTGCTGACACCTCCGACTCTTCAGAGCTAAGGGCTGGCTCTGGCTCCTGCCGTGATCTCCACCTCCCTCCCTGCTGAGGAGCCAGAGACAGCTATAGCAGTGAGGAGAGTGTTGAACTGGGGAGGGAGGGGACAAAGAGCAAAGACTAGGACTTGGGGGCAGGCCACACCAAGGTGGGGCTAGAAAATATACCAGACCACAACACTGCAACCCAACATGTGAGAGTGAAACAAAGCACACAGAGAAAATGGAACCCGCTAACAAAGCCACACGCAGAGCTGGGGCAGGGTGAGGGTGTCCTACCTTGCAGGGATCTTGGACTTGGGGCTGAATCTGTCAAAGAAAATGACCAAGGCAACTGAGTGAACTGCTGGTGGCTGGAGGCTTTGGGCGGGAGAAGGTGAACAGGGGAAGGTCCCAGGGACAAGACTTCCGGTGCTGACGCCTGATCTATTTCACAATGGACAGCAGAAGTAGTAAAGGTGACAAAAGAGGCAAAAGCACCGTGCAGCAGAATGGAAGCAAAGCCAAAGGACCAAGGCGCGGACACCAAAGCCTCCTCCAGGCCTTCTGGAGGGACAGAGAAAGCTGGGCAGCATACTCCCACCTGGGCCTCCAGGCTGGCCATGTCTGGCCAACCCCTTTGTTCCCACGCAGTGAATAGACCAGCATCGTGTTGGTCTGTCATTCACTGTGGACAAAACTGCTTCCTTGGAGACCACAGTGCAGTGGCTTCTGATTGTGAGTCCCTGGAGCTATTTCTAAAATGCCTTAGTTCACCCTGCCTGTATGAGGAAGAGGCTAAGAACTTCAGCAGTTAGTGGGAAGCAGTACTGCTTAACAGTGGCTGGTGCGAAGGCTGGCTGGCCAGTCACCTCACCACTCAGGCCGGAGAGATGAATAGATGATGCACAGGCAAGACTGTTGTGGTAGGAGCTGTTTTTGCCGTTCCCAGTTCCTGCTCTCCACTTGGGAGTCTGGGAGAACTTCCCTTGACCCGGTCCTGCTGAAACCCTGTCTCCTGCAGCGTCCTGGGCCAGCTCACAGCCCCCAGGAAGAGAGGGAAAAGAGAAGGTGGAATGAGGTGACCTCGCACTGTGGGGCCTCCATCCATGACGAAGACTCAAGTCCCTTACTCCTCAGGACAAAGTCCCTTCCTTGAATGCGGAAGCCCACTCCCACAGTAAAGCTCCGACTGCTTCCCCACTGCCTCTGGCAGGCAGGGCCAGAATGGGAAGAGACATGGAGCAATGCACCACAGGCCTTTCCTCGTACCACGCGGTGCAAGGCTTTGGAAGTTACCTTGGGGCATGGCAGGCTTGGCCTTCTTTGCCGGGGCCACTTCATCAGTCCTGGTCTCAGAAAAAGATGCCGTCCTGCTGGGGGCTGGAGTCTGAGTGATATCAGAGAAGAACCGAGTAAAAGTCACAGGTAGTGGCTGGGGACAAAAGCTACTGTGTCCTAAATTCCCCAAAGAAAGGAAGGAACAAATATTATACACAGCACTGCTGGCAGGGTTGGTATTTCTTTTTTGTGCACATGTTCACGTGTGTGAGCGCAGGCACATTCCTATCATGGTAAGCATCTGGTCAAAGGACAACTGTGGACGTTGGTCCCTGCCTTCCACCTTGTATGAGGCAGTTGTTCACTGCTTGGTTCATCAGGCTAGTTGGCCCATGAGCTTCCAGAAGGCGAGACCGTACCTCAAAAAACTAAAAAAGAGCGTGGTGGTGCATGCCTTTAATCCCAGCACTCGGGAGGCAGAGGTAGGAGAATCTCCATGAGTTCGAGGCCACTCTGAGACTACATGGTGAATTCCAGGTCAGCCTGGGCTAGAGTGAGACCCTACCTCAAAAAAACAACAACAACAACAAAAAAAAAAAAAAAAAAAAGGAGGACAGGAGAGATGGCTTAGCAGTTAAAGCGCTTGCCTGCACAGCCAAAGGACCCAGGTTCTATCCCAGGACCCACGTAAAGCCAGATGCACAAGGGGGCGCATGCATCTGGAGTTCATTTACAGTGGCTGGAGGCCCTGGCGCACACATTCTCTCTCTCTCTCTCTCTCTCTCTCTCTCTCTCTCTCTCAAATAAATAAATAAAAACAACAAAAAAAATTGTTTTTAAGCCAAAAAGGTCAGGAGAATGGCTTAGTGGTTAAGTGCTTACCTGTGAAGCCTAAGGATCCCAATTCAAGGCTTGATTCCCCAGGACCCATTTAAGCCAGATGCACAAGGTGGTGCATGCATATGGAGCTTGTTTGCAGTGGCTGAAGGCCCTGGTGTGCCTATTCTCTATCTGCCTCTTTCTCTCTCTGTCGTTCTCAAATATAAAAATAAAAAACAAACAAAAAACAGCCAAAAAAAAGTCAATTGTGGTGGTGCACGCCTTTAATCCCAGCACTCAGGAGCCAGAGGTAGGAGGACAACCATGAGTTCAAGGCCACCCTGAGACTACACAGTGAATTCCAGGTTAGCCTGAGCTAGAGTGAGATCCTACCTCGAAAAACCAAACCAAACCAAAACAAAACAAAACCCTGCCACCACTAATCACGAATCAACCTCCCCTTTAGTCTCCTACACCCCTAAATGCTAGAGTAGCACTGTGTCCTGAATCAGAGGAGGGAGAACGGAAGATGGATCCTTCTAAGGTGGAAGAGAGGCTGGCACCTACCGATGTGCTCCCGCTGGCATTAAGGAGGAAGTTGGCAGTGTGGGCCGCTGTGGGTGGCTGGTTGGGGATGGGTCGGTGGCCCAAGGCCATGCCCACAATGGCCGTCATATGAGTCTCTGTGCCAAAGACGTGGATGGGGATTCCAGTCGTCTTCCCTGTGAGGGAAGAGAAAGAATTCATGATTCAAGTATTGAACTAAGTGCCTCAGCCCACAGGACTCAGGAAAGGCCCCTTTACAGCCTTGCTGAACGCCTAGTACTTCTGGTGCAAGACCAATTATTCAGGACAAATTAGCTGTCAAAATTTCACTGTGGAACAAGTCTTTCTAAAGATCACCTGCTGAAGCTGGGCGTGGCAGCGCACACCTTTAGTCCCAGCACTCGGGAGGCCGAGGTAGGGGGATCACCGAGAGTTCGAGGCCACCCTGAGACAACATGGTGAATTCCAGGTTAGCCTGGGCTAGAGTGATACCCTACCTTGAAAAATCAGAATAAGTAAATAAACAAGATCACCTGCTGAGAAGAAAAGGCAGCAGCAGCAGCTTTCCTGGCAGGCCTCAGGTGACAAGTATAGCACTGTGCACCTCTGATCACAGCCTGCATGCTGGCTCTCCACTCTCCTCTACCCTCAACACCTGTGGCTGGCAGTGCACCTGCTTCCCGGCCTGATCTCTCTGTTCCCAAACACCCTTTAGCTGGTTCCCTCAGGACACTGGCCCTGCTCCTCTTCCTGCATGGAATCAGGACTTTCACCTGGATACCGTACCCCACCCCCATCGCTGAGGTCAGCCCAGGGGCCATCTACCTAGAACTACCTTCTCCACATCACCCTGCCCCAGTCTCTGTATCGATCCCGAGCTGACAGCACCCTCCTCATGCAAATGCTCTGACTGTGGAAACAAATGCGATTTGGTGACACGCATGGTGCTTCTGCAGGACACAGCCCCCAGCACCGCCTCCACAGTAGGTGAACAAATCAACGCTGGCACTTGATCCCACTTCCAGTGATTTGGTAGCCATGGCTATCAAATTTGGAGAAATGGGAGGATGGAAAGGTTTTACTTTTCTTCCAGTCAGAGGACTAGGTCACTAGCAAGAGCGTCTCCTGTCGCCATCTGGAACGTCATATAAGGAGAACTGCTGTTAGCAGCTGTTGCCACAGCTGGTCTGCTTCTACGCTGGCTGCCCTTCCATCTCCTCTCCTCCCAGAAGCCAAACTGTGCTGCTTGTACTGCTCAAACACAGAATGCAACTGCCATGTCAGCCCAGGACCTATATACTGCCCTGTCTGTCTCCCCTCTCCCTTGGCCTCACTGAGTGTCCTACCTTCCCACACCGAGAGATACTGTCCCACCGGAGAACCTGCGATTTCCTCCGCAGATATCACCCCTGAGCTTTCTCTCAAGGTCTTTGCTCAAATGTCACCTTTTCTAATCACCCTGTCCCTGCTCTACTTACTTCACGGCATTTGGCATGCCTTGACATTATGGTCAACTTGGAGACCTGGAACCCAGCACAGCACAGGGCACAGAAAAGGCATTCTGTATCCAGGTCAGCCTGAGCTAACGTGAGACCCTACCTTGAAAGAAAGCAGGAGAGAACTGCACATCCACTAGTGGAAATGGGAAAACATAAAGGAGTCCAGAGAACATCAAGGAGGCACACCACCAACTCTCAAGGTAAGAGGGAAATAAGCCCAACTAGGGGCTGGGAAAATGGCTCAGTGGGGTTAAAGGTATTTGCTTGCAAAGCCTGCTGCTGGTCAGGGTTCAATTCTCAATTCCCAAGCCACCTACATAAGCCAGACACAAAAACTGGTACAAGCCAGGTGTGGTGGCGCACGCCTTTAATCCCAGCAACTCAGGAGGCAGAGGTAGGAGGATTGCCGTGAATTCGAGGCCACCCTGAGAATACATAGTGAATTCCAGGCCAGCCTGGACTAGTGAAAACTCTACCTCAAAAAAATATAATAAAATAAAAACTGGCATAAGTGTATGCATTTGCTTGCAGTGACAAGAGGTCCTGGAACACCATCTCTCTCTCTCTCTCACACACACACACACGGCACACAAATGGGGTAAAAATCTGAACGTGATAGCACATACTTTTAATCCTAGCACTCGGGAGGCAGAGGTAGGTGGATCGCCGTGAGTTCAAGGCCACCCTGACACTACACAGTGAATTCCAGGTCAGCCTGAGCTAGAGTGAGACCCTACCTCGAAAAACCAAAAAAACAAAACAAACAAACAAACAAAAAAAACCAAAACCAGTAAGTCATCTTACCCACTTCTCCCATCACCCGTAATCCCTCTTGATAGTTGGGGCCACCTCTTCGGACAAAGATTGTGACCTCATGCTCCTTCAGGGGACCCTGGTAATCTCGAATTGCTCTCACGATGCCCTAGAAAGCCAAAGGGACAAGAGACAGAGATTAAAACAAGGAGGTCACAAATCAATTATTCATAACCACAATAAAAATACAAACCACGTAACAGGTGTCTATGACAAGGACTGCTTCTCACAAAACATGGCAGGTCTGGTGACCAAGGACTATGTAGGGTCACACGTGTGCTGAGAGAACTACACAAACAAAAGGCCTAGCATGTGACCAACGTGACCATCTGCCACACTGCTGAGGTGGAACCATGGGATATCCAAGAGCCACACTCTTCAACACATTGATCCCTGGCATTCCCCCATCAGCGGGGCTTGCTGGTCTCTCTTGTTCTGGCCGCAGTCACTCTCATCTCTTACTGGGTGGGGAGAGCTATCTATTGGTTCTCTAAAAGGCTTCTGTGGTATGAAGCTATGGTCTTCTTCAATGGCAAAGCCATTCAGGTGATGTACGGCAGGGAACAGCTCGTACACTGGTTACCTACCCAGTCTGGAAAAGGGGAGGCCACAAAGGTGCATATACTTCTGTTCCTCCAGAGGGCTGGTCTATGAGATTCATGTCTGGTTTGTGTCACCTACAGCATTTCACAGGACCTGCAAATCTAACCACTCCCTTAGCAAGTGTTGTCTATGCTGCAAAGCTATTCCCAAGTTAAAACAAAGCTGAATGAGATCCAATTAGGGAGATCCTGTGGTAGGCAGGCCTGATGAATCAGGGTCACTCACTTCTGGAAACCTCAGACTTCCAAGGCTGACACTATTCATATTCCTTAAATATTTTTATTTTTTTATTTGACAGAGAAAGAGGGGGGTAGAGAGAGAGGGAGAGAGAATGGGCACACCAGGGCCTCCAGCCACTGTAAATGAACTCGACACGTGCACCCCATTGTGTATCTGGCTAATGTGGGTCCTGGGGAATTGAACATAGGTCCTTTGGCTTTGCAGGTAAATGCCTTAAACGCTAAGCCATCCCTCCAGCCCACTACTCATGTTCTTAAAACATGGACAGAAGTACTACATGAGGCATGTATTTCTGAATAGCTTCACTGAGTGAAACAACAAGGAATGATACACAGGCTCCCGAGGAAACTACCTTGAAGGAGAGAGGACTCTCAAGATGTGTAAGTTCTGTCATCTCTCTTTACTTAATACATATTTCTAAGGGGGGGGGGTATGTCAGGGCCTCTTGCCATTGCAAAGGGAAAGCCAAATGCTTGCACCACTTTTTGGGTCTGGCTTTACATGGGAAGCTGGGAAGTTAAACCAGCATGGTAGGCTTTGCAAGCAAGTACCTTTAAAAGCTAAGCCATCTCCCCAGCCTCCTCTGACACCTTTATCTTTTTTTTTTTTTTTTTTTTTTTTTTTTTTTTCGAGGTAGGGTTTCACTCTGGTCCAGGCTGACCTGGAATTAACTATGTAGTCTCAGGGTGGCCTCGAACTCTCAGCAATCCCCCTACCTCTGCCTCCCGAGTGCTGGGATTAAAGGCGTGCGCCACCACGCCCGGCTTACCTTTATCTTTTTTAACGCATGTGCCCAGGGCCCTGATCCATGCATAGGGACACACACTGATGGGACCTTGGCTGGGTGAGGTCATCAAAAATGCTGTCCAAAGCCAGATGTGGTGGTGCACGCCTTTAATCCCAGCACTTGGGAGGCAGAGGTAGGAGGTTCACCATGAGCCACCCTGAGACTACAGAGTGAATTCAAGGTCAGCCTGAGCTAGAGTGAGACCCTACCTCGAAAAACAAAAACAAAAAAAATGCTGTGCACATTCCCACCTTTTTGAATAGGGGCAAGTGATGAAGGGATAAAAGACCCACAGGTGCACAGAACCTAAAATCAGTGGTGAGATTGAACACCATTTCTCCAAGAATCAGTTCTGAGATGAAGAAAAAGCAAAATATCAACTTTTCCCTGTTTCTTCAGGTGGGAGAATCAGGTTCCAGCAAGCATCTGCTCCCTGCACAGACACACACGGCTTCGGACCCACGTCTACTGCACCCTCAACAAGGGTCCCAGAGGTGAGTTTAATCTCCAACACCAAAAAAAGGAAAAACCAGAGAAAGTCAGACAGACCCTGGGTCTCAGGACCCTACCCAGACTAAGGTAATGCATGGAACCTTGCCTCTGGCTCAAACTCTGCTTCTCCTAAACCCACTTTCCCCAAAAACTGCGCCACTGTTGCTTCTGGTTACCTTGAAGGTAGCAGCGACATTGGTGAAGTTTGCGATGCTGCCTCCGATTATAAGGATCTTGCCTGGATTTGGAGCAAAGTAAAAAAAAAAAAAAAGTTAAGAGAAGCAGGCTTGAGCATGGTCCCAGAAATTCCACTGTGAGGAAGTCCCCACTCCTTCGTACAGGGAGTGAGCAGGGCAGTCCACCCTGCTATCCATTCAGTGTTTATCCCTCCGTTCCTCTCAGCACCCAGTGGTGGCCAATCAAACTCCCAGGGTCGCCACATCACTCCCGTTGGGAAATCAGTCCAGTTTAATTTTTCTGGATGCCTCTGGTGAGACTTTTATTCTCTCTCTCTGTAGCTTATGGGGAACTGACGGATGCAAGCCCAGAACACTGAGTAGGTGGTACTGGGACACCAGGAGTCCCAGGGTCTGGTCACTAAGCTTACACTGATCAAAGCCAGAGCATGCTGTGACTCCCTCTCTCCCTCCCACATCTCTACTTCAAAGGCTGGACTACACTCATCCTCCTCGTCCAGTAAGAGCCCCACGTAACTGATGTCCATGTCCATTTGCAGTCAGGAAAACAGAGGTGCACAGATTAAATGCCTAGTCCCAAATCACAAAGGACCGGGACCACCACCTCAGGGATTCCTGACCCATTTCTCTGCGCACCGAGGCATCCCGGAAGAAAGAGTGTGTGAGTGTGTGTGTGTGTGTGTGTGTGTGTGTGTGTGTGTACGCGCACACATACACATGCTCGTGCCTCACCATCTGGGTGCTTCTCTCGTGTCATCAGGGAGAGGATGGTCTTGGCATAATCATAGGTCTGCTGCTCGCTGGGGGCACCCGAATACTCCCCGTAGTTTGCAAGCTCATTGACACCCCCGAGATCACAGATGGTATCACTGCCAGAGAGACAAAGAACTCAGGACTGGCTGCGGAACCCACCTCTCAGACCCACAACCCTCAGCCTCCATGTGACCCTCACGTGGAGATCAACAGGCCCTGAGAGTTCCCCACACAGAGCAGTCTGCCGGCTCCAGGGCGCCAAGGCCCTAGGCAACATTGTGGATAAAATGAACAATGAGTACCTGCCTGACACAACCCAAACCGCAAGAAATAGCATGTCGCAGAGAAAAGTGCTGTAGCCAGAGCAGCAGGGGGACTGTGGCAGACCGCACATTTACCATGCCCATAGTGCTTTCAGAGAAAAAACGAGTAGTCGTTGCAAAGGGTGTACAGTATGATTGCAGTATTTCCTCAGAGTAAAAAAGTGTGAAGATTTACAGAAGCATTACAATGTTAGGGGAGGACACAGTAACATGGTCAGGAGGGTGACGGAGGGGGGAGGGGGCATGGGATAAGCAGCTTTCACTTTCCAGTGCATTTTCTGTAGCTGGCCTCGAACTCAGTGACCCTCCTGAGCACTGGGATTAAAGGCTTGTGCCTCCACACCTGACCTACAGTTGACATACTTTTCTGGCGAGCACACATCACTAATTCTATGAATTAAAACTCAAAATAAGCCGGGCGTGGTGGCGCACGCCTTTAATCCCAGCACTCGGGAGGCAGAGGTAGGAGGATTGCCATGAGTTCAAGGCCACCCTGAGACTACATAGTTAATTCCAGGTCAGCCTGGGCCAGAGTGAGACTCTACCTCGAAAAACCAAAAAAAAAAAAAAAAAAAAAAAAAAAAAAAAAAAAACTCAAAATAATTGGGGGCTGGGGAGATGGCTCAATGGATAAAAGGTGCTTGTTTGCAAAGCCCGCTGGCTTGGGTTCAGTTCCTCAGCACCCACGTAAAGGCAGATGCAAAAAGTGGAGCATGCATTTGCAGGGGCAAAGAGATCCTGCAACACCCATGTGTTTGTGTCATGCACACACACACATGCAAATAAATTTAAAAAATAATATGTCATTCTGAATTAAGGTTGCAGGAGACACTGTGTGTAGGGCATTCAACACTATTACCACACCTACCTACCCAAGAGCCACTCAAAGCCTTCAGGGATGTCACTGCTTCCATCTCTCCCATGAGTTCCTGGTCTACACCAAGTGAGAGACCAGAGACCCCAGAAAATACACACGTGAACACCGGGTAGAGCTGGTTGCCACTCTCTGCACCCCCCCTTCTGTCACCTGTACACAACAGAGGCACCGCCCCCAGCCACCATGGTCCAGATCCTCCCCTTGGGGTTCAGCAAGGTCAGCTTCAGGCTTGCCCCACTTTTGGCATCCAAGTCTGCAATGTAGGCTTCCTAGGGAACAGAGTACAACAGGTAGCTGTTGGGCGTGCTCTTCACAGGGTGCCAGACCCCAGCCCAAGCTCCTCTACCTGAAGGCACATGAAAAAGTTACTCACCACCACAGGGACAGAGGGGTGAGGGAGAGGGGACTGTGCAGGGCCCCAGATACCTGGGATACAACATGATGGTATCTTTTTTTTTTTTTTTTTTGAGGGGAGGGTTCAAGGTAGGCTCTTGTTCTAGCCCAGGCTGACCTGGAATTCACTAGGTAGTCTCAGGGTGGCCTTGAACTCACAGCAATCCTCCTACCTCTGCCTCCCAAGTGCTGGGATTAAAGGTGGGCGCCACCATGCCAGGCAGTATCTTTTTTTTTTTAATTAATTAATTTATTAGAGAGAGACATAGGGAGAGAAAGAGGTAGATAGAATGGGCACTCCAGGGCCTTCAGCTACTGCAAAAAAACTCTAGAAGCATATGCCATCTTGTGCATCTAGCTTGCGTGAGTCCTGGGGAATTGAACCTGGGTTCTTTGGCTTTGCAGGTAAAAGCCTTAACCGCTAAGCCATCCCTTTTTTTAAAATTTTTAATTTAAAGCAGAGAGAGATAGAAGAGAATCAGAGAGAGAATGGGCACGCCGGAGCCTCTAGCCACTGCATCTGGCTTACATGGGTCCTGGAGAATCGAACCAGGATCTTTTGATTTCACAGGCAAAGGCCTTAACCACTAAGCCATTTCTCCAGCCCCCCCCCTTTCTAATTTAATTAATTTATTTATTTGAGAGAGAGAGGAAGAAGCAGAGAGAATGAGCATGCCAGGGCCTCCAGCCACTGCAAATGAACTCCAGACGCATGTGCCACCTTGTACAACTGGCTTACGTGGGTCCTGGGGAATTGAACCGGGATCCTTAGGCTTCACAGCCATTTCACCAGACCCTCTTTTTTTTTTTAATTAATTAATTTATTTATTTAGAGCAAGAGAGGACAAATTTCCCAACTCCATTTCCTGACTTCATGTCCAGGCCCCACTATGTCTATCTGTTTCTACAACACTTTCCCCTCCGGCACCTGCCCTCAGTCTATCCCCTCCTCCCCTCAACAGCCTTCCCCCTTCCTCCAGCCTGGCTGGATTACTTCACTAGAGGCCTGATCCTGCAGAGAGGATGGTGTGGGAAGGAGCAATTAAAATGCCCAGCAAGTGGTCCAGAGAACTACCTTCCCAACAGGATTAGGGAGCCACTTGGAATTATTCAGAAGCAACAAATCAAGTTAAGAGCCCAGGGAGGTTGATTGAGAGCGAAGCCTAAAAGGATTTCTGGCCAGGATTCAGAGCCTTGGCTGATTCCCACTCCCACCCCCACTCCACTGGGATTTTAAGAAAATTAAATGGTTCTCGGAGTTCCTTTCCCTGCCAAATACATAGCCCAGAAGGGGACTCAATGACTGTCTGAGATGAGTCATCCTGGCTCCTGGCCCCCATCACCCTCTCCAGACCTGCCTTACCTCTGGATATGCCTCACGCCCAAAGGGGGGAGGGAATTCTATATCCCCCCACTTCACTTTGCAGATGTAGTCGGCTGTGGCATCCACCTTGGCTGCCAAGTCAAGGATATAGACGCCATCTTTGGTCACCACTGGGAGAGAGTAGCAGTAGTCAGACCCCAGCTCAGGAAGAGCCAATCCCCAGCTTCCCAATCCCTCCACCACACCCCCCCAGGCCCCCACAATGGGGCCCCCATATACACCCACAATCAGAAACAAGAATGGCCCTTGTGGAGGCCTTCCCCAGCCAAAAGAAAAACAAATCCTACCTACCAGAACATTCCCCAGTCCCTGACCTTATGGTCATAGGACAAAACGGATCTATAGGAGTTGCCATGGCAATTTTCAGACATCTTTATGAAACACTATATTCCCTGTTTAAACACTCAGCCATGGGCCCATCAGTAGCACTTCCAATTTACACAGTGTTTGCTGGAGATATAACTCAGTGATAGAACGTGTGTACCCACTGCTGTCAGATGACCTCCTAGGTATATACATCTGGGGCTCCTGGGGTCCAGCTAGGGAAGTCTCAGTGTCAGGTGGTACAGGAAGCCTCAGGGTGCCCAGTCCCCAGGCTGGCAGGATTCATTTACTGAGCATCTATCTTCCTTCTCCCACAGACCATTTAGCTAATTAAGTTAGCATAGTGCCATCTGGCACATTAGAGGGGCTGCGTCCTCGGCTGGAATCTGGTTTGGTTTCTCGGCTTCTTGGACTTTGCCCTGAGAGCCCTGGCCAGAACCAGCCCACACCACCTGCTTCCTTCACAGCCTGACACCCTGCAGCCCAGCAAGCTCTTCCCTGTGGTTAGGGGGTCAGTGAATGATTGACCAACCCTGGGAGGGGGAGGAGTAGGTGGGGCCTCCAATGCACTGGGAAGATTAGATCCCAGCCTGGGAAGCCTAACCCACGGGCAGGAACAGCAACCCACTGGGATCAAAGCCAGGACTCACACAGCACAGGACAAATTAAGGCCGAAGGAAGAAGTTGGAGTTGGTGAAAATAGAATAGTCTTTTGAAAGCTCAGAAAGAGGAGGTAGCACTCACTGATCTTGAAAATCCCTACACACACACACACACACACACACACACACACACACACACACACACGGAGTCTGGTATTGTCCTCTGGCAAGAGAAGTTGGACTCTGAACACCAAGGTGCAGGTACAGGGACCCCTATTCCATCAAAGCTCATTACCAAGGGGGTTGATCTCAAGGTAGGTGAAGTACAGGTCCTCGTAGAAATTGAAGAGGCCAGAGATGAAGCTGGCTAGAATTCTAAAGAAGAGAGGGAGAAGGACCAGTCAATCCATCAGGAAGCAGGCTTAGCACACTAGCACCCTCACTGACCCCCACCCCCACAGCAGTCTTTCACTGCAACTGACAGCCCATTTCCCGACTCCTGCCCTCCTGGCCCATCTCCCTGGATGTCACGCTCCAGACACTGAGGCAGAAAGGAGCTGTCAGGCCCAGAGCTAGAGGAGACAGATGCCAGACAGACAGGGGCAAGAAGGTGAGGGACATTCTGAGGTCTGAGTCTGAGCCAGTGCTCTCCTCCCCCATCCCCCCACCCCCGCATAGGACTCTCTTGCTCAGGACAAGGCTGTGCCTATCACCTGCTCCCACCCAGGCAGGGAGGACCACTGTTTTCTCTGGACTGTACACAGAGCCTGCTGTATCGGTCTCCCTGTCCCCGCTGCATTGCCCCCACCATCCCTCTCACTCAACTCTTTCTTGTCTTCAGGGGCGTGGACCAACAGGTGTCTCTTGATGTCCTCGGGGTTCAGCTTTTCATCCACACCAACAAGCAGCTTCTGGGCTTTGGCATCCACATCACCCACATCCACGCCGCCCTCATGGTGGAACAGGACGTAGTCCCCTTCCCGGGTGGCATAGATACACACATAGAACTCCTCAGCCTTGCAGGTGAAGACAGCAGGAAGCAGGAGAGAGTGTTGAGCTGGTTAGTAGGGTGCAACCCATGAGGTCTCGTTTCTTTTTTTCTTTTTTTTTTTTTTTTGGTTTTTCGAGGTAGGGTCTCACTCTAGCTCAGGCTAACCTAGAAATCACTTGTAGTCTCAGGGTGGCCTCGAACTCATGGCAATCCTCCTGAGCACTGGGACTAAAGGTGTGCACCACCATGCCCGGCTTTTATGTGGTCTCCTTTCTAAAGCCTGGCAGAAAGTATTCACCTAGGAAGGCCTGTTTGCCACCCTCCCCTCAGGGATAAAAAGAAGGTCATTACTTCCCTAGCCAAGTCAGTGTGACCCCCTATGGCTAAGGAGCCCTGCCTTCAGTTCTTCTCATCACAACATCAGAAGTCCCCTCAGAATGAGTCTGCCCTCATTCTGCTCTGCCGCAAACTCAACCCTCTCCTTCATCCCTAGACGCCCTGCAGGTCTGAAGTAGGCTCAGAGCCTCACCACAGCTGCACAGAGCATGCTCCCTTAGCTTGACCTCTCTCCCTGCATTACTTTAGGGGGACAAACACAGAGCTCCAGGATGGAGACCCAGCTGTGTGCTGCCCACATACCTGAGTGTGGGGGACGAAGGGTTCAATCAGAAAGTTCTTAAGGAAGCCTTTGGCCTTGCCGACCTAAGGGGAAATTGAGGGAGATCAAGTTTAGATGCACGTCACGTCTCACAGCCCAGGACGCGGGCAGATGGGGCCTAAGCACTAGCATCGAAACCGCTGGCAAAGAAAGATCTCTCCAGAACTCGAGACAGTAGGTCACACAGATCCCTAAACTCAAGAAGCCCTCAAGAGATTCCCTCCCAGAAAGCACAGATAGCAAGAGTCACCTCCCTCCCAGCCAGGCCACAAATTAAAGTGCGCTCTGACAGATCAAGGCTATTACAGTCAGGCGGGAAGATGAGAACTTGGGAAGGATGGAGGAGTGGAAGAGCACATTGCTTTGTCTGCCTTGAGGTAGGCACAGTGACCCAGTCTGAGGACATTAGTCTGGGCCTTGGGGGAAAGACCAGAGCATGACTGAGGGACAACTTTTCCACCCAGTGTTTCCTGGCTAAGGACAACAGGCCTGCCGAGCTAATCAGTTTGAGTGGGTCCCTGGCGACAGATGAGGCGAGACAGCTCTCATCCCAGTGTCCTGAACTCCCCCACCCCGCCCCTCGCCCCATGCGTCATTGCTGAGTCAGGGACCAGACGGCGATCCATCAGAGGTAATGAGGCGCTCCTGCCGGGTGCAATGCCGCCGTCAGCTCAGATGTCCCCAACATCTCCCTCACAACAGCTCGCTGAGAAAGGAGCATGATGTGTTCCCTATGGCCACTGTCCAGTCCCCAGCCCCAGCAGCTTCTCCCCAGAGGATGCAAACTCCAAAGTTGGATTTCCCTGCCCCTGGGGCCTCGGAGCAGCTTCCAGGCTTCCCCTCACTCAGGAGGGCCAGAGACTGGAAAACAACCAAGAGATGCTGGGAGGTCTCCATTGCCACTTTCATGCGTCCTTCCAGGGCAGCCAAGCAGGACAACAGCCTGCCCTGACGTAAGCTTCCCTAAGATGGGTACCAGTCCCTTCAGAATCCTGTGCCAAGCCAGGTTGTGGACGTATATCCTTCCCAGGCTAGGCCAAGCTTCAGCCACTCCCCCTCCCACCCTCCCAGTCCTCTGCCTCCCGTGGGGGAGTGAGAAGAAATACACATGGATCACTGAGCACTACTAACCCGTCCTACCTACGCTCTCTCAACCTCATAGTCGAAGCTGATCACTGAGCTGGGACAAGAACTGCATTTACTCTTCAGCATTATTGACTGTCTCATTCAAGGTTCTTGGCCCAATAACTCGCTCCTGCCTAATGATTCTGCATCTCCCTTTTTCATCTTGTTTTCCTCCACTCTCTTTGGAATGCACGTCATCACAAGCTGCCATGACCTTACTTCGAAACTGTAAAGAATGCAGTTCCCAGAATGAGCCTCGGAGCTCCATCTCCATGATGGTTGTTGAAGAAAGAGGCCATTTCCACCTGACTGCCCAGTTGTTCTTTCACAGGAACAGAAAGTGCCTAGATTCCCTGATGGGGAAGCTGGAAATGAGCACCAAGACTGGCCCTGTGGCCTAGGGCAACAGGGCAGAAGGGCTCTACACTCAGGCCTTCCCCAGCTGCTGTGTGACCACACCATATCCACCCCTGACCCCACACCCAGACTCACTGTGGCCTCATGCCCCAGGCGTGGTTTCAGCCAGGACTTGACCCCATCCAGAGTGAGGTTAACCCCGACTAGGCCAAGCTTTCCTCGCCGTTTGATCAGCTGGTCTGGTTTGACAACCAATTTCTGGAATGAGAGGGGTTCAAGCTCAGAGGAAGGAGAGGGTAACACAAGAAGTGAGTCTTTCAGGGGCTTCTGATTCACTCACTACCAAAGGTGACTCACCTGACGCTTTCTCCACCTACCCCAGCAGTCTAGGAGGACGCGGCCCGGAGTAGCTTGCTCAGTGAACACCCACTGTGTGAGTGATCTCCTGTGCTCATGTGACATTCTAGCTGCTCTGAACCACACACTTGGGACATGGACCAGCCCCCATGTTCTCAAAGACAAAGTGAGACAAAGCAGCAGGCCAAACGGCCCATAGATCCAACACCAGAAAATTGACTACCGCCCTAGCTGTCTCAGAGTGAGAGAGAAGAAACCCCTACCACAGGGCTTAGTCCTGGTCACTGGGCCCTGCTAAAGAAGTCTAAGAGGGACTGGAGAGACGGCTTAGTGGTTAAAGCGTTTGTCTACAAAGCAATTCTCCAGGACCCATGTAAACCAGATGCACAAGGGGGTTCATGCATATGGAGTTCATTTGCAGTGGTTGTAGGCCCTGGAACACCCATTCTCTCCCTCTCTCTATATCCTTTTCTCTCTCTCAAATAAATAACTAAAATATATTTTAAAAAAAGTCTGGGCTGGAGAGATGGCTTAGCAGTTAAGGCGCCTGCCTCCTAAGCCTAAGGACGCTGATTCCAATCTCCAGGTCCCACGTTTAGCCAGATGCAAAGTGACGTAAGGGCGCACACATCTGGATTTCGTTCGCAGCAGCTGAGAGACTGCTGGCGCGCCCATCTCTATCTGTCCTCTCCCTCTCTCTCCAAAAATAAATAAAATAATTTTTAAAAATTTAAAAAAAAAAGTCTAAGTGCCCCCAACAATGCCATGCAGGGATCTGAAGAGTTTCTACTCTAAAGCTTCTCCTCCATGGCCCACCATTTTCCACAAAGTATGAGCTCACACTTCCTGACTGCCCTGAGATGCTCGACTTTGGGGAAGGAGACCGAATACTTGTTCTATTTTATTGATCATCTACTAAGTACCAGACAGCACACCAAATGCTTCCTGGTGTTGCTGCTAATCCTTATAGTTCACAAACCAAGTGTTAGCCCTATTTGACAGATGGGGAACCTAAAACTCAAAAGAACTGAAATGACTTGCCCCGGGACACATGGTTCATAAACAGACAGCTGTGATTCGGATACCAGTTTGTCTGGTTCCAAGCCCATGCCAGAGTACCTCAGTAATGCAGAGCTCACAGCAAACCTAAGACCACGCTCAACCCCCTGCACACATGATGCAGGCAATCAGCAATCACATGATCCCTTGGGATACCGCTAATTAATCCACTGCTTTGTCCTCCCTCCCACCATGGGTTGGGAAGATGGGTCCAGGATGGAGGCAGGACTCACCTGGCTGAGCAACCAGGGATGGTCCTGCAGCAGGTGGGCCCAGTCTGTGTCAGGAGTGACACGGGCATACTTGAACCGGTTCTGGATGGCTGAGGTGGTGCAGATGTATTTGTAAAGGAGTTCTTTGCCAGTCTGCTCTGAAATCGCCTTGGCTGACATGGCTGCAGAGGGACCTGCTGTACCTGCTAGGATGAGAGGAGCTGGTCAGTGGGGATGGGGACAGGGACAGGGAGGGGGAGGTGCTATCTTCCACAGCAGGCTGGCCCCAGACATTAAAATCGGATGTTGGTTTTTCTGGATGGAGTGAGACATCAAGAGGCAGAAGCACAGATCTGGAGACAACAGTGAGGGAAGCAGGGGAGAAACATGAAGGTGGTAGCAGGCGTGGTAATCCTACCAGCTTGGAGGTAGAGGCAGGACGAGGAGATCAGAAGTTCAAGGCCAACCTGAGCTACATGAGATCCTCTCTAAAATTTTTAAAAAAGCACCAGCAGCAGGGCGTAGTGGAGCACACCTTTAATCCCAAAACTTGGGAGGCAGAGGTAGGAGGATCGCCATGAGTTCAAGGTCAACTTGAGACTATCGAGTGAATTCCAGGTCAGCCTGGGCTACAGCGAGAAAAAAAAAAAAAAGCCACAGCGAAAGAAGAGTGACAGAGGCAATTCTCCAGGAACTCTTGGCCTGACCTCAACCCTGCCTCTATTCCCTCTGGGCAAACTAGCTCAGCCACAACGACATTCAGCACACAGCAAAGGGTAGATAAAGGGGAGGCCAGGGGAAAGCTTATCCCCAGTGAGGTGGGCACACACGCTGAAATACTCTCAGGTCCCCCAGCCTGTGAAGAGCACAGCTAGAATTGCACAGGCTGGCCTTGCTGTCCCGTGGTTCATCTCCTCCACACCCTGACTCACTCATACACACACATCCCTCTCAACAGGCCACAAGCCAGGCTAGTAAGTTTACTTGGCTTCAAGGCCCTGGTGGTGTGGAGGAGGGAGGTCATCTCAAGACTCTTCTCTCAGAGGACACTAGATTCCCACCCGAGTGCAAGCAGACTCAGGGTGGAAGGCTGTGATCTACAGGGCATCCCACCCGCCCTGCTGAGTCATTCAGCTGCTAACTTAGAGCAAAGCCCACTGATCGAAGCAGAAGCCTCTCTGGGGACCACCCTGCCCTTGTCACTTCTTAGTCAGAACTACAGGCGTGGTGACAGGAGCAAAGAAACTCATCTTAGGAGCTAAGGGTAGCTCAGTGGTAGAATGCTTGCCTGCCATGCATAAGGGCCCTGGGTTTGGCCCCAGTGGGGGGAGCCGGGGAATCCTCTCCTGAGGTCTTAGATAAGGAATCAAGAGTCTGGAGGGAGAAGGATTTGAAGCCAGCAAGTCCAGGAAAAGACACAGCATCCTGACAGAAAGACCATTTTGCCAAGGACTGGGACCCCTTCACTTCAGGAGGGTCTGTATTGAGAATTCTTGCTCTCCCCTAGAATTACTTAGGGAAACGGAGTGTGGAGAGAGGAAGATGATAAGGAAACTGAGTCGCACATGTCAAGAGCACAGTCAGATCTCTCCTCTTGTCTCTGACAAAGACCCAGAATGGAAGCTGTTCAATTTGCTGGACAGAAGAAAGTCAAGTACAAATACAGGAGGGTGGAGTTCAGGAACTGGCTAGTAGCCGTGTCCAAGAAGGTTGGTCTCCCTTCCAAGTCAGCGAAAGCCAGTATCTCAGGGCCACACTGTACCTACCCCATGACCCTGTCAACAGGCCACACTGTCGGGGCTTCAGGTTCTAATCCTGGCTAGGCTGCCTCCCTCTATCTCCAGCTCACAACAATGGGTGTATTCAGCCTGAGGGCCAGCCCAAAGTGAAGCAGCCAGGAAGGGTTTCAGAAGGGACCTTCCCTGTTCAGGGCTTTTCCTGAGATGACTTCTGACTCCTTCCCAATGAGCTGCTCCACCCAGCCCCACTGCCCCACAGTCCTCTACCCCCACCCACTCCAGCTCCATTTCTCAACCTTCTTGACTCAGACCAGAAAAACTGGTCCTGAAATCGAATGGGTACACCCCCCACCCCCTTCCCAAACAGACAGCAGCCCAGGACAGACGGAGAAGGGGTAGGGGCACCGCTGCTAACCACCCTCAGTGCATCAGACACAGTGGACGAGAGGAACGGTACACTCCAGGAGAAAGGAAGCCCCTTGGCCAAGTCTCTCCAGACAGAAAGTCTGACGCTGCCAGAACAACAGTCCCCAGAATCCAGCACCTCCCAAAATAGACCCAAGACCCAACTGCTGAAAGGACAAGGGAGAGAAAAGTGACCTTAAGCAACCGAAGGAGATGACAATTTTCTTGAGCCCCAAATCAAAGAGCCTATCTCCATGGAGAGGGGGGTGCTGGGTAGGAAAGAAAACACAACAGGGAGATGAATCGGGACAGAAAAGGTCTGTCAGTTTACCAAAATGAGAAGTGTGGCACTAGGGCACTCGGGCTTAGATGGGCAGGCTGAGACAAAGATTCAAAGAATGAAAAAAAAAAAAAAAATCAACCTAAAAAGCCGGGTGTGATGGCACACACCTTTAATCCCAGCACTTGGGAGGCAGAGGTAGGAGGATCACTGTGAGTTCAAGGCCACCCTGAGACTACAGAGTGAATTCCAGGTCAGCCTGAGCTAGAGTGAGACCCTACCTCGAAAAACCAAAAAAAAAAAAAAAAAAAAAAAGTCACAGAATGACAAGAGAGTGTCTACTCTCTGGCCAGTGAAGTTGAGGGCCACGGCGTGGGGGGCGGGGTCTTGGTGAAGAGCAATCCAAATGTCGATCATTCTGTGGCATCTTCAAGACTCTAGGGCAGTGGCTCTTTGAAATCTCATTCTTTTCAGAAGCTCAGAGCATGGAAAACTGCGCTCATTCCCAAGTGTGCACACATGCCTATAGGATTCTATGGTCTCCGGACTGATCACCAGGTAAGAAAGAAAAGTCCTGTTGTTTGTGCTGTTGACAAAGTCTGAGGCTGCCATTCTCAATAGCTGACTATGTTGTCAAATCTGTGATGGTTTGTTTCAGAGCAGAGCTGGGGACCCCCCACACACCTGTTACCTGGTGACAGTAATCTGTAAACAACTTAGAGGAGACCATGCAAAGGAACCTGAAAGCACACATACCACGGTCCAGGGGATGCACAGTGAGTGCACCCAGGATAGGGTTCACTCAGAGCAGATGTAAGAGCGGAAGCAGTCCAAGGGAAGGCTGAAGGTGAGGAGCCTGTTCCCCAGGAAGATTCCTATGGGACACCACCAGTAGAAAGCAATCACTGGAGATGCTTCTTAGGGTCCTCTTTCTGGGAAGGACAAAAATGCCCTCACTTTACATTAAGGTTACTATCTACAGGGCTAGCTCAAAGGGACAGGCAATGAAAGAAAGGAATGGGGCAGAATTCTGAGTGTTCCCTGCTGGAGGCACCCCTTGTCACAGCATGGGGATGAGGACACCAGCTGCTCAGTGTCTGCAGGCATTTCCTGTTACCCGGGTTTCCCCAGGCTGTTGAAGCTTTCTAAGAGGTAAACATGATGCCTTTGGACAACTGTCTGCCACTCAACAGTTCAGAAATCCCAGAAGCTGGGCAGGGCGCAAAGTTAAAGCGTGGAGAGAAGGGGTGGGCCGGCAGACTAAATTCTACTAAGCGGTCCTCTTTTACCACCCTTTCCAAAATCTTGTCAGGCAGACCCCTGGAGACCTGTTAACGGGAGAACTTCAAGGTTGGGGAAAGCAGCAGGCTCGACAGGAGGGCGGCGATAGCATCCTTTGCATCCCCCCCCCCCCGCCTCCCCGCCGCCGCCACCGACTCCCCACTGCTCGCCTGGTCCATACTAACTGAGCAACCCCACCGACCATCTGTCGTTTAGGGGCCCGGCCCTATCAGAGCTCCTTAGCGGGGAGAGCGCTTCCAACGCCGGCGCTCCGGGGCCAAGTCCTCGCGGGGCGGTGCAGAACGGCAAAGGCCTGGGGCACTCTGGAGCAGAGCGGCCCGCGTGGCTCGGCCCGCTCCCTTCACTTGCACACCAAGCTAAATGGATTGTGCACAGAACTAGTAAGCCGGGCTTGTGAGGCAGTCGCCTTTTCTTTTTCCCACCCCAGCAATCCAGTGGGGAACCCGGAAGGGGCAAAAAAGTGACCTCCCCCCCCACACCAAAAAAAAGCCCGCGAGCTGCCCCTGGGTGGAGCTGAGAAGAGCTAGGACGCGGCAAAGGCAATCCCGAGGAGGGAAGAGAAGCAAGGTCGGCGGCAAGCCCCGTGCAAACTCCCGGGAACTGAGATGTGCGGGGGGTGGGGTAGGAGGACGGGAGGGCAGCCACGCGGCTAGCAGCCGCGGGCCCGGGCGAAGGCTAACATAAATCTAAGACATCCCCCCCCCAAAAAAAAAGAAAAAAAAAAACTTCCAAGCAGGTGCAAGGAGGGCGCGTGAGTTCCAAGGCAGCTACAGGGAGGTGGTTCCGGGTTGGAGGAGGGAGGCAGGAAGCTCAGGAGGGAGTGGGGGGAGGGTGTCTCGCCCGCGAAAAAAAAAACAAAGAGACGCAGGACTCACCTCTCCACGAAAGCCCAAGCGCGGTCCTCCCTTCACCAGCCCCGGATCACCCCGACTGGCCCCGAGCGCTCCAGCCGCCTGCAGCCGCCCGGGATCCGGCTTTTGTCCCGGTCCTAGCCGGCTCCTCCCCGCCCCCCATCAGCTCAGGGAGGGAGCGGCCCTGCGATTGGGCGCACGCGGTCCCTAGCCTGAGCGCCAGGCTCCTCCCCATTCGCTGCCGCGGTGACTCCGCCCCGGGGGCGGTTCCAGGGAATGCTGGGACTTGTAGTCCTCGCAGTGGGTCGAGATGGGGCGGGGCCGAGGGGGCGGGGTCTTGTATGGGGAGATGGGCCGGGCTGCAAGAGGAGGAGAGCCTACGGGGCTGGGGGCCGTGGCCTGATCGCTTCAGGGGCTGGGCCGACAGCCACTTGTATGAAGTCTTTGAGGGAGGGGGTTGCTGGCTCAAATGGCTGTAGCATTTCTTTCGGGACCGTGGCGTCTCCCACTCTCCCACGGGAGAAACTGATGTTCAATGCATCCCATGCACCAGGAAGCGGCAATACCAAACTCTTATATGGCTTAGATCCGCTTTTTTTTTTTTTTTTTTAAAACCCCCGATGTCTGCTTTTCATTCGCACAAGCTGCCTCCCCCTCTCCTCGGACCTGCCCTTGTTGAGTTAGGTAGGGCAAGGCTGTGAGTCGCGGCTGCCTTTACCAGACTGCCCAAAACCTCAGCGCCTATCTGGGCGGAGCTGAGAATTCACTAGAGATTCAAGTCCATGGCTAGCGAGGGCGGGGGAAGGGGCATATCTTTCCATCTTGCTGCCCACCAACTTCACACTAAGACACTGGAAATTTATTTAAACCGCCGCCTCCCCACTTTCTGCTACCTGTGAGACAGATTATATTTTCCAAACCAAAAACTGGAACGCCCTGTCTGACAGGTGTCTGCAAACTTGTGGGGCAGAACATATGAAATCAGACAGCCCCAGAAATGAGGACATAGATTTACTGCTCTGACATTTTGTAGCTTCTTTATCTGCACTTTAGTCCTGTACGGCTCTGAGGCTACTCCCTTGAACCTAACAACTGTCCAGCTCCAGGAAGGAGGCCAGAATCATTCACTAATCAGCTCAGGTGATGCATCAGCCCAGGGTGCAGGGAGTCAGCAGGCCTATGCCCCTGCCAAGCACCCTGGGTCAAATGCTCCCTGCAACAATATTGCAACACTCTGATGGAAAAACACTTTCCCAAGCCCCCCCTCCCCAACGCTTTGTAGCCAGTAGTTGGATAGCTGAACTTGCTATCAGTGTCTAACCCAAGTGTGTTCCCTGACGTTGTCATTTTCTGATCCCTTCCCTCACACTCACCTCTTTTTTTTGTTTGTTTGTTTGTTTGTTTGTTTTAGAGAGAGGGTCTCACTCTAGCTCAGGCTGACCTCTGGAATTCACCATGGAGTCTCAGGGTGGCCTTGAACTCATGGCGATCCTCCTACCTCTGCCTCCCAAGTGCTGGGATTAAAGGTGTGCGCCACCACACCCGGCTTTACCTCTTTTTTAAAAATGTTATTTGCAAGGAGAGAGGAAGAGAGAGAAAGAATGGGCATGTCAGGGCCTCTTATCACTGCAAATGAATTCCAGACGCATGTGCCACTTGGTGCATCTGACTCTACCTGGGTACTGGGGAATTGGACTTGAGTCGTCAGGTTTTGCAAGCAAGCGCCTTTAACCACTGAGCCATCTCTCCAGCCCTTTTGAAATTGCAGCTCTTCAGGCCTAGAGAGTCTTCTACCTCTACAAAGATTGAGTCTTCCACCTCTACAAAGGGTGGGGTGGGGGGAAGCACTGGGGAGATGGCACAGTGCCTATCATGCTTGCGACACAAACATGAGGACCTGAGCTCTAATCCCCAGAACACATGTAAAGCTGGACATGATAATGCATGTGTCTGTAATTCCAGTGCTCCTACAGCAAGATGAGAGGTAGAAGCTTGCTTGCCATGAGTTCAAGTCACTCTGAGACTACATAGTGAATTCCAGGTCAGCCTGGACCAGAATGAGACCCTACCAACTTGTGTCTGATTTCGCAAAAAACCAAAAAAAAAAAAAAAAAAAAAGAAAGAAAAATAAAAGGTGCATGAAAGATTTGGGAAGAGAGAGTTCATCCTACCTACTTAGTTAATTCCAGAAGTACCTGGGCTAAGTGAGACCTTTTTAAAAAATAAAAAAACTTAAGCAAGGTGGAAGGAGAGGACCAATATCTGAGGTGGTCCTCTGACCTCTACATGTGCACTATGGTACATGGATACCCACTCACACATATAAACACACACACACATCATAAATACACATGCAAAATATTTAAAGAGGGCTGGAGAGATGGATTAGTGGCTAAGGTGCTTGCCTATGAAGCCTAAGAACACAGGTTTGATTCTCCAGGTCCCATGTAAGCCAGATACACAAGGTAGTGCATGCGTCTGGAGTTCATCTGCAGAGGCTAGAGGCCCTGGCGTGCCCGTTCTCTCTCTCTCCCTTCCTCTCTCTCTGTCTCAAATAAAAATTAAAAATATATATTTAAAGAAGGGCTGGAGAGATGGCTTAGCGATTAAGGTCTTGCCTATGTAGCCTAAGGGCCCATGTAAGCCATACACACAAGGTCATACATGTGCACAAGGTGGTGCACATGTCTGGATTTTGATTACACTGGCTGGAGGACCAATTCTCTCTCACACATTAAAAAAAAAAAAAAAAGGCCAGTCTGTTGGACTTACCTCAAAAAAAAAAAAATTAAAGAAAACAAACACAGGGAAACAGATATTCATTCAGGTGGAAGATATCTGTTAATTTGGCAAGTCAATAAAAAGTTAAAACACAGCTGGGCATGGTAGCACATGCCTTTAATCCTAGCATTTGGGAGGCAGAGGTAGGAGGATTGCCGTGAATTTGAGGCCACCCTGAGACTACATAGTGAATTCCAAGGCAGCCTGGGCCAGAGTAAAACCCTACCTTGAAAAACATAAATAAAAGCTGGTTGTGGTGGCAGACACCTTTAATTCCAGCACTCGGGAGACAGAGGTAGGAGGATCACCATGAGTTCGAGGCCACCCTGAGACTAGAAAGGGAATTCCAGGTCAGCCTGAGCAAGAGTGAGACTCTACTTCAAAAACCAAAAAAAAAAAAAAAAAAGTAAAACACACTTGCCCTTTGAAACAGCAATTCAGCTTCTAACAATTTATTCTTTGGGTGTGTGTGCCTATATCTTTGCCTAAAGATAAAGATCTTTGTGTTTTCTTCATTGGTAAATTTCTAGCTCTTTGAATCAGACTTATCACATAGTACTGGATAAATATTTGCGGATGGTTTAAGCCCCCCAGCTAGGTGTTGTTGGACTAATCTTGTGCAGGAACAAGAAAGTAACTGTTTGCCGGGTGTGGTGGCGCACACCTTTAATCCTAGCACTTGGGAGGCAGAGGTGGGAGGATCACGATGAGTTCAAGGCCACCCTGAGACTACATAGTTAATTCCAGGTCAGCCTGAGCTAGAGTGAGACCCTACCTTGAAAAACCAAAAAAAAAAAAAAAAAAAAAAAAAAAAAAAAAAAAAAACTGTTTGTTTGTTGGGGCTGGAGAGAAGCTAAGTGGTTAAGGCACTAGCCTACAGAGCTAATAATTAGTTTGATTCCCCAGCACCCACGTAAAGCCAGATGCACAAAGTGGTGCATTCATCTAGAGTTCTTTACAGAAGCTGGAGGCCCTAGTAGCCTATTCTCTCTGTCTGTCTCTCCTCTCTCTCTCTCTCTCTCTCTGCTTTCAAACAAATAAATAAAATTATTTTTTAAACTTTTTTTAGAGCCAAGTGTGGTGACACACACCTTTACTCCCAGCACTTGAGAGATAGAGGTAGGAGGATCACCATGACTTCAAGGCCAGTCTGAGACTACATAGTGAATTTCTGGCCAGCTTAGGCTAGAGCAAGACCCCACCTCAAAAAACAAAAAACAAAAAACAAAAAACAAGGGCTGGAGAGGTGGCTTAGCAGTTAAGGAGCCTGCCTGTGAAGCCTAAGAAAGCCCATTCGAGTCTCCAGGTCCCAGGTTTAGCCAGATGCAAAAGTGAAGCTCGCACGCAATGTCGAACATGCACACAAGGGGGCGCACGCGTCTGGAGTTCGTTCACAGCAGCTAAGAAGCCCTGGTGCGCCCATTCTCTCTGTCTCTCTCAAAACAAAACAAAACAAAACAAAACAAAACAAAACAAAAAAGGTTTTCTTTTGTTCTGTTTTTTGGAATTTTTTTTTTCATTTTAGAATTCACTATGTAGTCTCAGGCTGGCCTCAGACTCACGGTGATCCTCCTACCTCTGCCTCCCAAGTGCTGAAACTGAAGGCATGCACCACCACACCTGGCAACAGAACTTGTTTTTTTTTTTTGTTTGTTTTGTTTTATTTTTTTGTTTTTCGAGGTAGGGTCTCACTCTAGCCCAGGCTGACCTGGAATTCACTATGTAGTCTCAGGGTGGCCTCGAATTCACAGAGATCCTCCTACCTCAGCCCCCAAGTGCCAGGATTAAAGGCATGCTCCCCCATGCTCAGCTACCCTCACCTTCTTCTGAACTTGGCAGAAGGACATGTCTGTGGTGCTGCATACAGAAGATTATAATTTGCACCTCCATGCTCAGGCTTTGGGCAGCCTTCCTTAGAATCCAGAAGCTTTAAACTGGCTGATAGATCTTACCTGGATTTATTTATTGGCAAGCAGAAAGGCAGAGAGAGAATGGGTGCTCCAGGGTCTCTAGCCACTGCAAATGAACTCCAGATGCATGCACTACCTTGTGCATTTGGCTTTACGTGGGTCCTGGAGAATGGAACTGGGATCATTAGGTTTTGCAAGCAAGCGCCTTAAGTGCTGAGCCATCTCTCCAGTCCTTGATCTATTTTAGTTAAGACTTATTGAGCAGCTATGTATTATATAGAAGACATGGCTGGTAGCACATGCACCTCACAGCAACATCTTAAGCTTAGTGTTGGCATCACTTTGCAGATGAGCAATGTGCCCTTGTCAGGATTTCCTGACTCCAAGTCCCTGTCCCTGCCCCCCTCATCCGGCTTCCGGAGAAGAGCAAGGGGAGACAATCCAACCCATTCAGTGTCCTTCGTGTCACTATTTCTCTTGCCCATCTTTGTATCCTTGTGGCTAATGCAGGGCTAGGGACATATTAAGCACTCCTTGCATGCATGACTAAATAAACACTGGGATGAATTGTAAACAGAAGAAAGTGAGCTGGGAGTGGTGGCACATGGCTGTAATCCCAGCACTCAGGAGTCACAAGCAGGAAAATCTTGAAGTTTGAGGCCATCCTGGACTACAGAGAGTCTCCTAAACCAGGTGTGGTGGCGCACACCTTTAATCCTCATGCTACTGAGGCAGAGGTAAGAGGATCGCCATGAGTTCGAGGGCACCCTGAGACTACATAGTGAATCCCAGGTCAGCCTGGGGTACAGTAAGACCCTATTTCCAATAAAGAAAAAAGAAGAAGAAGAAGAAAAAAACAGTTCCCTGTCAGCCTAGGCTACATACACTATCAAGAAAGAAGCCAGGCATGGTGGTGCATGCCTTGAATCCCAGCACTTGAGAGGTAGAGGTAGGTGGATTGCCTGGGCTAGAGCAAGACCCTACCTCAATAAAAGAAATAAAGCTGGGCATGGTGATGCACACCTTTAATCCCAACACTCGGGAGGCAGAGGTAGGAGGATCACTATGAGTTTGAGGCTGCTCTGAGACTAAATAGTGAATTCCAGGTCAGCCTGAGCTAGAGTGAGACCCTACCTCAAAAAACCAAAATAAGGGCTGGAGAGATGGCTTAGCGGTTAAGGCACATGCCTGCGAAGCCTAAAGACCTCAGTTCAATTCTCCAGGTCCCATGTAAGCCAGATGCACAAGGGGGCACACATGTCTGGAGTTCATTTGCAGTGGCTGGAGGCCCTGGCACAGACCTCACTCTCCCTCTCTCTGTCTCTAATAAATAAATAAAAATAAAATATTTTTTTAAAAAACCAAAATAATTAATTAATTAATTAATTAATTAAAACATTAAAAGGGCTGGAGAGATGGCTTAGCGGTTAAGGTGCTTGCCTGCCAAGCCAAAGGACCAAGGTTCGATCCCCAGTACCCATGTAAGCCGGATGCACAAGGTGGCTTATGTGTCTGGAGTTTGTTTGCAATGGCTAGAGACCCTGGTGTGCCCATTCTCTCTCTTTCTCCCCCTCTTTCTTCTCTAATAAAAATAAAATCACAAGAAAGAAAGAAAAGTTTGGGCTTAGTGGTTAAGGCGCTGGCCTGCAAAACCTAATGACCAAGTTCAATTTCCCAGTTCCCACCTAGAGGCCCTGGCATGTCCATTCTCTCTGTCTGTCTCTCTTCTCTCTATCTCTCTCTGCTTGTAAATAAATAAAGATATTTTGAAAGAAAGAAAGAAAGAAAGAAAGAAAGAAAGAAAGAAAGAAAGAAGGAAAGAAAGAAAGGTTGATTCAGTGTGGTGGTACACATCTATAATTTCATCACTCTTTGAGGCTCAAATTCCAAGTCAGCCAGGGCCACATAGCACAATCTAATCTCAGCCGGGTCCATAATCCACTACTTGGGAGGTGAAAACCAAAGGATCAGGCATTCAACACCAGCCTAGGCCACATAGACCCTGCCTGACACACAAAAAACGTGTGGCTGTAACCCCAATCCTTCAGGGGAGCAGAGAGTATTGGAGGCACAAAAGCTCTGGAATCAGTAAAGGAGAAACCCTAGCTCAAGATAAAGAGAGATTTGAGGGCTGGAGAGAGGGCTTAATGGTTAAGGTGCTTGCCTACAAAGCCTAAGGACCCAGGTTTGATTCTCCAGATCCCACATAAGCCAAATGTACAAGGTGGTACATGGGTTTGGAGTTTGTTTGCAGAGGCTAGAGGTGCTGGTGTGCCCATTCTCTCTCTCTTTTTCTGTTTCTCTGTCTCTGATAAATAAACAAAAATAAAAAATAAAGCCAGGCATGGTGGCACATGCCTTCAATCCCAGCACTCGGGAGGCAGAGGTAGGAGGATCACCATGAGGTCAAGGGAACCCTGAGACTACATAGTGAATTCCAGGTCAGCCTGAGCTAGAGTGAGACCCTACCTAGAAAAGCCAAAAATAAATAAATAAATAAATAAATAAATAAATAAATAAATAAGCCAAAAGAAAAGAGAAGGAGATTTGAAAGAGAGAGAGAGAGAGGGCTGGAGAGATGGCTTAGCAGTTAAGGTACAGGCCTGTGAAGCCTAAGGACCCTGGTTCAATTCTCCAAGTCCCACGTAGGTGCATGCATCTGGAGTTCGTTTGCAGTGGCTGGAGGCCCTGGTGCACCCTCTCTCTCTCTCTCTCTCTCTCTCTCTCTCTGCATCTTTCTCTGTCTTTCTGTTACTCTCAAACAAATAAATAAATAAATAAATAAATAAAATATATAGAGAGAATGGAAAGATGTACCCAGGAGAAGAGTCATTCTGAGTGAGACCAGTGTATATATAATTTATTTATTTTAATTTATTTGAATTTCATTTCATTTTATTTTATTTTTATTGACAACTTCCTTAATTGTAGACAATATTCCATGGTAATTCTCTCCCTTCCCCCCACCTTCCCCTTTGAAATTCCACTCTCCATCATATCATCCCCCCTCTCAATCAGTCTCTCTTTTATTTTGATGTCATGATCTTTTCCTCCTATTATGATGGTCTTGTGTAGGTAGTAACAGGCACTGTGAGGTCCTGGGTATTCAGGTCATTTAGTGTCTGGGGGAGCACATTGTAAGAAGTCCTACTCTTCCTTTGGCTCTTACATTCTTTCTGCCACCTCTTCCGCAATGGACCCTGAGCCTGGGAGGATGTGTTAGAGACATTTCAGTGCTGAGCACTCCTCTGTCCCTTCTTCTCAGCACCATGGTGCCTTCTGAGTCATCCCAAGGACACCGCCATCTGAAAAGAGAAGCTTCTCTAACCAAAAGTGAGAGTAGCATTAATATATGGGTGTGGATATTAAGAGAAGGGCTTACTGGGCAGTTTGGTGAGCATAGTATATACATTTAGCCAGACACCAGCAGACGTTATACCCCTAGAGCTCATCACGACCCCTGTTACAGGTTTTCAGTATCAGGGATGTATTCCCTTCCATGGAGCAGGCCTCCAGTGCAATTCGAGAGCAGTTGGTTTCCTCCATAACAGACACACCACTATTGCACCCGTTGGTTCATTTGGCCTGGCTGGCCAAATTTAAGGCTTGCAGTGTCCACTGTTGAGTTGCAGAAATCCACTGGTAATTTCTCTCTTTCCCATTGAACTGCATGCATCATAGCTTTTTCCAGCTTTCTGTCAGCTGGCCCACATGGAGGAGGTTTTCAGCTCCAGCAGGATTTCTCAGTGACCTTGCAGCCCATGTGTGTGGAGTCTTCAGCAATAGGGTTCTTTTTTTTTTTTTTTTTTTTTTTTTTTTTTTTTTTTTTTATAGGTAGGGTCTCACTCTGGCCCAGGCTGACCTGGAATTAACTATGTAGTCACAGGGTGGCCTTGAACTCACGGCTATCCTCCTACCTCTGCCTCCCGAGTGCTGGGATTAAAGGCATGCGCCACCACACCCGGCTTTTAGCAATAGGGTTCCTATCATCTATTCCTGGTGAGAAACCAAGAGCCTTGGCAATGGCTTGTAATGTTTTGGGGGATATCTGTGACCTCCCTGGCCAACAATTAACTCACTGGCACTGAAAATTTTCTAGAAACAATCTATGGATCCTGAGTGTTCCATTGTCCAAAAAAGTAGGTTTCATAGCCGGGCGTGGTGGCGCTCGCCTTTAATCCCAGCACTTGGGAGGCAGAGGTAGGAGGATCGCCGAGAGAGTTCGAGGCCACCCTGAGACTACATAGTGAATTCCAGGTCAGCCCGGACCAGAGTGAGACCCTACCTCGCAAAACCAAAAAAAAAAAAGTAGGTTTCCATATGACTTGCTTATATCCTCTTAGATTTTTTTTTTGTTTATTTTTAGTTATTTATTAGCAATAGACAAAGAGAGAGAGAGAGGGAGAGAGAGAGAACGGGCGCAGCCAGGCCTCCAGCCACTGTAAATGAACTCCAGATGCATGCTCCACCTTTTGCATCTGGCTTAGGTAGGTCCTGGATAATTGAGCCTCGAAATGAGGTCCTTAGGCTTCGTAGGCAAGGACTTAACTGCTAAGCCATCTCTCCAGCCCCATCCTCTTAGATTTTGATTAGCCTCCATCCATCTTTCTTTTACTCAATCTCTTCCCTTGACCTCACTTAGGCCTTTTCACCCCCATTAATCTGTTCTTCTACTTACATACATATAATACCATCCTATTAAGTCACCCCTCCCTCCCTTTCTATTCCCTTTCTAGCTTACTGGCCTCTGCTACTGAGTTTTATTCCTACTCACATAGAAGTCCAATCATTTGTAGCTAGGATCCACATATGAGAGAGAACATGTGATGTTTGGCTTTCTGGGCCTGGGTTATCTCACTAAGTATAATCCTTTCTTCTTCTTCTTTTTTTTCGAGGCAAGGTCTCACTCTAGCCCAGACTGACCTGGAATTCACTATGTAGTCTCAGGGTGACCTCGAACTCATGGCGATCCCCCTACCTCTGCCTCCCAAGTGCTGGGATTAAAGGAGTGCGTCACCTGTCTAGTCTGACAGTAGCTGGCCGAACCAGAGAGTTGAAAAGAAGGTCTACTCAGATGTGTGAGCAACAGATATGCTTTCAGGGATACTATATGAGCGCTCAGGGAACCACCTCCAGGCAGCCCACCCAGCTCCAGGCTGGCCCCTTCCAGGAGCCATTCCCACTCTATTCAGTCTGGAAAATTCTGCCACTGTTTCTTCCCCCACCAGATGTGTTCCTGTGAAATTCTCTTCTCTTTCAAGAATAACCTACCCAGCAGCTTCCATACACACCATCACCTACCCTTGGCTTTTACATAGAATACAGTCCATTTTATCCCAGAACGAATTTTTTTTTTTTTGATGGCTGTTGCTTATTTTATTTGTCCAAGGGAGGTGGTACTAGACTGAGGTAGAGGAGACAATGGTACACGAGAAATGGCCCAAAGGACTGCTCCTTTGGTAGAAACCCTTAAAGTCCACTCAGCTTTTTAGCTGGATTCTGTAACTGCACCTGCACTTCAAGGGCTTCACTTTCTATCCCTGTAGTTACTGAAAAACGGCCAGAGGTTAAAACATAGTTATTAAGAGGTACAACCAGAATGAAATCATGATTGTTGCTTCTTGATTCCCTTTGCCATGTTCAGGGTTTGGAATCTTTCTTAAGGGTAATCAGAAGTCATGGTGTCAGGGTCAACTCTCTACCCAACACCCTTTTTTTTTTAATTAAAAAAAAATTTTATTTTTATTTATTTGAGAGAGAGAGAGAGAGAGAGCGAGCGCATTCCAGGGCCTCCTGCCACTGCAAACGAACTCCAGATGCATGCACCCCCTTGTGCATCTGGCTTATGTGGGTCCTGGAGAGTCAAGCCTCGAACCGGGGTCCTTAGGCTTCACAGGCAAGCGCTTAACTGCTAAGCCATCTCTCCAGCCCCTTGTTTGTTTGTTTTGAGGTAGGGTTTCCCTCTAGCCCAGGCTGACCTGGAAATTTCTATGCAGTCTCAGAGTGGCCTTGAACTCACACAATCCTCCTACCTCTGCCTCCCCAGTGCAGGGATTAAAGACATGCGCCACCAAGCCCGGCCATTCTGGGTTTTTTGTTTTGTTTTTTTTTTTTTTTTTTTTGAGGTAGAGTCTTACTCTAGCTGGTTAGAATTATTGGATTTGGAGACTTGTCACTGGCTAGAGTTGTCTAACCTGGAACTACAGAGTTTGGTGTTTGTCCTGTTTGTTTTAAATCTTGTATTGGCTGAATATTTCTTTGCTATGCCCAGTGCCATCTTTTGCAGTGTGAATGTTTTTTCTGTACCATTATGGATTTTTTTTTTGGTATTATAGCTCAGTTAAAAGACCTTGGACTATGGGGATGTTTGATCATTGGGATTGATAAAAACTATGGGGATTTTTAAAGATGGACTGAATGCATTGTATTTTATGATTATCAGTTTATGAGGGCCAGGACAGAATGTAGTGGTTTGATGTAGGTGTCCCCTATAAACTTATGTGTTATGAATGCTAGGTCCCCAGCTGGAGGCAATTTGGGAACTGGAGCTTCCTGGAGGTGATATATTGCTGGAGGCAGGCTGATGGGTATTACAACCAGCTTCCCCTTGCCAGTGTTTGGCACATTCTCCTGTTGTTGTTGTCCATTTGATGTTGACCAGGAGGTGATGTCCACCCTCTGCTCATGCCATCATTTTCCCTTGCCATCATGGAGCTTCCCCTCGAGTCTATAAACCAGATTAAACCTGTTCCTCCCACAAGCTGCTCTTGATCAGGGTCTTTAGGTTTGCTGGAACGTACCTTAATTATTAAGCCATCTCTCCAGTCCCCTTCTTCTTCTCCTTCTTCTCCTCCTCCTCCTCCTTCTTCTCCTTCTTCTTCCTCTTCTTCTTCTTCTTCTTCTTCTTGGTTTTTCGAGGTAGGGTCTCACTCTAGCTCAGGCTGACCTGGAATTCACTATGTAGTCTCAGGGTGGCCTTGAACTCATGGTGATCCTCCTACCTCTGCCTCCCAAGTGCTGGGATTAAAGGCATGTGCCACCACACCCGGCCCTATCTTCTTTTTTTTTTTTAATTATTTTTATTTTTATTTATTTATTTGCAAGCAGAGAGAGAGAAAGGGAGGGAGGGAGGAGACACACAGAGAGAGACTGGGCACACCAGGGCCTCTAGCCACTGCAAACAAACTCCAGATGCGTGAGCCCCCTTGTGCATATGGTTTATGTGGGTACTGGGGAATCAAACCTGGGTCCTTTGGCTTCACAGGCAAGCACCTTAACCACTAAGCCATCTCTCCAGCCCCCCCCCCCATCTTCTATTTTTTTTTCCAGGTAGGGTCTCACTCTAGTACAGGCTGACCTGGAATTCACTATGTAGTCTCAGGGTGGCCTTGAACTCACAGCAATTCTCCTACCTCTGCCTCCTGAGTGCTGGAATTAAAGGCATGTGCCACCACACCTGGTGCATCTTCTATGTTTAAAAATATTTTTATTTGGGGTCTGGAGAGATGGCTTATCACTTAAGGCACTTGCCTGCAAAGCCTAAGGACCCCAGTTTTAAGGCTCTATTCCCCAGGACCCATGTAAGCCAGATGCACAAGGTGGCGCATGCATCTGAAATCCGGAGACCCTGGCCCATTCTCTGTCTCTCTCTACCTCTCACTCTCTCTGTTTGTTGCTCTCAAATAAATAAATAAAAATAAACAAAAAATTAAAAAAATAGGGCTGGAGTGATGACTTAGTGGTTAAGGTGTTTGCCTGCAAAGCCAAAGGACCCAGATTCAATTCCCCAGGACCCACATTAGCCAGATGCACAAGGGGGCGCATGCGTCTGGAGTTCATTTGCAGTGGCTAGAGGCCCTGGCATGCCCATTCTCTCTTGCTCTCTCTCTCTCAAATAAATAAATAAAAATATTTAAAAATAATAAATAAATATTTTTATTCAAAGCAGGGAGTGGTGGCACACGCCTTTAATCCCAGCACTCAGGAAGCGGAGGTAGGAGGATCACCATGAGTCCAAGGACACCTGGGAGACTGATGCACAGCACTCGTTTATTCAAAAGGGGAGTGGGTTTATAAACACTTGAGAAAGGTTGAGAAGACACATACAGATCATAAGGTGATTGGATACTTTGGTTTATGGGTTGCTATCTAATTGGCTGGTGTTGGAAGTCACGAGGGAGAAGCTGCAAGGGAGATAATAGAAGTTGTGGGGAAAAGCTACTTGACTTCAGCCACATATTGGATGGCTAAAGCTTCAGGGAGACTGTTTACTATCATATAAGGGTCTCTTGGGCAGCTGGCCACAGGGTCAGGAACTATGGGGGGTGCAAAACCTTAGACTATGGAATACTCAGGTGCTTTGGGATAAGGGGAGGTTCTGCCTCCTCTGGATGAAGATGGGGTACATTATGACATTGTGAAAAGGGAGGGCCAGCTTCAACACCAAGAGTGGGTTCCCCGATAAGGCTGGCTGCAACCCCCATATCCCAAGGCCCCAGCCATGTCCAACAGCCCAGGCCAGCTTCCTCACAGTCCCAGCCCATGTTTAGCAATGCCTGACAGGGTCTCACTCTAGCCAGGCTGACCTAGAATCCACTATGTAGTCTTAGGGTGGCCTTGAACTCATGGTGATCCTCCTACCTCTGCCTCCCGAGTGCTGGGATTAAAGGCGTGAGCCATCATGCCTGGTTGACCAGCTATTCTTTTAATTTACTGATTGATTCATTCATTCATTTATTGATTTTTTTCTTTTGGTTTTTCAAATTATGGTCTCACTCTAGCCCAGGTTGACCTGGAATTCACTAGGTAGTCTCAGGGTAGTCTTAGACTCACAGCGATCCTCCTACTTCTGCTTCCTGGGTGCCAGGACTAAATGTATGTGCCACCACACCCAGCTTATTGATTTTTTTTGAAGTAGGGTCTCACTCTAGCCCAGGCTAACCTGGAACTCACTCTGTAGTCCCAGGATGGCCTGGAATTTACAGTAATTCTCCTACCTGTGCCTCCCAAGTGCTGGGCTTAAAGGTGCAAATAAATAAATAAAATATTAAAAGACTAAAAATAAATAAAATAAAAATTAAAAGCCCAGCTGGGAGTGGTGGGTCATGTCTTTAAAAGTTTTAGCACTCAGGGGCTGGAGAGATGGCTTAGTGGTGAAGGCGCCTGCCTGCTAAGCCTAAGAACCCGCTTCCAATCTCCAGGTCCCACGTTTAGCCAGATGCAGTGATAGCAAGAATCGCAATGCCGCACTTGCCCACAAGGGGGCACACATACCTGGATTTTGTGTTTATTCAAAAGGGAGTGGGTTTATAAACACTTGAGAAAGGTTGAGAAGACACATACAGATCATAAGGTGATTGGATACTTTGGTTTATGGGTTGCTATCTAATTGGCTGGTGTTGGAAGTCACGAGGGAGAAGCTGCAAGGGAGATAATAGAAGTTGTGGGGAAAAGCTACTTGACTTCAGCCACATATTGGATGGCTAAAGCTTCAGGGAGACTGTTTACTATCATATAAGGGTCTCTTGGGCAGCTGGCCACAGGGTCAGGAACTATGGGGGGTGCAAAACCTTAGACTATGGAATACTCAGGTGCTTTGGGATAAGGGGAGGTTCTGCCTCCTCTGGATGAAGATGGGGTACATTATGACATTGTGAAAAGGGAGGGCCAGCTTCAACACCAAGAGTGGGTTCCCCGATAAGGCTGGCTGCAACCCCCATATCCCAAGGCCCCCAGCCATGTCCAACAGCCCAGGCCAGCTTCCTCACAGTCCCAGCCCATGTTTAGCAATGCCTGACAGGGTCTCACTCTAGCCAGGCTGACCTAGAATCCACTATGTAGTCTTAGGGTGGCCTTGAACTCATGGTGATCCTCCTACCTCTGCCTCCCGAGTGCTGGGATTAAAGGCGTGAGCCATCATGCCTGGTTGACCAGCTATTCTTTTAATTTACTGATTGATTCATTCATTCATTTATTGATTTTTTTTTCTTTTGGTTTTTCAAATTATGGTCTCACTCTAGCCCAGGTTGACCTGGAATTCACTAGGTAGTCTCAGGGTAGTCTTAGACTCACAGCGATCCTCCTACTTCTGCTTCCTGGGTGCCAGGACTAAATGTATGTGCCACCACACCCAGCTTATTGATTTTTTTTGAAGTAGGGTCTCACTCTAGCCCAGGCTAACCTGGAACTCACTCTGTAGTCCCAGGATGGCCTGGAATTTACAGTAATTCTCCTACCTGTGCCTCCCAAGTGCTGGGCTTAAAGGTGCAAATAAATAAATAAAATATTAAAAGACTAAAAATAAATAAAATAAAAATTAAAAGCCCAGCTGGGAGTGGTGGGTCATGTCTTTAAAAGTTTTAGCACTCAGGGGCTGGAGAGATGGCTTAGTGGTGAAGGCGCCTGCCTGCTAAGCCTAAGAACCCGCTTCCAATCTCCAGGTCCCACGTTTAGCCAGATGCAGTGACGCAAGGGTGCAATGCCGCACTTGCCCACAAGGGGGCACACATACCTGGATTTTGTTCACAGCAGCTGAGAGACTGCTGGCGCGCCCATCTCTATCTGTCTCCCTCTCCCTCTCTGTCTGTCTCTCTCCCCCAAAATAAATAAAATTAAAAATTTTTTTTTAGTTTCAGCACTCAGGTGGCTGGAGAGATGGCTTAGCCATTGGGGCACTTGCCTTTGAAGCCTAAGGACTCAGGTTTGATTCCCCAGTACCCATGCAAGCCAGATGCACAAGGTGGCACATGCATCTGGGGTTAGTTTGCAGTGGCTGGAGGCCCTGGCACATCTGTTTTCTCTCTCTACCTGCCTCTTTCTCTCTCTTAAATAGGTAAATATTTTTAAAAATTACAGCTGGAGAGGTGATTCAGTTGTTAAAGTGCTTCTCTGCAAAGCCTAAGGACCCAGGTTCAGTTACCCAGTACCCATGTAAAGCCATCACACAAGGTGGCGCATGCATCTGGAGTTCATTTGCAGTGGCTAGAGGCCCTGGCATACCCATTCTCATTCTCTCTGTCTTTCACAAATAAATAAATAAGAGAAAAAGAAGCAGACAGAGAGAATGAGAATGGGTGTGCCAGGGCCTCTAGCCACTGCAAATGAACTCCAGATGCATGTGCCACTTTGTATATCTGGCTTTACATGGTTACTGGGGAATTGAACCTGGGTCCTTATACTTTGCAAGCAAGTTCCTTAACTTCTGAGGCATCTCTCCAGTCCAAAATATACATTTTTTCTTTTCACAGTAGGGTCTCACTCTAGCTCAGGTTGGCCTGTAAATTCATTATGTAGTCTCAGGGTGGTCTCACAGTGATCCTCCTACCTCAGCCTCCCTAGTGCTGGAATTAAAGGCATGCACCACCATGCCTAGCAAAATAAATATATATTTTAAAAATATTTATTTATTTATTTATTTATTAGAGAGAGAGAGAATGGGTGCACCAGTGCCTCTAGCCACTGCAAATGAACTCCAGATGAATGTGCCACCATGTGCATCTGGCTTACATGGGTCCTGGGGAATCAAATCTGGGTCCTTAGACTTCACTGGCAAGTGCCTTAACAGCTAAACCATCCCTCCAGTCCCCAAAATAAGTATTTTTAAAATTTTATTTATTTGAAAGAGAGAATGGGCACACCAGGGCTTCCAGCCACTGCAAACAAACATCCAGACTCATGTGCCACCTTGTGCATCTAGCTTACATGGGTCCTGGGGAATTGAATGGAGGTCCTTTGGCTTTGCAGGCAAGCATTTTAACTGCTAAGCCATCTCTCCAGCTCCCAAATACATATACATACATATACATATACATACATATATATTTTATTATTTATTTACTTATTTGAGAGAGAGTAAGAGGCAGAGAGAGAGAGAGAGAGAATGGGCACGGCAGGGCCTTCAGCCACTGCAAATGAACTCCAGATACATGTGCTCCCTTGTGCATCTGGCTTATGTGGGTTCTGGAGAATCGAACTGGGATCCTTTGGCTTTGCAGGCAAACGCCTTAACCACTAAGCCATCTCTCCAGCCCCAAATAAATATTTAAAAAATTTTTTTAATATTTATTTTTATTTTGGAGAGAGACACAGAGAGACACACAGAGAGAGGGAGACAGATAGAGATGGGCGCGCCAGCAGCCTCTCAGCTGCTGTGAATGAAATCCAGGTGTGTGCGCCCCCTTGTGGTCAAGTGCGACATTGCGCCCTTGCGTCACTTTGCATCTGGCTAAACGTGGGACCTGGAGATTGGAACCAGTGTTCTTAGGGTTAGGAGGCAGGTGCCTTAACCGCTAAGCCATCTCTCCAGCCCCCAAATATTTTTTAAATAAATAAATAAATAAATTTTTAAAAAACACAACAAACAAGTAACAACAGTATTGTGGCAAATACCTATAATCCCAGTATTCAGGAGGCTTCACAAGAGGACTATGAGTTCAAGGAAAGCCTCAGCTACCTAGACAGGTCCTTTCTCAGTATACAAGGAACACCACCAAAAAAACCCAAAACAAAACAAACAAACAAACAAACAAACAAACAAACAAAAAACACCCTTTGGGCCAGAGAGATGGGTTAATGGTTAAAGGTGCTTGCTGGCAAAGCTTGTCAGTCTGGGTTTGATTCCCTAGTATCCACGTAAAGCCAGATGCTCAAAGTGGTGCATGAGTCTGGAGTTTGTTTACAGTGGCCAAAACTCCCTGGCACACCCTTACAATTCCCCCCTTTCCTTCTCTCTGTCTTGCAAATAAGTAAAACATTTTTTAAAGTATATTTATTTATTTATTTAAGAAAGAATGGGCATGCCAGGGCCTCCAGCTGCTATAAACAAACTCCAGATGCATGCATCCCCTTGTGCATCTGGCTTATGTGGGTCCTGGAGAATCAAACCTGGGACCTTTGGCCTTGCAGGCAAGCGCCCTAACAGCTAAGCCATCTCTCCAGCCCAGTAAAACATTAAAAAAAATTTATTTTTTATTTTTTTTTGTTGTTGTTGTTTTGTTTTTTAAGTAGGGTCTCACTCTAGCTAAGGCTGACCTGAAATTCACTCTGTAGTCTCAGGGTGGCCTTGAACTCATGGTGATCCTTCTACCTCTGACTCCCTAGTGCTGGGATTAAAGGCATGCGCCACCACGTCCGGCTTTTGCTTTTTGAAGTATGGTCTGATTCTAACCCAGGCTAACCTGGAATTCACTATGTAGTCTCAGGCTAGCCTCCAACTCACAGCAATCCTCCTACCTTTGCCTCTTGAGTGCTGGGATTAAAGGTGTGCACCACCAAGCCTGGACTAATTTTTGTTTATTTATTTATTTATTTATTTATTTATTTATTTTTACTTTTATTTTTATTTTTGGTTGTTCGAAGTAGGGTCTCACTCTACCTCAGGCTGACCTGGAATTCACTATGTAGTCTCAGGGTGGCCTCGAATTCATGGAGATCTTCCTACCTCTGCCTCCCAAGTGCTGGGATTAAAGGCGAGTGCCACCACGCCCAGCTTTGTTTATTTATTTGAGAAAGAAAGAGAGAGAGAGAATGGGCATGCCAGGGACTCCTGCTGCAAATGAACTCTGTCACTTTTTAGGCCTGCCTTTATATGGGTACTGGGGAAACAAGCCAGAGTCGCCAGGCTTTGCAAGCAAGTGCCTTTAACCACTGAGCCATCCCTGCAGCCCCAGTAAAAATATTTTTTAAAGCGGGGCATGGTTGTACACACCTTTAATCCCAGCACTCGGGAGGCAGAGGCAGGAAGATTGCCATAAGCTCAAGGCCACCCTGAGACTACATAGTGAATTCCAGGTCAGCTTGAGCTAGAGTGAGACCCTACCTCAAAAATATAATTTTTTTTTAAATAAAGAAGGTGGGGCTGGAGAGATGGCTTAGTGGTTAAGGTGTTTGCCTGCAAAGCCAAAGGACTACGGTTTGATTACCCAGTACTGCATAAACCAGATGTACAAGGTGGCACATGCATCTGGAGTTCATTTGCAGTGGCTGGAGGCCCTGGCATACCATTCTCTCATTCTCGCTATCTCTAGCTTCCTCTCTTTCTCTCAAATAATAAATAAATAAATATATTTTTTAAGTTAAGAAATAAAATGAAGTGGGGGCTGGAGAGGTGGCTTAGTGGTTAAGGCACATGCCTACGAAGCCTAAGGACCCAAGTTCTATTCTCCAGGTCCCACGTAAGCCAAATGCACATGGTGGCACCTGTGTCTGGAGTTTGTTTACAGTGGCTGGACACCCTGGCGTGCCCATTCTCTGTCTCTCTCTCTCTCTCTCCCTCTCTAATAAATAAATAAAAATAAATCTTAAAAAAAAAAAGAAAGAAAGAAAGCCGGGTGTGGTGGTGCACACCTTTAATCCCAGCACTTGGGAGGCAGAGGTAGGAGGATCACCATGAGTTCGAGGCCACCATGAGAATACAGAGTGAATTTCAGGTCAGCCTGGCCTAGAGTGAGACCCTACCTCTAAAAACAAACAAACAAACAAAAAAAGGAGGAGCCAGGAGTGGTGGCACATGCCTTTAATCCTAGCACTTGGGAGACAGAGGTGATTGCTGTGAGTTCAGGACCATCCTGAAACTACATAGTTAATTCCAGGTCAGCTTGGGCTAGAGTGAGACCCTACCTTGAAAAACCAAAAAATAATAATAATAAAATAAAATAAAATAAAATAAAAAATAAATAAAGAGGGCTGGAGAGGTGGTTTAGCGGTTAAGGCACTTGCCTGTGAAGCTTAAGGACTCTGGTTTAATTCCCCAGTACCCAGGTAAGCCAGATGCACAAGGTGGCACATGTGTCTGGAGTTTGTTTGCAGTAGCTAGAGGCCCTGATGTGCCCATTCTCTCTCTCTCTTTCTCTCTTTTATTTTATTTTATTATTTTATTTTTCAAGATAGGGTCTTGCTGTAAGCCTGGACTGACCTGGAATTAACTAAGCAGTCTCAGGGTACCCTCGAACTCACAGCAATCCTCCTACCTCTGCCTCCAAGTGCTGGGATTAAAGGCATGTGTCACCATGACTATCTCTTCCTTCTCCTTCTCCTTCTTCTTTTTTTTTTTTTTTTTTTTTTTTTTTTTTTTGGTTTTTTGAGGTAGGTCTCACTCTGGCCCAGGCTGACCTGGAATTTACTATGTATCTCTTCTCTTTTTCTAATCTCTCGTTTCCTTATACTTTATTTTTGTTTATTTCTTTGAGATAGAGAAAAAGCATGCCAGTGCCTCTAGCCACTACAAATGGACCACAGATGCATGTGCCACCTTGTGCATCTGGATTATGTGGGTCCTGGGGAATTGAACCTGGGTCCTTAGCCTTGGCAGGCAGGTGCCTTAACCGCTAGGCCATTTCTCCAGCCCCCATTCTCTCTTGATCTGCCTCTTTCTCTCTCTCTCTTAAATAAATAAATATTTTTTTTTAATAAAGAAAAGGACTGGAGAGATGGCTCAGCAGTTAAGGTGCTTTCCTGTAGAGCCTAATGACCTGAGGTCAATTCCCCAGTTCCTAAGTAAAGTGAGATGCACAAAATGGCGCATGCATCTAGAGTCTCTGTTTGCAGCTGCTGGAGGCCCTGGCATACCCATTCTCTCTCTCTTCTCTGTCTTTCTGCTTGCAAATAAATAAGAATATTTTAAAAAGGGACCAGGCATGATGGCGCACACCTTTACTACCAGCACTTGGGAGACAGAGGTAGGAGAATTGCTGAAAGTTCAAGGCCATGCTGAGACTACAGAGTGAATTCTAGGTCAGCCTGAGCTAAAGCAAGACTCTACCTTCAAAAACAAAAAAACTAAAAACAAATAAAAGTAAAGAATATTAAAAAAAAAAAAACCCATTGGGTGTGGTGGTATATGCCTTCAGTCCTAGCACTTGGGAAGCAGAGGTAGGAGGATCACTGAGTTTGAGGCCAGTCTGGGACTACAGAGTGAGTTCCAGGTCAGCCTGAGCTAGCGTTTTCAACCCTAAGTTGAAAAACCAAAAAAAAAAAAAAAAAAAAAAAAAAGGGCTGGAGAGATGGCTTAGGGGTTAAGCGCTTGCTTATGAAACCTAAGGACCCCAGTTCGAGGCTCAATTCTCCAGTACCCACCTAAGCCAGATGCACAAGGTGGCACATGTATCTGGAGTTCATTTGCAGTGGCTGGAGGCCCTGATGCACCCATTCTCTCTCTCTCTGTGCCTCTTTGTCTGTCTGTCTGTCTGTCTCTCTCTCAAATAAATAAATAAATAAAAATAAACAAAAAATTTTAAAAAAAGAAAAGAAAGATTTCTATGAAAGCTGGACATGTGAGCACATGTCTAATAAATAAATAAAAATAAATCACTTGGGAGGCCCAGGCAAGACAATGGCCATCATATATATATATTCATTCATTCTTGGCTTTTTCAAGGTAGGGTTTCGCTCTAGCCCAGGCTGACCTGGAATTAACTATGTAGTCTCAGGGTGGCCTTGAACTCACGGCAATCCTCCTACCTCTGCCTCCCGAGTGCTGGGATTAAAGGCGTGCGCCACCACACCCAGCAATGGCTATAAATTTAAGGTCAGTTTAGTGAGTTCCAGGCCAGCCAGGCTTACACAGGGATACCTTGCCTCAAAACAAACAAAGGTGCAGGCTGGAGAGATGGCTTAGTGGTTAGGGCACTTGCCTGCAAAGCAAAGGTCCCAGGTTCTATTCCCTAGTACCCACATAAAGCCAGATGCATAATGTGGCCCATGTGTCTAGCATTCATTTACAGTGGCTAGACACCTTGGTACGCCCATTCTTTCTATATATCTGCCTCTCTCTCAAAAAAAAAAATTTAAAAACAAATAAACAGAGGTGAAGGAGCAGGTAAGTAGATGACTAGAACATTCCAACATTCCATCAGAGGAACCTACCAGAGCAAAGGCCCTGAGGAAGGAGCTCATCTGGTGTTTCCTGTTTAAGAAGCAGTTATGAGGCCAGGTAACCACAACATTGGAATAACTGGCTAGAGGCCCTGGTGCACACATTCTCTCTCTCTCTCTCTGCCAGGCATGCTGGCACACCCCTTTAATCTGGGACGGTACAGGGGTCTCTTTCTAGCCCAGGCTAACCTGGAATTCACTATGTAGTCTCCGGGTGACCCCAAGATCATGATGATCCTCCTACCTCTGCCTCCCAACTGCATTGAATTTTGATTCGATTTGCATCTGTAGATCTCTTTGTAGGTGGTACTTTCTATTGAATCCTGGTCACTTTAACAGAGGTACTGAACTCATTTCTGAGCCTATTGAACAGCCTAGAGCCAGAGCAGCCAGACTTTGCCTACCTCCTTCCCTGCGTAGTATTCCTGAGAACCATCCTACTTGTCCTGAAACATTGCCTTCTTTCCGACCCACGCCTAAATCACGTGTGGGCATTTCCGAGCACTTCTCCTTCAAACGCATACAGTCCTCTGAATTAACATCACACTGGGTGCTCCCTGCTTGTTTTGGCGTCTCTCTTCCTATTAGATAGGACTGAGAAAAATCATGTTATTATTATTTTGTTTTTCATTTTTCAAGGTAGGGTCTCACTCTATCCCACGCTGACCTGGAATTCACTATGTAGTCTCAGGGTGGTCTTGAACTCACGGGCAATCCTCCTATCTCTCTGCGTCCTGAGTGCTGGGATTAAAGGTGTGCGCCACCAAGCCTGGCTCACATTATTTTTTTATCTTGGTGTAGCAATTACCTTCTCATTGCCAGAAACAGTTTATGGAAGGAAAAGGTTTATTTCAGTTCATAATGGAGGGGAATCATGGCAAGAACAGACAGCAGGGTGTCACATCACCTGAGAGAAGGTAGCAAGAATGAGCTAGGTAGCACTGGCAAGTGAGGGGACTGGATTATAAAATGCCAATGCCCTCCCCCAGTGACAGACCTTCTCCAGCAGGGCTCCACCTCCCAAAGGCTCCATGGGCTGGGGATGAAGTATAAGGCTTGATCACAAACACATGACGCTACTGGGGACAGATCACATTCAAATCATATTTGGCATTCAGGGCGTCCCTTTCTAAATTAAATGCTTAATTTCAATATAACTCTGCAGTTCTAAGAACTACTACAAAGAGATTTCTATGGATTCTTTTTTTAAAATTATTATTTTTATTCAGTATTTGGGAGAGAGAGAGAGACAGAGACAGAGAAAGAGGGAGAGAGACAGAATGGGCACAGCAGGGCCTCCAGCCACTGCAAACGAACTCCAGATGCATGCACCACGTTGTGCATCTGGCTTATGTGGGTACTGGGAAATCGAACCTGGGTCCTTTGGCTTTGCAGGCAAGCGCTTTAACTGTTAAGCCTTCCCTTCAGCCCTGTTTGTTTTTATTTTGTTTATTGGAGAGAGTCTTGCTAAGTAACCCTTGCTGGCTCAAGTTTGTGGTAATCCTCTTTCCTCAGTCTCCCAAGTGCTTGGAGGTGTGCATCACCACACCTGGCTCATGTTTACTTTACCATTGTCGCCAATGGTAATCTTTAAAAAAAATCTTTTTCCGCACTGGAGAGGTGGCTTAGCAGTTAAGTGCTTGCCTGTGAAGCCTAAGGACCCCAGTTCAAGACTTGATTCCCCCCAGGACCCACGTAAGCCAGATGCACAAGGTGGCACATGTGCTGAAGTTCGTTTGCAGTGGCTGGAGGCCCTGGCATGCCCATTTTTTCTCTCTTTGCCTCTTTCTCTCTCTGTCTGTTGCTAGTAAATAAAAATAAAAAAAATTTCTTTTTTCAAGGTAGGGTCTCACTCTAGTCCAGGCTGACCCGGAATTCACTATGTGGTCTCAGGGTGGCCTTGAACTCACGGCAATCTTCCTACCTCTGCCTTCTGAGTGCTAAGATTAAAGGCGTGCGGCACCACTCCCGGCAACTGGTATAATTTAAGACAAGGTTTCTGCCTAAGTGAAGGTTACAATCACTTTTGGGGGCAGATGTTTTTAAAATTATTTATTTATTTACTTATTTGCCAGCCCAGTATAGGTGTACCATGGCCTTTTGCCAGTGCACACAAACTCCAGATGCATGCACTACTTTGTGCATCTGGCTTTAACTAGGTAATGGGGAATAGAACTTTGGTCAACAGGTGATCTTATCTCCCCAGCTTGGAGGGTAGACTTTTTAAAAAAATTTTATTTATTTATTAGAGACAGAGAGAGTGAAAGAGAGGGAGAGTGAGAATGGGCGTGCCAGGGCCTCTAGCCACTGCAAACAAACTCCAGACTCGTGCACCCGCTTGTGCATCTGGCTAACGTGGGACCTGGAGAATTGAACCGGGGTCCTTAGGCTTTGCAGGCAAATGCCTTAACCACTAAGCCATCTCTCCAGCCCGAGGGTAGACTTTATGATAGAAATGTAGTTGAGATAATTGAGCTGCTGGGGTACTACTAGAACTTTGAAACCACCTAAATCCACTTTTGTGTTTTGAGAAAGGGTCTCACCTTACTTAGCCCAGGCTGGCCTTGAACTCAGAATGACCCTCCTCTTTCAGCTTCCGAGGTGCTGTGATTAATGGTGTGAAACATCATGCCCAACTTAGTCCACTTTTTATTTTAGTGGTGTCGAGTCGATGGGGAAGGATGTCAGGATAGACCTTAGTGCAGGCTTACTCCTAGGAGGTGTTCAACGTGTTAAACTGAAAGCTGAACCCATCCTTACTTTCCTTTGTGGTCTTAAGAAAACCCTCACGTCTCTGGGGGGAGGAGGTTCTAATTTTCATGTTCGGCAAGTGGGATACGCATGGTTCAGAGCCCTGATGTACTCTGCCCAGGGTCACGCGGTTAGGAAGTGACCGGGAGTGAAGATTGCCTTCAGTACCAAGTTCAAGTTCAAAATTCTGTCTCCCTACCGGCAGCACACAGAGCACGTATGCCTTATCCCCACTTGGAAGTTTGCCTCCCACTCTGGTTTGCTTGGCTACCTTGCCAGGGAGACCTTTCACGTGGCAACTGGGGAGCGAGGCGGCAGGGACAACAGCGGCGATCACTGGGCAGCGCCTGCATCCTGCGGCCGCCGGACACGCGCTCATCACTTGCAGGTCGTGTGAACCGCGGCCGCGCGCGCACGCGCACAGCGGGCAGGCTCTCCCCCTCCTTCCCCCGGGTCCTAGCGCCGCCATCTTGCTGGAGGGCGGGACCGGAAGTCAGTCTACGTCTCCGGTTGCTAAGAGACGGGGCTTATACCAGCCCAGCCGAGGTGCTCCAGTCTTTTTACCAAACTGAACTCTCTGGCTTCGCTTCGGTGTCTCCAAAAGCCCGGGTCACCATGGCGGACGCCGAAGCCGAGACCTTGCGAAGCACCTTTCCCTCCTACATGGCGGAGGGCGAGCGGCTCTATCTATGCGGGGAGTTCGCGAAAGCTGCTCAGAGCTTCAGCAACGTGAGTGCTGCTCCCGACCATCACCCGCGTTTCTTCTTTTTGTTGGTTTTTCGAGGTAGGGTCTCGCTGTAGCTCAGGCTGACCTGGAATTCACTGTGTCGTCTCAGGGTGGCCTCGAACTCGCGGCCATCCTCCTCCCTCTGCCTCCCCAGTGCTGGCATTGAAGGCGTGCGCCACCAAGCCCGGCTCGTCACCCATTTTTCTTTTTTTTCTTCTCTTCTACCCTTTTCCTCCTCCCCTCCTCCTTGTTTCTTTTTCCCCTCCTCCTCTTCCTCCTCCTCCTCCTTTTCCTCCTTTCTCTCTCGAGGTGCTGGAGATCAAACCCAGGGCTTTACAGTATGCTGGGCAGGCACTTCACCTTTGAGCTAGAGCCCCGGAGAGAAAGAGACAGGGAGACAGAGAGAGAGAGAGACTATATATGGGTGCGCCAGAGCCTCCAGCCCTGCAAACAGGCTCCAGATGCATGCGCCACTTTGTGCATCTGATGTTATATGAGTACTGGGGTATCAAACTCGGGTTGTTAGGCTCTACAGGTAAGCGCCTTAACCGTTGAGCCATCTCTCCATCCAGCCCCTTTTTTGTTTGCTTGTTTGTTGTTCGAGGTAGGGTCTCGCTTTAGCCCAGGCTGACCTGGAATTCACTATGTAGTCTCAGGGTGGCCATGAACTCATGGCGATCCTCCTGCCTCTGCCCCCTAAGGGCTGGGATTAAAGTCGTGCGTCACCATGCCTGGCTGTTTTTATTATTATTATTAGTTATGGACTTACTCAGTATGTAAACAGCACATGTTGGTTCCTTCTTACCCTCATCCCTGCCCCCCTCCAAAGGGACCCTCCTCGTTGGGGATGCTGGTTATCCTCATAGGGATTGTGGATCGTTCATTGTGCGGGTAGCTCTGTGTGTTTTATTTATTTATTTATTTATTTATTTACTAGAGACACAGAGAGGGAGAGAGAGAATAGGCATGCCAGGGCCTCTAGCCACTGCAAAGGAACTTCAGATGCATGTGTCACCATGTGCATCTGGCTTAAGTGGGACCTGGAGAATTGCACCTGGGTCCTTAGGCTTGGCAGGCATATACCTTAACTGCTAAGACATCTCAGCCCTGTTTTCTTTCTTTCTTTTTTTTTAATGTATTTGAGAACAACAGAGAAAGAGGCAGATAGAGAATGGGTGTGCCAGGGCCTCCAGCCACTGCAAATGAATTCCAGACGCATGCGCCACCTTGTGCATCTGGCTTATGTGGGTCCTGGGGAATCGAGCCTTTAACTAGGGTCCTCAGGCTTCACAGGCAAGCGCTTAACTGCTAAACCATCTTTCCAGGCCTGCCCTGTGTTTTTGTTTTGTTTTTAAATATAGCAGGGCATGGTGGCATATGCCTTTCTCATTTGAGAGAGGCAGAGAGAGACAGAATGGGTGTGCCAGGGCCTTCAGTCACTGCAAACAAACTCCAGATGTATGTACCACCTTGTGCATCTGGCTTACTTGGGTCCTGGGGAATTGAACATGGGTCCTTTAACTTTGCAGACAAGCACCTTAACTGCTAAACCATCTCTCCAGTCCCTGTTTTTTTTGTTTTGGTTTGGTTTTTCAAGGTAGAGTCTCACTCAAGCCTAGTCTGATCTGGAATTCACTCTGTAGTCTCAGAGTGCCCACGAACTCACGGCAATTGATCCTCCTACCTCTGCCTCCCAAATGCTAGGATTAAAGGTGGGTGCCACCACGCCCAGACTTTGGTTTTTTGTTGTTGTTTTTTTTGGTTTTTGGTTTTTCGAGGTAGGGTCTCGCTCCAGCTCAAGCTGACCTGGAATTCACTATGTAGTCTTAGGGTGGCCTCAAACTCAGCCTTCAAGCCTCCGGAGTGCAGGGATTAAAGACCTGGCCCAACTTTTTTTTATTTTATTTTTATTTTTTTTTTGGTTTTTCGAGGTAGGGTCTCACTCCAGGCTGACCTGGAATTCATTATGTAGTCTTAGGGTGGCCTCAAACTCATGGCGATCCTCCTACCTCTGCCTCCCAAGTGCAGGGATTAAAGGTGTGCGCCACTACAGCCAAACTTTTTTTTTAAAGGCAAGGTCTCAGTCTAGCTCAGGCTGGCCCCCAACTCACTTGATACTCCTACCTCTGCCTCCCTTGGGATTAAAGGGTTGTACCACTACATCTAGCTCCCCAGCCTTATGTTTATTTATTTTTGTTTTTTTAAATTTAATTTATTTGAGAGAGCGAGAAATAAAGAGGCAGAGAGAGAGAGAGAGAGAGAGAAAATGTGCATACCAGGGCCTCCAGCCACTACAAAGGAACTCCAGACACATGCACCACCTTGTGCATCTGGCTTTCATGGGTCCTGAGGAATCAAACTGAGGTCCTTTGGCTTTGCAGACAAATGCCTTAACTGCTAATCCATCTCTCCAGCCCCCTATTTTTTTTATTTGAGAAGAGAAAGAAAGAGAGAGAGAGTGAAATAGAGAGAGAATGGGTGCACCAGGGCTTTCAGCCCTACAAATGAACTTCAGATGCATGTGCCACTTTGTACATCTGGCTTATATGGGTCCTGGGGAATCAAACCTGGGTCCTTTGGCTTTGCAGACAAACACCTTAACTGCTAAGCCATCTCTCCAGCCCTATTTTTGTTGTTTTTGAGTCAGGGTCTCACTCTAGCCCAAGCTGACCTGCAACTCACTCTAGTCCCAGATTGGCCTGGAACTCATGGTGATCCTCCTACCTCAGCCTCCCTAGTGCTGGGATTAAAGGTGTGCTCTCACCTCACCTGACTGCCAGCCTCAATGGAGACAGCTAAGGCTGGCTGGTTACTTCCTTGGTCTAGAACATGCAGTGACCTTCCTGTATCTCTTTCCCGAGTGCTGGGTTTACAGGTGTGCACTACTCTTGCCAGCTTCCTTTCTTTTGGAGACAAGATCTCTCACGACGTAGCCTTGGCTAGTGTTGAACTGATGAGCCTCCTGCCTTGGCCTCTGGGATTCCATGTGTGCACCACTGCTGTCCTTGGCACCACTCTTCATCACCATTAACCCTGAGGTCCTAATGATGCCTAGAGGACTCTTTTGTGTCTAATTCCCTCATTCCTATTTGATACACCACTGTTACAGACATACCACATCCTTGTTCATTTTCTGCCATTTTCCACTGAAGTCCTCCTTTGTATTGGGACACTGACCTTTCCTTCTACTTTCACTTGTTTCATGATTAACTCACAGAGCAAACTCAAGTCTATTATTTGAGGGAGGGAAAGAGAGAGGGAGAGAGAATGGGCACACCAGGGCCTTTAGCCACTGCAAACGAACTCCAGATGTGTGTGCCCCCTTGTGGCACATGTGCGCATTGTGTGTTTGCATCACTGTGAGTCTGGCTATGTGGGACCTGGAGATTCCAACATAAGTTCTTAGGTAGGAAAATTGCCATGAGTTCGAGGCCACCCTAAAGACTACAAAGTGAATTCCAGGTCAGCCTGGGCTAGAGCAAGACCCTACCTCGAAAAACAAAAAACAAAACAAACAAACAAAAAAGTTATTAAGCCGGGCGTGGTGGCGCACGCCTTTAATCCCAGCACTCGGGAGGCAGAGGTAGGAGGATCGCCAAGAGTTCAAGGCCACCCTGAGACTACATAGTGAATTCTAGGTCTGCCTGGAGTGAGACCCTACCTTGAAAAACCAAAACCAAAAAAAAAAAAAAAAAGTTATTTATATTTATTTATTTGAAAGAAGAGAGAATGGGCGTGCCAGGGCCTCTAGCTTCTGCAAACAAACTCAAGACACTTGTGCCATCTTATGTGGGTGCTAGGAAATCAAACCTGAGTCCTTTGGCTTTGCAGGAAACTAAGCCATTTCTCCAGCCCATGTTTAATTTATTTATTTATTTAATTAATTAATTAATACTTTTTTTTTTTTTTTTTGGCCAAGGTAGAGTCTCACTCTAGCTCAGGCTGACCTGGAATTCACTGTGGAGTCTCAGGGTGGCCTCGAACTCAAGGTGATTCTCTTACCTCTGCCTCCTGAGTCCTTGGATTAAAGGCGTGCGCCACCACGCCCGGCTCTTTTTGTTTTTTTGAGATAGGGTTTCACTCTAGCCCAGGCTGACCTGGAATTCACTCTTGTCTCAGGGTGGCCTCAGACACATGGCGATCCTTCTACCTCTGCCTCCCAAATGCTGAGATTAAAGGCATGAACCACCATGCCTGGCAAATAAAATATATTTTTTTAAAGATTTATTTTTATTTATTTATTAGAGACACAGAGAAAGGGGGAGAGAGAGAGTGAGAATGGGTACACCAGAGCCTCTAGTCACTGCAAACAAACTCCAGATGCATGCACCACCATGTGCATCTGGCTTATGTGGGACATGGAGAATCGAACCTAGGTCCATAGGCTTTGTAGGCATATGCCTAAACCGCTAAGCCATCTCCCCAGACCCAAATATTTTTAAAAATATAAAAAATTAGGGCTGGAGAGATGGCTTAGCGGTTAAGGCGCCTGCCTGCGAAGCCTAAGAACATTTGTTCAAATCTCTAGGTCCCACATTTAGCCAGATGCAAAAGTGATGCAAATGCGCAATGTTGCACATGCGTACAAGGGGACGCACATATCTGGAGTTTATTCACAGAACCTGAAAAGACTCTAGTGCACCTATCCTGTCTCTTCCTTTCTCTCTCTGTCTCTCTGAAATTAAAAAATATATATAAGCTGATCATGGTGGCACATGCCTTTAATAATCCCAGCACTCAGGAGGCAGAGGTAGGAGGATTGCTGAGAGTTCAAGGCCACCCTGAGACTACATAGTGAATTCTAGGTCTGCCTGGAGTGAGACCCTACCTTGAAAAACCAAACTATATATATATGAAATGAAGATGATCAGATGGGCAAACGTTTGAGCTTGGGAGCTCTGCCCTACCCATTCACCTTTTTCTGGAGCAGGTCTTATCCGGGAGCAGCCCAGACCAGAGAAGATCGCCCCAAGGGAGGGTGGCTGTGCAGGAGAAGTTGTCTTATTCCAGGAATGGGAGTAGCTCCTTCCTCTTCTTAGAAATGTAGGAAAGTTTTAGAAAGGAGTAAATACCAGCCTGAAGGACAGATAGTACACCCTGGCTGAAGTGATGACCTCATCAAAAGATGATGGGACATAACCGGTAGTCCTTGATGCTTGGAAGGTGAAGACAGGAGGATCAGGAGCCCCATGATAACCTTAGCTACACAGTGAGTGTGAGGCCATCCGGAGCTATATGAGACCCAGTATCAAACACACACAATAGATAACAAGACTTGGGGACTAAAGAAAGTATCTGACCTTGCTCAGGGCCACAACACAGTTTTTCGGGCATTTTCATCTTCATCTCCTGAAATAGTGATAATTCTCAACTTCTTACATTAAAAAAAGAGGATTAGCCAGGCATGGTGGTGCATGCCTTTAACCCCAGCACTGGGGAGGCAGAGGTAAGAGGATCACTGTGAGTTCAAGGCCACCCTGAGACTACATAGTGAATTCCAGGTCAGCTTGAGCTACAGTGAAACCCTACTTCGAAAAAACAAAACAACTGTAAGCCATGTGTGGTGGCGCACATCTATAATCCTGACTACTTGGGAGACTGAGCAGGTAGGAGAAAGGTATAGCAACACACGCCTGAGCCTGTCTTGGGAGGCAGAGGCAAGAAGACTGCTGACAGTTTCAGGCCAGTGTGAAAAACTACCTCAAAACAAAAAAAATAAATAAAAAGAAAAGGGCAGCTGGGGAGATGCTCAGCAGTTAAAGGTGCTTGTTTGCAATGTCTGCTGGCCTGGGTTTGATTCCCCAACTACCTATGTAAGCCAGATGCAAAAAGCAGCACACCTGGCACACCCATGCTCTCTCTTTCAAATATATATATATTTTGGTTTTTCAAGGTATGGTCTTACTCTAGCCCCAGGCTGACTTGGAATTCACTCTGTATTCTCAGGGTGGCCTCAAACTCACAGTGATCCTCCTACCTTTGCCTCCCGAGTGCTGGAATTAAAGGCATGCACCACCATGCCTGGATTGTTCTTTTTCTTTATTTATTTGAGGGGGGGGGAGGGAGAAAGAGGCAGATAGAGAGAGGTTGGGCATGCCAGGTCCTCTAGCCGCTGCAAACAAATTCCAGAGGCATATGCCATCTTGTGTATCTGGCGTCACGTGGGTCCTGGGGAGTCAAACCTGGGTCCTTAGGCTTTGCAGGCAAGCACCTTAACCACTGAGCCATGTCTCCAGCCCTGACTCTTGTTCTTTTTCTTTTTGTTAAAGAATTATTTATATTTATTTATTTATTAGAGACAGAGAGAGGGAGAGAGAGAGGGCGAATGGGCTCGCCAGGACCTCTAGCCACTGCAAACAAACTCCAAATGCATGTGCCACCATGTGCATCTGGCTTATGTGGGACCTGGAGAATTGAACCTGGGTCCTTAGGCTTTGCAGGCATGCACCTTAACTGCTCAGCCATTTCTCCAGCCCTCTCATTCTTTTTTTTAAAAAATATTTTATTTTTGTTTATTTATTTGAGAAAGAAAGAGGAAGAGACAGACAGAAAAAGAGAATGGGTGTGACAGGGCCTCCAGCTGCTGCAAACTAACTCCAGATGCATGTACTACTTTGTGCTCTGGCTTGTGTGGGTCTTGGGGAATTGAACCTGGGTCCTTTGACTTTGCAGGCAAGCTCCTTAACCACTAAGCCATTTCTCCAGCTCTGATTACCATTCTTAACTAGTGTCTTCCACGGTAGTTGTGACTTGGCCTTCTTCACTATCAGTCACATGCAGCTACATGGTTGAGTTCACTGAGCAAAGATTGTGTTGTGCTGCTTGGGTCAGGTGGGACTACGAGGCCTGTCTGCTTACCTGAAGGGTCCTCTTGAAACCGCAGAAAGTGCTGCCCTTTCTGGTCAGGCAGCTTGTCTTGCTGTTCCTGGTGCCTGCCCACCTCAGTATTTCCTTTGCCAGGCTCTTCAGCTGCAGAGCGGAGACAAGAACTGCCTGGTTGCCCGCTCCAAGTGCTTCCTGAAGATGGGAGACTTGGAGAAATCCCTGAAAGATGCTGAGGCGTCCCTACATAGCGACCCGACTTTCTGCAAGGTGACTTGCTGGGTGGGAGGACTCAGCCTTGCTTTCCCCATTTCCCTTGCCTGCAGCAGCCTCTGCTTGCCAGGAGAAGAAGAACCAGCTGGATTGCCTGGTCTCTGCTGTCTTTTTTTCTTCTCAGGACATTTGCCTGGCTGTTGCCCTTTGTGTTCCAACCTTGACCCTCAACCCAGTGCCCTTCCATTCTTCCACACCTGCATCCCGTAAGGCCTTGTCTGTCCTCCTGACTGTGATTCGCTCTCTTACTCCAGGGGATTTTACAAAAGGCCGAGACGCTGTACACCATGGGAGACTTTGAGTTTGCCTTGGTATTCTATCATAGAGGCTACAAGCTGAGGCCTGATCGGGAATTCAAAGTTGGCATTCAGAAAGCCCAGGAAGCCATCAACAACTCGGTGGGAAGTGAGTGAGCAGAGGGGCTATGCCCCTATCCAGGAGTACTTGGGTTTGGGGAAGGCCTGAGGTATAGTGTGCAGGCAGCTACCACCAGGCCAACTGAGAGTCTCATACTTGGATTTGACTGTTCATGATGATGTCACGGATTAAGAACTATCGCTGGGTGGCCTTCTAGCCACACTGGGAAGGTTGCTTTAAAATAAGCCTGTCTGTATTCTACAGTCATAGTGTATCATCCTGAGTCCAGCCTTCCTGGGGTCCTGACTTCCTTTCTCCAAGGGCTGGTTTTCCCCATCAGCTTTGAGATGGGGAAAGAGGGAGACTGGTGACAGCTTGCCACAATGGGCTGCAGAATGCTGAGGTGGCATGTGACAGTGTCCCCTGAATCCCAGCCCTCCCTTTGGAACTCTGCCAGTGTCTTGGGCTAGTGGGGGTTGTCTAGCTCCTAGGAGAGTGCAGTACCAAACGCCTGCACGCTAGGGTGGCTCAGGGCCAGCTTTGCCACAGCCCCAAAGGCAGTCATTTCCACATAAAAATATGTGACAGGTCAGGCCTCAGAGGCTTGGCCCAGCAAAACGCCAGCTCTTTTGTCCTTGCAGGTCCTTCTTCCATAAAGCTGGAGAACAAAGGAGACCTCTCCTTCTTAAGCAAGCAGGCTGAGGTAAGGTGCCTGGTTTTGAGGCTATGTGTACCTGCAGAACCCGCTCTCTCACTTGAGAATAGTTAGCTCCTGTCCACCATGGCCAGTCCTGACATTCTGCCCCAGTCCCAGAGGGGTCTTGGGACTGGCTATGCCCAGTCAAGCGCATTCCATGGTTCTCAGCCCAAAGAGTCCTTGAGGCTCAGGAACGTGGAGTGTCTGGCTCTGGGGTCATGCTGGGCACCAGTGTTTCTTGTTGAGGCTTCAGTGGGTGCTCTCCATTTTCCAGAGTATGAAAGCCCAGCAGAAGCCTCAACCCATAAAGCAACTCTTACATACCACCAAAAGAGAATCCAAGCGGAAGGGCTCACTTAAGAGCGAGAAGACCGTCCGCCAGCTGCTGGGGGAGCTCTATGTGGACAAGGAGTATTTGGAGAAGCTGCTGTTGGATGAAGGTTTCAGAGCCTTGGTTACCAACAGGGACTCAGGGCAAAGGAAGTCTGGGGAAGATGCTTAATGCAGAGCCGGTCATGCAGTGTTGGCTGACACGTGACTGACAGGTTTTACCAGCATTCTCAGCTTACAGATGAGAAAATTGAAATCACACCGAGCTGGGCAATGACATAGCTCATCTTTTTTATTTTCTTTAAAAGGAATTCCATATGCATGTGCCAGATACGTGGGTACTGGGAAATCGAACCTAGGTCCTTAGGCTTTGCAGGCAAGTGCCTTAATCACTGAGCTGTCTCTTGAGCCCCATAGCTCATCTTTAAATATAAGAAGTTCAAGCTAGGTGTGGTGGCACATGCCTTTAATTCCAGCACCTGGGAGGCAGAGGTAGAAGGATCATCATAAGTTGGAGTCCACCCTGTGACTACATAATGAATTCCAGGTCAGCCTAAGCTAGAGTGAGACCCTACCTCAAAAAACCAAAAAAGAAGTTCATTTTCAGGCAAGTTCTTTAACCACTAAGCCATCTCTCTGACCCCTAAGAAGTTCATTTTCAGAGCCAGTGATTTTAAGCACTCGCAGAAAGAACAATAGAGAGTTGGGCTCTTTTAAAATAGTGTTAGCCAGCCTTCCATTACTCTGACAAAATGCCCTAGATAATCAGCTTATAAGAAGGAAAGATTGCTGGGTGTGGTGGCGCACGCCTTTAATCCCAGCATTTGGGAGGCAGAGGTAGGAGGATAGCTGTGAGTTTGAGGCCACCCTGAGACTACAGAGTGAATTCCAGGTCAGCCTGGGCTTAAGTGAGATCCTACCTTAAAAAAAAAAAAAAAAAAAAGAAGGAAAGATTGACTTTGGTTTAGGGTTTCAGTGTATAGTCAGGTGACTCAATTGTTTGGGGCCTACTGTAAGGCAGAACATAGTGGGAGCAATGCTTCTCACCTCATGGTGGCCAGGAAGCAAAGAGACAGGAAAGGGCAGGGATCCCAATGTCCCCTTCCAGGGCATGCTCACAATGCCCTAAGTCCCTTCCACTAGGCCTCACCTCCTAAAGGTTCCACCATTTCATAATAGCACCAGGACTTAAACACTTGGGGTCATTTGGGGACATTCAAGGTACGAATCATAGCCATGGCCTTAGTCCCTGAAGGGCCATCATCTCCTGGGTAAAGGAACTGGGCATGCTGGGATCTGAGCATATTAGCACTGTACACTCGAGTATGTCATCTGGTCCAATCCCTCATTTCGTAGATAAGGAAAGAGAATTCACTGAATGTTCAAGGTGACAATCAAGTTAGTGGTGGCATCAATGCTGGTATCAAATCCAACATTCTCTCCCCCACTGTATGCTGTTGGCAGTACAACACAGGACAGAGCCTTGAAATGAATGTCCACAAAAAACAAACAAACAAAAAAAAACCCATGAGCTGGATGTGGTGGCACATGTCTTTAATCCCAGCACTCAGGAGGCAGAGGTAGGAGGATCGCCGTGAGTTCAAGGCCACCCTGAGACTACCTAGTGAATTCCAGGTCAGCCTGGGCTAGAGAGAAACCCTGCCTCGAAAAACCAAAAGAATAAAAGTGTGGTGAGTATTGCCATGAGCTGATTAGCCTGAGCAGGGGCCACCCTGGCAACAAAAGCCTTCCCTCCAGAACTGGTTTCCTAAGGTTATCTGCAGGGCTCTCTGTAGAGCTGTGGCATGCAGACAGTTTCACTGCTGGTACATCTCTTTCAGAACAAGCCTGAAAGCATCTGCTCTCCAGAGCCCTGTTGTGGAGGGAGGGCAGGGGTGGCCTGAACACTACCCTGTGTGGCCTTCCTCCAGCTCCAGCTTCTAGTCAGGCAGTGGACAGGACCTGCGCATTCTCCTCCAGCTCCCAGCATGCCCCAGGATACTTGGCACCTGAACATTGTCAGTCAGAGCTGGGTTGGGAATTTAGACTCTTCTGTGGGGACACAGAAAGTGGGGGACCAAGAGTGTCTGAAAGAAAGTGTTGGGCCAGGCATGGTAGCGCATGTCTTTAATCCCAGCACTTGGGAGGCAGAGGTAGGAGGATCACCACAAGTTCAAGGCCAGCCTGAGACTATACAGTGAATTCCAGGTCAGCCTGGGCCAGAGCAAAACCCTACCTCAAAAAAAAAAAAAAAAAAATGTGGGAAGGTAGTTTAGTCAATGAATTTCTTGCCTTGCAAGCATGTGGACTGGACCTGAGTTTAATCTCCAGTACCCCTGTAGATGCCTATAATCCCAGAGCCTGGGAGACAGCCTAGCCTAATTCATACATATGCACACACATATAAACATGTATATGCACACGACACACACATACACATATGTAAAAAATAAAAGCTGGCTGAGTGTGGTGGCACATGCCTTTAATCCTAGCACTCAGGAGACTGAGAAAGGAGGATCCTTGTGAGTTCGAGGCCAGCCTGAGACTACATAGTGAATTCCAAGTTAGCCTGGGCTAGAGCAAGACTCTACCTTGAAAATCCAACAAACAAACAAACAAAAAACAAACAAAAAAACTGGACATGAGTGCATGTCTTTAATCCCAAAACTTGGGAGGCAGAGGTAGGAGAATCACCATGAGTTTGAGGTCAGCCTGAGACTACATAGTGAATTCCAAGTCAGCCAACACTAGAATGAAACCCTACCTCAAAAGAAAAAAAAAAAACCTGCCTGAGAGGGGGGCTCTGGCTTCATTCCAGCCTGGCTAGTACACCCATTCCACCCCCATGTGCTCTCACTTCCTCACTGTACCCCACATCTGCAGGCTGAGCTCCTCACAGCGCCTCACAGCAAGGACCACAAGCCTAGAGGGGATGAGTCCCTTTACAGACAACTGATCTCACTGGCTTCTTCTCAAAACCCTTCCCTACAGACCTCATCAAAGGTAACATCAAGGGTGGCCTGACCGTGGAGGACCTTATCATAACAGGCATCAACTACCTGGATAGGCGTAGCAACTTCTGGAGGCAGCAGAAGCCCATCTATGCCAGGGAGCGAGACCGGAAGCTGATGCAAGAGAAATGGTTGCGGGACCGCAAACGCAGCCCCGCTGAGACAGCCCACTACATCCTCAAGAGCCTAGAGGACATTGACATACGTGGGTGGTATTCCCAGAGATGCCAGGTGGGGAGGGGGCAACCTGGTAGCCTGAGCCCAAGCCTCCACTGACCTGTAGATGGAGACTACCTGGGAGGAGACGAACTAGCCCACCCAGCATGCTACAGGAGGCTGTCCTCACCTCCAGGTCACCTTCTTCTCTTCCCAGTGCTAACCAGTGGCAGCGCTGAAGGGAGTCTTCAAAAAGCGGAGAAAGTGCTAAAGAAGGTTCTGGGGTGGAACAAGGAAGAGGTGCCCAACAAGGACGAACTGGTTGGCAACTTGTACAGCTGCATAGGCAATGCCCAGATTGAGCTGGGGCAGATGGCAGCAGCCCTGCAAAGCCACAGAAAGGACCTGGAGATTGCAAAGGAATAGTGAGTGCCCTGGGCCTGTGAGTGGGACATGGGGTTCTGTCACTGTCTTTGCAAGCGTGGCTGATATCTTAGTCCCCATTTTCTGCCCTGTAGGCCAGAGGTAGATTCTGGTAGAGGTGAGGATTGATCTATCTAAGACTGAGGATAGAAGGCAAATCTGATCTAGACTGTTGGCTTTTTTTTTTTTTTAAGGTAGGGTCTCACTCTAGCTCAAGCTGGCCTAGAGCTCACATGAATTCTCCTACCTCTGCCTCCGAGTGCTGGTGTTAAAGGCATGTGCCACCATACGCGGCTGGCTTTTTTGTTGTCTTGGGTCTATTTAAAAAAGTATATTTTTTTGAGAGAGAGAATGGGCACGCCAGGGGCTTTAGCCATTGCAAACAAATTCCAAATGCATGCACCACCTTATGCATCTGGCTTTTTGTGAGTACTGGGAAATCAAATCTGGGTCCTTAGGCTTCCCAGGCAAGTGCCTTTAACTGCTAAACCATTTCTCCAGCCTGAGGTAGGGTCTCTTTCTAGCCCAGGCTGACCTGGAATTCACTATGTAGTCTCAGGCTAGCCTTGAACTCAAAGCCATCCTCCTACTTCAGCCTCCTGAATGCTGAGATTAAAGATGTGTACCACCACACCCAGCCAATTTTTTAGTTTTTTTTTTTTTTTTTCTAGGTAGGGTCTCTAGCTCAGGCTGACCTAGATGTATTCTCAGGGTATCCTTGAACTCAAGGCGATCCTCCTACCTCTGACTCCCAAGTGTTGGGATTGAAGGCATGCACCACCACGCCCGGCTCCGATTTTTTATTCTTGTGTTCTTTCAACAATCATGCATGCAGACCCAGACATACCAAATACTCCTACCAATGGGACCAGAACAATGACCCGACCCAGGGACCATTTCCCTGAAGATGTCTGACAAAAGGTGACAATGCCACTGAATTGCAGTTATGAAAAGTATGAGAAAACAAAAACAGAGTCCATTGCTATGAGAACTGTCTGCAGGAGGACTTACCTGGCAGTGGGGCACACACCCTGTGGGAAGGCCCGAGGCAAGAGGAAGCTTCAGGACTGGACATGGTGGCACACACCTTTAATCCCAGCACTCTGGAGGCAGAGGTAGGAGGATCTTGTGAGTTTGAGGCCACTCTGAGACTACATAGTGAATTCCAGGTTAGAGTGAGACCCTACCTCAAAAAAAAATAAATAAATAAAAGGAGGAAGCTTCAGGCTGAGAAACAAAGTATTGTAAGGGGTGAAGGAGGGGCTGAGAGGAGCTGGAACAAAGTGAGCAGAGTGAGGACAAGCAAGCTTCATGAAGCACATGCTGATCCCAAGCATAGGCAGACCTGACTCACCTGTAGGATCTTAAGTCCTTTAGCACTCAGGCTGTGCATCTCCTGCTCAGTTTAGGGTTGGACATGACTCTATATCCTAAGTTGTAAGGGAGGATAAATTGCCAAAGTACCTCTCAAGATTTAAGACAGGGCTGGAGAGATGGCTAAGGAGTTAAAGACACTTGTTTGTAAAGCCTGATGGCCTGGGTTTGATTCCTCAGTACCCGTGTAGTTAGGTGCACAAAGTGGAGCATGAATCTGGAAATCATTTGCAGTGACATGAGGCCCCGGTATGCCCATTTTTTCTCTCTCTTTCTCCCCTTCTCTCTTAAAAATAAAAATAAATATTTTTAATAATTTGAAAAAAATAAGAATTTGAGACAGTAGGATAGCTCAGTGATAGCCTGGCATATGTGAGGCCCTGGGTTTGATTGCCAGTTGAGAAAATAAAGGAGAGGAGGGAAGACATTGAGACAGTCCTTAGCATTCATAATAGTAATGTCTCTCCAAGAAATAAGTTCTCTGTAAGATTCAAGTCTGGATAGGGACCATCCCTTTCTGAGCATTCTGCTGCTAACATTGGGAGTCATTTTTTAAAATATTTATTTATTTGAAACAGAGAGATAAAGAGGCAGAGTGAGAGAATGGGTGCACCCGGGCTTCCAGCCACTGCAAATAAACTCCAGACGTGTGGTGGTTTGACTCAAGTGTGCCCATTCTTTCTCTCACTATCTCACTCTGGCCCAGGCTGACCTGGAATTCACTATGTAGTCTCAGGGTGGTCTTGCGCTCACATCGATCCTCCTACCTCTGCCTCAGGTGTTCTGAATGCTAGGTTCCCAGCTGATGGAGATTTGGGAATTAATGCCTCCTGGAGGTAGTGTATTGTTGGGGCGGGCTTAGGGGTGTTACAGCCAGTGTCCCCTTGCCAGTGTTTGGTGCACGCTTCTGTTGTCCACCTGATGTTGGCCAGAGGTGATTTGCATTCTCTACTCATGCCATCATGGAGCTTCCCCTCGAGTCTGTAAGCCAAAATAAACCCTTTTTTCCCAAAAGCTGCTCTTGGTCCGGTGATTTCTACCAGTAATGCAAACCTGACTGCTACAAGACGCATGTGCCACCTTGTACATCTGGCTTACGTGGGTACTGGGGAATCAAACCTGAGTTCTTAGGCTTCACAGGCAAGCATCTTAACTGCTGAGCCATCTGGCTAGCTCCAGGAGTCATTTTTTACTTCCCTGCCAAATTTTTACTCATCCCACAGTTCTGAGTGCCTCTTAGTCACTCGTCACTCCATCTGTTAGTCTGTTTTACACCTCTGTTTGAAAACACCTGAGATAGGGCTGGAGAGGTGGCTCATTGATTAAGGCATTTGCTTGCAAAGCCTGACAGCCCAGGTTTAATTCTCTATTACACAAGTAAAGGCAGATGCACAAAGTGGCACATGCATCTGGAGTTCATTTGCAGTACAAAGAGGCCCTGGTGTGCCCATTCTTTCTCTCACTATCTCACTCTGGCCCAGGCTGACCTGGAATTCACTATGTAGTCTCAGGGTGGTCTTGCGCTCACATCGATCCTCCTACCTCTGCCTCTTGAGAACTGGGATTAATGGCATGCGCCACCATGCCTGGCTTCCCCTCTCAGATTTCTAAAGCCATCCTTCCTCTGTCAACTCTCTTTCCCTCCTGACAAGTAGGGAAGTGTCTGGCTTTCATAATAATAGTAACTTCAACTCTCTTAGGCATGAGCTCTTCTCCAGGTGATCAGGAAGGCCTCCTGATCGAGGCCATCACTTTCTGAGCCATGGCTTCTTGTGGCCTGCAGTTGGTACTCAGGGATCTCTGTACACCTCTCCTATACCTCCATGGGGTCAGACTCCCCCAACATTCCTGCCCCCTACCCTCTCCTCTTCACTTAGCCAAGCTTCCGATGCCATGCACTCTCAGTTCTTTTCTTACCTGTCTCCAAGGGATGAACAGGAGAACCGTGCATTCACTATTTCCTGCAGAAGGAGTGTGTGAGGGGGAAACTGCCAGTGGGAGACAGCTGTCTTTGATTCCTGGTTATGTCACTTAGAGCTGTGTGGATCTAAGTTGCTTATCTCCCATTTCCCCACCTCTGTTGAAGGTTCCTGACTGGGATCAGGAGGATTAAATAAAATGTGTATAGATTGCATCTTGCATCCAGTCAGTTTCTTGAAGAACTTCACTTCTGGCCCTAATTCTCTCACAAGCCCCACACCTGTACGTCTGATGGACTCCAAGGCATTTCCCTTTCCATGTCCTACAGGAACCCCAAATTTAATGCATCCCAGAATTTCTTATGTTTCTCCTAAACTTTGTGCTACTGGGGTTCCTAAGCCTTAGAACAGCATAGGGTGCCCACCTTCCCCGTGGCATTTTCTTTCTTTCTTTTTTTTTTTTTTTTTTAACACTGCTCATGAACATTTTATTCTTAGAAATAAATATAGTGCCATGAAAATGTCTAGAACTAGATTATACTATATAGAAGGCAGGTACAATGGAGAGCCAGCACAGTGCTTTGTTAGAACCAATTATTTTCAGTTAGAGAAAAATCACCAACTTGTCAATACCATATATTCTGGGAGAAAACATACTCATGGAGAAGAAATAGATACAATTTTAAGGAGAGAAGCAGCCTGTCACAAGTAAGAGTTTCTTGAGATATCCGTGGTGAAGAAAATAATACACGCATGAGGCTCTCTAAGGTGCCATTTCCCCGTGGCATTTTCTTGTCTTTGCTACCTTCTACGGCTATAGTCATTGTGTTTCATGGCTTGTGGCCCTTTCTGCATCTTCAAAGCAACCATGCCCGGCCCACTTCGGACTTTTTGGTTTTTTTTTTTTTTTTTTTTTTTTTTGTTATGTTTTGTTTTGTTGGTCTTCGAGGTAGGGTTTTGCTTTAGCCCAGGCTGACCTGGGATTCACAGTGTAGTCTCAGGGTGGTCTCGAACTCATGGTGATCCTCCTACCTCTGCCTCCCGAGTGCTGGGATTAAAGGCGTGTGCCACCATGCCCAGCAATTTTTTTAAAAAATTTAAAAAATTTTTTGGAGTGAGACAGAGAGAGAGAGAGAGGGACAGATAGAGAATGGGCACGCTAACAGCCTCTCAGCCACTGTGAACGAACTCCAGATGTGTGCGCCCCCTTGTGGGCAAGTGTGGTTAAACGTGGGACCTGGAGACTGGAACTGGCATTCTTAGTCTTGGCAGGCAGGCACCTTAACCACTAAGCCATCTCTCCAGCTCCACCTCTGACTTTTTAACTTAATATATCTCCGAACTTTTTTCCATACCTACAAGTTATCATTGCTAGGGGCACTCACTGCTGAGTGTTCCGCCAAATCAGCAGCACTTGAAGTAAATTCCCAGAAGAGAATTTGTTGATTAAAGGGCCATGTCTGCACGCTCACCCTCCAGGAAGGTCCTGATGGCGTCCATGTCAGAGTCAAGTACAAAGGGTGGTGTGTGCCACCGCTTCCTCAGGCTGGCAGCTTTCTTTTAACTGGAACCCTGAGGCGAGAGCCCCAGTTCTTGCCTTTTTTTCTATTTCACAGCACCTTACAACAGCCAATTTCTTGCTTCTTCCCCACAGTGACCTTCCTGATGCAAAATCCAGAGCCCTTGACAACATTGGCAGAGTTTTTGCCAGAGTTGGGAAATTCCAGCAAGCCATTGACACGTGAGTGACCAAGTGACTGAGAACTGTCTCTTCATACTGGGATTCCATTTGGGGACCAGAATGCCAGGCAGAGAGGCATCAGAAAACTTGGACTTAGAGCCAAACGGTGGCTCACACTTGTAATCCCAGCACTCCAGAGGTAGAGACAGATGATCAGAAGTTCAAGATCATTCCTGGCCAAATAGCTGAGTTTGAGGCCAGTCTGGGCTTTCATGAGACCCTGCCCTTCCCAGAAAAATTACTTAGCTATGCTCCTAGAAATTCTTTGTTTTAATTTAAATATTTTATTTATGTATTTATTTAATTGTGAGAGAGACACAGAGAGAGAGGGAGTGGGAGAAAGAAAGAAAGAGAATGGGCATGCCAGGGCCTCCAACCATTACAAATGAACTTCAGATACATGTACCACCTTGTGCATCTGGTTTACCTGGGTACTGGGGAATTGAACCTGGGTCCTTAGGCATCATGGGCAAGCACCTTAACAACTAAGCCAACTCTCTAGCCTGTCCCTAGAAAATCTGATTCTAATCTGAGTGTGGTGGTGCACACATTTAATCCCAGCACTCAGAAGGCAGTGGTAGGAGAATCACCTTGAGTGTGAGGCAATCTTGGGACCACAGAGTGAGTTCCAGATTGGCCTGGGCTACAATGAGGCCCTTCCTTGAAAAAAAAATGAAGCCAGGCGTGGTGGCGCATGCCTTTAATCCCAGCATTTGGGAGGCAGAGGTAGGAGGATGGCTGAGAGTCCAGATGCATTTACCACTTTAAATTTTTTCTTTTTCTTTTTTCCCCCCGAGATAGGGTCTCACTCTAGCCCAGGCTGACCTGGAATTCACTATGTAGTCTCAGGGTGGCCTTGAACTCATGTAATCCTCCTACCTCTGCTTCCCAAGTGCTGGGATTAAAGGCATGTTACACCACACCTGACTTTTTATAAAATTCTGATTCAAAGGTCAAGATGACTCAGGAGTTCACTGTTAAGGACATTCCAATGATTCTTAGCTTTGGCGCTGGTAGACCTAGCAACCTGTGGGACTTCCTTGGAGGCTGTTCTTGACTCTGTGTATTTGTCTGGGGTCCCTGGGAGCATCCTGTGCACTCTCCAGTTGGCTTGACTACCTGGCCGAGCTCCAGGCCTTGTGTCCTTGGCGGGGGGAGCTCTGCTCTAGAAAGTCTCAGAGCAGACCCACACTTGGGAGGCCAGCTCCCGGGGCCCAGGCACTCTTCCTGGGAACTGTCTTTCATCTGCTCTTGTTATGTGGAAACACTTGACCAGTGGCCACATGATTTAGTGTCCTGATGGCCTTGTGTATGTGTGTGGAGAGAAGAATATCAGTCTACCTACCCTTGGTCTTGTCTTCTTTAAATTTTTTTTTTTTTGAGAGAGAGACAGAGAGAGAGGGAGAGGAAGGCAGATAGAGATGGGCGCACCATCAGCCTCTCAGCTGCTGAGAACGAAATCCAGATGTGTGCGCCCCCTTGTGGTCAAGTGTGGCATGCACCCTTGCGTCACTTTGCATCTGGCTAAACGTGGGACCTGGAGTTTGGAACCAGCGTTCTTAGGCTTAGGAGGCAGGCGCCTTAACCACTAAGCCATCTCTCCAGCCCCAGTCTTCTTTAAATTTTTAATATTTATTTGTGTGTTTGTGTGCACAATTTGCCACTGCAAACAGATACCTGTTGGGCGTGACTTGGGTGTAACTGGGGAATTGAACTTGGGCTGGAAGGTTTTGTAAACAAGTGTGTTTAACCATCTTCTCAACCTCCTTTGATACTGTCTTTTTTTTTTTTCGAGGTAGGGTCTCACTCTAGTTCAGGCTGACCTGGAATTCACTATGTAGTCTCAGGGTGGCCTCGAACTCACAGCAATCCTCCTACCTCTGCCTCCCGAGTGCTGGGTTTAAAGGCGTGAGCCACCACGCCCGGCTCTTGTTTTAGTTTTTGAGGTCGAGTCTCACTGTAGCCCAGGCTGACCTGGAATTCACCATGTGGTCTCAGGGTGCCTTTGAACTCATGGCGATCCTGAGTGCTGGGTTTAAAGGCGTGCGCCAGTGTGCCTGGCTCTTTGTTTTGCTGTGCTGGGATTGAACCTAGTATCTCATGTATGCTTCCATGAAGCCACATTCCCAACCCTTAGATGCACTTTTTTTTTTTTTTTAAAGTTTTTTTTAGTTTTTCGAGGTAGGGTCTCACTCTAGTCCAGGCCGACCTGGAATTCACTCTGTAGTCTTAGGGTGACCTTGAACTCATGGCAATTTTCCTACCTTTGCTTCTCAAGTGCTGGGATTAAAGATGTGCGCCACCATGCCCAGCTTTGCTGCTCTATTTTTTAAAAATATTTTTTATTTACTTATTTATTTGAGAGAGAGAAAGAGGCAGGGAGAGAGACAGAGAAAGAGAGAGAATAGGAGCACCAGGGCCTCCAGCCACTGCAGATGAACTCCAGACACATGCGCCTCCTTGTGCATCTGGTTACGTGGGTCCTGGAGAATCCAACCAGGATCCTTTTGCTTAGCAGGCAAACGCCTTAACCACTCTGCCATCTCTCCAGCCCGATGCTTTATTTTTTCTAATTTTTATTTTATTTGTTTATGAGAATGCAAATAAATTCCAGATCATGTGCCACATTGTGTATCAGATGTTCTTTTTAATATTTTAAAAAATATATTTTATTTATTTATTTATTTGAGAGAGAGAGAGAGAGAGAGAGGAGAGAGTGGCCTCCAGCCACCGCAAATGAACTCCAGACACATGTACCACCTTGTATATCTGGCTTACATGGGTCCTGGGGAACTGAACCAGGGTCCTTTGGCTTTGCAGGCAAATGCCTTAACTGCTAAGCCATCTCTCCAGCTCTATTTTTTATTTTATCTTATTTATGAGAGAGAGAATGGGCACGCCAGGGCCTCCAGCTGCTGCAGACAAACTCTAGACACAAGTGCCACCTTGTGCATCTGGCTTACGTGGACCCTGGGGAATTGAACCTAGGTTCTTTGGCTTCACAGGCAAACGCCTTAACCACTAAGCCATCTCTTCAGTCACAGATGCTCTTTTTAAACATTATTTTCATGGTTATGCCAAATTTGATGGTGTAGATGTTACCAAAACAACTTTGATGGTTTTGAAATATGTTGGTATTTACTAACTTCACCCCTGAACTGGTGTGGGAGAAGGCCTATTTATTTATTTATTTATTTTAGGTAGGGTCTCACTTTAGCCCAGGCTAATCTGGAATTAGACTCAAACTGGCCTTGAATTCACAGCAATCCTCCTACCTCAGCCTCCCAAGCAGTGGGATTAAAGGTGTGTGCCCCCATGCCTGGTGAAAATGAGTTTTATTCTGGGCCCAGCAGGAAGGCAGGGTCTCAAGATGCTGACTGGTTCTTCACATTCTCAGGTGGGAGGAGAAGATTCCTCTGGCCAAAACTGCCCTGGAGAAGACCTGGCTGTTCCATGAGATTGGCTGCTGTTACCTGGAGCTGGACGAGGCCTGGCAGGCCCAGAGTTATGGGGAGAAGTCTCAGCAGTATGCTGAGGAGGAAGGAGACATTGAGTGGCAGCTGAACGCCAGTGTTCTGGTGGCACAGGCACAAGGTACAGGCTCAGAGACGGCCATCCTACGTACCTCTCCCATCAGCAAGCCAGCTGTCACTGCGGGCTAGGAACCTGAGAGCTGGGCTTACTGTCCCTGTCTGTCTATGTTCATCTTAATTATTTCATTTTTGAGGCAGGGTCTTGTTCTAGTCCAGGCTGACCTGGAATTCACTATGTGGTCTCAGGGTGGCCTCAAATTCACAACAATCCTATTACCTCTGCCTCCAGAGTGCTGGGATTAAAAACATGCACCACCACACCCGGCTGTTCACCTTAATTTTGAGACAAGCCACTCCATTTTCACCAGCATACAGTAAGTGCCTGCTCTTAGCAAAACTCAGTGAGGGTTGCTGAAGAGTTTGACTATAGGCTAACCCAGCATCATGTCCTCCTCAAAGTATTAGCCAGTTTGGGGGAACTATAACAAAATATCCTAGGCAGGCAATCTCTGTACCTGTTTTTTTTTTTTTTTTTTTTTTTTTTTTTTTTTTTTTTGGGGGGTCTCACTCTGTTCCAGGCTGACCTGGAATTAACTATGTAGTCTCGGGGTGGCCTCGAACTCTCGGCAATCCTCCTACCTCTGCCTCCCGAGTGCTGGGATTAAAGGCATGCGCCACCATGCCCGGCTTCTGTACCTGTTTTGAAAGCTCAGGGGCCTGGTGCTGGCAGTGGCTCTGCTCTGGGGAGGACAGCTTGCTTGGCTGCATCACACTGTGGCATACTGCAATGGCAGGAGCACACACGCAAGAAGCAGTCACTTATCCAGACAGGAAGCCAGAGAGCTGCGTGCAGCCAAAACAAGCTTTCTTTTTCTTTTCTTTTCTTTTTTCTATTTTCTTTTCTTTTCTTTCTTTCTTTTTTTTTACACTTGATTTTAGCCAAAAGGCTGAGAAGTGATTTTTTTTGTTAAATTTTATTTACAAGCAAAGAGGTACAGACACAGCAAGAGAGAGAGAGAAAATGGGTGCTCCAGGGCCTCCAGCCACTGCAAACAAACTCCATGTGCATGTGCTGATTTGTATAGCTGGCTCTGTGTAGGTACTAGGGAATCAAACCCAGGTCCTTAGGCTTTTCAGGCAAGCAAGAGCCTTAACTGCTGAACCATCTCTCCAGTCTCCCAAGCTTTCTTTCTCTTTCTCTCTCTCTCTCTTTTTTTTTTTTTTTTTTTTTTTTTGGTTTTCAAGGTTGAGTCTTGCTCTAGCTCAGGCTGACCTGGATTTCACTATATAGTACCAGGCTGTCATTGAACTCACAGTGATCCTCCTACCTCTGCCTCCTGAGTGCTGGGACTAAAGGTGTGAGTGACTGTATCAGGCATTGCCTAGATACTTTTTTTGTTTTGTTTTGTTTTTCAAGGTAGGGTCTTACTCTAGCCTAGGCTGACCTGGAATTCGCTATGTAGTCTCAGGGTGGCCTCAAACTCAGTGATCCACCTGCCTCTGCTTGCAGAGTGCTGGGATTAAAGGCGTGCACCACCATGTCTGGCTGCCTAGATTCATCCTTCCTTCATTTGAGAGAAAGAGGCAGAGAAAGAGAGAGAGAGAGAATGGGCACGCCAGGGCCTCTAGCCACTGCAAATGAATGCCAGACACATGCACCACCTTGTATATCTAGCTTACGTGGGTCCTGGGGAATTGAATCTGGGTCCTTTAACTTTGCAGGCAAACACCTTAACCTAAGCCATCTTTCCAGCCCTGCCTAGATGGTTTTTTTTTTTTTTTTTTTTTTTTTTTTTTTTTTTGGTTTTGAGGGGGTCTCACTCTGGTCCAGGCTGACCTGGAATTAACTATGTATTCTCAGGGTGGCCTCGAACTCTCGGCGATCCTCCTACCTCTGCCTCCTGAGTGCTGGGATTAAAGGCGTGCGCCACCACGCCCAGCTCTCTGACTAGATGGTTTTGACACATTCTTATTTGAATTACTGTCTTTATTTTAGGAAGGGGAAATGGAGACACTAAGATGTTCTTCAGCAGATTGCCCTAAGCCCCATGATGCCCTTTTAAAGATTATTTATTTAAGAGAAAGAGAGAGAGAGAGAGAGAGAGAGAGAGAGAATATGGGCATGTCAGGGTCTCCAGCCACTGCAAGCAAATCCAGATGCATGTGCCTCCTGTGCATCTGGCTTACCTGGGTACTGGGGAATCAAACCTAGGTCCTTAAGCTTCCCAGGCAACCACCTTAACTGCTAAGCCATCTCTCCAGCCCCCATGATGCCCTTTAAAAAATATTTTATTTATGGGCTGGAGAGATGGCTTAGTGATTAAACGCTTGCCTATGAAGCCTAAGGACCCCGGTTCGAGGCTCGATTCTCCAGGACCCACGTAAGCCAGATGCACAAGGGGGTGCATGCATCTGGAGTTCGTTTGCAGTGGCTGGAGGCCCTGGCGCACCCATTCTCTCTCTCTCTCTCTCTGCCTGCCTATTTCTGTATCTCTCTCTCTCTCTCTCAAATAAATAAATAAATAAAATATTAGAAAAATATATTTTATTTATTCATTTGCAAGCAGATAGAGGGGTGGAGAGAGTGAGAGAATGAGAGTGAGAGAGTAGGAAGGGGCACCCCATGGCATCTTGTCACTGCAAATGAACTTCAGATGCATGTGCCACTTTGTACATCTGGCTTTACATGGGTACTGGGGGTTGGAAAATGAGTTGTCAGGTGTTGCAAGCAAGAGTACCTTTAACTGCTGAGCCATCTCTGCAACCCCCTGATGCCCTTTTTGAGTGATGGAAATGTCCTAGATTGTGGTAACCATTTTAGACGTCTAATTTTTTTTTCTTTTTGGTTTTTGAGGTAAGGTTTCGCTGTAGTCTAGGCTGACCTGGAATTCACTGTGTAGTCTCAGGGTAGCCGTGAACTCATGGCGATCCTCCTACCTCTGCCTCCCGAGTGCTGGGATTAAAGGTGTATGCCACCAGACCTGGCTCAGAAATCTAAATTTTTACCAAAAATCAATGGATTAAGTCCTTACAATCAAGTGAATGTTTAAAACTATTTATTAACAACTTCCATAAATATAGACAATATACCATAATCATAATACAACCAGGTGAGGTGCAAATTATATATCAAAAATGTTGCCAGGCATGGTGGTGCATGCCTTTAATCCTAGCACTTGGGAGGCAGAGGTAGGAGGATTGCCATGAGTTTGAGGCCACCCTGAGACTATAGAGTGAATTCCAGGTTAGCCTGAGCTAGAGTGAGACCCTACCTCAGAAAAAAAAAATGTAGCCAGGGGCTGGAGGGATGGCTTAGCCGTTAAGGCATTTGCCTGCAAAGCCAAAGGACCCAGGTTTGATTCCTCAGGACCCACGTTAGCCAAATGCACAAGGGGGCACATATGTCTGGAGTTCATTTGCAGTAGCTGGAGGCCCTAGCATGTCCATTCTCCCTTTCTCTTTCTCTCTCTCTTCCCCTCTTTCTCTGTCAAATAAATAAATAATATTTTTAAAAAATGTAGCCAGGTGTGGTGGTGCATGCCTTTAATCTAGCACTCTGGAGACAGTGGTGGGAGGATCGCTGTACGTTTAAAGCCACCCTGAGACTACATAGTGAATTCCAAGTCAGCCTGGGCTAGAGTGAGACCCTACCTCGAAAAACCAAACCAAACAAAACAAAACAGGCCTGGGCATGGTGGTGCATGCCTTTAATCCCAGCAGTTAGGGAGGCAGAAGTAGGAGAATTGCCATGAATTTGAGGCCACCCTGAGACTACATAATAAATTCCAACTACCTTGAAAAACCAAAAACCAAAACAAAACAAAACAAAACAGGACTGGAGAGATGACTCAAATGGTTAAGGTGCTTGCCTGCAGAGCCTAAAGTCCCAGTTCGATTCCTCAGTACCCACACAAAGCCAGATAGATGTACAAGATAGCACATGCGTCTGGAGTTTGTTTGCAGTGCCTGGAGGCCCTGGCATGCTGGTTCTCTCTCTCTCTCAAATAAATAAAATTAAAAAAAAATATAGCCCAGTGTGGTGGCACATACTTTTAATCCCAGCACTTGAGAGGTAGAGGTAGGAGGATCACTGTGAGTTCAAGGCCAGCTAGAGACTACAGAGTGAGTTCCAGGTAGTAGTGGGGATATAGCTCATTTGGGAAAGTGCTAGCTGGCTGGATGAGCCCTGCAGAGCCACTTCCTCTCTGACTTTGGAGTGTTTGATTGCACTTGCAGAAGGGAACTGAGGGTCCAGCAGCCATGTCTATGTCTCGAGGGTGGGGACCACAACCCCAGCTTGGGATAGTTCCAGAAGAAGAAATCTATGCTTTTGATATCCTCCCCTGCTATTCATCTATGCAGTGGATTTTTTTTTTTTTTTGAGATAGGGTCTCACTCTGGTCCAGGTTGACCTGGAATTCACTATGTAGTCTCAGGGTGGCCTTGAACTCATGGCGATCCTCCTACTGCCTCCCAAGTGCTGGAATTAAAGGCATGTGCCTGGCTATATGCAGTGTTTTGTGTTTGCTTATTTATTTATGTATCTATTTATTCATTTATTTTTACTTAATTAGTTGAGAAAGAAAGAGAGGCAGATAGAGAGAGAGAGAATGGTCACACCAAGGCCTCCAGTGACTGCAAATAAACTTCAGATGCATGTACTGCCTTGTGCATCTGGCTTATATGGATCCTGGGGAATTGAACCTGGGTTTTTGGGGTTTTTTTAATATTAGAAAAATATATTTTATTTATTCATTTGCAAGCAGATAGAGGGGTGGAGAGAGTGAGAGAATGAGAGTGAGAGAGTAGGAAGGGGCACCCCATGGCATCTTGTCACTGCAAATGAACTTCAGATGCATGTGCCACTTTGTACATCTGGCTTTACATGGGTACTGGGGGTTGGAAAATGAGTTGTCAGGTGTTGCAAGCAAGAGTACCTTTAACTGCTGAGCCATCTCTGCAACCCCCTGATGCCCTTTTTGAGTGATGGAAATGTCCTAGATTGTGGTAACCATTTTAGACGTCTAATTTTTTTTTTTCTTTTTGGTTTTTCGAGGTAAGGTTTCGCTGTAGTCTAGGCTGACCTGGAATTCACTGTGTAGTCTCAGGGTAGCCGTGAACTCATGGCGATCCTCCTACCTCTGCCTCCCGAGTGCTGGGATTAAAGATGTATGCCACCAGACCTGGCTCAGAAATCTAAATTTTTACCAAAAATCAATGGATTAAGTCCTTACAATCAAGTGAATGTTTAAAACTATTTATTAACAACTTCCATAAATATAGACAATATACCATAATCATAATACAACCAGGTGAGGTGCAAATTATATATCAAAAATGTTGCCAGGCATGGTGGTGCATGCCTTTAATCCTAGCACTTGGGAGGCAGAGGTAGGAGGATTGCCATGAGTTTGAGGCCACCCTGAGACTATAGAGTGAATTCCAGGTTAGCCTGAGCTAGAGTGAGACCCTACCTCAGAAAAAAAAAAAAGCCAGGGGCTGGAGGGATGGCTTAGCCGTTAAGGCATTTGCCTGCAAAGCCAAAGGACCCAGGTTTGATTCCTCAGGACCCACGTTAGCCAAATGCACAAGGGGGCACATATGTCTGGAGTTCATTTGCAGTAGCTGGAGGCCCTAGCATGTCCATTCTCCCTTTCTCTTTCTCTCTCTCTTCCCTCTTTCTCTGTCAAATAAATAAATAATATTTTTAAAAAATGTAGCCAGGTGTGGTGGTGCATGCCTTTAATCTAGCACTCTGGAGACAGTGGTGGGAGGATCGCTGTACGTTTAAAGCCACCCTGAGACTACATAGTGAATTCCAAGTCAGCCTGGGCTAGAGTGAGACCCTACCTCGAAAAACCAAACCAAACAAAACAAAACAGGCCTGGGCATGGTGGTGCATGCCTTTAATCCCAGCAGTTAGGAGGCAGAAGTAGGAGAATTGCCATGAATTTGAGGCCACCCTGAGACTACATAATAAATTCCAACTACCTTGAAAACCAAAAACCAAAACAAAACAAAACAAAACAGGACTGGAGAGATGACTCAAATGGTTAAGGTGCTTGCCTGCAGAGCCTAAAGTCCCAGTTCGATTCCTCAGTACCCACACAAAGCCAGATAGATGTACAAGATAGCACATGCGTCTGGAGTTTGTTTGCAGTGCCTGGAGGCCCTGGCATGCTGGTTCTCTCTCTCTCTCAAATAAATAAAATTAAAAAAAAATATAGCCCAGTGTGGTGGCACATACTTTTAATCCCAGCACTTGAGAGGTAGAGGTAGGAGGATCACTGTGAGTTCAAGGCCAGCTAGAGACTACAGAGTGAGTTCCAGGTAGTAGTGGGGATATAGCTCATTTGGGAAAGTGCTAGCTGGCTGGATGAGCCCTGCAGAGCCACTTCCTCTCTGACTTTGGAGTGTTTGATTGCACTTGCAGAAGGGAACTGAGGGTCCAGCAGCCATGTCTATGTCTCGAGGGTGGGGACCACAACCCCAGCTTGGGATAGTTCCAGAAGAAGAAATCTATGCTTTTGATATCCTCCCTGCTATTCATCTATGCAGTGGATTTTTTTTTTTTTTTTGAGATAGGGTCTCACTCTGGTCCAGGTTGACCTGGAATTCACTATGTAGTCTCAGGGTGGCCTTGAACTCATGGCGATCCTCCTACTGCCTCCCAAGTGCTGGAATTAAAGGCATGTGCCTGGCTATATGCAGTGTTTTGTGTTTGCTTATTTATTTATGTATCTATTTATTCATTTATTTTTACTTAATTAGTTGAGAAAGAAAGAGAGGCAGATAGAGAGAGAGAGAATGGTCACACCAAGGCCTCCAGTGACTGCAAATAAACTTCAGATGCATGTACTGCCTTGTGCATCTGGCTTATATGGATCCTGGGGAATTGAACCTGGGTTTTTGGGGGTTTTTTTTTGTTTGTTTGTTTGTTTGTTTGTTTTGCAAGCAAGCATCTTAACCATTAAGCCATCTCTACAGTCCTATCTATTCTTTTTTTTTTTTTTTTTGGTTTTTGCAAGGTAGGGTCTCACTCTGGTCCAGGCTGACCTGGAATTAACTATGTAGTCTCAGGGTGGCCTTGAACTCTCGGCGATCCTCCTACCTCTGCCTCCCGAGTGCTGGGATTAAAGGCGTGCGCCACCATGCCTGGCTTTATCTGTTCATTTTTGAGACAGAGTCTCAAGTAGCCCAGGATGGCCTGGAGCTTGCTTTATAGCTAAGGATGACCTTGAGTTGATCCTCCTGCCCATACCTCCCAAGTGCTGAAATTATAGGCACATATCTCTACACTGCTCATGCAATGCAAGGGATTGAACCCAAGGCTTCATGCATCCAGGCAAGCACTCTACCAACTGAGCTATATCTCCAGTCCTATGCAGTGTTTTTGGAAAAGCTGAATGACTATTTAGAAAGCAGAGATTTCTTCTTCTGGAGCAAGCAGTAGGTGGGGCAGGTTGGGATTGTACCCCCCACTCTGGAGACACAGGATGCATGCACTATCCCTATCCTAAGACCCCTTCCTTCACCTGGGGCTGAGTCTGCATAAACTTCCCATGGGCCCGGGGAGTGGGTGCTCAGGCAGGCTAGCTGCTCTGTCAAGCTACTCACAGAGTCTCAGACTGCTTGTACCATGCCATCTTCCCTTGCTGTGCAGTGAAGCTGAGAGACTTCGAGTCAGCTGTGAACAACTTTGAGAAGGCGTTGGAGAGAGCAAAACTGGTCCACAACAACGAGGCACAACAGGCCATCATCAGTGTGAGCCTTTGTCACCAGCTGGGCTTGGGTATGGGGAGCGGGGCTGGGAGGTTGGGCCCTCAGCTCACCTCAGCCTGCCACAGCTACTTCTTACCTACCAACTGCAGGGCACGTGCAAGGCAGGGCAGTAGCTTTGGCATGTTTACTATTGCTGTCCATTTTATAGCAACAGATCACCAGGTTTTATATGAAACAAAAGTTGTAGAAAACATTTCTCTTGGGCTTGGAGAGATGGCTCAGCAGGTAAGAGCACGTGTTGTGCAAGCACGAGCACCTGAGAGGGCCTGAGTCACCCTGAGTCTGACTTCTCAGCACCCACACAAACAGCGGGGTGTGGCCACACACACTTACAACCCCAGTCTTGTGGGAAGTACAGACCAGAGAATTGCTGGGGTTTGCTTGTCAGGCATTCTGACCAAAAATGACAGCTCCAGGTTCAGAGACTCCATTTCAAGGAAATAGATAAATGAGTGATAGAGAACACCTACCATTCTCCTCTGGTCTCCATGAATTCACATGCTTACACACACACAATGCATATGCACACACACACATGCACCCCCCCACATGCACATGCATAAGATATGCACATCTGCACACATGTGAGTACACCTCACATACTACACACAAAAAAACCCACACTAAGCTAGGCATGGTGGCACACGCCTTTAATCCCAGCACTCGGGAGGCAGAGGTAGGATAGCTGTGAGTTCAAAAGGCCAGCTTGAAGCCGGGCGTGGTGGCGCACGCCTTTAATCCCAGCACTCGGGAGGCAGAGGTAGGATAGCTGTGAGTTCAAAAGGCCAGCTTGAGACTACATAGTGAATTCCAGTTCAGCCTGGACTAGAGTGAAACCCTACCTCAAAAAAGAAAAAACAGAGCCGGGCGTGGTGGCGCATGCCTTTAATCCCAGCACTCTGGAGACAGAGGTAGGAGGATCGCCGAGAGTTCGAGGCCACCCTAAGACTACATAGTTAATTCCAGGTCAGCCTGAACCAGAGTGAGACCCTACCTCAAAAAAAAAAAAAAAAAAAGTTATCAATAAAAATAAAAAAATTTAAAAAAGCAAAAAGAAAATACAGAAGCTAGCCATATATGTATGTGTGTGCACAAAGCAAGGTCTCTTACTGCTGCAAATGAGTACCAGCTGCCTGTGCCACATTGTGCATGTAGGTTTATGTGGGTGTTGGGGATTGAACCTGGGCCAGTAGGTTTTATAAATAAGAGCCTTTAACTGCTGGAGAGCAGTTTCAAGAGTTAACAGGCAGAGAGCAGGTGCCTGCTGGCCGTTAGAGACGCAGAGAGAGATAGAGCATTAGAGAGCTAGAGGGCGAGTTAGTTAGAGGTCAACCTGGGCTACATGAGACCTTGCTTCAAAAAGACAACAGGTCTGGGCATGGTGGTTCACATTGGTCATCCCAGCTCTTGTCAGGCTGATGTAGGAAGGATCACTGTGAGTTTGAGACCAACCTACAAACAAAAGATGGGCAGGGCAGGGGAAACCAAAACTAAATGTATATGGAAATGCTATTAAGAAGCATGCGTTTATTTCACTAAAAAATAAAATTTTAAAAAGAAACATTCTACATTGTAATCTAATTAAAAATAAAATTTAAAAGCCGGGCATGGTGGTGCACACCTTTAATCCCAGCACTCAGGAGGCAGAGGTAGGAGGATCACCATGTTTGAGGCCTGAGACTACATAGAGAATTCCAGGTCAGCCTGGGCTAGAGTGAGACCCTACCTCAAAAAAAAAAAAAAACTTAAAGGGGGGGATGTATAAAGATCAGGTGCAGTGGTGCATGCTTGTAGGAACTACAGGCTGAGGCAGGAGGATTGCTTGAGCCTAGGAGTTCAAGGATAGTCTGGGCAACACAAGGAGATGCTGTCTCAAATAAACTAAAGCATGGGGCTGGAGAGAGGTCTCAGTGGTTAAAGGCACTTGTTTGTAAAGCCTGCTGATCCTGGTTTGACTCCCCAGTATGTATGTAAAACCAGATGCACAAAGTGGTGCATACATCTGTAGTTTGTTTGCACTGGCAAGAGGCCCTGGCATGCCCATTCTCTTTCTCTCTCGGTGTGGATTTTTTTTTTTTTTTTTGGCTTTTTTCGAGGTAGGGTTTCACTCTAGCCCAGGCTGACCTGGAATTCACTATGTATTCTCAGGGTGGCCTTGAACTGATGGCAATCCCCCTACCTCTGCCTCCCGAGTGCTGGGATTAAAGACGTGCGCCACCATGCTCAGCCTCTCTCTCTGAAAAAAAGAAAGGAAGGAAGGAAGCAAGCAGGCAGGCAAGCAAGCACACAGGCTGGAGGTTCAGGAAGTAGCTTAGTGGGTAAAGTGCTTGCCTTGCAAGTATGAGGACCTGAATTTAGTCTTCCCCACATAAAAGTGCTGGAGTGGTGGCGTGCGCCTTTAATCCCAGCATTCGGAGGCAGAGATAGGAGGATCACCACAAGTTCAAGGCCACTCTGAGACTACATAGTGAATTCCAGGTCAGCCTGGGCTAGAGCAAGACCCCGCTTCAACCCCTCCCCCCCGAAAAAAAGTATTGGGATGGTGGCATGTGTCTGTAATATCAGTTCTGGGGAGGCAGAGACATGAGGGTGCCTAAAGCTTGCTAACCAGCCAGTATGGCCTAATTAGTGAGCTCCAGACCACTGTGTCAACAAGAAGTGGACAGCATTCCTGAAGATCACCCCCAAGGTTGTTCACTAGCCTCCTCACACATGCGTTTTCCCATGCATGTTCACTCATACACACCTGCACCCACACACATATAAACGCATCCACACACATACACCACACCACCTATACACCAAGAAGAAAAAAAAAAGCCATACTGAGCCAGCTGTGGTGGTGCACACCTTTAAGCCCAGCACTCAGGAGGCAGAGGTAGGAGGATAGCTGTGAGTTCAAGGCCACCCTGAGACTACATAGTGATTTCCAGGTCAGTCTGGACTAGAGTGAGACCCTACCTCGAAAAAAAAAAAAAAGCCATACTGGCTGAACTTCAGAGCCCTGTAGATCCAAAGCGGAGCTGAGGGTGCCCTCTGAAGGTAGGCCAGCCTCGGCCTGTCCCCTCCATAACTGTTGCCTTGCTGCATGCTCACATGAAGGCCAGAGTGGAGGTGCACTCCTATAAACTCAGGACTCAGGGAGGCTGAGGCAGGAAGATTGTAGGTTCAAAGCCAGCCTCGGGCAACTTAGCTAAGATCATGCTTCAAAGGAAAAAAAAAGTGGTTTTAGGTGAAAAGGTAGAAATTAGTAAATTGGTAGACAGCCACAAGTCCCACATGCACACCTGAGCCACAGAGGGATGGATTTTGACTTGTTTGCTGTTGTAAAACTCTATGCTCCTCAGCACTGAAAAGTTAGATGAGGGGCCGGAGAGATGGCTCAGCAGTTAAGGCGTCTGCCTGCAAAACTTAACAACCTCGGGTTCGATTCCCCAATACCCACGTACAGCCAGGTACACAACGTGGTGCATGTGTCTGGAGTTTGTTTGCAGTTGCTGGAAGCCCTGATGCACCCATTCTTTCTCATTCTCTCTCTCTCTCTCTGCTTGCTGTGTGTGTCTATCTATATATATAAAAGAAAGAAAGGTAGATTAGATGACTTGGAGGGCAGGAGTCTTTTTGGAAGCAGAGGGAAGATGTGGCAGCCTTGCCTTCTAGGACTGCGGCTTGGATGGGGAAAGGAAAAGGAGTAGATGCCAAATAGGGGCCTAGGAGAGTTCACCAGTTCCTCTGCCCTCCACAGGCCTTGGATGACGCCAATAAAGGTATCATCGAAGAACTGAAGAAAACCAACTACAGGGAGATACTGAGGGAAAAGACAGAGAATCGTGAGTTCCTGGATCCTGCATGTCCCCTTGACCTCTCCCAGTAGCCCTGGCTGCACTGCTTGTCTTTCCCCAAGCCAGTGTGGCACTGCCAACCAAGCATTATCATTCAGTTGCCACCAGCAGCCTCAGCCTTCCCCAGGGCTGGGCTTTGCACTCAGCATGGCCATCCTGAGAACCCACAGTATCAGTATGTCTTCAAATGATTCCTCCAGTGTTTATTGAGCACTTGCCAAGTGGCAGGCAGAGGAGACTGAGGCTGTGCCCCCAGAGGAGCCCACAGCTCAGTGGGAAAGTGGAAGAGTGGCCAGCCACCCACTGGGTTCTCACACAAGGCTACAGTGGAGTAGAAGTTCAGTACATGAGCCAGCTGTGGTGACGCACACCTTTAATCTCAACATTTGGAAGAGGTAGGAGGAGGATCACTGAGTTTGAGGCTAGTCTGGGACTACAGAGTGAGTGCCGGGTCAGCCTGGGCTAGAGACCCTACCTTGAAAAACCAACAACAAAAGAAGTTCAGTGCATGAACACAGGCCAGAGGGCCGGGACTCTGGAGAGACAGACAGAGACAGTCATAAGCAGGCAGAAGGTGCTGTTTTCTAGTGACAGGTAGAACAGAGCAGATAGAATGAATAGATGTTACAAATGAGACTTCTCAGATTGGCTTCTATAGTGTGGGCTGGACGGTCCAGCTGTCACAGTCACCGTCTCATTGCTGGGTCAAAACCCCTGACCAAAAGCAGCTTATGCGAGGAATGGGTTGATTTCAGCTGTTCTGAGGGGAGGCTTCCTCAGGGCAGGGTGTCGATCTTGTCACAGCAGCTGGGAGGAAGCAGCAAGAGTGAGCTGGTTCTGAACACTCACTGGCCTGGACTAATCAACCCCAAGGTCTGCCTCCAGTGACACACCTCCTTCAGCAAGGCTCAGTCTCCTAAAGGCTCCACCCCCTGGGGATTGAGAGGAGGCTTCATCACAAACACATGAGGCTGTGGGGGACATCTCACATTCAAACCACCAGGCCAGCAGCAATGGCTGTCAGCAGGCTAGGGCGTCTGACAAGCTGGAGCTGCTCAGTCCACAAGGCTGGATGCCTCAGCAGTACCAGTGTGGCACTGAAGGCCTGGCAGATTCCTGGAGAGCACTGGTCTTCAGCCCATGCTAGAAGGTTGAAGAAACTCAGTTCTTCTCACATCTGCTAAGGGTAGATGCACTCACCAACAAGTAAGGGCAGTCAAGCAAAAAGCTTTTTTTTTTTTTTTTTTTTTTTTTTTGCCTAGAAACTCTTTTTTTGGTTTTTTGAGATAGGGTCTCACTCTAGCCCAGGCTGACCTGGAATTCACTATGTAGTCTCAGGCTGGCCTCGAACTCATGGTGATCCTCCTACCTTTGCCTCCCGAGTGCTGGGACTAAAAGTGTGTGCCACCACGCCCGGCTTGGACACTTTGTGGAGGGGAGGGTGTGTGTGTTTTTTTTTTAATTGAGAAAGGGTCTTGCTCTAGCCCAGGCTGACCTGGAACTCACTTTCTAGCTCCCGGATGGCTTTAAACTCATGGTAATCCTCCTACCTCAGCCTCCTGAGTGCTGAGACTAAAGGCATGTGCCACCATACCAGGTTGGAAACTATCTTGGCTGCTACCGGAAGGGTTGTCCACCCTGGGAAGTTCTTCCTCCCTCAGCTCATGGTAGAAATGCCCTCACAGATGTGCCCAAGAGCCATGCTCTGATTTGATTCCTGATGTGATCAAGTTGGCAATAGAAATGAACCATCACAGAGGCTGACTGAGGCAAGGGGTCTGTCGGGTCACATGTTAAGGAAGGGGGTGCACAGCCTCCCCCAGCTGGGCTGTGTGCCTTTGCTATCTGGGGCCCCTGCTTTGTCTAACAACTGCACTGAAGGCTTCTAGGGAAAAATCAGGCCTTTGATTCCCCTGTCCCAGGCTCTGCTAGTCTCAGGGAAGGAATGAGGGCAGAAGGGTGGCAGGCCCAGGGGAGCTGGGCTGAGAAGGGCAGCAGCTGGTCGTCACATCACAGGCGTTCTTCCAGGGATGTGGAGAGCACTCACCAGCCTCCCAGGCACACGGTAGGAGAAGTGTTTCCAGGTTGAGTTTACCCAGGACACTGAGTCAGAGGGGTTAGAAATGCACAGTGCTTCTCATCCTTGGCCACCTGGCTCTAGAACCTGGGCTTTTACACATGGTTCTGGTTCCTGGCAACATAATTCCTCTATTTGCTTCCCTCTATAGGGCCCTCACCCACCTATTGCAGTGGGTCAATCAACGAGGACAGACTCCTGGCTACAGTCCTCTAGGCTCCTTTTTTTCCCCCTGAGGCAGGGTCTCACTCTGGCCCAGGCTGACCTGGAATTCACTATGTAGTCTCAGGGTGGCCTCAAACTCACAGCAATCCTCCTACCTCTGTGCTGGGATTAAAGGTGTGTGTCACCACACCCGGCTTAGTATTTTATTTTTATTTATTTATTTATTTGACAGAGAAAGAGTGAGAGAGAGAGAGAATGAGCATTCCAAGGCCTCCAGCCACTGCAGCAAACTCCAGACGCGTGTGCCCCCTTGTGTAGCTAGCTAACATGGGTCCTGGGGCTAAGCAGTATCTCCAGCCCTGGACAGCCTTTTTGTAGCACCTGCTGTGTGGCAGCTGATCCCTTTGGAGAGGGTCTGGGTTTCTGCTCATGCAGTGCAGCTGCACAAAGAAGCCACAGGAGCAGAGATGAGAAAAGAGACAAGGATGGGCAGATGTTCCAAGCAGCTTCTCCTTCCCTGGGCAGGCCACATGATGGGGAACCGCCCAGCCACATCCCCATGGGCTGCATCCTTCTATGAACAGCAGGGGGCAGCATTGCTTTATCTTTTCACCCGCCGATGGTTGCGAACCTGGAGAACAATCGCGGACTTCCAGACCAGCAGCTTCCAGGAGAATGACAGGAAGCTCTTGAGGAGGGTTGCTGGGTTTTCAGAAATACGGTAATAATTGTTAGAAGCAAGGAGCAAGGATCCTTTCAGGCACAAAATAGCTGCTGTTCAGCTGACCCTTTGCCTGCAGCCTGCTGGTCTGTTTACAGGACACCTAACCAATGATAACCATGCTTCCTAGGGATGACAAATGGTGAGGAGGACCCTGGAGAAAACAACCTGCTGTCCTTTTATTTTATTTTGTTTTTCAATGTAGGGTCTCACTCTGTAGTTCCAGGTGGTCCTCAAACTCACAGTGATCCTCCTACCTCTGCCTTTTTTTTTTTTTTTTTTTTTTTCCGGATTTTCAAGGTAGGGTCTCACTCTGGCCCAGGCTGACCTGGAATTAACTGTGTAGTCTCAGGGTGGCCTGGAACTCATGGTGATCCTCCTACCTCTGCCTCCCAAGTGCTGGGATTAAAGGCGTGCGCCACCACGCCCGGCCACCTCTGCCTTTTGAGTGCTGGGATTAAAGGTGTACACCAAGCCCAGCTACACCTTTTTTGTTTTGTTTTTTGGTTTTTTCAAGGTATGATCTTGCCCTAGCCCATGCTGACCTGTAATTCACTATGTAATCTCAGGGTGGCCTCAAACTCACAGCAATCTCCCTACCTCAGCTTCCCAACGGGCTGGGATTAACGGCATGCGCCACCATGCCTGGCTAATGCCTTTTATTTTTAAGGGAGGAACAATTTATTGTGGTTCAAAGTCTAAGGGGATATAGTCCATCACTGTGAGGAAAATGTATAGTGGCAGTAGCAGTCCAGTTGGTGGCAGCAGGATCTAGCAGGGTGCAGGCTAAGAAATAAGTACCTGCCATTGCTTTTTTGTTTTGTTTTGTTTTGTTTTTCAAGGTAGGGTCTCACTCTAGCCTAGGCTGATCTGGAATTCACTCTGTAGTCTCAGGGTGGCCTTGAACTCATGACTATCCTCCTACTCCTGCCTCCCAAATGTTGGGATTAAAGGCATGTGCCACCGTGCCTGGCCATTTCTTGTAGGGAAGAGAGTCTGCTTTGGGGTCAGACTATCTAGGGTTCAAATTCTGACTCTGCTCTTATTTTACTTACAGTAAGATCCTAGTATGATTTCTGTCAATCTCACATCAACGTTCCTGTGCAATTTCATGATGGTCAGATGTTATGATCTGTGCGTCCTCTCACTTGATACCAGAGCAGGATTGCACTAGTCTCTGGTAGTCAGTCCCTTTTTCTCCATTTGGAAAGGTGTGCTATCACACCATATGTCAGGGCTCTCACACCACACGTAAGAGCTGTCACATGTAAGAGCTTGTGACTACAGACATTGTCAGGGCTTTTTTTCCAGCCAATTTTCACTTTACCATATCTCTGTTTTCTCAGAAGACGTCACGGCACTGATGGAGTTGCCCACAAAAGGACTAGAGAAGGAACCACTGAGGCGAGCACGGGAAGAGGCCATTAGGCAGTGGGAAAAAGAGCAAACCGAGAGTGAGAAAGAGACTGACGATGAGGAATTAAGGCAGAAATTGGAATCAGAAAAAGACAAAGGAGCCTTGGAAGAACATACCAGAAGACTGTCAGGCGAGGGCAGGACAGAGAGTGAAACGGATGGGACAGATTCTAAGGAAATATTTCAGAGGAGGCCTTCAGAAGAGTCAGACGAAAGACTTTCTGGTGAGTTAAACAGCAAGGACTTAGGAGGCTCAGAAGAAGTCAGCAAAGAGACTGAGGAGTTGGGAGACTCAGGAGAAAAGGAAGACACTGAACATACTGAAGAAACGGAAAATACATGATTGCATAATTACCAAGGGCCACGGGGGACTTACTAGACTTAAAAGGTGAGATCTGTTTTTAACAGCTCCTATAGGTCACCTCCACCTGTCACTGTTTTCCTATTAAATATGTATCTTTCACTTTTGCAAATCCTGAGTCTGTCATTTTGCCTCTTGGCTCACTGAATTCCCTCAAGAAAGTGGAGATACCTGCAGGTTAGTTTCGGGAAGGGAACAGAAAGGCGACCCCACTGTCCCTTGTCTCGTCTTGCTGTGGAACTTCTGAATGCAGGACACTGTAGCTGTATGGAAGCAGCAGTGGTGGGTGCCTGGGCTGGCTCAGCTGTCAGCAGTTACACTGTGAGCTGAATTTTAAACTAGTTGGCCTGAGAGCAGAAGGAAATGAATTCTGGGGCTAATGGAGTTCACTGTGCTTTTCGAGGGGCACAGAGGATAGGTGTCCTGTCAGAATGAACTTAAAAAAAAAAAATTAGCTGGGTGTTGTGGCACACACCTTTAATCCCAGTACTTGGAAGGCAGAGGTAGGAGGATCACTGTGAGTTTGAGGCCAGGCTGAGACTACGTAGTAAATTGCAGGTCAGCCTGGGCTAGAGTGAGACCCTACCTCAAAAAATAAAAATTAAATTAAAAATAAAGGGCTGGAGGGATGACTTAGCAGTTAAGGCACTTGCCTGCAAAGTCAAAGGACCCAGGTTTGATTTCCCAGGACCCATGTAAGCCAGCTGCACATAGTGGTGCATTCTTCTGGAATTCATTTGCAGTGGCTGAAGGCCCTGTTACACTTACTCTCTCTCTCTCTATCTGCCTCTTTCTCTCAAATAAATAAAATAAATAAATAAATAAAAATAAATAACAATAATAAAAAACGTGTTGGAAATACAGTTCAGCGGTTAAGGTGCCCTCTCCAGAGCCTAATGACTTGGATTCAATTCCCCAGGACCCACATATGCCAGATGCACAAAGTGGCACAAGCACCTGGAGTTCATTTGCAGTGGCTAGAGGTCCTGGCATGCCCATACTCTTTCTCTTTCTGCTTGCAAATAAGTAAAATACTAAAACAAAACAAAACAAAAAAGACATGTGGATCCAGGCATGGTACCACATGCCTTTAATCCTAGTATTTGGGAGGCAGAGGTAAGAGAACTGCTGTGAGTTCAAGGTCTGCCTGGGACTAGAGAGTGAATTCCAGCCTGGACTAGAGTGAGACCTTGAAAAACCAAAAACATACAAAACAAAATCAAATCTTGGGCTGGAGAAATGGCTTAGTGGTTAAGGCACTTGCCCATGAAGCCTAAGGACCTAGGTTCGATTTCCCGCTACCCATGTAAGCACCAGGTGGGGCATGTACCTGGAGGCCCTGGCATGCCCATTCTCTGTGTCTGTCTGTCTCTTAAGTAAATAAATAAAATATTTTAAAAATCAAGGGTTGGAGAGATGGCTTAGCGGTTAAGGCGGTTGCCTGCAAAACCGAAGAGTCTTGGTTAGATTTTCCAGGACCCATGTAAGCCAGACACACAAAGTGGTGCATGTTTCTGGAGTTCTTTTGCAATGGCTGAAGGCCCCGGCGTGCCCATTCTCTCTCTCCTTCTTTCTCTCAAAAATAAAAATAGGGCTGGAGAGATGGATTAGCGGTTAAGGCATTTGCCTGCAAAGCCTAAGGACCCAGGTTCGATTCTCCAGGTCCCATGTAGGCCAGATGCACATGGTGGCACATGCATGTGGAGTTCGTTTGCAGTTGCTAGAGGCCCTAGTGCGCCCATTCTCACTCTCTCCCCGTCCCTCTCTCTGCCTCAAATAAATGAATAATAGTTTAAAAAATTAATTAAATAATTAAAAAATAAACAAATCTTAGGGAAAGCTCCAATCTTGCTTTTGCACAACCTTGCCCCGCTCGTTTCATCCTAATCTTCCCGGGGACTAGGGAGGCGACCTCATTCTAGCAGGTGAATCATTAGAAGTGTGTGAAAAGCGGCGGTCCCGCGAGCAGGTGTGCGCGGGGCTCAGCCCGCTGTTTGTTTCGCTCCCCCGCGCGTGCGCAGAGCCCCGGCCCGATCCTGATCCCGCCCTGCCTGCCCCGCCCCCCGACCTATGAAAAGCGGCCCGGCGTGGGGCCGCGCCACCGCGAGTCGCCCGTGTCCCTCGCGCAGGCGGGCGGCCCCGGACACCTACGTACTTGCAAAGGCGGCGGCTCCCCCCACGCATCATGGTGAGTGCACGCGTGGGGGCCGGGACAGGAAGGAGGGAAGAAGGGAAGGAGGGCGAGGCCGGCGGGGGTGGAACGCTAGCGGATAGCAAAAGTACCGTTGGGTGTATGTGTGTGTGTGGGGGGGTCCTTGGAGGAAGTGGCATGCAAATGAAGAGCTGCGATTCCGGAGTTGCTGCCAAGCCCTGTGTGCCCGGGGGGAAGCGGGGAGGCCGAGGGCAACCGCGTGCTGCCGCAGGAGGAAGGCACCCGGCGGCAACGCTGGTAGCGCCGGCTCCCCAGGACTCCAGCTGCTAAGTGGGTCCGGGCCTGGGACTGCTGCAGAACCCGCGCTCGGAGGCCTTCCCTCCCTCCCCCCCCCACCCTGTGCTCAGAGTCTTAGTATGTCGGAGGATGAGCCAGGTTAGAGAGAGTTGACAGCGCAAACTCATCACTTGTTGCTCTTAGAGACAGGACGTCAGGTGGCTCAGACAGGTGTAGCTGAGGACAACCCAGCAGAGTAGGGGGCAGGGGTAGGTCGTGGAAACAGGTAGCCTGTGCCCCTCCGTCGTGCAGCGGGCACAAAGATCCACGGCTTGGGTGGGGGGCTCAGAGGGCAGAGGAGGTGGCAGGCGGTGAATGAAGCCCTTTGTCCAGCGCTCTCTTGCCCTGCCTCCCACTAGCCCTCTGTGAGACCATTGTCCCCTCGTCCTAGACAAGAGAGTATTATCTGCTGCTGCCATTGTTGGGGGAAGGGAGGCAGTCTTTGGGTGGGGTGACCCTCCTCCACCCCCACCCTCCTCTGCACACTCAGAGTCAGGGCAGCTGCGGCTTTGCCCAGACACAGAGCCCCAGGCCTCCAAAGAGGACATCCTTAAGAGGTGCCAAGAATATAAAAGTTCGGGCCAGGCCTGGAGCCACGGGTCCTAGCCACCACTTTTTTTTTTTTTTTAAATTCAGGGAAGAGGGTGATCTTTGGGGACAGGAGAGTAAGAGGTTAGGGTGCTTCGACAAGGGTCCCTATCTATCCTCCACAGCCCAACTGCCACAGAGACTTAAGGACCTATGGGGGGAGGCATCCAGCACCCAGGGGTGCTTTAAGTCAGGCCTGGGGATTCCCGAGCTGCCCCCTCCATACACTAGAGACAAGGAAGGGTTGGGGCTGGAAGGGAGCCCTACACTGACATCTCCTCTTCCCTCCCTACACAGAACAGAGGCTTCTCCCAGAAGAGTCACACGTTCCTTCCCAAGATCTTCTTCCGCAAAATGTCATCCTCAGGGGCCAAGGACAAGCCGGAGCTGCAGTTTCCCTTCCTCCAGGATGAGGAGACGGTAGCCACGCTACACGAGTGCAAGACGCTGTTCATCCTGCGTGGCCTTCCGGGCAGCGGCAAGTCCACGCTGGCTCGGGCCATCGTGGATAAGTACCACAACGGCACTAAGATGGTGTCTGCTGACGCTTACAAGATCACCCCTGGCACTCGAACAAGCTTCCCCGAGGAGTACAAGCGGCTCGATGAGGACCTGGCTGCCTACTGCCGCCGGGAGATCAGGGTTCTTGTGCTGGATGACACCAACCACGAGCGTGAGAGGCTGGAGCAGCTCTTTGAAATGGCTGACCAGTACCAGTACCAGGTGGTGCTGGTGGAGCCCAAGACGGCATGGCGGCTGGACTGTGCCCAGCTCAAGGAGAAGAACCAGTGGCAGCTGTCGGCTGATGACCTGAAGAAGCTGAAGCCCGGGTTGGAGAAGGACTTCCTGCCGCTTTTCTTCGGCTGGTTCCTGACTAAGAAGAGTTCTGAGACCCTCCGCAAGGTTGGCCAGGTCTTTCTGGAAGAGCTGGGCAATCACAAGGCCTTCAAGAAGGAGCTTCGACAGTGTAGGTGGCACCTGGGCGGAGGTGGGCAAAGGGTGGCAGGGAAGCTTAATCCCCCTGCACTGTTGGCCTCTGTTGTAAACCCATCTTGCTCAAAGGATGGGGCGAGCTGGGTGTGGCGGCACTTGTCTTTAGGGAGGATCACTGAGTTTGAGGCCAGCCTGGGGCTACAGAGTGAGTTTCAGGTCAGCCTGGGCTAGAGTGAGACCCTGCTTCAAACAAAAGGGTGTGGTGTGAGATGGGGACTGCAGATGGAGACTCTCGGGACCAGTCAGAAGTTGGTCCTCAACAGAGGTGTACCCTTTGGCAGAGGAAGCAGGTGTTTCTAGGGAGAGGAGGTGTGCCCAGAGTACCTTTCCTCCCATCGCTCTTCTCTCCAGTACCTCTCTCCCAGCCTGGATCCAGACCACCGTCTGCCTCTTGAAGGTGGGGAAAAACAAATTACTTCCTAATGGGAAAGATCACTTGGTCTCGTGTTGTCAGACTCATTTTTAGCAGAACCGGGTTCCTGAACAAAATACGGTAGCCTAAACAACAAAAGTGAACTATGACTGTGGTGACTTTGCTGGGGATGGGTCCCAGGGACCCCCATGGCATCCTGCGGCTCTAGAGAACCCAGTCTAAAACCACTCGGAACAGAAGTGAGATTTGCTGCCTGGACCCGGCTGGCTAGGGTTCCAGCAGTTCTCTTCTGATAGAAGCTGTTGGCTCCTGGGATAGAGAAGGGTCCTGGTGGGCCCCATTCCCCTGATCTTTCCATGACTCTGAACCCTTATTTTTGGTCTTTTTAATTTTTTTAATTATTTTATTTATTTTTGGAGAGAGACAGAGAGACAGACAGACAGAGAGGGAGACAGATAGAGATGGGTGCGCCAGCAGTCTCTCAGCTGCTGTGAATGAAATCCAGATGTGTGCGCCCCCTTGTGGGCAAGTGTGGCATTGCGCCCTTGCGTCACTTTGCATCTGGCTAAACGTGGGACCTGGAGATTGGAACTGATGTTCTTAGGCTTAGCGGGCAGGCGCCTTAACCGCTAAGCCATCTCTCCAGCCCATTTTTGGTCTTTTTTTTTTTTTTTTTGTTTTTCGAGGTAGCGTCTCACTCTGGTCCAGGCTGACCTGGAATTAACTATGTAGTCTCAGGGTGGCCTTGAACTCTGAGCGATCCTCCTACCTCTGCCTCCCAAGTGCTGGGATTAAAGGCGTGCGCCACCACGCCTGGCATTTTTGGTCTTTTTGAGACGGAGTTCCGCGTATCCCTGGCTGGTCTAGAACTCACTATGTAGACCAGGGTAGCCTCTGATTTGGGACAATCCTCCTGTCTCCTGAGTGCTGTGTTCCCTTCATGCCCAGGTCCCTTTTAAGCCATTGCTAGCCTCCTCCTCACATCCCGATGTAGATAGATTGATGATCGACACACTTGGAATAACTTCTCCATTTCTTTGTTAGTTCGTATTCCTCAGAGGCTGGTCCTTGGAATTTGTGTGGGTTCTCAGAGGACGTATTTCTACACTCCTAAGGCTTCAACTGTGCAGGGAATTGTGGTACCTGCCCTGCCATGACACTGGCCTGGCCCCAGCCCCATACCTGTGAATAATAATGTGAGGGAAGCCCAGAGAGCCAGGGCTCGTGGTCAGAGTTGGCGGTGCTATCCTGTGTATGACCGCTGCTCGGCGCTCGCTGCTTGGACCGTAAACACCAGAGTGTGGTTTCTGCCCAGGGAGAAGGCGATTGACTTTTGGAAATCAACCCAGCCTCGAGGACTTGGGGTCTGGAGATGAACTTCTAACACTACCCTACCCAGAACTCTTCACACCCTAGGCCCTTAGTACACTTTTCTCCTCCCAGTGTGCCTGCTGGGCATGTGCAGTCACGTGGGCCAATGCATGAGATGAGAGCTGTTAATACTAAGTGGTCCTGAGGAATTGGGATGTATGGAAACCCTAAGTATTGTATTGGGTGAACCACTTGCCTTAGGCCAAATGGCTAGTATTGGCAGGTGCTACTTGCAATCTGACTTTCCACTATTCTCAACTCTTTATGTTCCCATCCCAGTTTTCATGACTTGCTTTCTCCTTCCAGGTAAGGCTGGCCTATCCTTTAGTCTTTTGACATAGAGTCTGGGGGAAGGATGTAAAGATCCACCCATTGGATGATCATTTCCCCTCAGTGCTAGGTATTGAACCCAGGGCCTTATGCATGCTAGACAAGCACTCCTCCAAGAAGCTACATGCCTGCCCTGAAATGCCTTTTCATCATCAGCATATTTTTTTTCCTTTCCTTTTCTTTTTTTTTTTTTTTTTTTTTTTTTTTTCGAGGTAGGGTCTCACTCTGGCCCAGGCTGACCTGGAATTCACTCTGTAGTCTCAGGGTTGCCTTGAACTCATCTACCTCTGCCTCCTGAGGGCTGGGATTAAAGGCGTGCGCCACCACACTTGGCCTTTGTCTTTTCTTTTTTTCCAGTTCTTTTAAAAGCTGATTCTTAAAATATTTTCATTTATTTATTTATTTGACAGAGGGGGAAAGAGAGAGAGAATGGGCGCCTAGAGCCTCCAGACACTGCAAACGAACTCCAGACACATGCGCCCCCTTGTGCATCTGGCTAATGTGGGTCCTGGGCAATTGAACCTGGGTCCTTTGGCTTTGCAGGCAAACACCTTAACTGCTAAGCCATTCCTCCAGCCCCAAAAACTATTTTTCAAATATGTATTTGAGAGAGAGAGGAGACACACCAAGGTCTCCTGCCACTGTAAAGAATTCCAGACACATGCATCACTTTCTGCATCTGGTTTACATGAGTACTGGGGGAATCGAATCCACACCGTCAGGCTTTGCAAGCAAATGTCTTTAACTACTGAGCCGTCTCTCTAGTCCCTATTTCTTGTTTATATTTTATTTATTTATTTGAAAGGGAGAAAGAGGCAGATAAGAGAGAGGATGAGTGTGCCAGAGCCCCCAGCCACTGCAAACAAACTCAAGATGCACCACCTTGTGCACCTGGCTTACATAGGCACTGGGAAATCAAACCTGGGTCCTTAGGCTTTGCAGGCAAGCACCTTAACCACTAAACCATCTCTCCAGCCCCAGTTTCTTCTTTTTTTTGGGGGGGGGGGTTAAGGTAGGGTCTTTCTCTAGCTCATGCTGACCTGGAATTCACTATGTAGTCTCAGGGTGATCTGGAACTCAGTTATCTTCCTACCTTTGCCTCCCTGCGTGCTGGGATCAAAGGCGTGAGCCACCACGCCTGGCTTTTGAAATATTTTTCACAGCTCAAAGTTACCATGAGTTCCATCAGCTAATGTAGCAGTAGACTTAAGAATTTGTGTGGGGTTGTGGGCTGGAGAGATGGTTCAGTGGTTAAAGACGCTTGTGTGCAGTTGTTACAGCCATTTTCCTTGGGCCTGCATGGTCTTTGTGGTCGGCGTTGGTAGGCCCACTCCCTGCCAATCTCATCCTCTGTCTCCTGCAGTTATCCCTGGGGATGAAACCAGGGAGAAGAAGCTTGAACTGGTCAGCTACTTTGGGAAGAGACCCCCAGGCGTGCTGCACTGCACAACCAAGTTCTGTGATTACGGGAAAGAGCCCGGGGCTGAGGAGTATGCCCTACAGGATGTGAGTTCTCTCCAGGGGCTCTGGGTGTTTGCGGGAGGATGAGGGGACTGCAGTGTCTTCTGGCTCAGGTGTAGGGAACAAACATCAGACAACGGCTGGAGAAAAGTCCTTCCCCAGGCTTAGTCTCCACATCTTTGTCACCCCCCACCCTCCAGGAGCTCACCAGTGCATCTGCCCCCAGGGCCTGCTGGAGGGCCTTTCCCTTTCTGCAGGCTCACAGGGAAGGGTGGACGGCAGCAGACTCCTGCTCTGGCTCCTGGGAGACCACGTTAAATTCCAATCTCAGAACACCTAGTACACTGAGGGGTTTGTCTAGTTCCGGGGCCTAGCCATGCCCCCAGAGTGGCTGAGGAGTATGGAAACTTCCTGACTCAGAACCACCAGACCCTTTCCCGCCGTAAGACACTTATGCCCATAGGCAGATGCAGCCATTCTTCATGCCAAACATGTTGCCCAAATCCACGTGGCTTGGTACCCAGCCTCCTCTTCTGTCGCCTTCCGTACTCCTCCCCACCTCATCCCCTCCTGCTTCTCAATCATTTTACCTATTGGCTTACTTACTGGTCAACTCCCACTCATGTGGCTGCTCTCCAAGGGTCAGGTGGTGTTAGCTTTAGTCACCTGTGTTCCCACTCCCCTAGCCCAGAGGAATAGCAGTGTATATAGACCACTTGCCACTACTATCTAACCATTCACTTAGTCATACTTATCTTATTGAGAGAGAGAGAATGGGTGCGCCAGGGCCTCTAGCCACTGTAAACCAACTCCAGACGCATGTGCCACCATGTGCATCTTAGCCATACTTATTGAGAGAGAAAATGGGCGCACCAGGGACTTTGGCTGCTGCAAATGAACTCCAGACGCATGTGCCACCTTGTACATCTGGCTTATGCGGGTCCTGGGGAAATCAAACCTGAGTTCTTTGGCTTTGCAGGCAAGTGCTTGTAAGTGCTAAGCCATCTCTCCAGCCCCTTAACCACACTTATTAAGCACCTATTATATGCCAGACACTGTTGGGACAAGGGCTTGTGAACAAAAAAGTTTATTCAGGTTGGGAAGATGGCCCAGTGGATCAAGTGCTTGCCACACACTTTTGCTTCACACAAGTGTGAAGACTTCAGTTTGGATCCCTAGCCATCATAAATGTTGGGTGGCAATTGTGATCCACCTATAATTCATAGAACAAGCTGGCTAGCTGTACTAGTGAAAACGGTGAGCTCTGAGCTTAAGCCAGAGGTAGTGTCAGTAAATAAGGCAGAGAGCAAGAGAGACACCTAACATCAACCTCTAGCTTACGTGTGCACACCACACACACATACACATGGAGAAAAAGGATTTTATGATCAGGTTAGATGCACTTTCTAGAAGAAAGTCAGATAAAACCAGAGTTTGAATCAGATGTAAACCACAGTGGGTGAGTGGATGTTAGGCAGTGGCCCTGGGGAGTAACAGCAATAGCACGCGTGGAGCTCTGGACCAGTAGACTCTACTGTTAGCTCCAGTTCACGGGTAAGTAAGGCACAGAGGGGCTGGCAGTGCGCTCAGCCCTGAGCCTGTCAGCACTTCTGCATGCAGGCCGGCTTTCATCGTCTGCCTGCCTCTGGGCACATTCATTTTTCTCACATTAGCTGGAGAAAGTTGTGCTGTGGTTGTTGGCTGATCTGCCTTTAAAAAGGACCTCTGCACAGCTGGGCCTGCCTACCTTTTCCCTCCAGGAGTGGCTCCTCCTGGCCAGTTCTCTTGAGCTTGAGCTGCTCTCTCCCCAGGTGGTGAAGAAATCGTACTGCAAGGCTTTCACGCTGACCGTCTCTGCCCTCTTTGTGACACCCAAGACAGCGGGGGCCCAGGTGGTGCTAAGTGAGCAGGAGCTGCTGTTGTGGCCAAGTGATGTGGACAAACAGTTGTCTTCGGATGGCCTGCCCCGGGGGAGCCGAGCTCACATCACCCTGGGCTGTGCGGCTGGTGTACCACCCAAGCAGACAGGCCTTGACCTCTTAGAGATTATGCGGCAGGAGAAGGGGGGCAGCCGAGGTGAGGAGGTGGGTGACCTTACCAGGGGCAAGCTCTATTCCTTGGGGAATGGGCGCTGGATGCTGGGCTTGGCCAAGAAGATTGAGGTCAAAGCCATCTTCACGGGATACTATGGGAAGGGTGAACCTGTGCCCACACATGGCAGCCGGAAGGGGGGTGCTTTCCAGTCTTGCACCATCATTTGAGGTTCTTACACTGCACCCCTTTATTCTTTAGGAGGGAGAGGGGTGGACTGGGCAACTTGCCCTCCATTTGATTTTAAAGATTTTTTTTTTACTCCGTTAACCTATCTGTAACTTTTTAAGATTTGTAAAATAACTGCCTGTCCCTTCCTGCCCACCCTCTTCCCCTCTAACCCCAAGCTCTCAATACAAGATGGTGGGCAGACACCATTCAGGAACCTAAACCAGAGCTGGTAAGGCTGGGCCAGTAGGCCTGGAACTGCACCTGCTCCATCTCCAGGAACTGGTTAACCCACCTCTAGCCCTAGCCCTAGCCCTCTGCTTGCCCAGAGCTGAGTTATTGGGAGATACCTCAGAACTGCAAACACCATACTGTGGACAGGAGGACCACTGGCACAAACAAAAACGGGTGACTTTGAGAAGGGAAATGTCACTGGGTGCCAATCCTGTTTCTTAATCACGATAGCCCCTGGAAGGCTGGGGCTACTGATAGGGTAGAAACAGGGGTTTAACCTCCCACCCGTGATCCTACGTAAGTCCTTGTCCCCTCCTCCCTGGAACTACATTAGTAGTGTGATCACTAGGGAGGACAGAACAATAAACAGCAGTCACAGGTCGGGATGCTTACTGTCCTCATCCTAGGAGGGGAAGGGCTGGCCTTGAGTGGCGGCTTTACTGTGGGTGGATATCAAGGCCACAGATAATTCCAGCCCTGCTACCTGCCCAGCCCATCTTGCCTCCATGGTGCCTCTGGTCCTTTAAAGGGGGCAGGTAGGTACCAAGAGCCAATGGAGAGGACCCCAAGCTCACAAGGACAAGTCCCATCAGCTGTTCTGGGAGAATCTGAACCTACTCCATGTGCTGTGGTTCCTGGGGTACCTTCCACTGCCCTCTTGCTCAGTAACAGGACCTTGCTAATCAGGCTGTCACTCAACAAATGTTTAAGTTCCTATCCTGGTTTTGCCCAACCTTGACAGCTTGTAAAACTGATAATAAAAATAAATCACGTTAATCCTGGCAGTGTGCAGTCTCTCTCACCCCTTTATGCACAGTTCAGTTCTCCCTGGACCAGGGCTGGGTATATTAGGACTGGCTTTGTCCCACAAATTGGGGCCATCGGTCCTGTCTCCCCTCTGCTGGCTGGACACAGCTGTGATGAGGTTGGGCAGCTGAACAGTGTTGGCTTTCATGAGAAGGCAGAAAGGAAAGGCTGGACTCAAGACTCATGCAGGAGGTGGGGGTTGGCTGACAGCAAGGGGCATGGAACACAGAGCCTCTCTCTGCCATTAACTAGGGCAATAGAGCCACAGGTGTTTCCAGCCCAGTTCAATTTTAGGGAGACCTCTCAGCAAGACCCACAGTTCTAATGTTAGCCTTCCCAGTTCTCAGAAGAAAGCCAATTTTAAGTTAGTGTTCTTCAAACACAGGGAAGGCAGTCACCAGCTAGCTTCTTCCAAGCACAGGGCATAGACCACTTCATGGGAAATGAACCAAGCCACTCTTCACAATGGCCTTAGGTGCCAAAGGGGGTCAGGCTAAAAAGAAAAGGGCAGAGCTGCCCTCTGGCTCTATCAGCACCAGAAACAAGCTCCCAGCAAAGAAAGGCTCACGTGTCTGCGCACAACTAAGAGGGCTCTTCTGGACCAAGCAGCCAACTACCACATGCTCCTCCTCCAGCTTGCCTGCCCGGCCGCAAGCAGAAATGGAGACCAGGTGGGGCATTTGCAGAGAATACTGACTGCAACCATGGGAGCCTGATGCCAGTGACCAAGACCCCAAGGCTTACAGCAGCAACAGGAACTAGGAGCAAGCTGGGTGGAGGAGCTCACACCTGCAATCTCAGCCCTTGAGAAGCTGAGGCAGGACTGCCCTTTGTTGGGGGCCAGCCTGGACTACAGATCCAAAAGACCTAGAGTCCCAGCACTCAGAATGCTGAGGTAGGAAGAGTACCTCAGGAAGTTCAGGCTGGCCCAGGACTATGAGACCCTGCCTCCATAAATAAATAAACAATAAATAAAACTTTGAAAGGGGCCGTGCGTGGTGGCATACACCTTTAATCCCAGCACTTGGGAGGCAGAGGTAGGAGGATCACCATGAGTTCGAGGCCACCCTGATACTACATAATGAATTTCAGGTCAGCCTGAGCTAGAGTGAGACCCTACCTCGGAAAACCAAAAAAAAAAAAAAAAAAAAAAAAAAAAATTATATATATATAATTTAAAAGGGCTGGAGAGATGGCTCAGTGGTTAAGGTACTTGCTTGCAAAGCCTAAGGACCCAGGTTCAAGTCCCTAGTATCCACGAAAAGCCATATGTATAAGGTGGCACATGCATCTGGAGTTCATTTGCAGTGGCTAGAGGCCCTGCTGTGCCCTTTATCTCTTTTTCTCAAGTAAATAAATTATATATGTATATATTGATTTATTTGAGATAAGATAAAGGATGTGCCAGGACCTCTAGTCACTGCAGATGAACTCCAGATGCATGTGCCACCTTGTGAACCTGGCTTACGTGGGACCTGGAGAATCAAACCTGGATCCTTAGGTTTTGCAAGCGTGCACCTTAGCTGCTAAGCCATCTCTCCAACCGATAAATTTTTTTTTTGCCCCCAAGGTAGGGTTTCACTTTAGCCCAGGCCGACCTGGAATTGACCTGGAATTCACTATGTAGTCTCAGGGTGGCCTTAAACTCATGTTCATCCTCCTACCTCTGTCTCTGGAGTGCTGTGATTAAAGGCATGTGCCACCACACCTAGCCTAAATAAAGTATTTAAAAAAAAAAAACAAAAAGGGCTGGAGAGATGGCTTAGTGGTTAAGATGCCTGCCTGCTAAGCCTAAGAACGTCTGTCCCATCTCCAGGTCCCACGTTTAGCCAGATGCAAAGTGACGCAAGGGCGCAATGCCACACTTGCCCACAAGGGGGGCGCATGCATCTGGAGTTCTCTGTCTTCCTCTTTCAAAAAAAAATCCAGGGCCGGGCATGGTGGCGCACGCCTTTAATCCCAGCACTCGGGAGGCAGAGGTAGGAGGATTGCCATGAGTTCGAGGCCACCCTGAGACTACATAGTTAATTCCAGGTCAGCCTGGGCCGGAGTGAGACCCTACCTTGAAAAACCAAAAAAAAAAAAAAAAAAAACCCCAGGACCCATAGAAGCCTATGAACTGCCCCACCCAAGCTAACATAGCTGCCCTGCAGTGTGAAAATAGCTGCTGCGGTTTCTGGTGGCCCCGTTATAAAGTGAACCTGCTATCAGAGCTCACTTTCCTTACAGTCGTTTGTTTAGACCTAGTACCAATCTGCAATCAGGGTTAGGGTGTCAATTTCCTGAGCCTCAAGTCTGAGGTATCAAGATCAGGTCTAGGCTGATGGCCAAGTTCTGGCCACAGAACTAGAGGGACACAAAGCAGTTGCCAGAGCCAAGGGCCAGAAAGGGTCAAAACATTTTATTCTTTTTTAATAAAGTTAAACAATAAAACAAAAATTCACAAGCTGCCTCCCAGACCACCCCCCGCCTCCCTCCCCTCCCAATCTTGGGTGCTGGCTCCCTTTCCTTCACCCCACTCACACAGACACAGGGCACCCAACTGAGAAAACGAAACTGCTCTAAGTACACAGAGACATGATGGAGGAGGTGAACTGTGTCCACATTCAAGGTTAAACTGAGCGAGTCTGCATTTTCTGGGTTCTGAGTGATGGTCCTTCATTAGCCAAATTGAAAAAAGAAATTTCCTGGACCAGATGCTGAAAGGGAAGAGGGGCTTGTTAGTAGGTTCTGTGCCTTTTCTAAGGAAGAGCACTGCAGATCACAGGCAGCTTCAACCCAAACTGCGAAATTTATATTTATATATATATAATTTTATTCATTTGAGAGAATGAGAAAGGCAGATAGAGAATGGGCGTGCCAGGGCCTTCAGCCACTGCAAACATACTCCAGACGCATGTGCCACCTTGTGCATCTGACTTATGTGAGTCCTGGGGAATCAAACCTGGGTCCTTTGGCTTTGCAGACAAGTGCCTTAACTACTTAGCCATCTCTCCAGCCCCCAAACTGATAAATTCTAAGAGTATCAACAGCCTGGGTCTGAGGTGCAGTGGGAGTGTATGAATGCATGCACGCATGTACGCCAGGCAAGCACTTCACTGCTGGGCTACACCCTAGCTGTGAGTGCATTCTTGGAGTAGCTTCTCACCAGTGACCTTTGCTTTTTCCCTTGCTACTTAGCAGCTTAAGACTTGCCTCTGTGACCCTGCTGAGACACAATACGAATGGTCCCAAGGCAAGATGAGCCTGGGAACCTCTCAGAGGACTCAGCTGTTTCCGCTCACAGATTTCCCCAACACCCCAGAAGCTGTCTGAATGGAAAGTCGTGTTGGCTTATGGTCTGGAAATTCTCAACAATAAGCATACTCACCTTCAAAGCTGAAGCCCCCAGGACCACCGAAGAATGCCTTGAAGATATTGTTTGCATCAAAATCTAGGAAGCAGCATGGAAAGGACAAAAGGGAAACAATTAGCAGGGTACGGTGGTGGGTGGTGCACACCTTTAATCCCAGCACTTTGGAGGCGGAGGTAGGAGGACTAATTCCAGGTCAGCCTGGGCTAGAGCAAAACTCTACAATTAGAAGGGCATGAAAAAGTTAGGACACTAACAGGTCTCCAAAGAAGTCCTAAAGCACCACTTGTTCCTCAGTGCTTTAGCCTAGACATTAGCAGTCTGCCCACCCCAGGAAGAACATGCTGCTGGGATGGAGAGATGGCTCAGCAGTTAAGGGCCTGCTTGCCAAGCCTAATGTTCCAGGTTTGATTCCCCAGTACCCATGTAATGCCAGATGCACAAAGTGGCACATGCATCTGGATATGAAGCTTGTTTGCAGTGGCAAAGGCCCTAACGTGCCCATTCTCATTCTTTCTCTGCTTGCAAATAAATGAAAATTAAATTAAAAACAAAACAAGCACGCTGCTGGATCTCACTGCTAGGGTGTGTCCCCTTCAGGTGCTGTGTGGGAGGAGGACTTGCTCTGCTTCCACCTGTTCTGCTGTCTGTCTCCTCACCTGGTCATGCCACTTGCATTAACCATGCCTCCCTGTAATGCCCAGGCTGCTACTGAAAAGGCTATCAGAATCGATCCAGTACACATGGGGGTCCTGACTGACTAGCACTGCGCTTTCTTGCCCAGGTATGGCAACTCCAACCCCAGCTCATCTCCATCAGCTGATCCCACAACCAGTTCTGCACCAACACATGCTACTTCCTGGTCACTTATAGAGAGCCCCCCCCCCCCCACGAATGTCTTAAGGAAAAACTCAACATTTTACAGGCATCAATTATATCCCAGGTACCCAAACCAACTCACCACCCATGTTCATGCCCTCTTCATCCAGGTCCTGTCCGCTGTCATAGCGAGTCTTTTTCTTGGGATCAGAAAGGATAGTAAAGGCCTCTCCTACTTCCTTGAACTTCTTCTCCTCCTCTTTCTGAACCTCTGCACTGGCTCCACTGTGCCGATCTAAAGAGACACAAACCAGGGTGGCAAGAAAAAAAGTTCAAGAGCAAGCCTGCTTTTATGCCTGATTTTGGAATTTGGCGCCTCCCACAAGCTAGGAAGTACAGAAGTCAGCAGCCCCTTAGTGCCACTGGAGAGTGTCTTGAGGCGTCCACTCTACCTGCAGGTACTTCCCGTCCCTTCTTGACAACTCTACCTGGGTGGTGCATCAAGGCCCGTTTCCGGTAAGCTTTCTTGATCTCATCCTCAGAGGCATTTTTGTCCACTCCGAGGATCTTGTAATAATCTTTCCTCTTACTCTTCTTCAGCTCTAGCTGTGCGTTTTTTAGTAGCTGTTTGTGTTCTGGAGGGAGACATGTGGCATCAATGCACAAATCTGGTTTCCCTTGCTAGGTCTCAGCCAAGCTGCCCAGGAAGCAGAAGCCTTAGCAACCCCACCCGGGGCTTTTAGAGTGCTTTTTTCCCCCTTCTGACAAAGGAAGTGAAACTGCCTGGGCCCCCACCCAGGACTCTGTTCATTCTTCCTGGCTGGTGGTCAAACACCGGGCATGCACACATCCCTGAGCCCTAATCAGATGATCTTGTGTCTGAGCTCCCAAAGAAGCAAGGGCTCTCAAGCCCCATTACCTTTTGTTTTCTCCGTCTGATATACTTTCTCATAATCACGCACCGCTTCTTCATACTGCTCTGTGTCCATGTAACTGAGAAGGAAGTACAGGCAATACAGTGCTCAGATACCAATAGCAACAGTCTACCGGACCTCTAGGAGAGAGTCATGGCTCAAGAAAGAGACATACACTTTTGGTAAGATGTTTCATGAAATCAAAGAGTCCTTAGTCTAAAAGGAGAATGAGGGCTGCAGAGATGGCTTAGCAGTTAAGGAGCTTGTCTGTGAAGCCTAAGGACCCAAGTTCGATTCCCCAGTACCCACAGTACTCATGCCATCCATGGTGGCTCATGCGTCTGGAGTTTGTTTGCAGTAGTTAGAGGCCCTGGCATGCCCATTCTCTCTCTTTCAACTAAAAAAAAAAAAAATGAGCTATCAGTTTTCTCATCATGGCATGTGCAGTGAACCAACAAAGCAATGCTCTGCTCCAAGCAGTAAGTAATAAAGAGGAGCTCTTGGTGACAGTACTGTCCCAGGGGCAGCTGGACTGCCTCAGGAAAGGCGATATGAACTCAGTACTGAAACCCACAAGAGAAAAATTACCCAGTGTGATAAATGGCTATGAAAAAGCTTTGGAACCAGCCGGGCATGGTGGCGCATGCCTTTAATCCCAGCACTCGGGAGGCAGAGGTAGGAGGATCGCCGTGAGTTCGAGGCCACCCTGAGACTACATAGTTAATTCCAGGTCAGCCTGGACCAGAGTGAGACCCTACCTCGAAAAGTCAAAAAAAAAAAAAAGCTTTGGAACCTTCACTGCCACAAGCATGCAGGGCTAGCTGCAATCCAGGGTAGAAGTGACATCAGTGAGCCACTGGAAGGGTCAAGTTCAGGGTGGTAAGTCCTGGCAAATGATTCCATGAGGAGAGAAAATAATCAACAGAGGCTGGCTTTTATTTCAGAAGCACAGAAGAAAAGAGGGATCCCTGGGCTAAAATGTAAGGAAACTAAACAGGCTTGACTGCCTGTCATTCCCATAGGAACAAGTGGGCTTTCTACATTAGAAGCGGGTGGCACTAAATTGGGCCTCCTGTCTAACAGTGATATACCACCCACTAGGAACAGGAAGGGACCGTGCAGTGCAGCTAGCTGCTGCACACTGGACATTCAGTTGATACTTCATTCACACCAGGCCATCTTTGTACCCCCATCACCCTTGGAGGGCAGGGCAGGAAGACTGATAGTAATGTGGCTGTCAAAGGGAAATCCAACATTGTAGGCATCTCTGAATTCCTGAAAATATCTTAACCTGTGACCTTAAAAACAACGTCCTACAGACACAGGGTATTAATGATACCAGGAATGCATACAACCAATTTAACTGCAAGTAAAGAACAGCTGATACCCCTGGATGAGATCTGACAAAGCAGTAGCCTTTGTATTCAACAAGTCAGTATAGCACTTTGCATTCGTTTATGTTTTTTGATGTTTTTATTTTATTTATTTATTTGAGAGATGGGGGGAGAGAGAGGCAGGTAGAGAGAAAGGTGTGCCAGGGCCTCTAGCCACAGCAAACAAACTCCAGACGCAAGCACTTACATGGGTCCTGGGGAATTGAACCTGGGTCCTTTGGCCTTGCAGACAAATGCTTTTTTTAACTGCTAAGCCATCTCTCCAGCCCAGCCTTCTTCCTCTCTCTCTCTCTCTCTTTTTTTTTTTTTTTGGCTTTTCGGGTAGGGTGTCACTCTAGCCCAGGCTGACCTGGAATTCACTATGTAATCTCAGGGTGGCCTCAAACTCACAGCAATTATCCTACCTCTGCCTCTCAAGTGCTGGGATTAAAGGCACCATCACCATGCCTGGCCTCATTTGTTTTTTTTTTTTTTTTGAGACAGGGTCTTTGTTTTAAGATTTATTATTGCCGGGCATGGTGGCACACGCCTTTAATCCCAGCACTCGGGAGGCAGAGGTAGGAGGATCACCGTGAGTTCAAGGCCACCCTGAGACTACATAGTTAATTCCAGGTCAGCCTGGGCCAGAGTGAGACCCTATCTCGAAAAACCAATCAATCAATCAATAAATAAAATAAAATAAAATAAAATTTTATTATTATATCATTGTTTTATTTGGTTTGCAAGGTAGTGTCTCACTCTAGCTCAGGATGACCTGGAACTCACTGTGATCCTCTTACCTCTGCCTCCCGAGTGCTGGGATTAAAGGCATATACCAGCCGGGCATGATGGTGCATGCCTTTAATCCCAGCACTCGGGAGGCAGAGGTAGGAGGATCTCCGTGAGTTCGAGGCCACCCTGAGACTACATAGTGAATTCCAGGTCAGCCTAGACCAGAGTGAGACCCTACTTCGGAAAAAAAAAAAAAAAAAAAAAAAAAAAAAAAAAAAAAAAAAGGCGTACATCACCAGACCGGCTTGTTTTTAATTTTTTATTTGCAATTTGTGTGCACACTAGTGTCTTTTACTGCTGCAAATGAATGTCAGTCTGGCTTTATGTAGGTGACTAGGGAATTGAACCCAGGTAGGCAGGCCTTTCCCCAGTCCCAAGACAAGGTCTTGTTATTCTGTAGCCCAGCCTGACCTGGAATTCACTCTGTAGTCTCAGGGTGGCCTTGAACTCATAGCAATCCTCCTACCTCTGCCTCCCAAGTGCTGGGATTAAAGGTGTGCACCACCATGCCAGGCTATGTTTTACTTAATATGAAAATATGGCCATTCAAGTGAGGCAAAGGAAATAACCTTTAAAAAACTCAGGCAAGCTGGGCATGGTGGCACATGCCTTTAATCCTAGCACTCAGTAGGCAGAGGAAGGAGAATCGTCATGAGTTGAGGCCACCCTGAGAGTACATAGTGAATTCAGGTCAGCCTGGGCTACAGTGAGACCCTATCTCAAACAAAACAAAAACAGAACTCAGGCAAACTTAAGTGTTTGTCTTGTACTCTGTCAGGAAACACTGCAGATAAAAACAAAGGAAGACTTTAGCCAGGTGTGGTGGCACACACACTTGTGATCCCAACACTCAGGAGGCTGAGGTAGGAGGATCACCTTGAGACTGAGGTTAGCCTGGGCTACAGAGTCAATTTCAGGTCAGCCTGGGATAGAATAAGAACCCTGCCTCAAAAAAACAAAGCCTTTAGGAAAAAAAAAGAGAACCTTTCGCACCTGGTGGGAGACACAACAAACATCTGTCATCTGCTCAAGCTGAGGGTTAAGTTGAAGCAAATGAGGCTGTAGTGTAGCTCTTATATGGCCCCAACTAATCTGTAGCATGTTTTAGCAATTCTACCTATTTGAAGAGATCGTTGCCAACTGTGCCATAGTGTACACTGTTTCTATGAGGTGGGATCTCAGAATTCTGTATCCAACACAAAAAATAAGGAGCTGGAACAGAGCATGGTGGCACATACCTTTAATGCCAGCACTCAGAGGTAGAAGGTAGAGGTAGAAGGATTGCCGTGAGTTCAAGGCCACCCTGAGAGTACATAGTGAATTCCGGGTCAGCCTGGGCAAGACTGAGTCCCTACCTTGAAAAACCATTAAACAAAACAACAACAACAACAAAAGGAGCTGGGCCAGGTGTGGTGACTCACACCTTTAATCCCAACACTCTGGAAGCAGAGCTAGGAGGATTGCTGCTGTGAGTCCGAGGCCACCCTGAGACTACAAAGTGAATTCCAGGTCAGCCTGAGCTAGAGTGAGACCCTACCTTGAAAAACCAAACAAACAAACAAAACACAGGAGCACACAATGCAGCAGAGTCTCTCTCTCTCTCTCTCTCTCTCTATTTTTTTTTTTTTTTGAGAGAGAGAGACAGGGAGAGGAAGACAGAGATAGGTGCACCAGCAGCCTCTTAGCTGCTGCAAAAGAAATCAGATCGTGCATCCCCTTGTGGTCAAGTGTGGCATTGCACCCTTGCATCACTTTGCATGTGGCTAAGCGTGGGACCTGGAGATTGGAACCAGCGTTCTTAGGCTTAGGAGGCAGGCGCCTTAACCTCTAAGCCATCTCTCCAGCCCAAGAGTTTATATTTAAAGTGTGAATATTTTGGGAAAACAAAATGGAAGGGAGTCTACAGGCCATCTGTACCACTGATGAGGCAGAAGCTTGAATGACCTGCTCATCAACCATCAGTAACAGGAGCTGTTCTTTGGACCTGACAGTTTATAATTAAAAAAAAAAGAAAAAAAAATGGAACCAGGTGCAATCCAGGGTAGAAGTGACATCAGTGAGCCACTGGAAGGGTCAAGTTCAGGGTGGTAAGTCCTGGCAAATGATTCCATGAGGAGAGAAAATAATCAACAGAGGCTGGCTTTTATTTCAGAAGCACAGAAGAAAAGAGGGATCCCTGGGCTAAAATGTAAGGAAACTAAACAGGCTTGACTGCCTGTCATTCCCATAGGAACAAGTGGGCTTTCTACATTAGAAACGGGTGGCACTAAATTGGGCCTCCCTGTCTAACAGAGATATACCACCCACTAGGAACAGGAAGGGACCGTGCAGTGCAGCTAGCTGCTGCACACTGGACATTCAGTTGATACTTCATTCACACCAGGCCATCTTTGTACCCCCATCACCCTTGGAGGGCAGGGCAGGAAGACTGATAGTAATGTGGCTGTCAAAAGGGAAATCCAACATTGTAGGCATCTCTGAATTCCTGAAAATATCTTAACCTGTGACCTTAAAAACAACGTCCTACAGACACAGGGTATTAATGATACCAGGAATGCATACAACCAATTTAACTGCAAGTAAAGAACAGCTGATACCCCTGGATGAGATCTGACAAAGCAGTAGCCTTTGTATTCAACAAGTCAGTATAGCACTTTGCATTCGTTTATGTTTTTTGATGTTTTTATTTTATTTATTTATTTGAGAGATGGGGGGAGAGAGAGGCAGGTAGAGAGAAAGGTGTGCCAGGGCCTCTAGCCACAGCAAACAAACTCCAGACGCAAGCACTTACATGGGTCCTGGGGAATTGAACCTGGGTCCTTTGGCCTTGCAGACAAATGCTTTTTTTAACTGCTAAGCCATCTCTCCAGCCCAGCCTTCTTCCTCTCTCTCTCTCTCTCTCTTTTTTTTTTTTGGCTTTTCGAGGTAGGGTGTCACTCTAGCCCAGGCTGACCTGGAATTCACTATGTAATCTCAGGGTGGCCTCAAACTCACAGCAATTATCCTACCTCTGCCTCTCAAGTGCTGGGATTAAAGGCACCATCACCATGCCTGGCCTCATTTGTTTTTTTTTTTTTTTTTGAGACAGGGTCTTTGTTTTAAGATTTATTATTGCCAGGCATGGTGGCACACGCCTTTAATCCTAGCACTCGGGAGGCAGAGGTAGGAGGATCACCGTGAGTTCAAGGCCACCCTGAGACTACATAGTTAATTCCAGGTCAGCCTGGGCCAGAGTGAGACCCTATCTCGAAAAAACAATCAATCAATAAGTAAAATAAAATAAAATTTTATTATTATATCATTGTTTTATTTGGTTTGCAAGGTAGTGTCTCACTCTAGCCCAGGATGACCTGGAACTCACTGTGATCCTCTTACCTCTGCCTCCCGAGTGCTGGGATTAAAGACATATACCAGCCGGGCATGATGGTGCATGTCTTTAATCCCAGCACTGGGAGGCAGAGGTAGGAGGATCTCCGTGAGTTCGAGGCCACCCTGAGACTACATAGTGAATTCCAGGTCAGCCTAGACCAGAGTGAGACCCTACTAAAAAAAAAAAAAAAAAAAAAAAAAAAAAAAAAAAAAAATCACCAGACCAGGCTTGTTTTTAATTTTTATTTGCAATTTGTGTGCACACTAGTGTCTTTTACTGCTGCAAATGAATGTCAGTCTGGCTTTATGTAGGTGGCTAGGGAATTGAACCCAGGTAGGCAGGCCTTTCCCCAGTCCCAAGACAAGGTCTTGTTATTCTGTAGCCCAGCCTGACCTGGAATTCACTCTGTAGTCTCAGGGTGGCCTTGAACTCATAGCAATCCTCCTACCTCTGCCTCCCAAGTACTGGGATTAAAGGTGTGCACCACCATGCCAGGCTATGTTTTACTTAATATGAAAATATGGCCATTCAAGTGAGGCAAAGGAAATAACCTTTAAAAAACTCAGGCAAGCTGGGCATGGTGGCACATGCCTTTAATCCTAGCACTCAGTAGGCAGAGGAAGGAGAATCGTCATGAGTTCGAGGCCACCCTGAGAGTACATAGTGAATTCCAGGTCAGCCTGGGCTACAGTGAGACCCTATCTCAAACAAAACAAAACAGAACTCAGGCAAACTTAAGTGTTTGTCTTGTACTCTGTCAGGGGAAACACTGCAGATAAAAACAAAGGAAGACTTTAGCCAGGTGTGGTGGCACACACACTTGTGATCCCAACACTCAGGAGGCTGAGGTAGGAGGATCACCTTGAGACTGAGGTTAGCCTGGGCTACAGAGTCAATTTCAGGTCAGCCTGGGATAGAATAAGAACCCTGCCTCAAAAAAAACAAAGCCTTTAGGAAAAAGGGAGAACGCTCGCACCTGGTGGGAGACACAACAAACATCTGTCATCTGCTCAAGCTGAGGGTTAAGTTGAAGCAAATGAGGCTGTAGTGTAGCTCTTATATGGCCCCAACTAATCTGTAGCATGTTTTAGCAATTCTACCTATTTGAAGAGATCGTTGCCAACTGTGCCACAGTGTACACTGTTTCTATGAGGTGGGATCTCAGAATTCTGTATCCAACACAAAAAATAAGGAGCTGGAACAGAGCATGGTGGCACATACCTTTAATGCCAGCACTCAGAGGTAGAAGGTAGAGGTAGAAGGATTGCCGTGAGTTTAAGGCCACCCTGAGACTACATAGTGAATTCCGGGTCAGCCTGGGCAAGACTGAGTCCCTACCTTGAAAAACCATTAAACAAAACAACAACAACAAAAAAAGGAGCTGGGCCAGGTGTGGTGACTCACACCTTTAATCCCAACACTCTGGAAGCAGAGCTAGGAGGATTGCTGCTGTGAGTCCGAGGCCACCCTGAGACTACAAAGTGAATTCCAGGTCAGCCTGAGCTAGAGTGAGACCCTACCTTGAAAAACCAAACAAACAAACAAAACACAGGAGCACACAATGCAGCAGAGTCTCTCTCTCTCTCTCTCTCTCTATATTTTTTTTTTTTTTTTTGAGAGAGAGAGACAGGGAGAGGAAGACAGAGATAGGTGCACCAGCAGCCTCTTAGCTGCTGCAAAAGAAATCCAGATGCGTGCATCCCCTTGTGGTCAAGTGTGGCATTGCACCCTTGCATCACTTTGCATGTGGCTAAACGTGGGACCTGGAGATTGGAACCAGCGTTCTTAGGCTTAGGAGGCAGGCGCCTTAACCTCTAAGCCATCTCTCCAGCCCAAGAGTTTATATTTAAAGTGTGAATATTTTGGGAAAACAAAATGGAAGGGAGTCTACAGGCCATCTGTACCACTGATGAGGCAGAAGCTTGAATGACCTGCTCATCAACCATCAGTAACAGGAGCTGTTCTTTGGACCTGACAGTTTATAATTAAAAAAAAAAAAGAAAAAAAAAATGGAACCAGGTGTGTGTGTAGTGGTATGTAACAACTACATCTTCCTTTAGGCTCTTTAAAAACAGGAAGAGGTGCCGGGCGTGGTGGCGCACACCTTCAGTCCCAGCACGTAGGAGGCAGAGGTAGGAAGATCACTGAGTTTGAGGCCACCCTGAGACTACATAGTGAATTCCAGGTCAGCCTGGGCTAGAGTGAAACCCTACCCTGAAAAACAAAAGCAAAGCAAAGCAAAACAAAACAAAACAAAAACAGGTTAAAAAAAAAAAGGTGAAAAAAACAGGCTGGGTATGGTGTGCATGCCTTTAATCCCAGTACTTGGGAAGCTGAGGTAGAAGGATCACTGTGAATTTGAGGCCAGCCTGGGATACAGCAAGACCCTAGGTTGAAAAATTAAAAACAAACAAACCAGGGGGTTGGGGTAGCTTCACTGGTAGAATGCTTGCCTAGAGCAAGCACAATGTTCTGGACTCAATTCCCAGCACTGAATAAACAGGATGTGGTGGCTTGTGCTAGCAATCCCAGCACTTGGGAGACGGAAATATGGGGATCAAAAGTTCAAGATCATCCTCAGTTAGTTTTTGAGGGCAGCCTAGGATATGAGACATGAATTTGTCTCAAAAAAAGGGGGGAGGGTTTGAACCCAGAGCCTTATGTATATTAAGCAAACACTTGACTGCTGAAGCACATCCCGAGCTCCTCACCACCTCCACCTGGGCAATTTCTGAGACAGCATCTCACTCTGGAACTCAACCTGGTCTGGGACTCACTTTGCAAATTCACAGTGATCTTCTACCTCAACCTCCCAAACACTACAGGTAGGCTCACACCTGGCTTTTTTTTTTTTTTTTTTTTTTTTGGTTTTTAGAGGTAGGGTCTCATTCTAGCCCAGACTAACTGGAATTCCCTATGTAGTCTCAGGGTGGTCTTGAACTCACAGCGATCCTCCTACCTCTGCCTCCTGAGTGCTGGGACTAAAGGCATGTGCCACCATGCCGGGCTAGAAAAGAGGTCGGTTCATGGTAGCAAGCCTTGCCCTTGGTACTATTCCTGCCCAGAGAAAATTCTCTGGTGGATACAAGAGTAAGAAGCGCAAAATGTTAGGGAGGAACATGGCATCTGGGACAAATCTGGGCACAATTCTGGCTCATAAATCACCTTGTCAGACGAGGAGCCCCCTCAGTTCAAAACACACTTCATTTAGGACATATCAAAAGGATGTTTCTCATACTGCTCTGAGATGGAGTCAAGTTAAATTGCTTTCAACCATAAGATTGTCTTCCTTCACCCAAGAAGGCAGGTATAGCCCTCAACTATTCCAAGATACTTTGTTCTTCTCTCTTTCAAGCACCATACATTTATTCAACAAAACATTTATTAGGTGAGTACTGATGTGTCAAGCACTGTGCCAGTTAGAGAAAAAGTGAACACAAAATAAAGTCTCCAAAGGAAATGAATTTACATGTTAACAAAAGTAATTTGGGTCAGGCATCAGAGGAAACTTACTGACCGTGAGGGGCGTTAGACACAGGCATGGGAGACTGAGGGAGCTTGTGCAATCTCCTCCGCTGGAGGTCTATAAAGATAGTCTAGGGCTGGAACAATCCCACCTAGAGGCAGGGGGAAGGACCAAATGACCTCACAACATCCCTGGGTCTGCTTCATCAACCACAATGCAATTCCCCTGGCCGGCCAGTGGCAACTCCCTCTTCCCTCCACCCTCCAGAGGCACTTACCACTGAGCTCTCCTCAAGTAGGCTTTTATGTAAGTGTCATCGAGCTTCACTGCATGTGTGCAGTCTTCTATTGCATCATCTAGTTTCCTAAGCTTCAGGAGAGAGAACAACCACACTTCAAACCTTTAGTCATGGAGGTAGAGCAGAAGCTGTGAGTCTGGCTTTAAAATTTGAGGTGACCTCAAACTCACAGCAATCCTCCTACCTCAGCCTCCTGAGTTTTGGGTTTAAAGGCATGCACCACCATGCCTGTGAGACTACATTTTTTTTTTTTTGAGGTAGGGTCTCGCTCTAGCCTAGGCTGATCTGGAATTCACTGTCATCTCAGAGTAGCTTCAAACTCATGGCAATCCTCCTACCTTGGCTTCCAGAGTGCTGGGATTAAAGGTGTGCACAACCACACCTGGCAAGACTACATTTAAAAAAATATTATTTGGGCTGCAGGGATGGCTTAGTGGTTAAAGCACTTGCCTGAAAAGCTGAAGGACCTCAGTCTGATTCCCCAGGTCCACGTAAGCCAGATGCACAAAGTGGCACATGTGTCTGGAGTTCATTTGCAATAGCTGGAAGCCCTGGCGTGCCTATTCTCTCTCTCAAATAATACTTATTTGAGAGAGAGTGTGTGTGAGTATGAGATACAGAATGGGCGCACCAGGGCCTCCAGTCACTGCAAACTAGAGACACATGCTCCACCTTATGCCTCTGGTTTATGTGTCCTGGAGAATTGAATCTGGGTCTTTTGGCTTTGCAGACGAGCGCCTTAACTGCAAAACTCCAGCCTGAAATTATCTACTTCTGTAATTCCTTTCATAAATATTTCCCTTACCTCTCTAGTCCAAGTCTAAATGTTTTAACTACGAGAACTCTACAGGGGCCAGAAGCCTATTTGTTGTTTCTCCCCCTCCCCCAATATTTTATTTATTTGCAAGCAGACAGACAGAAGTGAGACAGACATACACACAGAGAATGGGTATGCCAGGGCCTGAGTCCACTGCAAATGAACTCCAGATGCATGTGCCACTTTGTGCATCTGGCTTTAGGTGGGTACTGGAAAATCCAACTTGGATCATTAGGCTTTGCAGGCAAGCACCTTAACCACTGAGCCATTTCTCTACCCCCTATTTGTTGTTTCTTGTGGTATGCAAGGCCAGAAGATGATTCTGGTTGTTTTTCTCTGTGAATGATGACCACTAGTTATGCTGGAGTGGGGGGGTGGAGGGGATCTTTCCTGAAAACTGTATGATCTCAGGCTGGGAAGATTGCTCAGTGGTTAAAAGCACTTGCTTGCAAAGCCTACTGGCCCAGGTTCAAAGTCCCTAGTACCTATGTAAAGCCAGATGCACAAAGTGGCACATGTATCTGGAGTTTGTCTGCAGCAGCAACAGGTCTTGGCCCTCTCATATATTCATTTTCATTCTCAAACAAACAAAAATAATGAAATAAAAAATACCTGGGCATGTTGTTGCACGCCTTTAATCCCAGCACTTGGAAAGCAGAGGTAGGAGGACTGCTGTGAGTTCGAGGCCATCCTGAGACTACACAGTGAATTCTAGGTCAGCCTGGGCTAGAGTGAGACCCTACCTCAAAAAAAACAACAAAAAGAACAAAAATTTTTCCATAAGCCCCATGACTCACACCAAGTACTTACCTTGGAATTAACCGTACCCCGATTACAGTAGAGTTTAGCATTTGTTTTTATATTGTTGGGGTCTATCCCCAGGGCTTCTGTGTACAGTTCATATGCTAGCTTGTAATTGCCTTCTTTAAATGCTTTATTTCCATCTTCTTTCTTTGCTTTAAGGGCTTTGGCATTCTACAGAGAAAAGCAAGGGCAATCAGTTCACATATAGAAACCCTCAGGTCACTACACAGGGAGACCAGCATTCTCAGTCCTTCAATTCCAGTAGTTTGGCATCACAAGGCTCACCCGCCACTGGACTCACTCATGCTTTTGACAGTGACAAGGAGCTATTACATGCCTGTGATTATCCGTACTTCTACTATAACCATCTCCTCTACCTCCTAAAGGCCCTTTGGTGCTGGGGACCAAGCCCAAGGCTTTAATGCATGCTATACAAGCTACCAGTGAGCTACAACCCTAGCCTCACTCAGCTATCATAAGGCATGAAAGAAAGCTTTCTTTCCCATTCAGAACATGCTAGAACTTACCCTGCAAGCAACACAGGCCTTCTCGTGGTCAGGAGCCATCCTGAGAGCCTGCACAAAAAACTGAACTGCCTTCTCAATACAATCTTCATAGTAAAGGCAAAGACCACGTACATACAGAGCATCAGCATTGGTGGAATCCATTCGTAAAATGTCACTGCAATAGCCAGAAAGGGACATACTCAGCTGTCGCCTAGAATATCTTGGCCATTCCCTACTATCTATGGCCAGTCTGTACCTTGACCCACCTATCTGGTATTTAAGATATCCACAGGTAAATAGATTCCCAAGAATTCTTCCCAAACCTTGCAAAAATAAGCTGTCAACATTTATTTTTAATATCTTTGTCTCTTTTTTTAATGCAGTACTAGGGATTAAACATGGGGCCTTGTACACGCTAGACCAGGTTCTTTTTTGCAATCACACCCCTAGCCCAATACATTTCTTGTGTCTCACAATCCATATCAGACTAGAATATGGGTGGGTAAATCACAGCCCACAAGGCCATATCCTTTCTGCCTTTTTTCCCTCTCCCGTTTTTGGTTCCAGGATCCAACTAAGGGCTTAGTGCACAGTAAGCACAAGCTCCATTTTTGAGCTACACCCCACCCCCTCTCTGTTATTTATTTTTTTTTTTTTTTACCTTTTAAAATTTTTTTTGAGAGAGAGAGAACTGGCACATCAGGGCCTCAGCAACTACAATACACCTGCAGATGCTTGTGCCACCTAGTGGGCATATGCGACCTTGCGCTTGCCTCACCTTTGTGCATCTGGCTTAAGTGGGATCTGGAGAGTCGAACATGGGTCCTTAGACTTCGCAGGCAAGCGACTTAATTGCTAAGCCATCTCTCCAGCCCTGTTATGGTTTTTGTAAATAAAATCAACAGAGGTCAACAGTACCAACTAAGACCCATGGAATGCCAAGGCTAAAACACTTACTGGTGTAGGAAAACTACCACATTAGACTAAAAACACCCAGAAATTCAACCTGTTCTTTCAGATACTACTCAGGCATCAGCTATTCCTATACTCTATATACCCTGTGGGTCTTCTACTCTGGTCTAACCTTTGGCTTTAAGTCCTAGAAAGATCTGAACAGCTCTAACTGCCATACCCCCTGCTCTTATGCAGAGGAGTTAGCCAGCATCAACACAACCCTATCTGGCATTTTAATGATGTGTCTTGACCACATACCTGGCCACGGACTGTGCTTCTGGGTATCTACCCAGCATTGCTAAACACTCTGCTTTGAGGATTTTGAAGCGATGGCAGGCAGGGGCAAATTCTAGGGCACGGTCCATACAGAAAACAACCTATGGGGAAGAAGAGAACAAACAGGCTTCAAAAATGTTCTCACTTTGGTTTGGTCACAGCAAAAAATAGACTCAAAGCTCAAAGAAGTTCCCTGGGTCCACTTTGTAGGAAAATAATTTTGAGTTTTAAAAACACCCCCCACACCCCCAAAAAAGGGCTGGAGAGATGGCTTAATGTTTAAGGCACTTGCCTGTGAAGCCAAAGAACCAAGGCTCGGTTCCTCAGGCCCCACATAAGCCAGATGCACAAGGTGGCCCATGCATCTGGAGTTCGTTTACAGTGGCCAAAGGCTCTGTTGCACCTATTCTCTATTTCAGATAAAATAAATAAATTAATTAAAAAACAAAAAAAACAAAACAACAACAAAAAAAAAACAAGCCAGGTGTGGTGGTGTGCACCTTTAATCCCAGTACTCGGGAGGCAGAGGTAGGAGGATTGCTGTGGGTTTGAGGCCAGTCTGAGAGACTGCATAGTGAATTCCAGGTCAACCGGAGCTAGAGTGAGATCCTATCTCGGGAAAAAAAAAAAAACAAAACAAAAAAAAAAACACCATTCATTCAATTAAGGCACTGAAATGAAACAGTTGAACCATATGATAATAAGACAGCAATAATTTACTAAGCACTTTATTAATCCATTTAATTATCACAACCATTCTGTAAAATAAGAAAAAGTATTACTTATTTTAGTGATGAGAAAAGTAAGGAACAGAGAAAGAGAACCAAGCAATGTTTGAGATCATTATAGTGAGTAAAACGAACAGGATTCTCTACTGCAGATACACTGGGACACTGGAGCCTCAAACTTTAACTATCAGGCTAAGCAGCCTCCAAGGTGAATCCAGTGACTGTGATCAAAGCTCACAGAATTTTCACAAACACTGCTATTTACTATTTTGCATAATTTATCAGGCTCAGCCTATTAAGCTAAACAAGGAATAGCAAAAACCTTATGATCAACATTCCCTATGTTATAGAAATTGTTCAGTTCCCTCCTTCCCTGTGCCAAGAGCTTCTGACCTCACTAAGAGGTTGGCCCCTCTTCAACTTACTTTTCAGTACAGAAACACGGCAGTAAAACCAGCTTATTTTAAATGGCTCTAACATATTGTATCCCATTACCATCACAAATTTACTGAAAGTCAAGGGTTCAGTTGTGGGGTCCACCCTCCCTCCCTGGGAGTCTGCTGCCCTGCTTGACTGACATGACCAAGGATTGTTTGCCTAAAAACATCCTGTTCCACTCCCATTTCTTGGCCTAAACACAAGTTCCGTTTGCCCCAGGTGGCTCTTGCTTAACAGTAAGCAACAGGATAGGAGAACATAAGCAACAGGATAGATAGGAGGACGTAAGCAACAGGATAGGAGGATGTAAGCAACAGGATAGATAGGAGGACGTAAGCAACAGGATAGGAGGACGTAAGCAACAGGATAGGAGAACATGACCTGACCCTGGTACATTTCCACAGTGCTGTAAGGCTGTATATATATCGCCCTCGGACTTCAATAAACAGCATTCTTGAAGCATGAATGACCCAGAGATTGTCTCTTCAATCTTTGGCACCTCGCCCAGCTCGGGGTCATGGTGGTAGCACGGGCGCTACAAATGGAGGTCCCACCGAGATTGGGAAAGAAAGAAAACTGCTGAAGGATCGCTCCTGAAGGCTGGCCAGCCATAGAAGAGGTAAGAGAGGAGCACATTGAAAATGGGTACTGCTAGCTCTCATTCATTGCTAGTACATCAGTTAGTTGAATTGCTAAAGAAACAAGGTATGGGTATTAAACGTATTACAGCAAGCCAATTTATTAAGACTTTGCAAAAGGCAAGCCCTTGGTTTTTGGTTTCGGGGGGGCCTTAATGTTTTGGATTGGGAACAAGTGAAACTTGATTTCGCTATGCATCTTGATCCAGAGAAAGCCAATTTAACTCTTATCTATTCCCTTAAGAATTTCATGTGCTTTGTTCTCAAGCTTAACTATTCTCAACTTAACTCTTCCAATTCCTTTGATGATTCTACTGGATGCCTTATCCAAAGCCCAAGGTCAATTGCAGACTTTTCACCTAATTCCACCAACTGTTCTGTGCATGGTTTACAGCATATCTGGGACTAATGAAACTCCCTCGGGAGATATCCTCAATTGTTCTTCACAGGACTGCCACCTGAAGACTTGACAGATGCAGCTGGTTCAATTCCCCAGGACCCATGTAAGCCAGATGCACAAGGGGGCACATGTGTCTGGAATTCGTTTGCAGTGGCTGGAGGCCCAGGTGTGCCCATTCTCTCTCTCTCTCAAATAAAATACTTAAAAATCCAAAATAAATAAGTAAATAAATAAAAAGGGTTGGAGACACTGGTTTAACCATTAAGCCCACATAAGCCGGATGCACAAGGGCCGCATGCATCTGGAGTTCATTTGCAGTGGCTGGAGGCCCTGAGTGCCCATTCTCTATTTGCCTCTTTCTCTCTCCTTCTGTCTCAAATAAATAAATACAAATAAAAAATATTTTTAAAAATAAAAAGAATAACTGGCCCAAAGGAGGAATCTGAACTAATGTCCCATTAACTCAAAGAATTTGGATAAGGGGGGCTGGAGAGATGGCTTAGCAGTTAAGCGCTTGCCTGTGAAGCCTAAGGACCCCGGTTTGAGGCTTGATTTCCCAGTACCCAAGTAAGCCAGATGCACATGGTGGCACATGCATCTAGAGTTTGTTTGCAGTGGCTGGAGGCATGCCTTCTCTCTCTCTCTCTCTCTGTCGCTCTCAAATAAATACAAATAAACAAAAAATCTTTTTTTTTAAAAAATATTTTATTTATTTATTTATTTGAGAGAGAGAGATACAGAAATAGGCAGGTAGAGAGAGAGATAGAGAGAATGGGTGCACCAGGGCCTCCAGCCACTGCAAATAAATACAAATAAACAAAAAATCTTTTTAAAAATTAGAAAAAAAATTTGGATAAGAGATGAAATCTAAAAACTTACAAGCAGGGGCTGGAGCCCAGAAAAATCTTTTTAAAAATTAGAAAAAAATTTGGATAAGAGATGAAATCTAAAAACTTACAAGCCTGGAGAGATGGCTTAGTTAAATGCTTGCCTGTGAAGCCTCCAGGACCCACGTTCAAGGCCAGATGGACAACGGGGCCAGATGGACAAGGGGGTGCATCTCTGAGTTTGTTTGCAGTGGCTGGAGGCCCTGGCACGCATTCTCTCTCTCTCTCTACCTGCCTATTTCTGATCTCTCTCTCTCTCTCTCAAATAAATAAATAAAATATTTTAAAAAAACCTTATAAGCAGAGATAACTTCCATCAATGCAGACATTCCTACAACAGCACACTGTATAGCTCTAAAACTGAAGGAACACCTCTCCAGATATTAATGTGGAAAGATTTCTAAGAGCTGTTCAGTGAAAACAAAAGTACAGAATTGGGGCTAGAGAGATGGCTTAGCGGTTAAGATGCTTGCCTGTAAAGCCAAAGGACCCAGGTTTGATTCCCCAGGACCCACGTAAGCCAAATGCACAAGGTAACACATGTGTCTGGAGTTTGTTTGCAGCAGCTGAGGGCCCTGGTGTGGCCATTCTCTCTTTCTCTTAAATATAAAAATAAAAATAATATATATATATTTTTTTGCCGGGCGTGGTGGCGCACGCCTTTAATCCCAGCACTCAGGACGCAGAGGTAGGAGGATCGCCGTGAGTTCGAGGCCACCCTGAGACTACACAGTTAATTCCAGGTCAGCCTGGACCAGAGTGAAACCCTACCAAACAAACAAACAAAAAAGTATGTAAACCTATATATATATATATATATATATATATATATATATATATATATATATATACTTTTTTTTTTTTTTTAAGTACAGAATTGTAAGCCATGCTTGGTGGCTCACACCTTTAATTCCAGCACTTGGGAGGCAGAGGTAGGAGCATCACGTGAGTTCAAGGCCACACTGAGAATACAGAGTGAATTCCAGGTCATCCTGGGCTACAGTGAGACCCTACTTTGAAACCCCCCACCTGCCAGAAAAAAGTACAGAATTGTGCCAGGCGTGGTGGTACACAACTTTAATCCCAGCACTTGGGAGGAAGAGGTAGAAGGATCACCCGTGAGCTCAAGGCCACCCTGAGATTACATAGTGAATTCCAGGTCAGCCTGGAAACAAAAAAAAAAAAAAAAAAATTATGAAAGACATACTACTTTTGGTACAAAAAAGGAAAACACTAAGAATCTAAACCAACATGGAGGAAGAAAATTGCCAGCACAAGAGCAGTGGACAGGGGCTGGAAGTGTTGCTCAGTGGCAGATCTCTTGCCTAGCATGCTTGAGCTCTGGGCTCTACCTCCAGCACTGTGAGCAGGGAGTAAGACAGATAAAAAATGACAACTAGGCAAACGGGGCCAGTTTCAAGGGACATTCATCACCAAATATATTTGTTCATACTTTCTAGAGCATTTTTGTTTTGTTTTAATTTTATTTATTTATTTGAGAGAGAGAAAAGCAGAGAGAGAGGGAGCATGCCAGGGCCTCTAGCCACTGCAGATAAATTCCAGATGCATGTGCCACCTTGTGCATCTGGTTTACGTGGATCCTGGGGAATCAAACCTAGGTCCTTTGGCTTTGCAAACAAACACTTAACCACTAAGCCATTTCTCCAGTCCCCTTTCTAGAGCTTTTGAAACATGAATAGCACCTGTTCAAAGTTGAAATTTGGGTGTAGTGGGGCACATCTTTAATCCCAGCACTCAGGAGCCTAAGATAGGAGGAGCACCATGAGTTCAAGGCCAGCCTGGGGTATAGAATAAGTGCTAGGTCATCCTGGGCTAGAATGAGACCCTGCTTCAATAAAATAGTTGACAGCTGGAGAGATGGCTCAACAGTTAAGGTGCTTGACTGCCAAGCCTTACAACCCAGGTTCAATTCCTCTGTACCCAAGAAAGTCCAGATGTGGAGTGGCACATGCATCTGGAGTTTGTTTGCAGAGGCTCTGGCATGCCCATTCTCACTCTTTTTTTATCTCTTCCTGCTTGCAAATAAATAAATGAATTTTAGGGCTGGAGAGATGGCTTAGTAGTTAAACGTTTGCCAGTGAAGCCTAAGGAGCCTGGTTCGAGGCTCAATTCCCCAGTACCCATGTAAGCCAGATGTACAAAGTGATGCATGCATCTGGAATTTGTTTGCAATGGCTGGAGGCCCTGGTGGACCCATTCTCTCTCTGCCTCTTTCCCTTTCTCATATAAATAAAAATCATAATAAAATATTTTTAAAAGTAGTTGAGGCTGGGCGTAGTGGTGCACGCCTTTAATCCCAGCACTTGGAGGCAGAGGTAGGAGGATCTCCATGAATTCAAGGCCACCCTGAGACTACATAGTTAATTCCAGATCAGTCTGGGCTAGAGGGAGACCCTACCTCAAAAAACCAAAAACCATAGGGAAGCAGGTAAATGCCACAAGCTGTTCACCAAGACTTCCTGCAGTAGCAACATAGCAGTGACAAGCTGGCTCTCCTTCCGGGACAGGTTGCTCTCCTGATGTGTTAACATGGCCACTTAAGTGTTACAAAGCTAGAGTTATGATAATCACTTCCTCAAATGGAAAAGAATGAGAAGGGCATGAAAAGCATCAAAAAGCCAGGCATGGTTGCTCACACCTATAATTCTAGTCTGAGGAAGGAAGATGACTGTGAGTCCGAGGCCAGCTTGGACTACAGAGTGAGTTCTAGGCAGCCTGGGCTAGAGCAAGACCCTGCCTCAAAAAAAAAAAAAAAAAACCAACTTCAGAAGCCACGCCCTTCTGCCGTTCCAAGGACAGGGCTCTGTGCGGAGCTGCTTCAGCTCATTATGGGGAGCGTCAGTTGGAGGCTCAGTGCTTCACTTCCCACCCCCACCTCCCATGTCCCCAGTAGGGACAGCTGCAGGCAAAGAAGATCTTTGTTTCTTCCAAGTTCATCTGTTTCCCCTGCCAGGATCATAATTCTTCATTTGTGACATCACCATGAGCTACCGTGGGGGGGCTGGGGTGTCACAAACAGAGGATTCTGTCACAAACTCAGGATTCTGGCTCCAGAATGGGCAAGAGAGAAAAGAAACCCAGAAGACTGCCTTTTAAGACAAAGCTTTTGCCTATGTAAGCCTCAGAAAGATGTGACAGTAGGCAGAACTACACACACAAAACAAACAAAACAAACTTCTGAATCACACTACAAGGACACTGTGGTTATTAAAATGGATGGACACAAGAGGGATGATGAAAAGTTAATACTGGACATCTACAGAAGCTACACACACAATGACCACACAAAAGTTCTGCACAGTGTGTGAGTTAAGAATGATTCGTACTTGTGCCTTTAATCAAACATTTACTGAGCACCTGCTCTAGAAAGCTTTGAACAAATTCTCATACGAAGCAACAGTTTCCTTCCTTGGGTGGAAATACCAACTTAAGTGATCCTAAAACTCTCTCCTAATAGTGGTTTTAAATCTTTGGCGCGGGGGAGAGAGAGAGGGGACTATCTATACCCCTCTTTGAATCTTCAGTGAAAGCTATTTCTATGCACCAATGCACCAACCAAGAGGGAGTTACACACTTCACTTCAGGCATAACTACAAGCTCTAGAAAGGTATCTGGAACTTTTAAAGTTTTCCTATAGTTCAAGCAGGTGCCTTTAATCACCAAGCTAAGTTGTACCACATTTCAGATTTATCAACCCCTTTCACATGTATGTCTTCAAGAACTATCATACAAGTTGGGTGTACAAGCTGAGTGTAGTGACAGCAAGGAGGAGCACAAGTTTGAGGCCACACTATGAGACTCAAATCATCTACCATCAAAAGGTAGTAAGTAGTAAAAATAAAAAATTTAAATGTAGGGCTGCAGAGATGGCTTAGCGATTAAGGCACTTGCCTGCAAAGCTAAAGGACCCTGGTTCAATTCTCTAGGACCCATGTAAGACAGATGCACAAGGTGGCTCATGTGTCTGCAGTTCATTGCAGCAGTTGAAGGCCCTGGCACACCCATCTCTCTCTCTCTCCATCTATCTTTTTCTCTCTCTCTCAAATAAATAAAATTTTAAAAATTAAATTTACACCAGAAGGCTGAGGCTGGAAGACTGCTGCAACAGAGTGGTGATGACAGCCTACACTCTTCGAGAATGTAAAAGCAGTGGTGTGGTGTGGGGTGGGGGAGGCTGGAGAGATGGCTCAGCAGTTAGCCAGGCATGGTAGCACACACCTTTAATCCTAGCACTTGGGAGACGAAGGCAGGAGGATAGTTGTGAATTTGAGACCAGCCTATGACTAGAGTGAGTTCCAGGTCAGCCTGGGCTAGAAACCCTACCTCGAAAAAGCAATTAAAAAGAAAGAAAGAAAGAGAGGGAAAGAGGGAAAGAGAGAGAGAGAAAGAAAGAAAGAAAGAAAGAAGAAAAGAAAAGAAAAAGCCTTAGCGTTAAGATGCTTGCCTTCAAAGCCAAAGGACCCAGGTTCAATTCACCCAGCACTCGGGAGGCAGAGGTAGGAGGATCACCATGAGTTCGAGGCCACCCTGAGACTATGTAGTGAATTCCAGGTCAGCCCGAGCTAGAGTGAGACCCTACCTCGAAAAACCAAAAAAAAAAAAAAAAAAAAAAAAAAAAAAAAAAAAGATGGCAGACGCGTAACTACACTAGAACTTTGAGAAGGCAGTGACTGGCCGGGTGTGGTGGCACACGCCTTTAATCCCAGCACTCAGGAGACACAGAGGTAGGAGGATCGCCGAGAGTTCAAGGCCACCCTGAGACTACATAGTTAATTCCAGGTCAGCCTGGACCAGAGTGAGACCCTACCTCACAAAACAAAAAAAAAAAAAAAAAAAAAAAAAAAAAAAAAAAAAAGGACAAAAGAAAAACCAAGGACAACCAAAAGCTATCAACAAGACAAGAATAGACAGCTAACTCCCTGGTAGGAGATAAACCACCCCTCGCACATCAGTCAGGGCCCAGGAGAAACCACAGTGGAATTGGCAAGATGAGCAAGAGTGCTGCTTCCAAGGCAAGCCTGACAGCCTGGGTCAGGGTGATGGAGACAGACACCGAGGAGGCTCAGAACACACCAAAGCAGAAATCCAGAAGCTGCTGAGAGCTCAACACTGAAGTAGACTTAAAGCAAACCCACCAAGGCTCAGGAAATTTTGTAGAAGAGGGGGCAAAAATATTTTAAGAGCCACAGGGAAGGGAGGAAGTATCTAAAGCCACCCCTCCCCACAATGACTGTTCTTCTCACAACTCATAACCCACAACCCCATGGTTAACCCCACTGAGGAGGGCCTCAGTGGAATGGGACAGGGAGGAGGGAAATGATGGTACCAAGACATGATGTGTCCATACAAAGTTTCTTCTTAATTTTTAAAAAAGCCAAATTCACTTCATAATTTACTATTCCAGATCTTCTGTACTCAGTACCCCTCTGTTACCACAGACACACTTCAGAACTGTGTGAGAAAGAGGAGATAAGAGTCTCATAGTAGTACTTTACCTTCCGAAAATCTCGCTTCTCAAAGTCAGTTTCTGCTATCTTCTCATATTCCATGACTGCATTAGCATTCTTGAACTATGATAGGATATCAAATATGAAAAGTTTTAATCAAGTTGTAGGTTTAACAGTAACAAAAATCAATACAGTCTTCAAGAGTTCTTTCAAGAATGTCATCCAAGCCGGGCGTGGTTGCGCACGCCTTTAATCCCAGCACTGGGGAGGCAGAGGTAGGAGGATCACTGTGAGTTCAAGGCCACCCTGAGACTACATAGTTAATTCCAGGTCAGCCTGGACCAGAGTGAGACCCTACCTCGCAAAACCAAAAAAAAAAAAGAATGTCATCCAAGTATGCTTGCTTCAGCAGCAAATATACTAAAATTACAATGATAAGAGATTAGCATGGCCCCTGCACAAGGATGACATGCAAAAGCACGAAGCATGCCATCTAAAACAAAACAAAACAAAAGCCGGCTATGGTGGTGCACACCTTTAATCCCAGCACTTAGGAGGCAGAGGTAGGAAGATGACCATGAGTTCAAGGCCACCCTGAGACTACATAGTGAATTCCAGATCAGCCTGGGCTATAGTGAAACCCTACCTTAAAAAGCAAAAAGAAAGAAAGAAAAAGAAAAAAGGGCTGGGGAGATGGGTCAGCAGTTAAAGGTATTGTCTCAAAGCCTAATGGCCCAGGTTCAATTCCCCAGTACCCAAGTAAAGCCAGATGCACAATGTAGCCCATGTGTTTGGAGTTTTTTGGCAACAGTAAGAGGCCCTGGCACACCCATTCTCATTCCTTCCTCCCCACCTCTCAAATAAAATACAAGAATAACCCTGAAGAGAGGCATAGTGATACACATCTCTAATCCTAGCATACAGAAGACTAAGCCTGGGGAATTATAAATTTCAGGTCAGCCTCAACTACATAGTAAGCTCCAGGCCAGTCTGAGTTACAGTGAGACTCTGTCTCATGTGAATTAAAAGAAAGAAAGGAAAAAAAAAGTTCAATTTTGGCTTTTCACCTCTCCTGAACTTTCAGGTCCCTGCTGTGGTGAGCTTCATCATCTCAGTCCATCTGGGCTGAGATGGAGGGGGGACCCCTACTCCCATGTGGGCTCTCTACCCTCTCCTGCCTTCCACATGACAGGAGCTTCTGCACTTTTCTCCTCTTAATCTAAGTCTTAAAAAAAAATCAAGCCGGGCATGGTGACGCATGCCTTTAATCCCAGCACTTGGGAGGCAGAGGTAGGAGGATCACCGTGAGTTCAAGGCCACCCTGAGATGACATAGTGAATTCTAGGTCAGCCTGGGCTAGAGTGAGACCCTACCTCGAAAAAAAAAAAATCATTGCTTTCTCAGCACAACAAAAAAGAGAAAACCAAGCCGGGCGTGGTGGTACATGCCTTTAATCCCAGCACATGGGAGGCAGAGGTAGGAGGATCGCCGTGA